>OY728140.1:1176357490-1177695599 GCA_963277665.1 Viscum album | reverse complement strand
CTTCCTCCTCTCTCCATTGCAGACACAATATCATCTCTATTTTCAATGAATTTATCCAAAGCAGAAGTAAGATCCCTGAGCTTACTAACCTGCTCTCTGAAGGCCTGAGTCATTGGAGGTAACTTTATATTCTCATGAAGAAGTTTGAAATGGTTGGTCAGTTGTTGTTTGGTATAAACCATTTCAAAATAAGTATCCACCTTATTCTTGATTACTTCCGGAGAAGCAGAGGCCTCTCTCATGTAGTCCTGGACGATTTTCATGATTTATCTGGCTGAATCCCTGGTAGACACACAACTCGACTTAAATCTGATGAGTCCACAGAGCCACTGGTTGAAATAGAACCAAACTCCTCCTTCATCAGAGCACAAAATTGATTCAGATCAATTGCAGGTTTTGGAACTAGAGGACCAACAGAGAAGGATACAATTTCTTTTAAGCTTTTGGTCAACCCACTAATCAGATTTTGCATTTGAGAGTCATGATCTTTGACATGATCCTTCACAGATGTTTTGAAAGATTCAAACACCGAGACCAGTTGACTTAAAACACTCTTCACATAAGCTAAATCCTTGTCAGCTTGAGATTTTGAACTCATGAAAGAGTCTAAGACAACAATAGATATCCATAGAGCTTCAAGATATGCTTCTAGCCTAGAAGTTTGAGTGTGTCACTCCTTGACTTCTTCCATTAGCTCACCCACAAAATTTGACAGATTGCAACCAAGAGAAAGCTCAAAAGACCTTTCTAACAACTTCATTTCTTCACCAAAACAGTGCTTCATCTTAGCAACTGAGGCACTGAAGGATTCCTTCAGCTCATGCTTTAGGGATTCGAGGTCGGAATTTGTAACAAAATCAGTAGGAGAAACTGTAGTAGATACTCTTTCAGAAGCTAAACTGACTACAGAGTCAGCCACGACTGATTGAATCGAGGATACTAAAAAGGATTTCATTGTCTTTACTTCTTCTACAAAACTGACATTGAGATTTTCTTTCAGCACATATAAATCATGTACTCAGACCACATCAGCAGGTAATAACTCAGGATTGATGTCATAGCTGATCTTCGGTCTATTTAAAGATACTTCATTATCCGAATCAGGATAATCCAAACCAAAGACTATAAAACCTGGGTCTTCTACCCAGTCTTCAGACTCGATAGTCACTTTAACATTTCCAAACTTGGTGTGATGCTCCCCCTCAATGGGTGCATTATCATATATAGAAACTACATTCTCTGCTGGTCTTTCTTCATCAGAATCTTCCACAACAACTTCCATATCTGCAGCAGCAGGATGATTTTCTGGAATAGGTACAACTTCTCCTCTTTCTCTTTCTTCATCCATAGAAGGTACAACTGAGCTTCCAATAACTGGACTCAGACTCAATTCAGCAGAATCAGATAATTCAGAGACATTCTTTTCTTCCTCTACATGCTCAGAGACCGACTAGTCTTTCTCATTAGCAGGTGTCTCCACTTCTGCTAGCACTTCCTTTTCTAAAGACAATATTTCAGCAACAGGGCTTGGAGGCAAGTCAGGATCTCCTCCCTCATCCATAGGAGTTTCTTCCTCTTCTTCTTCTTCTTCTTCTTCTTCTGACTCATCACTGTACTCAGGTTCCGCTTCATTAGGTCCTAGACCTGGATCTCTTTTATCCTTTGGCCTTGAAGGATAATCGACAGGATTAAATTTATCATATACCTTTTGGTCATCATTGACCCATTCTCCTCTCCACGGATTCCAATTAATCTTCATATATTTTCAAACTGTAGTAGTGATACAAAAGTTTCTCTTCACTACAACTGTCTCATCTTGAGACTCAACTATCCCTTTAACTTTGATCATTACTGAAATCAGCTTAGCAAAGAATTGGGCGTTAGACTTTGATTTAGGCCTTGTCATATCTTCCATTTGATTCATCAACAATCTACACAAATTGACTTTTTCATCATGTCTCAAAAGATGTAGGAGATAGATATCCTGATATCTCAAATTAGCAAAGTCTCCTCTTCTTGGTATCAACACATGTTGAACAAACTTGAACAGTAATCTGTTCTCTCCATCCATTTCTGCAGCAACCACTTGCCTTGGAGTTCCATCGCCAGTCAGTTCTTTCAACGCGGTCTCATGATCAAAAATGTCACTGGTAGGTGGCATTGCTCTTGACACATATCCAGACACACCTTCATGAGGAACTTTTAAGCAATCAGCCCATTTTACTAATGAAAATGATAGCACTTTACCATTTACAAACGAAGATACTCAGTTCTCATTCTCTAACTTCTCGAAGCTTACAAACTCGTAAAACTGTTTTACCAACTTTGGGTAGTAGGGACCGTTTTTATTTGAAAATAAGTCTACCCATCTCTGAGCTTCCAGAACTTTGAGCACCAACGACTTGCTGGGCAGCAACCAGTCTACACACAGCTCTTTTTCGATCACAATAGCTCTATTTTGCAGATAAGGATTTACTGGTCTCCTTCCTGACCTAGTTATAACAGCACTACTCGCTTCTGGCTCGGACTTCTACCTTTTAGATTTAGGCTTAACACAGTCTTCTCGGATGACAGGAATTTTGGTTTTTGCCATCGCTGGTTCGAGGAATCTCAGGTTTGCAGAGGGTTCGGGTTCTAAGGTTCGAAGGTAAAAGGTTTTTGGGTTCGGTGGAGTGAGAAGTAGCTTAGACTTAGTTTTATCATTTAGGAATCATAAGTTAAATAAATAAAAATAAAATAAAAGAAAAGAAAAAAAAGGTTCAGATTCTTGACTGTAGACAAAAGATTTAAAACAGCGCTTTGTCAGTGAGGATTTCTATCGGTGAGGATTTATATCGGTGAAGATTAAACATCCCCAACTCCTGCCTAATGTAACATAACCTATCCAAACTTAAGGGTTTTTTGAAAATGTCGGCCAATTGATGTTCAGTGCCGATAAATTCAAGAGAAATATCACCCTTTTGATAATGATCTCTCAGAAAATGATGCCTTACATCAATGTGTTTGGTTCTTGAGTGAGATACAGGATTATTTGAGATGTTTATTGCACTAGTGTTTTCATAGTTAATTGAAACATGCTTAAAATCATATCCATAGCCCATGAGAGTGTGTTTCATCCACAGAATTTGTGCACAGCAACTACCAGTAGCTATATACTCTGCTTCGGCAGTGGATAGAGCTACAGAATTCTGCTTTTTACTACACCAAGATACTAAGGATTTTCCTAATAAATGACATGTTCATGAAGTGATTTTTCTGTCTAATTTGCAACCAAAAAAGTCATCATCTGAATAACTCATTAACTCAAAGGATTGTCCTTTTGGATAAAATAAACCAAGGTTAACAGTACGTTTGAGATACTTGAAAATTATTTTAACAGCAATCAAATGAGATTCTTTCGGGTTAGCTTGAAATCTTGCACACATACATACACTGAACATAATATCTGGTCGACTAGCAGTAAGATAATGTAAACTACCAATCATACCCCTATAATTGGTTTGATCCACTGGTTTCCCAGCTTCATCTGTATCCAATTTAAAGATTGTACTCATAGGAGTTTCACTCACCTTAATACTATCCAAACCAAATAGTTTTAAAAGATCCTTTGTATATTTAATTTGATTCAAAATAATACCATTTTCATTTTGAAATACTTGAAATCCAAGAATGTATTTAAGTTCTCCCATTAAACTCATTTCAAATTCATTTTGCATACTTTTTGAAAAATCAGTACATAAAGAATGTTTAGAAGATCCAAAAATAATATAATCAACATAATTTTGTACAACTAAAACATCTTTAGAAATTCTTTTAATAAAAAGAGTTGGATCAGCAATCCCTTTATTAAAACCTTTTGAAATAAGAATATTACTGAGTCTATCATACCAAGCTCTTGGAGCTTGTTTTAAGCCATATAAAGCTTTAGAAAGTTTAAAAACTTGATTTGGAAAATGGGGGTTTGTAAATCCAGGAGGTTGTTCTACAAAAACATCTTCAATTATAAAACCATTTAGAAATTCACTTTTTACATCCATTTGATATAACTTGAAATTTAGATGTGCAACATATGCAAGTAAAATCCTAATGGCTTCTAGTATAGCTACAGGTGCAAAGGTCTCCTCATAGTCCATGCCTTCTTCTTGACTATATCCTTGTGCAACTAGCCTAGCTTTGTTTCTAACTATGTTTCCTGATTCATCAACTTTATTTCTAAAAACCCATTTAGTGCCTATTGTTAGTGTGTCCTTAGGTCTGTCAACTAATTCCCACACTTTGTTTCTTTCAAATTGATTTAACTCTTCTTGCATAGCCACTACCCAGAATTCATCAACGATAGCATCATTAATATTTTTGTGTTATAGCTAGGAGAGAAAAGCTTGATGTTCAACCTGATTTCCTAGAGAAGCTCTAGTCTGTGTTCCTCTATGAAGATTACCAACAACAGCATCCAAAGGATGATTCTTTAGAATTCTTATTGATCTAGTAAAGGTAAGACTAGACACTTCAGGTGCATCAGTAGGTTCGGGTTCAACTGAAACAGATTCTGGAAAAAGTCCAGAACTGTAAGTTTTTATAACAGGTTCTTTGGATTTATCATTAAGGTCCAGAACAGACAAATATTCTTCAAGATTCTCAAGAGAGGTTTTAGGCTCATGTGGATCGGTTTTTTCGAATTTGATGTGAACAGATTCTTCCACACATTTGGATTTCTTACTAAACACTCTATAAGCTTTACTTGAAGTAGAGTAACCCAAAAAAATCCCTTCATCACTTTTAGAAGCAAACTTGTACATATTATCCTTTGTGTTAAGAATAAATACTTTGCAACCAAAAACTTTGAAGTAATTAACCTTAGGCTTCCTATTGTTCCATAACTCATATGGGGTTTTCTTAAGAACAGGTCTGATCAAGACTCTATTGATAACATAACAAGCTATATTTACAGATTCATCCCAAAAGTAAATAGGCAGTTCATATTCATTGAGCATGGTTCTAGCTATTTCTTGAAGGGTTTGGTTTCTACTTTCTACTACACCATTCTGCTAAGGTGTCCTAGGAGCTGAAAAGTTATGAGTGTAGCCATTGTGTAAGCAATAAGATTCAAAGTCTTGATTTTCAAACTCACGGCCATGATCACTTCTCAGGGTCTTAATTTTGAGTCCACTAAGATTTCTTGCAGACTTGGAGTATTTAACAAAGGAAGAATAATCTTCACTTTTGTGAGCTAAGAAATATACCCAAGTATATCTAGAGAAGTCATCTACTAGAACATAGACATAGTGCTTACCATTTAAACTAGAAACTCTTGATGGTCCAAACAAATCCATGTGAACCAACTCAAGTGGTTGAGAAGTTGAGACTTCTTTCTTTGATTTAAAAGAAACTTTGTGTTGTTTTCCCTTTTTATAGGGATTACACACTTTGTCATTTGGGAATTCTAATTTAGGTAAGTCTCTAACTAAGTTTTTCCTAGCCAGTTTTCTAAGTGAGTGAAAGTTACAGTGTCCTAATCTTCTGTGCCATAGCCAAGATTATTTATGAAAAGCATTCAAACAAGGAATATTTTGTTTAGCTAAAGAATTTAAATCAACAACAAAAACATTTTCATTCCTTAGAGCAGAAAATACTAAATCATTTTTGGAGTTAAAAATATAACAGGAATCATTTTCAAACTTAACATTGAAACCATCATCACATAATTGAGATATACTAAGCAAGTTATATTTAAGTCTATCAACGAATAAAAATTTAGAAATTAATACTGAGTCAGTGTTACCAATCTGGCCTAGGCCGATGATTTTTCCTTTAGAGTTGTCACCAAAGGTGACATGACCTCCATCAACCTTTATTAAGCTCTTGAAGCAAGAATAATCTCCAGTCATGTGTCTTGAGCACCCACTGTCTAAATACCATATCTTCTTGTGACAGCTCTTCAAGCAGGTCTCCTATAAAACAGATTTAAACAGGAAATGACTTTGGTACCCAGATTTTCTTGGGTCCAGATAGGTTAGCAATCAGGGCTTTAGGTACCCAGATTTGTTTTATTGGTTTTATACAATTAACAGAAGTAACAGATTTTGAATGATAAACTTTATTTGGTCTATAACCATATGAATATTCTGTTGAAGCATATGAATTTCCAAAACTGGAACTAGAAATATTTTTTTCAGACTTAGGAATAAATCAGGTTCTGGTGAACTGTCTCTGTCCAGGTTGGTATCCTAAACCAGTAGCATATCTAGGTGTAACTTGCTTTCCTAGCATTTGAGTTAGAGCATTCTTTCCATTTGTGAATTTTTCTAAGTCCTTTTTGAGTCGCTCATTTTAAAGTTTCAGTTCTGTATTTTCCTTTAATAGTTGAGCATTCTTTCCATTTGTGAATTTTTCTAAGTCCTTTCTGAGTTTCTCATTTGACATTTTCAGTGTTGTATTTTCCTTTAATAGTTGAGCATTCTTTTCCTTTTCTATATCAAGATCAGATTTATGCTTAACACTTAAAGCATACTCTTTCTTTAAACCTTTGTATTTTTCTTTAATCTCATTACAGGTTTCTTCTAACATATCACAGTATTCAAATAGTTCAGATTTTGACAGGTTTTCTGAATCAGAATCATCTCCAGAATAATATGAATTTAAAACAGGAGTGTCAGATGTTACCTCAGAAGTATTTTTCATGAATCACATGTTGGCTCGATTCCTTTCAGAGTCCGAAGATTCGGCTTCACTAGTGCTGTCTTCCAAAGAACTCCAGGTAGCCTTCATGGATTTCTTATACTTCTTGTCTTTGTAATCATATTTCCTTTTGAATTTTAACTTTGGAAAGTCTGATTTGATATGTCCTTTTCACTTGCATTCGTAGTAGACAACTTCATCAGTCCTGTCAGCTTTCTTCCAAACCTTTTTCCATTTTCCTTATTGATCATACTTTACTTTGTAATTTGTTTTCCTAAAGATTTCTTTTTCATATAAAACTTCTTGAATCTCCTAGATATCTGAGCCATTTCTGCATCACTGTCATACTCTGAGTTTTCACTTGTTGAACTCTCATCCTCCATTTGTATTTTCTCCATCTCCTTACTCTTCAAAGCAGTAGACTTGAAAGCTACAGATTTTATTTTCGGTTCATTATCTACCTCTTTGTTTACCTTGATCTCTTCTTCATACATCATCAATTTTCCAATAAGTTCTTTGACAGGTAGAGCAGCAATGTCACATGATTCTCTGATTGAGACAGATGTGCCTCTCCATCGGTCTGGTAGACATCTCAATATTCTCATAATTTGTTCCTTTGGTGGAACAGCTTTTCCGAGTGAATTCATCGTGTTGACTATCTCATTAAACCTGAGATACATGTCAGAAATAGGTTCATCAGACTTCATTTTAAAATTATCATACTTAATAGTATAAGTGTTCAATATCATTTCTTTAAAATTATTTTTTCCATAATGAGAAACAGCCAAGCTGTCCCAAATTTCAAAAGAAGTTTTGCATGCAGAAATTCTGTTGAATTATTCATCTCCTAGAGCACAATACAGAGCATTCAGAGCTTTACAATTATTATTGTAAGTAATCTTTGTAGGTTCATCCCAAGTAGATCTATCAGTAGTGGGAATTTTGTATTCAGATTCAATAGCAGTCCAAATATCAAAGCTCATTCTTTCTAGATGAATCTTCATTTTATGTTTCCACTGAGCATAGTTATTTCCATTAAAGAATGGTGGCTAGTTAGTAGCAGCACCCTCAAGCCTATTATCCATTATAAACAAAATTTAAAGAGATAAAATTTAGAAATAACAGAAATTTTAAGAACTTTAAAATACAACTAAAATCACAGTTGAAAAGCAGAGAGTAAATAACAAATTTTCAAAACACAAAATCCTGTGATACCAAATGTTGGTCAGAGTGGACACTCAAGAGGGGGGTGAATTGAGTTCCAATTAAAATTTCTGCTAAAAAAATTTCTATTAAAATCCCCCAATTTCAAAAACAAATTAAAATGTAGTGAATTTATACAGATTATAAAGGTTCAATTAGTTTCTCAAAGATTGATTAATTATCAGTTAACTTAATCTTATGATTAGATTATATTTTGAAACTAACTTACTAGTTTATAATAAATATAAACACTTGCGAGTTTAACTATCAAAGTAGCTTTGAAAATAAATTATATTTCAAAGAAATAGCAATGGAATATGAAATAAATGTATATAGTATGGATATAGGTTGTAACTAAAAACACAGGAGTTAATCAAGAGGTTCAGTCTCAAGCCGAGACTTAGTCCTCTCGAAATTTATATAAAGTGATCCACACCCTGGATCTGGGTTAACAACAGTGATCACACTGTTCAGGTCAAGAGACCTCTACCACAATTATACGTGGGATAACAAACAACAACTCAATGTTGTCCAGGTCACACTCGACCTCTACCACTATCCACAGTGGGAAATAAAGGATGTAAAGATTGTGAGTGAGGATTTACAAATCCTCCAGTTAAGGTTTAGGATACAGTGTGTGTGTAATAATTAACAGGCTACACACACTGTTCGTAATGAAAATACTAAATCACTTAGAGCAAGATATAGAGTTTATAATGGCTCTAGTGACTGTAGTGCAGGTCTGGACTCCTTTAGATTTGATCAGAAACGGTTCTGAGTCCTTCTCTTGTATTTGACTGAAAAACAAAGTATCGCTTCTTCTTTCAGTGCTTCCAGGTTCAGCTTGGTTATCGGCTCAAAAAATGAAGTGTTCTGTGTAGTTCTTCTTTAGCATAGATTGCTCGATGTATGCTCTGTGTTCTGGAGTCTGGTAGTAGTAGTCTTGTGAGTGCATGTTCTCCAGTTGTTCTTGGCACGTTTTGAGCTTGATCGCAAGTGTGTTCTGTGTGCTCAATCTCCTCAAGTCTCTTGTCTCACTTCCTTTCACTGATACATACACGATGTCTTTTATGCCTTTTTTTCTTTACCGAGAAGAAGGAATGATTATATGCTTTTCAATCGTACTTGGTACGGTTTCCTGAAATGGCAACATAAATCATTTAATAACATTAAATGCCTCAAAAGTAACAAATGTAGCCATTAGTGTAATAAATAAATAGTGTCGAAGATATAGGATTTGACTCCGCAGTTCATTATAGGTAGCCGTTTGTTTGTAGACGTGTACGGTTGACTCTATCTAGGATCTTCCATCGGTAGCTCTTATTGGTATCTCTTATCAGTAGCTCTTATCGGTAGCTCTTATCGGTAGCTCTTATTGGTAGCTCTTATCGGTAGCTCTTATCGGTAGCTCGATGAACTTAGTTCCATCAGTTTCTCTTGGCAGTCGGTAGCTCTATGCATCGGTAGCTCTGTGCATCGGTAGCTCTGTGCATCGGTAGCTCTGGAAATCGGTAGCTATCCGTCTATCGGTAGCTCTGTTCAGGTCAGTGATACACTTGATTTTCTTATGCAAAACACATCTAATTCACTTTGAATCATTTCAAAACTTATATAAACATGGATAATCGAGATTAACATAAATCAGAAATTATTTTAACATTATTATTAACTTGATCATCGATTTGAAAGAATTAAAGTGTAGATCAACAGTAATTGAGAATATCATAATATATGAACACATAATTGGGATTGTCAAAACATATGAATACAAGATTGGGATTATCAAAACAGGTGAGGTCAACAAGAATTTTAGAAGAAATTTTGAAGCATCACGATTTGAGCTGACATGGCGTTGACATCATGGAGAAGGTTTTAGGGTCAGTGGAATATCCTATAAATAGACCTAGACCGCCTCGAGGGAAGTAGAGATTCTTCCGAGAATATTTTTTTCTCTAAAATTGCGAAGGAGGTTCACGGAGGCAATGTGATTTGTGAAATAAAGAGCTTCACAATAGCTAATCTAGCTCCATGAAAGTGGTGTGTTCTACATTGGCTCAGTGAGCTTCATGAAGAAAGTCACTTTGTGATGGCTTGAGCTTTGTTACTATTTATGATTTGCAAAGACCTGAGATTTTCAATGGTCTAAGCTCTACAATTTAGTGTGCTCCCCAAGGCAGCGAGCTCTGCGAAGGTGTGTTCTTTGCGAAGAGCCATGGACTTTGTGAAGTCTTGTTTGAGTTTCATGAAATTAGGATCTTCGTGAAGTAGGTTGATTTGTGAAGGTATTTCTAAGGGGTTATTCACAGTGATCATTGGGAAAGTGTTATTCATCAATGGCTGAAATTTGGACTTCAATATAGTATCTACATATAGTGTAAGATGCATTAATTAGTGATAATGAAGAGACCGATAGGTCTATAAACTATGAGTGGATCTTATGAAGATGTAGTGAGCTCATTTAAGATTATAGAATAGTGAGTTCTAAAATTGTGAGTGTTTTTAAACAAAGAGGGATAGTGATTCCACTTCAAACTTATAAACAGTACTGCACTTATAGTGGATTTTATACATTAGCACATTGCCGGTGTATGCTCCTTGGACGTAGCCCGATGAGGGTGAACCAAGTAAAATTGTGATGTCATGTGTGTGCTTTAATAATATTTTATAATCTTCAACAGGAATGAAATAGAGAAGATAGTTTTTTCTAACAACAAAATAAGATCAAAATGGGTATTTGTTTTAATTTTTTAAACCCCGATTCACCGCCTCTCAGGGTATCTAACCTATTAGACCTAACATAGAGAGTGCATGTTGGGAAGGTATTTATTCCTGAACCATTGTCCACTAAGGATTGAGTTTTTTATATTTTCTATATTTTCATATTTGAGAAGGGGACTGATGTTCATTTATATAATTATTTCCCTATATTTAATTATAAATTAGATGGTTGTATAGAATTCATTAGAACCTATTTCTGTATGATACATTTTTGTAATTGAAACTTCAGTTTTAATTTTTTGAGGACTAACAAAGCCTTGATGAAGGATTCTATGATTACTTTAGATGGAGGAATGGTATGAAAAATAAAAAAAACATGTCAAGATAAAGGGGTGATTCCATAATAAATCATAATTTTAATCTATAGGTTAATGATTCTTTCTATGTGTTTTAGGTTAGGACCTAGAAGACTAAGCCTATTTTGATGATGATGACCCCCTTCCTAGGTTAGATTTTGGGTCAATATATCATTTTTTAGAAAGGAAAAATTGTCCTTTATGAATAACTAAAATGACTTGATGATCATCCATTTAATGAAAGATCCATTAGTTTGATAGGATTTGAATGCCTCCAAGTGGATTTAGGATCAAGCTTGTGTTCTTGTTGGGCTTGTTGAAGATCCATTCTTATGGGGTTTCCTATGTGTATGATTTCTACTAGGATGATACATAGACTCAAAATCTTACCTTTATTATTTCATTGTCTACCATGGTGTTCACCTCCTCAATTATTGGAATTGAACTCCATTTAATAAGAATTATCCTCATTAGATATTTAGTTTGTTAGGTAGATAATATTGAGATATTCATACATCTATTCTTCATTGGAGGAAAATTTTTATTTGGTTTAGAGGATCCTGGATTCCAAATAATGGGGGGATGAAACCCAGAAGATTCTGAACATGTATGGGTACTCATGGGGGTTCTTTATCCCGTGATTTCCAACATCAGTGATGATTGCATTAAATTATAGAAGGTTTGGGGAAAAATTTTATTATCACATATGTTTCAAAGGAAACAGGGGTCCCAAATGAATGATTTAGTCATGAGTTACTGATTAATGTACATAAATTAATGAATTTTGTGTCATTTAGTTATCAAAATTATAAGAATTATTTTCCAATATTTCCTACCATTATTCATATTCATTCATAATTAGATTGGAATCCAAACATGCAACCTATTTCATGGGAATCTCTAGAGTAACCCATCCATTATCTACTATCCTTTATAGAAAACACTGAAAAAAATTAATATTGAATATTGCATACAGACCATTGGTGATAACAGAAATAATTGGGAAAATTATTCCTCATTTCCCCATCAGAATTTTTAATATCAAGCTATGTAAACCGATTTTTCTCCTAATCATTGATAAGATATCTTTGGACATGTTCATTCGATAGTGAATAAACATTATTAATATTGTTTTCAAAATTCCAATGGCTCTTATCCTTGTTCATATCCTGTATATTTTTATTAGGACATGGATTTTTTTTGTTTAATGGGAAGAGATAGTACACTTAATATGAAATATATAGACTTTCGATCCATCACTGGAGTTCGTTTGAGAGTGAATATAGTGTCTTCCACTATCTTTAAATTTGTTTCTTATGATGCTGGTATTTTCCAATATTTGGTTTTGGAGCACCAAATGAAATATTAAAGTCATTGTACTACTATATCAAACACTAGAAATCCCTCAGGGTGCTTTTATGGGATGATCATTATTACTAGATCATCTTGGGTATTTTCCCCATATATTAAAAGTAATAATTATTATAGGATTGTAAGTCCAGATAATAGGTAAGACACTTCCATTTGATGATGAAAACCATGACTCATTTTCATGTAGTTTATAAGTGGAAAGATTGTCAATACTGGTTTGACACCATGTCGAGATAAATTACTAAAGGTATTTTCATCAGGGATCTTCCCAATTATAAATATATCTAACTACTAGATTTATGTATTAGAAAAATATAGGCCCCTCCATGTTTTAAATGTGTTTTTTATTTTATATATAGTAGCCTAGGACCAACACTCTCAGATCCTATGATGAAATCATGAACTTTACATTTCCAGTTTTGATGATGATAATTGTGACACAAATTTTTCATCTAAATCATACAACATCAAATGGAAAACTTGAATCACTTACAACATTGAAAACCTTTTAGATTTATATTTTTAGATAATTAGGACCAACTAATTTCAACTTCGACTCATAAGCAACTGGTTCATAAATATGAACACTATATCCTGTTATAACTAGCTTTTCATATTTCACATTAGTCTATTGATATCATCCTAGTGGAATCCTTTATAGACATAAATCATTCAAAAAATACTTTAAAACCAAGGTAAAAAAATAAATATATGAAGGTTGAGCTCAAATTCTTAGTAATGGTAAACATAATCATTAAAAATTGAATTTTATCAGTGAGAATAATTATTCATAAGGGTATGCTGGCATAGTAAAAGTGCATGAGTATAACATACAAATATTCACAGCTATCAATACATGGATTATCAAACATAAAAACATGTAATAAGGAATTAAAAAAGGATAAAGTATTAAGAATTAGTAATAATTTTCCATGTGATAACAGTCTTCGTCAAATGAAACATTATAAACCCATAATAGTTAATTAAAACAGTTTTCGGTAACATGGACCATAACTTTTATAAAGCCATTTTAATTGGAATAACTAAATGGCCGACTTTCAACATTATAATTACCCAATCCACTAAAGATCTATAATGGGGACATCTCTTCATATAATCTATATCATTCTAACTAATTTTTCTGATCTATATTAGGGATCAACCCTTCTTATAATTTGTTTTGGGCTAACCTGTGATCTATAACGGGGCTTGACCCATTGTATAGGTTGTTTCAGGATCACCCATTTCATATAATTATCAAGTACCATAAATAAATTATTTTCATTATAAAACTCATAAAAAATGATAAAACAATATAAAATAAATGGGTTTCATATCAATCTCTTTAAAACATAATTGACTTGTTTAAAAAAATAGGTTTCATTAGAATCTCTTTGAAACAATCTTAATCCATCCAAATAATTAAATAGAATGGAATCAATATAGAATATCCCCAGAGGGATAATTAACACCAAGGGTTTTTGATATGGATGTATGTAAATAAAATTAAAATTCATTAAAAATATTCTTGAGGAAAATATACTTTTCATTTTGAAAATTACATTTTAAAACATAAAACATTTTGAAAATTATTTTCATTGAAAACAACCTTGGATATATATAATGGATGTTTTAAAAATCATTTAAAAAAATTTATAACATAAATCATTTTAAAAATAATTTCCCTTAAAAAATAGTATAAAATATAATTTAAAAATGTTTATGAAATATTTTTAGAAAATGTTATTTTCAAAGAAAACAGATTTCCGACCAAAAAGATAAATTAAGTTGGATTTTCATAAAATAGTTTGTCAAATATTTTAAGAATCAAAGATTTAAAAAAATGTAACAATTTCTTTGAAGTATAATTAATAACCAAATTAAAAGGTAATTAATTATAATTATAATATTTAAATATTAAATACTTAATCAAACACAACATCATTTAATGAAAAGCTTATAATATAAGACTCTTACCAGTTTTGTACCATTGAATCACAATCCCAATGAAATAATATAATTAAATACAGAATATAATATAATTAAAATAAATATATTCATGATACAGAATTTAATAGAGGTATTATATACAACTGATAAAATAAGATAGGTGTATAACATAACAAACTTCTCATTGAAGGAAAATTGAGAGAAAACCCCCTTACCACTTTAGTTACGTTGAAACCGTAAACCTTGTGAAAGTGTGATGATAAAACTGATATTTAAATCCTAGTAAATTTAAGGATAATAATAATAAAATAAATTCATGGGAAATTTATATACCACATGACATAAATATTTGGAGAATATGACAAATATCTCACATAAATAAATGTGAGATGAGAAAAACTCGTACTTTGAGCCTCATGTATCATGATTGTTTTTATATTACTAGATAACATACTTATGTTAATTATTAAATTTATTGAGAACCATTTCCATGTTTATTATTAATTTTATTTCACTTTTAAACATGTTATATATAATTAATTAATCAATTAGGTTTATATTGGATGTTTTAACCATATTCAGCTTATGTGTGAAAACTGACTTTGGTAGGTTGACTATGGTCAAAGAAGTCATTTCATAAGAATATACATAATAATAATCTGGAAATAATTATTATACATATACATCAATTATAATTTTAAAACAATTCATGGTAGATTTTTATGAAAAATGAACTCGCGTTATGATCATGGAGACGGTAGGTTGTATGTATGCATGAGTAACGTTTTGATATTTTAATGATCATTATGGAAAGAAGGTAAGTGAAATTTACCTTCCAAGAATGAAAATAGTATCATAAATAAAATTTTATTTAAACATAAATAATTATATATATATAATTATTTTTATGTTAAATGAATCATGTCGCTTTGAGGAGGCAGTTGTCCACACATCCATGAATGACTTTATCACTTTTCCAGTGTGTGAAAATGTAATAAAGAAAATGATATATTATTTTTCCAAAAATTTAATTTTTTTCATTAATATCATAATTATTTCAAATATATCATATATATTTTTAATATTTACCTTTATTACGTTCTTTGAAACACGTTAGTGAGGAACGATTTTCATCGCTTCCCGAGGCGGTACTCTTTCATACACATGAGCGACGTTATCATATCCACTATGGTATGTGATGTAAAATGGGTATAAATGATATAATGACTAAAGAGGAATTATTATATTATTAATATAATAAATATCATATATAAACATTATTTTTATCATAATTTCCAACCATGATAGGTGGTAAAGGAAAAAAGGAATGACATTGTTACACGAGACGGTAGCCTGCCGTACACATGAATGATGATTTCATAACACATTTGATGGATGTGTGTGTGGGTTTATGTCATATAATTAACATAAAATAAAATAATTATATTTATAAAATTTATTTTATTATATAATAATGGTATTATAATAAATAACAGAGTTTGATGAATAAATAAAACCAATATTTCTATTAATGAACGTTACCTCTTCTTCAGGTATCTCATTTTGTTTTTCACCAAATTATTTACTTGGATGGATTTATTCCCAAATTAAAGAAATTATTTTGAATTCAAGGAATTTGGGAAGTGATTTTGGAAGGTTTTGGTTGAGCCAAAATGTTTTAGTGGTGTGATGAAGTGGGTAGACTAAATTCTCTTTTATAATGGAGGAGGAGTGGCATTCTTTTATGTACCAAATAATAAACACTATTTGGAGACCTCCCTTACCTAAAGTTCCTCCAAAATTGAGCAATATTCAATTTTAGGGATTAATTGTTTGATAAATACTACAAATACTGAAAATAAATATATATTTTTTCAATTTATTCATTAGTCTTTATGTTAACTCAATTTTATCTTTATAGTTTTTAACAAGGAAACTTATATCCTTTTATTTACCTAGGTAAATTATAATTTAATTATATAATTATAAACATATTTATTACATAATTTATACCAAATTATTATAGATATTAATTCCAAATCATTAAATAAAAAACCAATGTGAGTGTAAAATTAAATTCAAGACGAACGCATGTAATGTGAAAACCCTATTTTAACCAAAATCAATTTAATTAATTTTGACTATTTTCACCAATAAAATTGGTAAAAAATATTTGGGACTTATTATAAATTATAAATTATTATTATTATAAATTTCAAGTCCAATTTTCTAATTAAACTCATATAAATAGAAAATTTTAATTTAAAATGAACCTCGTAAACGCGACGAGAAAACATGTTTTTAAAGTGAAAATGTTAAAAGTTTACAATGTTTTTATATCCAATTTCAATATTAAATTGATTAAAATTAAATAAAATGAATTTATAAATATAATTTATATAATTATAATTTAATATAAATTTAAAATATAATTTATTTATATAAATTATTTAGACAAGAAGTTGGTTTTCAATTAAAATTCCTTATTTTCACTATTCATCAAAAAATAAAACTTATAAAAAAATAACCAAAATATAATTATCATATTATTATTTACAAAATTTATTTTATATTTCTAAATATAATTTATAAAATTGTCAAATTTTAGTTTTAAATCAAGTGTTTTGTTAAAATATGGAAAAACTTCCTTTTAAAAAAATACATCATTTTATACGTAAAATTGGATTAGTTCTTATCTTATGCCTATAAAATATATTGGATGAATGTTAAAATATTTTATTTAATCTAATATATATATATATATAATTTTTATTAATCAATAATATCAATTAATTTAATTTCTGATGATAAAATTCCTTTTGGTGTATAAAAGTAGTTTTTTTATAAAAACATTTCTTTTATATTAAATTAATATTTATTTTCATTTATAATTAATTGGTAACCAATTAATTAGTATAATAAACATGTGTAAACCATATTTTTATAATTTAATTAATCTTATTCATTATCTGGATTCCAATGACTATGGGATAACTATAATAATATTAATAGCATATTGTTTTCTGGTAAGACTTAGCCTTGCATATAACATAAGTTATCAAAGAAACATGATGCTATTTAGTATATATAGTAAACATAGTGTTTCATATAACTCAATATAAACAATAAATTTCATGTAACATAAGATACCATGGAATTTATATTAATTTTAAAGAATATTTTCCATAAAATCTCAGTATGTCACATCTTACCCCCTTAAAATGAATTTCACCCTCGAAATTTGTCTTACTTATCAAAGGATTAAAATTTTTAGAATTCATTTATAGAAACTCACATTATAAAAATGAAATAAAAAATCACTTAAAAGGTTAAATTGGGCAACATTAATTAATCTTCAAAACTAATACCCATAGTTCAAACTGAACTATTCCATAAACAATTATCCTTAAAATTATTCATACATTTCTTGACTAAGTTTGAAACAAAAATATTGGAAGGATTTGATCATATATTCTTCCAATATTAATAAACCATTATTACTTAAATAACACACCATATTTTTCTGAAATAAAATTATTATTTTCATATAAATTTTTATATAAACTAAGACATTATGTAGGTCGGTGGTAGGCGTTACACCCTTATCTCCCTTTAGTTCTAGGTTCAAGCTCTAAGACCATTCCATATGTGGTGTTTTATTATCCATCCTTTGGGTTGTCCCTTTTTATTTAAAAATAAAAAATAAATTACTCCCTAAATAACATTTATTTTGATCCTAGGGGTTACAAATATCCCACCCCAATAAAATATCTCCCAAAATTTCATTGATAACCATAAAATTTTTACTACTTAAAAACCTAAAATGGAGTTCCTAAGACTTTGAAATTATGATCATAATTAATCTTATAAACCTATTATAGTATTTTTAAATCTTAATATTACTTCATATTAAAACATATTAATATCTAAAGTTATCAAAATCAACCTTTCATACAAACTATGATAGTAGGGGACCCGCATTGTTGAATCTTGTGATGAAAACATGAAATTTACATTTCAAACTTTGATGTCGATAATTGTGACCCAAATTTTTCATCTAAACCATAAAACATAAGAATGAAAAAATGGACCACTTAAAAACTCAAGGAACATTTAGGTTTAGAGTTTTATATAATTAATACATACTCATATCAACTTGTATAGATAAAAAATCGTTCCATAAAGTTGAACATCATCTCCCATTATACCTAATTTTCCTTATTTCACATTAGGTCATCAAAATCATCCTTGTGAAATAATTTATAGACATAAATCATTAAAAATAATTATTTAAAACCTAGGGAAAATAAAACATAATAAGGGTGATAAAAAATGCTCAATAAGGGTAAACATAAGCATTAATAATTTAATGTCATCAATGAGAAAAAGGGTATATAAGTATGATGGAAAAATCTAAGTGCATGAGTATAACATATAAATATTCACACTGATCAATACCTATATCATCAAACTTGAAAACTCAGAATAAGGAACTAAAAAAAGATAAATTAATAAGAATAAAAAATCATTTTCCATGTTATCTTAATATTTATCAAATGAATCATCATAAACCCATAGAATGTAATTAAAACCCTTTTCGGTAAATTGGAGTATCACTTTAATAAAACACTTTAAAGACCATTTTAAATTTAATAAAAATATGGAAAACATAAAACATTATCATTACCCAATGCATTGGATATCTATAATGGGTATCACCCTTCGTATAAGATATATTGGTCTCACAAATTTTCCATGAGGTATATTGAAGATCGACCTTCGTATAAGATGTATCGGGCTCACCTATGGGCTATAATGGGGCTCAACCCTTTGTATAATCTATAATGGGATCACCTATTTCTATAATTATCAATTACCATGGATAATAAACATTCATTATAAAATTAATAACAACGTGATAGACCCATGGAAAAGAAATTGGATTCATATCAATCTCTTTTAAATGTAATTGGCCTGTGGGAAAGAAATGAGTTTCATAACAATCTCTTTGAAAAATCTTAATCCATCCAAATAATGAATGAGGATAGTATCAATAAAAAATATCCTTATTTTATTATTAGTCACAATTGGTTTTATTTATTTTGATGAATGGAAATACCATTAATATATCATTAGAAACATTATGGAGGAAAATATATTTTTCATTTTAAAAATCACTTAAAAAAACATTTTTTAAATCATTTTCCTTGAAAAGTTCCTCGAAACATATAAAGGATGTTTTAAAAATAATTTAAGTTTTATTTATAATATAATATATTTTTAAAATAATTTCCCATAAAAATGAGATTAAAATATCATTTAAAAACATTATTTCAAAAGAACGCATATTTTTGACCGAAGAGAGAAAAGAATCTGGATTTTATTATAACACTTTCTCAAAAAAGAAATTAAGTAAAAAATATTAGAAAATGGTACAATTAAATGTAGGTATTATGAAACCCCATTAGATAATACAATTCATGAGAATTATAATATTTCAACATCGGAAACTAAATCATACACAATACTGATAAGCGATGAGATTGTAAGGAAGGACTCTTACCACTTTCATAAATTTGTATCACAATCCCAAAGGAATAATATCATCAAATTAAACTTATAATATCATTAAAATATGGATATTAATTATATAAAACTTAATTGTGGTATTATATACAACTCATAAAATAATATAGGTCTATACCATAACAAACATCTCAATAAAGGAAAATTGAGACAAACTTTTATTACCACTTTGGTAACTTTGAAACCATAAACCACATGAAAGAGAGGTGATAAAATGTATCTTTAAATCACCATAAATTTAATTATAATGATAATAAAATAAAATAATTGTTATTATATACACCAAAAAACAAAAAAATGGTGAATATGATATATATCTCACAGAAATAAAAGTGAGACGGGAAAAACCCTGACCTTGAGTCGGATTCATCATGCTTGTAATTTAAATTCTTAAATAATAAACTTATGTTATTTAATTAAATTATTTTAAACATTTTATATATTTATTATTACTTTTATTTATCTTTAAAAAAAATTATATATAATTACTTAATCGATTAAATTTAAGTCGGATGTTTTGACCATATTCGGTTTATGTGTAAAAAATGACTTTGGTAGGTTAACTAAGGTCAAAGTGGTAATTATTAAAACATATCCAAAATAATAATAACAACATAATTATAATATTTATACATCAATTTTACTTTTAAACCCAATAATGATTTTTTTATGAAAAATAAACTGATGTTACAATCACGGAGACAGTACGTCGTTCGTACACATGAGTAATGTTTCCATTTTTTAATGATCATTGAGGAAATAAGGTAAGTAAAATTTCTCTTTATAGAATTATAATTATATCATAAATACCATGTTATTTAATAATATATAATTGTATATATAGAATTATTTTTAAGTAAATGGAGTCACATCGCTACGAGGAGGCGGTAGTCCACATGTCCACGAGTGATGTTATCACTTTTTCAATGTGTGAAAAGGTAATAAATAAATTGATATATTATATTTTAAAAAGGTAATAATGTCATTGATATCATAATTATTTCATTTATATAATATATATTTACTATATTTACCATTATTTTCTTCCATGTAACACGTTATTGAATAATGCTTCACATCGCCGCACGAGGCATAGTCTTCCATGCACAAGAGCAAAGTTATCGTATCCCTTATGGTATGAAATGTAAAAATGGTGTATATGATATAATTAATCCAGATGTATAATTGTTTTATAAATATTATAAATATAATATATAAAAATTATTTCCCTCATAATGTTCAACCATGAGGGGTGGTAAAGGAAACAATTAATGACATCGTTTTGACGAGGCAGTAGTCCGTTGTACACACAAATAGTGATTTCATAACCCATCTGATGAAATTGTGTGTGGGTGTAGGTAATAAAATTAAAATAAAATAATCTTAATGTATTTAGGATACTTATGTAATTATATAAACATATTATAATAAAAATTGAGGGGGATTGAGTAAAAAAATCATTGGTGAATTTTACCTATTCTTTGAGTATCTTCTTCTTGTTTTCACTAAAGAACTTCCTTGGTTGGATTTATATTAAAATTAAGGATTTTAGGATGAAATTAGGGAAGTTATTAAGTGATATTGGTAGTTTTTTTAATCCAAATTGCTTGAGATGTGAAATAAGTGGGAATGTGTAATTCCATTTTTTAATGGAGGAGTGACATTTTATAAATACCAAAGGTTAACACCATTGGGAGGTATACTATAGAGACCCATCATTTTCATAAATTACTATTAAATAATTTTAAATATAAACTACATAATAGTATTACACATAGAGGATCTGAAGGTTTATTTTATTGGGAAAACTGGGACCATACATAATAATTACTACATCAAGCATGAACATTTATTGAATTCCTTCTTCTCTAGATTCTTATTGGCACTTGACCTCTTCTTAGTGCATGTATCCACCAGAGGATATACATAAAAGGGGTAAGATAAATTCCCATTAATATGATAGATAATATCATTACATCATGGGGTGATCATAATCATAACATAGGCAAAAGATCACGAATATGAGAGGAAGCATTAATAAGAGACTTGAAATGAGGCAATGCATTAAAATGAAACATCATGTCTTAGTGGTTAAATACCACACATACTTGTGAAGAAAGATATGATATTGTTCACACATAATTTCAATTTAACTCATGAGATTAATCACTTTAACCAATTCATTGTATCACTGTATAATTCTGGGTGCACCTGTTACATAGAAACATTCATATTATGCTATATAATTCAGGATGCACCTATCACATAATAACATTATCATTTATCATGCACGACACAATGAAAATATATAAAAAATGGACATAAATAACCCATGGAATTAATGGGTTTCATCTGATAATAACACATTCATAAACTTTGGATTCCCAAAATTAAGTGGGAATAACATACTTGATACGATAACCATCAACCTTGAGTGAGAAGTAAAAGGTGTGTTTTTGAAAGAAGGGTTCTTTTGAAAAACATTTGTTTGAAATAAAATTAATTATAAAAAATTTATATCCCATAAAAGGTAATATAATGATTAAAAAATAATTTTTAAGGAGTGACCATATGAAAAATGGAGTGAAAGAGGGAGAATCGAAGAAAGAAAGTTGGGTTCGAGAATTTCTCGTTACCTTGTATATGAACGCTTTCTTCAGTTTAATGTCTTGTAAAACTACATTAGATTCAATAATTAATAATTAAAGAACCTTTTATATATTAATATGGTTAATTATAGTTTCATTAAGTTATTATATGGTCTTTTGGATGAGTTATAATGTTTCAAAACATTGTTCGGGAATGTTCAATTTTATGGTTTTCATGAGCGGTTCACATGTATTCATAAATGGAAGTTCGTGTAGAACATGGGTAAACATACAGAACTGAAATTTCATGTTATTAATGATATTCTAGAAGTTTAAATTATCTTATAATTAATCATATTATATACCTTGTGGATGAATAATTAGATAAGAATTAAATATGATTGTCTGGGTTAATTTGGGCAGTTTTTGACCACAATGAACATGTTTTGTTTTATCATTTAGTAATATGTACATAAGTTATTTCTAGAACATGAAATAGGATATAATACATATAATATAATCTATTTCAAACATAAAAATGGTTTTATGACCATATATGAAATCTATAAAAGAAAATAAAATCATGTCGTTCTTAAAGGTGATAAATTAACACCTCACGAACAACATTCTCTTTTATAAAATAAAAAGAAGATGAGAAGGGGGTTGGATGATATAATATCCCATTAGTATCATAAAATTTAATTATATTTATAATAATGGAGTTACAATAACATGTGGATGAATATGGGTGGGAATATATTAATAAATGAACTTGAAATTGAAAGGAATTTAAAGGAAAAAGATAGAGAGAGGAATTACCTCTTGAATCCTCCTCTTGAGATCCCCCTTAAAGAAGCTATGATTGGTATTTTGAGGATACCAGATGCTCTAGAAATGGGATAGGGGTAGGTAATATGTTTTTTCAGATTTTAGACAAGTCTTTAAGAATGAGAGGTGTGAGGAAATGAGGGTGTGAAGGGTGGTATTTATAGTGGAGGGGAGAGGAGATTTCTCAATATAAAATTCATTAATTTATTATTTCCCCAAAATACAAGGAATAGTGAGTCTTTCATGAACCTGAATAATAATTTTATCATGTGAATCCAAACTAATTGGGCTTACATTAGTATAACATCATGTATGACTCTATAATTAGTTTATTTAACTTATTTTGTAAATTATGGTATTTCACTATTCATCAAAAATTAAAGTATTTCAGAAAAATCCCAAAAATTCACCCCAACCATTTTTCTATGTTTATAATAAAAAAATGATGTTCATTTTTTCAAGAATAATTTTCTAAATATGATTAATTTAATTTATAATTAAAATCATAATTTACTTTAAAAATATAGTTTTTAAAATTAAAACTGATTTTATAATGCTTTCAAAAATTACGTAAGGTCTTATAAGATTACATTAAAACTATAAGAAATAGATTTTTTAATTTATGAATAAATTTTAATAAAATAAATTTTCTTTTTAATTAGTTAATTAATTAAAATTTATTTTTTATGACTTACGAAAATACCAATACATTTACTAAGGTAAAATTGTCTCTTATAAGATGGATAAATTTTATTTAATTATTCAAGGGTAAGGTTACTATTATTTTTGATGATTTACTATTCACAAGGGTCATATTACTATTCATAAGGTAAGGTTACTATTCATAAAGGTAGGTTACTATTCACCCAAAATTATGTTTTTACAATCAGACTCCAAAAATTTTACTGATCACAACCGTGTATGTTAGATTTTGGAAATTCAAAACATAGAAGTGAAAAAATTATGTTTAATGATCACATTGTATTTAGTATCATAATATTTCATTGTGATTACTAATGGGATTTTACTATAAGGCACAATTATAAGACTGGAATTCCATTGATAACACTTTGGGTCGTTACATTCTTCCCCCCTTATGAAATTTCACCCTCAAAATTTTACTTTACACAAACATGTGAGGGTACTTCTCCTTCATCACCTTTTCTAGTTCCCAAGTTTCTTCTTCAAACTTATGGTTCCTTCGTAAAACATTGACAAGGTGGATTTTCTTTTGTGTAGAACCTTATCTCTCATATCCACAATCTCTACTTGCTGCTTCTCATAAGAGAGATCATCTTTTAGTTTCACCACCTTTGAGTTCAATACATGTGAGAGATCAGGTATGTACTTCCTCAAGAGTGATACATGAAACACATCATGAACTTGAGCCATATTCGCTGGAAGTGAAAGCCAATAGGCCATGACTCCTATGCAGTCAAAGATATCAAAAGGGATAATGTACCTTGGGCTTAGCATTCCTTTCTTTCCAAACTGCATGACTCTCTTCCATGGTGATATTTGAAGGAAGACTTCATCTCTAATGTTGAACTCCAAGTCCCTTCAAGGGTTGTCAGCGTAGCTCTTTTGCCGAATCTGAGCAGCTTTGATGTGTTTCTGGATGACTTGAACCTTTTCTGTCATCTCTTACACAAGAGAAGGTCCAAGTAGCATTGTTTCTCCAACTTCATGCCAATAGGTTGGAGTTCTACATCACTTTCCATACAAATCTTTATATGGAGCCATCTGAATACTCAAGTGGAAGATATTTTTGTATGAGAACTCAACCAATGGGATATGTTGATCCCATCAACCTTTTAATTCTAAAGAGAATTCTTTTATCATATCTTTAAGTGTCTAAATAGTCCTTTCAGATTGGCCATCATTTTAAGGGTGATTAGCCATGGTAAAATTTAATTCAATACTCAAATCATGTAAAATAATCCTCCAGAATTTAGATGTGAACCTTGGATCACGGTTAGACACAATCGAGAGTGGAACACCATGCAGTCTTACCACTTCCTTCACATGTATCTTTTCAAGTTGTTCAATTGAGATTTCTTCCTGAATAATGATAAAATGGGCAGTCTTGGTGAGTCATTCAACCACAACCCATATCACATTATTTCCCTCCGATGTCTTCAGGAGTCCTTTGACAATGTCCATAGTAACATTCCCCCATTTCCACATGGGTATAGGCAATGGTTGCATAATCCCTTTGGACTTTTGTCACTCTAATTTAACTTGCTAACAAACCAAGCACCTTGATATATATTCTTCAATCTCTTTCATCATGTTATCCCACTAGATGTGTTCTCTGAGATCAGGGTACATCTTGGTACTCCATGGATGGATAGAGAATTTTGAGATTTGTGCATTTTCTAATAGCTCCTTCTTTATCCTAGGTGACGAAGGCACACAAATCTATGTTCCAAACTAAATCACACCATCATCATCGATATGAAACTCTTGCAGCTTCCCTTCCTTTACTACATTCACACTCTTTTGTATCTCTGCATCATCTCTTTGTGCTTCCTTAATCTATTCATAGATGGATGGTTTCACAATCATTTGGGCAAGGTAGGATGTATCCCCTATCCTTATGATTGTTAAATCCATCCTTTACATATCCAGAAGATATGGTCTTTCACAATTATTAACATGGATAGATTAGCATGTTCTTTTCTTCTTAGGGCATCAGCTACCCTGTAAAACTTTCCAGGATGATAGTGAAGAGAGAAATCGTAATCCTTGATTCGCTCTAACCATCTCATTTGATGCATGTTGAGCTCCTTTTGTGTGAATATATACTTTAGGATTTTTTGGTGAGTGTATATGTAACACTTCTCACCATAAAGTTAGGTCCACTAGATTTTCAAGGAAAAAATAATGGATGCTAACTCTAGATCATGTGTTAGGTAGTTCTGCTCATGGATCTTCAACTACCGTGATGCATAGGCTATCACATTGTCATTTTTCATAAGTACACAACCCAATCCTTTCATTGAATCATCACTATATATCACAAAACATTATCCACTTTTCAGTAGTGTGAGTATAGTTTCAGTGATCAGCCTACTCTTTAGTTCCTTGAAGATTACCTCACAATCTTTTGTCAAGAAATACTTTAACCCTTTTATTGTTGACTTCGTTGGCATGACAATCATAAGAAACTTCTTACAAAATTTTGACAGTACCTAGCTAATCCAAGAAAACTATAGATTTCTGTGAAATACTCACTACTTAAAGAGGGGAGAACATTAGAAGTTATCTATGAAAGGAGGCATGGAAATATTGGGAAACTTTATCCACAAAGAGAGTATAATATATTTTAGCGTAAAGATCATATTAAATTTTAAAAAAAGTTTTTTATTTAAACAAGTAGTACACAAGTTTCTTATAAATAAATGGCATATATTCATATAAGATAAAGAATTAAGATTACATGGATAAAGAGATCTAAGACGTATCATGATTTTAATTATATTAAATTATAATTTTTTTTAAAGTGCATCATAGTAATATATTTTCAAATAAAAAAATTATTTTATTCCTTAATAAGTGATTTGAGTTTCTTGAAATTTTATAGAACTAGTAAGTACTATAAAAAACATAACTAACCACATTTTTTACATTATTCATGTTTATAAATATTTTTAATTAAGTTACCTATATTTTTTAATGATGTTGGGAAATGGGGTGTTGCTGAATTTTCCACAAACGATTTACCAATATTTTTTAAATTGTAGTTTAATTCGAAAACAATTACATATATTTTATAAAAGAATTTGTAATTATTTTTTTTAACAAAACTACTAAATTTATTTCAACAAGAAATTTTTTTTGATTTCTTTTAACCAAAAAAATGATTATATTTTTTTTTGATTTTACACCTACCACTTCATTTACTAACATTTTTTAAAATGAAGTTAAATTGGAAACCAGTTACCTACATTTTTTTATAAACAAGGGTAATTTTTATAACAAACCCACTAATTTTTTAAACAAAATATCTATTTTTTTATTTCAGCCAACCTGGGGTCTTTTGATACTTTTTTTATTTTCCACTAGCCAGTGCCTCCCAAACCTTGGGATTTTATTTTTTATACACCCTCCCTCCCCCGACCTGAATTTTTTATTTTTGTGATTTCTCAATGAACTCACACATGGATAAAAATTGAGCCTGCTACCACACATTAATCTTGCCACTGTGCTAACCACACAACCCCATAAACCAGAAATTCATATAAATTAAGCTCACTGCTTGGATTTGACCCTACATTCAAGTGACTATGAATTAATCATCGAACCAATGCACCACACAGACAACTAGTGTAATATCATATTATTCTATACATATTTTCATATTAAAATACATAAATTTATATATATATATATATGAATATTTAATTAATATAAATTTATATATAAATATATATCATTATATTTATATATATGTATAAATTACTATATATATACATATATTATTGATAATATATGTTGATATATTTGTGTGTGTACATATAAATACTTATAAGTTTATATATTTATTTATATAATAAATTATTGATTTACATATATATTAATGCATATATATATATATCTCTCTGTGTGTGTGTATTAATATATATGTTAATATATAAATAACTATATATTAATTTTCATATATTAATTTATATTTATTAATATACACTAACTTACATATATAAATTTCCATTTTTATATAAAACCATATATTAATATACATATATATTTAAATTAATATATATTTCTATATATAAATTGATATATATTTATATATATGTGAAAATTAAAATAATTAAAATTTTAAATTGATACATATATATATGTGTATATATATATAATATTTATATTATATGTTAATATAATTGTGTGTGTGTGTGTAAATTCTTATTATTTTATATATTTATTTATAGATTAAAATATTAATTTTCAAACACACAAACACACAAATATTCCTCCTATTCATGAACCCCGTTTGATTCAGCCACCAACATGTTTCTATAGAAACATTTGACAAAAAATATTTAATGAATCTTAGGGTCTCTAAAAACATGTATGGCGGACTTACTTGACTCTTGAAACATTTTGATCTGGTTTGACAATGATGATGGACTAATTAATGTGTGGTCTAAAACCCATGGTCTGTTCAATTTGGTTCATTTTTATTTACCTAGATGTTCATTTGACTTCCATATGAAACATGATTCTTCCACAATGACTTTTTGGATCAGGATTCCTACTCTACCCCTCTTGTTTCATAACCCATCTATTCTCTAGATGATCAAGATCATGGTTAGTCATTATCTTTATTCAGTAAAAATAATTCTAATCTTGAGTCACCCAATCACCCCCTGAATAGTTTTAGGTGTAGAGGTTTCAAAACCCACTTTGAATCTCATATGGATTGATATTGAATGAAATTATATGCATAAACAACATTTTTTTCATCGAATATTAGTTCAAGTTCTATCATCATTGTTTATGGAAATTGAATTTGTCCTAGAACTATTGGAAGATTCATTGTGGTCCCCTTGAAGGCACTATTGAGGATCATTAGAATGAGTCAATTTATAAAAGGTTTAAATCATAAATGAGACTACTAATATAACCAAATCTTATAATGCATCAATAAAAATGTATAATAGATGCAGTGGAATTCTATGTGTTGAAAATATTTTCTATTCCTTGAAGGTGTCTCCCCCCTTGATTTTTCAAGGGAGGAAGGAGTGTTTGGATATATGGTGGGTGGCCAATCCCACTAACAATTTAGTGGAGGGAGGAGTAGGGGGTGAGTCTAACCTATAAAAGGAAGTGGCTTCCCTTGTTTTTTTATCATCACTGGCAGCACATCTTCTCCCATTTAGAGGTTTTATTTTTGTGGTATTTTATGTGTTGTATTCCCCATATATTTAAGAGAGATAATTATGATGGATGTTCTCCCTGTAATTGTGGGATATTATATACTCACTTTTACCCATAATGAGATCATTCTTTTTTCTTGTGGGGTTTTACCCCTTTATTTGGCGGGTTTTCCATGTTACATCTGGTGTCATTTATTTATATATATTTTTTCATTTTATTTTATCTCATAATTATTATTGAACTAATAGTAAAATAATATTTTTCTCAAAAATATGTATCAAATAAATGTTCTAAGTCGGTGTTGTTCAATTTTTTATGTGTTAATAATTATCATAAATTTGAGTATGCTTTGTGATTTCTATCATGGTTGATCTTACATATCATAAAAAATTTATTGAAATTAAAAAATAAACAATTTTGATATAGTGGATGTTTGGGAATAAAGGCATGTACATATGGTGGAAAAAATTGAGATCAATAAATTCAATGGGAAAAAAATTTTGTTTTGGAAAATGAAGATGTATAAAATGTTTTAGAAGCATAACTACCTACTAGAAAATGGTGAAATAATGAAAGGTGTTAGGATGAAGTGTGGTTCAAGTGGGATATAGAATCATAAAATGAAATAAAATTTTGTGATTAATTCTATAAATTGAGACTTTCTAGTCATTGATGTTGAAATTACAGCTATAAGTAGATAACATATCAATAATGAAAGTATAATTGACTTGAGATTGACATGGCACATGACATATAGAAAGGAATGGTTTAATCAGTATAAAATGATCCCAAAATAAATTTAGGACATGCATAATGATCAAACATTAAATATCATTGTATTTAGTGGAATCATGATGAAGATTCATGATGATATTGTTTGAACAATCAAAGGAGTATGCCATGCGAAGGTCCTGAAGAAGAACATATTGTCTTTGGGAAATGTGTTTGACATTAGATGCAAGACTCAGATCAATAAAGGAGTGATAAGAATTGTGAAGTGAGTGGTTGTGTTGTTTAATGTGGATAATATATCAATGAATGCGTATATGATTATTGATAAAACATACTAGGAGGATGAGATTGTTGCTACAACAATTACCTCGATAGATGATTTGATGAAGTTATGGAATCAAAATCTTATCTATATATATAATCGAGGATTGGATATTCTTTCTGACCAGAAATTTTTTCCTATTCATTAAAAGGTATCTTTAACATTTTGTTATCATTATGTTTTGAGTAAGAAAAAAATATTGATTTTTGGGACATCAATAATGAGAAGCATAGTGATCTTATATTATATCTATTCTAACAATTGGATAGTAGAAGTTATATCTATGAGATGGGAAAGGTTCTTTGTATACTTCATTAATGATTAATCTAAGAGTTATTAGGTGTATTAAATTAAGAGGAATGTGGATGTTTTTTATGTATTCAAAACATTGTAACATTGGAAGGATCTTGAATCTAGAAAGATGACCAAGTGTTTTAGGATAGAAAATGGTAGAGAATATACAAGCAAAGAGTTGGTACTTTCTATCCATTGGAAGTCATTAAGAGATAGTTTAATGTGGCATGTACTCTGAAGTAGAATGGAGTAGAAAAGTATATGAATAGAACTATTCTAGGTAGAGCAAGGGTGATGTTGAAGACTACAGGAATTTCCAAATCATTTTGGGTAGAAGCAGTAAATATAACATGGTATGTGATTAACTGATCACCTTAAATGTTGATTAATCTGAAGACATCAATAGATATGTGGATTGGTAAACTCACTAACTATTAACAATTATATATGTTTGGAAGTCCTGTATATTAATTTTTTAATGACCAGGAACGATCAGTGTTAGATTTTAAATTCATGAAATGTATCTTTTTATGATAGATTTTTGGTGTTAAGGGGTTTCATTTATGGTACCACATTACCCACAAACTTATCATCAGTAGAGATATCATTTTTTTAGAAGACATGGGAAAATTATAATTTATGGGTATCTAGAGAAAGATAATATAGAAACTAAAATAGTCTAGGTGGAGGATAAATCCAATGAGGAACCAGTTTCTTATAAGAAATTTCCATAGAATGATGATAAATTACTAGTTGAGACTGGACCACATTGGTCAACTCGAGAAAAAATATCCCCATTATGGTACTCATATTATGTCACTAAGAAAAATATTATGTACAACATATAGAAGAATAATGAAGATCCATATTCTTTTTTGGAGGCAACCTAGAGTCCATATGTATCCTTATGGATAAAGGTGACATAGGAGTAACTTGATGTCTTGCATATGAACAAGACTTTGGATTTGATTACATTTTCACATGGAAGGAAGGTTATTAGCAAAAAAATGTGAATTTAACATAAATTAGGTTAGAAAGGACTAGGTGTAATGATTTGATTCTATAATGGTGGTCAAATGATATGCACTGAAAGAATGTATTTATTTAAATAAAAATATTGTATCCTATTGTTGGACTAACGAGTGTTTGGATAGTTATAGAGATGGTTTCATTATAAATTTTACATTTAGGATAGGTAGATGTGAAGTAAGATTTTATCCATAGTGATCTAGAGGAATATATCTATATTCTCTATCCAAATGGTTTTTTGATGAAGGTAAGGAGAACTTGGTTTTCAAGTTTAACAAATCTATGTATGGTATCAAGCAGGCACTGGGGTGTTGGTATAAGAGATTTGATTCCTATATCCTGAAGCATAGATATATTATATTCCATTCATAACCTAGTGCATATTTCAAGGGTTCTAATGATAATGGTTTCATCAGTATTCTATTATATATGAATGAAATGTTTATTACAGGCCCAATAACGATTGATCCAAGAGATGAAGGAATATTTGGCTATGGAGTTTGATATGAAGGACATGGTACCATTAAATTAGAATCATGAGATGTAGATTCACTGAGAAATAAATAATAGAAAATTTTGGATATAACCAAATAATTACTTGCAGAATGTCTTGAAAATTTTCAACATGAATGAATGAATTAAAATATATACCCCTTTTCCTATTAGTATCATGTTATCTTATCAGATTATATCTATCAGTGAATTAGATAGTATGGATATGTCTTTAGAACTATATGCATTATCATTGGTTATTCTGATGTTTTCTACGGTTTGTAGTAGACAAGATACTGCACATGTAGTTAAAGAAGATAGTTGATTAATAGATAATCCATGATGAGATCATTGTAACACAGTGAAGAGGATCCTGAGATACATCAAGGAGACCTCAAATGCTGAATGATATTATGGGGGATCATATTTTACTATCGAAGGTTATGTTGATTTTAATTTTATAGTTGATTTTGACTTGAGAGAATCTACTATCGTTTATATGTTTACTCTTACAAGGGGAGATGTGATATGGATTAAAAAGTTATATTTATTTGTGGATTTATCCATGATGGAGAAAGATTATATGGAAGCTATATTGGTTTATAAATAGGATATTTTTATGAGAAGGTTATTAGAGTATCTCTGCCATAGATATAAGTTTATTCTCTTATTTTTTGATAGTTAGAGTACCTTTCATGTTGTAAGGGGTCCATATTTTTATTCCAAAATGATGAAAATTGGGGTATAGTATCACTTTGTTCTAGATTTGGCTGAGGAAGGAAGTTTGGATATGTAAAAATTCCTACTAAATAAAATCTGGAAGATTTCCTAACACATATGATTGACTCTAAAATGTTTAAATGGTGTAGATCCATGAGTGGACTCATAGAGGCAAGAGAAGCATGATTTTGCATATAGAATGGTTGTGTGGGGATGTGAATGGTTCAAAAATTAATCTACAAGTGGGATATGGGTTGATGATATTTTTTATTCCTTGATGGTTCCAGAATATGATTTTTTAAGGGAGGAAGGTGTGTTTGGATGTGTGGTGGGTGGCCAACCCCACTGACCATCTAGTGGAGGGGAGATTAGGGTGTGAGGATTTCCTATAAAAGGCAGGGACTTCCCCTGGTTTTTTCAACATCTTTAACAACACATGTTCTCCCATATTGAGGGTTTATTTGTGTGGTATTTTTTAGGTGAGTTCCCCACATATTTCAGAGAGATAATTAAAAGGGGTATTCTCCTTGAAATTGTGAGGTATTTTGTACCTAATTTTACCCAAAATGAGACTCTTCTATTTATTAATGTTCTTTACCCCTTAATTTGGGGATTTTTCGACATTAAATCATGTTTTATTTATTTTTGAATTGTTTTCACATTATTTAACTTCACTCTTATTTTCACACAAGCAGGACAATCATTTTTAGTCCCAAATATACATATAAGTGTTAATTCCAGGCCAAAAAACCATTAGTTTTAGAGCGACTCCTCAAGAACCCTTGTGTATTAATGAAATATGTTTAACAATGTAGATTTCATTAGATTCTGACACGCATGTGGCTTTATTTTATCAAATTGGGCATGGGAATTTTGATTTCCTAGAGCTAGTGTAACAATCAGAACCATCCTTCAATGTAGATAAAGTTGTATAGGATCTAGGTGCATAAGTTAGGTTCCAAAATAGGTTCAAAATTATTGGTTAAGGATAAATGGGTAGTGAGGATATTGAAGGTTGGGAAACATAGAATTCAAAGTGGAAGAAGAAACAAGGTTTTGTTAATGTCACAAATGAAAATAAAGTAGGATATGGAGTGGTATATATAGTTTTTATTGATGAGTTACAAGGGGAAAAAACATTGACTTATCTAATTGAAAAAGAGATTTTTAGGTTGAATCATTCAATAATAATTGTGTAGAGAATTAAAAAAATGGGGTGTTGATTCAGGATGTTACACAATTAGAAAATATAAGAAAAAAAGATGTAGAAAAGATTATTTAAATATTACAAAACCAATGGTTAGAAGATCAGTGAAGAAATAAAAAGGCCCAAATAATAATGCTAATGAATTTTCAATAGAATTTCTTAAAGCTATTTAACATGTGTTCATCAAGGACTAACTTAATATGGAAGTTGGAAGCGAGCCACCAACTAAATTGAATATGTTAATGCACTCTCAGGGACCAACGTAGGATGATTATATACCCATCAGGACCTCAAAGAAAGATTTTAAAAGAATGTAAAAAATAGAGATAAATAGTTACATGAATGAGGAATAAGAATATTGGATTAATTTTGAAGATCACATTTTTCTTCTTAGTTTTAATTAATGGAAGACCAATGAGGAAGAGTTCATCAAAACCCTGGAAAAAATGTTTGACTACATTGATGGCCTCATTAAATATGATCATGTGTAGAGTGAAATTACCACTGAATGGAGTTTATATAGGGTGCATAGGTCAAATATTTTAATTTCTGTTGGAATTATATTTTGATTTCATATGAAGCTTAATCCTCTTGTTTTGTGAGGGTTCACACTTAACATTTAAAAGTTTCTATCATTAAAAAAGAAACATTGGATTTGATGGAATAAGTTTATATATTGATTTATATATTAAAATATTAATCTACACAAACAAAAATTAATATATATTAATATATATATATGTGTGTGTGTAAAAAATATTATAAATATATATATATATATACATATATATATATATATATAATAATTTTGTTTTGTTTTAAAATGAGGCTAAATTATTTGTGTTTTAAAATGAGGTTAAATTACCCCTATTTTAAAATGAGGGTAAATTAAAAATTAGAGTCATTTTAAAATAGAGCTAAAAAACATGGCTAAACATGACTAATTAAAATTTTTCCATGTTTTCTGAAAACACAACTAAAATTTAGTCTTTTAGTGATAATTTAGAATATTTGATCTCACTTTTGTTTCCTTTTTCAATAAAAGATCAAGAAACCTTAGAGATAATGGAAATATCTATTTATTAATTTAGAATTTCAAAATTGAGATAGGTTTGAGGTATAAAATTATTTCAAAACAACAAGTTATTTTTCAATGATGCTAAAAAGGGAGAATGTAAAAAAAACTCTATGAAAATGATGATGAAATATGGAAGTGTTTTTAATTTTTAAAGGTGGATATTAGGTATTCTATATATTAGAAATTCATCAATAAGTATGGTGTATGTTTCAACTCTTGGACCTAAAAGGAATTCTCCTATGTATTCATAGATATCAAAAGTGGCAAAAATCATTCCCCTGGTATGAAATGGATTGAAGACTAACACCAAATTTATAAATTCTTATTTTTGGGGGAAATTCCACTATTTATAAAAAACAACTATAACTATAATAAGTAAATAAACGCACCCCAATATCATATAAATAAACATATTCATGGGTATCAAACAAAAAAATATCATTCAAAAACTCCAAATGAAGTCATGGACACATGAATGACTACTCAATCCAAAATATATTCATGTCTAGATTAATAACACTTGGTACCACCATTGACTATATTTTTTAAGTAAAAAAACAATAGAGGATAATAGGGTGACTATGATAGTATACCCAGTTGGTTCCTCCTCCAAACTATTATATGTCAAATAATATGGATAATAAATCCCCTGGGAAAATAATATATGAATTTAATAGTGGTATCCTTAAAAAAATTAAAAGAAAAAAATTAAAAGAAAACCTTCACTACATGTCATTCACCACATATATCAGGAAACCAAAACCATATCACTCCATCTACATCACCATTATTGATGCACATAAACCACTACAAAATATTGATATATAAACCACTAATGATGATAGAGTTATAAACTTAATAATTATCTTCCATTCTCTAGGAGGATTATACAAATAAAAAATATATATATATATTACTGTAGTATATTTATAATAATGAAAATTTATCTTTTATTAAGAATACATTATCCCAAGGAATACTGCATCCCTCACATCATATCAACATATAATAATACCATATCCCTCTATAATAAAAATATTTATCAATATTAACAGTGTTATAGTAATCTATATATTTAAAATAAATATAATATAAATCGGTTTATATATGAAATAACCATATATCATGCAACGTGTAATTTTAATTCAAGATATATTAATAATAATAACAACACACCTCCTTTTATACTATAACATCAACATGTCTGAGGTAAATCTACCTAAACTATCCACAGTCAACCACACTTCTTATATAATATACCACCACTTCATAGAATATATAACCCCTTACCAATTTATTATTTCTATAATTTCATTACACAACACTAATCAAGGTTCGTAACATCCAGAAATAATATCAAGGAACATGATTAATATGTCAACAACACATAGGAATTCATAACTAGTAGTTATCCCATTTATTTAAATTATATAAAAAACATATGATTACATATTTATTTATGTTATGAATCTAACAAAATTATCCTTCACATTGTTTACAAAAAATTTCACCTTTCTAATTAAATCATCAATATAGTCAAATTAAATTTACATTTCCCATGCATATCTCATCGACTATAACTTTATCTAATATTAATTTTATATAAACCATAGAATTTACCCATAACCACATCAAAAAAACTATACCATGTCATAAGCATTAAAATAAGTTAGAAGTTAGAATCCCCAACCTCAATCCTATATTAAGTATTCCTTTTATTAAAATCAAAAATTTACCCAAAATTTATATAAGAACATAATCAAAAATAAATAATAGTACCTCTAAAATATATATTTTAATCCTCCAAATAAATATCAAACATCCCATCATAATTGGTCTAGACCACCAAAATATATGTTTTTGATAAAGGTAAAGGAGTGAAATCAAGGTGGAATAGATATAGGATTTTTACAATCAATGTGGTGATGTCCTAATCATACAAAATCAATGATGAATTAATCCTTGAATAAAGAAACCCCAAACAATTCTATGGAATCACAAAAAAAATAGAGAGGATTTAGGTTCATATCTATCAATTAAATTAGGGTTTAAATAGTTAAATGAAAAATAATGTAACATAATGTTACATGCATCATTAGTTTTTATAGTTTCCCTAACCATATTACTATCAATCTAGCCTCTACTATCTTAAAAACTAAAATTCTTTGGTAAAATACATACTTTCCTTGATTATATAGATAGTTATATAATATTCAATGCCTTAAATCCCATATTTCATGGGTTAAAGGCATATTTTACCTAAATATGTAGCTAACCATATAGCATTTATAAAACCTCTCTAAAATTATATAATTTTTTTTATTATAGAAAAACATAAATTCTAGGATAAAAATCCAATTTAGGATCAAAAAAATACAATAATAAATAACTTCTAAGATAACCTAACTCATCATTTCACAATTTCAATTCTATGGTTATGTAAATGACAGATAATTATTTACAAATTAAATATATATAAATTGTAATCCTCTATGATATTCATGTAAGATAATATGTTTTTAAGTGAATGGAATGAGTTTAATGATTAAAGGGGAAATTATGTAATGGAAGGCCTAGAGATTTCACGGTTTAGACCACTTTACGTCTATGGACTTGAGTGTGTTTAAGAAGAAAAGAATAAAAAATATTATATATAATATCTAGGTGAACCACATCATGGATCTTGATATGATGGGGGAACTTTTTTTTAAACATACAATTTAAATGACTTTTTCTAAAGACAACACACTCATATAAATTGTATCCAATAAGAAGTGGTAGATCTATACCTTTAAAAAAATTGGGTAATTATAAAATAATATATTACTAAAATTAATTCTAAACAGTAGAATTTATGGATACCATGGAGACTTTTGGAGGAGGAGCCTATAGATATTGGTTTTTTTGTAGTAAAAAAATAGAGAAATAATGAGAAATAATGAATTTTTTACTGTAATCCAATCGATAAATTTGTTAAGTACACCACATTATGTCCACATGAACCATGTAGAAGTTGAGATGAAAATAATATCATTAAAATAAGTAAATTAATAATATTTTAAGATATATAGATACCCACTATATCACGAACCAACCCGGGTCGACCCTAAACCGTTCAACCGAGTCGGTCCACGACATGGACTGAATGGAATTCCCGATCCCCACAGGTTGGAAACCAGTGTCAGGCATCAAAATTTAATCATTGAGAATGATTTGGCCCATAAAATATAAATAAATAAATAAGAATAAATATAATAATAAAACTGAATAGCTCAACGTACCTCCATGTGACCTTTTGGGTCCCCTCCCAACCAAAGGCCAACCTTGCTCTAATAATAAGCAGATCAGCCAAGAAAACTGAAGCAAAGGAAAACTGCAAGTAAAATGATAAAGATAGGCATCAACATAAAAAATGATCAGTAGGGTTTCCATGTTAAACCACAGAATCCAATGTCTCCTTTCTCGAAACAATATACTAACACAAGTTTAAAATACAATTATAAAAGAAAGGTTTTCACATTTTAAAATAAGATGCATGATTTTCTCATTTAAAAATTCAACACACATGACATAAAATTTCCAAAATCATTTTTCATTTTATAAACTAAACCAAAACAAAGTATACCAAAGTTGGTCTAATGTAGAATAGGTAAACAATGCAAGCTTGAAAATAAACGTGTATAATAAAAAGTAAACAAGCAATGAAAATAATCCAGTAACCATGGGTGTTTCTAAAAATCTCTAGAAGACCCCTGGATGTACTCAGTTTCAAAATCACATGTCAATGTATGGTGAAGCTCCTAAGTCTATAACCAACTGGCCTCCCTAAACTGACCAATCTAGTGTAAAATCCCTCTTGGTCTAACAACCAATCCAGGGGGTACCAACCCATCTAATCGGTGTTGATCAAAAACTTCCACTTGATCATCTAAAATATGCCTCAGAAACAATGGTGGTAATAATAATACCGTGTACGTAGGAAATCCCACAAACCCATGACTCATCTCACTACACTTGACTTCCCCAAACACGGATGCTTCTTATGAATTCACACATAAAGGGTTACCCTAGACAAGAGCACCCCCAAATAAACATTCAATCATTTCACATTAACAAAGTGCCAACTGGGTTTTCACTTCTTATAACCATTAAAAACATATTTTAAAACAACTTTAGTTTCCACCCAGGTATTCACATTTTCCAAATCACATTCTTTTCAAAAATCACCACAAAACATAACCTTTTGAACTATAACACCACATGGGCCTTCAAGTTTACACACCCAAATACATTTACCAAAATAGTTCCAAATCATTTCTAAAATTATTTCCTAGTATTATATATCAAACAACCCTTTAATCATTTTGAAACCAACCATGTCCCCAAATTCCCCATGGTTCAAATTTTTAAGAACATATTAAATAATTCATTTTAAAACAACATTTAATGACAATACATTTTAAAAAAAAATCAAAGATCCATTTTGGATAGAAGAGAAAAAAGAAGAGAGAGAGAAGAGAGAATATTTGAGAAATCAAGGTTCATGTGTAACATCCTTTTTCCAAACAATACCAAAAAATGTTAAAAACCAAATGACCAAAACATAAAAGTCCCATTATAAATTATGCTCTACCATCCACCTCACTTAGAAAGCATAAAACAACCCGACTGCCACCATAAAACTCATTTTAAAACATTTTCATATACTCACAAAAGGCCATAAAAGAACCCAGTCAAGCATGTCATAATAAGTTTTCAAGCCAGTTACTTATCATCCCAACATTTCTAAAGCTATACTTTTCATAAAACAACCTAGTTCTCTCTTTACCATAACTATAAAAGATAAATCAAACCCCCTATGTGTGTTAAAATGAGGCATTTGACACCAATATCCATGAAAACTCATTTTTATCAAATTAAACAAACTCTAATGCAATGTAATAAGATAAATAAGGGTTCCAAAAAGGTTTAAATAATATTTGAGAGAAATTGAAAGCATGCATGTGCCATGGAATTAATCTGTAAGGGAAAAGTTGGATTCACCTACCTCAAACCAAGAATGGACGCAACAACACTTCAGTGGAAGGAAGGATAACCTCCTGTGCAATAATAACACACCTAAAACAACAAGGAAACACGCAAATCAACACTCAAGGTGTTTGGACTTGTCCAAAATAAATAAAAACACCCAACCACCAAAAATACACCCAAAAACTATTTCCACAAAACTACCACTAGAATTAAAACCACAAAAAACTACTCACATAATTTAAAGAACATAAAACAATCCCCTTGAAACTATAGAACCCCTTTCCAAAACATTTTTCACATTAAACAAGTCCTAGCATTACTAAACCAAACATACCAAAACAAGTTCACAAATAGACAACTTCCATCACACCATAATTAACACTAAACATTTATTGAAATCCCCTAACTCCATTCAGTGGAATAATAACATTTAAAATAACACCCTAAGTGCTAAGACTCTATGAATTACACATAAGTAACCTTAAAAACCTAGTTTTTACAATACAAAATAGTTTCCAAAATCTATAATAATATCAACAAGGGTGTCAAATATTTTCCAACTTTTATAAAAACACCACAAGATGAAAAGAAATATATTAGATAGGGGGAGGGGTTCGGTGCACACAAGGGTATGGTGGTCGAAGGCTGGGGACGCCAGAGTAGGTTGGTCGTGTCACAGCTGGGGGCCAACGAAGAGGGGTGCTGGATCGCTGGAGCTTCTATGAGGGAGGAGAGAACCAGGGGGGTCAACTAGACGAAGGTTAAGAATGGTGAGGGTAGGCATGGTGAGGGAGAGCACGGAGGGTCGGGAGTGGAATGTTGGGTGCTTGTGAGTCAGGAGCACCAACAGGTGGCTGGAGGAAGGCCTGGGCCTGGGACATGCGTGAAGGGGCCAGAGGCACGAGGTTATGGTGGTAGGGACCTGCTGGGGAGAAAGTCAGAGGACTGGGGTTGAGGGTGCGGTTAGTAGGAGGCCTTCAAGGGGAAAGGTGGAGGGTGATCATGGGCCAAGGGTGAATAGATAAGGCGAGGTCGGTGGGGTGGCTGGGCAGAAAGGTTAGATGAGGAGGTTGGGGTGGCTACGGGCGAAGGTGGAGGAGGCTGCAGGGGTGCCATTGTACGACCAATCAAGGGGGAATGGGGGGAGACATAGGTAATGCTAGGGTTTTGGTTTTTTTACAAAATAATAATAATAATAATAATAATAATAATAATAATAATAACACTTATAACTACAATAATATAAACTATAATAACAATAATAAAATAATAATTGAAGTAATAGTATATATAATAATGATAATAATAATGATAATAATAATAATAATAATAATGACAACAACAACAACAATAATAATAATAATGAGCAATTACACGACACTAGGGCTGGTTGCACAGCTACTGCCAACCGCGCGGTGACCACGCACGGGTCTGAAACGTAGTAACAATATTAAATGACGAAGTAGGAACCATCCTAGTCCTTAGAGTGAGCACCTGGGGCCAAGAATTAATAAAATAAAAATAAATTTATAATGATGAATGTGACAATTCTCCCCACCACAGACACTTTTTTCCCCCAGAGAGTCACCCAGCCAAACAATAGACCAAACAAGAACCCATGACCGATTGAAAACAAAAGAAACCACAACACAAGAAAAGGAGAGAACATGAGAGGGTTATCCCCACCACCAGAACTCAACTAGAAAAGAAATTTAACACCCAAATATACCACCTTGTGAAGGGGGCCGAAGCGGGAACTCCCAAACAAAACAAACTAACTTCTATAGAACGAGAGAAACAACGCCTCCGCTGAAACATGGAACTCTCAACCCAGACCAGAAACTCCCAACACTAGGAGAAAACCTCAAAGCAAAACTTAGCCCAAGTATTTAACCTGATCATAACCACAAACATCAACTCTTCTATAGTCCCTTACATCTCCAAATGAACACAGCTAAACCAAGATCAACCTAGACAAGGTCCAAACACACTTTTAAGAAAAATGAACGATTCAGAAAACCATAATAAAACAAACAAAAGTGTTGGATTACAACAGAACATGTCTATTATAACTCCACGATGAAACAATGAACCTACAATGATGTCAAAACTTTAACATCAGAAAAAGTGAGGATGAAAAGAGTTTAAATGTTTCACTGCCAACATGGAACACAAACCCGAACTGAGTATCCACACCCCCAGTAACTCTTGACCACGCGTGAGCTTCACCCCAATACCTATGGCTGGGGCTCTGATGGTTAAAGCATCTCTGGCCTCACAGTCAGGCACTGGAATCCCTCAGACACAACATCTTCTTCAGGAAATACTTCTTGCAAAACTTTTCTAGATGACACATACATACGTAATGATGGCATGTCTTCACAGGGATGCAACATGATGGCTTGATGTGCCTGAACCGGCCACACTAGTAGCTCATCACAGAATGGTCTGACGAACTTGAAGCCAAAACCACTGAAGAGGACTCTTTAAGAACATGTTCCTCTAGCACACCCTGTTCCCTAGATGGGGAACCTTCATGAGTAACTTGATATGATGGATTGTCAAGCATCAGAACTCCGAAGACCAATTTAGCTAAGAACACATCATCCAATAGCTTCTCAAAACGATGGTCCTTAGAATGGAGGACCCGCTCCTTGATCTTTGGATGAAGACCCCCGATGAAGAGAGAAGTCTTCATCAAATCATGTGATGCTACCTTCAGAGAAAATGACACAAGTTCCCTGAAATGGTTGATATATACTTTCACCATCTGTTGGCCTTGTAGAATGTGCATTAGTGCTTCCCTTCTCTTCATCTTCAAATTTTCAGGTATAAAACATCAGACGAAGAATGATTTAAAGACACCCCACGTCATCCCAACTTGCATTGATGGCGGGGAAAACAACTCCCATTATCCTAGAACCGAAACGTCAAAAAGACCAAAAACAGAATGCACTCTGATAGAATTGGGAGTTCCCAATACCATAAAGACACATTTGACCCATTCAAGCCACTCTGCTACTTCTAATAGACCCCATTCACTATTAAGGATAGGCAATGTCCCAGAAGGACCAAAAACTGTGCATGACTTATCAAAAACCTTTGGTACCTTTTTGGGTGGGATTTTTTGAACAACATATAAAAAACAAATCCATAAACAATATCAAGACGAAACAACGTCATTGAAAGCCCCATCATCCAAAAAACTACCAGTTCAAAACCCAAAAAAATATAACCACAACCCAAAATTCCCTTTTTTTTAAAACTACTTTTCATTTTATATTTCAAAACCACCTTATTTCAAGGACACTTTACAAATACCAAGTCCACTTTTCAATCCAAATTCAATTTCCAAAAATCATTTTCCCTTTTTAAAATTACTTCAGAAAAAAAGGTCAAGAATTTAATTATAAGTGCACACCCTAGTAATCCCATGAAGCATTTCACATTTCTTAATAAACTTTCATCTATACAAACCAACACACACTTCCCATGCATTACCTCACATGTACAATCTTTTATAAAGATTACCCGAGGTTGTACCCAAACCATATCTCTACCAGTTTCAAGAAAACACCAGATTTTTAGACCAAGAGCTTTTAGTTTTAAAATTCAACTTCACAAATTTAAATTCATTTAAAAGAAATCATTCTCATTTCAAAAAAAAATTTAATTTTCAAAAGTTAACTTACAGAAATTATAACTAAGATGGCACTCAACTTGCATCAAACAACTAGACTGAAGGAATAGTAGTTACACTTAACCTAGTGACATGGTAGTGGTCCATGCCACAAGTAAGTGTCAACCACTTGGAGAAACTTAAACTATGTACTCGAACTCCACATGGGTCACTACTCCATGTGAAATCATGATATAAAATAAGCTTGCCTTCATTGTCATCCTTCAATCTAAAATGAACCAGAACAATACAAGGAATCAATTCCCGGACTACCCATGGAAACTCGAGGTTTGGAATGGGTGAGGGTTCATGACATCCTTCCCATACCCACCTCTCGAGTCTCGAAAGTACTAATCTCCATCTAACGGACACCTCAAATTACAATGACCTCCTCTGATACCATTTTTTCACAATCCAACCCTGGTAGACCCTGAACCGGTCACCCGAGCTAGTCCGCGACATGGCCCAAAGGGCGTTCTCAATTCCCACAAGCTGGAAACCAGTGCCGAGAATCAAAATTTAATTGTTGGGAATGATTTGGACCATAAAAGAAAAATAAATAAATAAAAATAAACAAAATAATAAAACTTAATAGCTCAACAGACCTCCAGATGACCTTCTAGGTCACCTCCCAACCAAATTCCAACATTTTTCCAATAATGAGTAGCTCAGACAAGAAAACATTAGCAAAGGAAACCTGCAACTGAAATGTTAAAGATAGTTGTGAGCATCAAAAATGCTCAGTAGGGTTTCCAAGATAAACCACAGAATCCAACATCTCATTTCCTGAATCAATCTACTAACACAAGTTTGAAATAAAATTATAAAAGTAAGGTTTTTACATTTTAAAATAAGAATCATGATTTTTTCATTTAAAAATCCAACACACACGACATAAAATTTCCAAAATCATTTTTCATTTAATAAACTAAACCCAAAACAATGTATACCAAAGTTGTGCTAAAGTAGTATAGGTAGAAAATGCAAGATGGAAAATAAAATGGTGTAACAAAAAGTAAACAAGCAATAAATATATTCTAGTAACCATGGGTGATCCTAAACATCCCTATAACACCCCTGGACAGAGTCGGTTTCAGAACAACCTATCGGCATATGGTGAAGCTCCTAAGTCTATAACCAAATGGCCACCCTAAACTAACCAATCCATTGGCAAAGCCCACCTGGCCTAACAACCAATCCATGGGGTACCAACCCATCTATTCAGGTCTGATCAGCAATCGTCACTCAATCATCTAAAAGAGGCCCAGGAAACCTTGGTGTTTATAATAATACCGTGTATGTTGGAAGGCCCTCGCATGCATGACTCATCTCACCGCACTTTCCTTCTCTAAACATGGAGGCCTCTTGTGTGTTCTGCCATAAAGGTTTACCCTAGATAGCAGTGCCCACAAATACACATTCAATAATTTCACATTAACAAATTTTCAATCAGGCCGTCACTTCACATAATAATTCAAACAATATTTTAAAACACCTTAATATGGAAACCGGGCATTCACAATTTCCAAATCACATTCTTTTAAAAAATTATCAAAAACCATCACCTTTAGAAGTAAAATGCCACATGGTCCTTCCCATTAACACACCAAAATAAATTTAAAAAAATAGTTTCAAATCATTTCTAAAACCATTTCTATGTATCCTATATCAAACATACCATTAAACCTTTTGAAACCAACCATGTCCCAAAATGCCCCAAGGTTCAAATTTTTAGAGAAAACATTCAAAAATTCATTTTAAAGAAACATTTAATACCAAAAAATTGTTTAAAAAAACCAATCGAACACATCATAATAAGTTCGAAAACTATATATTTATCATCCCAACATTTTTAAATCTATACTTTTCATAAAACCCCCAGTTTTCTCTTTAGAATTAATTTAAGAGATAAATAAAACTCCCAAAGTGTGATAAAACGAGGTATTTCACACCAATATCCTTGAAAAATCATTTTTAGCAAATTAAATGAACTCCAAAATAATGTAATAAGGTAACTAAGGGTTGAAAGGAGGTGCGAATAATATTTGAGAGAAATTGAAATCTTGTAAGTTCCAAGGAATTAATCTGGAAGGGAAATGTTGGATTCACCAACCTCAAACCAAGCACGGGCACAACAACGCTTCAGTAGATGGTAGGAAAACCTCTCGTTCACCAATCGCACACCTAAAACAACGAGGCAAACATGCGAATCAACACCTGAGGTGTTGGGACATGGAAAAAATAAATAAAAACACCAAAAGGTAGAAAATAAAAACATCAATCCACCAAAAGGACTCCCAAAACTAATTTCACAAAACTACCACTTGATTTAAAACCACAACCAACTAATCACATAATTTAAAGAACATAAAAAAAGCACCTTGAAACTATAGAACCCCTTTCTAGAACATTTTTGACATTAAAAAAGTCCTAGAATTACTAAACCAAACATTCCAAAACATTCTCAGAAATAGACAATTCCCATCACACAATAATTAATTCTAAACATTTCATGAAATCTTCCAATTCCATTTAGTAGAATAATATCATTTAAAATAACTCCCTAAGTGCTAAGACTCTAGGCATTGCACATAAGTAACTTTAAAAATCTAGTTTTCAAAAACCAAAACAATTTCAAAAATCTATAATAAGATCAACAATTGTGTCAAAGAGGTTCTAACTTAAATAAAAGCACCACACTATGAAATGAAATATACCAGAGCTGGGGAGGGGTTCAGCACACACAAGGGTAAGGTAGAACGAGGCTGGGGACGCCTGGGCAGGTTGGTCTCACCGTAGCTAGCAGCCATAGAATAGGGGTGTGGGTTCATCGGAGCTCCTATGAGGAAGATGAGAACTGGGGGTCGGTTCGTCGAAGGTGTGGGAGGATGAGGGCATGCTTAGAGAGGGAGAGTGCAGATGGCCAGGAGTCAACTGTTGGGGGCGTTTGGGTTGGGATCACCAACGGGTGGCTGATGGAAGGCCTGGACATGGGGCATGCATGAATGGGCTAGAGGAACAAGGTAATGGTAGAAGGTACTTTCTACGGGAGAGAGGTGAAGGTCTGGGGTGGAGGGTAAAGTTGTCTAGAGGAATGTATGGGGCAAGGAGGAGGGCGATCGCGGGCTGAGGGAAAATGGATGAAGCAAGGTCGGCAGGGCGGCTGGGTAGAGAGGCGAGATGAGGGGGATGGGGTGGCTGCTGGCGAAGGTGGAGGAGGTTGTAGGGGCATCGTTGCATGACCAATAAAGGGAGATGGGGGCGCGATGCGGGTTAGCCTAGGGTTTAGGTTTTCTTAGATAATAATAATAATAATAATAATAATTATTATAATTATAATTATAATTACAATAATATAAATAATAATAATAATAAAAATAATACAATAATAATTCAAATAATAATATATTGAATAATGATAATAAAAATAATAATAATGACAACAACAATAACAATAAAAATAATAATAATAATATTGGGCAATTTCATGACATTGGGGTCGGTTGCGTGGCTACCGCCAACTGCACGGTGACTGCGCACAGGTTCGAAACCCAGTAAAAATATTAAATGACAACGATTTTAATCTGGGACCTAGCCTGGACCATGGCATGATCACCTAGGGCCAATAATTAATAAAAAAAATTAAAAAGACAGATATGACACACACTTGTTGAATATGATGTTAAAGAATTGATAAAGACAAATTTTGGTTGGAATGGAGTACTAAAGAGGGGGTGAATTGAGTACCCAATTACATTTTCGATCAAAAATAGTTTAATATAAAATACCATAAATTTTAAATACATCTTATGAAATTAATATGGTAGGTATATCTTATTTGGTTCTTTTATGTAATCTCTTAAAAGTGTTATCAAAACTCATTTAAGACTATCTTAGGATATTCCAAGCTTCGAAGATTACTCAACTTGTACTAAACAAAACAAAAGAAACTTTAAAAAATAGTCTATGAGATTTATAAAATAAATGTGGTTACTTCAAACTATCTTTATAGTCATAAGGTTTCTCATGTGATCGGTTGAAGATTTAGTGACAAAATAGTGACAGTCGATCATATAGGCTTGCGATCAATCCATTTGTCATGATATTAAATCATTCCTTTGTGGAAAATGTGGTCACTATGGTCACTTGAATAATTTGTGATGTTTTCTATGGTAGATGAACTTATCATGTGGTTGATATGATACTTTGTAAAAAATTTACTCTTTAGACACATGGTCGATGTACATTTCATGTGGTTGATAGTCTGGCTTGATAAGATTTATGGCCATTTCAAGACTTTGAAGAATTTATAATAGATTCAAAAAATATTTATCTTTTATTAAACAAAAAATTGATTAGAAACAATATAAACATGATTTTTTTTTAAAATAGGGAATTTTTGGACTATTCCAAAAAAAACTCTCCCTTTTGATCATAATCAATCATGGTATAAATATTAATACATAATACAATAAGTAGAAAAACTAAATACTTTATGTTATAACATTAAATGTTCCATATAACATAAATTTACATACTTTTACTCCCCATTTACTAACATACATATAAAAAATTCCATACTCCCCCCTTTTATATAATCAAAAATAAATATTATAAATAGTGGGTTAGAAAAATTAAAATTAATAAGGAAAATTTAATGCTGAAAAATACGAGACGAAAAAAAGAATCAATGGATATTTCATTAATGTTAAAAAATTACAAGTCCCCCTATCTGAATCTCTAGTATGACTTAGATTCATCAGGTGTATAAATAGTATAGGGGTCAATGGGGTCATTGAATTTTCAATAAACATTGGAAGGAGGAAGTGCTAGATGAGAAGTAGTAGTAGCTCTTGGAATTATAACTGACTAGGAAACTGGTATAATCTAGTGTAGGGCTTGAGAAAGAGTAGACCAAATGGTCCTATTGGAGGTATAATATGAGAGGTAAAATTTAAAGTAGATACAATTATAAAAACATAAAATGAAACTGATATTGTAACCAGGACATGAGAAGGTGTGATGCAAGGTACTGATAGAGCTAAAGGTGCCATAACATTAGCATTTTCAATATAAATATGGGGATCTAACAACCATGTAAAATAAATTCATGAACCAGACCCATTATCTATAATTTATGAAAAATCTTTATTCTCTGACAAGAATTTTTCCCATAAATCTACCACAATTAATAAATTTTCTATAATATATTTAAAAGCAGCAATAAGAGGAGGCATTTTATGTTCACTAACAAAATATACAAACTAAGTATTCAGGTCTTACTTGGTAAAAATATAATGGATATAATTCTTGATATCACCCTTTATTACCCATTTTCCTTAGAATCCTTGACTAATCTAGATCTAATCATATCATACAGCTTCCCACCATGTGAAAAAAAATGTCCATTTACCCTTGATTCTGAATATACTTTACCCTACTTTTCATAATTTATATTTCCTCACATATAATTATTATTATGATATCCTCTTAATCAAATATAGATACAAAAGGAGATAAGTTAGATTCATGGGTTTTGGAAGGGATGGTTATAAAAAATAGTTAACTTCTATCAAAATTCTCCAGCATGTCTATTAAATCTACTATAAAGGGTTTATTTGTCCTCTAAAATATCCCATTTGAGTTCTAAAACTCATAATCTAATGATCCAGATGATCCACATTGAGAAACAGATTTAGATATATATGATCAACTATATTCCCAATAATGTAGGAAACATCTTCTTGTCTATCATACTAATTAAATGAAAAAAAATGAGAAACACATATTTAAACATTTTTAAAATATTATTCATTAATTGGATTAAATATGTTGAATTTATTATAGAATATGGATAATAAAAAGTTACATCTTGATGGGGTGGAGCAGATAGATTTTTATTAGGATCAATTTGAGGAAATGTAGCATCCCTTAGATCGGGAGTTGAGTCACTAAACTCGTACTCTGAGGGTCTCTTCCATGATCCGTCATTGTTTAAAAATATGTTAGGGGGTATCTCAACTTCTTTAATTGATGTATCTGATTCTGCCTCTGATTCTTACAAAACCACATCCTTGGTTATTAAAAAAGAATAATGAATAGGATCTTGCTAAAAAAATATTTTCTGATATAGGTTCAATATAATAAGTTGTTGTCAAGAGTTTCAAAATATCATTAGAGGGATCAAGCCTGATTTTTTCTTCTGAAACTAGTGATGAATACCTTGGCACAACAAGATATATAACTCTTGAAGAAAATGGAATATAATTTTCATCGGTACTAGGTATACTATCATCATTATTATCATTAAATCCATTCATATCACAATCATCAATAGTACAATGCAGATCCATGTAAAAGAACAGATTATCTAGGGGAGAATCGTCTCTAGTAGGTGAGTATCCAAATAGGAGAGACCCTACTATCTTATACATTGGAGGACTCTCTTCAGTAGGATCATCTCACTTGTTTCTCTTAGAATAAATAAGAACTGGTCCAAACACCAAATACCTTTGAATTATCTCTCCCTTAGAATATACATGTTATCTTATAGGTTTAACTTCAATAGGTACCTTAAAATCGTTTAAATTTTAATGAACAAGAGATCAACCCATGCTCTCTTCATAATCTTGTCAATATTCTTCAACTATATAAACTAGATATTCAGATCCATCTTCATCTGAAGAGTAATTTTCTTCATCAATATGATCAGGACCCGAGCCTGGTTCAATGATATCATTTGGTCTACATGGATTCATCTCTAGATTAAAACACTCATGAACTTTTTCTTTATCAACTATCCATATCCATTTATATGGATTTCAACTAATATTTATTCAATTTCATGTGTTTTGGATTAAAAAAATACCACCAGTGAGTATTGATCTCTCAACTCCATTAGTAATCATCATTCTTAGATCAAGAATAATAGAAATGAATATGGGGAATGGTAGAGTATTGAATTGAGAATAATTTTTATTATCACTTCCATGTGCCTAAAAAATATTCTATGAAATCTTATCTAGATTCCATGAAACATTAAATATTATAGGAAAAGATATTGGTTCCTAATTTTCCTAAAATCTTCTTTCTTAGAAAAGATAGTGTGTTGAATGAATTTCAGAAGTAGCATATATTTTCCACTTAACTCTTCAGCATTAGTTCTATGATGGGTTATATCAATGGTTAATTACTATATCATATTTTCCAACTTAGAATTTGGATGGTTTGGAGGATAATAACTCTAATAATACTTATATTTTCTTAGATATTGTACCCTAAATCAATCAACCTAAAATTTTTAGGATAACTCATACTCATGACGATCAGAAATAGTACTAATCAGATCTACTTAATCTCTACCCTCAAAAATTATATTTATGTAAAAAATATTAAAACCATGGATGGAAATGTTTATTCTCATCCAAAAACCAATAGGTCTAACCTTGATGTAGTACAACTAACCAAACTAAATAATGGATTATTCTAAACCATTCGACATCCATTTCTTTTTTATTGATTACTTCATGAGATAGAAGATGTAGATTTATAATATTTCTATATTCACTCATACTTTCCTTTTCCATCATGTGAGTATTAGAGGATTTTATAATATCTTCCTTAAATGATCACCTCATCTTGAATGCATGGAAATGAGATTCATTGATCAAAATACTTGGGTTTGGGGGAAAAAGTTTTGAAAGAGGGTTTAGTTTGATAAATTTGACCACAATAATACTACTTTTGGTATATTGCAATCATTCGATATTTAATGAATAGTAACACACTAGAAATAAATAGAATAAAATAAAATAGAATTTAAGATAAAAACTCATAGGGTATTTTTTATCGAAAAAATAATTAGAAGAATATTACTAATAAACTAAACATATATTTATAAATTAATTAATATGAATATTAAAAGCATAAAAAAATTTAAACATAATGAATAATTACTAACTCATTTTTAATATAATCTAATAACTCACAATTCATACGCTTTATAAAAATTTCAGCGGGCTGATCTTCAGTGCTAATAGATTTAATAGTGATGTATAATTTTTGAAAATGATATCTCAAAAAGTGATGACATTTATAAATATGTTTTTCCATGAATAAGACACCAGATTATTAGAAATTTTTATATCAATTTTTTATCACACTTTATAGGGATATGTACAAATTGATATCTATAGTCTAGTAATATGTATTTCACTAATAAAATCTGAGTATAGTAACTTCCTACAGCTATGTATTCAACTTAAAAAAATTTCAATGTAAAAAATTTTTGTTTCTTACTACACCATGAAACTAGAGACATTCTTAAGAAGTGAAAAGTTCAATAGTTTATTTTTCTATCTAACTTATAGCCACAAAAAATCCTCATCTGAATAGCTAGTAAAATTAAAAATAATGTCCTCCAAAATAGAGAAGTAGAAAATTGGTTGAACTTTGGAGGTTTTTGATTTTTTTTAAAATAGTTAAATCAGATTCCCTAGGTTTTACATGAAATCATGTACACATGCACACATCCACACATCCATCCAAAGTTAGTATTTTTTATTAAAAAGAATTTGGAAACCCATAAATTTTTTGGAGGTATAAAGTAATGAAGACCGAGGGCATCAGCCTAGACCTAATTTACACACTTGGGTAGAAGGTACCCAATACAATTATAGATGGTATAAGGATTATCATAAGTATCTTAGGAAACCAAATTTTTTTAACCATGTTTCCCTCACTCTAAGTGTGAGTAATATTAGTGTTATTAGTGACAAACTCCATATATTTTTGAACAATATATGTGACATCCCATGGGGTAGAGATCACACCTTGGATAGATTTTAGGAGGATAGAGGAGTCATATTCCACATAATTAAGGATAATACAATGAGAATGGAACAATGATAACCCTTTAAGCATGGTATCCACATCCTCTATAATAGAATCACCTTGATCATTCCAAATACCAAATGAAAAAATAAATGATCCATTCATATAGTGTACGACCTCACCTCCCCACATATAGCCTTTTGTACATGATCCATCAATATTCAATTTCCAGTCATGCTCTAGATGGATCCTTCTAACCCAGTTTCCTTGGGTAAGGGTAAGGAGAAGAATCAGCCTTATAGTTTGTCCATATATGATCCAATGTAGGGAATGGATAGACTCATTGTTGTTGACCAGAGGGTCCAACTCTGTGGTGAGCAACCTAGACATCACCTGCACAACTAGCTGAGAAATAATTAGTCTTGTATGTATGGAGTTGTTATAAGAAGACCATAAAATACAAAAATCTCATAGAAACAGCATCACTTGAGGATTTCTTTCATGGGTTTTTTCATCTGATTTTTGAAACCATGATTGGGGGGAACGGATCACAAGACAGACCCTAGAAATATTTCCTTTAAAGGGTGATAAGGTTTTTCCAAACTGTAAAATCCCAATCACATTCAAATTAAACATGGGTATCCATCTCTTAATTGGGTGAGCATCAAGAAAAGAACTTGGAAACCATGTATATAACCTTTCACAAAATCCCCTCATCACATGGGAGATCATGAATTTGAATGCACCAGATAAGAAAATTTAACTTGGAAGGAATTTCATTACCCCACAACAAACCACCCCATGTATCATTGTTAGCATTCATGTACACATACACACACAAAACATAATATCTTGTTTGAAAGATATTAATAAAATTAAACTTCCAATCACTCCTCTATAAATGGTGGGATCAACTAGTTTACTAAAATCATCAAGATCCATTTTACAGGTGGTACTCATTGGAGAATAAAATACTTTAGAGTCATCAAAGCCAAAAAATAGTAGATCATTACTTTACTTGATTTCATTTAAAATAACTCCTTAATTATTTTTAAATACTTTAAAACCAAGAAATAATTTTACCTCACCCATAAAAATCATTTCCAATTAATTTTGTATTAGTTTTGAAAATTCAATACATAAATAATTTCATGAATAACCAAGAAAAATATCATCAAAATATATTTTTTTCAACTAAAACATATTTTGATGTTATTTTAATAAATAAAGTTGGACCAGAACCACATTTTTTAAAAACATTGGAAAAAAGAAAAATGTTGAGTCTATCTTACCGAACTCTATGTTCTTGAATTAAACAATAACGTGTTTTTGTTAATTTGAAAATGTGATTTGGAAAATGTGTATTTGAAAATACAGGGGGATTTTCAACAAAAAAACTTAAATAACATAACCATTAATGAAAGAAATCTTAATATCCATTTGATATAATTTGAACTTTAATTGTACTACATAATAAATCATATCTTAATGGATTAAAGTATAGCTATTAGAGGAAATTTTTCTTCATATTTAATGCACTCTTCTTAACTATAACTATATATTACTAGTCTAGGTTTATTTTTAACAATATTTCAAGATTCATTGACCTTGTTTCTATATACCCATTTAGTACCAATGTTTAAATACTTTTTATGTCTCTAAACTAGTTCATATACTTTATTCCTTTCAAATTTATGAAATTCTTCTTGCATATCCATCACCACATTTTCATCACTAATTTCCTCACTGATGTATTTTGGTTCAAGTAATGACAAGAATTCTTGATATTCAACCTATTTCCCATGTGATTCTTGAGTTTGAGTTCATTTATTTAGATCTACAAATAAAAAACATAAAATTAGGTCTCTATGGGTTATAATGGTTTTACGTATACTGGATTATTGTAGGTTTCATTAGGATCTATATCTTTAAAAAGGTCTTTTATGGGTGATTTTTCAAGTAAATCAGTAGAAATATTTTTGGTATTTAGGGATTTATTGATATAAAAATTTGATATACCAATCTCCTTATTTTCTATCGAAACTCTAGATTCAAGTGGATTTTCTCATCAAATTTGATATGAATATATTCTTCCATAATATTTTTTTTATTTAAAAAATAATTATGTTTGACTGGATGTTGAATATATCTAAAAAACTCCCTCATCTCTCTTGGATGTAAATTTATCCACATTATCCTTCATATTGAAAATATAAACATTATAGGGAAAAACATTGAAATAATTTACACTAGATTTTATTCCATTCTATAATTCATATTAAGTCTTATCTAAAAGAGGTCTCATTAATACTTTTTTAATTACATAACAATATTTACTTATAAATTCAACCTTGAAGTTGCTTGGTAGGTCATATTAACTGAGTATAGTTTTGGATCTCTATTGAATATTTCAATTTCTTCTTTTAACCCCTTATTCTATTGAGATGTTCAAGGAGAAGGAAAATTATTATTATAGATATATTGTGAGCATAAGGATCCAAAATCATGATTCTCAAACTCATGGTAATGATCACTTTTAACACTTTTAATGTTAATTTCACTATTTTTTCTAATGATTTTTCATACTTTCAAAAAACATCTATAAGATTAACTCTTGAGCGTCAAGAAATATACCTATGGAAACGTTGAAAAGTCATCAATAATTACATAATCACAATTTTTTTATTCCAAACATGAAATTATAGATAGTAAAAACTAATCAATGTGAACCAACTCTAGTGGTTGATAAGTTGAAACTTATTTTTTGATTTGAAAGAAAAATTATGTTTCTTTCCTTTTTTATACAGATTTCACACATTTTATTTAGATAAATCTAGGTTAGGTTTATCTTTGAATAAAACCTTTTTAGATAAATTTTTAAGAGTGTATATATTATAGTGAACTTGTCTCCTATGACCCAACCAAGATTCATGATTAATTATATATAAACTAGAAAAATCTTGAAAATATAAATAATTTAAACCTACTACATAAACAATATCATTCCCTAAGGAAGTATATACTAAATTAAATTTAGAATCATAAATCTTATGAGAATTATTTTTACATTTTACATGAATTCCATAATAAAAAAATTGAGATATTATATGTAGATTTTAATTTAAACCATCAATAAATTAATCATTATAAATTAATTTTTTATAGATTTACTGAATTGACTAAGATCGATTATCATTCCTTTTTCATTGTCACTAAAAGTTACATAACAATCATCTTCTCGGGTAAGATTATGGAAGCTTGAGAAGTCTCTTATCATATGTCTAGAACACCCAATATATATATTCCATAGATTTGTATGGTATATTTGCAAACATGTTCCTTGTAATTAATTAAATATACCCAAACTTTGGTACCCTTGTCTACTTGGGTCAGGATATAATAACATCTAATGCTTTGTGAATCCAAATTAGTCTAATAGGGTCATTCTCATATCTATTAATAAACATAAAAATAAATGAAAATAATAATATCCATTAAGTAAAATTTGTATTGATCAAAATCTTGAATTTCCGGTTATGTTATTTAATATAGATTTACATTCTTCATTTGAACTAGTAATAAAATATTTTTTATAAAGTTTATTTTTTTGTATAGGTTGATAAGAAAAACTATCTCTTGGTTTAGGTAAATCATGACTACCTAAACTTTTATTAAGTATTTTATTTCTTATAGTAAAAGCCTCAATGTATCTTTTCAATTACTCATTTAATAATTTTAAATAATTATTTTATTTAAGAAGTAGTTGATTGTTTTATTTTTATACAATTATATCATATTTGAGATAAATAGCTAATGTATGGAATTTCATCAATTTTTTATAATTATCTAAAAGTTCATTAAAAGATTATTATAGAATATTAAAATATTAAAATAAATCTTTATTGGTTATATTTTCATAACTAATTTAATTTTCATAGATACTGTAAATATGGTTAGTATTAGTAATATTTATTACCTCAGATGTGTTCCCTATAAAACAAATATTGGCCCTTTCACTGTTATCTTACTTTCTTAAATCAGATTCACTAGATCTATCCTTAGAATAACTATAGGTTTCATTCATTACCTTGGTATTTTTTTATTTATCCTCATTCTTTTTCTGGTATTTCATCTTTGGACAATAATATTTGATATGTCCTTTTCTCTTCCACTTATAATAGGTTAGCTCAAAGTTTTCATTTTTCTTCTAATTTCTTTTATTTTCATATATTATTTCGAAGTTTGAATTATAGAAGAAATTTTAATTCCTATATAATTTCTTAAATCTTCTGGATAGATTATCAATATCCTCATCACTATTTGAGTCATCATGATTTCCACTGGTTCTTTATTCCCTAACTATTTCTTTTGCATTTGACAAATATTTCCTGAATGAAATTGACTTTTTTGGTTCAATATCATTATAATTTACCTTGATCTATTATTCATAAAAAATGATTTTTCATATTAACTCCTTTATTTGTAGCTTTCTCACTTCATTAGATTCTCATATGGATACTTAAGTGCCTCTCAATCTATTAGGTAGGCGTCTTAGGATTCTTACAACTTGATATTTCTTATTAATGGTCTTTACCTATTCATGAATCATATTGGTAATCTCATTAAATTAGAGGTACCTTTTAGGAATAGATTAATTAGGTTATATATTAAATGTATCATATTTAATATTATAATTATTTAATATCTTTTCTTTGACATTTAGTGTCCCTTCATGAGACACATATAAGGTATCCCAAATTTCAAAATTAGTGGCTCATGCAGATATCCTATTGAATTCATATTATCCTATTTAAAAAGATAAGGAATTCATGGAATTTAAAATATAATCATAATCATCCTTAGTGGTATCACACCAATCAACTCTTGAAGCCTTAGGTTTTCAAATGGATTTTCAATTATAGTCCATAATGAAAAACCCATACTTTCCAAATGTATTTTCATTTTAAATTTCCAGTTTCAAAAAATTTCCCATTAAAATAAGGTGGTATGTTAGTAAAGGTCACCTAAATTATATTAATATCTATAAATATATAAATTTAGAAAAAAATATAAATTTATATCTTTTGGTAAAAACAAAGTTGATCGATTAAAAGAAATAAAAATCCTTTAAAGCTAAATGTTAGTTATTATAGAGTAGTAATTAGGGGGTGAATTGAGTATTCAATTACATTTTCTTTCAAAAAAAATTAAAATTAAAATCCCCTTATTTTGAAATAAATAACATATAATTAATACATTAGACATATATTGTTTATATCATTTAGATAATTTCTCAAAAGTTTAATCAAAACTCATTTAGAATAATCCTTGGATTATTCCAAAACTTTTTATATTACACTACATGTGCTAAAAATAAGAAAAATAACTTGTAAAAAATTACTATAAAATTACAATATCTTTAAAAAAAATTCGAACTAATTTGGAAGACATAGTAAACAAAACTTTGAAACACAATGGACTATAAAAATACAATGGGTTCAGTAACAAACTTTGACCTAATCCTCTCCACTTAGCAATCAACCACTACTAATCACATTTATTAATAAATAAATAGATCCACAACCTGGATTGGGTTTTATGAACAACTATACATAGACAGTCTAGTCTACACATATCCAATTCCACATTTTCATGTGATATGAGTTATAAAATAAAGTTAGATAGACTATCCATTTACTCATCAATATAGTATAAGTGATTTCAATCAAGAAATAATTCGATTTCAGTAATCATGAATCGAGTGTATGAAAAAAAGATATCAATAAGAAAAAATAAGTTTAATACTATGAATAATGGAGTTATATTGTTTGAAAGATTTTTATTATCCTTTTTATATATTATTTCAGTCTATAGATTATGCATGAAGACGTGTAGATTCTCTCTAAACGTCCCCATGATGTTTTTTAGAGAATATATTAGCATAGAAATTAAAATTGATCACTGTATTGTGTTTTTACACTTGTAATAAAAATTCTTACCAGCAGTTGACTATTATATGTAGGGGATTATGTCACTTCTTGAGACTAGACTTCTTATATTTTTATAGTATTCTATGTTTCAAAGTTTGGTTTACTCTATTTTTTAAATTGTTTTTCAAATCTGTTTAACAAAACTATGCTTGGATAATTATTTTTTAATGGTGATATTTTTTATATTTAGTTTAAGTAGAGTAATATCAAAAGCATGGAATAATAAACATATTATCCTAATTTATTTTTGATAAAAACTTTTTAGAGATTATTTAAAATCACCAAATAATATATTCATACTATATTAAACAGCGGGGCTGTATTTCAGACTGAGGGGATTTTGTGTTAAATGTTTTTTGAAAGAAAATTTAATTAGAGACTAAATTCACCCCACTCATGATTACTCCACTCTGACCAGCAACAATTATACCTATTATGGGACACAATGATGTCATGGTTTTGGATATATTGGTAAAAATAAGATATTTATATTGAATTCAATTTTGAAATCTCTTGAGATTATATTTTAATATTTAGTTTGACTTTATTGGGTGTTATTCACTACCCTTTAATGGGTATAGTTTATACAAAAAGATAGTGAATATTTGTCCAATTATGGATAAAATGGTGTGTTATGAATGTTAAATACCAGTAGTATTTACAACAGGAAGAAGGAGAAACATAAAAGGAAGCAGATAACATTGAAAGAGAATAATTTATTCATATATGTCATTATGATGATAAATTAATTACCAAGAGTAGACTAAGAGATGAACATTCTTTTTAAGGAAACACAAAGATGAAGGGAACCATCATTTCTCTATGAGTTTATTATTTACACTTGGTTTTAATTATGGTGTCCTATGATCCAATTCATCTTGTTAGCCATTTCTCAAAATAGTGTCGAGGTAATAAGAGGGTTCTATTTGTGGGACATGGTAGTAAATTATTATTTAATATTTTAATCTCAAGGGGTAGATTTGGATATATTAGAACTTATTTGTCAAGAAATTCAATGTTTTGGAATGAAAGGAGTCATTATCATCCTGCTTATTATCATTTTTCTAGAGTGGGAAGTTCTCATGTATCTAACAAGATCTCAGGTATTGTTTTTTATTCTTGTGGAGTTTATTTCCTTCATAAATTATAGTGTATAACCATTATTTTTTCTGTATGGAGAAGGCGGTTAGTTTCTTTATGTAGTCTCAATGAAAATCACTATCAATGCTTTATTAGTTATAGCATGGTCATAAGGAATTTAGGAAGAATATATAAGATAGATATGACATAGAAAACCCAGATAATATTCCCTTTTCTTAGGGTAATAGGGATGATTGTGGTTCTATAGGTGTGCTTCCTCATGGATAGTGAGGCAAAGGAGCAGGGCATATCTAGATGAATTTTATTAAGTACCCAGTGCTGCATGAACTAAAAGTTATTTTATGTAGCATATATTTATCTTCCAACATGGAATTTGATTTATTTTATTTTGGAACTTCACAAACCTTTTTTTCACCTAACTTGGTCTGACCTCTAGGACTCCAGGTGGATAGACTTTCGATGTTATTAGTGTTGACTATGTAATTTGGTATTTGGTCTACTTTAATAGTGTTTTTTCATGTTCATGAGTATATAATGGGGTATAATTATTTATTTATCAATTTACTCTTTCATAGGATATAGATATATTATTCCATCCAGTCACGACCCGCCCCCCAGGGCTCGTGTCATGACTACCCCGAGCTCGCCTTCCATAGGCCAGGGGTTGGTGACTAGCACCAAAAAGGCATAATCCCTAGAAGTGGGAAGAAATTTTCTTTAAACATGTAAACACACAGACCATGAAAATGACATGATGCAAACCACATAATAAAACTGTAGTAGTAAAAATGTGTACTAAAAGTAAAGGGTCTGAAATACAATCCCAACTGAAAAGATACGACTACAACAGAAAAAATATCCTAAGATCATCCACCAAGGATCCTACTTATAGGGTAGGTATATCTCATCTTTGTATCTCTCCACATCAACCAGTCACCTCCATATACCACCTGGTCCTGGCTCTGTAAAGTCTCAGCCAAGCTGCTTGTCGTCTGCACAAAACAAAACAAGGTGCGGGCAAAGCCCGTGCAGGGGTGAGTATAACAATAACCGGTAGAGACCCCGAGACCCCCAAAGGTCTACTATAATTACACAAAGGAAAACCACAAATCATGATGTCAATCACAAATCACAAATAAAAAAGACTCAGCTCAAAACAAGTATAGAACTCAAAGATTAGGAATAACGATTATTAGTCTTATGATACATCATTTTATTCTGTTAGGGAGTTTCCACAACTGAACCACGGAATATTTGTTCCATTTTCGATCCACACAAGGTTGTATGTCGCTAATCCACGATGGGCCTCTCTAAGGATAGTCCTCGTCGAATTGTGCATTTCTGATTTACACAGGGTCGTTATGATGTTGATCCAAATAGGGTCGCTATGATACTGATCCACACAGAGTCTCTATGATGTGGATCCACAGAGGATTGATAAGATACGGATACACACAGGGTCTCTATGATATAGATCCACATAGGTTCTCTATTATGTTGATCCACGTAGGGTCTCTATGATGCTGATCCATATAGGGTCGCTCTTCTGTTGACAGTCAGCCACAAGATCCCCCGCACTCAGGGCTCTTGAGTTTCATAGAAACTACTTCTCTAGATATCATTCATGCCTAAACTTCCAAAAATTTCCAAAAAGTAGTAACCCAAAGGACCTCCATGTCTTAAGGTTCCCAACGCGATAGACGGCGCGTCAATTGGATGCTCGGTCTGTGAGAAATAGGTATTTTGTGCCAAGGGCCCAATTATATTTGGGTTCAATCCTAGATATCCATAGTATAACTTTTTCCAAAACTCAGGTGGAGTACCTCAAAAGGACCATCACGTTCCAAGGATTCTAGTTCCATAGACGGTTTGTCAAACAGACGTTTGGTTTGTGAGATTCGGCCGTTTCAGCGTATCTGGCCCAAAAAGGCTGTGGATCCTGTACGACCTGGTTGGATCGACCCGAACTAACACACCTAGACCTGGGCTAACCCGACCCAGTTTAAGGCTAACCTGACCCAGTCCAAGTCTGACCCATCCCAGCCTAAACTGGTTGGGCCAGCCCGAGTGGGCTTGGTCGCTGGGCCGCGGTGGGCTCGGGCCCAGCCCGCTGGGTGACCCGACCTGGTGGCTGGCATGGTCCACCAGCCAGGAGGCCTCCCAACCTCTTGAATGGAAAGATGTTTAGGTTCCTCAACCAGTGGAACCACATGGAATCACCCCCTATTAGCGGGACCACCAGGGCATGGGTCCCCACTTTTGCGACTCACTTATGTGTCGTACAATGGCGCGCCGCCTTATTGCAAATGTGGCCATCTGACGCCAGTCATCCCGCTGTCCACTGCGGTGCCTCTAGGCACCACCTCTCCTCCATGGCTGGAGACATCCGTCTTCCACCTTCATCCACCGTCAGGGCTTCTGTGGGCCACCAGGTGAACCCCGATGGTCTTTTTCCCCTTTTGAACACACCTACGGGCCTCCCAGGTTATTTTCGTCACTACATGGCTCCCAGATTCAGGATTCCATTTATTTGAAAATCTACCCCCAAAGAACGTGACAAAAACTGAAGAGGCGTAGGGTTCAGGCCTTGTTCGTTTGGCCTATGACCTCCTTGTAAGTATCATATCAAGTGGGTATTAAATAAAAACATCACATAGATAATGATTAAACCCCATTAAAATCTCCCATAACAACATCCCGCAATTTCATAAGAATCACAGATAAACTCGTTTTGGTTGATCTATGTTCATTATTCTTTTCAAGAATAAGGAAATGAATTTAGAATTTACAAGAATGTAATAAAAACTCCTACCTCAGATTCAAAGGATATGTTTTTGTTGTGGAAGAAGACTCCACGTTTGATGAAGCCGTTGGCATTCATCGTTTTTAGATTGATTCCTCCAACATTGTATTCCAATCCTCTATTCATTGTTGGTGGAAGATTCCACAGCACTTCATCAGAGGTTCCTCTCTTCCATGTCTAAAACCTAAGCCTCAGCATCATTTAAATATAGGATAATGGAGATTAAGGAATTGTATGATTAATGAGGTTCTTAAATGAGTTTTAATTAATGAACCACTTAAATATCAATGGTGTGGTTACAAAATAGAAGATCCATGCCATTAAATTTCTTGAAAACCCAGCGCTCCTGCCACCACCACTCAACAATTGGTAGAAAAATAAAATATCATTTCTATGTTATTTTATTATTCTTCAAAAGTATGTAAAACTAAATTTTTCACCCAACATACTACGATTAATGTTAAGCCTCCATTAAGAAAATCACAGTGCTGAAAGTTCAATGGTGCATTCAGAATTCAATTTCGAGCACTTGTTCCAAAGATAGAAAATTCTGCTCGCACGTTTTCAGAACGAACCTTAAAAAAAGTTCAAATTTTTATTCAGGTCACATTGAGCCTTTGAATCAAGCACCATAAATTTTCACAGACTCTTAATAATCCTAAATAATTAGAAAAATATATGTGGAATTTCTAGGTATTTACACATCCTTATTATGGATTGATTATATTCTATAAATTTTATTGATGATTACTTCTAGAGGATGATTGTTTTCTTTTATGTAGAAGGTGAGCATAAAAAGATTTTTTTCAAGAAACGCAATTGGGTGGATGAAATATTTTGGGATCCTATATATTTTCAATTATAAGTGTTTATTTTTGTTCAATTAATGTTCATAAAATGATGTTTCATAGAGTTTTTAAGAGATCATTGATGTTTTCCAAAGATATATTATAGTACTTCCTCAATGTGATATAGTGTTTCTAATAGAGTTACTACCTAGTGTCCCTGTGATTATAATGTATCTGTATTAGATTAATCTTTTAGAGTTACAAGAGTTAATTATTTAGATCAATGACCTAATATTTAAGGGTTTCATTAAACATTATGTATCACCTTGAGGTGCTCTAGTGATATCTATGAAGATATAAGATGGTATCTTATGGATATGTATTTATTAACATTAATTAAATCAAGTGAATATGGATAACTTTGTCTCCTCCTGAGTATTGTTGATTTTATTGATAAATTAAATGGATATGGATGGATCTTAATGTTATATTTATAGTCTAAGCATCATTAAATGTGGGAGAATGAGTATAATATTATGTATATTAATTTATGGTGTCAATATAGAAACATTTAGTTTTTATTTATTCCTTTTAGTGTCACAAGAAATCCAACTATTTTCATGGGACTTTTGAAATCAATTTTTCATTATTTTTGTGATTAGATCATGCTAGAGTTCATGGATGACTTTCATCTATAATTTTGGTTAGGGGAGGATCATGTTTAGCATCTGATGGATGTTATGGAAGTAAAATAATTAAATAATATCAATGGGAAGATTTATATATGAAATTTATAGATTTATGGGGTTCATTTCAATAGGAATGACTATATCAATAGGTTTGGTAATCATTCCCTCAAAGATAAAGGAAGTTGTTTTTTGAGTGGATCCCAAGAATTTTAGAGAGGTTCATAGTTACCTTGGTATTTTAGGATATTATAGGTGGTACATCTCTAATTTATCTTTGATTTTTCACTTTTGAAAAATTATAACAACTTTTTTCCATTTTATAGATTTATTAGTGTCCAGGGGTATTTAATTTTATAAAAGAGAAGTTGATAAGTGATTATTTTCTTCATTTTTCAAAATAGGCAGTCATGCTTATGGTTTTATCCAATGTTTCTCATATTGGTCTAGGTTAAGATCAGATATAGTAGAGAGAAGTGGTCTCTTATGTGTATTAGTAGTTATGTCCTTAGAAGTTTAATTATTCCCCTAATGATCTTGAGCTCACAGTGCTGGTTCTTTCTCTGAAACTGTTGTGGCACTATCTCATTGGGGATCGCTTTATGGTCTTTATGAATCATGAGATCCTACATATTTTTTATCTCATGGTATTCGATTCTATATTAGTGGAGGTGGATGGTTTTATTGTAGTATTAAATATTTTAGATCTCCAACAATCTAGTAAAAGATAATATTATAATTGATGAAAAATTTTGGAATTCATGTGGTGATGTTTCTCATGAGTATGGAGATACATAGAGGATGATAAAAATTCTTATAAAATTAAATATTAATATGGATAAATCCTGATATAATGTTTTTCTATATAAAATGATATTTTATTATTATTATTTATTATATTGGGTGGATAATTATCTATTGGGTATCTTGAGGTGTAGGTGTGGATATATCAAATCATCTATGGAGATGCTCTTAGGGGATAAAAAGAGGATGAGGAATATTACATAATATTTCATGGGAAGTTGTGTGTTATATCAATGATGAGATAATGAGTTCTTTATGTGTTTTATATCTCACTATTGGTATTATATCCTAGTATATCCAAGAAATATCATGGTTTTAATATTTAGTTATGGTCATTGGGGGTGAATAGATCATTAGCTGAGTTTGTGCCTCAATGTTCAGTTTAACCAAGGGTAATGTTTGAGCATCATATTCTTACTAGTTTTTAATTTCCATTAAATGTAACTTATATTAAATGGGAGTAAATAAAAATGGGATTTTATTGTTTTTCCTTAAACTCTTAGAGGCCGTTATTGTATTTTGGGTGATCTTGGATTGATAAGTGAATTCAACTGATTTCTTCATTATAAAAAAAATGGTGTTAGATAATTTGGTGAGGACCTATGTGGATGAGGTTATGTGAATTCCTGGGAACTGAGGATGGTTATCTCTAATCAATATCAGTTTTCCCCTAACAAGTTTGTAGGATTCTCTAGTATTATTTTTACTATTAATTTTTTCATATCACTTCATTTCATCTCATATAGATGACCACACTGAGTAGACAATTCAGACACTAGAGTACATGTTTCAAACATATCTTCTATATTTTGAGGGTTCATGGGAATTTTGTTTACCCTAGATAGAGTTTTACTATAATAATATCTATCACTCTTTCATTATTATGGATTAATTCTTTTATTTTTATTGGTATCTATGTAGATATTCATTATACAAGAATGAGGTTAAAGAGGTAGTAATTCTTGGGCTTGATTTGCAGAAGTGCATGGCAGAGAAGGTGTAGTTGATTTGTGAGTGGACTAGAGCCACTCTGGACCATTATAAGACTTATATTGATTGTAGGAGAAGACCTCCTGTAATTTACTAGACCTTCATATTCCATTAATTTGTAAAAATAAAGTTTTTGGATGTTCTGGGAGGCAAGGGTAGCCCGTTTCTAGAGTTTTCCAAAATTACAGTTTTTTGTCAGTAAGTCGGGGCATCGGTTGGTCAGGCATCAGTAGGTTAGGGAATCGGTAGGTTAGGGTTTCAATATGTTAGGAATCAGTAGGTCAGGAATTGGTAGATCAGGGGTCATTAGTTCAAGCGTCGGTAGGTCAAGCATCAGTGAGTGGCGTCGGTGACTCATTGTTAGTGAGTCGCGTCAGTGACTCATATCCATGAATTAGGCATCAGTGAATCACTGTCGGTGGGTCACATCGATGACTCATGTCATTGAGTCACTTTGGTGACTCACATCGGTGAGTCATGTGTTAGTGACTCACTTTCGGTGACTCGCATCAATGACTCACCAATCGGTGAGTCATTTCCAGTTTTTTTTAGTTTTACCACTTTACAGTTTATTTGATGTTAAATGAGTTACCTGTCATATTTAAGAATTTCCAAACCCTTCTCCACCATCTATAAGGAGAATAATTATATCTTAAATATCCAAACACTCCATAAACTTTGAAATAGACAAGTTTCTTGGTCAAACCATGATCCGACTATAATGGTCCTTGAAACCATTTCACTTTTTTTGATATAGGATTTATCTCTTCTAAGTCAAGATCTTCTCTTCCCCGTGTGTTTCCATTTTTTTCTCTTGGTGCATCCAAAGCCTTTATTCCCCATGGATTCGTATTTTGTGTTATGGCCTTCAGATTCAGTTTCCCTTGGAGTCTCCTACTACTCACGCAACCCCCTATTTTTGGTGCAAGGAGGAGTTTCTGATTGTCTTTTTTTCAAGGTATGAATTACTTTGTCTCTATTTTAATTGTGTATCATGAGGGGTGGGTAAACTCATGGATCTTTGAGAATATGGTTGAATCAAAATCTAAATGAAGGTTTTTTTTGAAGATGAACGAACCTGTTATGATAACAGTTTTGGACACCTTAGTTATAAATGAGGGGCTGGAAAGACGATGATGGTGTTTATTTTATTTTATCTTTTATCTTTGAACCATATTGTGAATTGTTTGGTTCATATTCCTTTTGAAAATCATGGTTGTTGGTGGTCTCTGTTTGTGCACTGGACTCATGAATTCTTATTATTAATCTTCTATTGAATGGATATGAACATGAAAACTTGATTAATCACATATGTCTTGTTGATTAAATTGATTCCCTAGTATCAAAATTGTTATGTGATATCCCCTAATTCATCAAATTGGAATTAAATAATGAGTGTGTTAAATATGAATACATTTTTCCTTGTCCGGTGTGGTTGTGTTTTGTGTGTAGATATTTTTTTCTATCTTGTTCTTTGTACATGTTTTTTGGTGCTACTATTGAGAGAATGGTCATGTCTGCAGATAGTTTGAAGGTGAAATGGTATACCAGGTTGAGAGATTGATTGATTATGGAATGGATGAACTTATTGAATAGTGGTTCTACATATGGGTTGTGTTATGGTTGTTGATCATGGTCTGTTGGTGTAGTGAGACTGCAAGCTGCTTGAGTTTTTTTGTTTTTCTGGATGTGGTGCTTTTCGTGCAGTGGGGCTTCCAATAAAGGTTTGGGAGGGATAAATTTGTAGAAGAGTGGTGTTTCCTTTTGTGAGTGTTTCACCCATAATTTACAAAGACCGGTATATTAGGAATTGGTGTTAGAGTGGATTATTTTACCCCAGTACTTCTTTCCTTATTTGGGTTTGGCATGGGTTGGTAAGGTTACTTAACCCTTATAATGTTTGTAGTTCTTGGTAGTTTCCTAGGTAGCGATGGAATCAGTAATTTTTGCTTGATTAAATAAATAATGATAATTGGTTAAATGAATTGTATGGGGTTATGAATTAAGTATGTGGATGGCTGTGTGGTTATGCATTAGAGGTGGCAGCAAGGGAAGTTTTTTTGGGGCTGGTTTTTTGTTTTGAAAACCCATAGGTTGGGATGAGTGTTTCGTATATATATATATATATATATATATATGAATTTCCTTGAGATTTTCTATACGCACCCCACCCGTGTTGAGCACTATGCGCCGAACAACCATATTGTTGTGGGGGAGGGTGTGCTTTCCTGACATCCACGTGGGAGGATGGATGGCTTGTTATTTGATCTTCTATTCTCCCTCTTCAATGCATTGGTATCCCAAGACTCTTTGAGTAGGTTGTGGTGTGGTTTTGAGGCCCAAGTGTCGATGGGCGAGGTGTGTTTCCCCGGTGTCTTTGGGATGAGATGTGTTGTGCTTTCCCAAGTGTCTTTAGGATGCAGTTGTGATTTTTTGGCCCAGGTATCTATGGGTAGTATGTGAAGTGGTTGTGGCCTAGGTGTTTATGGGTGGGATGTGGTGTATGGCCTAGGTGTGTGTGGGCAGGTTGTGGTAGTGGGGCTTGGGGAAGAGCGTGGTAGCATCGGGACGTTCGCCATTAGAGATAAGTAGTTAACTAGTTGGAATTGGTGTGGGGTACCCTATCATCGATGTACTTACTACTTTACTTTACATTACTTTCATTATTTAGTGAGTGATCCTTGGTGAGGTAGGGGTGGATAGTATACTTTGTTAATTTTTTTTGACTTTTTGATGGTTTCTTCACTGGGGCAATAATAAGTTTCTCCCACTTGTGCACAAGTGACTTCGTCTTTTTCAACTGAGTATACTTGTATGCTCACCCTACATATGTATACTATTTTCAGGTTTCCAGGGAGATTATGAGGACTGTGTTGGACCCTACTAGCTCGTGAGTTGGGATTGTTGTTGTGTCGCTACTTAGATTTGTTGTTTTGTTATTTACATTAGAGTTTTTCATTGTATTTCTATAAGTTTTCTTTAAACATGCATGTGGGAAGGATTTTGGATTCTTCTATATATGTGTGTTAGAGTTTTTTTGAGTTTGATAAATCTGATCTCCAAATCATGGTTTCTATAAAAAGGGTAATGCCTCTCATTTTGTGATATTTGTATATCCTTGGTGTTGGTCGCCACCCCAGGGCCTATTGAAGGTGGGAATCAAGGTTCATTGTCTCTTTTTCATCTTAGAGAAGGAAGGTTATGAAACCATTCCATCCCTTCCCTCATCTTGACGAAGGAGGTTTCTAACACATCTAGAGTTCTAATTTTCAATCATGTGTCTCGAAATGTTTTGTATTATAATGAAAAGTAGAGGTTATATCATTGAAGTGAGAATTATCTTGTTTTATCAGCCCAATAAAGTAATTATTACATGTCATAGAGGTGATGAATCATTTATCTCCTCCATAATATATGTATTTATGGAATACCACTTTTTTATTACATTTCTTCCATAACAAGGTACTAACAAGTGATCTTTTAAAGTTTAGTATCAGGGAAATAAGGTACATAATACAAGAAAACATAAAATATTCTTCTAAATGTACTTAAAATACATATTTATGGGTTCACCCAATGTTTCAATTACTGAATCTCATAACCTAGGTATGTACAAAAAATGAAAGGGATGATCATGAGGCCTAGTAATGGAATAAGAAAGGGATACAAAAAAACATGTGATCATGAGATATATCAGTAAGAACATGAGGCATTACAATGAGGAACGAACAAGAGGCACAAAATAAAAATAATAACAAGAATCATAACAATGTAAATTGGAAAAACATTCAAATGAGATATTCATAATCATATCACTAAGGTTTCATAAATGAAAATTACCAAGGTTATTCACCAAGGTATCGTAAAACATGTTATCTCTATTAAATTATTAACCCAATGCATTGGACCACTATAAGGGAACACCCTTAAAATGTATTAACTTTATGTGATCCATATATATCATAATATATCATTTCATTCATAACCCATAGAGAATAAATAATGGGTTTCTTATCAAAAATCTTGTCATTTAAAAGTTCTTAAATACATGATCATTACATAATTTTTAACCACTAAAAAGGAAATGTGGGTTTATTATGTGTAAATAAACAAATAAAATAAATAAATTTTACATATAGGTGAATAAACATAGAACATACATATTTTTTAGTATTCACAAAAGGAAAATACATAATAATAATTTTTTAAGTAGAGATAGAAATTTGAGAAGTAAATTCAGCAACATGATGGGTATAAACATGGTTTTAGAAAAGGGTAAATTGAGAGGGGACAAGGGTATCCCTTTGATAATACTTAATGTGGTGGTAAGGGTTTGATCAATAGGGTAATAAAATAGAGTAACCATAATATTTATAAGACATATATAAATAGAGATTCTTAAATTGATCAGAATGGAAGGATAATTTCATTACATTGAAGAGTTACACCTGGATCTTGATGAATGGAACCTTGGGGGCTTAAGGATACCTTGGGGGACTCCTTGGGAGAAAAAAACCACAAAAATTTGTTGAGGATAGTTTGGGAGTGAATTTAAATGGATAAATTGGTGGGTATTTATAGAAAAATTAGATGAACTTTTTAATAATTTTGAAATAAAGGTCTTGGAAAACTAGGTTTTGGAAAAATGAAACTCCATTAGATTAACCACGGTATTTTGATCATGGTTTTGGAAATTGGGTCACATTTTATTATATTTTTATCCCCCAAAAATGAACACCATTTTTTATTAATTCTTTTGGCATGGAAGAGTAACAATATCATAAGGTAATGTTTTTAAAAATCAAATTTCCTTTTTAGACTTTAGATAGTGACTTATAGTTTTAGAAATTGATTAAAATATATTAAAATACTTAATATTAATAAAATAGCATGTTTTGGGTCATGGATTGTGTTTAATTAATTATTACATCATTATGACACAATTATGAAGTTATAAAACATATCTAAAATGAAAAGCTATTTTTTACTATTCACAAAAAATAATGTATTTTAGAAAATTCTCATAAATTCACCCAAACCTAATTTTGAAATTCTAATTTAAAATAAAATTTTTATTTCTAAAGAATAATTATCTAAACTTTAGAATTTAAATAATTAAATATAAATATCTTTATTTATTTAAAAATAGTGGTTTTTAAGAAATAATCTGATTTTTGACTTGTGTAAAAATTATGAAGACATTTATAAAATTATTTTATCATTTATATTTAAATAATAGTGTTTAAAATTATATTTCATTAAAATAATATTATTTAGAAGAAAAAAATTTATTTAAAAATTCATATATTTTCTAAAAAAATACAATTATATTTTGTTTCTGTTTAGAAATCAACTTATAAAATTCATCTAAATTAAACATATATTTTATTAAGAGGGACTATTCTTAAAAAAATTATTTAATAAATATTTTATTTATAAAAATGAAATTAAACTTTATGAAAATAATTCATGGGCACGTAACCCCTTATTACACATGCACGCATCCTAAGGATACAGTATTTGATGGTGATAGTTTCATGGGGTGGTTCAACTAACATCAATCGAGTATTAATATCTACTAACATGAACCTATTCTATAGATGATTTCATTTATCCTTCAATTGTTGAATCTCATATTGTTCTTGGTCAATGGAAAACCCCAATTATGATACCTCCATCCCAAGTTTTAATAAATGATTTTCAAACCACACAACTCTATTGGCTAAGGTCATCAAATCTCCTTTTTTTTATCAATTATCCTTTTTCATGACTACTTTTGAAAACTAATTATGATGGTAATATTATCACCCATGGGTATATTTTCCAATGGTAAAATTGACTGATGATTATATTAACCAATGGTCATATTTTACTAATGTTCATATAATGGTCAAATCCCAACTGTCACATTTCCCTTTATACCCTATAAATACGACCTCATTATTTCACACAAAATTCACCACAAAATTCTCCTTAAGGTTATATTTTCATTTATTAATACATTGATTGGTTTAATTATATTTTTTTTATTTCTATTAAATTTTTTGTGGGGGTGACTCTATGACATTATGGAAATTCATACATTCCCATTTTAGATATTCTATTATATATTTTTTGTCCAGTTGTAATGTTTGGAATTTTAATTGGTTTTATAAATGACTAGTGTAATAATCACAGTTATTGAGATAACAAAAATTGGCTTCAATTTATTTATTATATGTATAATTTTATATAATATGTAACAAATATTTATTCAAGAAACAAATATCATTTAAAAATTATGGGTCCTTAGATTCTTCCCTCTTAAGAAATTTCTTCCCCTAAATTTAAACTCATTCTCTCAGTTGAGAAAAGGTGAGGTTAATTGTGTCTCATTTTCTCCTCTGGTTCCCATGACACATCTTAATATATATGGTTCCTCAATAAAATTTTGAGGAGTTGGGAATCCTTTTTTCATAGATACTTATCTCTACATTTTAAGATCTTGACTGACATCTCCTTGTAAGAGAGGCAATGTTCAAGTTGTACCACTTATGCATTCAGTACATGTGAGGAATCAAGTATGTGCTTCCTCAAGACATATATGTGGGATACATTATGAATTTGATAAATATTTGTTCTAAGTTATAGCTAATAGGAAACTTATTTAATGTGATCAATGATTTCAAAGGGGCTAGTGTACATAAGGCTAAGCATTCTTTTCTTTCCAAATATAATGAATGTCTTTTATGGTGATGTTCAAATGAAAACTTTGTCCCCAATAAAAACATCAAATTCATTTTTATGGTTGTTAACATATATATTCTACTAACCTTGAGAAACCATTATATATTTTTTGATGACATGAAACTTTTCTGTATTTTTTTCACAGTATCAGGCCCATGACGCTTCCTCTCACTAATTCCTTCAAAACAATTAGAATTTATATACTTATTTCCATATATATCTTTATATGGTTCCATTTTAATACTCGAGTAAAAGTTATTATTCTATGAGAATTAAACTAAATGGAGTTTTTTATCCCATCAACCTTTAAATTCCATTGAGCATGTTCTTAGCATTTCCTCATGTTTTTGAATAATCCTGTCATATTTTCAATTAGTTTGGGGGTGATAGCTTATACTAAAATTCAATTTAGTATTCATAGCATGTTGAATACTTCACCTGAATTTAGATGAGAAACTTGGATCATGATTAGAAATAATAGAAGGAAACACCCCAAGAAACCTCAAAACTTCCTTTACATATATCCTTTAATGTTATTCAAGAGATAAATCTTCCAGAATAGTGATGAAATAAGAAGTATTGGTGAGTAGATCCATTATAACCTATATCACAATGATTCCTTTTGAAGTTCTTGGGAGACCAATGATTATGTACAAAGTGATATTGTCCCACTTCCATGTTTGTATGAGTAGTGGTAACAATACCCCTTAAGGATATTTTTGTTTCACTTTTACTTGCTGACAAACAAAAAATCTTGTAACTTAGTTTAAAATATCCCTTTTCATATTATCTCACCAATAATGATCACAAAGTTCCCAATATATTTAGTTATTATTATATGTATAGAGAATGTAGAACTATGTGATTCATCCATAAATGGCTTCTTTATCACCAGGATCGATGAAACACATAACCTTTTATAAAATTTCAATACAACTTCTTGATGAATATTAAACTTAGAAAACTTCACATTCTTCATAGCCTCTATATTCATTTGTAACAAACGATATTATCTTTTAGCTTTCTTGATATTCTATAGTAATTATGGTTGATAAATTATTTGGGATAGGGTTGATGATTTTCCTTCCCTTATGATTTCCATCTGCAATTTTACTAGGTCCTTGATTGAAGGATCTCCATGAATCCTCATCATTTTCATCATAACAAGGTATTTCATACTTAATACATCAGTGACTTTTTTTTCTCCTCTAGGGTGATAATGAATTTAATAGTAATAGTCTTTAATAATGTCCAACCATCTCCTTTGCCTCATAGTCATTTAATTTTATAAGAAAATATAATTCAAACTTTGGTGGTCTATGTATATATTATATTTCTCCCCATAATGATAGTGCCTCCATATTTTTATAGAAAAAATAACTATATCTAACTTCAGGTTATACATTGGAAAATTCTTCTCAAAAGGATTTAAATGTAGAGATACTTAAGAAATCACCTTTCCATTTTGAATGAGGATTAACCCAATCCATTACATAGATTAGTCAATATAAAAAATGAATCCTACTTTGTGGGAGGGTAATGTTATCATTGGTGCAAAAAAAAATTATTTAGTTATTGGAAAATTTATTCATACTCCTTTATCCAAATATTTTGAGTTAACATGGTTAGTGTAGTAGAAATTCATGAAAAGTTTTTCAAAAACCTCTTATAATATCCTTATAAATAAAGGAAACTAAGAATTTAAGTTACTAATGTATGATAATTCCACTCCTCTATAGAATTTTTATTTATAGGGTCAATTTAGATTCCTTCATTGGATACAATGTTCCCTAAGAATAAAACTTGTTGTAACCAAAATTCACATTTTAGGAATTTTACAAATTTCTTCTCCTTCCTCAGAGTTCTTAATATAAACCTTAGATGATCTTCATGATCCTTGATAATTATGGAATATATTATAATAACATAAATAAAAACTACCTTGAATTTATAAACCTATCCCTTAAAGACTTTATTCATCAAGACCATAAATATAGTAGGAGAATTAGTCAAGATAAGGGTCATAACAACAAAATCATAATTCCCATATCATGTTCAAAAGAAAATATTTGGAATTTATTATTTATTAACCCTCAATTAATTATACCCATATTAGGATCCACTATTAGAAAATAATTGATCCCCACAAATCTGTTTAAATAAATCATAAATCCTTTGGAGAGGGTATTTTTTCTTCACTATGATCTCATTAAGTTATCTATAATCAATTCTTAGCTACATTGATCCATATTTATTATTTGAAAAGAGGGAATTTTATCCCCAAGGATACACACTTGGTTAGATGAATCCCTTCCCCATAAGAGTTTGATGTTGTTTCTTGAATTCCTCTAACTCCACATTTTCCATTCTATAAGGGGTTTTTGATATTGTATTGGATCCATGTTTGAGTTTAGTGGAGAAACAAAACTCTCTTTCTTGGGTAGGTTCTTGTAACTCTTCAAGAAATACATCAATGAATTCTTGAATTATGGGGACATTATCAATATTTATACTTTTATTTCCTTCTCCCTATTCATCGATCATCTTCATAAAGAAGGATATGGTAGGTGCTTCGAGACAATGAATAGGTCGAGATATCTCTCCATTGAAAATGACTGTGGGTTTTCCATTCATTATTTCTAAAATATACTTACATATATAATTGATTATAGAATTATAATTTTAGATCTTTTCCATCCCTAGTATAGTGTCAAATTCCACCATGGATATGAATTCTATATTTTCAATGAAATTTTTCTCACCAAAGTTAGTACTCTAGTTTCTATTTACTATTGACTCTAGGATAATCCCACCTAGAGTGTTTACTAAAATATCTACTTCTATTAGTTTAGGGTTTGAATCTATATTTATTTAAAATATAGATAAAATACAATAATGTGTAGAACCAAACTCAAACAAAGCACTTGATAGATTTGAGAGAATAATTAGTGTACTTGCCACCACATCATTTGGAGCCTCTACTTCATCCATCAAGATAGAAAATTTATGACCTTGATCCCTTGTCCTATGATAAAGTTGATGGTTTTTTCCTCCATTATCTTCTGATTTATAAATTTATTGGAAAAGTTCCCAAACATCCCACACTTGAAGCATTGAACATCGAGCTAGGCATGTACTATATTCCCTTTGTCGTTAGTTTTGAGAAGTTCAGCATTCACCTCACCACAATATTTTTGAGATATATGAACATCTCTTATTCATTTTTAGAATATTCCACTCCCAATAAAGTATTTACCTGAATGATTTTCCCACATTTGTTTCTTGTGGGAGGTTTCATTTTCTTTTCTTCTCTTTTGTGATCAATGATTTTTCCAAGGTTTGGCTCTATTACTCTCTTCTTTTTGTTTGATCTATGTCACCACTACATCTCTCAAAACTATAATTCATCCTTTATAGTAATCTATATTATCTCCTCATAGATTTCATAGTCTTTATTTTCCATATTCCCTTGAATATGGGGTCTCAGTCCACCAAATAATCTATCAACTTTTTCCTTAGTATTAATAACAAAGATAGAGGTGTATCAATAAAGTCTTATAATTTTCATTTCATAGAATACAACTGATTCATTTTACTTCTTATTCATCTCTATGAATTAATTATCGATTATTTTTACATATAATAGGGGAAATATTTATATAAAAATATTCCCCTGAACTCCTCCCATTACATAGCATTAATCATCTTTCTTGGATTCGTGCTTTTAATCATTTTCCACCACTGATCATATTCTCCTTATAAGAGGTATAATTTCAGGGTTTCATTCTCTTTCTCCAAAAAAATTGAGTACAAAAAAGTTCCTTTCTATATATCTTATCCTTTGTTTAGTAATTAATAGGTTGGTATATCCACTAATAGAAGGTGGTTGTTGACACATAAAGGACTCACCAGAAATTTGTTCCCTCCGAGGTGAATCTAGTCACTCTATTTGATTCAAGTTATTGTTTATAACTAAGGTTAGTGGTTTCATCATCCTCATGAATTTTTCAATTATAGATTCCATAAAAAATTTGTCATTTTATCATCCGTTTCATTCATCATTTACATGGTTCATCATATTTCCCTCTCTTTTTCTAAAATAAGAAAACCTTAGTGATAAATGTGTTACTTTTATAAATATTATAATTCATAATGTATTTTATGTATTAAAACATCATTATTAAATATGATATTAACCTCCTATAATAATAATTCAATTTTCTATATATCCTTCATAAAGGATCATAAAAAACTTCTGATTTACCAAACATATCCCCCAAGAGTGTCAAACTCGGTATGCAATAAGGCCTGCTATCATTGACCAGTTCTTGTTTGAGTCTAGCTCAAATTTGTGTTGGTGGGTGTTACCCCTAGTTATATTTATTCCATATATATATCCTCTTGTAGTATCCATACATGGATATATTTTTTGGAAACCACTTACTTAATACTTACCAAAATACCAGAATATTTTCCTAGAGCTAGACTTGTCCCAAGGGTTCTTCCTAAAATTATAAAAGTCCTAATTTTCTTAAATAAAAAACCATCCTTTGATACCAACTATATAGTCCCACCTTTTTATTACATAACCTTTCATTACGTGGTAGAAATAGAGGATATTTTAAATTTTATCTTCTTAGTAATAAGGAACATAAAACATGAAATCCTAAAACATTATTCTAAATGCACATGAAATACATCTTCAAAGGCTCACTTTAAGTTAAATTTGTTTTATCTCATAACCTAGGGATATAAATCAAATGAAAGTGGTAATCATGTGGCCCAGTAATGTAATAATAAAGGGAGGAAAAAAATCATGTGTTTATGAGACATATAAATAAGAACATGAGTCATAAAAATATGACATGAACAAGAGGAATAACATAATAATGAGAAAATTAATAATAACTTGGAAATGTGGCTAAAACATTTAAATAATACATTCATAATTATATCACTATGGTTTATCCCTAAGGTTTTTGAAAATAAAATTTCCAAGGTTATTCAACAAGGTATCATAAAACATGTCATCTCTAGAGATTAAATTTTTTACTGAATGCCTTGGAATGATATCATGGAACACCCTTTACATGTCTTAAATTCATGTGATACACATAGATCATAATAAATCATTTCATTAATAACCCTTGAAAAATAAATAATTGGGTTCTTATTAAAAATCATGGCATACAAAAGAGCATAAAGGTGTGATAATTTCATCGTTTTTAACCCACAAAAAAAGAATATGGATTTATTATGTGTAAATAACATAATAAAATAAATAATTATTAAATATAGGTGAATACCCATATAAAATAAAGAGGTTTTGTTATTCTAAAAGCTAAAATTAAAAATAATTATTTCATAAGTAGAGATAGAAATTTTAGAAGTAAATTTGGCAGCATGATCGGTATAAAATGTGGATTTAGAAAAGTGTAAATTGATATAGGATAAGGGTATCCAATTGATAAACATAATTTTAATGTAATGATATGATAAAAGGGTTTAAAAAGATACTAACCATAACATTTATGATACATATATACAAAAATAATATTTTCAATTCAAGATAAAGGATAATTCCCTTACCTTAAAGAGTTACTCCAAGATCTGATGGAATGGAACCTTGGGGAATTGAGGACACCATCGGGGAACTACTTAGGAGGAAAAACCACCATAAATTTTTGAAGAATGTATTTATATTTAATGTAAATGGATAAATGGGTGGGTATTTATAGAAAATGTTGATGAACTATTTAATAATTTCCATATATATGTCTTTGAAAACTATGTTGGGGAAAATGGAAAACCATTACCCTACCCATGTCTGTTTCTCATGGTTATGGAAATTTGGGTCACAGTTTATGATATTTTATTCAACCAAAACATAAAACCATTTTTAATAAAAAAAATCGTATTGGAAGTGTAAATATTCAACAAGTTAATGTTTTTAAAAATAAATATTTCATTTTTAGACTTTAGAAAGATGCTTAGAGTTTCATAAATTGATTAAAATCTAATAAAATATTTAATATTAATAAAATAACATGTTTTGGGTCATGGGTTGTGTTTAATTAATTATTACATAATTATTACATAATTATGAATTCATAAAATATACCATTTTTTTGATGAATCTAGTAAATAAACTAGATTGAATGTCTAAGATAAATATTTCTAAAATAATTTGATTGGAAGTTTCATAATGTAATTATAATGTAGATAGTGCAACCAAGGAAATGAAAATGAGATTAATATTACATAGTGTGTAAGATTACATGTCTTCAAATAGCTTCAATGTAATAAGAGAATAATAATTTATATTATACAACTATTACATATGATATAAATATCATGGAATATGTCTACTTCATATAATATTAGGTTTTAATATAATAAAAAAATAATTCAATAATAAATTATATGAATTGAGAAGTGTGTAAGATATAATATGTGAGACGTTTTTTATATGATTTGAACATATATTGTGGAATTTTTTTATTAATAAAGTCTTACAAAATAGACACAAAACATCATAAGAAGAAAATATCAAGATTTAAAATGAAACATTTTGGGATTTATACAAGAAATACATTATGGTCAAATGATATAAATTCAATTGATGTATTCATTGTTCATTCATTATAAAACATCACATTGGGAAATTACCAACTATGATCCTAGCTAAAATGATTCAATATTATCTTGGTCTAAAGAAGGAATAAGAATGGAGATAATGATGTACACTCTAGAAGAAGGTGAATCAAGAAGGAATAAATTTTTGAAAACACCCAAATTCAGATCAGTGGAAGGATAGGATTAATTAAAGTCACCAAAAGATTATATTTTTTTAGAATATTGAATCATAGGTCAATATAATAAGAAAAAACATGAGGAAAACACATCAATAGATCAGGATATCAAATATGATGATTAACTTCAGTGACGATAATAGAAATTTTCAAAGGGTTATAAGAAAAAATAACTTATCTAGTTAGTGAGAATGAGGAATCCTAGATGCATGGAATCTAGGAAGCATCAGATGTTGGATGTCGAGTCGATCCAAAGTTGTGCTAATATGATGATGGAGTTGCAAGTCGAAGTTCAAACATAGTGTAATTGCAATTATTTCATAACACATGAATCATAAGAATCAAAAGAAGTTATTATATATAATAATGGTTGTATAATTTTGATTTTATCATAAAAATAGTTAGAACTAGATAGAGGAAAAATGATGTCCAAGTTAAAATCACTAAATTCATTGAAAGTGAGTTCTCCAAGAGATGCAGATTGAATTCACATAAACATTGAGAATTCATAATCACTCTAAAGATCTTGGGTAGATTTTCAAATTATGAAATTCATAATTAAAATTTCATAATCCATGATGAGATTTTAGGAAGATATGAAATACATGTTGAAATTGAATTTTGTGAATATATTACTTGAGTTTGATATTCTAGAATATTTTTTGAAGGTGTTCAAAATAAAAATATACAGATTCTTGGAGTTCAGAGATTTAAAATCACTGAAATTATCATGAAATTTTGATCTTATAAAAGAAGTTGAGCTCATTCATAGGTGATTATTGATCATTATAGAGATCTAATTAAGAAGAATAATCCGAGAGAGTTTCATAGAATAACTGAAGAAAATAGAGGGAGATTTCTACTAGTGACTATCATAATTCTAGTTGGGTTTAATAAGTGAGAATATTGAAACTATAATTTTTTATGAGCTTTTTGAGAGATAGGGATTCATTTTTTCATATGTAGAGCTAATTTTAGGTCACTCTCTAACCTACTAATGCTCTAGAAGTTAGAGTTTAAGGAATTATGAGGCCTCTATAAATTTAGTTTTCTATATGTAAAGGATCGTCTGATTGGCATGTGATTCTTATAGAAGGTAATTAGGTAATAAAATATCCATCCATTATAAAGTTCATGGAGAATACTTGAAAATAGGCTGTTCTAGTATAAATAGCACTACCATTTCAACTATGAGGTAGAAGGATATTTTTTGGACACATATCAACCATATGTGTAATATCATTGTTTTAGATTTTTGGATAATAAAATTACTCTTAAGTAAAGGATAATAACTTCACCATTATAATAATTATTAGAATAGTAATAAACTATAGATTTGGATAATAAAAAATGTATCAAGGAGTAGGTTTCCTACACTAGGGTTTAACCTTGTAAAAATATCTTTTTATTGTTTCCTTTACTTTATCAGAATACACGAGCAATAAGTGTTGGAGGAACACATCAAATATCCATAAATCCTAAATAATGATTGAGGGTCAATCAACATAAATGAAAAATAAAATTAATTGAAATAAATTATTAGAAATTGGTGACCCCTAATCACACCGCCCATGGGTTGATTACATGGTAAGCTGGGACTAAAAAGTTGTATTAGAGTGGACCAGGTTTCTTCTTTTTGGATCTATTTTTTTCTCGGTTGTTTTCAATTTTCCATATAAAAATCATATTTAAAGAATAAATATATATATATGTATCTACTAGAATATATGAATTGTGTGTCTATACTAAAGAAATTATAAGTTATTCTAGGTACTAAAAACATGGAATCTTTTACTAGAACTTTGGAAAACCATAAGAAGAAAGAGGCTCAAAAGAAATGGAATTTTCCTCTAAATTTTAGTAGGAGGATCTTTCACTACAAGAAGGTCAAAAAAGATAAATCATATTGATAAATATATTATAATTAATCCTTTTTATGAATCATGTTAAAGTTATAATGAATATAATCCTATTGAAACTATTTAATAATTTTACTCTAAAATCAAGGATCATATAAAAAATGTCGTTGTTGAATTTTTTAGATATATACTTTCATTAATCAAGGGGTTGTATAAAGAAAAAAGTTAGTTTGAGTTTAAATTCAATGAAATCAAGAATGCATTGGTTAAGAAGGAACATATGTGTGACACCTTCACAAAACTAATTTATTCGAAGGATAAATCAATGAAACTCTAAGAAGAAAATTTCAAACTTATAAAAGAAGATTTATAGAACATTTTTTTTAAACATTTTGTATTAAAAACGTTTCTGGAAAATAGTTACATGAATTGATAGAAATTATTCAAGTCAATAATTCATAATTCAATTTTAAATTTGGAAGGATAAAAGAGCTTGTAAACTCTATTAAATATGAAATAAATATTCATGAGGAAATATTTTGGAATATAACTAATTAATGTGAAGATAAATTGAAATTATTTAAAGATAATAAAAACACATTAAGATTAATGTGTTTTGAGTTTAAGATAAAACTAAAAACCATGGAAACTACTCAAGTTGTATGTTCATATAAAGATGGAGAAATATTTTTATCATAAAATCTCAAATGAAAATTATTAATTCAAATAAAACTCAATCTAGTAGAAGAATAAAATTGAAACAATTAAAAGAAACACATTCTGATCACTTGAAGGGAAATTTAACCCCGTATTCTGGAATAAATGTTGGCACCAACTCTAGTTCATTATGTTGTGTAGGTTACAATTTATGTTATGAAAAAAATGGCTGAATAAAAGGAGTGATAAACCAACCTCTTATGTGAAGGTGTAATTAAAAATGACATAAGATACTATTTTTTCCAAAAAGGTTTCTAAAATTAAGAATTTTAGGATTCCCTAACAACCAGAAAAACATTAACAGAATGTAATAATATATGGATTATCATCTACTTTTGGTGTTGCGAAATTCTTGTATTTAGTTCTATTGATATGTGATATAATATTCTAATGTGTGGAAAGCATAGAATTCCTACACTGAGGGGGCTCACAATAAAAGATATAAAAATTTAGCTAATTACAACAAACCCTTACAGAATAAATAAAATTTATTAACATCCAATAAATGTAGAAATCCTAAAAAATTTATGTAAGGTGTAAACGAATTTTTTGTTGTCATTATGAATTCTGTTTTACTTATACTAAGAAAAAATTAGATAAAACTAGTGAAAGGATGCCACAATAGATTTATAAAAATGAATAATAGGACTATAATTCCACATTGAGGTGTGAATAATTAGAAGTAATCAATTATAAAAAGCTCAAAAATAATTTAAAGGATCATGCCATTATAAGACGAAAGATATTATATTATGAAAGAAAGCTACACTTTATGGAAATCTACAAACATTATATGAATGCTCAAGTTAGAAAAATCATGTTAAAACAACCATGTAAATCATCCCGATAAAGAAACCAGTAGATTGGTTTAGTAGAAGAAATATCCTATAAAGAAGGTTTATTTCATAAAAATTTAATATTAATGTTTAACTTATCCGGAAGAAAGAATCTATGTGGAAGGTGAAATGTTTCCAGACACACTCCTGAAAATTCATAAAAATATTTCCAGGGAAGGTGAAGTTAGTGAACAAAAATGTAAAAGCATTGTAAATTTAATAGATTGTTGTGAGAAAGAAAAAACTTTACAAACAAAAAGTAGAACGTATTTTGAAGTTTTGTATGATAATATATATAGAAAACTATATGGGGTAATGATGTTGGAAGAAAAAGAAAATAATATTCCATGTTCCTTTCCAATAGTTGTGAAAAATAAAATTCCACAAAAAGGTGAATTTGAATGAAATAATTCTTTTATACACACAAATTATAATGTTTGGAAGATCAAGGGTAAAATAATTATGAAAATAAAATATGAATTTATTGGGTTTTATATATTGAGAAACACCTATCAATATTTTTTGTCTAGGTATTTTTTTTGGATAACCACCTTATTCCCTTATATATTCTAAATGTTTTCATTAAAAAGGTATTGAAGGTGATTAAATATAGGAGAATACTTAGACTAATGTGTGATTTATAAATCTTAAAACACGCTATGGATAGTGAAGTTGAAGGTGGTGATTCAAGAATCTCGATAAGTTGAAATAAAAATGATAAATTCTAGACAACCAAAGTACTAAAGAAATGGGTGATGAAGGTCTGGTAAATTGAAAATATGATGTACCCAAGGCCATTAAATCCCTATATTTTGATAGAGAGGAAGTTATATATAATAAAAATATAGGGATTTTATTTGATTCAATATTTGAGGTATGTCAACACTATCTCCAATCCTTGAATAAAAATATATTTTAGAACTTAGGAGGGGAAACATATCCTTTAATGAAAAGGTAAAAAGAATTTTTTAGAGGAGTGATATTATTTTTGGGTTTAATGTTTTTGACCTTTTTGTAGATATAGTTATAGGAAACATATTTCATGAAAATTCATTGAGTATACCCTTAGAATAAGTTTTGTGTGTTGGTATAAATTGGTGAATTTTTATGGAAAAAATTTTCATCTAAGTTAAACGCTATTTTATAACACCTAGAATAGATAATTTAGAATTAGTGGTTGATTTGTGAATCGTTTATTTATAATAATGATGTTACCATTATCTCAAAAAATTAAATAATTACTTTAGTTAAATGATATATATGTATAGAAGAAGAGAGATAGTGAATTTACCACACTCAAGTTCTTAGAATAAGGATATAGAAGAAACATTGAATTTATTATCAATAAGGGGGATAAAAAATAATTAAATTAAAAGAATAATTTGTATCAATAATAATTCTTATGGGTGGGATTGAATAGAACATTGGATGGTGATGATGAAGTGTTGTATTGCTCTTCTATCATTGTTGTCAATTGAAATCAAGGATATTCAGATAAGAGGAAGTTGAAGATTCCTATCACGATAATTACACACACTGGAAGTTGTAGTCATCAATAAATCCATCAAGAAAAGGGAATTTGGTATATGGTTATTATACTACTAGTATATTTAATTAAATAAGGTTGGAAAATTTAACTAGATGATATTACGAACTAGTGTCATAGAATGTAATGATGAGAATTGAAGAATGATTTATTGATGTGTGGAGTATACATTTTCATAGACTATTAAATTTATAATAATCATAAATATTAGGCAATTAATAAATTTTACTTCAAATAAATGAAAAATTATTGAATGTTGAAGTATAATTTTCTATAAAAATTATTTATAATATATGATCAAATTAGAGATTGATGAGCACCCATTGGATAGTGAGTCTTGAAAATGATGATATTGAAAATCCAGGTTAAATATATCTAAAATGAGTTAAATAAAAGTTTCATAATGTTCTTATGATAAAGGGAGTGCTTCCAAGGGATTGAAAATGTGATTCAACCTATGTTGTGTGTAAGATAATGAGTCTCTATAGATCTATTGCATAAGAAGAGCATGGAAATTCATATTATATTACTATTATTTATGATAGGAGACTCATGGAATATGTCTAGAACATGTAATATTATGAATTAATATGATACAAAAATTACATAATAAATAAATATTTAGGATGAAAGATGTATTTTTTATATGATATGAACTTATCTTACAAAAACTGGGGTATTTATCAAGTCTTATAAAGTATATCACTAACATTAAAAGAATGAATTGTTCTGATTAAAAATTAAACATTAGAGTGATCACAGAATCAAGAAATTATTAGAAAATAATATGAATTTATTCAATGCATGAACTATGAATTCATTGTAAGACAAAAAATCTTCAGAAGACCAACTATAATCCCAACTGAGGTAATAAAATGATAAGAAGTTTGGGAGAAGGAAGAATAATAGAGATTATTTTTTACACTTTAAAAGAATGTTATAGGAGAAGAAATCTATCTATAAATACATATGAAGAAAGATCAGTGTGAGGAGAGGATGTAGGGAACGGATCAAAAGGTTAAATAGTTCATATGAAAATTGAAGTGGAGTTCAAATGTCAAAAAATCATTCATTATGAAAATGCATCAAATTTTCAAGATATTAGACATCCTAATGGACTTGAATGATGGTAAGATTATATGTGAAAGAGATGGAAGAAAAACTGACATATTCAGTTAATGAGAATGGGAAATCCAAGATGTAGGGAATATGGAAAGCATCAAATTCTATACGCTGAGTGTTTATGAAGTATAGATGATCAGAATAAGGAACTATAAAAATATTTTAAAATGTAATACAAGTGAAAAGAAGTTAGACCTCCAAAAGCACAATACTGGTCCTCGATTTGTATAAAGTAATAAAGGCAACAAAATATCTATTTGAGTGGAGGAAGAGATAAAACCTAATAGAGGGTAATATTAATTCCATGTTTAAACTATTAAATTATGCAAAATAGATATGATCAATTGATATTGAGTGACTTCAAATAAACATTATGAAGTTACAATCATTTTTTATAATGTTGAGATGGATTTTAAAAGTGTGAAATTCAAAAAGGAGAGTTTCTAATTCAAGCTGATATTTTAGGAAGATCTAAAATGAGATTTAACAACATATTTTTCAGAGATTTGACTTGAGTCTAAAATTTTATATTATTTAATAAAGGTGTTTAGAATAGAAATGTGTAGATCCTTTTAATTTTATGATTTCAAATCACTAAGATTATCATGATAGGATTAATCTATAAAATAGGTTGATATCATTCATAATTGATTATCAATCATTATAGAGAGATGATAATAAGATGAATTTGAGATGATTATTAGAATAAGAAAATTAATTATATGGACTTTATGGCCAATTCTTATAAGATATTTAGTTAGTTTGAAGAAGAAAGAAGGATGGAACTATGATTTTTGAAGATATGGTTGACAGATATGGATTTAGTTTACTAGAAATAAAGCTAAACCAATGAAAAAGACCAACATGTGGATGTTTCGAACATCAAAGTTTTATGAAATTTAAGGTCTCCAAAAATAATTTTATTGGAATCAGACGAAGGAATAAATTTAATGTGATTCTAGTAGAAGTTCATAAGGCCATTGAAGTTTATAAAATTAGAATGCTCTTGGAGGATTATTAATGACCTGTGTATCCAATATAAATAACCCCATCATTCCTACCAGGAGGTAAAATAATATTTTCATGAGTAGCTAAACTATATGTGTAATACTATGGTTTTAGAGTTTAGGATAATAATAGTACTCTTAGGTTAAGGATAATAACTTTACCAACTATAACCCTTATAAGATTATTAAAACTTGATCTATTTGGATAATAACTTGATGTATCAAGGAGTAGGTTTTCCACATTGAGATTGAAACTTATAAAATCAATTTTGTGATATTTACTTTACATTATACGAATTTAAATAGTGAGTAATTATTTATGGATCACATCAAAGGTATATACATCCAAAATGATGATAGAGGTTTTATCATCTTAAAATAAATAAAATAATAATAATTTAAATTAAATCAATAATAGTTGGTCACCCATGATTCAACCCCACCCCTACATAGTGTGATTTCATGGTATAATGGGATAAAAAAACCTAACCTTACATTATTATATCATATTTGTTGGTTTCATCATCTCCAATCAACAGTCATTATATAAATTCCTTTCTTTAACACACTTGAATAATGTCCTTGTTCCCTTGATGCAAATTTCAGATGCTTCTTGTCACGACCCGTCCTCGGGACCTGTGCCGTGACTACCCCAAACCCGCCTTCCATAGGACAGGGGCTGGCGACTAGCACCAAGGCGTAAATCCCGGTAAAAAGGGAAGGCATTGCCTTTGTAAAGTAAACAAACACCAAAGAGCAAGCAAGCTGTAGAAGTAAATACTATGTAAAAACTGAGTACAACAGTAAGTGCGGAAAAGTAAGTGGGCCAGTATACAAACCCAAACTGAAAGTAAAGTACAACTAGAAAGGGAAAACAGAAACTGAAAAGTAAAGCCGCATCGCCAAGCTGTCCACTGGAAATCCCACCTGAAGGGTGGGTACATATAGCCTCCACTACTCTTCGGGTCCAGGCGACCGCTCCGAGTACGTCCCGCCCAGTGGTCCACCTCCAGGTACCGTCCTACTCCGCAAGCCCCAACCACGATTAGTGATGTCCGTCGTCTCCAACCAACACAACGTAGTGTGGGAATAGCCCATGAAGGGGTGAGTATAAGCTACTCAGTTGTGACCCCTAGACCCCCGAAGGTCTCCTAGAATCCAAAAAGGTTAATCCCCAAAGGAAAGCTACAATCACGAAGAAACATCTGACACGACTTAGCTATATGCCCATACATATACCTAAGTCATCAATTCTCGCTCGGCTCCAACATCCGAGATTAAGTACAACCCGGTCCACACATGAAAGAAAAACGTAAATCCACACAGGATAACACAACATAATCCACAAAGGAAAGTAAATAGGAATCAAATCACACAGGTATACTTCTTCATATGACGATAAAGATGACCGGATGTTGCCACTGATTCATCTAAAGCCGTCAGACTCACAAAGGATGGATAGGTACTAACCCCCGCAATGACCAACAAAGGATCTAACCCAAAAAGGATCGATAGGTATCTAACCCCTGCAATGACCCACAAAGGATCTGACCCACAAAAGATCGATAGGTAACTAACCCCCGCAAAGACCCACACAGGATCAGACCCACACAGGATCTATAGGCGCTGGCCCACACAGGACCACTGAGCGCTGACCCACACAAGATCGGACCCACACATGATCGGTAGCACTGACCCAAAAAGGATCGTTGAGTGTTGTAGTCGTCGCCATCGAATCCACTGAGGATCTCTGTACAGTCGTTGTCGTCGTCACAGTAGCAGTCGCAGCCAGCTCTAGGGTTTCCGCACACAGCAAGCTCGTTTGAGAGGGTCCGCTCTACGAGCCGAGAGGCTAATAAATCAACTGACACATAGTCCAGAGTTGATGTATCCAAATGTTCCGTATCGTCAACAGGAACTCAACGACGCAGACGGCGCGTCAATCGGACGCCTGGTCTGAGAGTTATTGGCTTTTTCGTCCCAGGGCCTGATTGGTTTTTAAGGAAAAACCAACCCGACCATACTCCACCTGCGTCCAAACCTCGGGCATAGTAAGCCAAAAGATCCGTCTCACTTAGAGAAATCCATCAAAGTCGACGGTACATCAATCGGACGTCCGGAGCTCAAGTTATAAGTGTTTTCGCTCCGAGGGCCCGGTTGGTTTTGTGTAAGAACCATCCCAGCCGAACCCAAAGTATTCTGAAACCTTGGGTGCAGTATACCGAAACGACCGTCTCGATCCAAGGATCACATCGCTGCTGAAGGCACATCGTTCAGATGCTCGTAGCTCAATTTATGAGCGAAATAATGAAAAGGTCTGAAAACGGGGGGTCTGGGCCCGGACCGACACGGCCCAACCCCCCTTGGTCGACCCGTCCCGGGTCCGTGTCCGACCCGTCGGGGAACGACCCGGCCCGGCTGGCGTGACCTGTCCTGGGCCGGCCTGGACGCGACCCGGTTTCCCGGTCTGGCGGCACGGTGCTAGCCGAGCGGCCGCACCCAAGGAGCTGCGGCCCCGCGCGCGGGGGCCGCTCCGTGTCACCGGACGCGGCGCAAGGCCGCATCCCTTCCCCGCGGTCCCGCGCGGCCGTGGGACCGGCTCTCGCCACCATGGCTTCAGCCGCGGTGGGTGTTCCCAGCGGCGCGCCGGGCGCCGCCGCTTCCTGGCGGCCGGCCGCCGGCGGGAACTTCTGCGGACCACCGCACGTGCTCCGGTGGTCTGTTTTGCCTGCGGTTTGTGCCTACGACTTTCCTGGGATCCGAACTCTACTGTGAAGGCCTCCAATCGCTATTCCGATCCCATTTCATAAACTCCGTTAATCTACACATCAACGAAAAACTGCGGAGGGTTGTCGGGCCGTGTTCGTTTGGCCCGCACCCTCCGCGTTAGGTGATAACAACTGGGAAAAAATATTCAACACATGAAAAAAAACAAGGCACAATTTTAATAAATTAAAATTGAACTTTGATCTGGGTTCTTTGTTTTATAAGGAACAACCATGGGAATAAAAATTATTCTCAAATAAAACCCCTACCTCATAGCTGTCGTCAGACGAGAGTTCTTTGCGGAATTGATCGTCGCAGAAGAAGAGGATCGTTGTGTCGCGGAAGGGCGTCATGTCGTCGATTTCCGAGTGTTAAAGAAAACACACGGATTTAATTTCACGAATTAAATCCATGTTGGGGATAAAATCTACAAAGGAAAAATTAAAAGATCTGAAAGCTCCTACCTCAAGCAGTTGATGATCGGAGATTGTTGTGGGGAAGAACGTCGTGGAAGAAGCGTCGTGGAAGGAGAATCATCGGCGTCGCGGAACACGGCGTCGCATCGTTGATCTCCGAGGGTTCGTCGTTCTTCGCGTTCTTCGCATTCTTCACGTTCTTCGTGTTCTTCGCGAAGGGGAAAGAAGGTACAGATTCTCCAAATCCTCTCAACAATCAACCCTTCAACAAAATGAAAAGGTGTTGGTCTTATTTTATTATTATGCCAATAGTTTGAAAACATGTTAAGAAACGAACCATTAATTCGGTGAATTAATGGTAATGACTTAACTGACCATTTAATAGGAGGGTTTAAGAGATTTAGAAAATGCCCCAGTTGACTTTCATTAAGAGGGGGGTTACGGGTGCGTTACTTAGGGGAAAAGAAACAGTGGGGCTCATGCGGGCCCCACCTCACAAATATCCTACCAAGAGGGTAAGATATTTTGGGTTTCACCCTATCCGCTTCAACTCAGCTTAAGTAGCTTTAAGTGGCTTTAAGTGGCTTTATGTGAAATAAAATAAAGTTTTCGCACCACTTTATTTTATTTTCTTCACTTAACCCCAAAAATTAAAAACCACACCCGAGCAAACGGAACTCCGTAAGAGGAGTTTCTATGCAAGTATCGGCGATGTGATTCCATTGGTGCCCTTGGAATTCGATTCCGAGCACTGGTTCAAAAGTTAGAAAAATCCGCTTCTTCGTTCACTGAACGTACCCGAGCCAAACTTCGGAAAATGATTTCGGGCACACCGAGCCTCGGAATCACGTGCCATCAGAAACTGCGTTCTTGTAAAATTCCAATGAAAATGAAGAAAAAGATTTCTTTGAAATTTACGAGTCTTTACATCACTCCCACCTCAGGGCTTTACGTCCCCGTAAAGATACATCATAAGCTAGGGAAACAAATGTGGGTACTGAGCATGCATCTGAGCCTCCCGCTCCCAAGTGCTCTCCTGGAGGTTCCAGTGCTTCCATCTGATGTGCACTAGAGGAATCGATCGTCCACATAGGACCCTCTCCTGTCGATCCTCGATCTCCACTCGGACCTCCGCAAAAGTCGCCCCATCATCAACGTCCAGCTCCCCATGGTCAATGATATGTGTCAGGTCGTGCACGTATCTCCTCAGCTGAGATACATGGAAGATGTCATGCACCCGGTGCAATTGAGGTGGTAGTGCCAGGCAATAAGCCACCTCGTCAATCCTGCTGAGGACCTGGAATGGTTCGATGAAGCGTGGAGACAACTTGCCGCCTTGGCCAAATCTCTGTAATCCACATCGAGGTGAGACACACAAGAAGACGTGGTTGCCATCCTAGAACTCTAGTGGCCTCCGCCTCCTGTCAGCATAAGACTTCTGCCGGCTCTGTGCTGTTCTCATCTGCTCCTGGATGACCTGGACCTTCTCTGTCGTGGCCCGGACCATCTCTGGTCCCACAAGTGCTGACTCCCGAGGGTCTGTCCAGCACAAAGGAGATCTGCAAGGTCTGCCGTAAAACGCCTCGTACGGTGTCATCCCGATGGTGGAGTGGTAGCTGTTGTTGTACGCAAACTCCACCAAGGGTAGGTGGTCCTCCCAACTGCAACCAAAGTCGAGGAAACATGTGCGGACCATGTCCTCGAGAGTCCGAATGGTCCTCTCCGTCTGACCATCCGTCTGAGGGTGAAAGGCGGTGCTCAGACGTAGCTGCGTCCCAAATGCCTCCTGCAACCCCTTCCAAATCCGGGAAGTAAAGAGAGCATCTCGATTGGAGATGATAGATGATGGCACACCATGAAGCCATACAATCTCCTGAACGTAGAGACGCCTGAAGCTCTCCACTACGCCCTGCTCTCTGAGGGGTAAGAAGTGACCCGACTTGGTGAGTCAGTCGACAATCACCCAAATGGAGTCGTGACCTCTGGAAGTGCGTGGAAGTCCAGTCACAAAGTCCATAGATATCCCGTCCCACTTCCACTCTGGGACCTCCAAGGGCTGTACCGAGCTTGGTGGTACCTGATGCTCTGCCTTCACCTGCTGGCAGGTGAGGCATCGAGAAACGAACTCTACCACAACCTTCTTCATGCCCGGCCACCAATGATGTCTTCTGAGTTCCTGGTACATCTTTCCACTCCAGGATGTACCGCCAAAGGATAAGTGTGAAACTCTGTCAGCACCTCCTCTCGTAAAGCGACTAGTACTAATGTACGTCCTCTGAAAAGGATTTTGTGCTCTGCCTCAAAGGAGAAACCATTAGGTGCCTGTACTGAGGATATATGTGCACTCCGCGTCTCACAGTCAGCATCCCCATGATGTGCCTCTCTGACCCACAGTAGTAGTGGAGGAGAGACTGTGAGAGACTGAAGGAAGGCTGCGCCATCTCTATCCACGAAGGATATCTGCAAGGCGGCTAGCTCCTCTGTCGCCTCCTCAAGTAGCTGAATACCCGTCCTCCTACTGAGGGCATCAGCTACCATGTTCCCCTTCCCAGGAGTATAGAAAATCTCAAATTCATACTCCTGGAGGAGCTCGAGCCATCGCCGCTGTCTCAGGTTCAGGTCCTTCTGAGAGAAGATGTACCTGAGACTCTGATGGTCAGAAAAGACTGCAAAGCGCTCGCCCATCAGGTAGTGTCGCCATGTCTTCAAAGCGAAGACTACTACTGTTAACTCCAAGTCGTGGGTAGAGTATTTCTGCTCATGCGGCCTCAATTGATGTGATCCATAGGCGATCACGTCCCACTCCTGCATCAGGACACATCCGAGTCCGGTCCCTGATGCATCGCAGTAGACTACGTACCCTACTCCCTCCTCAGGGAACCTCAAGATAGGGGTGCTGGTCAATCTCTGTCTCAGCTCCTGAAAGCTCTACTGACATCAGTCTGACCACACAAAGGGTTTCCCCTTCTTTTTAAGAGCTGAGAGTGGTGCCGCAACTCTGGAGAAGTCTGGCACAAATCTCCGAAAGTATCCAGCTAGTCCCAAGAAACTATGCACCTCCATCACGCTATTGGGTGGCTCCCAAGCTAGCACTGCCTCAATCTTCGAAGTATCCACTACAATTCCCGCCTTAGAGATGATGTGTCCCAAGAAGTGGACCTCACGTATCCAGAACTGACACTTCGAGAGCTTTCCATAAAGCTGGTGCTCTCGGAGTGTTTCTAGTACAACCCGTATGAGGTAGGCGTGCTCCTCCTCAGTCGTCGAGTATATCAAAATGTCGTCGATGAAGACTATGACAAATCGATCGAGGTATGGCTAAAGGATCCTGTTCATGAGTCCCATGAACACCGCTGGAGCATTGGTTATGCCGAAAGGCATAACCAAGAACTCATAGTCGTCATACCGATATCTGAAGGCCGTCTTCTGCACGTCCTCATCCCAAACTCTGAGCTGATGATATCCTGACCTGAGGTCTATCTTCGAGAACCACCGTTCTCCCTTGAGATGATCGAAGAGGTCATCAATCCTTGGTAGCGGATACATGTTCCTCACCGTCACCTAGTTCAGGTGACGATAGTCGACACAAAGTCGCAAGCTCCCGTCCGCCTTCTAGGCGAACAATATTGGGGAAGCCCACGGTGAAACACTGGGTTGGATGAAACCCTTGCCCTACAAGTCATCCAACTGAACCCGTAGCTCTCGAAGCTCAGCAGGGGCCATCCGATTTGCTGGAGTCGATATCGGGGCTGTCCCGGGGTATAGGTAAATATGAAAGTCTACCTCTCTACGAGGAGGTAGCCCTGGAACATCTTCAGGAAAGACGTCCGCGTACTGATCCACCACTGCAGGAAAACTAGGACTTTGTATGTCAACTGCTCCTAAGATGAGGCTAGCCAACTGATGAGTGATGGGCTGTCCTCTCCTCTGTGGAAGTCCATCCTGTGCTACGAAGGCCCCCTTCTCACCGGTGAAGGTGAACCTGCTCCCGTCGGTGCATACACATCGCACCTTGCGCCTAATACAGTCGATCTGAGCATGAACTGTAGATAACCAATACATGCCCAAGATGACGTCATAAGGCCTCGATGCCACTACAAGAAGATCCCAGCCGAAGCTCTCACCTCCTAGAGTAAGCTCACACTGCCAGAACTGGTGCGTAGTCGTCGAGTCCGCTCTCATAGGAGTCTCTAGCCGTAAGGATCGAGCCAACGGCTCTGTCGGAATCTCCGAGCTCCGAACAAGGGCAGCGGATATGAAAGAGTGACTCGCTACTATGTCTATAAGAACTGTAGAAAGGGTGTAATAGACACAGATAGTACCTCGAATCATCTCGGGCACGCCATGGTCATAGGACTCCGCTGCCTGGAGCTGTGCCTGTCTCTGCCCAACAGCTCCCTGTGGTCGGGGTGGACCTCCTGGTGGTGGTGGTGGTAGAGGCTCAAGGCGTCGCCCACCACCTGCTGCTCGGTCATCTCCTATGCCTTGTCCGCCTCCTCCCTGCGGACCACCACGGTCGACCCTTTGCCTCTATCTGGGTGGCCCCTCAACAATCTTCTTCTCCTCGGCACGGTGGGTCGGGCAGTCAAGAGCCATGTGGCCCTGCCCACCGCATGTGTAGCACTGCCTGCCTCTCGAAAGACTGGCCCCACGCTGTGTGCCCTGCACTGTTGAGCCAGTGTCCTGAGGTCGTCTGCGTGAGGGTCTAGTCTGCCTCGACCCTGAGTCATCTGTCGACTTCCTGCTGCAGAATACTCTGCTACGTGCTGCCCCGCGGTAGGTCTCGCTGCTGATGAAGGCTCAGCAAGGAAGCTCTCGATCAAAAGGGCTCGCTCTAGTACTCCTGGCTGAGTCGGAATGCTGAGGGAGATCAGCGATGCCCTGATCTCATGTCTCAATCCCTGGTCAAAGGTCCAGGCCCGGAAGAATGGGTCTCGTACCATGTCTGTCGAGTAACGTGAGAGATCGGTAAATCTCGCCAAGTACGGGGCGACCGTCAAGCTGACCTGCCACAGCTGAAGAAGCTCCTATATGCGCACCGCACGGAGGGTGGCTGAGACGAACTCTGAGCGGAAGAGGCCCTCAAAGTCTGTCCAGAGGAGAGATGCCTCATCGTGCACTTGAAGCATCAAGATCCACCATCGGCCCGCTGCTGCGTGCAGTAGGCTCGCTACGAGGATCACCATGAGGTCTGTTGGTGTCCTCACTAGCCTGAAAACTCATACAACTGCCTCCTGCCAGTCCTCGGCTGCCTGGGGGTCCATCTCCCCACGGAACCTAGGCGGTCGCTGGCGCTGAAACTCATGCAGAGCTCCAAGATGACGTGTATCGTCAGCAGCTGGGGCTGGAAGCATCAGTGGCTCGGTGGGTAGAGGTACCGCCGGTGCCTCAGCTGTCAAAGGGCCCTGTACCGAGGCCTCGTCGCTCGGTGGGCTGTCGTTACGCTCAACTCTCGGAACCCTAGATGGCTGCCGTCGTGGGGCCATCCTGAAAAGGAAACATGTGCACCACAGTCAGAACAGTATACCTAGAGATCTGATTCAATGTAATCACAATGAAAACTTGAAACACACATGCAATCAATGTTTCCATGCATTAAGTCGGAAATCAGAAGTCAGGGTCCTGGTGTACGGATAAGTTGGCCGCCGCACCAACACTAGGCTCCCTGGACTGATAACCACACTCAATATGCTTAACACTATTGCTTCACATAGAAGAAAGATCAGAGTCTACGGTAGAACCAAACTCCTCTGATACCAATTTTCCACGACCCGTCCTCGGGACCCGTTCCGTGACTACCCCAATCCCGCCTTCCATAGGCCAGGGGCTGGAGACTAGCACCAAGGCGTAAATCCCGGTAAAAAGGGAAGGCATTGAATTCTTAAAGTAAACAAACACCACAGAGCAAGAAAGCAGTAGAATTAAACACTAAGTAAAAACTGAGTACAACAGTAAGTGCGGAAAAGTAAGTGGGCCAGTATACAAACCCAAACTGAAAGTAAAGTACAACTGGAAAGGGAAAACAACAACTGAAAAGTAAATCCGTATCGCTGAGCTGTCCACTGGAAATACCACCTGAAGGGTGGGTACATATAGCCTCCACTCCTCCTCAGGTCCAGCCGACCGCTCCTAGTACGTCCCGCCTAGTGGTCCACCTCCAGGTACCGTCCTGCTCCGCAAACCCCAACCACGATCAGCGCTGTCCGTCGTCTGCAACCAACACAATGTAGTGCGGGCATAGCCCGTGCATGGGTGAGTATAAGCTACTCAGTAGGGACCCTGAGACCCCTGAAGTTCTCCAAGAATCCACAAAGGATAATCCACAAAGGAAAGATACAATCACAAAGTAACATCCGACACGACTTATCTATATGCCCATACATATACCTAAGTCATCAATTCTCACTAGGCTCCAACATCCGAGCTCAAGTAAAACCCAGTCCACACAGGAAAGAAAAACATAAATCCACACAAGATAGCACAACACAATCCACAAAGGAAAGTAAACAGGATTCATCTCACACAGGTATACTTCTTCATATGATGATAGAGATGACCATATATTGCCCCTGATTCATCTAAGCCGTCAGACCCACAAAGGATCGATAGGTACTAACCCCCACAATGACCCACAAAGGATCTGACCCACAAAGGATCGATAGGTAACTAACCCCCGCAATAACCCACAAAGGATCTGCCCACAAAGGATCGATAGGTAACTAACCCCCGCAAAGACCCACACAGGATCGGACCCACACAGAATCTGTAGGGGCTGGCCCACACAGGACCGCTGAGCGTTGACCCACATAGGATCGGACCCACAAAGGATCGGTAGCACTGACCCACAAAGGATTGCTGAGTGCTATAGTCGCCGCCGTCGAATCCACTGAGGATCTCTGTACAGTCGTCGTCGTCATAATAGCAGTCGCAGCCATCTCTAGGGTTTCCGCACACAACAAGCTCGTTCGGGAGGGTCCGCTCCACGAGCCGAGAGGCTGATACATCTACTTACACATAGTCCAGAGTTGATGTATCCAAATGTTCTGTATCTTCAACAGGAACTCAACGTCGCAGACGACACGTCAACCGGACGCCCGGTCTGAGAGTTATTGGCTTTTTCGTCCCAGGGGCCCGGTTGGTTTTTAAGGAAAAACCAACCCGACTGTACTCCACCTATGTACAAACCTCAGGTGGAGTAAGGCAAAAGATCCATCTCACTTAGAGGAATCCATCAATGTCGACGGTATGTCAATCAGACGTCCGGAGCTCAAGTTATAAGCGTTTCCGCTCCAAGGGCCCGGTTGGTTTCGTGTACGAACCAACCCGGCCGAACCCAAAGTATTCCTACACCTTGGGGGTAGTATACCGAAATGACCATCTTGATCCAAGGATCAGATCGCCACGGACAGTGCGTCGTTCAGAGATCCGTAGATCATGTTATGAGAAAAAGACCGAAAAGGTCAGAAAACGGGGGGTCTGGGCCCGGACCGACCCGGGTCCGAGTCCGACCCGGATTGGCGCGACTCGGCCCGTTTCGGCCTGGGCACGACCCGGTTGGCCGGTCTGGCGGCTCAGTGCTGGCCGAGCGGCCGCACCCAAAAAGCCACGGCCCCTCGCGCGGGGGCCACTCCGTGTCACCGGACGCGGCGCATGGCCGCGTCCCTTCCCCGCGGTCCCGCGTGGCCGCGGGACCGGCTCTTGCTGCCATGGCTTCAGCCTCGGCGGATCTTCCCAGCGGCGTGCCAGGCGCCGCCGCTTCCTGGCGGCTTGCCGCCGCCTCCGGCCACCAGTGGGAACTTTCGCGGACCACTGGACGCGCTCCGGTGGTCCGTTTTGCCTGCGGTTTTCGCCTATGGCTTTCCTGGGATCCGAACTCTGTTGTGAAGGCCTCCAATCTCCGTTCCGATCCCATTTCGTAAATGCCGTTAATCCATGAATCAACGAAAAACTGCGGAGGTTTGTCGGGCCATGTTCGTTTGGCCCGCACCCTCCGTGTTAGGTGATAACAACTGGGAAAAATTATTCAACACATTTAAAACAAAACAAGGCACAATTTTAAAAAATTAAAATTGATCTTTGATCTGGGTTCTTTGTTTTAGAAGGAACAACCATGGGAATAAAAATTATTCTCAAATAAAACCCCTACCTCGTAGCTGTCGTCGGACGAGAGTTCTTCACGGAATTGACCGTCGCGGAAGAAGAGGATCATCGCGTCGCGGAAGGGAATCACATCGTCGATCTCCGAGGGTTAAAGAAAACACACGGATTTAATTTCCCGAATTAAATCCATGTTAAGGATAAAATCCACAAAGGAAAAAATAAAAGATCTGATATCTCCTACCTCAAACAGTTGATGATCGGAGATTGTTGCGGGGAAGAACGTCGCGGAATAAGTGTCGTGGAAGGAGAATCGTCGGCGTCGCGGAACACGGCGTCGCGTCATCGATCTCCGAGGGTTCGGCATTCTTCGCGTTCTTTGCGTTCTTCGCATTCTTCGTGAAGGGGAAAGGAGGTACAGATTCTCCAAATCCTCTCAACAATCAACCCATAAACAAAAAGAAAAGGTGTTGGTCTTATTTTATTCTTATGCCAACAGTTTGAAAACATGTTAAGAAACGAACCATTAATTCGGTGAATTAATGTTAACGACTTAACTAACCATTTAATAGGAGCGTTTAAGAGGTTTAGAAAATGCCCCAGTTGACTTTCATTAAGAGGGGGGTTGCGGGTGCGTTACATAGGGGAAAAGAAACGGTGGGGCTCGTGCGGGCCCCACCTCACAAATATCCTACCAAGAGGGTAGGATATTTTGGGTTTTACCCTATCTGCTTCAACTCAACTTAAATAGATTTAAGTGGCTTTAAGTGGATTTAAGTGAAATAAAATAAAGTTGCCGCACCACTTTATTTTATTTTCTTCACTTAACCCCAAAAATTAAAAACCACATCCGAGCAAACGCTACTCCAGAAGAGGCGTTTCTAAGAAAGTACCGGCACTGTGATTCCATCGGTGCCCTCAGAATTCGATTCCAAGCACTGGTTCAAAAGTTAAAAAAACCCACTCGTTCATTCACTGAACGTACCCAAGCCAATCTTCGGAAAATGATTCTGGGCACACCGGGCCTCGGAATCAAGTGCCGTCAGAAACTGTGTTCTTGTAAAATTTCAAAGAAAATTAAGAAAAAAATTTCTTTGAAATTTACGGGTCTTTACACTTCTTCCCACTTTTATGTAATGTAGGTAGTTGTAATTTCATACTACCATAATATTTATCCATTGGTCCTCAAAAATTAAACTGCATTATCCACTTTTTATCTCCCACCCCATGATACCATTGAGAATCAATCATATTTATCTCAAATTTAAGGTCACATTAAACTATTTTCCCATATCTTTTAAAGTATAGAATTATTAAATATTTACAAACACTAATTTTAGTCCACTAAATAAGTGTTCAACCTTTTATTCAGGGTCAATTTTTGAGTGAATAAGGATTCTTTATGACTTTTCCATTCCTTCATATTTTGAAAATCACAAACACCCTATCTTAAGGACAATTTTATTTTCCCTAAGCTTTTTCTTAATAAGTGAAATTTTCCTTCCCCAAGGAAAATTTATCCATACCTATTTTCCATTGTTCATGTTTTAGTCTTTATAAATCTAACTCCTTTTATTCCTTAGGTAAAAATTAGGTTGCACATCTAAAACCTCGGAATTCTAAAAATACATAGATATAGAGTATTCTGTTTTTAGCATCCGAATTCAGATTCTGAATTCTCTAAAATTCAGACTCCAAATTTTCTGAAATTTAGATTCCGAATTCCTTAGAATTCAGACTCTGAATTCTTTAGAATTCAGGTTCCGAATTCCTCAGAATTAAGACTCAAAATTACATAGAATTTAGACTCTTAATTCCATAGAATTCTGACTCCATATTCTTTGGAATTCAGAATCCGAATTCCTTTGAATTCAGAATCCAAATTCCTTAGAATTTAGGCTGCGAATTCTTTAAAATTCAGGTTCTAAATTCCTTATAATTTAGACTCCGAATTCCTAAAAATCCAGGTTCTGAATTCCTCAGAATTTGGACTCTGAATTCTACAGAATTATGATTCTGAATTCCTTGATAAAAAGAATCCGAATATTCATGCAATATAGAATCTGAATGTTCATTTTCTTAGACTCTGAATTTTATTTTTCCTAAGACTCTAAAAAATGAATTAGTTTGAGGAACCTTATTTTACTTACTCTTTTTATATTTATAAAACAATGTCGTGCATTCTGTTTCTAACCAACTGCTATTTGAGTGACACGTGTACAGGACCCTCTGAAATTCAAGGAAAAGTACAATTGTTGGAGGAGGGAGCCGACCATTGGAAATGATCCTATAAATAGGAGCTCATTTGAATGAGCTCAATACACGTTGATCAATCTAGAGATTATATTCTACTAAAGTGATTTCTAGAGAGAGAGACTCACTTGATTTGTGTGTACTGAACATCTTGTTAAGATTACTTTGTGTGACTTAGATTGTTGATGTGTACAATCGAAGGCTTCCGGGGATATGAAGATAGAGGTACTGAATACCTTGAAGTTCGAGGGCTTGAGGGGATATCGAGATAGAATCTGATATTCCTATCGAGGGCTTACCCTAGCGTGGGTTAGACAGACATTCTTGAAAGTATAAATCAAGGGACCTTTATCCATGGTTATTGGATACCCTACTCATTGGGTTAAAATATTTCATACTTGTTACTTGTATTGTTTCAAGTTTGTTTTCCGCTGCATTTGGATTAATAAGGAAAGTATAACTATCTTATTATTTCTTGTACTTATACTCTAATTAGTAAGATTCTATATGAGTTAAGGTAGAAACTTTGTCCTTGTAAACTTTTCTTAAGTTTCATTTCTGGAACCATATTTCTGGAATCAAGCAAGTTTGTAGAACAAAGAGGTCTTGTGAATTTACCTTTTTTATCATTGTTAAACAATAGAAGGTTTATAACAACTTTAAGGGTTCCAAAGGAATTTCTAAAGTATACAATTCAACCCCTCCCCCCTCTTATATATTGATCATCTAGATCAAAATTTTGATCCTGCATCAATGAAAAAGTTAAAGGCATACCTTGCATTCCCTGTGATGTTTTCCGAATAATACCAGATTGATTAATCCTTCATTTGATTGAGTCTAAGGAACTCTTTCTCCATTATAGGACATTTAGTGGGAGGGAAAAATTTATTAAAAGATATTTTATTAAATTTATCCCACTCCATTGATTCAATGTCTTCCATGAGTTACATTATCTTGATAAGTTTCTACTACCGATAAAATTATCCAACTTAGTTATAGAGTACCAATATAACTTTCATTTACTCACATCATTATAGGATAGAAAATATCTCCTCAAAGAATTACTCTATTATTCAACAATTAGTTGATAAGAATATCCAATTAAAATGGGAGGAATATTTCAAATATAATACTCAAGTAAAACTTATTGTATATTAGGAGAAAGAAGGAATTCCATTTGATTCATGTTATTATTCATAACTTGAGTCAATTTTGTATATACCATCATGATAATATCAACTCCTAATCCTATCAAATCTGGAATCTTATTAGATAAATAATTATATTGACCATCACATTAGTTGTTGAGATAACATCTATTATTCCAATCCATTTAATAAAACAATGGAAAATTAGGGATGTGAATGCTCAAATTAATATCCACATAAAAGGGAAATAATAAACTTTATAAGGAATAACTCATAAATTACATTTATATCATAACTTATGAGTTTATAGGTTTAAATATAGTTTATTCATGGTCTATTTACTATTAGTTTCTCTATAATAATCCCTAAAAGTAACTAGACCATAATCTGATACCAAATATAGAAACTTCAGTCTTGTACCCATATTAATACATGATTTTTAATGTAAAGATGTAGAAAATGTAACTTGATAGTATAGAGGTAAAGTATCTTATAAGAGATTATATTAATAAAATATCAACTTCAAAATAAACTAAAACATATTTATTTCAGTATCCATAATTTTATCCTTGATTTTTTGTACATCTATTACCGAATTGGATACCTTGGGGATATACATAACGGAAAACTAGGAGCTAATAATACCAACAAGGGAATAAACATGTTAAGGAAGTATTAAATATGATTCAAAAGTCATAACATGATATTATAAAAGAGTAGGATCATATATATAATCTAATGGAAGCATATAATAAAGAAGAAAACATCATAATATCATAGGATAATATGAATGTGGAAACAATATAAAACATGGAATCATAAGAAAAATTTAAGACTTTCAATCAAGAAAACATGAAATATAGTGCTAGGATTATTTCCCATGAAACATTCATGGTGTCTCATGCGATGAAAACAATACTCAATGTATTGTGTGTGTATAATTTTGATACCACCCATTATATCATAAAATTTACATGTATATGTGTTCCATATAAGAAATAAATAACATATATAAAGAACAATCATGAGGAAACCCATGAGAAGGAACTGGGATATATAATATTAACTCAAAGCATAACAAAATTTTATATCATAAATATTAACAAGAAAAGAATGGATTAAATATTTTTGGGTGTTAAAAATAGAGTAAGTAAGCATGGGTCATGAATATGGTGTTCATGTAAATATATATTGACAATAAAGGAGTGAATAATTTTGAATATAGTTGAACCTATTAATTATTTTTTTAAGAAATGATTAAATAACATTTATAATAAATAAGTATATAGGGTTTTTATTAAAACCATAAATAGATTTGAGTAAATTTCCATAAATTAATGGGTATTTTTAGAGACATTTGTATATTAAAACATTTAAAATAGTGTTGCCCATAATTTGATAAGAAATATAAAAGTACCCTTCAACCAATCTTTCTTAAAAGAAGTTAATTAAGAAGGGAACTTGAAAGAATAGTATATCCTCAATAAAAAAAGGAAAATAAGCTAGGTATATATATAAGGAAAATATATAAAAAATATAGAATAAGTAAATGTGAATATTTGGGAGATAAAGAGAGTTAAATAGAGGCAAAGAATAACTCAAAAGAAAATTGGGTGATTTGGGAGTTCTGTTACCTCAGGCCCTAACTCGATTTGTACGTTCATCAAACATATGGAATAATCAATTTTAATTTATTAATTTCTTGATTTAAAACCGTTTTTTCAAGTATAATACATTTAAAAGTATAATTATTATAATATATCATTCATGTATTATATAGTTGTTTCTTTCATCAACCACTTATGGTTTTCTGACCAACATATATAAAACTGATTTAGTATATTGATCATGTTCAAAGGTGTTGTAAAATTTAACCATGATATAAAAAATATTAATAATCTCATAAATAATATAATTAATGATTAAATAAACTTTTTAAACCAACCATGTTGGGTAGTAATTGATGTTTTATAACATCATCCATATAGGTAGTTCAAATAGGTCATTGGGGGATGAGTTTTATAAACAACCATAAAAATGGATTATATGAATTATATGATGATATATTTCATATTAAAGTTGAATTATATTCTTAATTATATTTTTAAATTATTATTTATGATAGTCATAATGTGGAAGTAGCAGGATTAAGAAAACAAAATTAAAAGGAGTAAGAAATTGAAAACTTACTTTATCACTTTGATGTAGCTTCCTTATACAACACCATAAGCCTTATGAGATTGGTCTTTTGGTGGGATAGGAAATTATAGGATGTCACTAGGTGACTTGGGGAGGTAATTTTAAGAGTTTGTAAAAGGAAATTTGTTTTAAAATTGAATATAGAGGGGTGGATAGGGTGATATTTATAAGTGTGGTGAGTGGAATTTCGTGGAATAAAGCATTGAATTTTTTAATTTCCCACTATCTTAAGTACTTAAATACTCCCCATATCACCCTATAACCACATGTAAATCTCCAAAATAATGGTTAGGGGAAATATTAGGAATATAACACTACTTTGTTTGAGTTTATTCAAGCTCAAATATATATATATATATATATATATATATATATATACATGATGCCAAATTTACCTTATTTCAACTTATTTCACCATTTTAACCACATTTCACTATTTTTAAAAGAAATTAAAAAATTCTTCCCTTATAAAATCTATAAAAATAAATCCAAATATTTAGTTCATTTAAAAAAATTATAAAAGTGGGAAATTTATTTTTTTAATTAAATTCATTATTTATTAAAAAAATATTTTTTTATGACATGATCAAATTTTAGAACCTCAGAAAAACTATTTAGGATCCTATAAATTATTTTATAATTTGGATAAATATTAATATTTTTGTTTAAAACCATTTGATGAATATAAACATTTATTTATATTTTTTAAATTTATCATAAATATGTACTTGAATGAAAATAATATATATATATATATATATATATATATATATATATATTTCCAAAAATACAATCAGGGTTTCCTTATATGAAATTTTTTTTATCATATTTAAATTTTTATTTAATTGTTTTATTATATAATTTCATTATATTTTTATTTCATAATATATCCAATTTTTTTTGTAATCCAACAGTGAGGTTATTATTCCAATGATTGGGATATTATTCCTAACGATCAGGTTACTATTACAACAATAATATTTTTAATGGTCATATTGTTTTTCTACATCCTATAAACACATCATATTTATTTCAATAATAATTTAATTCAATTTATATCTAGTTTATATTATTCTTTTTCCAAAATTTCATATTCATTACAAATGTTTTTTACATTTTTTTTGTGAGTGTGTTTATTCTATGTGGAAAAGTTCATCCAAATTTTCCTAATCTTTTAATTTTATTTTTTATATTTATTATCCTATTTTATTATTGATAGTTTTATTGGGAATATTTATCCTCTAATTGTAATGTTCTAAGTTAATATAATAAAGTGTTGTTGGTTTTTATTATGTGGTACATGTGTTTCATACTATACTAATTTCTTAAATATGAAACATATATTTATTCATAAATAAATTTCTATATATGAATATATGGGTTTTTATATTGATCATTGATTATATTCTATTTTGGTTTCTTATTTTTTGAATCTTCAGTTGTGGTATGGGATTTATACTTTATCATTTCATTTACTATGTAATTATTAAATTATCAAGATTTTTTAAAATATTTGAGGTTTATCTATTGAAGATAATAAAACTAAGATAGATAAAGATGGTAGGGAAAGTGTAGTTGGCATATTTTATTTTTTTTCAATGTTAATGGCTTGATATTTTTGGTTTTTTTTGTTCAACATGTTGTTGTGATTTTTGTTTCTATTAATTTATTTAACCTTGATTAAAATGGGTTAACTAATTAAAGATGGTAATGAGAACATATAATGAAAAACTGGAATAATTATTTTTTTCTTTGAATTGTTGTTCTTTTTATTACCAATAAAAGAAGATGTAGAAAAAAAGGATTATTTTTTTTTGGAATGGCAAGTTTTCTATGGTGTTTTTTCTTTTTTATAAGTTATTATTGAGACGGTGGTGCTGGTGTTATGTTTGAATTAAATTGGTTTTGGAGGAGATGATAGTTTTGTGCTAATTATTATGGTGGTATGCAGAGGTTGTTATGGCCTTATGCGATAGTTTCCTGGGAATGTAGAATGATACTAAATAATTTAATTAATATTAGGAATGTTCTGTGGATATATAAATTATGTGTTAGAAAAAATATTAGTAGTGGTGGATAAACGATAACTTGTAGACAAAAAGAAATATAAATGTTGAAGTTGGAATAGTTATTTTAATTTTTAGAAGATAAAAATAGATATAGTCAATAAATGTAATGTATTTGGTAATGACATATGAAATAGATAGAGTTTATTTGGATATTGTGTTGTTGTTTGGGTTTTTTAGAGACAAAAGTGGATAATGATGTGTGGTGGTGATCATGTGGCAATGGTTATCATTCTTAAGGTGTTTCATTATGGATTTTACCCTTAAATTGAGCTTTTGAGTTTTATTATATTCATTATAGTTTTTTATTTCTTATTCACTACTACCTGAATCATATAACCAAACTGAAACCCATATGATGTATTGGGTTTCAAGTTTACACCCAATATCAATGATATATGTGACATGAATGGTTGACTAATCCCCCTTCTCATCTCTCTATACTATGAATATTATAGGTTATTATGGCTTGATGTTAGAGTATATGGTGATGTAGGGATGATTTGGGGATGATATAGTGACGTGGTCTTGTAAATGATGCATTCATGGGGAGAATGGTGTGAGGAAAACAACATTCATGATGCTTTTCAGTCCTAGTGAAATATAAAGTTGCGTTGTGTGAATGTTTTAATATGGAATGAGTCATGAGTCAGTGGTTATTCAGATGTGGTTCTATTTTGGTTACGTGTTTATGTGAATATGGGGGGGATTAGAGCACCAATATGTGTGTCATTAGGGTTTGAGGGTGAATAGTTCGCTATGAAAGTGGGTGATAGGTAACTCTCTTATCGTATTATTTTTATTACTGTAATTTAGTGTAGATTTGGTGAGTAACCCATGGAGAGGTTGGTTGGTAGATGACTAGGTCTAAGTGATGAGTTGTTTTTTTGTTTATTCATGGAGTATTGTGTATGTTTCATTCATATTTACATGAGAGAGTCTGAGGAAGAACCCACTAAGTATAATCATATTCTCACCCCTATCTTTTATATATTATATTTATAGATTTACATGAAGAAGTTGATGACCAGGTTATACATTACATGCTCATGGTGGTCATTGGAGTTAGAATCACTGCTATATAAATTACTTTAGTTTTTTATTTTTTTTAGTTTATGTATGGAAGTACATGTATTGTGGGATTATGGATATTTTATATGATATAGTTAGAGTTTATTTTTTTCCTTATAATTCCTAGTATTTATGAGGGTACCATATATATGTTTTATATTGACAGTGCTGATCTCCAACCCATGGCCTATTGGATATGACATTCAGGGTTCACACTCAGCTTCATTACTAGCCTAAGAAGACACACATGACTTAAATACCAGCCTAGGAGGGGTTTTACGGGAGGACAAGTCCAAAAAAACATATACTTTAGGCCAGTTTACAATTTTTACTTAAATAAAAAAATATTTTATAAATTTTTGTTATGTTATATGATCATTATAGATATATACATTTATTTTCTATTTTTTAGAAATTTTATATTTTTATTCTTATATAATAATATTTTGTAATTTTACTGAAACTTAATAATATAATAAAAAATTTACAGTTATCTTTATTTTTCATTGAACCACTTTATCTGTGAATGCTTTTGTGCCTGCATTTTTATTTTAGTAATGTTGTGGGATTTTTTTGAAATTTATTTAGTATTTGAAATGGTTAATGTTGATATAAAAATCAAAAAAATATTAAAATTAAATATTTATTATTTTTTCATGAAATGGACCCAATAAAAAATGTATATATCTCACAAACGAGACCATGGAATGAAATTGGTTCAATATAATATTATTCTGGATAATGATGTTTTCTTAGGAATGAGGTTCATTTTTTTTGAGTTTTGGAGCTATACTTGGTTTGTTTTACCTCTAAATATAAATTTACCTTCTATTTATAGTAATTTTGATTCTTTTATTAATTCTATATGAATTCTAGAGAATCGAATGAAGTGATGGAGAGCTCTTGAGATGAGATTTTTTGGGCTCCCTTATTGATTGGTTTTATGAATTTAATAATCATATATTATTTTAATATATTATTTTTATATATTAAGTAATAATAATACTAAAAATACTTATAAAAATAATAATATCTATAATTAAATTCAAGTGATGGTTACCCACCACTTTTTCACTATATCCCTCGACCATGGTTCTCTCCCTAGTATGACCAAACTTAGTTATACTGGTCAATGAATCCAATGCCCCAAACTCGATTAAGACACCACATTATAGGTTCCCGGTGCAGAGGAAGCACGGGAATGACAATGAACATATTTTATTTTTAACATATTTAATGAAAAATCCGGGATCAATACGACGATGAACACTAGTATCCATGGAATTGAATCAAGGATTTAGGCAAAGGAATAGAAACTCGGAACTGAGATAGAGTATTAACTATTTTGTTTATAATTAAATTAATTTAATTAAATAATTACCTCTGAGGTGATTCTATCATCATTGATGCATTCAACCACATATCTATAGGTGTACCATCATTGCATTGTATAGATTTAGGACATATCTCCTCTAGTGGTGATCCACACGTGTCCTACGTATCTTCATACGTCGCTAGAGGAGTATCTGGGTACTAGCACGGAATATCCTTATACTTCTGATGTCCACCTTCGATTGCCTTGAGAACCGCTTCCAAAGCGTTCTCCTTGATTCAGTGGAGGAGGATCTATCTCGTTCTTGAGAGAGTTCTTGGAGAACAAAGAAATCTCTAGGCTTGAGAGATTTTTTTTCAATTCATTGTGCACTACAACAATAGTGTTTCTTTACTAGCACATGGATAATAATAGAATAATATAATCAGACATTTAATTCACTAGGGTAATAATAAATAATTTGCAAAAGTTCCTTAATTATTTTATTAATCATAGAGAAACCCCCATGTCAAATAATAACAACAACATTATTATTTCCTTACACATACTTAACTTGTGAGTTATAATTAAATATTATTTAATAAAATAATATTCAATATTATTATTTCCCACCAAACCCTTAAATCAATCCTCAAATCCTCCACCATATTTATAGAACCTTGAATAATGACCATTTATTAATTAAATAAATACCACTACATTATTAACCAATAAATATATAATTATTATATTCACTAAATAGAAAATAAATATTTATTAATTATTCCACCCACATTATATTCTTTCAAATAACTAGTGTTAGAATAAATACGATCAGACATCTATGAAAATTTATTAAACCACAACCGAGAATAGTCTTTATTCAACTTTTTAAACAATAAATAATATATTATTTAACTAAGATACTAGATGCACTTAGTATGTGACCCTCCATACCTCTTTCTCAGTGGCATTGGGTAGAGCAACCTAAAGTCTAAGGTTAAAATATAGAAACATGACAAGACACCCATAGAGAAAGAAGTTAATAACACAATGACATATCACCTCATATGAACACTTACCGTGTAATATAATCCCTTTGTATCGATATCTCCAATCAAGCTGGATTCATATAAGTGCCCTTAACCCATGTGCATGATTTCTCATTCTTTGACTCCCAAAAAATTGAACATTCCTATAGAACACAATGGTCATGGATTTATTTAGGCTATATCATTTCCATCAAAGGGAATGAGATATCGACTACCGTTATGGAACAAAATGGACAAATCCTTTCTCACATTATTCATTAATGCAATATTACTCATGACGCACCCAACATATCCTACCTTTCCACGAACATATGTCATCATGGTTTTCCCTAATACATCTAAGTGTAGAATTCATAATACCCATTAATAATAATTATAAATTCTAAGGATTAAACACACATTTAAATATAGGAACATTCAATGACATTTATAAATGTGTATTTCCTACTGGAGGGTCTCGTTCTCATAATATCCTCCTTGACATTACCTAGGGTGTACACCATGAGAAGGTGCCTCAAATTACTATGAGTCTCCACCCCTGATAGCCTATATCATTTTTGTCCCTTAAAATTTTATCATCCGACTATAGAACATATGCTCAAGAATATTGTCATGGTACTTTCCGGTTCTCATCATAATAGGGATCCTCTATGTCCTTTTAGTGTGACAGCTACTCTTTGGACATTATCACATGTAATTTCATGCAGAAGTAAAATCATGATGTGATAAATTGTTTTTTAATATCCATCCAATGAATATATTTTTATTAGAAATTACAAAGAAGTTGGTTCTAGGGAACCAACTCAAACAGAATCCCACTTTCACTAGATCCAACTTCTAAAAATCATCAGTCTTCTAGCTCTCAAGTGATATTCATAATTCTTCTAAGACAGGACTTTAATCTAGGGGTATTTTATGTTCTCTTCCATGGATACTTTGGTCATTGAAACTTCACCCCTTTGATATAAATCCCTAAATAGTTTATACTTCTAGAGTATGTGCTTTTTCCGTTGATGTGACCTTGTCTCATTTGTAAGATTCATCTCTATAGTATTATAATAGTACAATGTGATATGGTATTTACTTCTAGGTACCACATCATGATCCTGTACAATGTTTTGAATCCATATGGATTCCATGGATGCATCAGAAGCTGCTATATACTCAGACTCTATTATAGAATCATTGAAAATGAGCTGATTTGAACTCTCCCAGCTCATAGCTTCTCTATTAAAACAAATACATATCTCGATTGTGTCTTTAGATCATTCTGATCTCTCTGAAAACTAGCATCATGGTACCCTCTGATGATAAGCTCATTATCTCCTCCATACAATAGGAACATATCCTTAGTTATTCAAAGATACTTATGTATAGTCTTAACAATAATCCATTTTTGTTCTCCTAGATCAGCTTGATATCTTCCTACCATTCTTAGTGCATAGTAAATATCATGTCTAGTACATAACAATGAATACATGATAGATCCTATCACTGAAGTTTATGGGATATTACTCATTCTATCTTTGTCCTATTATGTATGGGGACACATTTTCTTCGAAATATGTAAACCATGTGACACTGGAACCAATCCTCTCTTATATTGTTCCATACTAAATCTCTTTAGTATCTGGTCAATATATATACTTTTATTTAGTCCAATAATCCTCTTGGATCTATCGTGAATGATCTTGATCCCTAGAATGTAGGATGATTTTCCAATTTCCTTCATGGAGAAGCACTTGTTCAACTATTACTTAATAGATTGTAAGACTGGTATGTCATTTCTAATAAGTAATATGTCATCAACATATACTTATAGGATAACGACCTCATTCCTGTTAAAAATATTGTAAACACACGACTCACATTTGTTTTTAATGAAACCAAATTCTTTTATGGATTCACCAAATCGAATGTTCCATGACCAAGATTCTTTCTTTAATCCAAAAATAGATCTATGAAACTTACAAATCCTTTTGGCATCACCCAGTGTTACAAACCCTTCTAGTTGTGTCAAATAGACATCTTCGAAAAGGTTATCATTAAAGAATGCATTTTTAGCATCCATATGTCAAATATCATAGTCATGGTAAGCTACTATGGAAAATATAATTATGAAGGATTTAAACCTGGAAAATGGAGAAAAGGTTTCATTGTAGTAAATTCTTGGATTTTGTTTAATCCCTTTAGCTACTAGCCTGGATTTATAGGTACTTAATTTAACTTCCATGTCCAGTTTCCTCTTGAATACCCATTTGATCCCAAGAGGATTTACATAAACCAATGCATTGATCGAAACCTAAAATGGGTTCTAATACATGGAATCCATCTCATAATTCATAACTTATAGGAATCTTTATGCTTTTGAGCTCTCTATCACCTCTTTTTAGGAGGGAGGTTCATTATTATCCAACAATAATGAGTAATTATCCTTGGTGACTAGAAAAATATATCTATTTACTTCCCTTAACTCTCTTGAGATCCTACACAGTACTTTTGTTTCAGGAACTACTTCATTCATGGTGACCTTTAGAACTTGTTCTTGAACCAAATCTCGTGTATATTGTGCATCAATGTCATCGAAGTAAATCTTTCTCCCACTATCCTTTCTTAGGATGTTCTCCCTCTCAAGAAAGATGGATTTTCTAGCAATAATAACTTTATTTACTGAGGGGTTGTATAGCTAATATCCCTTTCTTTCCTTGGTATTCCCTATAAAGATACACTTTTTTCCTAGTGGTGCTAGTTTGTTTCCTAATAAAGTCTTAACAAATGCCTCACATATCTATACTCATGTATGCGATAAAATGGGTTTCTTTCCACTCCATAGCTCAAAGGGAATTCCATTTTCCACATTAGTTGGTACTCATTTTAATGTCTGTGTTTTAGTTTTCAATTCATATCCCCAAAAGAATAATGGAAGATCTGTATGGATCATCATCAACGTTACCATGTTCAATAAGGTACAGTTACTCCTTTCACTAACACCATTCCACTGTGGTGTATAAGGTGGAGTAAGTTGAGATAGAATCCCAAACTCCCTCAGAAATTCGATGAACTCTTGGTTAAGATATTCTCTACCTTGATCCAATTGAAGATTCTTTATCTTCTTACCAATATGATTCTTTACTTCATTATTGAATTTGTTGAATTTCTCAAAGGACTCAAACTTATACCTCATCATGTAAATATAGGCATATCTACTCAAGTCATCAGTAAAAGTTATGAAGTAAGAATATCCACCACTAGATTCTACTAGAAATGGTTCATACGTATCAATTTATACCAATCTTAGAAGCTTTATGTCCCTTTCACTCTATCCACTAAATGGTGCTTCGGTCATATTCCCTTGTAAACAAGCATGACATATATCAAGTGGTTTTACATCAAAAGAGTCTAAATGACCATCTTGATAGATATTTATTAATAACATCTCATTTACATGACCTAGATGGTTATGCCACAATTGGGTGTTGTATGATTCATGTCAACTTGATTCGTTATTGATTGAAAACACTTGGTTTTTGTAATTTAATATAGACAAACCGTTATTTAAATGTCTGATACCGTGACATATGTTGTCATTATAATATAAATAACTTTTATTTCAAAATTTTAAAACAAACCCATATGTATATAAACTTGATATAGAAATTATGTTCTTCGTAACACGTGGTACATAATAATAGTCAGGTAAAACAAAAACCATTCACATTGGTGATGTGAGGTGGTAGTCACCAATGGAAAGAGCTGCCAACCTCGCACCATTGGTAGCTCGTAAATCCACCTATCCTCTAGAAATTTTTTGGAATCTACTTAGTTCCTGTATTTTAATATATATGCGAGCACCACAAGATGTATCAAATACCAAATGTGTAGAAATGGAATGATTTCACTTGATAACTAATGTACCTATGCTTCCCCTTTCCTCTAGGTGTAGTTCCTCTTCCTGTGGCTTAACTTTCCATATGCAAAGCATACTACCTCTTTTTCCTTGCCTTGACTTTGGATAGACTCTTATCATTATTTATCATATTATAATTCCCAATAAAACTAAATAAGGTCTTGTGAAGTGATTATAGTATGAGATATGTACGCAACTCATCTATGAATTTAATCCCTAAGATACCCAGATGCTCAATGTAGCCAATAAGATTGACTACATTTGACCCAGCTGGCATAGAATCTCCAATCTTAATAGTGAACAAAGCATTTGAGATCTCATACCTCTCTTGTCTTTCCTTCTCTTGATAGAAATCTCGAAGGTGAGACATCATGTTATAAGCATCCATTTCCTCATGTTACTTCAAGAGCTCATTGGTCATGGATGATAGAAATAGGTACTGAACATCTGTTGCATCATTCAGATGTTTCTCATACACAGATAGCTCTTCATAACTTTCCTAATTTCCTAGTGTAACTAGTAAATGTTCTTCCATCACATATATTTTCCTTTCATGGTAAAGGAAGTCCTGAAGGTGCCTCTACCACTCCTAGAAATTAGTGTCGGTGAGAAGTTTTTCTTTCTCGAGTATGGATTGCAACATATGTTTGATTTCATTTTCAATGTCATTTATATAAATAATATGAATATATTTTTAGTAATTTATCTAATAAAATTAAGATAAAATGATAAATAAATATTCATTAGTCTCCCACTATTTTACTAAAACCCAATAGTTGTCACCATTGGCTTTATAATATCTCGTTGCTGGGACATTCTAGAGACAAGGGTCCATATTATCTTTTATATTACCCCAACTTTGTATGGCCAAACAATTTTTAAGGTTTTAGGTAGGTATTCTAAATTTCAACTGCATTAACTCTTATCTCCTTGATCTATTGAGTGGACTCCCCAATCATAAAATCCTTAATTTTGGATTTACTCAACCTTTTCCTCTCAGTTACACCAATTACCACTTTGGCAGTCAACCCTTGATGTAAACTAAGTCAAGGAAACCCAAAACCTCAAATTATAATTTTCTAATAATTTAAAGCACCCCAACTTTGGCTGTTCAATCACTTTGAACTATGGTTCAATTCTAACTGATGTAATGGAAGTCTATAGAAATTTAATATTTTTATGGAGGGATTTTATCCTTTATCCATAAGTTTCCATTTATTATCTATTCACATGATTTTTAATATTAAGTGGGATAATCTCAAGTGATTAACAATGTATGACATAATATTTAGGCTTAAGACAATTTATTTTAGTTCTATCTTTCATGCTTGTTAATTCATTAATTATGTGACCGTGACAAATCATCCATAATGAATAACCATACAACTAACAAAAATAAAATAAAGGGTATGATCTTGAGCTTGATCTAATGGTTATTTTATATAGTGTTTGATAAACTAACCGCTAACCTAGGTTTGAAACACCATAAATCAATTAGGTTTGTGTTTAAAGCTTTCCGCATGTACACCTTTGTATCCCCTTAGATTGGTTTCACCTTGGCTCCTAACCTGAACTGCTTCCACTAGCTTGGGAGATCCATAGATTACATATACTTTTACTCACACATAGGTGAGGGGTTAAAGGGGGTTTACCTAAAAGAAACCATGGGAACATAGACCCTACATATTAATGAGAAGAGAAGGCATACATACCAATAATTTAATTTATTAATAAATTAAAAGGGAAACCAATTACATAAAAAGGTCTGGTCTAGCTCATGATCATCCACATGCATGCAACAAATTACGTATTTAATAAAACTATCATTCAATTATTTAATCATTATTATTTAATATAAATCAAACCTGAATCAATTAATTATTATGTTTAATTAATCAATCCTTTTTATCTTAATCTTTTTCTGAATTTCTTCGAGATCCTCATCCATTATAATTTTAAACAAATCAATGAATTCATTTATAATTAATTATGTACATAACTTTTACCTTAGAGGTAACCTGGTGAATACCCTTCCAAAACTACCCAACATGTATAATAATTGTTCATACTTTATTCTTTGTGACATGTAGCATGCACATAGAATTATAATTTTAATACAACTCATATATGATGTGCAGATTTTTGAACATTATGACAATGTTAATTAAATACACACACACACACACACACACTCACACACACACACACACATATATATATCAAACACCTATCACATGTTTTATCCTAGCTTTACACCCACGTGAAGGTACATGTCCCAAGGGTTACATAATATAATAATAAAATTTTAAATCTGCATAATCTAGAAAAAGTACATGGTGTGCAGACCTGTCTACATGGTGGGTACCCATCCTCATCGTCCATTCAAAGTATACGCTTGGGAAAATGACACGGGAGGTGTACTTCGGAAATCGTCAGAGTACATGACATGTCCAGTGGGCCACACACCATGTACAGTCTGCGTTACATAGTCAGCTGCCGGGCAAGCCGTGTATGGGATACATGGCTCACCCAAACCCGAAGGCACTACACGACATGTCTAATGGGACACATGACTTGTAGTCTGATTTCTATGTGCTAGTTAATCCTAGTCAATGACACATTGATTAAAGGCCATTAATGGTGTCATTAATTCCTAATTAATACAAGATATCAAATTGATTACTGAACCAAATCATGATGTTTTGGACAATACTACACAACATGTAATTTCGATTACATGATGTGTAGTCTAGTGGTGTATTAACCGAATCCTTGGAACCTCCAGATGAGTTACTTGATTTTAATTTAATCATAAAATTAATCATTTATGTTAGATCTGCGAGAAACGGTAGAGGAAGAACAGATCTCGTAATTAAAATTAAAAAGGGATTATTAAACTTGAATTAAAAGACTAAATTATTAAAGCATAAATCATCAAAGAATTATTTAAATAATTATAATCAATAATGTTCCCCTCTATAATACCACTTGTAGGTTCCGAGAATAGTATAAGCACGAGAGGGATAGTGCCCAAATTTTATTTTTGCCATATTCAATGAAAAATATGGGGTCAATATGAAGATGAATTCTAGTATCCACGGAATTGAATTAAATATTTAGAAAAAGGAATATAAACCCAGAACCAAGGTATAAGATCAACATATTTTGTTTATAATTAATTTAATTAATTTAATGAATTACTTAAAAGGTGATTCTTTCTTCACTTATGAATTCGGCCATAGATCTATAGGTGTACCATCATTTCGTTGTAGAGTCAATAGTAAATCTCCTTTAGTGGTAATCCACATGTGTTCCACGTATCTCCAGACATTGCTAAAGGAGTCTCTAGGTGCTAACATGGAAGCTCCTTGCGCTTATGATGTCCCCCTTCGATCACCTTGAGAACCGCTTCCAAAGTGTTCTTATTGATTAAGTGGAGGAAGATCTCTCTCATTCTTGATAACATTCTTGGAGAATAGAGAAAATAAAAATATAACTATACATTTAATTCAGTAGGGTAATAATAAATAATTTTCACAAGTGCATTAATTTTTTATTAATCCTAGTGAAACCCTATAATGACCTAGGTATTTATAGAATAATACATTTTCATATATATTAATATTTATGAATAATATATTAATTTTATATTAAATAGGGCACTTTTTCTGATAGCATACCCGACACACAACAATGGGTTCCTTCGAAATCTTATGTTGTACACAACATTGAGTTATATTGAAAAATAACACAATAATATTATTATTATTTTAAATTGTAGTTAACTCCTAGATGTTGTATTGGAATGAATGAATAGAAATAACTACAACACGATTATAAATTTTTTTTAATTTTTTTTACATTTATCCAATGAATTTTAGAGCCTTAAAATGAGAATGAATCCAATTTTAAGAATAAAATACTCTAATATTTCTAAGGCTAGTTTACCACCTTTTGATGGTGAAACCATTTTAAATATAGTTTTGTCACTTTTATATGTTCTATTTGATAAAATAAACTTTTTCTATAGAATAGTGACACTAAAATTTACTTTGGTTAAATTTTTGGTAATTTTTTGATAAAGTTCATTTTTAATGAATAGTGAAAAATACTACATTTCAATTCAAAACTACATTTTCATCTAATTTATTTATATAGTTAGATTACATTTTTAATTGGTTTTAAAGTATAATTGGATTATGTTTTTATAATTGAATCCAATTTTAGTCATTAGAAGAAATTTCACTTTTAAATTGTACATAAACACATGTAAATATTTTTATAGTTTTTACTTCTTAAAAACATGCTTTTTGGTTTTGACTACGAGAATTAATTTAAAATTAACTTCTAAAAATTATGTATTTTTTATTTAGAAAAATGGAATCCATATTTCGAATCAAAAGGATCAAATTGTTTAAATAAGTACCTTTTATTTTGGACATTATGAATAGTAACTTCAGTAATTATTTTTATTTTCCATGTTTAAAGGGTAAATCTGGTAAATAAGGGTACAAAATAATATTATAAAAATATTAAACTGACATAAAATATGTACTAATCCTATTGGATGATATATTTCCAACCATGTACATTTGTGGGTTGATTTTAGGACTCCATGGATCCACTTGGGTGTGATAGTGACCTTTAATAATTTTTAATTTAAAGAAAAGAGAAGTAAAACATAACCATGTATTTTCTTACTAAAACAATTTTTGTATGGGGTAATATAAGTTATATCTTCGACTATAAATAGTTAATATAAAGATAAAAATATTTCCTAATGTTGAGTCAATAAGTTTTCTTTATAACTATTCCATTACTTTATGTTTTGAAATTCACAAACACGTTTTTCTTAAGGAAAATTATCATTCTCTAAGAATAATTTTCTTAAAGAAAATTATCTTTCTCTAATAAACATTTTATACTTATCCTTGGTTATCAATATATTATTAAGTTTTTTCTCAAAACCATGTCTAATAATTCTTTTATTAAGTCAAAAATACAGATCCTTACCAAAAACCTTGGAATCTTACACTTCCATAGATTCCAAGTCTTTCTATTTTTAGACACTGGATTATCTAAAATTCAGACTCTAGATTCTCTAAAATTCAGACTCTAAATTATTTTAAATTAAAATTATGAATTCTCTAAAATTTAGACACCTAATTCTCTAAAATTCAGACTCAAAATTCTCTGAAATTCAGTCTCCAAATTCTCTGAAATTTAGACTCGTAAATCTCTAAAATTCAGACTCTGAATTCCTTAGAATTTAGATTCTGAATTCCTCAGAATTCAGTCCCCATATTTATCAAAATTTAGACTCTGAATTTCCATTTTTCTAGAATATGATTTTTCATATATTTTGACTCTAAATTCCTTTATTTATTAGATTCCGGTTATCTATATATTTTTAAGCTACTTTATTTTCCTAACGTATTATTACAACTTTATCGAATCCAATTTTACATAACGTTCGTAAAATTATGAATGTTTTTCTTACATGATTCAATTTACTTACACATGTTTTTGTAACAATGAAACGGTTCCATACTATTTGTTTCCAACTAACCGTTGGTTGAGTGACACATGTACAGGTCCCTCTGAGATTCAAGGAAAAATAAAAACGTTAAAGGAGGGAGCCAACTGTTGGAATCCTTACCTAAAAATAGGAGATCATTTGAACGAGATCATTAATCGTTGATTTTATGATCCAAGAGATTACATGCAATGAATTTATTTCTAGATAGATAAAGAAACTTGTGCCTTGTGTGATTTATGAACATCTTGTTCAATTCTCAACATCTTGTTTAACTTTCTTTGTGCGAATCTGATTGTTGTTGTCTATAATCAAGGAATTATGGGGATAGAAAGACAGAGGTTCTGAATACCTTAAATTTTGAGGGCTTGTATGGATAAAAATACTGACTCCAATATTCTTATATTGGTCTTACCCTAGCATGGGTTAGACAAACTTTATTGAAAGTATAATTCAAGGGACCTTTATCCAAGGCTGCTGGATACCCTTCTCTTGGGGTTAAAATACTTTCTACATGTTTACTTATTTTAATTAAAAATTGTAATTCTACTTATTTTGTTAAAGAAGGAAAGTATAACATTATTATACATTCTTATATTTGTATATTCTGGTAAATAAGATTCTATACGCATTAAGGTAGAATATTTCTTAAAGATAAACTTTCTAAAAATTATTTAAGTTTAACATGTTTAAGTATATTTATCTTATAATTAGACATGGTCCCTTCCAATGATCCCTTTATGTACGAACCAAAGAGGGTTTTTGAATTTACATTGGTTAAATTTGTTAAACATAGATTTCCTTCAAGTTAAAAGAGAAAGTTTTTAAATGTACAATTCAACCCCTCTTGTAATTGAGCATCTACATATTCTATTTCTATCCTACAATTGGTATCAGAGGAGGTATCTGAAATACGTGTACTCAAATATATGTTTTTCATGATAGAATTTTATTTCTTACCCTTTTCTTTCTCATGTTTTCATTAATGTTTTTTATTCGTGTTTATTAACATTTTCTATTAAAAAAATTTCTGGAAATTTATTTTTATTAAATAATGGATGGTATTAATGTCAGTTTTATAAAAAACCTTAATCCTAATAGACCACCTATCTGTGATGGTAATGGTTATTAATACTGGAAAGATAGGATGAAGACTTTTGTTATCAACACTGGAGTGGATAATTTTTTATGCTCATTGGAGATTATAAAATTCCAGACAAGGAAGTCAAAACCTTCACCAAATAGGAAAAACAAGAATATCAATTAAATTAAAAGGTACACAATACTTTGTTATGTTCTATGACCGGGAATATATATAGTCAAATATCTTCTTGTGAAGCTGTCAACTGCATTTGGAAGAAACTTGATGTTATACATTTTGGAACTTCCAATTTAATAGAAACTAGAAGAGATATGTTAAGAGATGAATATCAGGGATTCTTATTTCATTATGGAGAACCTATTTTCAAAGTACATCAAAGATTTATGACCATTGTCAACAGTCTTCAATCTATTGGAGAAAAAGGTACTGATGATAAAGTTCTTGTGGACAAGATAATTGATATCATGCCCAATGAATGGAAATATAAAAGGAAAAATATTGATGAGAATAGAAACGTATCAAACATTACTCTTGATGAGTTATTTGGAACTGTTCTTCAACATGAAATAAGAATAGAGAGAGATTCTAATTACAACAAGAAAAATAATGGTAATGGAAGTGTAACTTTCACTACTACATCTAAACCCAAGACCCCGAATATAGCGACTCAGACTTTTCATATATTACTATTACATCATTTCAAAGATAAACAACATAATAGTATTACACAAGAGGATATAAAGGCTTAGTGTCTTTTGAAAACTAGGACCACACATAACAAATACAACATCTAGCATAAACATTTATTTAATTTCTTCTTCTCTAGCTTCTTATTGGAACGTTTCCTCTACTTATTACATGTATCCACCTAAGGATATACATAAAAAGGGGTGATATAGAATCCTAGTAAGAGGATAGATATGAACAATATATCATTGGGTGAGCATAATCATAACATAGGCAAAAGATCATGAACATGAGAGGAGCATAAATAAAAGACTTGAAATGTGGCAATGCATAAAAATGAAACACCATGTATTAGTGGTTAACTACCACACATTCTTGTGAACCAATCTAGAATCTTGTTCACACTTCATTTCACATTTACTCATGAGATTCATCACTTTACCCAGTGCATTGGAGCGCTATATAATTTCAGGCGCACCTGTCACATTTAAACATTCATATTGCGCTATATAATTCTGGGAGCACTCGTCACGTCATAACATTATCATTTATCATGCATGAAACAATGAACATATATCATAATTAACCCATGAAAAGTAATGGGTTTCATCTCATAATAACACATTCATAAGCTTTGGGTTCCCAAAATAAAGAGGGAATAACACACATGTTACAAGAACCGTCCACTTTGAGTGAGAAGTAAAAGGGGTGTTCTTAAAAGAAGAGTTCTTTTGGAAAACATTTTGTTGGTCATAAAAACCAGTGAAAAACATGTATATCCCAGAAAATTGAAGGAAATTATGAAAAAATGATCTTTATGGAGTAACCATGTCAATAAGGGAGTGAGAGAGGGAGAACCCGAAGGAAGAAAATTGGGTTCGAGATTTCCCCTTACCTTGTACCCGAATGCTTTTTTCGCTTTAATGTCCTGTATAATGACATTATATTCATTAATTAGAAATCCAAAACCATTTGTAAATTAATAGGGTTCATTATGGATTCATTATGTCATATTATGTTCCTTTGGATGACTTATAGAGTGTAAAAACATTGTTCGGGGATGTTCGTTTTTATGGTTTTTCTTGGGTGGTTCACTTGTATTCTTAAATTGAAGATTGGGTAGAACATGAGTAAACAACCAAAAATGATATTACATGTAATTAATGATATAATAGGATCTTGGATGATTTTATAATTAATTATATTAGATCCATGTGGATTAATCTTTAGATAATAATTAAATGATGGTTATTTGGGTCAATTTGGGCGCTTTTTGGATCACAATGAACTTGTTTTAACTTATCACTTAGTAATATGTCCAAAGGTTATTTACAGAAATTTAAATAGAAAATAATACACATTAAATATTCTGGTTCAACCATAAAAATGGTTTCATGACCAGATCTGAAGGTAGAAATGCAATAAGAAATCATGTCGTTCTTGAAGGTGATAAATTAACACCTCACGAACAACGTTCTCTTTAATAAAAAAAGGAAGAGGGAAATGGGGTTGGATGATATAATATCCAATTATATTCATAAAATTACATTATATATATATTACTAGAGTTATAATACAATTTGGATGAAGATAGGTGGGGAGAGATCAAGAAATGAACTTGAACTTGAAAGGAAATTAAAGGAGAAGAGGGAGGGAAATTACCTCTTAAATCTTCCTCTTGAGATCCTACTTAAGGGCCTAAGATTGGTATCTTTATGAGACCACCAGCTATTGGACGTCAGGGATGGGCAAGGGAAGGTGTTTTGGCAGAGTTTAGAGAAGGATTGGAGCTTGAGAGGTGTGAGGAAATGAGGGTGTGAAGGGTGGCTTTTATAGTGGAGGGGAGAGGGGTTTCCTTAATATAAAATTCATTAGTTTAATAATTTACCCTAAGATAAATAATATTGAGTATTGAACGACCAAGAATAGTAAATTTATCATTTGATCCCGAACCAAGTGGGCTTACATCATCAGTGCATCATCGATGACTCAATTAATCCATTATTTAGCATTTATTATAAATTATCGAGTTCTACTATTTATAAAAAATTCAAGTATCTCAGAAAAATCCCAAAAATTTACCCCAACCATTTTTAAATGTTTTTAATCAAAAAATTAATTCCATTTTCCAAAAATAATTTTCTAAATATTATTAATTTAATATTTAATTAAAATAATAATTCACTTAAAAAACAGTTTTTAAGATTAAAACTGATTTTATAGTGCTTTCAAAAATTACATATGGTCTTATAAAATTATCTAAAAACTATAAGACATTGATTCAATAATTTATGAATACATTTTAGGTAAATAAATATTCTTTTAAATTAATTAGTTAATTATAATTAATTATTGATGACTTACAAAATACCAAAACGTTTACTAAGTTCAAATTGTCACATTCAAAGATGTCTAAATTTTAGTTAATTATTCGTAGTTAATGCTACTCTTATGTTATATGATTTAATATTCATAAGGGTCATATTAATATTCATAAGGGTATGTTACTATTCATAAGGGTAGGTCACTATTCACCAAAAATTATTTCTGTTTCATTAGACTCCAAAAATCATCTTGAACACAACCGTGTATGTCGGATTTTTGAAATTCAAAACATATAAGTGACAACCTTATGTTTAAAGGTCTCTTATCACTTAGTAGTTCATTATGTTGTGTTTTCATTTTATTTTATGACATAATTATAAGAAGATAATTTCCATTGAAAAACTTTGGGTCGTTACACTGAAGAGAGTAACCAGATCAAAAGCTAAGAAAGTTATTGTTATATCTGAATCAAGTGACAGTGAATAGTCTGAGAAAGAATTAGCTAATCATTCTCAAAGGATGAATAAGATTGTGGGAAATAATTATTTTCAGTACAGGTTTAATAAGAAAGAAATAAAGGGTAATAAATATTCTAAAGTAACCAATTATGAATGAAAATGGGTTGTACATGTCATACCTGATTGTCTTATTCTTAAGAAAAAAATAGAAAAGAAAATAATTCTGAAGGAAATAGAAAAAAGTATTAAAAATTTAAGTCTAAGAAACTCATGAAATATAATGACACCTAGAATGCCAGTGTTGATGACTCTTCAGATGAATCTTTAGAATATGAATCATCTGGTCAGAAGAATATTTGTCTTATAGCTAGATTACCTATTAAAAATTATTAACTTATGTCTAATGTATACAATGATGAATCCTTAACCAATATCTCTTTAAATAAAAAACTTCCTAATGAAGAATATTATGAATCTTTATGTGATGAATCTTACTCATCATAATATAACAATTTGACTTCATTTTATAAAGTTTCTAGATTTTCTAAATTACATAAAAATGAGAACTGTAATATAAAAAAGAAGTTAGAGAAATAAAATCCTAGAATTTCTGTTTTAACAAAAGAAGTATCATATCATTCTAAATTTCTTGAACAACAAATGTTTTATTTTGAAAATATTTCTAAAAACCTCATGGAAGTTAATTTTGAGAATGAAAAACTTTCTAAGGATCTTGAAAATTTTATTTCTATGAAAAATGTTTTTGAGGCAAACTCAACTTCTAAAAGTAATTAATTTGAGGATAAGAATTTAGTTATTAGACTAAAAAATAAAAAAATTTCCTTAAAGAAAATTTTATCAAATTTTACCTATGGAAGGAAATAATTTGATAAAATGTATTCACAACTTCATCCTCTTAGGAATAGTTCTTGATTTAGTTATACTCACTCTAAACTAGTTTTTATTAATAATTATTTTTTTTCCAAAATTTCTCCATTTCTCACTAAGTGTCATTGTAGTGGATACTGGGAGAAAATTTGTTATTTAAATAAAACTCAATCCTTAGGTTTTCATAATGCTTATTTTTTAAAGAAAATGTGGATTACTAAGATTTTATTTTTTTAAATTTCCAGATCTAAAAAATTTTGGATTTCGAAATTCGTACTATTTTATTTTCAAGAAAATAAAGGAAGTACCAAAAACAATATATAGTACACGGATGTTGGATGTTCCCAGTACATGACTGGTAACAAAAACTTCTTTGAAAATATTTTCAAGATGAAAAGAGGAAAAGTAAATTTCAAATATAATTCTTAGGGATAAATTCTTGGTATAGGTAACATTTTTCTTCTTGGAAAAGCTTAAATTTCAAATGTTTTATTTGTTAAAGGCCTTAAGAACAACCTTATAAGAATTATAAAATTATGTTATTAAGGTTACCTTATGAATTTTTGGAATGATAAATTATTAGTGCACAATTTTAAGGAAGATTTAATTCTTTCTTCCCATAGGCATGATAATGTTTACACACTTAACTCAGAAGACCATAGGAGCCAAGATCTACCCCGCCTTAGTGTAATGGAAGATAAATCTGGGTTGTTTCATAGTTTAGTAGGACATTTTAACCTTAGTAACCCATGAAAACTCTCAAAGAAAATACTTGTTATGGATTTACTAGAACTTAGATTTGATTCTTCAAAATTTTGTGATCCTTTTCAATATGGAAAGCAACATAAGTTATGATTTAAATAAATTGGTGAAGTCTCAAATTCTAATGCATTACAACTAGTGCATATGGATATATTCATTCCAACACAAATTGGAATTATTGGAGGAAAATATTATGTAATTTTTTAGTTGATGATTACACTAGATTTACATGGGTATATTTTCAAGCAAAGAAATATGAATAATTTTCTTATTTTAAAACTTTTAGAGTCCAATATAAAAATGAGAGAATCTTTCCATTGATAACTATTCATAGTGATCAGGGAGGAGAATTTTAAAATTCAGATTTTGAAACTTTTTGTAGTAAGAAAGCCATTACTCATGGATTCTCATCTCAAATAACTCTTCAAAAAAATGGTTTTGTTGAAAGAATAAATTGAATTCTTCAAGAGATAACTAGAACCATGTTGATTGAATATTCTATTTTTAAAAACTTTTTTTTCTAAAGCTATTAGTACTTCTTGTTATACTATAAATCGTGTTTTAATCAGATCTTTTCTTAATTAAACTATGTATGACTTGTGGACTGGTAAAAAACCTAGAATTTCTTACTTCAAAGTATTTGGATGCAAAGTATTAATATTGAATAATAAAGATAACTTACATAAATTCTCACCCAAAGCTGATGAAGGAATTTTTTAGGCTACTCTACTACTTCTAAGGCTTATAGAGTTTTTAATAAAAATTCTTATACTGTTGACCAAATAGTGTATGTTATGTTTTATGAAACTTATCATTATATTTTCAAATAATCCCATTCTACATATTATAAAGTATTTTTAAAAACTAATTATCAACCTTTTATAGAAGATTCTTATAATATAGAAAATTCTCAAGAAAATGTTTCTGAAGTATTTACCCCAGAAGACTTTCTACTGTATGTTGATGAACATGTTTTAAAAAACCCAAATAAGTTGTTCCTTAAGAATCATCCTAGTGATAGTTTCATTGGTGATGTAAATCAACCTATAAGGACTAGAAGTTTTTTAATAAATGAGGTAGAACATCTAGCATTTCATTCCTAATTATAACCAAAAATCACTGATAAAGCTTTATGTGATGATGACTAGATTAAATATATACAAGATGAACTAAACGATTTCAAAAGAAATAAAGTCTGGAACTTGGTTGAAAGACTTATGGAAACATCTATAATTTGAGTAAAGTGGGTCTTTAGAAATAATAGTTAGGAAAATGAAATCATAGTAATAAATAAATCTAGATTAGTTGCTAAAGACTATAATAAAAAAGAATGAATATACTACAAAGAAACCTATTCTTGAGTAACTAGAATTGAATCTATTCATGTTCTACTTGCCTTTGCATCTATCTTTAATTTCAAACTTTTTCAAATAGATGTGAAGAGTTATTTTGTTAATGGATATGTTCAATAGGAATTTTATGTTGAAAAACCTCCTAGTTTTGAAGACATAAAATATCCTAAACATGTTTTTAAACTCACCAAAACATTATATGGACTTAAAAAAGCTCCTAGAGCCTGGTAGACAGACTTACAAGATTTTTGTTACAAAATGATTTTGTTAAGGAAACTGCTGATACAACCCTTTTTATAAAGAAATATAAGAAATTTTTTTTGATTGTTCAAATATATGTTGATGAAACTATATTTATATCAACTTAGAAATATTTAATAGATTCATTTTTGAATCTAATGAAATTTGAGTTTGAAATGAGTATGATGGGTGAGTTAACATTTTTCCTTGGTTTTCAAATTTCTAAAAAATCAAAAGAAACTTATATATCTCAACATAAGTATATTAAATATATTCTTAAAAATTATAGATATGACAACACTAAAAGTATAAGTACTTCAATCAGTACCTCAATTTCTCTTGATCTTGATGAAGCTAGGAAATCAGTAGATCAAACATCTTTTAGAGGTATGATAGGAAGTTTATTATACTTAATGGCTAGTCTTCCATAATTAATGTTTTCAGTATGATTATGTCAAATATATTAATCTTATCCATATGAATATCATTTAAAAGCAGTGAAAATATTTTTTTTCTATATAAAGGGAACCATAGATTTAAGACTTTTCTATTCTTTTAGAAATGTGTTTGTTTTAAAAAGTTTTTCAGATGCTAATTTTGTTGGATGTAGAATGGATAGAAAATTTACGTCAAGATATTTTTATTACTTAGGAGATTTATTGGTTTCTTGGTCATGAAAGAAGCAACACTCAGTAGCACTTTCCACTACTGAATTTGAATATGTTGCAGTTGGAAGTTTTTGTGCTCAAGTGTTGTGGATTCAACACACACTCATAGACTATGGCATGAATTTTACCAGACCAAAGATACCATGTAATAACACAAGTGACATTTCCCTAAGAAAAAACCATGCACATCACTCTTGTGAAAAGCACATAGATATTAGGCATCACTTTATTAGGGATCTCACACTTAAAGGAGATATCATTCTTCAATTTATCAGAATGCAAGATCAACTTACTAATATTTTTACAAAATATTTACCCTACAATAGATTTGAATAAATTAAACAAAATTTAGGAAGGATAACTTTAATTTAATATTCTATATTAATTTTTTGTTAAAACATATCTCATTACATTAAGAAACTCCTTTTCATAGGTGGAGTACATTTGTTGTTTCTCTAAATTTTTTTCCTTTATTTAACAAAAAAAATTGGAACCTAATTTTTTCCCTTTCATTAAAAATATTTATTTAGAATCTAAAAATTACATTTTCTTAATAAATTTTTACGGAATCATAATATTTTTTATACTAATTTTTTTTTCTAAGTAATATAAAAGGTATGTTTTTTACTTAAATCTCTGTAATTGAATTTTTTACATGTTGGTATTTTTATCATGTTTTAAGAAAACTCTGTCAGATTCACTTTCCATAAATCTGATTTTTATTTAAAACCACAAAATATTGGAACCTACAAAATCCTTCCTTTGCATTCATCTCAATCATTACCTCAGATCAAGCTTATATCAAATGTTGGATTAAATCAGTAATATGAACCATAAATGTGAAGCCTATATAAAGGCCCCCCTAATTTGTGTCCCACATCGTTTGTTCAAGACATCTTGCACCGAAGCTCTTCCCCTCTACAAATAATTCCTTTAGTTTTCCAAATTTCTTTACATTTCGGATGTCGCTCAAAGTTTCCTCACAGAATCAGATGACTTCAAACAAGGAAATAAAGGATTGGAAAATTTATAGATAAAGTTTGGTTAAACCAAATTTCATTTACAAGTATAATTATTTGATCATGAAGAATATCAAGATGAATAGATGGGAGAGTTTATGTGTAGACAATCTAAAAAGTCAGGATCTGGTTTATCCTGACCTTCTCATAGAATTTTATGATACAGTAAGTTTTTATAAATATTGAGGAAGGGAAAAGTTTTCATTTAAGAGCTACTGGAAGATATATTCTTCATCCTTCAACAAGACGAAAAATATTCTTGGGATTCCTTATATTGGTAAAGAAATATTTTTCCCTCACATGTTTCCAGATAAGATGGGAATTTTTGAGAAGGTAAAGTCAAATGAGTGCATTGGACTCAAGGGAGTGAAATACCTAAAGATCAACTATATTTCAACAAACTATAGGTTGTTATACTTTTGTTTACAAGGATTTATCATTCTGAGAAAGGGAGACAAATACTCTCTTAAGAAAAGTGTTATCTTAATGATGGAATTTTTGGTGAATCTAATAATGGTAAATCTTATCAAGTACATCATTCTTATCACCAACAATATAATGAATGGAACCCTCAAATCTCAAATTATCATATACTCGATGATCTGGTCAAGGATAATTTTCCTCTATTTATATTTCCTTAAATTTCCCTATTGTTCAAAACCTAGAACCTTCAAGATCATGTTTTTGAGTGATGATACTCTGAGGAGGATGAAAGTTGGTTTCAGTACCAAATCAGGAGAATTTTATGATCTTTTTAAAAGTCAGATTCAAGTTTTAATAAAAAAAGGGGACGTGGGGGAAACTTATAAGAAAACCCAGAAGAATAGAAAGGAGAAAGAACCAAAATCCAAAGAAAAAGATCCCATTTTGGAATCCTAGTCATCTCCACCAAAACTGAAAGAGAAAAAAACTTTTTCTGATGAAGATGTAGAAAAGTGGAGAGAGCAGAAGAAGAAGAAGAATGAAGGAGATTCTAGCTTTGTTCTCGATCCTAGAGAGGCAAAATCCCTAAAAATTCAAGCTATAAAATAAATTGAAAGGCATGAAAAATAAAAGAAGTTGAAGAAATTTTTTTCAGAAGTTGAGATCATCCAAGCCCTTCTCAAGGATATTAAAAAATCCTCTGAATAGCTTCAGGTACAAGAATCCTTTTTACAAGTGTATATTCTAGTAGAAACTCCGAGAAAGAAACATTCAATCCTGGAACCTATTGTGGAAGAGATATTTCAATAAAAATAAGTAGTAGAATAAGATGAGGAAGAAGAAGATAAAAGTGAAGATATCATCAAAAAATTAGAAGAATATCATGAGAAGGAAAGTCCTTCAGATAAGCTATCAATCAGAACTTCCCATGTTAAGTCAACCAAAATACATTCTCAAGGGAAATATGATAATGGATAGGATAAAGTTCATAAACCTTCTAATGATGAGAGAAGCAATCATGATTTCATTCATACTTATTATGATAAAAGAGATGGTGAAAAAGAAGATTTAAATGAATACAAGATAATACAAGTCTTAGAGAGTGAACATGAGACTCCAAAAGTTGAGAAAGAGATCTCTCGATCTGATAACGGAAAATATATGGTTGATGATACACCGAGAAAGGTTGTGTTTATGAAAGATAATAAAGACGTTGTTGGAACATCTAAGAGTAAAGATGAAGAGTTAGATAAAGTTTCCTCACCAATAAAGGAATTAAATTTTAAATCTTCATCCTTGATGGGTTAGGATTTCATTTTTTAGTATTTGAAGAAATTAGTGAACATAATACCCTTATTACCAAGTATCAATTCAAGATGTTAGTTTCTTCATCATTCTTTCAATAAGAAGTCAGAATTGATAATCATGCTCATGGAAAAGTTTTTCAAACTTGAAACAGAGTTCAGGACTTTCTATATGGTTGTGATGCTCATAGGAGATCATGTAAGGAAATAACTAAATGGTCTAATAGAATTATTGATGATATGAAAATCATGGAAATTTTTTAGGATTTAGTAATAGATGTTTTTGATTTGTCAGATGGTAATAAAAAACCTTACAACAATTTTTTACGAAAAGCTAAATCTCGATAAAGGTTATCGGATGCCAGAAGATATAGATCTAAATTGAAATTTGAATCTAGTTGCTCTAAATCTAAAGGTAGAAAGGGAACATAGGGTAGAGTTGAATTAAAATTTCAAACTCCAAGAATAGGTAGTGAAGTCCCATGCAGAAGTTCTAAAGTCTCATGATGAAAAAAATCAAGGCTCACAAAAAGAAGAATCAAGATCAGGATCAGTTTCTCAAGAGGTTTAAGGATGATCACGAAGAGTTGAAGAAATTAAAGGCCACCTTGAGGAATCTCATGCCGAAGGAAAATAAGGATGAATTATTTTCATAAAATTCCAATCTTATTTTTTTCTTTCTTCTGGTAAAATTTTTTCCTATCATAATGAAAAAATATCCCTCAATTATTTTTTTCTTGTTTATCACTAAACTTTTAGCTGTAATTTTTTTTCTATTCTCTCCATTATATTTGAAAATTACAAATGGGGGGAAAATAATTATCAAAATAATATTATGTAAAAGGAGGAGATTAAATAAGGGTGAGTTTACCTAAAAAAGAATTTTCTTATGTAAGAAAAACTAACTTCTCTAAGAAATACAAGAATATAATCCTTAGGGATTTCAAAACCTAAGGGGGAGTTATTCGTATTCATCCTAAGTCATATTTAAAGTAAGATAAGTATTTTTTTAAAGCTCAAAATGAAAAAAATCTTATTCCTTATATTTTTTTTCAAACAGTTGTTTGTTATTTACAAAAAGGGGTGATTGTTGAGTCAATAAGGTTTCTTTATGAATATTCCATTCCTCTATGTTTTGAAAATAACAAACACATTTTTCTAAAGGAAAATTATCCTATCTAAGCATAATTTTCTTAAAGATAATTTTCTTTCTCTACGAAAAGATTTATAATTATCCTTGGTTTTCGATGTCTTATTAAATGTTTTTTCAAAACTATGTATAATCATTTTTTTATTAAGTCAAAAATTAGGATCCTTATCAAAAACCTCAGAATATTACAGTTCCATAGATACTGAGTCTTTCTATTTTTAGACTCCAAATTCTCTGAAATGAAAACTCTGAATTCTTTGAAATTTGGGCTCTAAATTCTCTGAAATTCAGACTCCAAATTCTCTGAAATTCAGAATCTAAATTCTATGAAATAAAGACTATGAATTCCTTATAATTCAAACTATGAATTCCTTATAATTCAGACTCCAAATTCATTAGAATTGAGAATCTTAATTCTTCAAAATTCAGACTCCGAATATCCATTTTTCTAGAATCTGATTGTTCATATACTTAGACTCCGAATTCCATTTTTTCCTAGATTCTGATTATTTATATTTTTTTAAGATACTTTATTTTCCTAACATATTGTTCCAACTTTATCGGATATAATTTTACTTAAGGTTCTTAAAATTAAGAATGTTTTTCTAACATGATTCAATTTACTGACCGTTTTTTTGTTACAAGAAACGATGTCATACAATTTGTTTCTAACTAACTGTTGGTTGAGTGACACGTGTACAGGTCCCTCTGAGATTCAGGAAAAAATACGACCATTGGAGGAGGGAGCTGACTGTTGGAATCCTTACCTAAAAATAGGATCTCATTTGAATAATCTCGTTAAACAATGATTCTATGATCCTAGAGATTACATGCTATGAAGTAATTTCTAGAGAGAGAAAGATACTTGTGCCTTGTGCGATTTATGAACATCTTGTTCAAATGTGAACATCATGTTTTGTGCGACTCTGATTTTTTCTATGTACAATCGAGGAATTCCGGGGATAGGAAGACAGAGGTTCTGAATACCTTAAAATATGAGGGCTTGCAGGGATAGAAAGACAGACTCTTATATTCTTATCGTGGGCTTACCCTAGTGTGGGTAAGATAAAATTTATTAAAAGTATAAATCAAGGGACCTTTATCTAAGCTTGTTCGATGCTCTTCTCTTAGGGTTAAAAGACTTTCTACTTGTTTAATTCTTTTTATTACAAGTCATAATTCCATTATATTTTGTAAAAGAAATAAAGTATTACTTTCTTATACTTTCTTATACTTGTATACTTTGATAAATAAGATTATATGTGCTTTAAGGTAGAATCTATCCTTAAGATAAACTTTATTATGTTCCTTTATGTTTAAATTGGTTAAGTATAGGCTTCTTGAAATTGGATCTAGGACCTTCCAATTATCCCTTTACATAAGAACCAAATAGAGTTTGGGAATTTACTTTGTTTAACTTTGTTAAACAGATATTTCCTTAAGGTTAAAAGTGAATGTTTTAAAACTTATAATTCACCCCTCTTGTAATTGAGAATCTACATATTCTATTTCAATCCTACACCTACATTATGATATTTTATTTATAAATTTCAGATAATAAATAAATAAATTTAATTATGACACAATGATGATGCAATGATTGCTTCATTAATAAAAGATTCAAATAAATGATATTATAAATATTAAAATACATATAAATATTAAAATAAATATTATTTGACATAATTAATGTCAAAAAAGAATTATATAGCTAAATATTACATTTTATTATTGATTAAATGTTTTTTTGAAAGAATCAAGTTGTTATGAATTTGTAAAAAAGTCAAGTATGAATAGAGTCCAAAATAGACAAAATTCATAACATAAAATATAAAATATTTTTTTAAGTGATATTTAATGTATAAAAATATAATATTCCTCCAAATGGTTAAGATAAGTCCAAATATGTCATAAATTACTTTTTTGTGGGTCGTTTGACATGATTTTGTAATTAAATTAACCCACAATGTGTAAATAACATGATATCACTGTAAAATTAAAAAATGTAAAATAAGGGTTAAATAAAAAAGATAAGGATAAAAAAATATTCAAAACTTGTATAAAATTTATTGGATGATGTGTATTCAAACCAAAATCTTATTATATTTGAATTATATTATTTTTGGACCATTTTTAATCAAAATTGAATTTATAATAAATTAATATTTTAAGACTTTCTTAAAGAGATCCCCCTCCCTCTTATAAAAGGCCACCACATGTACCCACTTAATGAAACATCTCAAGACACTTGGATAATCAAAATTATGCTCAAATAAGATCACAACATCTCTACCTTCCTCTTATAAGCCTTAACTTGTGCATAAGTCAATTCAAGAAAGCCTTTTGTTTCAAATCAAAAGATGTTACCTGATTCAAAGGAAACGTATTCTCTCAAGTCCCTTAACTATATTTTCCTTCTCCACTACCAATTCTATTATTATTATTTGATTACATAACAACTATAGTATCCTAAATATAATTTAATGTTTTTATGAGATGTATTTGAACTACACTTACACACACCTCCATCTAATATATATGAACATATTGTTTCTATGTATGGAGAACTACTACCTCACGAAACGATGATTATTCAATTTTATCGTACCACATATCATGGTGCCCATTATGATGGTAATGTATTTATATATGTTTTATATTATATTTATTTCTTCTATATGATTATGTAATTTCTATTTACCACATACCTTTATTCTTTCAAAAATTTGTAAATACGATAATTTCATTTGAGGAAGTGTATACTACCACCCCCTCAAAGTGATATGACTCATTCATGCTATACAAGGAATATATAAAGGATAATTTTATTAAACCTATGATAAATACATGATATAAATATAATTCTGGTTTTATAATATACATTTATATCATTTGATTATCATTCTTTTAATATGACAATGAAATGAATGTAGTGTTCATACGTACGTACGGCCTACCGTCTCCATGAACGGTGCATTTCATTTCTTATCTCAAAATATTATGGATATTATTAATACATATATACTGGATATATATGATATTTAAATCATGAATAATATTTTGGAGATTATGCACTTTTTATCACATGAATAATTTAAATCAAACAAGTTCATTTTCGACTCAAGTACTGAATATCGACAAACCGAATGATATGAACATAAATAATTATGTAATTTTTATAACATGGTAATAAGTGATATAAAAGAAATAATAAAAATGAAAAAGGTTATAAAGAAAGTATAAATTAACCTAAGTTTATTATTTACGAAATTAAATAATGAATGGGACAAGTCAGATTCAAGGTAAGGGGACTTCTTAACCCAATTTCTATTCTTTGGGTTAATCTTATACTACATGATTATGTCGTTCTATGATTATGTGAGAAATAAATTTTTATCTACTATACTTTATTTATAATTTATTTATGTGTATTTATAGTTAATACACATAATAAATCCTTTTTATTAACAAAATAATTTTTTTAGGGTAATTTATAAACTCAATTTCGACTCATTGTGTTTTACACATACTTCATTGATTATATTATGACAAGATTATGTGTCGAGAAACTATTTATTTATTTATGTTGTAATTTCCAATTCCCTTTGTGTGGGTATACTTTTTATACACATAATCTCCCCATTGATAAATTCTGACTTCATTTATATGATCTTTGTAAGGTATTTCATCTCAATTTATATTCCATTGAGACTTATTTATTGTTATGAACCACTTCACTTTTTTATAGTGTATATACTTCGCTTTGAAATATTGTATCATGAATCTCCTTATTCTCAAGATATTATATGTTTTTTTTATTTTTTTCATTAATTATTTTTACTCAAGTGTTTCTCAAGTGTTATGAGACTCTTTAACTAAAACATCATTTTAAATGTTTTAAAGATTTATTCTTCTAAATATTTCTCATTAATGTCCATGTATTAAAAATGGTTTTAAGGATTTATTTATATGGAAATATATGTTTTAAATTTTTTATTCTAGAATTTAGTTTAAAAGTTAAAATTAGTATGAGACACTTTGATTCAAAAATATCTTTATTAAATGTTTTACATGGTTTTGGAAATGGATTGAATATTTTAGTATATTGAATTGATTTCTTGTGATTGATGAGTGAAATGTTGATAATTTCAATCTTTTATATGATACGATTATGTAATGGTACTTAGAAAATTGATAGGTGGTTATATAATAAACCAAATATGGGTGGTTCTATGATAAACCTAGGGCAGGTGACCCCGTGATATCTCTCCAATGAATTGGGTAACATGACAGAGGTAAATGTTATGGTTTCTCCGAATAGATTTAGAAAATATGTCTTGATGGGAATTTCGACCATAACCATAAACGTTTCTCCCTATAAAGATATGAAAGCTACAATGTATGTATGATATGGATGCAACAAGTTACCTGTATGTTTTATGATTTATATGAAGTTTTGTAGGAATATTATTATTAAATGATGTAAGATAAGTAGTTTATGTTTTATGGGTGAAAAGTATGGTTTTGTGAAAATGTTTTCATGGGTTTTAAATATTGATGGACTAATGGTTTTAGTCCTTATTTTATATTCCTTAATGATATTTTTATGCTCATACCATGTTTTTTAAATTTTTTTCACAGGGTATAAGGAAGGATAAGAGAAATTAATAATTCATGACTATTTTTATTAAGAAAATAAATCTTGTTTTATTTAAGGAGATATTATTGTGAAAAAAATTGGATAGAGTAGAAGTACCTACTTTGTAATTTCTAAGATATAATTAATAGTTAGTATCTAATTCTCTCAAACACTAAACTTTAAATTATACTATAAGTGAATTAATGTATAATTAATGACTTATATAAAGATTATGTAACATTTAAGGTTGGGTCCTTATAGTTGGTATGAGTGGAAAGGTTTAGAAAACTTTAGGGTTTAGGATGCCTTCTTAAGAGATAGGGATATCATATGAGTATATAATTTTGAGTTCGATCATATTTTCAATGTCTTAGAAACCACTTTTAAGGATTTATGATCTGAAATATTATGGTGACTAATGGTATTTTTGGAGACATTCACCTTTGAGGAAAATATAGGTTATTAATTTTTGGGACGAAAAATGTGAGGTATGGGATAACCATTGAGGTTAAAATATGTTATGGTTATTTTTGATGATTTTATCTCATTTTTTGTAATGTTATAAAATTATACAGTTTTTAAAAAAGGAAAACACATAGAATGTTTGACAAATCGTTGTGTCAGACAAAGATACATGAATCAAACCCACAACCGAAGTGTGATCGGGATTTATTGCCTACCACTGGACTACGTGAAGTCCCCGGTTTGTATGCCTTGTTATTTTTAGTTAAATGATTTTATGGATCAAGAATAAGTTTAGTTTGGGAACTTATGTTTTATCAAATGGATATTCTTAGTATAGGAAAATTATTTTTTTGATTAAGTGATAAATGTTATTTTGGATGACATTTTCTATTTTGGGAACACTATTGGCCTTAGGAAAATAGAATACTATGGGATTTAATTTGAGGAGTAATAGCCAAATTTTATTTTTGAAGAATCTATGTTTTTATTGTGGACATATGGATATTTGGGTTATTTATAGAAATGATTAACTTATCATTTAGAATATATGATTAGGTTAATTACTTTTAAGCATGAGACTTTAATATTAGTCGATGTTATTTGGAGATAAATGTTAAGATTTATTATGGAAGACGATGTGATGAAATCCTTTTGAATTTTGGGTTTCAATATTAGTTTGGATTATTTTATAGAATTTTAAGGACATTTATTTGTTTAATATTTTTTGTTGAACTTTGGTTTTGTTTATTGAATTTTGGATATTCAGAGCAGTATTTATTTTTATAAAAAAATATTCTTTTTGGGGGATTATCTGATCTTGTACTAACCATTTTGGTTTTGGTTAATGTCTAAAGATAAGGGAAATATATTATTTAACTTTTTGGATTATGTGATTATCTAGAAGTTGATTCTAGTGCTTTATGTGTGAACAAGTCATATTTAATTCTCATCAATTTTAGAAAATATGAGTTTGCTGTTGATATTTATAAAGGGATGAAACTCTACTTGACAAGTTAGTATGTTTCCTTACGTTCTTAGTCAATATCGTAAATAAATTCCTAAAATTTATGAAAAATACCTTAAACAAAAATGTTTTTGGTTTACTTTTCCTATTGTAAAATCAAACACTGTTGAACTGATCACAAGTTTATGGTTTTCTGGTTGTTAACATTCTCCTAGTCATGTTTTCTATCACTCTAAATCGGAACTTGACACTTAGTTTTTCTTCTATGTCCATGTTTTCTTACATGAAACCCTAGTATGTGTTATCTCAGGTGAACTTTACACTTATATTTGAAACTTTTAATGTGGTATTTTTATTAACTCTTTTTCTGATTTGGGTTTTTCAATGAAGTTACCGAGCCAAATTTTATAATTAAGAGGACACAATTTCCAAAAGGGGGGAATGATGTAATGACCCGGTTATTTATAGAATAAATCATTTTCATATATATTAATATTTATGAATAAGTTATTAATTTTAATTTAAATATGACACTTTTTCCAACATTGTACCTGACATACAATAACGGGTTTCTCTGAAATCTTTCATTGCACACAACGATGAGTTATACAGAAAAATAATACAATAATAATGTTATTATTTTTAATGGTTATTAACGCCTAGCCATATTATTGTAAGGAATGAATATAAATAACCAAAATATGATTATACATGTTTTTTAATTGTTTTCACATTTATCCAATAAATTTTAGAGGCTTAAAATGAGAGTGACTACAATTTTAAGCATAAAATACTCTAATATTTTTTAGGTCAGTTTACCACCTTTTGGTGGAGAACCCTTTTTAAATAATTTTTTTTTCAATTTTATATTATCTATATAACAAAATAAACTTCTTATATTGAATCATTACATAAAAATTTACTTTGGTTAATTTATTTGTAATTTTCTGATAAAGTCCATTTATTAACGAATAGTGAAAATACTGCATTTTAATTCAAAACTGCATTTTCATCTAATTTATTTATATAGGTAGATTATATTTTTAATTGGTTTTAAAGTTTAATTGGATTATTTTATATCATTCAATCCAATTTTGGTCATTTTATGTAATTTCACTTTTAAATCGGACATAAAAGCATGTCAATCTTCTGATAGTTTTTACTTCTTAAAATATATCTTTTGGGTTTTGACTATGAGAATTAATTTTAAATAAATTTCTGAAAACTATCTGTTTTGAATTTGGAAAAATATATTACATATTTATAATAGTAATGATTTTTTTTAAATAGGTACCTTTTATTTTTGGATATTATGAATAGTAACTTGAGTAATTATTTTTATTTACAATGACTAAAGGGTAAATCTGGTAAACAAGGGTAAAAAATAATATTATAATTATAGAAAACTACCCAAAAACGTGTTATAATCCTATTTTATGAGACATTTACGACCATGGGTATCCTTGGGTCGATTTCAGGACCCCATGTATCCACTTGGGTGTGATGGTGACCTTTTATAATTTTTAATTTAAAGAAAAGGGATGTATAACATAACCATGTATCTTCTTACTAAACTAGTTTTTATATGATGTTATATAAGTGATATCTCCATCTATAAATAGTCATTATAAATCTGAAAGTAATTACCACATCATTATATTTGTTTTATAATTTTTAGACATAAAATAAATAAATTTAATTATGACAAAATGATGATGTAGTGATTGGTTCATTAATAAAGGATTTAAATAAATGATATTATAAATATTAAAATAAATATTATATGCCATAATTAATGTTATACATTAATTATATAGATTAATATTACATTATTGGACTGATTTTGTAAAGACCTGTAAAATTGAAGGAATTTTTTTTCCTTAATTTTCTTTGGGATTTTACAAGAACGCAGTTTCTGACGACACCTGATTCTGAGGCCCGGTGTGCCTGGAATCATTTTCGGAAGTTTAGCTTGGGTATGTTCTGTGAACGAACGAGCGGGTTTTTCTAACTTTTGAACTGGTGCTCAGAATTGAAATATGAGGACACCAATGGTATCACAGCGTATTTAATTGCTTAGAAACACCTTTTCCGGAGTTGCATTTGCTCGGGTGGAGTTTTACTTAATTGGGTTAACTAAAGAATAAAATAATATACTGTGCAACAGATTTCATTTTTATTCAAGGAAGTTTTAACCTAAGCTAAGTGGTTGAGTGGGACCCATATCCTAACTAATCCACTAGGTAGGATATTTGTGTGGTGGGGCCCACAGGATCCCCACCATTTCTTTTCTTCACCCCCTCCTTAAATAAGGTAACGCACCCGCACCCCTATTAAGTGGAAATCAACCCTTGCGATTATCTGTTTATGAAACACATCTTTTAATTTGAAGGTTTAAACGTTTCAATTAATTCAATTAATTGATTGATTCAATTTTTGAATTTTCAAAGGCGTTTGGATGTGTGTTAATAAAATAAGACAAGTATTATTTTATTAAGGGGTTCATTGTGCCTGAAGTCTTGGGAGAAATTGCTCAAGGTCTTGAAGTTCTTCTTCCTCGATGAAGAATGTGAAGAACGATGACCTCTGAAGATGGATGACGGTGAGATACGCCTTCCTCGGAGATCGATGACCCGACGTGCATCCTTTCGTTCCTTCTTCCCGCGTCAAAGGAAGGGAAACACTGTTCCTCCTCGGACGCTCTCCGTCAACGTGTACGGAACCTTCTTCTGTGATGTTGAATTATGCGATGAACATTCGTTCCACTACGCTCTAGGTAGGGGATTATTTTAATTGTTTGTTCATGATTACTTCCGCCACCATTCTTCATTTCAAATTGGGCCACCTGTTATCGCAATAATGGGAGGAGGTTGGACCGCATGAACACAGATGACCCCCCTCTCCCCTTGGTTGTTTGATATTGTTTGCGGCACGAGCAAGGAAACGCGATGCTGAAGCACCATGCGGGAAATATTAAAGGAAGGGTGAAGAAGCGCGGCATCGTCGCGCCGCGCCGTTGAAGACGAACTAAACCACGGCGCCGTCGCGTGGCGCTGGAGAACCACAATGGCACCGCGGCCGGAGCGGGGCCGTGACGGAGTAGGGAACGATGGCCGGTTTTCGGTCCCCGGCGTCATAGCAGGGGGACAGGACCGCCCCAGTCCCGTGGCGGCAGCAGCCGGCCGGCTTGTGCGGGCCAGCCGGTCAAGGGGAAGTGTCGGGGGTCGTAACCCCCGGCTGGCCAGCAGGAGTGTCCCCCCACATGGGGGTCGCGGTTTCACAATGCGGGGGGCAGCGCCCCCCCCCCCCCCCCCCCCTCATCGGTCGTCCGTTACGACCGAGCTGCCTGGCCGCGCGGGCCAGGCCGAGCCGCCTGGCCGGGTCGCGCCCAGGACGAGCCGGGCCGGGACACGCCGGCCGGGCCACACCCACCGGGCTGAGCCACGCCCTAATGGGATGGACCCGGACCCGGGTCAGGTCGACCAGGTTCGGGCCGACCCAGGGGGTATCAGACTGGGTCGGACCGGGCCCGAACCCCTATTCCCGGACCTCTTTGGGTCTTTTTCCCATAACATGGGCTGCAGACGTCTGATCGATGCAACATTAGCTGCGATGCGATCCTTGGATCGAGATGGTCGTTTTGGTATATTACACTCAAGGTTTCGGAGAACTTTGGGTTCAGCCAGGTTGGTTCGTACACGAAACCAACCGGGCCCTCGGAGCGAAAACACTTATAACCTGAGCTCCGGACATCCGATTGATGTGCCATCGACTTTGATGGATTCCTATTAGTGAGACGGGCCTTTTGGCTTACTCCTCTAGAGGATTGGACACAGTTGCAGTACGGTCGGGTTGGTTTTGACTTAAAAACCAACCGGGTCCCTGGGACGAAAAGGCCAATAACTCTCAGACCGGGCGTCCGATTGACGCGTTGTCTGTGACGTTGAGTTCCTGTTGACGATACGGAACTTTTGGATACATCAACTTCGGACTACGTGTCAGTTGATGTATCCACCCCTCGGCTCATGGATAGGACCCTCCCGAACGAGTTTTCTATGTGTGGGAACCCTAGAGCTGGTTGCCACTACGACGACGATGACGACTGTACAAAAATCCTCCGTGGATTCGACGGCGGCAACTACAACACTCAGCGATCCTACGTGGATCAGTGCTACTGATCCTTTGTGAGTTAGATTCTATGTGGTTCAGTGCTCAATGGTCTTGTGTGGGCCAGCGCCTACCGATCCTGTGTGGGTCAGATCCTGTGTGGGTCATTGAGAGGGTTAGTTCGTATCGATCATGTGTGGGTCCGATGGATTAGATGAATCAGTGGTTATATCTGATCATCTCTATCGTCTTATGAAGAGGTATACATATGTGAGCTGAATCTTGACTTTCAATCATTATCTTCGATATGATTGACTTGCATTCCTGTGTGGATTGTGTTGGGCTATCCTGTGTTGACGTGATGGAACTTGGGCTCAGATGTTGGTGCCAAACTCGAATTGATGACTTAGGTATATGTATGGTCATAAACCTAAGTAGTGTTAGATTTTACTTCGTAATTGTATATTTGCTTTGGGGATTATCCTTTGTGAATTCTGGGAGACCTTCGGGGGTCTCGGGGTCCCTACTGAGTAGATTATACTCACCCTTACACGGGTTATGCCCGCACTACATTGTGTTGGATGCAGACGACGGACAACACTGATCGTGTTTGAGGCTACCAAAGCAGGTCGGTGCCTGGAGGAGGACCACTGGGCGGGACGTACATGGAGAGGACGGCAGGACCTGAGGAGCTGAGGTGGATATCTGTACCCACCCTTCAGGTGGGACTACCAGTGGACAGCTCGACAATGCGGCTTTACTTTTCAGTTGTTGTACTTACTTTTTCAGTTGTACTTTACTTCAGTTTGGGTTTGTATTCTGGCCCACATACTTTACCATACTTTCTATTGTACCCAGCTTTACATAGTGTTTACTTCAGCTTGCTTTCTTTCTCTATGGTGTTTGTTTACTTTAAAAATGAAATGTCTTCCCTTTTTATCAGGAATTACGCCTTGGCGATAGTCGCCAGCCCCTGGCCTATTGAAGGCGGGCTTGGGGTAGTCACAGCACGGGCCCTAAGGACGGGTCATGACAAATTGGTATCAAATGAGTACGGTTCTACTGTAGAACTCAGGACTCTGATCTTTCTTCTATGTGAAGCTATATTTTTTAGTGTATTGGGTGTGGTTATCAGTCCAGGGAGTCTAGTGTTGGTGCGGCGGCCGATGTATCCGTACACTAGGACCCTGACTTCTGATTTCCGACTTAGTTCATGAAAACATTGATTGCATTAGTGTTTCAAATTTTCTTTGTGATTTCTATGTGTCAGCTCACCAGGTATACTGTTTGACCATGGTGAACCTGTTTCTTTTCATGATGGCCCCACGACCGCAGCAAACTAGGGTTCCGAGCGTTGTGCGTGACGACAGCCCCCCGAGCGACGAGGCCTAGGTACAGGGCCCTTTGACAGCAGAGGCACCGGCGGTACCTCTACCCTCCGAGCCACCGATGCTACCAGCCCCAGCCGCTGACAGTGCATGTCGCCTTAGTGCACTGCATGAGTTTCAGCATCAGTGACCGCCCAAGTTCTGCGGCGAGACAGACCCTCAGGCAGCCGAGGATTGGCTGGAGGCAGTTTTACGAGTTTTCCGATTAGTGGGCACACCAGCTGACCTCAGGGTGATCCTCGCAGCGAGCCTCCTACACGCGGCAGTAGGCAGATGGTGGAACATGATGCTCCAGGTGCACGACGAGACATATCTCCCTTGGACGGACATTGAGAGCCTCTTCCACTCGGAGTTTGTCCCAGCCACCCTCCGTGCGGTGCGCATCCAAGAGCTACTACAGATGCGGCAGGGCAGCTTGACGGTCGCCCAGTAATCGGTGAGATTTACCAACCTCTTGCGTTATTCGATTGACATGGTACGTGACCCATTCTTCCAGGCCCGGATCTTCAAGCAGGGATTGAGGCATGAGATCAGGGCATCGTTGATCTCCCTCAGCATTCCGACACAGGCAGGGGTACTGGAGCGAGCCCTTCTCCTCGAGATCTTTCTTACTGAGTCTACACTAGCAGCAAGACCTACCACAGGGTGGCACGAAGTAGAGTCTTCTGCAGTTAGCAGTCGACGGATGACACATGGGTCCAGGTGGACCAGACCCTCAAGCGGATGACCTCCATACACTGACTTAGTGCTGCGGGGCACACAGCACAGAGCCAGTCTTTCGAGAGGTAGATAGTGCTACGCATGTGGCTGGCAGGGCCACATGGCTCGTGACTGCCCGACCCGTCGTGCCAAGGAGCAGCAGACAGTTGAGGGACCACCCAGGCAGAGGCAGAGGGTCGACCGTGGTGGTCCGCAGGGAGCTGGCGAACGAGCTAGAGGAGCTGGCCGAGCAGTAGGTGATGGACGACGCTTTGAGGCTCTACCACCACCACCACCAAGAGGTCCACCCCGACCCCAGGGAGCTGGCGGGCAGAGACAGGAACAGATTCAGGTAGCGGAGGCCTACAAAAATGGAATGCCCGAGATGATTCGAGGTACTATCTATGTCTATTCCACCCTTGCTGCAGTTCTTATAGACACAGTGGCGAGTCATTCTTTCATAGCCTCTACCATTGTTCGGAGCTCGGAGATTCCAATGGATCCGTTGGCTCGATCCTTATGGCTAGAGACTCTTACAGGAGCAGACTCGACGATTACGGACTGGTGCCGGTAGTATGAGATTACTCTAGGAGGCGAGAGATTCGGCTGAGATCTTCTTGTAGCAGCGTCGAGGCCTTACGACGTCATCTTGGGCATAGATTGGTTATCTATAGTCCATGCTCAGATTGACTGTATTAGGTGCAAGGTGCGGTGTGTACGCACTGACGGGAGCGGGTTCACCTTCACCGGCGAGAAGGGAGCCTTCGCAACACAGGATGGACTCTTGCAGAAGAGTGGACAACCCATCACTCATCAGTTGGCTAGCCTCATCCTAGGAGCAGTTGATGTGCAGAGTCCTGGTTTTCCTGCAGTGGTGGATCAGTATGCGGACATTTTCCCCGACGACGTTCCAGGACTAACTCCTCATAGATAGGTAGACTTTTATATTGATCCGTACCCCGGGACAGCCTCTAAATCCACCCCAGTATATCGGATGGCTCCCACTATGCTATGGGAGCTACATGAACAATTGGAGGACTTGCAGGGCATGGGATTCATCCGAACCAGTGTTTCACCCTGGGAATCCCCGATTTTTTTTTCAAGAAGGCGGACGGAAGCATGCGACTTTGTGTCGACTATCGTCGCCTGAACTAGGTGACAGTAAGGAACAAGTATCCGCTACTGAGGATTGATGACCTCTTTGATCAGCTCAAGGGAGAATGGTGGTTCTCGAAGATAGATCTCAGGTCAGGCTATCATCAGCTTAGAGTTCGGGATGAGGACGTGCAGAAGACGACCTTCAGATGTCGGTATGGCCACTATGAGTTCTTGGTTATGACATTCGGTGTAACCAATGTTCCAGAAGTGTTCACAGGCCTCATGAACAGGATATTTCAGCCTTACCTAGATCAATTTGTCGTGGTCTTCATCGAAGAAATTTTGATATACTCGATGACTAAGGATGAGCACGCCTACCACTTGCGGGTTGTACTGGACACACTCCGAGAGAACAAGCTTTATGGAAATCTCTCGAAGTGTTAGTTCTGGATAAGTGAGGTCCACTTCTTGGGACACGTCATCTCTGAGGTGGGAGTTGCGGTGGATCCTGCGAAGATCGAGGTAGTGCTAGCTTGGGAGCCACCCCGGAGCGTGAAGGAGGTGCGGAGTTTCTTAGGACTAGATGGATACTACCGAAGATTTGTGCCAGAATTCTCCAGAGTTGCGGCACCACTCTCAGCTTTGACGAAGAAGGGGAAACCCTTTGTGTGGTCAGACAGATGTCAGTAGAGCTTTCAAGAGATGAGAAAGAGTTTGACCAGCCCGCCTATTTTGAGGCTACCGAAGGACGTAGTTGGGTACATAGTTTATTGCGATGCATTAGGGACCAGAATCAGATGTGTCCGGATGCAGGAGCGGTCCGTGATCACCTATGGATCACGATAGTTGAGGCAACATGAGCATAACTATGCTACCCATGACCTGGAGTTAGCAGCAGTGGTCTTCTCTCTGAAGATGTGGTGACACTATCTAATGGGCGAGTGCTTTATAGTCTATTCTGACCATCAGAGTCTCAGGTACATCTTCTCACAGAAGGACCTGAACCTGAGATAGTGGCAATAGCTTGAGTTCCTCCAGGACTATGACTTTGAGATAGTCTATACTCCTGGAAAGGGGAACGTAGTAGCCGATGCTCTCAGCAGGAGGACGAGCATTCAGCTACTTGGGGAGGCGACTGAGCAGCTAGCCGCTTTGCAGATATCCTTCGTGGATAGAGATAGAGCAGCCTTTCTTCATTCACTCACAGTCACTCCTCCACTACTGCGGCGGGTCAGAGAGGCACAACGTGGGGACGCCGACTGTGAGACACAGTATGCACAGATATCCTCAGGACAAGCACCTGATGGTTTCTAATTAGGAGGAGAGCACAACATCCTTTTCAGAGGACGTACCTTGGTACCAGTTTCATTATGAGAGGATGTTCTGAGAGAGTTTCACACTTCCCCTTTGGCGGTACATCATGGAGTGGTGAAGATGTACCAGGATCTCAGACGACAGCATTGGTGGCTGGGCATGAAGAAGGTTGTGGCAGAGTTCATTTCTCGATGCCTCACCTGCAAGCAGTTGAAGGCAGAGCACCAGGTACCAGCAGTCTTGGTACAACCCTTGGAGGTCCCTTAATTTAAGTGGGATGGGAGATCTATAGACTTCATGAATGGAATACCACGCACTTCCAGACGTCATGCCTCTATTTGGGTGATTGTCGACCGACACACCAAGTTGGCTCACTTCTTACCGATCAGAGAGCAGGGCTCAGTGGAGAGCTTGGGACATCTCTACATTTAGGAGATACTACAGCTTCATGGTGTTCCATCATCTATCGTCTCTGATTGAGATGATCTCTTTACTTCCCGGCTCTGGGAAGGGTTGCATGAGGCGTTCAGGACGCAGCTACGTATGAGCACCTCCTTTCACCCTTGGACAGATGGTCAGACAGAGAGGTCCCTTGAGACTCTCGAGGACAGGCTCCGCGCATGTGTCCTCGACTTTGGTCGTAGCTGGGAGGACCAACTACCCTTGGTGGAGTTTACGTACAACAACATCTACCACTCCACCATCGAGATGGAACCATACGAAGCGTTGTACGACCGACCTTGCAGATCACCGCTATACTGGACAGACCCTGGGGAGCCAGCACTTGTGGGACCGGAGATGGTCCAGGACATGACAGAGAAGGTCCAGGTCATCTCGGAGTAGATGAGGACTGCTTAGAGCCAGCAGAAGTCTTATGCTGATAGGAGGCGGAGGCCACTGGAGTTCGAGGATGGCGACCACGTCCTCTTGCGGGTCTCACCTTGACGTGGATTACGAAGATTTTTCCATGGCGGAAAGTTGTCTCCATGCTTCATCAGACCATTCCAAGTACTCAGCAGGATTGGCAAGGTGGATTATCACCTGGCTCTACCACCTCAGTTGCACCGGGTGCATGACGTCTTTCACATATCTCAGCTGAGGAGACACGTGCATGACCCGACGCATATCATTGACCATGGGGATCTGGACATTGATGATGGGGAGACTTTTTCGGAGGTCCTGGTGGAGATTGAGGATCAACTAGAGAGGATCCTATGTGGACAGTCGATTCCTCTAGTGCTCATCAGATGGCAGCATGGAAGCCTCCAGGAGAGCACTTGGGAGTGGGGGGCTCAGATGCGTGAACAGTACCCATATTTGTTTCCCTAGTTTTTGATGTATCTTTATGGGGACGTAAATCCCTGAGGTGGGAGTAATGTAAATACCCGTAAAATTCAAAGAAATTTTTTTTCTTAATTTTATTTTGGATTTTACATGAATGCAGTTTCTAATGGCACATGATTCTGAGGCTTGGTGTGCCCGGAATCATTTTCCGAAGCTTAGCTGAGGTACATTCAGTGAACGAATGAGCGGGTTTTCCTAACTTTTGAATCGATGCTCGGAATCGAAATCTGAGGACACCGATGGTATCGCAGCGCCGGTAATTTCTAAGAAACACATTTTCTGAAGTTGCGTTTGCTCGGGTGGATTTTTACTTAATTGGGTTAAATAAAGAATAAAATAAAATATTGTACAAAATATTTTATTTTTATTCAAGGTAGTGTTAACCTAAGCTAAGTGGTTGAGTGGGACCCACATCCTAACTAATCCACTAGGTAGGATATTTGTGAGGTGAGGCCCACACGAGCCTCACTGTTTCTTCTCTTCACCCCCCCCTCCTTTAATAAGGTAACACACCCGCACCCCTATTAAGTGGAATTTAACCCTTGCGTTTATCTGCTTATGAAACGCCACTTTTAATTTGGCAGTTTAAACGTTTCAATTAATTCAATTAATTGATTGATTCAATTTTTGAATTTTCAAAGACGTTTGGTTGTGTGTTAATAAAATAAGACAAGTATTATTTTATTAAGGGGTTCGTTGTGCGTGAAGGGTTGGGAGAAATTGCTCAAGGTCTTGAAGTTCTTCTTCCTTGATGAAGAACACGAAGAACGCCGACCTCCGACGACGGAAGACAATGAGAGACGCCTTCCTCGGAGATCGACGACACGACGTGCATCCTTTCTTTCCTTCTTCCCATGTCAAAGGAAGGGAGACATCGTTCCTCCTCGGACGATCTCCGTCAACGTGTACGGAACCTTCTTCCGCGACGTTCAATTCCGCGACGAGCCTTCGTTTAACTACGCTTGAGGTAGGGGATTATTTTAATTGTTTGTTCGTGATTACTTCCACCGCCATTCTTCATTTAAAATTGGGCCGCCTGTTATCGCAATAATGGGAGGAGGTCGAACCGCACGAACATGACCGTCCCCCCTCTCCCCATGGTTGTTTGATATTGTTTGCGGCACGAACAAGGAAACGCGGTGCCAAAGCACCGCGCGTGAAATATTAAAGGAAGGGCAGAGAAGCGCGGAGCTGTCGCGCTGCACCACGCCGGTGAAGATGAACTAAACCACGGTGTCGTCGCGTTGCGCCGGAGAACCACAAAGGCACCGCGGCCGGAGCGGGGCTGCGGCAGAGGGGCGCGACGCCGTCACGCCACACCGGATGGACTAAGGCCACAACGAAGCAGGGAACGGCTGCTGGTTTCCGGCCGCCGGCGTCAGAGCAGGGGGACGAGACCGCCCCGGTCCCATGGCGGCAACAGCCGACCGGCCGGTGCGGGCCGACCGGTCAGGGGGAAGTGCCGGCGGTCGTAACCCCCATCTGGCCAGCAGGAGCGACCCCCCACATGGGGGCCGCGGTTTCACAACATGGGGGGCAGCGCCCCCCCCCCCCCCCCCCTCATCGCTCGGCCGTTACGGCCGAGCCGCCTGATCCCGCTAGCCAGGCCGAGCCTCCAGGCCGAGCCGCGAGGCCGAGCCGCGAGGCCGGACGGCCAGGCCGGGCCGCACTCAGGCTGGGCCGGGCTGCGCCGCACCGGCCGGGTCGGGCCAAGCCCACCCGGGCTGGGCCGCGCCCTAATGGTCCGGACCCGGACCCGGGTCCGGTCAACCCGGTTCGGGCCGGGTCGGACCGGGCCCGAACCCCGATTCCCGGACCTCTTTCGGTCTTTTTCCCATAACATGGGTTGCGGACCTCCGATCGATGCACCGTCAGCAGTGATGTGATCCTTGGATCGAGGCAGTCATTTTTTTATAATACAATCGTGGTTTCGGTGAACTTTGGGTTTGGCCGGTTTGGTTCGTACATGAAACCAACCGGGCCCTCGGAGTAGAAACGCTTATAACTTGAGCTCTGGACGTCTGATTGAAGTATCGTCAACTTTGATGGATTCCTCTTAGTGAAACAGACCTTTTGGATTACTCCACTCGAGGTTTGGACGTAGTTGGAGTATGGTCGAGTTGGTTTTGACTTAAAAACCAACCGGTCCCCTGGGACGAAAAATCCAATAACTCTTAGACCGGGGGTCCGATTGACGCGATGTCAGTGACGTTTAGTTCCTATTGACGATACGGAACTTTTACATACATCAAATTCGGACTACGTGTCAGTTGATGTATCATCCCCTTGGCTCATGGAGCGGACCCTCCTGAATGAGTTTTCTGTGTGCGGGAACCCTAGAGCTGGCTGCGACTACGACGACGATGATGACTATATAGAAATCCTCCATGGATTCGACGGCGACGACTACAACACTCATCGATCCTACGCGGATCAGTGCTACTGATCCTATGTGAGTCAGATCCTGTGTGGGTCAGCGCTCATCGGTCCTATGTGGGCCAGCGCCTACCGATCCTTTGTCGGTCAGATCCTGTGTGGGTCATTGTGGGGGTTAGTACCTATCGATCCTATGTGGGTCCGACGGCTTAGATGAATCAGTGGCTATATCTGATCATCTCTATCGTCTTACGAAGAGGTATACCTTTGTGAAATGAATCTTGACTTTCAATCATTATCTTCGATATGATTGACTTACTTTCCTGTGTGGATTGTGTTGTGCTATCCTGTGTGGACATGATCAAACTTGGGTGCGGATGTTGGAGCCGAACTAGAATTGATGACTTAGGTATATGTATGGGCATATACCTAAGTAGTGTGGGATTTGAATTTGTGATTATATCTTTCCTTTGTGGATTATGCTTTCTGGATTTTGGGAGACCTTCAGGGGTCTCGGGGTCCCTACAGAGTAGCTTATACTCACCCCTGCATGGGTTATGCCCGCACTACATTGTGTTGGTTGTAGACGACGGACAGCGCTGATCGTGTTTGAGGCTTGCGGAGCAGGTCGGTACCTGGACGTGGACCACTGGGCGGGACGTACACGGATCGGACGGCTGGACCTGAGGAGCTGAGGTGGCTATCTGTACCCACCCTTCAGGTGGGACTACCAGTGGACAACTCGACGTTGCGACTTTACTTTTCAGTTTCTGTACTTCCTTTTTCAGTTGTACTTACTTCAGTTTGGGTTTGTATTCTAGCCCACATACTTTACCGCACTTTCTATTGTACCCATTTTTACTTAGTCTTTACTTCTACTTGCTTGCTTGCTCTGTGGTGTTTGTTTACTTTGCAAAGGCAATGTCTTCCCTTTTTATTGGGAATTACGCCTTGGTGGTAGTCATCAGACCCTGGCCTATGGAAGGTGGGCTTGGGGTAGTCACGGCACAGGCCCCGAGGACGGGTCGTGACAGATTTAATTTTTTTTCTAAGGAATCAAGTTGTTAGAAATTTGTAAAAAATCAAGTATGAATAGTGTCCAAAATTGACATAATTCCTGACTTAAAATATAAAATAGTTTATTAAATGATTTTAAATTAATAAAAATATAAGATTCAGATAAATGGTTAAAATAAGTCCAAATAATTGATAAATTGCTTTTTTGTGGGTCTTTTGAAACAATTTTGTTAATTACATTAATCCACTCTCTGTAAATAACATGATATCATTGTAAGATTAAAAAGGATAAAATAAGCATTAAAACAAAAATATAAGGATAAAAAAATATGCCAAATTTGTATAAAAATTATTGTATAATGGGTATTCGAACCAAAATCATATTATATTCTAATTAAATATGTTTTTTACTATTTTTAATCGAAATTTAATTTACAAAAAATTAATATGTTAAGTCTTTCCTAAAGAGCCCATCCTCCCTCTTATAAAAACCCACCAACTCTAACCACTTACTCACACCACTCAAGACCCTTGTATCATCCAAATTATTATCAAATAATCTCCCAACATTCCTAAATTCATCTTATAAACCTTAAATTGGGTAGATGGCAATTCAAGAAATCCTTTTAGTTCAAATCAAAAGAAGTTACCCGATTTAGAGGTAACGTCTTCTCTCAAGTTCATTTCCTTTATTTTTCTTCTAAACTTCCTATGATCTTATTATTATTTAATTAATAAAAAAATAAAGTATCCTCAATATACTAGGCTTCTGTTTTGGGAATGATTCTAACTACACATACACACACCTCTATCTAATGGATACGAACATATTGTTTTTGTGTATGGTGAACTACTGCCTCACGAAACTAGGATTGTTCAATTTTCTCCTACCACCTCTCATGGTGACCATTATGATGTAACTATATTTATATATTATATTTATTATATTTATTTTTTCTCTATGATTTTGTAATTTTTAATTACAAAATACCTTTAGGCTTTCCATAATGTTTAAATATGATAATTTCATTTGAAGAGGTGCGGACTGCCTCCCCCTCAATGTGATATGACTAATTCATGTTATACATGAAACATATAAAGGATGGTTTTGTTAAACCTATGAGACATAAATAAAATAAATATAATACTGTCATTGTAATATAAATTTATATCATTTGATTATTATTCCTTTAATATGAAAAAGAAATTAAAGTAGCATTCATGCGTACGTACGACCTACCGTCTCCATGAACGGTGCATTTCATTTCTTATATCTAAATATTATGGGTATTATAAATACATATATAATGGATATATATGATATTTAAATCATTAATAATGTTTTTTATATGATGGAATTTTGATCACATGGACAATTTACATCAAACATGTTCATTTTTGACTCAAGTACCAAATATCAACAAACCGACCAATATGAATGTAAATAATTATGTTATTTTTATAACATAGTAATAAGTTATATAAAGGAATAATAAAAATAAAAAAGGTTCTAGATAAAGTAAAAATTGACCTACGTTTATTATTTAGAAAATTAAATAATGAACAGGACAAGTCGGATTCAAGGTAAGGGAACGTCTTAACCCAATTTCTATTCTTTGGTTTAATCTAATACTTTTTTATTATGTCATGCTATGATTGTGTGAGAAATTAATTTTGATTTACTATCATGTATTTATAATTTATTTTGTGTATTTATAGTTAATACTAAAAATCTATCAATTTTATTAAAAAAAATATTTGTAAGGGAATTTCTAAACTCAATTTACACTCATTAGGTTTTATGCATACTTCATTGATTATATTATGAAAATATTATATGTGGAAATTTTATTTATTTATTTATATTTCAATTTAAACTTAACTTTTTGTGGATATACTATTTATAAAAAATATATCCCCATTGATAAATTCTTACATAATTTATACGATCTTTGTAAGGGATTTTATCTCAATTTAAATTCCATTGAGACTTATTTCTTGTTATGCAAAAATTCACTTTTGTATAGTGTATATACCACCCTTTGACATATTGTATCATATATATCCTTATTCTCATGATATTATAAGTATTTTTTAATGTTATTATTTAATTATTTTTACTCAATTGTTTCTCATGTGTTATGATTCCCTTTAACTAAAGCATCATTTTAAAAAATTTAACGATTTATTCTTCTAAATCTTTTTCATTAATGTCCATGCTATCAAAATTGTTTTAAGGATTTTTTTATATAGACATATATGTTTTAAAATTATAATTCTAAAACTTCTTTTAAAATTTTCAATGTGGTATGTGACACTTTGATAAAAAATATCTCTATTAAATGTTTTAAATGGTTTTAGAAATTGATTGAATATTTTAGTATATTGAATTGATTTATTTTGATTGATGATTGAAATGTTGATAATTTCAATCTTTTATGTGACATGATTATGTAATTATACTTGGAAATTTGATATATTGTTACATGATAAACCAAATATGGGTAGTTCTATGATAAAACTAGGTGGGTGAGCCCTTGATATCTCTCCAATGCATTTGGTAATGTGACAGAGGTAAACATTAAGGTTTCTTAAAATAGATTTATGGAATTTCCTATGATGGGTATTCCAAATGTAACCACGAAGGTTACTCTCTATGTAGGTTTTAATGCTAAAATGTAAGTATGATATGGATGCCACAAGTTACCTTTATGTTTTATGATTTCTGTGAAGTTTTGTAGGAATCTTATGATTACATGATGTAAGCTAACCAGTTTATGTTTTATGGGTGAAAAGTAAGATTTTGTGAAAATGTTTTCTTGGGTTTTAAATATTCATGGACTAACGGTTTTATTCCTTATTTTATATCCCTTATTGATATTTTTATTCTAATACCATGTTTTTGAAATTTTTTCATAGGGTATAAGGAATGATAATAGAAAAGAAGAATTCAAGAATATTTTTATAAAGAAAATAATTCTTGTTTTATTTAATTAGTTTTATTATTGTGAAAAAATGGATAGATTAGAAGTGTATAATTTGGAATTTTTTAGATGTAATGAAATATTTATGGCCTAATTATATAAAAATATAAACCTGAAAGGATCCTTGTATTGAATTAAAGTCTAATTAATGACCTATGTAAATATAATGAAACATTTAATAATGGGGCCTTATAAACCCCCATGCCAAATAAGAAAAACACCATTATTATTTCCGGACATGATCTTAACATGCGAGTTATAATTAAATTTTATTTAATAAAACAACAGTCAATGTTATTATTTCTCAACAAACCCTTATCTCGGTCTGCCAATCCTCCACCATATTTACGGAACGTTGAATAATGACTATTTATTTATTGAATAAATATCACTTCATTATTCTTCTTCATATATATAAATATTATATTCACTAAATAGAATATAAATATTTATTAATTATTCCACCCAAATTATATTCTCATGAATAACTAGTGTCGAAATAAATATGATCAGGCATCCATAAATAATTATTAAACCACAATCGGGAATAATATTTATTTAACTTATTAAATAATAAATAATATATTATTTAACTAAGATACTGGATACACTTAGTGTCTGACCATATAGGACTCTTTCTCAGTGGAATTAGGTAGAGCAAGCTCAAGACCAAGGTTAGCATATGGCAGCTCACTAAGAAACCCATATAGAAAGAAGTTAACGTCATAACGACATGTCACCTAATATGAATTATTACCATGTAAAATAATAACATTGTCTTTATATCTCCAATAAAGTGGGTTTCATGCAAGTGCCATCAATCCATGTTCTTTATTTCTCATTCTTTGACTTCCTATAAATTGAACTTGCCTATAGATTACCATGACAATGGATTTATTTAGGCTATAACATTTCCATGAAAGGGCCTGAGATATCGACTTATGTTATGGAGAAGAAGGAACAAATCCTTCATCATATTATTCATTAATTCAGTATTACTTTTGAAGAACCCAACATATCATACCTCACAACAAACATATGTTTTCATGGGTTTCACCAATATATCTAAGTGTGCGAGTCATAATACCCATTAATAATAATCTTAAAGTCTAAGGACTAATATACACGTCTGTAGATAGGAACATCTAATTACTCTTATAAATGTGTATTTCCTATTGATGGGTCTCATTCTAGTAATATCATCCAGGACATTACCAAGGATGTACACCATGAGAAGGCGCCTCAAGTCCTATGAGTCTCCACCCCTGATATATTATATCATTTTTGTTTCTTCAAATGATATCATCTGGCAATAGAGTATTGATTAGCCACTAAATGAGGCTAATATTCATTGTTAATATATATAATATTCATGTTATTTACTATTCATAAACACCATTTTAGTGCATTTTATACTTTTAACATCATTTCACATTATGATTGTAATACCTTCTTAAAATGCACTATTATGCGGTACATTTTTTAACATCATGTAAAGTACCAAATTATTCATATGATTTTAAGGAATGTAATTATCCATATTTTAATTTGATATTTTGGGAACCGTATATACACTTAAATATGAACATTTTTCATTCAGGGATCAATGGAGGATTCATAAAGGAAGATGGGGATATTTTATGATTAAAGAAAGCAATTCTAGAGAAGGCAGATTGGACACCAGCCCACTGATGAGAATGAGGGACCCACATTACAAACCCAATGAAGCCCAAATTTTGTGAGAGGATAGAAGAAATATATAGGAACAAATAAATATGCATGAGAGATTTCTAATTCGGCCTCAATTGTGGTAATTTAGGCAGACTGAGTTAGAGATAAAATTCTGGGCCCGATTCTACGACCTAGAAAAAAAGTCCACTAATCTAATCATATCTCAGAATCCACAACTCCAAATGGGGCCATATTTTACAGTAGGGTAGGAGACATCCGGGTTTCCATTTTCTTCTTATATGAACCAGTATAATTAGGCCAACTAGAAGGTCTTCCATGCACCTATGTTTTGTGGATGAAAGTTGGATGCCACCTCGGGTCAAGGGTCGAAAAAACAACTCTCCCTCAACTTTCCACCCACCTATGGCCTACCAAAATTAATTGAGGAGACTTTGACTATTGAAGTCTAGAACAAAGGCTTTAAAAATTCCTATTTAATTTTGTGGTGGTGGAGGATTTGAGGATCTTTGGTGCTTTGTTCAATTGTAATTTTATGCAACGATTTTGTTGTCTCAAGTTTCTATTTCACATGTAAGTTGTTCAATTCACTTTAGTTTCTTAATAAAATCTCTTTTTTTCCTCTTATTCAGTTGTTCTTCATATCACTTTGATACAGTTGGTTCCATGTGTGAATTTATTCACACTAAACCTTGTGAAATTATTCACACAACGGTGAAGTGATCATTTTCTTTTTATTGTTTTCTTTACTTCTTCAATTCCTCCCTCATGAGTCTACTTCCCACTTCCATTGAAACCATAGCATCAATGGAGGGATAACCCACTTATGGGTTGATCCAAGGGAGTATCAAGGGGCTGGATTGGATGTTATTTATCACCCCATTAATGTATAATCACTTCTTTAATTGAGATTTTTATTTGATGATTTTTAAACTCCATCATCCCTGTTGAATTTAAGGCCACACACTTCGTGTGCTAATACGAACCTTTACCTTGAAGTGCTCAAAACATTGATCCTTAAAGTGTAGAAGTGATTAGTATTAAATGGTGTAGGAATTAAACCAGCAAGTGATGATGTTTTTTATCTTCTTAAATGAACCCATCTCAAATATAAGAAATTGAAATCATTGAAAAGGAAATACGTCCAATCCACCCCAAGTGATAACCTAGGATCAACTCATTATTTTAAATTGAATTCACTTAAATATGTTAGTTATCCTTTAAACCCATATAAAATAAACCCAATTTGGCCACTTCATAGAAAAAGATATTCCATATAATGTATGTGTCTATAGGTTTCTTCTTAGGTCTCTAAAGATTCGTTAACCCAAGCTAAACTAGAAGGACTATTCTACCTTCATCTCTTAGGTAAATTTGAGCAAGAATCAAGTATATGTTCAATAATAGTGTCATGGAAATTCCAAGTTCTCATCATAGTAGGGATACTCTATGACCTTTTAGTGTGATAGATACTCTTAAGACATTATCACATAAAATATCATGAAGAAGAACAATCATGACATGATAAAAAGTTTATTAATATCTATCCAATGAATATATGTTTATCATAAAGTACAAAGAAGTTTGTTCTAGGTAATCAACTCCAATACACATGTCACAATAATTTCCACTCAAGTGGTTTTTGTTAGACATGAAACATTCATTGCGTGAATGAATCATGCCTACAATGGGGTATAGAAAAATAATTTTCAATGAAATAAGTATGGTATAGTAATTTAGCCTACAGGTTGTCTTCAAAAGTGTAGTGCCCACAAAATGAATTTGTCAGTTTTTGTTGATTTTATGAAAAAATTGTTTTAATTGATATGGAGAACTTGTGAGTAGAAAAATGTTTGATTTCATTAATTTAAAACTAATAATGATTTTATTTATCAGGATGGGTTCGGTAGGAACTATGGAAATGGTATCATGGTTTCAATTTAAAAACTAATCTTCTTCTTCTAAATGGGTAAGAGAGAGAGTCTTATATTGATTCTTCTCTCTCCCTTGGTGGATGGTGATGGTGAGGGTAACCCTAATTGAATCCTTAATTGGTCCACCCTCTTTTTTGTGTGTTTTGTGCTGTGGAAAATACTATTGATAAATTTGTGTAATCCCCAATTGGGTATTTAAATTCCCTAATTAAAAATAGTTTTGGTCATAATTTCTCACAAATGTTGGCGATCATTGAGCACTCACCAACCAACCCTAATATATTCTATAATAAAAAATTGGAATTGGGTAAAGGTATATATGGATCATTTACCATGGAAATTGAAATTAAAATAATCTAACACTAATAAAATTTCATTTTTAATTAAAAACTAAATGAGAAATTGAAACCCAAAGGAATATGAATGAAAATATTTTATTCATTTAGGTGAAAAAAACAAACTATGCTCAATCATTCTAGCCTTCCCCTTTTTTGATGACTTGAAACCTTTAACACTCCAATTTAAGGGTAAACAAATATGAATGAGAGATCAAAGACATCACAAATTTAAATAAGATAAAAGAAAATTAAAAGAGGGAAATAAATATTTAGTAGGTGATCATCCAAAGATTCACCTTCCAAGAGATCCCATTTCCAATCCACCATGTCTTTTATTTATAGGTCTTTCATCGTATATCTTCTTTGAAAATTACTCATACCATACATGAAATTAATATTTGAAAATATATTAATATTTTGTTAAGATTTGTAGTACCCCAATACTTTGCAATATTATACTTTTATAATAAATTTAATTTTGTTTCTAGAATTCTTTATATGCAACACCAAGATAAACTTAGGCTACACCAAACAATGAGAATAGCTTGTTTGACATGAAACACCAAATGTAGAAAGGAATATAACTCCCTAAGACTTTAAAATGTATTTAATATCTTAAATAAATATATTCTTTTAATTCACGCAACACTGTGTTATCTTGTGTTACATGCAATAGTTACTTTCTCGGTAGTTTTCATTACACGCGAGACTAGGTTTTAACAAAGAACAATATATTATTATGTTATTATTATTTAATATAATAAGATAAAAACTATCCATTAAATTTATGATTATTAAAATCAATTACTAATTTAGAAATATATTTTTGAATCCATTGGTTAACAACTAATTAGAAATTAATATCAAAACCAATTGAATTTATATCAAATGTTTTTATAAAGAACTATTTTTATGCTTTTAAAGGAATTTTATCATAATAAAGTAAATTGATTATTATTATTGAATTATATTAATAGAATATATTAAATATATATTAAATAATTTTTTTATTCATATAATATATTTTATAGGAATAATAAAAGAATTAATTCCGTTTTAACATAAAAATTATATTTTTCTAAAAAGGAAATTTTGTCACTTTTAATAAAGAACTTATTTTTAATCTAAATTTTAGAAATTTTAGAAATTTTATATTTTAAATAAAAACTGAAAAATTATTTTGTGGTGAATATTTTTTATTTTTCTTAAATATTTTATTTTTTTATGAATAGTGAAAAATACTGAATTTTAATACTAAACTACTTTTTCATATAATTTTTTATAATATTAAATTATATATTTTATTAGTTTTAAAGTTTAATTAGATATATTTTATATCAGTTAATCCAATTTAGGTCATTGGAATCAATTTAACATTAAAATTGAATATAAAAACATAGAAAACTTTTGAACATTTTACTTGAAAAACCAGCTTTGTCGTCCCGTCTAAGGGATTAAATTTAAATTAATTTCTACCTCTTATGTTATTGAAATTTGGAAAAATAGATTCCATAATTGTAATTATAATAATATATAATGTATAATATAGTTAACTTGGTTTTTAAAAAAAAAATTAGTGAAAGTGATTAAAATTAATTGAAGTGATTTAGAGAATAATTAGTTTAATAGGGGACTAAACCTTAAAAATATGGTACAAATTAACCTAGAAACTTGTAACAAATATTTTTTTGCTATATTTCGACCCTATCCTCCATTTTATCTTATCTTTACTATTATTGGAGCCACGTTTCATAGGAAAAATGTGGATCGAATTCCCTTTTCCAAAATTTATAAGAATACCACTCCTTATCCACTATAAAAAGGCAATCACTCATCACATTTATTAACACATATAAAGCTATTTTTATGGAAAACAATATAATCCAATAATCTCCCAAAATACCTCCCCTTATCCTATAAACCACACCTCATGTATAAATAAAACTAAGGACACCCTTTTCTGTAATCCAGAATGAGTTACCCAAATAAAGTGGTAACATTCTTCAATGTGAGTTTATGTTTTATTTGTTTCTCCAACACTTAATTTATTATTATTCCTTGATTATATAATAGAATATGTATCCTATGTATATTGATAGACTTTTTATGTTAAGGTTTCTACCTACACCTACACACACTTCCATAAAATTGGTAACGAACTTAGCGTTCATATAAAGAGAACTACTGCCATGAAAAACATTATTGTTCTTTCTTACTTTACCATCTTTCATGGTGGGAATTATAATAGAGACACTATTTTTATATGATATATTTTTTGTATAAATTTTTCTGCTTATTTAATTCTTTTTTAACATTTACCTTTACGCACTCCATCTTGTGGTAATATGATAAAATCGTTTATGGAAGTGTGGACAACCAGCTCCTCAAAGTGATGCAATTCATATACAATATACATGGAATGTATTAAGTATGGTTTAAATTAAAAATATATGACATAAATTTAATATATATGATATTAATTCCTTAATTAAATTTCTATAAATATTATATATCATTTTTTTATTTTCCCTTTCACACACTCAAAAAGTAATAATGTCATTTGTAGACATATGGACTACAACCTCCTTGATGTGTTGTGAATCATTTTACATCACAATAAATATATATATATAAGTATAAATGATTAAATAACATGGTATTTATGATATAACTATAAATTTGTAAAGTTATAATGTTACTTACCTTCTTTCCATAACGATCAATGAAAAACGAGAACACTACTCATGCTTACGTATGACCTGTTGTCTTCATGATTGTAACATTGGTTCATTTTTAATAAAAATATTTCATAATTGATTTTAAAACTATAATTTATGTATAAATTTGATAATTAAGTAATGGTTTTTATTCTATATATTTTTATATAATGACCCCTTTGACAATAGATGACCTACCAAGTTTTTTTTTGACATATGAACCGAATTTGGTCAAAAATAACCAATGTAAACTTAATTGTTTAATAATTTTTAAAAAACATTGTAATAAGTGAAGTGAAAGTAATAATAAACTTGAAAATAGTTATAAATAAATTAAATAATTAACATAAGTTAATTATTCAGGAATATAGAGACACACGTGACAACTCAGACTCATGGTAAGGGATTCTTGCCTCACTTTTCTTTTCATGAGGCATGCACCATTTTTACAACTTACTTCTTTTGTGTGGTGTATCTGCTAACCATTTTTGATATATTATATCATGAATTATTTTATATTATTTTTATTTAATGTTTATTTTGAATATATCTATTTCACAGGAATTATGATTCAAAATTTACTAAGTAGTGAGGGATTTCATCTCAATTTACATTCAATTGAGACTTATTTATTGTTATTCATAAATTCACTATTATATGGTGTATATAATGACATTTGAAATATTATATCATGAATCTAATTATTATCATGATATTATAAGTTTTATTTAATGTTATTTCTTCATGAGGATTATGATTCAAATGTTTGAAAGTGGTATGGGACACTTTGGAGTGTTTAAATATTATTTTCCCCGAGAATGTTTTAATCATATTTAAATGGTATTTCCATTCATAAACCTCAATACCCTTTGTTTTTTTACTTATCATACACTGAGAAAATATTGATAAATATATATTCTTTATTCAATATAGATATTTTATAAGGTATATTATTTATTAATTGAATCGATTATTTGATATGAAGAATGCTTTGGACTGGCAGTGATAGGTGGGGACTAGACTTTATATATCCCCTAGATGTATCAATAGTTTATAAAGAGAAACAAATTTAATCATTTAACAGGTTTCTACATATAGTTTTAAAACATCTTGGGAAAGGTCTTGATGGTATAGTTTTTCATGTACCTCTGACAAGATGTACAATAATTAATCATTTCCATCATAGATATTTATGTTATTATTGTTATTATACATGAGATTTTCATATAATAAAATATATGGATGCATTTCATTCTCAGTTTATTTACAAAATGGCATGTTTTTTATTTATTTACCATTCCATGGTGATTATTTATTATCCAGCTATTTAAATGGCATGTGTTATCTTTTATTCACCTAGCCATGTTGATTTATTCTTATTGAATCATTATTGATTCAATTGTACTCACCCTTACTAAGAATTTGGGCTCACACTTATTATGTTTCCTTTCCCCAAGTTATAAAGAGTAATCCTTTGAATGGGTATCAAGGATGAAGATATTTTTTATGCTTTATTTTTTTTCCAATGTAAAATGGGTATCATGTATGTAATATTATTTTCAAAAACATCAAAAATATTTGATCCATTGGGATTTGAAGGTTTTATATCTGCAAATGTAATAAAATATTTCACTAGATCTAGGATTATGGGGTCATGGAATTATAGTTAGTATCAGACAAAGTTTAGAAGTGACCATGTAAACTAGATTAAAAAAATAGATTAAGGAACATAACCCTAAGATATACTGTGAGGATAATTATAGAATAATTCCCTATAATTTTGGTATGATACAAGTTATATGGGTCTTCCTAGAAATACATACTTATCTAGATACTAAAAATGGACATGGGTCTAGAGTAGTTGTACCTAGGGGTAACAACTCCAACAAGGTGTGTTGGGCCTGACTTGAGCGTAACCTGGTACACAACAATAGACCTTACTATGCACCTAGTTTTACACTCATGGGGGATAGACTTAGGATAATTTTAAATTTATTTACAAACCATTCTGATGGTTCTTAATGTAAAGATAACCCCAAATAAAATATGTTTATTATTTTGAGATTATCAATGAATAAACTATAAAATTTATGTTAAGTGTTACTCTATATCTAGAATTATACAAAGTTCATAATTTTATAAGATAATCTACTATATACATTTTTGTAGAATTGGAACATGGAAGGATGAATTATATCAATACCCATGGTATGTGTAGAGGTTTCCCCGCTGGGGAATTTAATATAGCTGTTATTTGAACTAATCAAGTTATAGATATATTAGTGAATCATAAATAGGTTATAACTCATAACCTTGATAAGATGGAGAAAACTATTCCATAATGAGATTATAAAATGTTGGATCACTTTATGAGATAGAGTTACCCATCATTTAGAGGGAATACTAACCAATGGTGGATGAACTATGGATTAAGTCTTTGGAGAAGATATTCATGGCATTAGAATGTGGTGAAAATGAAAAGGTTACACATACAGTGTATTGTCTCAATAGAGATGTTGATCAATGATGGTCGTTCATCCATAATACTAGGGAGGAATAGTAAATAGAACTCATGGATTTTAAAGCATTTATGTACAAATTTTTTGACCAATATTTCCCTTATGAACAAAAAATCGAGATAAAGAGAAAGTTCCTTAGTTTAAAGAAAAAGGATGAAGAAAGTGTTGTAGAGTATGAATATACATTTACCAGGTTAGAAATGTATGCTATGGATTTAATATTCAACATAGAAATCAAGATTAATCATTTATTTAATGGAATTAAGGATGTTATTGTCTCAGATCTTTTCTTAATATGATGAAATAGTTTTATTTTATATCAATATAGAGAAAGAATTCTACAAGTATTATGGATTCAAATGAAAGAAAGAGAGGATGAGGATGGTAGAGAAAGTAAATAATAAAGGTAATAAGGGAAAGAGGGATTTTACCACATATTATGACTATGGAAATAGTCACCTGGGTAAATTCTTGAAATTATTTAGAGTTTGTTATAAGTGTGGATAAAAGGGTCACCAGTTAAAATAATGCAAATGGAAGAAGAAAAATTATTCTATTTAGTGTTAAAACTACTAAGAGATGGGGAACTATTCCAAAACATTCTCCAAGAGTCAAGTGAGTCTACCATATAAGAGTCCAATGGGAAATTCCCAAACTTATGCTATTGATATAGATGAAGTGGAATGAATAATTTCTCATATATTTGGATCCTTGAATAAATTTTTAAATGTTTTTTTATTATGTACTGGTTATAAGTATTATACAATGTATAAGGATTGTATTTTAGTAAATTTAATTAAATATTTGAGTTTATATATTGAATAGTACCAATAAATGTGATTCAGTAAAAAATTAATCTTTTTAGAAAACACATGGTTTAGGGAAAGATAACCCTTAATATCTTCATGATGCCGAGATAATGATGTTTGGGTAAATATATGATTGATATGAATAAAGTATATTAGATACTACTAAATATCATGGAAATGATTCTAATGTTTTGGATCATAATATTATGGATATGTTAACCATTAATGAAATGGTTTAAGTTGAATTTTGGAATAATCTTTAGATATTATCTTATTACATCACTATATGATGATGCCTATACTAATTGATGAAGTGAAAACAGTTCAAGTCGCAATCAAAGGATAAGATTTTGTTTATAGAAATATATACTTACTTATATTCTTAGAGAGTGAAATAATTTCTCAACTCTTGGGAAAAAGGTCTTGAAATGAAAATGTTGTATTATTATCATCATATTTGAAGATATCTACGAATGTTCTTTTACACTTATGTGTTTTATGGCCTTATGGTTGTTAACCACATATGAGTCACCCACTTTCTTATGATCAGTGTTCTTTGTCACACTCTATTAGAACTTGATAGTTATATTTTTCTTCCATGTCCACATTTTTTCTAATATTCTTTTACTTTAAATCCTTGTTTTGTGATGACCTACTAATTTTATTTTCCCTCTTATTAGTTATATGTGTTATAAACCCTATTTGTGATATGAGTTTTTTAAAAATAGTATTTTAAAATATCAATCCCTAGATTATTAGGATAAAGTTTGAATTGAAAGGATTAAATTTATTTAGAGTTGTGAGAATGTAACAAACCAAGTATTTATAATATTTTTCTTTTTGAATAAATTTTATTTTATTTTTAGCTTACTTTATATACAGCACCAAGTTAAACTTACGCTACATGAAACATTGAGAATAACATGTTTGGCATGAAACAACTAACATAGAAAGGAATATAACTCCCCAAGACTTTATAATATATTTAATATTTTAAATATATCTATTCTTATAATTCACACAACAGTATGTTAGCATGTGTTACATACAAGAGTTAATTTTTTAGTGGTTTGTGTTACACGCAAGACTGAGTTTTACTGAACGACAATATATTAATATGATATTATTATTCAATGTAATAAGATAAAACCTAGTAATTAAATTGATAATTATAAATAGTAATTACTAATTTATAAATATATTTTTCAATTCATTGGTTAACAACAAAATAGAAATTAATATAAAAACCAAATGAATATATAAATTTTTTTACAAAGAACTATTTTTATATTTCCAAAGGCATTTTATCACAATAAATTAAATTTATTGATATTAGTGAATAATATTAATTTTATATACACACTATGTATTCAATCAAATATCTTGTATGTTTATCTAATAGATTTTATAGGCATAAGATAATAATAAATCCAGTTTTACACTAACTTATATTTTTCTAAAAAGGAAATTATGCCACTTTTAATGGAGAACCTATTTTAAATATAAATTTTGGAACTTTTATAAATTTTATATGTAAAAATAAACTTCATTTTTAAAATAAACAAATCAAAATTACGTTAGGGTGAATTTGTTTTATTTTTCTGAAATATTTCATTTTTTGATGAGTGGTGAAAAATACTGAATTTTAATTAAAAATTATATTTTTGTATAATTTATTTAAAAGTTTAAATTATATTTTTTTATTATTTTTATTGTGTAATCATATATATTTTATATCAATTACTACAATTTATGTCATTGGAATCAATTTCACTATGAAATTGAATATAAAAACAAAAAAAACTTTGGAACATCTTACCTTAAAACCCTTCTTTATCATCCCAACTATGGGATTTAAATTTAAATTAATTTCTACCAATTGTGTGATTTGAATTAATAAAAATGGCTTAAATATTTTTAATAAACATAATTTATAATATATAAAATTTTCATCTTGTTTTTTTATCAAAAAATATTAGTGAAAGTGATTAAAATTAATTACAGTGATTAAGAGAAAAATTAGCTTGACAAGGGACTAAAACTTATACTTAAGGCCCAAAATGACCTATAATATAATCAAAAAAATATTTTATGGATATATTTCAACTCTATGCTCCATTTTATCTTATTTTATCATTATTATATCCACTTTTCATAGGGAAAACATGGGTGGAATTCCCTTTTTAGAAATGTACAAGAATGCCACTCCTCCTCCATTATAAAATAGAACCCAGCCCTCCCATTTATTCACACATATAAACCCATTTTTATCACCAAAAATCTAATAAAATATGTTCATAAAATCTATCCCTTAATCCTATAAACCTTTCCTTTGGAATAAACAAAACCAAGGAAGCCCTTTTGTGCAAACCTATATGAGTTACCTGAAAATTATGTAACATTCTTCGATGTGAATTTTTATTTTATTTGTTTATTCACACCTTCATTTATTATTATTACATGATTATATAATATCATAAGTATCCTAAATATACTTATATATTTTTATGTTAAGGTTTCAACCTGCACCTACACAAACTTCAATCAAATAGGTAATGAACTTACTGTTCATTTAGGGAGAACTACCTCCTCGCAAAACAAAGTTGTTCATTCTTCATTTACCACCTATCATGGTGGGAATTATGATGAAACTATTGTTTTTATATGATAAATATGATATTTATAATTCCTTTATTCTTCTGTAATTTTTTTTAACACATATATGTTTGCACCCTATTTTTTGGGATTACGATAACATCATTTGTGAAATTGTGGATTACCACTTCCTCAAAGCGATGTGATTCGTTAATGCTAATCATAGAATGTATTAAGGATGGTTTAAATTGAAAATATGTTAGATAAATAACATATATATATATATATATATGATATCAATAATATAATTAACTTTTTATAAATATAATGTATCATTTTCTTTATAACCCTTTTCACAGACTAAAAAAGTGATAATGTCATTCGTGGACATGTAGACTACCACCTCCTCGACATGGTGTGAATCCTTTTACATCACAAGAATTATATATATTGAAATATATGATAAAATAACATGGTATTTATTATATAATTATAATTTTGTTTATATATAATGTTACTTCCCATCTTTCCATAATGCTAATTGAAAAATGTGAAAGTTACTCATGCGTACGTACAACCTACCATGTCTATGATTGTAATGTTGTTTCACTTTTCATAACCAGCATTCATAGTTGTTTTCAAAATTATAATTTATTTATAAATATAATAATTATTTCAGTATTATTATTCCTTATATGTTTATATAATGACCACTTTGACCATAGTCATCCTACCAAAGTCATTTTTGACATGTGAACCAAATATGGTTAAAAAAACCGACATAAACTTAATTGTTTAAGTAGTTTTAGATAAAATTTTAATAAGTGAAGTAAAATTAATAATAAAGTAGAAAATGTTATGAATAAATTAATTAATTAACAGAAGTTTATTATTCAGGAATATAAAGACAGACACGATAAGTCTGACTCAAGGAAGAATATTCTTGTCACACTTTTCTTTCTGTGAGGCATACACCATTTTCATTACTTATTTTGTGTGGTCTATATACTACCAATTTTGATATATTATATAAAAAATTATTTTATATTCAGGATATTTAAATTTTCTTTTGACGTTATCTATTTTATGGGGATTATGATTCTAAATTTACTAAGTAGTAATGGATTTCATCTCAATTTACATTCCATTGAGAAATATTTGTTGTTATGAACCAATTAACTATTATATGGTGTATATACTACCCTTTAACATGTTATATAATGAATCTACTTATTATAATGATATTATATGTTTTATTTAATGTTAATACTTCATGGGGATTATGATTCAAATGATTCAAAGTGGTATGGGACACTTTAGAGTCTTTAATGAGTATTTTTCTCAAGAATGATTTAATGATATTTCAATGGTATCTACATTCACCAACATCAATAAACCTTGTTGTTACTTATTCTATGATGAGGAAATATTAATAAATATATATTATTTATTCAATATGGATATTTGATAACACATATTTTTATTAATTGAATAAATTATTCAATGTGCGGAATGTTTTCGACAGATAGTGATGGTTGGGGCCTAGACTTTATATAGACCCTCAATGAATCAATAGGTTCTCCAGAGAAAAATAAGTTAGACAAATCAAAATGGTTTCTACCTATAGTTTTAAATTTTCTTGTGAATGGTCTTGATGGTATAGGTTGTCATGTTCCCCAGATATGATGTACTATAATTAAGCATTTCCTTCATAGTTATTTCAGTTATTATTTTTATTATCCATGAGATTTTCATAAGATAAAATATATGGATTCATTTAATTCTCTGTTTATTGACTAAATGACATGTATTTCATTTATTTACCTTTCTATATTGGTTATACCTTATCCAGTTATTGATATGTAATTTTTTATCCATTATTCACCTTTCTATGTTGATTTATTACTATTGATTCATTACTGCTTCCATTATAATCACCCTTACTGAGAATTTGAGGTCACCCTTATTTTGTTTCCTCTTCCCAGGTAATGAAGAGGTATCCTTGGAATGAGTTTCAAGGATACTAATATTTTTTAAGCTTTATTTCCTTTCCCAATGTAATATGGTTATCATGTAAGTAATCTTGTTTGAAAATACTTCTAAAATATTTAGTCCCTTGGGATTTGAATCTTGTATCTATGACAATGTAATAAAACAATGCACCTACTTCAGGCTTCTAGTGTCGGGGTGTTGCACGAGTCTAAATTTTTTTATTTTTAATTCTATAGTTGATGAAAATTTTACAATTATAATTGTGTATAAACATCATAAGTGATTCTACTATGGATTCTAAAATCTTCAATCTCGAAAAACGTATGACCAAAGATAAAATTACATCATAAATATCTTTTATCCCACAAAACATACGATGTAAATTATTTTTATGATGTGAATTCCTATTTTGTGGATTCTTTAGGTGATTTGAAACTCAGTGTAACTATTATTTGTAACTTTTTGATGTAAAAATTATTTATGATGTAAAAAAATATTCTCCCAAAATTTTCAAAATCTTCTCCAACATTAATTTGGATTTAAACATAAGGTGTTTCACTCTATCACTTCATAGATCATCTCACTATATCCGTCTTTATTTTCATTTTTCATCAAACTAGGTATCCTACCAAAAATTAAAAAAAATATCAATATAATTAATCAATTAATGTATTAAAAATGTGTTACATATTGAAATATATAATCATAAAATGGTTCTATCAATTTCCCCACAGTTATAATCTTTTTTTCTTCAATAATGTAGTCTCAATATTAATAAAATACGAAAAAAATATTATAAATATTCAAATTCCCAAGAAATTAAATCAAATGATTATCACTGGGGGATCATCCTTTCATGTTCCACATAAAAACATAAATCCAACTTCACACTCATCAAAGAGTCATATCAACCCAAGTATTTTACTTTTTATTAATGATAATGGTGAATATTTTCCTTTCATTCAATCATATATCGTAATTCATTATTATCAAGCTTGTCAATTCATGATTTACCTATCAATGAATTATTTTCTCCCAATAGTCATGACAAAAAAAATAGATTTATGATCTTATCATGATTACAAGTTCTTTTCCCAAAAGATTATAATGTGACTACTTTCTCCATCACATAAACATAAAATTCAAATAAAATAATTGGGGATTTTCAAATAAGGTTCTGATGAATCTGAGGCTTAAGGGTGGTAGGGATTAATTTTAAAAAAATTATTGCTAAAAAATAGGTTTATCTCTAAATCATACTACATGATATCTAAAGTAAATCGAAATGAAAATCTCCTCTAAAAAATGACAACTCTCACTCAGCCAAATTAAGATTAAGGACATGATCAATGTAAGTATAATGAATGAATTTCACCTTATTTAATTTTTTTATTTTTTTATTTTTTATTTTTCTTGAAAGTTATACTTGGAATAATTATCACACCCACCACCTAATCACATACGATAAAAATATCATCTGTCTAGTAATGGTGATTTTCGATTTTACCAAAACACTACAAAACTCATGTGCATATTTAAATAAGGTGGGAAAATACCATGAAATATAAATACAGTGGGTTAGAAATAGATATAAATGTCTTGTAATGTTTCTCATTCCTAGTGAGTCCATCCATGGATTCTATGATCTAAAAAAATATTGATTTAATTATTGCTCAAGGATAAAACCTTATAAAATAAAAAATTATTCAATGCTTTTAAATGTGATTTAATCATTAAAAACTTCAAAAAATTCCAATTCATGTTCTAGTAGGTGAAATTCCCCAAGATCACTCAAGAAATATGCACAAGTTATAATAGAAATTATTTGGGTTAGATTTAATATCAGTTATGTACATATAATTTGGGATAATCACTTGTAGAATGAAATAATAATAACAAATCAATCCATATAAATTTCACAAATTCAATGTATGAAAATGGTAGGGAAATTTTGTTTACCCAAATAAACTAATTTCTTCAAATCATGAGTCATTAGTTCAATATCCATGATTCACTATAATTATTAAATATCTCATTTTAATCATTAAAAACCATTATCTTAGAAATATAAAACATGGAATCATGAGATTCCTAGTTTTTTTCTTCATTTTAGAGTAGTCAAGTAAAGAAAGAAAACAAACCGTTTGTATTTATTTTCATTTAATGCTAAAAAATATATTAAAATTATAGTGATAAAATAAAATAAAGCATTGAAACTCATACTCACCTTAAAATGATTCTTGAATAGTGTAGCATTTTTTTGTGAAATTTCGTCCTTTAGATTTTATGACATGAATTCCAATTCTATGGCATAAATTCCATTTAGACAGTGAAAAATCTCATTTCAGCATGAATTAAAGAAAGATTCGTTATGTTTCCTTATGAAATTTTAATAGACCTAAAAATAAGAATAAAAATTATTGATTGTATATCCTTGTTCAATTATTCTCAAATTGGACTTAAAGGAAGAGTGTATTAAGGAAAACAATACAGGTTGCCTCCGAAAAGAGCTTTTTTTAACATCATTGGATCAACTTAATAAACGAATTTTTTTTAATAAAATCCTATACTGTAAGATTCCCTTTATCACACTTAATCGATGAAGTTCACTCAATTCATTTCAATTGATTAATCTTTTATATAGATTTAAAATTTAATTTCAAAATTTATTCAAGTGTAAAGGAAAGGTAAAACCTAGTGGTTCTTCATTGGTAATATAATTGAAGGAGTTAAATCTCATCCATAAGTTCTTAAGGTATGGTCCCATGGCACTTTATCAGCCTCTATGAATTTATTGTGAATGGGTTTCCTCCATCCTTTACAATTTTTACATCTCTAAAATCTTACACATGAATAACAATAAAAGGTCCCTCCCATATATAATAAAATTTACCTGGAATATATTTCAGTCCAAAGTGGTATAAAAACAATTGATCTCTAGGGTTGAAGGTTATGGGTTGTATTATATTTTCACGGTATATCCTTGTATTATATTTTTAAATCATTGAATTTTTAAAATATTCTCTCTTTATTTCCTTTATCTGCTATAGCTATAGTCTTCTCTCTTTCCCAGCTCTGTCAAGGTCCATATTCATTTGTCGCACAACCTAGTAGGCTTTGTGTTCCAATTACATAGGGATGTGGAAGAAATTCCCATTAATCATTCAATAGGGTCTCATTTCTATGGGTTTCATAAAGGTTTTCATGTAATATCATAGGGTATCTTGTAACTTTTGGATCCATTCCTTCCTTTTGGGTTTGATTATCTTTTCAAAAATGCATTTTATTTCTATGTTAGAAATTTTTCGTGGCCATTTGTTTGTGGATGATATGGGGTTGATGATTTATTATGAACCCTTATATTTTCAGTAATAACTACATTTTCTTATAGTATAAGGGGGTCCCTTTGTCTCTAATGATGACTCATGGTACTCCAAACTTGCAGAATATATTATTTATTACAAATTCACAGAAAACTTTAACATCATCAGTCTTGGTGGCTATCTCTTCCCACCCATTTCAAAACATAATCTATATCTAATTGAATATATGAATAACCAAATGAAATTGTTAATGGTCATACGAATTCTATTCCCCACACTTCAAAAATTTTACAGAATGTAACTGGTTTTTGGAAAATTTATTTTATTTTTAAGACATTTTTATAAAATTAGCATTTTCACATTTTTTACAAAACTCATGTGCATATTTAAATAAGGTGGGAAAATAAATTCTAGATTATAAGGAATTAATTGCTGTAATTTGGATCAAAAACATCCCCCACAAGATAATGTATGATAAAATTCAAAAACATATTCAATTTCACTTTCAGGTAAACATTTTATGATTACTTGATTAGTGCATATATTCTAGAGGAATGGGTCTTCTGAAATATAAAATCTTGAGTCAAATTTAATTTTGTTCTACTCATGAAATATTAAAATAAATGGTACCCAATAAGTCAAAAAATAGTTGAACATGTTTTCATAACATGGTACTTCACCTTCTATGATGTACAGATGGTCACCAGGTAGTTGATCATTGAGTTGGGTTTTACATGGAATTTCTACTTTAGCAGTGTGAGGCAGTCTACTGAGAAGATTAACCACTTAATTTTGGTTCCCTACTTATCTTTAATTTGTAGGTGTAATTACTATAAAATAATAATCCATCTCAATTGTTGTGGATTATAATTATCCTTCTTTAATAGAAACTTGAGAGACATGTGATCAAAAAAACGAAAACTTTATTTTTCATTAGGTATGATATGAAATTATCTAGAGAAAATACCAAGGTAAGGAAATAATTGTTTTTGGGTTTATAGATTATTTGTGTGGAATATAATTCCCTAGTATAATAGTAAATTAATTGTGTTTTTCTATCAATTATTTGTGAGAGATATTCTCCAATATATTGGTTTGATGCATCATAGATTAGCTTAAAAGGATGGTCCCAGTTGGGTAGTTTCATTAGGGGTGGTTTCAACTCATCAAAAACTTTCATGTACACATAATCAATATGAAAACAAACTTCTTTCAATATTAATATTTAAAGAGGTAGATAAATCGTGCTAAAATATTTGATAAATATTTGGTAGAAACCTACATGGCCAAAAAATGATCTAACATTCTTAGGAAAAGTTTTGTATGTTAATGATTTTATTATTTCTACCATTTCATTATTTACCTCCATTACATAATCTAAAATTATATGGTTTAAAAATATTCCTTTTTTAACATGAAATGAATTTTTTTTATGTTTAAAAAAATATTTTTATTATTTCACAGTTTCAACACCTTTTTTAAATTCCTTAAACAATGATCAAAATAATTAATGAAAACTGATAAGTCATCATAAAATACCTCTAGAAAATATTCAATATGATCTAATAAAATAATTACCATATACAGTTTAAATTTAAATAGGGAATTGTATATCTTGAAAGGCATCCTCTTATATGAGATAATTCCAAAAGGATAGGTGAAAGTCATCTGCTGCAATTGGTACCTTGAAGTAACCATAAAAACCATGTCAAAAATAATAATGAGTTTTATTCTATAACCATTCTATAATGTGATCAATGAATGGGATATGAAAATTACCTTTTTAGGTAACTTGATTTATCTTCCTATAATCTATAAACACTCTCCATCTATTTTTCACTCTCATGGGGATCAATTCATTTTTATCATTTTTAACAGTGTTCATACCAGTTTTCATTGGGATAATTTGTATTGGGGTGATCCACTATGAACCAGAGATTGGGTAAATGGTGTATACTTCTAGTAATGTTTCTATCTCATTATTAATAAATTCTATTATAGAAGTATTAAGTCTATTATATGTATGTCTCATTGATTGGGAGTTTCCTTCTGAAAATTTTACACGAGAGAAAACTTTAGGGTGAATAACAAGTATATCTCATATACTCCATCATATGGACTGGACATCTCATCTGATATTGTTAGTCATATTTTGTTATTTTGTCTTAGAATAGATTATTGGAAATGATAAAAGGAAGTTTCTATCCTTCTATAAGGTGAACATAATTTAAATAACTTGGAAATGGATTTAAATTCAGACATGTGGTTGTTCAAGTGATGATATTGAGTTGAGGTATCCTACTTATAAGGATTAAATATTTTATATGGGAGAGATCATATTTTATTTTCCATCATTAAGTAAGGAATAAAATAATTCATATGTGACCTTGTCTTCAAACTGGAAGATAAAATGATTAGATTTATTAGTATTAGTACTTTCAAATGAAAAATTCTCCCCTAAATCTAATAATTCACAAATCATACCTAAATAATTAATTGGTTCCATTCGTTCTTCATGGGAGCTTTTATAAATCTGGCGACTGCTCGAAAAATGGTTCATTTTATCAATAATTTTGAAGAGAACTATGTTATATCTAATATCTATTTTGATTTTTCCTTCATAGAAATTAATGATTGTTTTTTTGTCTTCATGAATGGTATCCCTAGAATAATGGGTGAGGGTATTAGTGTTTAATTTTCTTCCATTGTAAGTACGTAGAAGTCATCTGGAAGTATCATTCCTCTTAATCATACAATCACATCTTATACAACTCATACTAGGAATATGGGGGATTTATTTTTTAATTTTAAAACAAATCTAGTTGTTTTATTATTATCTAATATTAAAATAGTAAAACACCGAGTATGGAATAAAATTTATTAATTACCCTATAAATCATAAAACATCAGCAAAATTAAATCATCCAATGGTGAAGGGTATAGATAATTTCCTTGGGTCTTGAAATTTTTTGGATCAGTGGTATGATAAGGGCTGAGATGCTTATTCCCAAGCTAATTCACACATTTCCATCGATTTTTATGTGTGAAAACATCCCTCATAAAATTTGCATATTTAGATATTTTTCTGATTATTTTCAATAGTAGGATATTAATTTCAACATTTTGAATGGCCTCTTGAATATATTTTTGGATTTGAATTTCTTCCAATTTCCTTGAATCACTTAGTGAATTAGTTTATGCTATCTTGATATCCTTCTTTTACCTTTATTTTTTCTACAAAGGTATTTCTAAAATTTATTTTCAGACCATGTTCTTTTTTCTTTTGTATTTTTTTCTTCTTCTTGTTGATTTTACAAATTGTTCTATTAATTGTCATTGTTCCTTTGTTCAAGAGGTTAAATAATTTTCTAATTCATGTTGTGATTATTATAACATTATTATTGGGATTTTGAATTGTATGGGATGGTGTATTTATTAGGATTTTTTGTTTTTAAGACCATCAATATTTTGAACCAGTCTGTTAGTTTATCTATCTTATCTTCAAGTCTTTAAAATTTGGTTTATAATTGTTTCTCTTCAATTTATGGTTCACTGGATTAATTATTCTCATAGTTATTTTACTATAAAGGTCATGGTTGAAAGTATTTTTATTTCTATAAGGGTTATTTGTATGATTTTTAGAATATTTGTGGGTTACAATATTATTGCTGCTAGAATGGACGCTCTAATGGGTATTGGTTTTGATAGAAGGTATTCATTTTATTCTATAAATATATTTGCTGGGCTTGGAATTTAGTCAACTGTTTATACTAGAATTTCCATGGCTATAAGGCCACATCATATCTTTATATCCCCTATAATTATAGACACTATCTATTAAAATGAAAAGGTGAAACACACAAACCACATACCTAAGGTGAAGGTTGTTGTCCACTTGTTTTCATCACATCTATTTACCACACTAACTTGGTGAGGTCATTAACCTAGTTTATAATTAAAACTTATCAATCATATTTTCATACCTCATGTATTCCTTTAGTTCCCATACCTTTCATTCCAAATTGTTGTGAGTTTTTTATAATATTCTCAATCATACCTCTGTCCTCGGTATGTGATTTTTCAATAAGGTATCTTATATATGAGGGGTCCAAAACGTTACAATAATTTTCGAGTAGGCCTCAAAATAACAACATGAGGAAGTTATTCTCTTCCATTTCTTGATGTGGACAGATTGCACAGTGTTTTTTGAATCATTCTTAGTACTCATATAGGGTATCTCAATTCGATTTTTGTATGATATAGATTTATTTTCTAATGGATATATAGTGGGATATGGGAAATAATAACTATATTAAGAATAATTTAAGGTATTACCAGTCATGTATCTCTCCCAATTTTAGATTTTACAACTATTCATTATCTACTCCTTCGAATGAGAAGTTCAATTCCCGATATTAGAATTGGTCTTTAGTTTCTCCTCTCAGTCTGAAGCTCAAGAAAACATATAAAAATTATTGGATATATTGACTTGGGTATTCACTGAAAATAACATAAAATTTTTGGAGCCCATGAATCATATTAACATGAAAATCAAAATCATTCTGTGAAACAAGCATAATACCTTGGTTTTATGGATTGGTAAATTGAGGTGCATAGTTGTTACACAAGGTTTGGTTTGTATTGCCAGCCATTTTCTCATGTTTAGAGTTATCACTAAGATTTTAAATTGAATATTAGAGGGATATTTATTCAAATAATTTTTATGAATTTATTTTCCTTATTTTGGTTAGTGTTCATTCAATGTAAGGATAAAATTTAATTAATAGTTTATTTAAACTGGGGGTTATTCAGGGTTTATTAAAATAATTTTGTGTTTTGAGGCATTACCACCATGGAAGTGATGAAAATTTTGATTTAATCTTATCAAGGGTTATAAAAAAACAATTATTAGTTACCTGTGTAATGTATAGTTAGTTATCTCTTAGGTTGTCTCCAAGATAAAAGTATTCACAAAATGAGTTTTCACTTTTTATTGATTTTATGAAAATTTGGTTTTAATTGATTTAGAGAAATTGAGAGTTGGAAGAAGTTTGATTTAATATATTTAAAATAGATATTGAATATCATGATCGATATGGGTTTGGATAGACCTAGAGCAGTGATATCATAATTTAATTTTATAAAATAATCTTCCTCTTCTAAATGGGAAAGAGGGATAAAGCGACTTCTTTTGATTTTTCTCTCTCCCTTGGTTGATAGAGATAGTGAGGGTAATCATAATTTTTGTCTCAGTCGGTATTCCTTATTTCTTATTTCAATATAGATTTGGTGGTTCCTCTTGATAAATTATAGAAATCCCCAATTGGGTATCACAATTCCCCAATTAACAATAGTTCTAGTCAAAATTCCTCACACATGCTGACGATCATCAAGCACTCACCCCCCAAACTAATATATTATATAGTAAATATATTTTAATTGGGTGGAGGGAGATATGAATCAACAACCAAGGAAATTAAAATTAAGATAATTTAACCCTAGCATACTTTCATTTGGAATTAAAAACTAAATGATCAATTGAAACTAGAAGGAAGTGGAAAGAATGGATTTTATTCTTTTAGGAGAAAAAATCAAAAATATTTATCAGCCCTATATTACCATTTCCTAATCACTAAAAACTTGAACATCTACATGTTGAGGGTAAATGAGTAAGAATGGGATAAGGAAGACATCCAAAATATGATGAAAAGAAAAGAAAACTAAAATTGAAAAAAAAATCTACAGTATGCCATTGTCCAGAGCTTCCCCTTTTGAGTGAACCCATTTTGAATCCAAAAAGTCTTCTATTTATAGGCCTTATATCATAAATAATATTTGAAAACATCTTAGACTATTAATTGAAGTCATCTTTGAAAATATCTAAAGATCGGTTTAAGAGTATAAAATTTTAGATTTTTATTTTTGTAGTTGATGATAAGTTTATGACATTGATTGTGTATTCACGTTATAAATGGTGTAGAACTGGATTTTGAAATCTAATATCTAAAAAAACATACAGAGTAAACTAAAATTATGGAATAAATATATTATGTCCCATAAAAATCGTGATTTAAATCATTTGTATGACGTGAATTCATCTTTTTCATATTTCTGGGGTGACATGAAACTCGACGTAAATCTTCTTCATAGAAATTAAGATGTAAAATTTATTTAAAATGTAAAAGAATATTCTCTCATGTTTTGAAAAAATTATATATCTTCAATTTATTATCAAAAAATTAGCATTCTTTCATGCCTATTTGCAGTGGGACTCACTATATTTGTATCTATTTTTTATATTATTTGTGAAACTTGGTATCCTGGATAAAATTACAAAAAAAATTAAATAATGACATAATTAATCAATTTAATTGTTAAAAAATGTGTTTCATATGAAACATACAAGCATAAAATGGTTCTTTGAATGGAAAAATTTCGATCAAACCCCATCCTTTTTATGGATCCTAATCTCTTCCACCAAGGAGTTTTATGCCAATAATGGATCAAATATATTTTCATGACCTAAACCCACAATGACTCATACTAAGCCATTTATTAAATATAGACTAAAACCCCAAGACTACCTACAATAGTACAAAGGTTGGGGACTATAACTATTTTTATAAACATATAACAATGAAAGTAATTACCCTTAATAGATAATAAAATATTAGGTTATATATTAAATGTGAACCCCAAATTATAAATAATGTAAAACTATAAAATTTTAAAAATTACATTTATGTAAACTCTTGAATAATATACAAAAATCCCAAATGTAATAATAAAATCACTAGTGATAAAAAAAGTTAAATAATATCATGAGTATGCCTAAAAATAAAAATGAAAGTAAAATGACTCTAACTCCTAATAAAACTTTTTTAAGCTAAAATTACCAAAAAACCTCAACCTATATGGTCTTAAAGATCCATAAAATGGTTATATAAATAATGTATGTGTATCTAATAGTCAATAGATTCCTCCCCTATACTCTCATGTCTATATAATTTAAAAAATTTTACGAGATTATAAATTAATAAAAAATATTATAATAGGGATCCCTAATATATATAAATCTCATAAATCTCTCATGATAAGAACACACTTTATACCATAAGATATATGTATAGTATAACATAATCCAACACACACACATATATATATATTTATAGGCCCTCATAAACCTACACCCACCCACCTAGTGACCCCAAGTCCTAATGAAAAACAACTTGAGGTTCCCATCCTTTTTCCCCATTAATCACAATACACAAAGAACATTCATAACAAAAACCACATCATCATCTATAACAAATCACATAAGGGGGAGTGGGAGGAGGAAATTAATTGGTTATCTAAAAAAATGTGTATATTGGGTCTCACTTGATACTAATATTGGTGAACATTTTGTAGTGAATGGTAGAACACACAATCTTAATCATTCAAAAAAAATATAAAATAATTATTATCTATCACTATAATCCTATGGGATTTCATCATATAACAATCTCATCAATATCACATCTCCGTAATCCACCATCTATCATCCTACTATAATCCACTATAAATGTCAAAATTCAACACACTACACTACTTCTAGAGATATATGATAAAACACATTTTTATTGAATATTTTATTGATAATAAATGATAAAATTTCCTCACATTGTGTTGAATATGTTTATTTATAAAATATTTGGGATTAGATCATTCATTTGAAAATTTGATGGAAATTATAGTTTTACCCTTTATAGTGCACTGTAGTATTTCAAAGATAAATATTTTAATATTTATTATTTGAACTTGAAATTTTGTAACTGAGTACCTGACATAATGGTATACAACATTTGTTCAGGACATTAGAGCTAAAATGTACATTTGGTTGGACTAAATAGACCATGAAGTCAAATGTGGGATGGACCCAAAAGATTGGATGTTGGTTCTGTATTTGGGACATAACTTCTTTATACAAGATTTTATTGGGTCCAAATATTGAGAGGATCTCTCCAACTCAATTATTCACAAATCATTCTTCTTGAATAACAGCTGGTTCACCCGTTTTGGAGGAAAAATTTCCAGTGCAAGTTGATTTAAAATATTTGGATGATATTCCCCATTCACAATTGAAACCTATTTAAACATAGCCTCCCCTACACTCTATAAATTGTTTTTTTTCTCATTTTGAGGGGTTGCGACGTGAATTGGAAGGTTTAGGGAAAAGGAGATGTGGATCCACTCCAATTCTCCAACCATTTCAACAATGGTAGCTCTTGAAGCAAGGATCCCTTCGACGAAGCTTTCTTCTTCTCCTTCTTCATCTTCTTCGTGTTGTAATACTTTTGTTTGTTTAATAAACTTCTTTGTTCTTCTTTTATTTATTCTATTTTCTTAAATTTTGTTCAAATTTATTCTTCTCTTAATCTTCCGAATTGTTCTGGAATCAAGTGTGGAGATGAGATTGGGTTCTACCCTTTCAATCCTTTGCTCATGCAAAACGTCTCTAAGATGACCACACAACCCATTGAAGAGTAGTTTTCTTAGTGATTGATCTATCTTCTACCCACATCATTTAATTATTTTGAATCATTGATGTAATTTAATTCACATAATATGATACATGAATTGTGTTTTTAAATTATAATAAACTAAGCAATCAATTGAACAATTAACACAATAACAGGTGAGGTTGAGTATTGTGTGAATTGTGAGAGCGCGATCTTAATCCGTAATACAAGGTCACATGAGATAAATTTTTATAGTTCAAATATAATACCTAAACACAGTTTATCGTCATTTTTAAGAATGTATATGTTCCCTAATTTACCACTGACCATAATCTATCCTTATAACATCAATCAAAGCAGGGTGTTGTGATTTCATGTTTTGAAGATATCCTAGGGTTTAATTCCCTTCATATTTTTGATAAAGTTAATTCTTGTATGGTTTAGGATTTAACAAATTAAGTGATCATAATTAATTGAATTTTAATTTAAAATATAATGATAAATAATTGAGTTAAGAGGTATAATTAGATCAATTATTCATTTTAAAATATTTTCAAAAAAACATCTTTTTCTTGCATCACTTTAATTGGACTTCATTTCAAAATTAAAAAAAAAATACAATCTTTTCCATCAAAATTCTTATAGTTTTATAAATGATAAAAACCCATCCTTTGAATTATAGTTTTTATTCTATTTTATTTTATTTTTATAATACCTTTAAGAAGTGGTTTTAATTTACTTCCTCCTTTGAGAGATAACCTTGGTCACTCACACTGCTGCACCTAAGTACCCCCAAAAACCATTAATAATTTGAGGCCACCCATGACAGTGCCTTTCAAATTGGCTTCGTTTCCGGAGAGGAAAGTAATTATTTCAACCAATTAGAGGTATTTATTTTATTTTACATTGTATTCTCTTATTCTCTTCTTTCTTCCTTCTTTACCCATTTTGAATTTTTTTCCTTCTTTTATTTTATACTTCTTCTTTTTGGATCATCAACTCAAACTTCTTATCTTTTATTTTATTATGGTTCACTTTTAGTCTTTTCATTTTTATTTGATTTATGACATTAACTAATCCAAAATATCTCTTAGATCTAGATCATGAGATTGAACATATCCTTCGGGCTCGAATCAGGCATTCTCAGTCTACGAGAAGTTTCAACATTCAACAAGTTGGACAATTCCTCCACTCTCAGAACATTGAAATTAGAATAAATTCAAATTCATCCATGAAACAAGGACCAATGGATTAAAATAATTGAAATGAACTTAATATAACTATTCTAGAGTTGGTTGCACCGAACATTAACTATCAACCAAATTGTATTGTGTAGTGTCACACCCCGACCTGACTGATTTATTTTTTTTAATTACTTTAATTATTATTTTGGGTTTCAGACAATTTTTCCACTGTTGCACAGTCATCCCGTGCGGTTAGGAGTAATTTTGTGGTGCCCGCATGGATGCCCAGGTGTTTTGGAGTAACGATGAGAGACTCTTGTGCAGTTTATAGAACCGCATGGAAAGGGCGTGACTTGACGCTGCAAGCGGGTAGTACCGGGTGGCACGGTTCAGGCATAGTTTTCTAAACCGTGTGTCGGACTTCAAGCGAGCAATGCAGCTACCCTAGTATTCTAAATAAATAAATGAATTAATTAAATGGTAAATGAAATAAAATAAAGTTGGTTAAATTAAATTTAACTTAATTTTATAAAATGTTTAATAATAATAACAACAACAATATAATTTGTAATAATAATGATATTATTATTATTGTTGTTTTTTTGTTGTTGTTTATGATGATGTTGTTGTTGTTGTAAGATAAAAAAACAAACCCTAATCTACCTGGAGCCCTCCCATTTCCCCATTACCCTCACGGTGCACCTGGCCCCCCTTCGGCCTCCTCTCACGCGACTGCCTCCTTGCCGCATTCCCCTCACATCGCTCCCCCTTTGCCCTGCATTTTCCTCCCCATTTTTCTCTACCCAGCAACCCCTCACCAGATCTGCCTCTGCCCTCATGTCCTCACCTTCTTCCTATTTCTCCCCTCGCCCAGAATCCCAATCACACGTTAGCTTGCCCTCACTCTGCCCTGCATTCTCGCTGCTCCCATCATCGAACCTCCTGCGCAACAGTGCTGCACTTTGACCCCATCATCCTCTCCATGTTCATCCCAACCACCTGAACCGGGCCTCGCCTCAGCTCATTCCATCCTCCCTAGTATCGGTCTTCCCTCACCTCACACCTTCTGACCCATCATGTGCCCTCCGACCGACCACAATCCCTCCCCCCTACCGGTGACCTTTCTAGTGCCCCGCAGCTTCTCACTGTTCTTCTAAGGAAGAACGATCAGCCTCATCATCACATGTTCGATCTTCACTCGCTCGACCAGCCTTTAACACTGTCATCGTATGTGAGTTCTACTTCAATTATTTATTTCTCCCTTTTTAGTAGTTTTCCAGCAGTTATGGTTCACGATTTGGAGTTTGGTTTTGAGTATTATCATTTGTTTCCCATGATTATAGTTTGTTCTTGAACTACAAAGGTTAGGTTAAGGTGTAAATGAATATTCTCATCATTTTCAGGTTAGCGTCTTCTTTTTTCCTTAGTTCCAAGGTAAGGGTTTTCACCTGCCTCATGTTTCCACTCAGTTTATTTTTCTTAATTTGAGTATATTAAGGTTCCTATAATTTTAATTGTAGTGCGTTGAGCACTGCTGTGTGTTTTCGGGTGTGTGTCATCCTTGTTCCATTACTTCTATGTAGGCTTCCCTATGCATTATCCTTTAAATTAAAGAATAATTTATTTCAAGTTTTTCGCACTTTTATTATATTCTTGTCAGTAATTTAGGAATTTAAGAATAGCTTCTTGTTGTGAAATAAATTAAGGGCCATTTCTATTTGAATTTCATGAAGTTTTTTTATTAAATGTGCTTACTAAGTGTTTGATGAAATTACCCTTTGTCCCTTGAAAATTCTCTTTGTATTTAAAGTGGTGAATTGTGTTTCTTGAATGGGTTTCCAAGTGCATCTGGTTTTCAATGTAATGGTGTGTGTTGCTTCTTTTGGAAATGATTCAGTGTTAAATGATTATTTAAGGCCTGTTTGGCCTGGTTTATGTAAAATGATGTTTGGATTTCCTCTGGAAATGATTTTCTAAATGATTTGATAAATGTTAGAGTGTTTCATAGGTAAAGGCCCAGTTGGAACTTTTAAATTTTTATTTGGGGAAACCCCCTCTTGGGTTGGGTCTCTTGCCTCATCGTTTAATCATGATATGGTAGAGTCCTCGATATGAGACCTTTCTTGTATAATTAATATATTATGGAAAAGGCTTCCCTTGAGGTGGTCAGGGTGGTGCTGAGTTGTGTGTTAGGTTCGGTTATATATATGTGGCTTGTTATTTGATATGTATGGAACACCCTCTTGGGAATTATACATGGGAACCTGGAATAACGAAGAGGTTTACTGAGAATGATTATTTCACTAGTTTTGATTATGCACTGGCTAGTGGCCCATAGAAGAGATGTGTTTTATTATTATTACTATAGGATTTGGACCCTTGATCAGGCCAGTTAGGGTGACGATCAGGCATTAGGGCGTTATGACGTCATCAAGAGAAGGCATGCCTTCAGGATGAGTCACATGTATTAGTACGTTCTGGTTTTCCTCTGAGTTCCTAGGATTTCTTGTTTTCCCTTGACACTAGTATAGTTAGTACCATTTCCCTCGCTATATATAGTGATACCCATTATTCTTAGTTTTGGTGTTTTCATGTATGATTATAAATGTCTGGTTGCAAAAAATCTTTATAAGTAAAATGTTTTAAACGAACAATCACGTTTTCCTTTGACACTTTTATGAAATATGAATGATTCATTTTTGGTCTCCTTTTATTTCCTCCTCTTGTACCTTATTTTAAAGTTGAGGGAAATGTATTATGATTGTAATTTGTTTACCTTAAAAATGAAACATCTATAAAATTCTGTATTTATAGATTGTATTTCAATCCTGAAATCAATGTTTTCTTTATTTAAAGAATGTGCATTTTGGTTAGATTAGTCGGGCCTACCTACAAAGTTTTAATACTCATGCCTATAGTGTTTTCTTATTTTTAGTTTCACCTGTAGGCTCCAGGTCTATTTTGGATCATTTTGAGCGATGTTTGGTTTAGTACCGGAGAGTAACCCATGGGGTTACGTGGATTTTTAGACGTTGATAGGTTAGTCATGTTATTGATCATCCTTCACTTTTATTTCCATTTATTTACTTTGTGATGTTCTATTTGTTTCTACTATTTAGTTTATTTGTCTTTATGGGCCAAATCATTCCCAATGATTAAATTTTGATGCCCGACACTAGTTTCCAGCCCATGGGGATCGGGAACGCCCCTCGGAACGTGTGGCGGACCGGCTTGTGTGACCGGTTCAGGGTTGACCAGAATTGGTTTATGAAAAAATGGTATCAGAGGAGGTTCTTGTTATTTGGTGTGTCTGGTTGATAGAGATTAGGACTTTTTGGATTCAATAGGTAGGTATGGGAAGGACACCATGAACCCTTGCCTGTTTCGAACCTCAATTCGCCAGGGGTTGTCCGGGAATTGAGTCCTTGTCTCATTCGGATTTGTTTTAGATTGAGGGGTGACAGCAGAGGCAAGCTGTTGTTACGTCATGACCTCACATGGAGTAGTGAACCGCATGGAGTTTGATTTCATGGTTGAGCTTCTCCTAGTCATTTATACTTTTTTGGGGTGTGTCTCACTACCATGTCGCCAATTTAACTGTAACTTCTTGTTCCTCATCCTGATGGTTTGTTTTAAGTTGGGTTTTTTTGTTTTGATTGATATAAGAATGTTTTTGAAAATGAAAAGGGGAAATGATTTTTGTAAAATTGAATTTGGTTCGAAAAGTGGGATTAGTATTTGGAACATGGCTTTAAAAGAAGTTAGTTTTGAAATCTAAAATGAAAAGGGGGGTTTTGAGTTGTGTTTGTATTTTCTTGTTTTTTAGATGGTTGTTTTTGGATGAAAGCACTTTCATTTATATTGATTCGGTTTGATATTGGTTTTAGATTTGTGTTTTATATGATGTTCAGAAAATGCTACCTAGAAAAGTCCCGAAGGTTATTGATAAGTCATGCCCTGTTTTTGGTCCTTCTCGGACATTGTCTGTACTTAATGGTGATCGGGGTCCATTAAAGTTAGTTATGTGGTTTGAAGAGTTCAAGTGTGCTTTTAGGATGTTGGGAACTCCAGTCTGTTAGAGTTTGAGCAGTCTTGGGATTTTCTAAGGGTCCGTCTTTGGACTAATGGGAGTTGCTCGCCCCACCATAAATGAAAGTTGGGATGACATGGGATGTCTTTAAATCTGTCTTCATCTGATTGTTCATACCTGAAGAGGTGAACATGAAGAAAATGTAATATCTCAAGCGTATTCAATAAGGCCAATGGATGGTGAAGGTTTATGTTGACCATTTCAAGGATCTTGTGTCATTTTATCCAGAAGTAGAATTGCAGGAATCAATAAAGACTTCCCTCTTCATCGGGGGTCTTCATCCAAAGATCAAGGATATGGTCCTCCATTTTAGGGATCATTTTTTTTGAGAAGTTGTTGGATGAGGCGTTTTAGCTGAGTTGGTCTCTAGAGTGAAGATGGTTGGAAATCCAGCATATCTAGTTGCTCATGAAGGTTCCCTATCTGGCGAGAAAGGTGTGCCAGAGGGACCTATTTCTAAAGAGTCCTCTGTAGTGGTTATCACTTCCATTTCGTTGAACCATTCAGTGGTGTGGCACAAGTGTGGCTGGTTTGGGCACATGGAGCCATCATGTTGCATCCCTCCGAAGATGTGCAATCGTTGCAGACGTCTGGGTCATCTAGAGAAGTTCTACTGGAAGAGTTGCCTGAAGAAGATGTTGTAACTAAAGGATTCCACTACTTGACTATGAGGTAGGAGATGCTTTATCCATCAGAGCCCCAGCCACATGCCTTGGGGTGAAGCTCACGCACAGTAAGGAGTTGTCGGGAGTGGGAATACTTGATTTGGGTTTTGTGTTATGTGTTGGAAGTAGAACATTTAAAGTCTTTTCATTCTTTTTTTTGTTATTTCAATGTTTTTATGTTGTTTTAGGTACATTGTTTTATCGTGTAGTTTTGATGGACATGTTATGCTTTAATACAAATAGTTTTGTTTGTCTAATCATGGTTTTCTGAATCATACGCCTTTCTTAAAAGTGTTTGTCCCTTTCCTGGATTGAGTTTGGTTAAGCTGTGTTTTTTTGGAGATGTAAGTGCCTATGAAAGAGTTGATGTTTGTGGTTATGCTTGGGTTCACTACTCAGGGTAAGTTCTACTCAAAGGTTTTCCCCTAGTTTTGGGAGTGTTTGGTCTGGGTCGAGAGTTCCAGGTTTTAGTGGAGGTGTTGTTAGCTTGTGCTATATAACTTAGATTGGAGTGGTTCGGAGTTCCCACATCGCCACCTCACCTTCCCGGGGAGCTATGGTTGGGTGTTAAATTTCCATATTAGTTGAGCTCTTGTGGTGGGGAGAGCCCTCCCGTGTTATCCCTCTCTCTGGTATTGTGGTCTTTTCCAGTTTCAATTGGGTATGATCTCTTATTTTCTCTATTGTTTTGTTGGGTGACTTTTTGGGGGTAGAAAGTGTCTTTGGTGGGGAGAATTGTCACACCCTGACCTGATTTATTTATTTTTTAAATTACATTAATTAATATTTTGGGTTATAGACAATTTTTCTATTGTTGCACGGTCATCCCGCGCAGATAGGAGTAACTGTGTGGTGCCTTCATGAATGCCCGAGTGTGTTGGAGTTATGGCGCACGACTCGCGCGCATTTTCTAGAACTGCATGGTAAGCGCACGACATAACCCTTCATGTGGGTAGTACCAGGTGGCGCGGTTCGAGCACAGTTTTCTAAACCGTGCGTCAGACTACAGGCGATCAATGCAACAACCCCGATATTCGAAATAAATAAATGAATTAATTAAATGGTAAATGAAAAAAAATAAAAAATATAAAAAAAGTAGATTAAATTAAATTAAACCGATTTTTATAAAATGGTTAATAATTATAATAACAATAATATGATTTTTAATAATAACGATAATAATATTATTATTATTATTACTGTTACTATTACTATTATTATTATTATAAGATAAAATGAAAAAAAACCTAATCTTCCTGGCACCCACCCCTTTCCCCCTAACCATCATGGTGCACCAGGGCCCCCTTCAGCCTCCTCTCATGCAACTACCTCCTTGCCACCATCCCCTCATGCTGCCCCCCCTTTTCCCAGCATTTGCCTCCCCGATTTTCTCTGCCCATCTTCCCCTCACTGGATCCGCCTCTTCTCGCAGGTCCTCACTGCTCCATGTTTCTCCCCTCTCCCAACATCCCGATCACGTGCCGGCTCGCCCTCACTCTACCCTACCTTCCCACTGCTCCAACTGCCGAACCTCCAATGCAGTGATGCTGCACTTTGACCCTGCCACCCTCGCCTTCTTCATCTCGGCCACCTGCACCCAGCCTCACCTCGGCCTGTTCCATCCTCCCCAACACCAGCCTGCCATCACCTCACGCATTTCTACCCATCGTGGTCCCTCAGACCGACCACACGCCCTTCCCAGCCATGCGCCCCCCTACTAGTGACCTTTCTAGAACCCCGAAGCACCTCATTATCTTTTAGAGGTAGAATGACCAGCCCCATCGGTGCTCGTTCCATCTTCGCTCGCTTCTCCAGCCTCCAGCACCGCCACTGTAGGTGCATTCTACTCTGATTATTTATTTCTCCCTTTTTGGTAGTTTTCCAATAGCTAAGGTTCATTATTTGGAGTATGGTTTTGAGTCCTCGCATTCGATTCCAATGATTATAGTTTGTTCTTGACCCACAAATGTGTGATTGAGGTGAGAACGAAGATTCACATCGGTTTTGGGTTGCTGTCATCTTTCCTCCTTAGTTCCAAGGTAAGGGTTTTCACCTACCACATGTTTCCACTCAGTTTATATTTTGTAATTTGGGTGTTTTAAGGTTCCTATAATTTTAATTATAGTGCCTTGAGCATTGTTTTGTGTTTTTGGGTGTGCTTTTTCATTAATCCATGACTTCCAAGTAGGTTTCCCTATGCATTATCCTTTAAATTAAGGAATTATGGATTTCTTGTTTTTAACATTTTTATTAAATTATTGTTATTAATTTAGGGATTTAAGAATATTTTTTTATTGTGAGATAAAGTAAAACCCCTTTCTATTTGAATTTAATGAAGTTGTTTTATTAAATGTTCTTTCTAAGTGTTTGATGAAATGCCCATTTGGCCCTTGTAAATGTGATTCGGATTTTAAATTGGTGAATTGAGTTTCTTAAATGGGTTTCTAAGTGCGTCTGGTTTTCAAAGTAATGGCGTGTGTTACTTCTTTTGGAAATGATTTAGTGTTAAATGATTTTTTAATGCATGTTTGTCCATGTTTAGGTAAAATGAAGTTTGGATAAATTATTTGATAAATGTTAGAGTGCTTCATAGGTAAAGGCCTAGATGGCACTTTTGAAAGGTTATTTGGGGAAAACCCCTCTTGGGTTGGGTCTCTTGCCTCATCGTTTAATCATGATATTAGAGGGTCCTCGATTTGGGACCTTTATTGTATAATTATTATATTATGGAAAATACTACCCTTGAGGTGGTCAGGGTGGTGCTGAGTTGTGTGTTATGTTTGGTTATATATATGTGCCTTGTTATTTGAAATTTTTGGCACACCCTCTTGCGAACTATACATGGTAACCTAGCATAACGAAGAGTTTTACTAAGAATGATTGCTGCACTAGTTTAGATTATGCACCGGCTAGTGGACCATAGAAGAGAGGTGTTTTATTGTTATTACTATAGGATTGGGCCCCTTGATCAGGCCAGTTAGGGTGACGATCAGGCATTAGGGTGTTATGATGTCATCAAGTGTAGGCATGAATTCAAGATGAGTCACACGTTTTAGTACGTTCTTGTTTTCCTCTGAGTTCTAAGGATTTCCCCTGTTCCATTGACACTAGTAAAGTTAGTATCGTTGCCCTTGAGATATGTAGTGATACCCATTGTTCATAGTTTTGGGGTTATATTCTAAAATTGTAAATGTGTAGTTGATAAAGATATTTTCAAGAAAATTTTTTTAAACAAACAATCACTCTTTCCTTTGACAATTTTACGAAAAATGAATGATTCCTTTTCGGTCTCATTTTCATTCTGTCTCTTGTACCTTATTTTAAACTTGAGGGTAACAGATTATGATTGTGATTTGTTTACCTTAAAATTGAAAAGTTTAGAAAATTATATATTTATATATTTTATTTCAAACCTAAAATCAAATGTTTTCTTTATTTAAAGAATCTTCATTGGGATTATATTAGTCGGGCCTACCTAATGAGTTTTAATACTCATGCCTATAGTGTTTTCTTGTTTTTAGTTTCACCTACAGGCTCCAGTTCTTGTTTGGATCATTTTGAGTGACATTTGGTTTAGTACTAGAGAGTAACCCATGGGGTTACGTGGAGTTTTAAACGTTGAATAGTTAGTCATGTTGTTGATTTTCCTTCACTTTTCTTGTCATTTATTTATTTTTTGATGTTATATTTGTTTCTAATGTTTAGTTTATTTGTATTTATGGGAAAAATCATTCCCAACGATTAAATTTTGATGACCGACACTAGTTTCTAGCCCTTAGGGATCGAGAACACCCCTCGTCCCATGTTGCAGACCAGATCGGGTGACCAGTTCAGGGTCGACCCGAGTTGGTTCGTGACACATACCCAAATCTCGAATCAGACTTTCAATTGAAATCTGGGTTAATTCATCTTCTTCCAAAGTTTCATGGATTATCTGGTGGGGATCCCAATAAACACGTTAAATAATTTTATCTCGTTTTCTCAAACCTAAAACCAAGAAATGTATCTGAAGACAAAATAAAACTAAGAACATTCTCATTCTAACTTGATGGAGTTGTGAAAGATTAGATGTATTATTTACAAGATGAATATGTAACTTGTTGGAACGATTTGAAACATTTTTTATTACAGAGATTTTTTCCATCATCGAGGACCACTTCCATTATTAAGGAGATTTCGGGGATCAATCAAGCCCAAGGGGAGTCAATGTATGAGTACTAGGAGCGATTAAAGAAGTTGTGTGCAAGATGATCACATCACAAAATCAATGAGAAAATTCTCATCCAATACTTCTATGAAGAACTCACACATATGGAGTATAGCATGGTGTATGTCGCAGCTAGAGGAGCATTGGTGGAAAATTCATCAGTAGCTTCATGTGCATTGAGTGAAAAGATGGCCCAAAACTCCCAACAATTTGGCTACCAAGGTACACCACATGTTATGGGAGTACATAAGGTAAGTCCTTTTTATCTTGAGATTCATTTAATTGATACCAAGTTGTAAGATTTGACCACTATGGTGAGGCAGATTTCATTGGCTCAAAATACATACCAACCCACTCCTTCAAGGCCTTGGGACATTTTCACTTAGACAAGCCACCCAACTGACTGTTTCCCCCAACTGCAAGAAACAAAAGATTGTGCAGCAGTGTTTCCTGGGAGACCATATCAGTAGTAGAAACGATAATATACCCAAAAGAAGCTTGGTTCCTTTGTTACAACATAAAACCATGGGTGTAAGGATTAATCAGACATGAGGTATTGCTCTGGGTAACAACAAAGGCAATACTTTCAACAAAACTTCCTACATCCTCTTCCTTACCAGCAGGTTTTCCAACATCCCCAAAGGATATTTGAAGTCCAATCATTAACAAATCAACAACAAGGGAATTATAAACCAAAGGTAGATTCTAATACTGATGATCTTTTGAAACAAATTTTTATTAATCAACAAAATGAGCTGAAGAGTCAAGGTTCAGAACTGAGGGAGTTGAAGATTCAAATGAGCCAGATTTCCACTACCCTCCATGAACAGGTATGTAAGAACTCCATAAATATTCCTTTCCAACCTACTCCAAATCCCTAGGGGAATGTCGGTGACATCACATTGAGAAGTGGGAAGAAAACAACTAATATATCTTCACATATCATTCCACTGGAATTCACCTCAACTCCAGAGAAGGCCCATTCTAAACTAGCTGATGAGAAACCCAAGGAAAAAGATAAAGGTAAGGAAAATGTTGATGATATCTCTATTAAACCCTTGAATTTTCCAAATAGAGTTTTCCAAACCAAAAATATGGCTGTAGAGGTGATGAAAAAAGAATTTTTGGATACATTCATGCATGTGGAGATCAACATCCCTTTACTTTAAGTCATAATGAAAATCTCAAGGTATGAAAAATTCTTAAAGGAACTTTGTACCAATTCAATAGGGATCAAGGGAAATGAGAGGATCAATATTGGAAGGAATATGTTGGCACTCATTACACCAACTATAGAAATGAAAACAAAGAGAAAGGATCCAGGAACATTCACCATAACATGAACCATAGGGGATTTACACTTTTATGATGCATTATGTGATTTAGGAGGTTCTATAAATGTGATGCCTCACTCTGTATTCTCTTTTTTTAGGTTGGTGAGTTGAAACCGACGAGAGTAGTGGTGTAGTTGGAAAATAGAGCTACAACATATCCAGCAGGAATCCTTGAGGATGTAGTTGTCCTGGTAAGAAACATGATCTTTATAATATATTTCTACATTCTTAACATGGAGGATGATTAGGTAAGTTCTCATGGCCCCATTATCATAGGTAGAACCTTCCTCAAAACTACAAAAATTATCATAAACGTCAATGACGGTTCACTTTCCATGGAGTTCGGAGATGAAGTTGTGATATTTAACATTATGTACTCTATGAAGTACCCCTCATAGGACCAATCTGTGTTTGCTATCTCCCATTTTAAACCACCAAATAAAAAACCCATGGAATTTTATTGTCCTATGCTTAGAGAGATTATGAGTATTGGTTCTATTTTGACGTCTAAGAGTACTTCCACACATGTTTCTAATGCAGAAGACTCTCTTAGATTTGATTTTGAAATGGATTCATATTCTGATTTTGATCATGTGAACTCTGATGAGGGCATGGCTGTTGAGTATGCTGATGGATTTGATGGTTTATTCTATGATTTTGATGATGTATATTCTGATACTAATGTTCATTGTGCACATATTTTAGTTCCTTAAATTTCTGCAACTATACATCACCCACTTCATTGAAACTCAAGCCATTTCTACCTAATCTCAAATACTCATACTTGTTAAGTGGAAGGAGATTGCCTATTATAATTTATAATAATCTTCCTTTTGAACATGAAGAAAATATTTTGAATATTCTGAGGGATAATATCAGGGAAATCGGGTGGACCTTGGATGACATATCATGTATTATCCCCTCTATTTTCATGCATAGGATTCTTTTGGAGGATGGGTTAAACCAATGAGGCATCCACAAAGGAGACTCAATCCAAACCTTCTGTAAGTTGTTAAAAAAGAGGTTGAAAATTGCTCGAGGTAGGTATAATTTATCCCATTTCAGATTCTCAGTGGGTAAGTCCTATTCAGTTTGGGCCTAAGAAAAGTGGTGTTCCAGTAGTTAAAAATGAGAAAGATGGGTTAGTTACAATGAGGGTGAAAAACAGTTGGAATATGTGTATTAATTATAAGAAACTAAATCATTCCACTCTTAAAGACCATTTCCCCCTCCCATTTATTGATCATATGCTTGAGAGACTAGCTGGGAAAACACACTACTATTTCTTGGATGGATTTTATGGGTATTTTCAGGTTCCTATTGCTCTGGAAGACCAGGAGAAGACAACATTCACTTGTCTATTTGGTATGTTTTCCTACCGAAGGATGCCATTTGGACTTTTCAATTCCCCTGGTACCTTCTAGAGATGTATGGTGAGTATTTTTTCTAATTTTATTGAGACCTGCATGGAGGTATTCATGGATTATTTTACAGTGTATCGGTCTTCATTTGATGATTGTATCTCTAGTTTGGGAAATGTTTTGAATCATTGTATTGAAAAGAATCTAGACATCAACTTTGAAAAGTGTCATTTCATGATAGAGCATGGCATTATATTAGGGAATGTAGTGTCAAAACATGGGATAGAGGTTGATAGATCTAAGATATATATTATTTCACCCTTACCATATCCTTCATGTGTGCGTGATGTTAGATCTTTTCTATGGCATGAAGGATTTTATCAGCGCTTCATCAAATATTTTAGTAAGGCTTCTCTTCTTATGTTTCAATTAATTAAAAAGGATTCTAATTTTTGTGTTTGATGATTCTTGCAGGAATTCCTTTTATGAGATAAAATAATGTCTTACCACTCCACCTATCATACAACCCCGACAGTGGGAGCTTCCTTTTGAGCTTATATGTGATGCTTCCAACTTTTCGGTTGAAGATGTCTTATCTCAGAGGGTGGAGGGATGTTCACATGTAATTTCATATGCATCAAAGACATTGGATTTGGCCCAATCAAAATACATAATAAAAAAGGAGTTTCCTACTGTTATAATTACTTTAGATAAATGCATTTCATATTTATTGGTCTCTAAAGTAGTTGTTTTTTCGGACCATGCAGATTTGAGGTACCTATTGAAGAATCCGGAAGCAAAGCCCTGGCTAATATGATGGATGCTCCTTCATCAGGAATTTTACATTGAGATAAAGGAAAAGAAGGGTTTAGAAAATCTAGTAGCATAACACATGAGTAGGATTACACACACACTAGAAAATTTCACTTTAAACCAGGCACCACTTCGAGACACTTTCCCCGATGAGCATCTTTATTCCATCTCAGGTACGCATCCTTAGTATACTGATTTAGTGAACTATCTTTTTGAATATGAATTTCCTACAAATTTAAAAAAAACATCATGTCCAAAAGTTAAAGAGTGGGTCTAGATTTTATGTGTGGGATGATCCCTAATTATGGAGCATGTGTAGTGACCGAGTTATTAGGAGGTGTGTTCTTGATCATGAGTTTGGGTCTGTTCTACAATTATGTCATACACTTGCTTGTGGTGAACACTTTGGACCCTAATTAACAACTAGGAAAGTTTTGGACTCTGGATTGTATTGGCCTAGTTTATTCCATGATGCTCATGTGTTTTGTAAGTCGTTATCATGTTTCCAACACACTGGTAATATTTCTAGGAGACATGAGATGCCCCAATAACCCATATTATTCTGTGAGATTTTTGATGTATGTTGCATAGATTTTGTGGGTCCTCTTCCTAGTTCATTTGGATTTTTGTATATTTTGGTTGTTGTTGATTATGTGAGTAAATGGGTGGAGGTTAAGGCCACCAGGACTGATGATTCTCATGTTGTAGTGGACTTTGTCAACACACAGATTTGTTTTAGGTTTGGAGTACCAAAGGCCATCATCTATGACCAAGGGACACACTTCTACAATCAGAATTTTTCTTCCCTCCTTCAGTAGTATGGGGTGACACACAAAACATCAACACCATACCACCCCAAACAAATGGCCAGACTGAGGATTCAAATAGGGAGTTGAAACAAATTTTGGAGAAGATCGTGCAACCAAATATGCAGGATTGGCGCAAGTGCTTGGATGATACATTGTGGGCTTATGAGACAGCATACAACACCCCCATCGGTATGTCCCCCTTTTGGATTGTTTTTGAGAAATCCTATCATCTACCCATGGAAGTTGAGAATCAGGGTTATTGGGTTATAAAGAAATGTAACATGGATTTGGCCCAAGCTGGAATACATAAGAAGTTGCAAATTCAAGAGCTTGAGGAGATTTGATTGTATTCATATGAAAACTCAAGGCACTACAAGGAAGGATCGAAAGTAGCTAGTGAAAAAATGATCCAAAAAAGGGAATTTCAAGTTGGAGAGAAATTATTGCTCTATAGTTCACAACTAAAGCAGATGCCTAGTAAGTTGTGTTCCAGGTGGTTAGTTCCTTATATTGTGACTAATGTTTTTCCTTATGGTGTAGTGGAATCGCACAAGAGGACACTGGAAGGAGCTTTACAATCAATGGGAAACATTTGAAGAAATACATTGAGGGACTTTCTATTGATGCAGTGGATTTCATCACACGGCATGACCCCATCATCGCTTGAGTATATCAGGATATTCTTAACCCTTACTTTTATAATATTTTTCATAATTAAAATTATAAATTTCATGTGCATATATCATATCATAAGTTCACATTGGGGACAATGAAATATTATAAGTGTGGGGGAGGGGACAACATATTGGGGTGGATATTTAGGATTTTCATTTGTTTGTTTTATGTGTATTTCTATTATGTTTTTTGGTTAAACTTTTCAAAAAATAATAAATAAAAAAGAAACAAATATATCATGTAACATTCTTATATGGAACATATGGAAAATGCATGTTTTATAATTTCATTGGTAGAAATATAATCACGAGTAAGATTTCATCATCAAGGGTTGACTATTATAAAAATTGAAGTCATCAATAATATGAATTGTTGTGTCATTATAAAACCTTTTAGAATTTGACTTCATTATATGTGATATTTTTTCATGGTAAATTGTGTCATTGATTTCTCCACACATTTTTTCACACAATCATGACTTGTGAGTTTCTCTTTCCCAATTGAATGTATATTCAGGGTAAGAAATTCTTTTCAACTTATAGCATGGTCTTTAAATACATTTATTTATCTTCCAATCATTTCCACAATTGTACCAGATTGACCTATGCGTGTGCACCTAATTTCTGTCTATTGTAGTCTCTCTAAAAAAATAAATAAAATTTCAAAACTCAAGAAAAAACAAACAATAAATAGGGGAGTGATGAAATGTACAACATGTGGGTATATTTAGGTCGGTAGCTCATGGTTTGACTTTTGGGAATGCTTAAATGAGTGGGTTTTGGAATTTGATTCCAAAGGATATTGAGAAGGTTCAGTGGAATAGAATCGGGTAAGAAGAAAAGTTTTTATTGACCTGAATATACTATATAAAGGGTGGAGAGACAATCTTGGAATGGTTAGCACACATACACATGGTGAATTAGTGGCATGGTAGACCCATGACTTGTTTCGCTATGATTAGTGTTATGAATATCAATGGATTTTGTTTTGACACAATTTATGAGACTATAAATTTCAAATTTATTGATATTAACTCTTTATGGGATTATTACTTTTCCTATATTTGCACTGTGGATTGAGAAATATTAATATGCATATCTCGTAACAATTTTTTCAAATTCATGATATGAGGTTTTTCCCAGGAGTGAAAAAGTGTAAGTGTGGGGGAGTTGATAAAAACACGTTTTTATTGAATATTATATTTATAATAAATGAAAAAATTTGCTCACACTATGTTAAATATGTTTATTTCTAAAATATTTGGGATCAGATCATTCATTTGAAAATTTGATTGAAATTCCAGTTTTACACTTTATAGTACACTGTAGTATTTGAAAGATAAATATTTTAATATTTATTATTTGAACATCAAATTTGGTAACTGTGTTTCTCACTTAATGGGATACAACTTTTTTTAGTACATTAGAGCTAAAATGTACATTTTTTTGGACTAAATGGACCATCAATTCAAATGTGGGCTGGACAAGACAGATTGGATATTGGTTCTGTATTTGGGTCATAACTTCTTCACACAAGATTGTATTGGGTCCACATTTTTAGAGGATCTCTCCAACGAAATTATTCACATATAATTATTCTGGAAGAATAGCTGGTTCAAACGTTTTGAAGGTAAAATGGGTGGTGAAAGTTGGATTAAAATATTTGGACGAGATTCACCATTCACACTTGAAACCTCTTTAAACCTAGCATCCCCTCCACTCTATAAATTGGTTTTTTTCTCATTTGGAGGGGTTGGGACATGAATTGGGAAGTTTATAGCAGAGGATAAGTGGATCTACTCTAATTCTCCAACCATTTAAACAAGGTTAACTCTTTAAGAAATGATCCCTGTGATGAAGCTTTATTCTTCTCCATCTTCTTCTCCTTCTTCGTGTTGTAATACTTTTGTTTGTATAATAAACATCTTTTTTCTTATTTTATTTATTATATTTTATTCTGTTTTGTTCAAATTTATTTTTCTCTTAATCTTCCTAATTGTTCTATAATCAATATTGGAGATGATATTGGGTTCTACCCTTTCAATCCTTTTCTCATGCAAAACGTCTCCACGATGACCACACCACCCAGGAAGAGTAGTTTTCTTAGTGATAGATCTATCTTATACCCTCTTCATTTAATTATTTAATATCTTTGATATAATTTAATTCCCATAATATGATACATGAATTGAGTTTTCTAATTATAAGAAACTAATCAAGCAATTGAACAATTAACACAATAACACGCGATGTCCAATATTGTGTGAATTGTGAGAGCGCGATCTTAATCGGTAATACATGGCCACACATGATAAATTTATAGAGTTAAAATATAATCGCTAAACACAATTCATTCACATTTTCTAGAATGGATATGTGCCCTAATTTACCACTGACCATAATCTATTCTTAGAACATCAATCAAAATAGGGTGTCGTGATTTCATGTTTCGATGATAGCATAGGGTTTAATTCACTTCATCTTTGTGGTAAAGTTAATTCTCATAGGGTTTGGGATTTAAAAAATTAAGGGATCATAATTAAGTGAATGTTAATTTAAATGATAATGATAAATAATAGAATTAAGAGGTAGTGTTAGATACATTATGCCTTTTAAAATATTTTCTAAAAAAATATCTTATTGTTGTGTCTTTTTAATTGAACTTCATTTCAAAATTAAAAACAAAAAATGCAATCTTCTTCTAGAAAACTTCTTCTAGATTTATAAATGATAAAAAACCACCATACTTTCATGTAATGTTTTTATTATCTTTTATTTTATTTTTATAATACCTTTAGGAAGTGGTTTAAATTTACTTCCTCCTTTGAGAGACGACCTTGGTCAGCCACTCTGCGGCACCCAAGTACCCAAAAACCCATTAATAATTTGAGGGTGCCCACGAAAGTGCCTTTCACTCTACATTTTAAAAGTTATAAGGGTTAAATAAATACATATTTAAGTTTAAATATATCTTCAAAATAATAAAAATAATAAGTAAGATTGAGAATAATAGACTACTTCAAAAAATTGAAATGAAATATCAACTTCATCACTGATTCCTTTAAATACAATAACTATATCAACTTTTTAAAAAACCGTGTTGGATTCACTCATAAATAATATCTTAAAATAAAATATTTATGTCCAATATCATGAATAAATCACCTATACAAAATTCTACATCAATTATTTTTTTAGTTGAATGATGAAAAAGAATAAGTGGTAGTAGGTGGCATGGCACCGATGTTGATCTCCACATAACCTCATACTAATTCATCATGTCCCTTTATTATTTTAGAAAGACCCCATATAGGATTATGTATTGAATATATTTTCCATTATTAAATATAAATAAACATGTTATAAATGGAACAAACCCTATTCCAACAACTATTTTTTCACTCAAAGAAATGACACTACCTAAGTTAAATTTAAGAATTTATACACCACTGTGCTAACAGGACACAATAGTATGAAAAATTATGAGCTTTCATATTTTCTTTACTAATTATCTCTATCAAAATTTTATCAATAATAAATTTATGTCATAAAATTATTAAATAAATTAAATATACCAATATAATAGAGAATTTATTTCATCATAATTATATTATTTTGAAACCAATTATTCTCTTCACCCAAAATAGCCAAATATCTTTTTTCAGAATAACATATTTGAATAATCCATGATAAATATTTTTTATCACCTTAACAATATGAATAAAATCTATCCTTAATTAATTATTATTCTATAATCCATAAATTTCTATTACAATAATTGAGGAACTGTGTAGAATATTTTAAAAAATATTAAATTTATATTCATCAAATAACATCTCCCTTTATATTACCATTTTCTTTATCAATCCAATTATATCATGACTAATCTAATCCCCATGGCATAGAAAAATTGGATTTAATCAAGAATATTAAATTAATATAATGTTTAGAGTTAATTACTTCATTTTATCAAGGATTTTCAATCTTCTACTCACTATTATTCATTCAAAATCCCATGTTCATCATTCACCCATTTTTTGTTCCCCATGAAATAATGAACATAAAAAGTCTCACTCATAGAATGGATAGGAAAAAAATTTGGTTATATAATAAAAAATATAGTTATATGGTCTATTATATATATGATTAAAAATCCTTAATAATTAATATCTCTAATGTAATGGTCTCATAAATGACATATCTTCCTTAAAATTTAAACCATTGAATTCCTATTGGTACCACTTAAGAATTGAACCCTAAGAGTGTGGGAGAAGTTTGGTTGATGTGAACCCACCACAAGTGTTTTAAAGTTATCTACTTAATGGTGAATCATAAATCATAAAGTGTGAAGTATTCTATTGACATTTTGGATGTTTTATTAAATTTGGTATAATTTTATAGGAAATTTAATCGGGTATTATGTCATAATTGAATCCATTTTAAATAAAAGAATACATAATTGGGTGTTTTGATAGAGGAGATTTCCATAGTGGTTTGAGTTACTGAAAAGAGATATCGAATGTTATAAAAGGTGTTTTAGAGAAAATTGGGTGAATTGAAATATTAAATGGTTTAATAATAATAAAAATGAAGAGAATATATTGTTTTATCCATTTTTTGGTATTATGGAAGATGAAGGTTCAAATAAAATAGGGAGTTGATTTTCAAAACTGGTGTTACACATGGTGTTTTGGAGTGAATGTTATTAGTAAAAAATAGGGAGACTCGTAATGGTAGGTTTCTATATATGATTAAGTGAAATATAATTTGAATGTTTTAATGATATAAATAAAGGTATTTCTGAAACTATTATTTCTGGAGTTCAACTAGAAATAACATATTGAACATTGTAGATATCATTTTGAATGAAATTTCACCTAGATAAGAAGTATGTCAAGGTATTGAGTTTTCTATAATTTTAAGTGAATATGTCGTTTTGATTTTATGTATGAAATGATTTCAATTTTTGGTAGCAAGAAGATAATATATTTTTTGTTGATAAGCCTACTAAGCTAAATCTTAAAATGGTTTTTTGAGTTTTATACATTTCATGGAGGTAAGATTTATAATAAAATAAAATTTGGATCTAGAATTAATATAAAGAGCTTATAGATTAATATTATAGGGATTTAATTGAGTTAAAGAGGTGTGTATTAACTATAATAAACATGAGGGATGCTTGGAACAATGTTAAATAATATAGAAACAAGGATTTATCTCAACTATTTATTAAGGATTTAAATTTAGGCATGCATACATATAACTGCTTGAGCACTTCGAGAAAAATAAGAATGATATTGATAGATTTGATTTAGAGAAAATGATAATCGTATAAGAATATCCCATAATAAGGGTGGGATTCACCAATATATATAATTATATAGGGATCAAACCCTTAACTTAATGTAAAATTTTCAATTATAAAATTTACTCCTCACAAGTTTCACTCTTAGAAGCACTTGAACATACGAACAAGGCACAATAATGTAAGGAATTAACTTCCCATACATGTTTGAATAATTACATTAATATTTAAATATTTAAACATCATATATGTATATTATTAAAGATAAAATTTATGTGGATTTGATCAACTCTTCTAGTTATCATATCACTATTAAGGAGGAATAGGAAGCATTGAGTTTCAATTTTTAATTTTTTTATGAAATAATGTAATGTGGTTGAAATGTAATGTGTTTGAATAGAAAAACTATAGGTTGAATTGATCTCCTTAGAATTAGGCTCCATTCCTCATCTTATTAGAGGATTCTAACTAGTATGACAGGAAAGGTGGGTGCACCATCTCCTGGAAGGCCATAGAGGAATTAAATCAATTTTTGATATCAGTCTAGTTGATGGGTATAGGATATCTAGGAGATAAATAATATTGGTATAATAAGAAATTATGATCTATAAGAACCTAAAACCACTTTGAAATATGTCTCTGAAACCTTAAAGGTATCTCTTATTTCCCCAATAACTTTTTCACTCATCTAGCTCATTCTCTTTCAGATCAACTTCCTCTTCTGATCAAAAAAGTGATAATCCCATCAAATTCTACTCCCTTATAATTATTTAAAGTGTATAAAATAGAAGATAATTTCAAACATATCATCCAATATTCATATAACTCACATATGTAGGGGAATCATAGTTATATTCTTCAAAATAATATTAGAATAGTGAACGTGGTGATACTATAATTGATAAAGGTAAAAATAGTGTTTGGGGAATATAGATATTCTTTTAGGGGTGATTCAAAAACTTATAAAATACTTCAAGTATGATAAGAAAATGATACTTTTACATCCATCATATCCAATTTAAAACAAGTTTCTAGTTTTCATTTGGAATAGGATTGGGTGGTCCATGAAAGATCTGGAGTTCGGTGGCTCAAGGAGGGAGATAAATAAAATTCTAAATTTCATTCCAATATTAGTAAAAAAACATATGTGGGTATCCTTACTCTTAAATGTGAGTATAAATCCTTCAAAAATGATATATCCATCATATATTTTCTTATAATATATTATTTTATATCACTACTTTCCAACATCCACCCATACAGTAGTGGGAGAAATTATGGTAAAAGTATTGATGGTTATTTTATATCTCATTACCTCAAGAAGGAAATTAAATGTTAAATTAATTTTTTTACCATCCCTAATGATGTTAAAATATTAACAGTTATCAAGATTCTTGATATACAGTGTAAAACTGGTTTGGATGGGATCCCTAAAAAATTATATTTTCCTTATTAGGAAGTCTTTAAGCTATATATCACTATAATAATCAAGGATTTATTTATGGTTTTCTTTAACTAGGGTTTCATGTTCTACTTCTCTTATCCTTATCCTATAGTTTATCCAATCCCTGTATTTCTAGTATTTTAATCCTGTTACCATATTTAATTTCTCCTGAAAAATATTCTCTAATATCTTAAATGGGAAACTTCTTAATTTGGTACCCATTCTAGTGTCAGAGAAGCCACATGTTTTTGTTTATTGAAGAAATATCTAAGGTTATTTTACACTTTATTAGGATATGGTGATATATTTAGATATAAATTTACATATAAATAAAATATTTTTTAACGCACACATGTAAAATGATTATAAAAATTAGAATAAAACTTCATTTAAGAGCATCAAAAAGGATTCTTTGAGAGTTGTTATGACTTGTTTTACTAGTATTTCTTATCTTGGATTTTAATTATCCACATGGATAAATGGTTTTTTCTTCAAATATACTCACGATCTAAGTCATGGAGACCCCATTTCTCTTATTTTCTATATTATTACAAATGATTCTCTAAGTAGAAATAGTAAGAAATAAATTTTGTTTTGGAATGGTGTATCCTATCTGGGGTAGATCCTATCTTCTAGACATCACACATTTTTTTCATATAAAATGTTGTTTTTCCTTAATATAAAATGGAAATCCATTAAATATTTCAATTAGATCATTGGTAAATATGATAATTATAGTGGTAAAAGAGTTAATATACTCAATTGTAGTGTTTATATCTCAAGAAGGTGATTATCTATGAGAACATTCTAGTTTTATGGATATACAAATTTAGACTATAGGATCTCCTATTGGAATATATTGGAACTCCACTGTAAAATTGATAGATTTTATTTCATTTTTTATATCCATGGGAATAGAATTACTGTTCATATCCTTAATTATAAAATTAATTTCATTTTATTTCAATTTATAATTACATTGATCAATAGTGTGGTCACATCCATCACCAAGAATATTCTATGAGTTATCAAAGACCCTATAATATTTTTTGAGAAATATAGAAAATATTATTTCTAAGTTCTTATTTGATGAAAATGTGGAGATCCATTACCACTATGATAGTTAGAAGAAAATTTACAAACCTATTAATGAAGGTCCCATTAAATTTATGGGTTTTTAACCCTCTATGCACACCATGTAAGAAAATATGTCTTTTGAGATTCTTAAAGACCAATTTATTTGGGCTTGTTTTACTTGGGGAAGATATAGTTTGACTCTAGATGCTTTTATCAACCAAAATACATGAATTTAACCTCTCAGTTGTAATATCTAGGATTAAAATAGTATATAATATAGTAATTATTGTTATATCAAGGGTAAAATAACCATTTCATTCTTGAAGGATAATTATATTAGTGCCCCTCTTTTTTTCTAGGGATATACTATTCTATAAGTTAATTTCAAGACTACTACATTATTATAAACCATAACTCACCTTGTGTTGGATGATTATTAAAATAAAATTGTTAATAATAATCAATTATTAAACAATAAAATTTATTGATTATTCACTCCTTTGAAGTCTAAAAAAATTAACTCTAAATATTACTTCAATCTCTTACATGTCCTACATGGATATAATATACAGGATAAGTTATTTTGGGGAGATAAGATTACACAAAATACGAAATATCTTATTTGGTATGCATGATTTGTATCCTTAACCATTATCAATGTGATTTATTTAACGAATATTTATATTACTTATAAGTGTATTTTTTTACACAAATTTAGAGAGGTATAATGAGACCCATATGTTATTTGATAGTGAATGGGTGCACATAATCTTGCACTTGTTTGGTATATCCTTGGTAATTATCATTGATGGTGGGTCATCTGTACTCATTAAAAATTCTTGATTCATAATTTATTTTTTTCCTCCTTATAAGGTTGAAATTATACCATGATTTTTGTGGCCATATTCATGGCATTCTCGGAAGCCCGCAACAATGTCATCCATCATCCAATAATCATTTTATATAACTACTTAAGATGGAGGACCCTGCTTCTATCCTATTATTTGGATGTGGTAATCTAGTTCCCATAATCCAATCATTATCTCTATGGATTTTTGATTCACTAATATCCTCCCACAAAAACTATTGGTAACGTGGCATAGGGAAACTAGATTTGTTGGATCCCTCCCAATATTGGCCTCACGCACAACATAGAAAATACCTTTATAGAGAGGGAAATAAGTGGTTGTAATATCATTCAAGAATATTAGAGATTGATTATAATAGAATTCATTCCTTTATTAGATACTGGTAACACTTTCATAGAATTGGCATTGTCTCTCTAAACTGGCCTCTCTCTTAGAAAAGATTATAACCATCCCCTTTATATTATATAAATTGACTCCACATTGATAGTTAAGTTAATGTCTAATCTTTACAACACTGGATAATTATTTTTTACTCCTTTAAGAACTGTAGGAGACCCATGGATCCTAACTATACTATTCATAACTCTTTTTGGTAAGGTAACATGGTTGTCAATCTATTGGACTCAAATGGATACGTGACAACTCTTCTTCAAGTTTTCTTATTTTTTGGGTCCCTTACTCAGGAAAAAAAATTATAGTTTGTAATGATTCTCTTGTATTTCATTACTTTATAATTCCATAAGTTTCCCCCACAATTATTTTCTTCCCATGATAATAAATAAATATAATTTATTAAAATGAAAAATAGGGTTTTAGAAATAAAATTACATTGGGAGACTTGTTCTCAAGAAGAGAGGGATTTGAATTATAAATTTGGTTGATTAAAATGATGATAGAGAAGATATAATATCATTGATCATGGTAATTTAATTTTTATTGATATTATAATACATAATATTATTATAAATTTGTGTTTTAGAAGAATAATAAAAGTGTTTGGTAATAAAAAATTTAATTTTCAGTCAGTGAATGAAGAATAATTCCAGTGTCAAATTATTCTTCATCAGGGGGTATTATCCCTTTTATTAAGAGTTAATAAAAAATAGAGATCTTATAAATTTATATAGGAGTATATCTCTTATAACTTATAAAATAATATAGTGACAAATATAGATGTTAATATAGCATCACATCTAGACTTGATGATGTAAGGGGTTTTGGTGGTCTATGCTAATTTGGAAGAGGCCTATATGTCTATAAACCAAGGAGAGACCACAAAATATATAAATTGTAAATATTTTCACTAAATCAATTTGAATAGGATAATAATAGTGGGAGATACATGGGATGTATTTAAATATCCCAAAACCATGTATAGGTAATGAGTGTTGGCACCGAGTAACCATAACCTAAAATTGGTATCCACTAAATAGTGATCATAGTATATTATGTTACACCAAAAAATCTTCAAGTGTATGATCCTTGTATGTATCCTAGTTTGAATAAAACATTTAAAATCTATGTTTCATATGTGATTTAATTTTTTATCTTTATGTTTAATGATTCGATGAGAATTTCATTAAGGCTTTGAGTGATTGTACTGATTCTTTCTTAGAAACGAAGATGATACTTATGGGTGAGGTTTTCAAAGAATAAAATGTTTAATTTAGGATACACATTGATTCACCCTCTCCCACATAGGGTTACTTGGGAATCATATTTTAACTCAATGGTTTTTAAAATTATTATCAATTCTTAAAAGTTAGGATTTGGAGTTCAATCATCCACATATCATTTTAGATTTGTTAAACTAATGTAATCACTGATAAATATTCTTGTTATTAATGTAACTAATTATGATTACTGTAAGAATAAAATACATTTCTTTTTTAGTTTTGGAGTGAATATATCCTGGATTTTTTAATTGAGATATTTATCTTACTATTCACAGTGTAAGAGTTCATGATTTTGGAAAATATAAGATATTAATTCAATCATTGACCAATGAGATATAAATGAAAACCTATCACTATGATACTATGGTTTAAATATGGAAAACATTGGATGAAATTTATGGAATATCCGTGGAATATAAGTAGGTTTTGATTTCATCATCAAGAGTTGATTCTATATATTATGTCGGGATAAGTTATTCATGGGATAGGTAGATAAATAATGCCTTATATGAAAGGGTAAGAGGAGAACGAGTAAAAAGAATAATCCTTTGAGAATAAGATAAAATATCAAATGTAATTGTGTTTATTTTTATGATAAATATGGTTCTATTACTATTTTGGGATTTTCTTATCAATCTAGAAGTAAAAATTTCCCCATGATGACTGAGGTGGATAATGATTTAGTTGAAGAGGAGGTAAATAAATCATGAATTTTATCTTGAGATTATTCATATAGTAATAAAGATGATATACAATCATTTTAATAAAATTTTTATCAACTAGAGATTATATAACAAGTATACAATGTGTTCATATAAATGTTTTTTCAGAATAAGTGGTCAAGGAAAGAAGATACAGACATGAATGAATCCATTATAATAATCATTACAATGATTAAAGACTAAAGTTAAAGGATGTAAAGACTAAGGATATTGAAATGAGACTTAACAATCAAATTGAAAGATATATATTATTTTTTAAGTAGCCTCAACATATTGAGTCCACAATAGTTTAAATATAGAAATAGTGATAAAACAAAAGGTTCATGTTATATATGAATGTTATGGATCTTGAATGAAGGTAATTATAATGTGATATTGTTGTGAAGTTAATGAATAAACCATGGATGTGTTTCTAGAAATCCAATGACTCAATGGTGGAAGAAGGCCTACTAAAACATCTCAAACAAGATGTAAAAACATAATGTCTGTCTTTATAATAAGATATTTCATATGTCCTAACTATGGACATTTGATAAAAAAATATAGCAAGAGTTGTGAAGGAGATTCTAAGATGAGAACCCCAATTTCCATGGAAATGGGGAGAAAATCATGTAGGGAATAATATTTATTATTTTGAAAAATAGATGTATTGATTTGGGAGAGTACAAGGATAGAATAAAATAATGGTTTTATCAAGAACCAATTTATATGTTTTGGCAACCAAAATCATAGAATTATAAGAATCACATATGAAGGATAAAGTGTGAATCTAACCCTACTGTACATTAGGAGGACAGACATCTGAAGATTCACCAAAGATAAATAAGTACGAATTTTCTCTAATATTCATTGAAGAGAAAATACATAAAAAATAACTATGTGGTTTTATAAATTCTTCCATAATGTAAGAGGTGAAAAAACATGTAAGATCCCTCCAATAGCGGAGGAAGCATGGTTAATGATACAATGATGATGAATCAAAGGACATGATATATATAAGTGGGATAAGTCTCACTCTTGAGTTCTAGTGTATGCCAAAGAAGTTAAAGGATTCCAAATAAAATATTTGAATTTATGTGTGAACAAGAAATGTTGTAATAAGGAAAATAAATAATTATTAGAATATTATTGGTATCAAAGGGTTTCTTCACCAATACCAACTCTATAACTCTACTATAGGATATTTATAAAGAACCCCTATCACCAAATATTTTATTTTTATATCTAATGATATGAGTGACGTAGTCCTAAATACAGAGATATGATCAATGGGCTGTACAAATTGAAGTTAGATTCATGAAAAATTGGTGTTGGAGAAATTATGAGTGATATTAATGCACAATCTAAAATAAAAACTAGTTTTAGATAAATTTAAATCGCATCTTTATAAATCATGAATTTCATATGGTGATGAAGATTCTCAAGTGATGTAAATACTAATTTTCAACTTAAGTGGTGTTAAAGATTAATCTTGAAAATAAAATGGTCCGATGTTAACAACTATGATCAATAAGTTATATTAAGATATATTTCGTGTGTTTTCAAAGCTAAAGGAATAAGTAACTAAATTCAAGGATTTTATGATTTATTAGTTCATATGCTGATAAATTGGTATCATTTAATGGTTATTAATCATACTAATGTTGTTTAAATATGACTCTAATGACAAATATCAATTCAATAAGTGGTGTTATAGCTGAAGGAATACAATGGAGTTTAGAGTTAGATACTTAAATAGTGTTTACCTTGTATATAAAAGTGGATGTACCCTATGAAGGAAGAAAAATATTGGGCTATAACTGGTGTCATGATTTTATCACAATAAGTGAAATTATTTGGTTAAACATGTGGTGTGACTCACACATATTTTACATTATTAATTATTCACTAATAATCATATGTATGTTTGATTGATATCACATGAAGAAAAATGTTAGATAAAGCTAATTTATCATGTTTCAAGACTTCATGGAAGTAAGTGAGTGTAATGGGAAATATTGGTGTTTTTAAATTAGAATCCAGTTTCCTAAAAATGAATTAAAACTAAGAAACCATAGAGTAATTTTTGAAAAATCATTTTTATGTGGTAAGTTCACTCATTTAACTTGTATAAAAGTGATGATATAGGTTAAAGTAGTGGTTATGATCTTGAAAGAAGATATGTAATTATCTTGGAGAAAGTTGAAATGAGAGATGAGGGTATCTTATTAGTCTCATATAGAGATTAAAGTTTTATAGAATGACTCATAAGTGGTTGTAAGATATTAATTATTATGAATAAAAAATTATCAATATATTTTATAGGTTTGGAGGATAAATCAAGTGATGAAAATGGATAAAGGATGTGAAGGTATTGTATCGTAATTTGGATTTTATACAAAATTTTGAGAAAGAAATCACTAGAGCTTTTGAGTGTATGTCAAAAGGGGATTTCACACTCCCAAAATATGGTGCATGAAGTGTATTGACATAGGGAGATTATATTTTATGAAGGTACACCAATATGATAAAGGGAATAATAAGAAAGTAAATTTTGAGAACATAAATAACAATTTCTGATAAATATAACTTTACAATTTTCATGGTTAAAGTGGAGAAAATAATGTGAAAAAATTGAAAAAAAGTGACCATTTATATTTTACTAAAAATTGGTAGTATGATTAATGCATAATAAATCCATTGGTGGTCATGGAATAAGGTCTCAGAATGTGGAAGATGGATTTATGGAAATATTATCAGAAAAAGAAAAAATGGGTAGAATGTTAAAAACCTCAGGGTGTGTGTTTAAGTTTTTGAAAATAAATGTTTTGATAAGTTTATACATACACATAGTAATTTAGAGAGCGATATGAGAAATTGAACTCACCATGGGAATTTTGGATTGCCCTGCATCATGGTGAATCTTGAAATAAAAAGAATGAAGCATTAAATAGGAATTATAGAAGTTCCATTCAGTCTAGTGGAATTTTCATTGGAAAAGACATGGGATATTATACCATAATGGAATCCATTTTAAAGACAAAAATTCATAACCATGTGTTTTGATAGAGGAGCATACCATAGTGGTTAGAGGTGTTTAAAAGGGATATTGAATATTATTAAATATATTTTAAAGTATATTGGGTAACCTAAAATATGTAAGAGTATGTGGTTGGGTCCATTGAATCTAAATAGAGATAATCTATTGTGTTATCCATTTTGGATATCATGTTAGTCAAAGGTTGAACTAAAACGATGAGTTGATTTTATAAATTGGTGTTACACATGGATTTTTTGTGTTGATGTTTTTCTATAATAGATAGAGATTCCCATAAAGGATATTTTATATTTTAGGGAAGTTCATACACAGGATTAAGTAAAACATGATGAAAAATGTGTCACATCGTAGATGAAGGTGTTTTTGACACCTGTTTTACTAGGGATCAACTAGATATGGATGTTAAATTTTATGGAAGTTGTTTTGAACGGTTTTTCAACTAGAGAATTATTATATCATGGTATAAAGATCACAATGTCATGGTTAATAAAGATAAAATTTTTATTTTTATTTTTAAATGGAATAATCTTTTGGGAATATGAAGAGAAAATATTGTGGAATGAATTCCAGAAAACATTAAACTTTAAATGAGTGTCTAAAGTTCCATATACATCACATGGTAGTATAATTTATGGAAAAATAAAATTTTGGTATTTAATTAAAATATAGAGGTTATACATTGATATTAGAGAGATAAATCTCTGTTCAAAAGGTTTGTTTTGACCAAACTAATGCATGGGACACTTTAAGTAATCTCAATGCTTAGAGAAATAAGGAATGAGCTTGAAAATTTTTCAAGGATATGAAGTTATGAATATAAACATAAAACTGATTGATTAGTTATAAAAAATGACATTTATTGGTCTAGTTTATAGAGAATAAGAATAGATGAAAAGGATCCAAGAAGAATTGGGGACTTGCCTGATATATCTATCTTATTGAAGTAGGTTCATGAAGTGAAATTAAATTAAAAAAATATAGTTCTTGAGAGGGTAGGGATTCTAATAATACATCTAGATTATTAGAAGGATTATTGAGGAGATAAATTCTCATTTATCATATTTATTTTAGTGTGAGAAAATATGTAATATGGAATGTAATTATAGATCTATATTTTAGAAGAAGATAAACAAAATAATAGATAGAGTTCCAATTATTATATCGGGTTATCAAAGATAGAGTGAGTCAAGAATAGTTACAATTAAACATTATTCTTCTTTTGAGGGTATTATCATTTCTATGAAGAGTTCTTGTAATTCATAGATCTTTCCAATTCATGATGGAGTAGATTACATCATTCATATAGAAGAAGAGAAAAAATATAGATGTTAATATAGTAACACAACTATACTTGATTATGAGAGGATTTTTAGCATCCTGTGTTAATCTAAAATAGACCAATACATCCACAAACTTGGTTGAGATCATCGAATTGATAAATTATAAATAAATTTAGTTACTTAGTTAATGGTGGAGAATAAATAGTGACTATTGGGAGGTAGTTTTTCCTCCTCCAACCCTGTAAAGGCAGTGATACTTTTCATGGAGTAGCCATATCCTAAATCTTGTAACACCAAATAGAGAGTTTAGTGTTTTTTTGTAAATAAGAGCATCATTGTATGTATGATCCTTAGATATATCCATGTTTGGGTAAACCATTTTAAATCCCTATGTATCATGTGATTTAAATTTCATTACATTATTTTGAGGATTTTCTGAGATCACTTTTAAGGTTTTGAGTGATTTAATGTGTTCCTTCTCACATGGGAATAATATTCATATGGGAGGGGGTTTTTAAGAATAAAAGTTTTGATTTTTTATACACCCTAATTCACCCTCCTCCCTCTCAGGGTTTCTTGGGACTCACATTGTAACCTTAGGTGGTTCTAATAGTTTTTCAATGGTATCCAATTATCCTATAATTTTCTAGAATATTTCTATTTTGAAATTATTATAAATTCTTCCATATTATCTTTTCCAATTATATTCATAGTCTTTTATTCAATCCATAATATTTGATAAATTTCTGAGATATATCAATGTTTTTTTTCCTCCATGATCATGAAACATTTCCTTACCCTTTATTAGATAGTTCAAACAAGCCAATAAGTTTGAATAATATCTTCTTATCTCATATCAATATTTCTAAATTCAAAAAAAAAATAATTATATTGAATTTATAGATATACCCTGAATTATTACATCATTAGAACCATTATAGTACAAAAACTCAAAATTTTATATTCCTCTAAAAAACATGGCCTCATTTAAATCAATATTTTAAATCTCCCATCATTACAGAATCTAAAATTTATCTTGAAATATGTATTATAATTTTATAGTAATTATCAAAATAAATGAATAATTCCCTTTAAAATATATATCTTTAATCTATGGTGTAAACCAGCTATAATTCATAGTTCTACACTACATTGTTAAGAAATCACTTCATCAAAAAATAACAAAATTATACTACAGTGTGAACATTAAACCATAATTCAATAATTTTTACACTTCCTTCAATCATCAACCTTAAACGATGAGTTAAAGGCTAATACTTTCCTATAATGTTTTAATAATTTCCCTACTCATCATTGAGATTATTTTAAAAAATAATTATCATAAAATTATTATTTCTTAATCTACAATTCTACATCAAAAAAAGCACAATGAAATCATTATTCTGTAAAGAAATTATTTCTATTTCTCTCGAAATTTTTTTTACTTCCTACAAGGTTCATGAAACTACAAATAATGAATCATGATGATAATTTGAGTCTATTTAAAAGATTTTTAGAATAATTTTCATAAGAAAGAACTTAAAAACAATCACATGTATTTTTACCAACAATTCCACATTTAATTAACCTTTTTATACCACTCCATTTTATATATATAACCAAGGTAATTGTCCTTCACCAAATTTCTAAAACATTATATGTCAATAATATCTATAATAATATAATATTTTATATTTTAAATTAAATAGTTTCATAAATAATTAAATCAAGGAATAATAAATTAAATTAAATAAATTGTCACATTATTTAAAATTCTATTCAATATATCTTTTCACTAAAACAAAAAAAAGAGTTAGAATTTTTATTTTGAGTTCAATGGTGCACTTATAGTTTAATTTTGAAATTAAAATTTCCATTTTTCACTTAAAATGAAAAATAAAATAAAATTCAACAAAAATTAGACAAACACTAATAAAGGAATAACCAAATATCTATGCTATATACACCTTTATAATTTTCATCTCCAATAATATCAAAAATATATCAAAGGAAAAATATCCAAAACATGAATTTATATAGACATCATACAAAATTCACACTTTATAATATCCTCAATGAATACTAGGGTAAATGAAATAGCTCCGTGTGTTAAACCTTCATATAAGAAATAAACTCCTATATAATCTCTTTTATACCATCATGCCTCTATATAACTATTTTAAAAGGAATAACATTACCCTATATGACCTTCCCTCTAATATCATATATCTCAAATTAGTATTCAACAAATTTTTATCCTCTTTAATATTTATATCACCATATAAAATTAAGCATGATGCATTTTGAGGATATTTTCAAACATCATATGCATTGAAAATTTCATGTATCTGCTTCAAATGTGGAGAAATCCACAATTGATATTACAATTTTCTAATATTCTATTGTACCTTTGGTGGCCTAATAGACCTCAGAGAAAAGTTTTTCCTCTTGAAAAATCTATATATCCAATCATGTGGAAAGATCTATAATAATTCATGATCAATGAATATAAATTCCAATGTAAATCTCCTCTAGTCATTTTTTATAAGTCAATAGTCTAAGTTGGCAGAGTCAATTCCCTTGAAGTGGGTTTCAGGAGCCATGAGGCGTTGGTTTCTTAGGAGGGTTTGACCCTGGATAATTTCAATTGTAATGTGATTTACTAATTACTAAGAGGGATGAATGTAGGAATAAAACTAAAAAATGGTAATTATTTCAACCAAAAAAAATCTTACAAAAACTTCATCTCTACACCTCTATCTCCCTATAAATGGATCTCTCAAGGATCTCTCATCCAATAGAAGATATATATTTTCTTGGATCTGATGAATCTAAAATGTTCTCTTGAATTTCCTTTTGTATCCATGGTAGGAGGTGTAAAGTTTTACACAACTCCCACCAATACTCCACCAACTGTGGAATTCTCCCATATCTTCAAAGGAATAGGGGTTCATATGTAGAATGTGTAGAAAATTAGATAGAAGTCTTCCATCGTGGGTGTGTTTATTACACCAGCCACCAACGAATGAAAGTAAAAAACTACATGAATTTTCCCCCTCTATCTATAATCCACTAGAGTGTCTATAAATTTATATATTCTCCTAATCAACCACCTTTTTAATGTATCTTTTGGGTTCTCCTAAATGAGGATATTCACAAGTTTCATAAGGTGTTGATATAACATTTCATGTATCCACTGATAGAGAATTTCAATGTGCTTCATCCGAGAAAGGTACATGGATTTACTACTCAAGTCCAAAGAACATTTACTATTTAAATAAACCATGTATTCCTTCTAGATAAATATTAGCACTTGGAAAAAATTATTTTTCGAAATCATGTCCTTGTCAATTTCTGAAAAAAAAACATACTATGCTTCTTCCATGGATAAAGTGAAAAACATTTTCAACCTTGACTACCATGATATAGCACCTCATGAAAAATTATATATGTATCCCGATATAGATTTCCAACTATCAAGATCTATAACCATATATACATCTGTATATCCATTCAAGAGAGGGTTATCTCCCCCATAGCACAAATATAGCATTAAATTACTTTAAAGATACCTCAAAATCCACTTGATTAGATCCTAGTGGTTCTTCCTAATATTGGAAAAAAATCAACTCACAAGCTCCACTAAATGGGTAATGTCTATTCGCATACTCACCATAGAATACATCAATATTATAGTAGAATAAGAGTGTGGTATTAACTTTATCACCTCAATTTCATCTTTTGATGATGAAAATGAACTCTCTCATAACTTTAGATGGATGAAAAGTGGAATACTTGTTAGTTTGGATGTTTTCATATCAAAATGATCAAAAACACAAACAGCGTACTTATCCTGAGGTATCCATAACAATCTTCTCTTTCTATCATTAATTATCGGCATTCCAAATTTTTTTGGCATGCTCCCAATTCCTTCATATCAAAATAATTGGATAACTCCTTCTTTAATTGGATGATATTCACTGAATATTTTACCAATGATAAAAATTTCATCATTATAAATTATGATATAAAAAAAATTACCATTATAAAATCCTTGGAAGTAATCACATTGGTCTGATTTTGTCCGCTTGTATCCATGACTCACCATGAATGCGATAAACTTCATATACCTTTGTCTACGAGCTTGTGTCAGTCTATACAAACTCTTATTTAATATTTATAGGAGGTTTTCTTATCCATAAACCTTTAATCCTTTCGTCTACTTTATAGATATCTCCTTATATATTTCACAATGAAGAAAATATGTATTCACATCCATCTATTCAAGCATGAGGTCCATGCTTGCCACCAATCTAAAAATGACTCAAATTGAATAAATCTTTACTATGGGTGAAAAATCTCATCAATGAATACTACTTTCTTCTAATTGAATCCCATGGACACTAACTGATCATTGTTCTTGACCTCTGTTTGATTCCATCATTATTTAGCATGAAAATCCATTTTTTAATTAGTTCTCTTTTACCTTTTTGTGTTTCCACCAAATCATATATCTGGTTCTTCATCAAAGACTCCATATCATCCTTTATTGTATACAAATAGTTGAGTTTTTCAAGACGAGACACTACTTCTTGGTATCCATCTAGATAATCTAATCAATTAATAAAAGGTACTCAGAGTCTAAATTTTTTTTTGATGGAATCATTCCTCATAAAGATATTCAAACATGTGAAATTTTATGTTCATGAGGCACAACATCACCTAACTACTGTAATTTTTTTTAAATTTCTTAGGGATAGTAATTATTCTCCCCTTAATCAATATCCTCCCCCACTACCTCTTATTTGGATATTGATGAGTCTTATTGCACCTCCCCCTCTTCATTAAAAGGTGATCTTAGTAAAATTATTGGAATATGAATTGATAACTTGACACATTCCCTTAGGTAAATTCTCGAAATTTTAATATCCTCAATCGTCCTATTCTTGTGGAGCACAACATCTCTACTTCTGATCACTTTATTATCTTTTAGGTTCAAAGTCTGAAAACTGAACTCCTCATCTCAATAGTTGATGATGATTCTTCGAGTAGATCTCCCATCAAGATGTTTCAAGATTTCTGGGGATATATGTGTAAATTAAAAACCTCCAAATACTCACAAATGAGAGTAAGAGGGACGTTTACCAGACCATATCTTTTGTGTAATCTCAAAATTTAGTAGGACCTATTGTGATCTATTGGTGAGTTTGAATGCAACCAGAATTGTTTCTCCCAGGAGTGGATTTGGAATCTTTTCCAAACTCAACATGCTCAGGACCTTCCCCATGATGGTTTTTTCCATCATTTCTATAACTATATTTTTCTATGGGATACATGAGACCATATTCTCATATTGGATGCCCTGACTCTGGAAATAAGCATAAAATTTTCTAGATGTGTAATCTCATTCATTTAATGAATAAAGAAACTTCAGCTTCTTTAGAGTTTTACCCTCCACCATGGCATCAAACATCATGAAGTAGTCTAATAATTGGTCCTTAATTAGCAATAAGAACACCCAAAACTTTTAGGATTCATCATTAATAAAGGATAATAAATATTTTTTACCTCTCAGTGAATCCACATTTAGGGGACTACAAATATCAGTGTGCACCAAATATATGAACTCTAATATCCTTAATGATGTATTATTGAATGAGAATATTTTATGTTTCCCATACAAGTAGTTTCTGTAAGGATCATGTGATGAATCCTTGTCAAAACTAATATAGTTCTTATTTTTTAGGGTAGATAACCCTCTTTCAATCACGTAGGTAAGTATTTTATGCCATAAATTGGAGGGCATCTCTCCTTAAACCATGTTGAGGATGTCAGAACATATCTTCACATCAGTTGGGTACAGTCCATATATTTTTCCTTGAGTGGTTATGATGTATTATTTTATCATCTTACATTCACTATAGGTGAATATGTTGTCATATACTAATCGATTTAAGGCTATTCATGATAATAGTTTATGTCAAATTCATGGAACATACTATATATCCTTCTGGGTGATTGTGTATCCAAAATTTTTCTTGGCATGAATATCAACCATTCAAAAAAACTCCACCGAATAGGTATTCCCTATATTGATTGTAAAAAATTCACCATCTTGATAAGTTAAGAAATACTTCTGATGCAAAGTGATTTGGTATGATTCTACAGTATCAAAAACCTATTACATGGCATATCCTGTTGTATGAAAGCGTTTATCTTATTTTTATTTAGATAAAATCATGATTTCTATAGTAACTACCACGTACGGTTTATATTTCTTATTTCTTGGTTGCTACTTTGTCCATTTTATTATAGATACATTCCATATTTCTCCTTCAAGATTCCATCAATGTCTTAAAGATAGAATTTTTATATCGGTATCCTACCATTAGTGGACCTTCCACTGCTCTAATTTAGCATTTACTTCCATCCCCTTGATAACCTCTCATGGATGGTTCCTTTATAAGATTTAATTCTATAAAAACTGGATTATAATTTTGGAATTTGGAGTGTACCATTATGTCTAAAATAGTCTAAATTAATGGAATTGACTCCTCAATTTTCAAAAACATACATTTATTGATCAAGATATGAATAAATCAATGTCAATGGAAAATATCAACCAATGACATAGTAGTGATGTCGTGATGATATGGCACTTATGTTGTCACCAGAGAAGCTACTAGAATGTAGTGGGAGATATTTTCATCATTGAAAAAATATTGTCTTCTCATAAAATGGGGTACTTCAACACCTGATCTTTGACCTAACATTTACTGATCCAAGGGAGATCATTTTAGATCCGTTTTTGACAAAAAAAATGTGCCATTAGAATCTACTTGACATGAGATTTTAGAATCTACCATCAAAACACAATTATGGGAAACATAAATTTTCCACTCACTAGAAAACCTCTAATGATTGCCATTATTTCACCATAACTACCTCGATTACCAATTTCTATGATTTGCTGATCATGAATAGAGATGAATAGAGGAAAATAGACTTTATTTAATCTAGATAAAATCATTAAAAAAATTCCTCTCTACACCTCTATCTCTCTATAAATAGAGCTCTCAATGAAATCTCACAAGATATAAGAGATCACTTTTCTTGGATCTAATAAATATGGAAGGCTCTCCTAAGCCTCCTTTTATAGCCATAGTGGGTGTTGTCAAGTGTAACATCCCAACCAGAGTTCCACTAAACTGGTTCCCTGATCTAGTTCTCCACAAGGACTAAAGTGTGCCTCCCCATATGAAAAAGATTCTGACTAGTAGAGATGGTATAAAGGTTGTAAAATGAGAATAATATACCCTCATACTTGAACAGAGACAATAGAAATAACCAGATATCATCTATATCAGAAATATAAAAATCATGGAAGAAATAAATAAACTGAAATAGAACATTATATAATAATAAATGAAATAATATATAAGACTAAAAAATCATGTCAAACACACAACACTGATCACCCATTGGGAAGAACATACATATAGGATTACATAAAACAAGATAAAATAAAAGTATAGGGATCCACTACTAACTCTATGATAGAACACATACCTGGTCTCCAAGACACTGTAGAGTAGCTCCATCCAATCATAAAAATTTTACATGAGTCACTCCACTCGATCATGCAACCCTGGAACTCATCCTTATCCATAACATATTTGTGCTCAACCTAAAAAGTAGAAATAATGTCTATACACACACCAAGGTTCACATTTAGGGGTGAGAAATAATTCTAGTAAACCACTCTAATAATGAACATATAAATATGTTATCATAATTGCATACTCATGAAATATTCCTAGTCTAGACAAGACACAACTACAATAATAAATAGATAAAATAAATCAATTAAAACTTCCTTCGATCCCTAGGTCCATGATCTTGATCAACTATGAAATGTTCTGTCATGTATATATATATATATTCTCATATATATATATACACACATAAATATGTATATACATGAGTAAGGTGAAAAATAATATTCTCAATAGCATTCGATCCTTGGGTCTATAATCCTGATTATCTTAACATACTATGAAAAGGGCATTGAGCTGGATTTCATACCACTCAAACTGTGTACAATTAAGTGAACCCCTAAGTCTATGATCTTGATTGGCATTAGCTGCTTCTACTAGCACTAGAAATGACTCTGAGGAAGCTACATCACCATAGGGGGATACATGTCCTAACCCTGGGTTTACACATAATCTCCTCCAATCACGATAATGAATGATTCCATGTAAAATTGGGACATCTTATAAATGTGGATTTGAGATAGATTTCATAACACTCAATCCACATGTAATCCAATCTAATATATGACTCATATGTTCTGATCCATAGGAAAATCAGGACACTACGACTCACATAATCCCTAATGGGATGACCCTTTGGTTATAAGTAAGGAATACTCTCTTGATCTGGTATAAAACAAAGAATCATTCAATAAATGGATCAACCTTCTCATCCCCAAATAAGTATGGGAGATAGTATAATGGTGTGTACACCATTACCAAGGAGTACCCTAAGAATCAAATGGGGAGATCAAGTCTATCCATGGGGATCTCATCAGCATATTGTTGTTTGGGGGAAATGTTCCCACCTAATAACCATAACATTGTCTAGATTGGTAGTAGACAAGACATTCCAAGATAATTTCAGTAAAAGAGGGGTTTGAAGACACTCTCAGTAACCTACCTCTGTATTCCTAATCATGGAGGAATACTAGGAAACAATTGTACATACAGTATCAAAGAAGTGATCCTAGTAGTGAAGGTCAAAGAAGTGATCCTACATGGGATCCTACATGGGTCCCTCTTATGGAGACATATGAGAGGCATCCGACATGGTATCCTTGAAGTCTATACATAAGAAAAGGAATCATAATCAAGATCCTTAGTAGTGAAGGTCAAAGAAGTTATCATACATGGGATCATTGATAGTAAATAAATAGAGGAATATAACATGGGATCCTCATAAAGGTACATTTAAATAAGCATCATACACGGGACCCTTAACAACAAATCACAAAGATAGAGGCATCTTATGTGGGATCCTCAGAAAGCGTAAACAAATAGAGGGATCCGACATGGGATTCTCTCGTTCAACATGTAAGAGAAAGCACCTAAAAAGGGAACATTTTTAATAGTAAGAAGATAGATTCATCCTATATGAGATCCTCTAAGCCAAAAAAATCGAAGGCATCCTAAAGGGGATCCTCAGAAAAAACAAACCTCATGGACTCCTGGGCCAAAAGGTCATGTATTTCTAGGGAGACATCCTCAAGGGGAAACTACAAAACCGTTGATCAATAGAAATAGATCATGAATCATCTTAGATAAAATGGTCTCATTCTTAGGATATATCTATATTCAATTAATGGAGAAAAAATCTATCCATTTTGGAAAAAATTCCAAAATTCCTCCTAAGAGTCCTCAAATCACCTCAAGGGTAGTACCATCATGATATTTGAGGAATTACACTCAAAATGGTTTACAGGCATTTCCAATTCACAACATGGGATGTAAATGTATAAAAAAACATCAAAAGGGTGGTAAGGGAGGAGTAAATTATGTGTGTACCCCTCTACATGGAATGTACCCTGAAATCTACACCAAGGAATGTTCTTTAACCATACATGGTTTGTAAAACCCAAGTACACAACATGTGAGTTGTGTACATGGTGTATAACCTAAATAATGTACTTTACAGTGTACCTTACATGGCCTGGATATTTATATATCCTATATGTTAACATCTACACAATGTGTGACCCACATGGGTTTCAGATGTTTACCCTAAATGGGGTACATGGACATGTATTATTCCTAGTCGTGTACCTTTACATGGCCATGTTCCCCTACATGGGATATTTGGTCTAGTACTCAGATACATGGTTAAGTCTCAATACATATATTTATACGCCATATATGGTGTGTACTTATAAAAATATAATCTTCCCTCAATAGGAGGATCAAACAGTGTGTGTTCCTGAAGTACATTCCATGTGATCAGGATTTCCAAACGAGAAACCCCTTAAATAATCTGAAACTCTCATTTTCTGCTCAAATTGTATAGATCGATCAGTAAGGGATCCTAATAAGTGATAATAGGGGTTTAAATCTGGAAAATGGTAAATCTATGTGGATTTATGAAAAAATATAAAAATAATCTTCTTTTTGGTAGAATCCACTAAAGCTTTGCCTGTTTCCATGAACCACGATAGCCACATGGTGATCTAACTCCTCCCAAGATCTATAAAAATTACACTATTATTATCCCATGTATCTACCAATTCCTTTCTATCTTGGACTCAACTCATAGGAGACCCATATGGGGGGGCATACGCGATAATCCAAAGGGAAGGAGATGAAAAGAAAAGAGAATAAAGAGAATAATGAAAAGAAAAGAAAAAGAAAATGAGGCTCATGCCCAGCCTCAGTGTTTGACCTGAGTTTATTACCCATCTAGGAAAAAATATATATTTTATACTAAATGACAAAGATATATTCTCAATCTAATACTTCATTCAAAAGATATATCTAAATGAATGTATGTGAATAAATAAATATTTAATTAAATATTTATTAAATATTTATTATTCCACATAAAATCGAACATTTCAGAATTCAATCGAACTCATTTCCATGTGTAAAAACCCTATTGTAGGTCCAACATAGTGGATAGAAAAACTATATTATATCATCTTCTATAAAAAAAATGACCATTTTACCCCTTACAAGCATCAAAAATCAGAAAATCATATTTCTACTCAAATTTCCAATCTAAAAAAATGTGAGTCGTTACAACCTCCCCACCAAAAACTTTCTCAACCTTGAGAAGCCTTGGTAGTCAAACACTGCCAAACTCTCATCCCAACTATCTACGCAATAATTCTATCTTGAATATCCAATTAACACTCTCATAGAGTCAATAACTATCTCCTGTACAAGAGACGTTTAACTATGACTGATCTGGTACTCCTCACCATAGGAATACCCTTATCATCATCTCATAACAAACATTTAAGCTCAAAGACCCATAGAAAATATCAATTTTCAACTAAAAGGGAAGTTCAATACACTCAAACATCCAACAATGCACTCCCCACCCGATGTCTTACCTTATACAACTCCTTGAGCGAAACCTCAATAGGTTAGTTCATTGAACCTGGATAGATATTTAAAAGAAAATAATTTTGATGTATAACCAATGATTTATCAGTATACTCAAGATGATTTCATGATATATCATGATCATCTATAACTATAAGTACACTAAGATTATATCTAAAGGAGTTTATATCTCTATCGATCCACACTCACATCAAAATAGGCTACACATTCCTGTAATCAATTCCTAACACCACGTCTCTTGAAAATGTCTATCCAGGTCTATACATAGGTAAACCATATCATAAAAACCTATGTATTTATGATGTATCTTCTACCATGAAGGTACATTCATCATTTTAATACAACTCTAGGTTAACCATCCCTATTAAAATTCTTTAAAATAATGAACCTTGGCTCACCCTCGACCAGTAACCTATTTAAAATTTAAATGGTACCATGTATAACTGTTGTGTACCTTCATCACCCAACTTAGGATCCTTTGAGTCATCCATAAAAAGGTTAAGATGATATTTATACCAAGAACATCATTCTCATAATTCTATAAGCTCCCTTGGAGCCCCTCTTCAAAATAAATCACCTCACGTGTTCCACGATTTATTTCAAGGGCTACCCATTACACAACATCATTCTAGTCATGAGCATCTACCAATGCTCTAACTATATTAGTAATAGTATAAAGACTAATCAACAAGTCTAGGAACCTGGATAGTCCTTCATATGAAATCATAGCTTGATAATAAGATACCCTAGTTACATCAACAAAATCCAATGGCATCAACCGGATTATATCACAAAACCGGAGAATTAACCATACATCAGTCACAAATGAGTGTATAAACTATATACCTACCTAAAAAGGCATCCATAAACCTGAGAAAACTCAACTCATAGGTTTCCCTCAATCAAAACAAATGTTGAACTATAAGGTTCTGAGTCAAAACTAAGGGCTTCTTGGTCTCCCACCTAGTCCTGCTAATCATGTATCCCAAATGGATTATAATGTCAAATCAAATATCCCAAAATAAAAAACCTCTCTAAGTAAGGTAAGTATAACACCAACCTATGAGGGTCAAAAACAATATCATCCTAATAGGGCACTTATGTTCTCTGAGAATCGTCATAATAAACCGGACAATGGTGTTCAAGATATCAACATAGAATATATAATGAATTGAAACTCAATAGAAATCCTTCTATGGTAATACCCCCTTTAGGTTCAGTTCTCTAAAAATATTTAGGTATCTATTGGAATATTACAAAGAAACCCAAATAGATAACCACAAATTATGGTTGGTTAAGTTGAATTTAATTCCAATATATGTATTAAAACAATATATATGTTGTTACTAACACATTAGATAATTAAACCCAATTAACAATAACCCACAGGGTGTCTATCATTTGGGAATCATATGCCCTATCGACTTACTAGGGTCACTGTACCTCCCATGAACAAGGAAAAAATCATCAGCCTCCCTATCAAGTGTCTTAACATAGATCCATATAATCTTCTAAAAGAATGTAATATATATTAATGTTTCACTTACTGATATAATTCCAACAAAAATCAATTCCCAAAAACAATCTTTAGGTTTTTTTCGACACTTTAAATAATTAGCCTATATCATCAATAAAATCACTCACTAGTAGGCCAATAACACGTGAATCCTATGTACCAATTATGTTTCATGAGATGCCACTTACCTTCTATAACAACCCAATCTTAATGTACATAGACATTACATCATTGTTTAATAATAATTAAAACAACAACAAAAAACGATGCCCAAAGACCGTATTTGTTTAGTGCCTTTGGAAACATGGAAACATAAAAAACTAGTACATGAGTGAGATACATTATCTTATACTAGGTTCTCCAAGACTAGAACCCCTCTTAGAAATATCATACATAAAATATATCTTGATAACCTAGGTAAGGAAAAATAAAAAGGTGTGATCTCATATGCTTAGTAAGGGTGAAAAAAGGATATATTCATGCATAAATATGAGTTAATGGGTATGAGAATGTGATCATAACATTAGAAGATCATACCCCGCATATCGAAGATTATAAACATAAATCATGGAATAAATGTTAAAAGTTAATAAGGCATGAATCATAAAAAAATCAATAGTATAATCCATGAAATCATAACATAGGAGTAAGTCATGGAATTAGGTCATACACATAAACATGTAATATCTTTTCTTATAAGTCACAACACATTTCTAGAACTTATCTGGGGACTTTATGGGGACTACACCTACTATACAGGACAAAACACCATCCCCATTCCTAGTCCTTTCTATGTAATAGATCAGGTCTCCCCATATTCCCATATTTATGGGGACAACACCTACTAGGCAAGACACACCACCATCCCCAATCACAATCCTTTCCTTTTACGGGATTGATATTCCCCATATTCCTATAGTTGACCAATCTTATTGACTTGATTCCCATCATTATCTTAGGAAATATAAATATTTACCCAATGCATTGTAGGAAGATATAGGTCCCACCATTCACATAATTGAACCATTTATATATGTTCCACAAGATAATAAACATTTCAAAATATCATGACCCATAAACTGAGATGGGTTTTATAAACATCATATCATAACCCATGAAATAAAATGGGTATAATAAAAATTTCATCACATCATAATCTATAGAAAATAGATAGGTTTTAAAATAATTTCATCAAATCATAACCCGTGAAAAGAAGTGAGTTTCAAAATCATATAACCCATGGAAGAGAAATGGGTATGAAAAAAATCATTCTATTAAGACAAAAACCATTGAAGACAGAATATGAATTGTATTCTTGGATAATGTCCCAAATAAATATTAAACTATAAAAAATGATTACATCTTAAACATATGAGGATTTTTAAATATCACATGAATCATTTCTTAAGGAAAATAGACTTTATATAAAAATACTTTTCTTATAAAGAAAGCGTTACCATTTAATTTTAAATGTTTATTAAGGAAAATATATTTTCTTCTTTGAAAAAAACATTTTAATACATAAAACTTTTTGAAAAACTTATTATTTTAAAATATATTTTAAAACTTATAAGGGAAGCTTGAATATTTTTTGAAAATTTTTTTCTTTGAAAACATCTAGAAAGATACTATTGAAATATTGAAAAAAATTTGGAAATAATTTTTCAAATAATTTTAAAATGTAAAAATAAGTCTTGAAATCATTTTGAAAAAAAAAATCTTAAAAATTTATAAAAGATTCTTGAAAAAAATTCGAAAACAATTTTTCTATAAATCTTATAAAAGAATCTTGAAAAAAATTGGAACACATTTTAAACAATTTTTTTGAAAACCCATTTTCTTTGAAAACCATTTTTAAATTAAAAAATTACATAATATTAGTAAAAAAATAATTTTAAAAAAATTGTAATATTATAATCGAATCATCAAGGAAATGATGGTCATGAGGTGGGTAAGTCTGTACATGTCGAACAATACATTTACACATTTAATGATTAGAGAAGTGACTTGATCAGAAAATAAAAAAAGATCCATTTTAAAACCATTTCATAAAAAGGTAATAAATGGGTAAAAATTTCCTTTAAACATCATAGGATAATATTAAGACATTATTGAAAACATTTTTAAAACATAGTTTTTAAAGAACACAAATTTCTAACTGAAAGGAGAAAAAAAGTCATATTTTTATAAAAAACATTTCATAATTATCTTATGTACCAAAGTGTTGAAAATGGTACTATTACTTTGATATAACATGAATATATAGAGTTTAATAAATTTCACGAGATTTACTTATAGATTTATCATAATAATTAATTAATAGAATCATAATCCTAAACAATCTTGATAAATGAGGAGATTGTATCAATAATTCGTTACCACTTTGGTAACTTTGAATCATAATAAAATGGAAATAATAACATTAAATGAATCTTAAAATATAATTAAAATAATTATATTCATGATATAACTTGTCAAAGGTATTGTATACACCTTATCGAAAAATATAGGTGCAAGTCATGACACGTGTCTGGAAGAAAGAAAATTAAGACAAAACTACCATACCGATTTGTTAACTTTTAAAACATAATCATCATTAATAAAAGATAATAAAGTGGATATGTAAATAATAATATATTTAATTATAATAATTATATAATATATCCATGGTAAGTATAAACACCACACAAAATAAATGAGTGGTGAATAAGACTTGTATCCCATGGAAATAAAAAGCGAGATAAAATTCCATTACCTTAAGTCTTGAATTTCTTTGTACATGTTAAAAAATCATATATAATAAATATAATTTTTTTATAAATATAAACCATAAACATATTATTATTTATAATACTATATAATATTTACTTACAACTTTATATTACCTATTTATTGACAATTTCAAGTTGAAGTCATGTTTCTAGTAAAAACCGCTTTGTTTACCATATGTGTTTTGACTTGTTATTCTTGATCCTCTTACATAGATCACAATTTAATTATTTATAGAATGTAAAAAATTATTTATATATCATATATATTCATTATTTAAATATTTATATTTATCTATACATTACAGAAATATTAAACGAAATACATCGTTCTTAGAGATGGTAGGTCGTACGTATGCATTAACGCTGCTACAATTTTATTATCGTATTAAAAGAAAGAAAGAAAAATGATATATATATATATATATATATATATATATAATTATAGTAAAACATTTATGTCATATATATCATATAATTTTACTAAACCCATCCTTAATACATTCTAGGTAAATTGTGAACAAATCACATCGCTTTGAGTAGGCAGTAGTCCACACTTCCACAAATGATGTTATTATATTTACACAAAATAGAAGGTATGATGTTAATATTTATATAATAAATAAATAATTATAAATAAATAATAAATAATAGATATATATATATATTATAAAAACACAGTTTCCATCGTAATTCCCATCAATGAGAGGTGGTAAAGGAAAAACGAACAACATCGTTTTGTGAGGCTGTAGTTCCTCATACACAAAAATGGTATGTTCGTTACCCATTAGATGGATGTGTGTGTAATTTCAGGTTGGAAATGTAGAATAAAATAATATTAGTATATTTAGGATAATTATTGTATCATATTAGTATGTAATAATAATATTTTACATGGTAGATAAATAAAAATAAAAAAAGGAGCTTGAGGAAGGATGTTGCCTCTTCTTTGGGTAACTCCTTGTTCCTTGCACAAAATGGATTCCTTGGTTGGATTTAATCCCAAATTTTGGATTCAATGATTAATGAAGGGATGTTGGGAGATTATTTTAGTATAGTTTGGGCTACCCTAAGGTATTTATATGTGTGAATAAGTGGGATGGTTGAGTATCTCTTTATTTTGGAGGAGGAGTGGCATTCTTGAATTTTTTTGAAAAGGGAATTAAACCCACGTTTTCCTATGAAAAGTCACTCCAATAATTATCCAAATTTAATAAAATGGATTATAGGTTTCAAATACTTCCATAAAATGGATTCTGAACAAGTTTAAAGGTCTTTTTGGGCCTTATGTTTAAGGTTTAGTCCTTTAATAAGTTAATTTACCCCTTAATCATTTGTAGTTAATTTTAATTAATTTCACAAATATTTCTGGAAAAAAACTAATTTGATCTTATTATATATTATAAATTATTCTTACTAGAAATATGGAATCAAAATTTTCAAATTCCAATAATAGAAGTGGTAGAAATTAATTTAAATTTAATCCCGCAGACGAGATGATAAAACAGGTTTTTAAAGAAACAATGTTCAAAAGTATGGTAAGTTTTTATATCCAATTCAAAGTGTAATTTACTCCAATGACCTAAATTTTATTAATTTATATTTTATCTAAATATAATTTATAAATTTATAAATATTAATTAATCTTATTAATAAATTAGATGAAAAATAAGTTTTGAATTAAAATTCAGTATTTTTAGTATTCATGAAAAAATGAAGCTTCACAGAAAAAATACCAAAAATTACACCTAACAGATTTTTTTTTGTTTTTATTAAAAAATGATATTTATATTTACATATATACTTTTTAAAAGTTCCAAAATTTATATTTAAAATAGTATTTTTCATTAAAAGGCTGTAATACTACTTTTATAAAAATATAGTTTTTATGTGTAATATTAGGTTTGGTTATATCTTATGCCTATAAAATATATTTTATGAATTTAAAAAATATATTTTATTTAATATATAAAATATATATTTAATTAATACCATTCACCAATAGTAATTACTTAAATTTATTAGTATAAAATTCCTTTGTAAGAATAAAATTAGTTTTTATAAAAACATCCACTTTATATTCAATTGGTTATTATATAATTTATAGTTAATTTGTAACCAATTAATTCAACCATGTATTTTAATAATATTTTTAGTTCGATTTATAACTGCCAACTTAAAGACTAGGTTATATCTTATTATATTAAATAATAATAATATTATTAATAAATTATTTTTTGATAAAACTCTATCTTACATGTTATGCAAGCCATATATGAAAGTCAATATTTCATGTAACATAACCTAACATTTACGTTTTATGTAGATAAATATATAATTTATATTGTCTGTAGTGAAAAATTAATTTTTTTTGCATATAACATAAGTGAAATTTGGATCTTTAATATAAAAACTATATTTTCAAGGTTGTATGAAATATAAAATATCAAAAAGATTAAATTAATTAAAAAATATACCTCACAAAATCGCAGGGTGTTACTTTCTACCCGCCTTAAAATGAATTTTACCTCAAAATACATCTGGGTTATCAAAAGTTAAATACTTGAAATTTCCTTTCATTTAAATGCACATCGTAAAAATGAATACAAAAACATCCTTTAAAAAGGGAAAGTTGGAAACATAATGGTTTCCCAAAGTAATATATAACTAGGTTTCCACATATGATAACATAGGTGGAAATTGAAAACATATACATTGAAGAGAAATATAACTATCAAGTTCTGATTGATATTGATAGAGACAATTTTCTAGATAAAGTTAATAATCACAAAACCGTAAATATGTGGTGATCTAAGGGGTCATTTTATTAATCATAAATGAAAGTACTAGGACAACATTTTCAGATTCAAAATCCCTATTCCTAAAGTTGAATAATTTTTATGAGAAGATGTACTTGCATGATTCCGTAAAATGTGACCCTTTGTTGTGCCTTGATTAATTTTCCTTTATCATTAATTTTTAGAATTGAAGGTGAATTTTTCATTCCCAAAGCTTTTATAGATCATGTTATCCATAAATAAAATGATAGGGCATTCTATATGTCACAAAAAAGGTTATCACAAGTTATCCAATATGCAAAAATCCACATATGGATATATGATACTTTATTCTCTAAAACATAATGTGAATTTTAACATCAACCATTCCATAAATGGTTAACATTATCACCCTTTAGAATGATGAAAATAAAAAACTATATAAATAAGGCCACGAAATTATATTAACATTGATCCCCATATATCACAATGTTTCACTTGGTTGTCACATTCCAAACATGTGAATTCCCTCATTGTATATTCTCTTGAAACATGGTAATAACATAAATGACCAAAAATCATTTTTCAAAAACATAATTGCTTCCTTATTCCAAATATAAATGGATATATTCCTCAAATCCAAGAAGTTTTAAAATTAATCCATGATAACATAGACCACTTTGTCAACAAATCCTTTATCAGTTCCATGATAATCAATACCATCCAATTTACTTATTCATTTCCAACATATCTTTATCCAAACAAAATTATGTTTATAAAAGAATCAAATTAAGTGTTATATTTCCTTTAATCATGAGTTTTACATGGAAATCACCTTTCCATTTATTAACATTTATAGTCTATTCAAATCATTCAATATATTCTTGTAAATCATTAATGAAACAAACATAAAATGAACAATCATTGTATATTTCAACATTCATATAATGTAATTATTGAATCCAAATACAAAAACACTTCAATTATTCTACTTTATCCCTAAGTAATAACAATGATACCTAATACTATTAATTAATAAACCTTTACTTTCACATTTCATATGTAGTCTCATCATTATTATTAGTAATATAACCATTACTCATACCACCTTGCTGATTCTCTTCTCGATCATTCCAATTTGGACATCAATTTTCATAATGACCATTCATTCCACACTTAAATCATTTAACCTCCCATGATGTCTTAGGGAGGAAAATATTTACATCCATTACATTAAACAAACCCTTCATTTTTTTCTTTTTAGTTACTTTCTTTGTTTCATACTTTTCTATAGTAAAAAAATCTTCCTTTTCCTCTAATACATTCACTTAATTGATTCTTTCCACATTATTTACATAAATGAAACGGAATATTCTTTCCTCCATGGTCTCTATTACCTGAAATCTCAGCTAACTCCTCCCTTCTCTTCCTTGGTGACTCTGAGAGTTGGTTAAGGTATACATTGTTAATCATGTTTTGTGAAAACTAATTAGGCACGATCAAAATATTCTTCAATCCATTGATCAACCCATTTGAATTCCCATAAAAAAATTGTTCATCACATTCAAAATTAATCTAGAACATTGTAGTTCCCAACATTGACTAAAAATAGAAAGCATAGTGTGAGCATTAAAAAACATAGTGGAAAACCACATAGTCATAAAAATTAATTACTTTTAAGATGTCTAGATCATGACACCTACCTTAATATATGACACCCTAGGCTTATAATAGTTTTTTAAAATCCATTTTTTAATACTTTATGATGTTTCATGAAGAGTTTGTGAATTCCAAAATCATATCCCTCTAGAGTGTCAAACCAGGTGTGTAGTAAGGCTCATTATCATGTACTAGTTTACAGTCGGGTTAGGCCTGATACACTTGGTTGGTGTTATTACTCCTTGTTATATTTTTTATAGAACCACTTACACTTATAGTATCCATACAACGATGTATTTCTAGGAAAACAATCATTCTATCCTTTATCAAAATTATAAAACATTTTCCTATACTTTTCCATATCCTTAGACTTATCCTTAAAAATGTACTTATAGTTATCACTAAGGATTTCTTATCATAGTTTTAAAATGTTGAATAAACCATTGGTCTGATACCAACTATAACAACCCAGTCTTAACATACATAGACATTACATCATTTTTGTTTCATATTTAAAACATTACATGAAAATATTCCTAAATACCATATTAGTTTAGTACCTTTGGAAATATATAAACATAAAAACTGGTACATGAGTGAGCTACATTATCTCGCACTAGGTTATACAAGAAAAGAACACCTATTATACATATCATACATAAAATATATCATCATAACTTGGGGAAGGAAACATGAAAAGGGGTGAGCTCAATTTCTTAATAAGGGTAAATAAGGGAGATATGCAATCATAAACATGAGAATATGGGTGTGAGAATATGATCATAACATTAGAAGATCATACCCTACATATCAAATATTATAAACATGAATCATATTATAAAGGTTAGTAGTTCATAATGGATAAATAATAATGAAATCAATAGAATAATCCATGAAATTATAACTTATAAGTAAGGCACGAAATTGTGTCATACACATAAACATGTAATATCATTCCCTGTAAGTTAAGACGCGTTGATATAACATACCAGGGAACCTCATGGGGATTACAACTACTAAGTGGGACACACCACCATCCCTAGTCACGGTCATTTCCTTATAAGGGGTCAGGTTTCTCAATGTTCCCATAGTGGTTTGGGTTTCCCTATCTTCCCATCTTCATGGGGACTACACCTAATGGGTGGGACACTCCAACATCTCTAGTCACAGTACATTAGTTGTAAGGGATCGAGTTTCCCCATGTTCCCATAGTGGATCAAAATCGCCAGCATGATTCCCATAATTATCTCGTGAGATATAAATATTTACCCAATGCATTGGAGGGATATATAGGTCCCACCCATTACATAATTAAACCATTCGTACAATTTCCACAAGATAATAAAACTTTCATCATATCAAGACCCATAAAAAGAGATTGGTTTCATAAATATCATATCATAACCCATGAAATGGAATGGGTATCATAAACATTTCATCACACCATAACCTATATAAAATAGATAGGTTTAATAATAATTTATTAGAAGAATAATCCATGAAAAGAAGAAAATTTCAAAAGCATATAACCCATGGAAGAGAAATGAGTATCATAAATATCATGCTATTAAGTTATATACCATTCAAGAAATAATATAAATGGTATTCTTGGATTTTTTCCCCAATAAATATTAAAACATGAAATAGTATAAAATATTATATGTATTAGGATTTTAAAATATCAATCGAAACATTTCATAATTAAAATATCCTTTATTTGAAAATCCTTTTCTTATAATGAAAGCTTTACAATTTAATTTAAAACATTTCTTGAGTGAAATATCATTTCATATTTGATAATTTTATTAAAAACATAATGCAATTTGAAAAACATTCTTTAAAAATAGTTTTTAAATCTTATAAAGGAATCTTGAAAATATTTAGAAAACCTTTTTCTTTGAAAACTCCTTTAAAAATCCTAATGAAATCCTAATTTTTTCTAAAAAACTTATTTTTTAAATAATTTGAAAACATTGAAATAAGGCTTGAAATCATTTTTAAAACAATTTTCCATGAATAATTATAAAATAATCTTGAAAACATTTTAGAAACCATTTTCCATTAAAACATATAAATGAAGATTGAAAACAATTGAAACAATCTAAAAAAATATTTTTTTGAAAAACCTTTTTATTTGAAAACAATTTTAAATCAAAAAATTTACAAAATATTAGGAGAAATTTTTCTTTAGAAAATACAAAATCCTTTAAACGTATAAATGAATCATCAAGTAAATAATGGTCATGACAGCAGGTATGTCTGTACATGTCGAACATTCCTTTTGCTCCATAAAAGTTTAGAAAAGTGACTTGATCAGAAAATGTCAAGAAGATTCCTTTTAAATAATTTTTCAAAATGTTAATAAATGGGTAAAAATTTTAATTAAACATAATAGGATAATAGTAAAACATTTTTTAAAACATAATTATAATACAATATTTTGAAAGAACACAAATTTCTGAATGAAATGAGAAATAAAGTTGGATTTTCATAAAAACATTTTCTTAATTATATTAAGTACCAAAGAGTGGGAAAATGGTAACTTTACTTGGATATGAAATTAATAACCAAATTTTAAGAAAATTAATTAAATCTATTGAGATATGGATCATAATATTTCATTAATGGAATCATAAGCTTAAATAATCTCGATAAACGATGAAATTTTAGTAATAAACTGTAACCACTTTGTAAACTTTTAATCATAACACAATGGATATAATAACATTAAATAATGATTAAAATTTCATAAAAATAAGTATATTAATGATATAACATTTTAAAGGTTGTATATACACCTCATAGAAATATATAGGTGTATAAAATGGCATGTGTCTAAAAAAACCAAAATTGAGATAAAACTACTTTACTGATTTGGGGACTTTTGAAACATAAACCCAATGAAATAAAGATCATAAAATGGGTATGTTATTGAACATAAATTTAATTATAAAAATTATATAATGCATCCATGGGAAGTATACACACCACCCATAATAAATTAGCGGTGAATAAGACATGTATCTCACGAAAAAAAAAGTGAGATGAAATTCTCTTACCTTAAGTATTGAATTTCTTTATAAAAATAAAAACCTATTTTATAATAAAAATAAGTTTATTAAAAATATAAATAAGAACCATATTATTATATATAATACAATATAATATTCACTTGTGAATTTATATTACCCATTTATTAACAATTCTATGTTAAAGTAATGTTTCAGGTAATAACTGTTTTCGTTTATCATACATTCTTTGACTTATTATTCTTGATCCTATTATAGAGATCATTATTTACTTATTTCAAGAATTTAAAACATGATTTATATATCATATATATTCAGTATATAAATATTTATATTAAACTATTAATTATATAAATATAAAATGAAATACACCGTTCATGAGGATGGTAGGTCATACGTACGCATGAACGCTGATTCTGTTTTATTATTGTATTGAAATAAATAAAGTAAATGAAAAATATGTATATATATATAATATAATTAAATTAGAACTATTATTTCATATATATAATATACGTTTACTAAACCCATCCTTAATACATTTCATGTTATGTGTGAACGATTCACATCGCTTTGAGAAGGTGGAAGTCCACACTTCCACAAACAAAGATATCACATTTAAAAAATTGGAAAGAATGAATGTATCATTTATACAATAAATACAAAATTATAAATAAATAATAAATATCATATAAATATTATAAAAATGCAGTTTACTTCCTAATTCCCATCCATGATAGGTGTTAAAGGAAAAACGAACATCAATGTTTTGTGAGGCAGTGGTTCATCGTCCACAAAAATGGAATGTTTTTACCCATTAGATGGATGTGTGTGTATGTGAAGGTATAAACCTTAGAATAAAAAATATATAAATATATTTCGGATATTGATGTTATTATATAAGTATGGAATAAGAATATTTTAGGTGATGGAGAAGGAAAATAAAAGAAAGGATCATGAGGAAGGATTGTACCTCTTCTTTAGGTAACTCCATTTTCTTTTCACAAAAGGGATTTATTGGTTGGATTTATGACCAAAGGAAGGATTGAAGTATGAGTTTAGGAATTTTGGGAGCTTATTTGATAATATTTTGGGAATGAAAAATTGCTTGAGAGGTGTTAATAAATGGGAGGTTTGAATGCCTTTTTATAGTGGATGAAGAGTGACATTCTTGTAATGTTTTTGAAATGGAATTCCAACCATGTTTTTCCAATGAAAAGTGGCTCCAATAATGAACAAAATTCTAGAAAAGGGAGTATAGGGTAAAACTATGGACATAAAATTAATTTTTTACAAGATTATCGGTCGTTTTCGGCATCAAGTTTAAGGTTTAGTCGTTTATTAAGTTAATTTTTCCCCTTAATCGTTGTAATTGATTTTAATTATTTTCACTAATAATTTTGGAAAAAACTAAGTTGATGTTATAGAAAATTAGAAGTTATGATTATTAAAAATTTGGAATCAATTTTTTTAATTCTATTTACAAAAATTGGAAGAAATTAATTTAAATTTAATCCTAAAGATGATATGACATTGTAGGTTTTTAAAGTATAAATGTTCGAAAGTTTGGTATGTTTTTATGTCCAATTTCAATGTAAAATTGATTAAAATGTACTAAATTGGATTAATTTATGTATATTTTATCTAATTTAACATTAAAACCAATTAAAAATATTATTTAACCTTATAAATAAATTAGAAAAAACTATTTTGAATAAAAATTCAGTATTTTTTCACTATTCATAAAAAATGAAACATCCCAGAAAAATAATAAAGATTAAAATTAACCAAATTTTATGTTTAACTTTAGAAAATGAATTTTATTTTTACATATAAAATTTATAATAGTTCAACAATTTAGATTTAAAATTGGGTTGCCATTAAAAGGCGGTAATACTACTTTTATAAACATATATGTTTTTATGTGTAATATTGGGTTTGTTTCTATCTTATGAATGTAAAAAATATATTTTATTGAATATATAAAATTTATATTTCATTAATATCATTTAAGAATAATATTTAATTTAATTTATTAGGATAAAATTACATTGTCAGCATAAAAGTAGTTTTTATAAAAACCATCCATTTATATTCGATTGGTTCTTATATTCATTTATAAATAATTTGTAACCAATGAATTCAATAATGTATTTTTATAAGTGAGTTAATATGATTCATAAATGATAATATAAAGGCTTTTTATATGTTATTATATTAAATAATAATGTGGTCTCGCCCAAATTTACCCAAGTTTTGAGGGTTAAGCGGTCGCTTGTAGTTTAGCTTGGGTTGTCGAATCCTCAGAGGCCTAAGAAGTAACATAAAAATACATACATTCTATGGATTTTTTTTGATATGAAGTGGGAAACTTGGGTGATTTTAGATGGATTTAATTAAACACTAATATACTTAAGTGAATTCAATTTAAAAAAATGAGTTGATCTTAGGTTATCACTTGGGGTGGATTAGATTCATTCCTTTTTCAACTATTTCAATTTATTATATTTGAGATGGGTTCATTTAAGAAAACAACATCATAATTTACTAGTTTAATACCTAATCACATTAATACTAATCACCTATACACTTGAAGGATCAAATTTTTGATCACTTTAAGGTAAAGTTTCGTATTAGCACTTGAAGTGTGTGGCCTTAAATTCAATAAGGACGAAGGAGTTTGAAGATCTTCAAAAAAAAATCTCAATTAAAAGAAGTGATTAGAAATTAATTTAGTGATAAATAAAATCCAATCCATCCCCTTTCTACTCCCTTGGATAAACCCATAAGTGGGTGAGCCTTGCATTGATTCTATGATTTCAATAGAAGCAGAAAGTAGACTCTTGAGGGTGGAATTGGAGAAGAAAAAAAGACAATGAAAATACAATCACTCCACCGGTTTGTGATAATTTCACAAGGTTTGGGATGAATAAATTCACACCTTGAACCAAAGGTATAAACGTGATATGAAGAAGAAGAAAATAAGAGTATAACAAGATATTTTATTAAGAAACGAAGGTAAATTGAACAACTTACATGAGAAAGACAAACTTAAGGAAACAAATTTGTAACATAACATTAAAATTAAACAAAGCACCAAAGATGATAAACTCCTCCACCACCACTGCCTTAAATTGCCATTTAAAGATCTTGGGATTATCTCCCAATAGTACAAAGGATCCCACTTGATTATGGTAGGCCTAGGGTGGTGTAAAGTAAGGGAGAGTGGACTTCTTTATCCTTGACCCAAAGTGGTATCCAACTTTCATCCATGGAATAGATGCATGTAAATGAACTTCTATATGGTAGAATTAGAGTGGGCCATAGAAGAAGAAAATGGAGCTCCAGATATCTCCTTATCGCATGTAACATTTCATTCCAAATGGAATTTTGGTTTGAATGATATTATCAAAATAGTGGGATTTTTTTCTGGGCCGCAGAATCTGGCCCAGAATTTTATCTCCAACTTGGGCCAACTTCAATTCAATTTTCAGAATTATTGGGATTCAATATTAGCCGCTATATTAGTTTTATTGGTCTGTTGTCTAGTTTAATTCACCCAGAATGTTGTTTGTTCAAGGCCAGCTTTGTTGGTCTTCCAATATGAATCTTCAAGTACTCCAAAAGTATGAATTGTTACCAATGTAATGAGAAACATGAAAATTAAATATGAAAATAAAATCAAGATCATTGTGTACATTAAATGATGTTAAAAAGATGTAACATGTAATAGTCAATTTTAAGAAGGAATTACAATTATAATATTAAATAATGTTCAAAGTGTAAAATTAACTAAAATGGTGTTTATGAATAATAAAGCACATGAATATTATATATATTAACAATGAATATTAGCCTCATTCAGTGGCTAATCACACCCCCGCAACTTGAGTTTTTCTATTCCTGAGAAAAATATATCTCAAAAATGTTAAATTTGAATTCCCATTTCCAAAAATAAATTAATAAAAAATGATCACCAAAAACCCTTATATAAGAAAACTATGAAACCCATCAAAATATTTTAATACAAGATAGTTTAATAAGAATATCCACATCCCAAGATCATTACTTTATTCAAATTCACCGTCATATTTCATCCAATATCAATTAAGTTTGAGGAGGTGTTGTGTATCACAATAGATATTGGGGTTCATCTTTATTCAAGTGGGAAATGACGTAAGTGCTAGGTGGAATTACATTTCAACATTAAGATGAGCATTCAATTTTTTTTGCAATATTTCCATGGTAATTGAAATTGCACTCAAAAGAGTCAACCCATGTAGTGAGACTTTGCTAATGACTCCCAGGCTCAAAGGCCATAGGACACCAAGTGAAACCCACATACTCGAGCATCATCTCAAGTTAACTCAGTCAAAAACAAGGTCAAATTATCACAAATAGAGATAAAAATTACTGACTCCAGGCTAGACAATTATGGAGTCACGATCCCCAAGTGTTAAAAGCCACACATTAGGTCATTTCATTTCTCTACGGACAAATTTGTTGTTTTTATTTATTTTCTATTTTTTTATTAAATACTCGTATTAAAACTAAAATGATCACCAAACTTATGCTACTTTTTTGGGGGACCCCATGAACTCAAACTAATACTCCACTATCCAAAGGATGTGCGTTGTGATATTTTTTTGGATGAAAATATAAATAATGAAATTTCACTTTAGACAGCCACACTTTCCAAAATCTATGCTGATGAAATTATTCATAGATTAAAATTAAAATTAGGGCATGATAAATTATTTGATATTCAGTTTCAAAGTGTGCAATTTGTATTATCATGTTCATTATTAAAGAAATTTTTCCTTCCACACATTTTTTATACACACAAAATTAATAATTTTTTTCATTCTTTTCACCCCCCCAAACTTAGAATAACACTGTCCCCAGTCTTTAAAGAAAATTAATTTTTGAAGGGGGTAGAGGTATATGAGAGGAGTTATAAAAGGAATTTATAATATGAGGATCATAAACTGATGTCACCTTGTGTTTGAAGATGAAGTTCTTGTTGCTCCAATTTAGTCCTTTGATATCCATGTCACTTGCAGAGTTCCCTAGTGGAAAAAAGAATAAACAAAAAAAAAACAAAACAATATATATATATATATTAATATAATAAAAAAATTAAAATATAAGTATATATACAAAAATTATAGAATAAGGAAGCACTATAAGTTGTAGGTTAGTGGTAAGTGTGTTCCCCTATCTCCCTTTGGTCCCAGGTTCGAGTCCCTGCAGCTTTACCAATTATGAAGGGGTTTTCCCCATGACATATGACATGTCCTTTTAATTTCTTTATTATTTTTATTTTAACCTAGAAACACATAAAAATAAAATGAACTGATGATATATTATCTTCTTTTTAAATTTTTGGGTAAGGTATTACTTAAGGATCACCCCACATGACATGGATAAATATGACGCTCCCCTTTCATACCCATCCATATTCATAATATAAGAACAAGTCAAAAATCTATTTTTTTAATTTTTTTAAAATATAAAAATGATTCATTAATCCTATATGAAAAATGAAGATTATTCAGAAATATTAGAAACATAAAAACCATAGGTTTCCTACCATGTAGCGCTTTTCTTTAACGTCGTTGGATCGACATAGGCCCCTAATTGTTTAAGTATTTTATTCTTCTAACGTTGTTTGACACAAGTATTCTTCTACTTCATGTTTTTGGAATGGTTCAATTAACGGTTTGACTCTATGACCATTAACTTTAAAGGTTTGACCATAGGTGGGATCTTGAATTTTTACAGCCCCATGGGGGTACACCTTATGAACTATGTATGGACCCGACCATCTAGACCTCAACTTTCTCAGGTGTAAACAATGCTTAGATCTATACAAAAGAATAGGTTTACCGAGTAAAATGTGTTTGGTTTTAAGATTTTGAGATTGGTTTGCTTAAACTATAGATTTATTTATCCTTGAATTTTCATAAGCCTCCATCCTATGTTCCCCAAGATCATTGAGATCTAATTTTTTTGTTCCAGTCAATGAGAGGTCATAATTCATTTTCTTAATTTCCCAAAAAACCTTATTTTCAATTTCAAATAGTAAATGGCATGATTTTCCATATACTAACCTATATGGGGAGATTCCTAAAATGGATTTATATGCAGTTTTATATGCCCAAAGAGAATCTAAGAGTTTCCTTAACCAATATTTCCTAGATAGATTAACCATTTTCTCAAGAATTTTGTTGATTTCTCGATTGGCTAACTCAGCTTGACCATTGGTCTATGGGTGGTAATCAGTGGACACTTTGTGAGAAATTTCATACTTTTCAATGAGTGCTGAGAATGAACAATTGCACAAATGAGTTCCACGATCACTAATGATAGCCTTAGGAATTCCAAATCTAGAGAGGATGTTTTCCTTCAGAAATCTGATCACAATTTGATGATCATTGGATTTTTTAGGATTGGACTCAACCCATTTGGATACATAATCGACAACTAAAAGGATGTACAGATATCGACTAGAGTTTGTGAAGGGACCCATGAAATCGATTCCCCAGTAGTCAAATATTTCAATCACTAAGATGGGAGTGAGTTGAATTTGATTCCTTTTTTTCATGGACCCTATTTTTTGACACCTAGGAAATCCTTGAAAAAATGTGTAGGAGTCCCTTGAGAGGGTGGTCCAGAATAGACAACACTGAAGAACCTTTACAGAAGCTTTCTTAGAGGAAAAGTGACTTCCACATGACTCACTATGACAGAATTTAAGGATGGACTCTTGTTCGGATTCAGGGACACCCCCCCTAATGACTAGGTCAGGGCAGAACTTATAAATCTATGGATCATCAAACACATAGTGCCAAACATCAGAAAGGAATTTCCTTCGAGCTTGAGTCCTTACGAATTTTGGAATGACTCATATAACTAAGAAGGTGAATATGTTTGCATAGCCTGGCCTGTCACCCACAGTGTATAGGTGTTCATCTGGGAATGAATCAGACACATAAAGGTGATATAATTTTTCATTAAATTCTATCCTAGAGAGATAATAAACTACAACAATTTCAAAACCCTTTTTGTACTTGGTTGTGAGGTAAAATTCTTGTAAGATAAGGACCCACCTAATCAATCTAGCCTTAGCATCTTGTTTCTAGAATATGTATTTTAGTACAAAATGTTCATTGAACACAGTGATGGAGGATCCTAAGAGGTAGAACCTAAAGTTTTCTAAGGCAAACACAACATCAAGTAACTCTTTCTTAGTGGTGGGATTTTTTATTTGTGCATCATTTAAAGATTTTATTGCATAAGCAATGACACATGGAGTTTTCTCACACTGTTTTCCTAAGACTACTCCAACAGTGAAGTCACTAGGATCACACATGAGTCAAAATGAAGTTTTCAATTTGGATATTTCCTGTTAGGTGGAGAGACAAGAGCTAACTTGAGTATAGAGAATGATTCCTCACAGCTTTTTGTCCATAAAAATGGAGCATCTTTCACCAATAGGGAACAAAGTGGTCGAGAAATAGAGCTAAATATACTAATGAAGCTTCTATAGAAACCATCATGTCCTAAGAAAGACCTCACATCCTTAACAGTTTTAGGAGAGGGAAGGTGAAGAATGATGTTGACCTTAGCTTTATCAACTTCTATCCCTCTACCATATACCAGATGACCTAGAACAGGTCCTTCCTTTACCATGAAATGGAATTTTTCCCAATTTAGGATGAGTTTCTTATCCTAAAATCTTGACAAAACCCTTTAAAAATTCAGAAGTCATCCCTAAAAAGTATCCCCAAATATGGAGAAGTCATCAATGAAGACCTCTAAACAATCCCCCACCATGTCCGAGAAGATTCCCATCATGCACAGCTCGAAGGTACCATGGGAATTACATAACCCAAGGGGCATGCACTTGAAGGAAAAAGTGTCGAATGGACAAGTGAAGGTTTTTTTCCTTGATCCTCTAAGGAGACCTAAATTTTATTATACCCTAAGAATCCATCTAGGAATAAATAGAATTGATGACCCGCTACTCACTCGAGGACTTGATCAATAAAGGGCAATGGAAAATGGACTTTCTTGGTACAAGAGTTGAGCTTCCTATAGTCAATATAGACTCTCCATCCACTACTGGCCCTTTTGGGAGGATGTCACCATCCTCATTGTTGATCACAATGATTCCATCTTTCTTTGGTACAACTTGAATTGGGCTTACCCACTCACTCTAAGTAATAGAGTAGATGATACCCTCTTTCAACAACTTAAGAAGTTCTTCCTTTACCACATCCATAAGATTTGGATTGAGTCTCCGCTAAGGTTGACGACATGGTTTGGATTAAAATTCTAGAACAATATTATGAGTTCCAATGAGTGGTCAAATCCCAGGGATATTAGAAAGGTTCCATCCAATTGCTTTCTTATGATTTCATAGGACATACAGAAGCATCATCTCTTGATTGGATTCAAGAGAGGAGGAAATGACAACAAGAAAGGCTTGATTTCCCTCTATGAAAACATACATGAGTGATGAAGGTAGGAAATTAATTTATATATCTGATTGGTTATCACTTTCCAAGTAAGGATGGGGCTTTGTATTGAACTCAGTTTCATTGTTCATATTTCTTGACAAAATTGGTTCCTTGTGAAAAGAATTTTTATCCACTAAATTATCAAGATTAGTGTCATGAATTGGTATGTACTCAATGATATTGATTTCAACAATGGTATCATTGATTGGTGATTTAATAAAATCATCAATAGATCTATCTAAAATAGATTCAAGCCAAGGAGAAAAATTTCCCTCATGTGAACAAAGAAAATCAATCTCTTCTTTACATAAACATCCTTCAATAGTCCTCAAGTTCACTATCAACACTATCAATCCAATTAACCTCATGTATCTCTTCATCATCCCCAATTTGAGAGTTTTCATTGTATATGTTGAAGTCTAGAATCATGTTTCAAAAGATGATGGTCATTATCCCATTTCGGACTCGGATAACAGAGTTGATTGTTATAAGGAAGGGATGACAAAGGATGATTGGGGTTTGTTCCTTATTTCATAAGTTTGGATTATTGTCAAGGATAATGAAGTCAATAGAGTAGATTAATTTTTCTACTTTTACCAGAACATACTTTAAAATTCCCTATAGAACCGTAATGCTATAATCATCAAGTTGAAGTGTGATAGATGTGGGTTGGAGCTCTTCCAATCCTAACTGTTAGTACACAACATAGGGAATGAGATTTACATTGGAACCTTGTTCACACAAGGATTTGACAACTTTGTTCTCTACTAGTTCAACATTGATGTAAGGTCATCCTGGGTCTTTCATCTTTGGTGGAAGGGTACCGTGGATTGTTGTGCTAACATTTGCTACCAAAAGGACGTAGTCCTTATGTGATAATTCCCTTTTAAATGTTAAGAGGTCCTTAATGTATTTTGAGTATGAAAGAATGGTTTGAATGGAATTGAGGAGTGGAATGTTCAACTTGACTTGTGAGAATTGTTCCCTCAATGTTTCACTCAATTCAGGCTTGGTTTTCCCCCTCATGCATTGAGGAAATGGTGTAGGTTGTGGGATTGTTTTTTGAAGAGTTTTTTATTTAAAATTGTTATCTATTTTTCAGTTTGATTAGGTGGTTAATTAGAATTTTCATTAGAGTTTGAATCTTCATATGGTTTTTGAATTATTTTTTCAGGTTTCTCAATTTATTTCCCACTTCTTAAAATTGCCATAGCCTTTAGATGTTTAGGAGTTGTTTGAGTGAAACTTCATTCTCCCCTTAAAGTTCAGGATGGTACTACCTGAGTAGGCATGGGTGCCTTCCTGATTTTTATGGTTTGAAGTTAGTGTTTAAGGGATGATACTTTTAAGTTCATTTTCTCCATTTTTTTACACTACAATCCAAGGATTGTAAGGGAAATAGACTGGATAGGGGCTTGTGCTGGTTGGTTTATCCCAAAAGGATAGTTCTGTTATTGGATGGGTTGTTGGTATTGGATAGGAGGAAGTTGGTATTGTACTGGTTTTGGTTGTAATTTGTTATGGTTTTGGAAATTTTTTGTATGTTAGGGATTTGGTTATTGTGGTTGGATAGGTTGTTGGTTATCTTTCCAGCAGAAGCCTGGGTGGTCATTATACCTTGGGTTGAATGTGTTTTGGTATTGTGGATTTTGAATATTAAGATCATTGACCTCTACTGGTGGTCCTCCTAGAAGAAAATATTTAATGGAAGGAATGGTTGGGCAGTTGTCAGTCTTGTGGTCATGTTTTTCAAAAATTGTGCAAACAAGTTCAACAGTTTAAATTTCATGGACCATCCTAAGATCGATCTCCTTGACATTCCTAGTGAGTGCATCAAGTTTATCCCCAAGGATTTCCTCTTCGCTAAGTGAATTCATTCTAGTAGTTCTTTGTGGCCTTTCAGAATATGGTGATATTCTGCATGTTTGGTTTTATTTAGCAAGGATTTATAGATACTCATAAGCATTATTTGGGGATTTGTTTTTAAAGGTCCCATTACACATCATGTCAATGAATTGTTCATTCCTCGGTCCCAACCCTTCATTGAAAATTATCACTTGTTCAGGAATAGAAAAACCATGGTGTGTAACCATGTTTAGGGTGTCTTTGAACCTCTCACATGTTTCATAGAATGACTCTCCCTCTTTTTCAAAAAAGTTTTGGTTTCTCTTTTTAAGTGCAATTTTTTTGTGTTGGGGAAAGTATTTTTTGTAGAATTCTCTTTTTAATTGGTCCTAAGAGTTGATGGATGATGGTCTCAAATTTTTTAGCCAATTTTTAGCTCGATCCTTTAACGAAAAAGGAAATAGCCTCATCTTAGAAGATTCTAGTTGATGTGGGGGACACAAGGTTTCTACAATTTCACTAAACCCCTTAATGTGAAGGTAGTGAATCTCAGACTCCATTCCATGGAATGTGGGAAGGTGGTTTAGGACATGTGGTTTAAAGATGTAGTTAGAATCTCTTAGGGAATTATTTATAATACATGAGGGGGCACTGGTCTAGGCCGGTTTGAGGTAGTCGTTCATGGTTTTATTGACTCCATTCTCCAATTTTGGGGCTGCCTCATTTGGATTTCCATTTTGGTTCCCAATGAGGTTTGTGATTTGGTTTTTTAAAGACCATCCATTGAAATGGGATCAATTTTTGACTCTGAAGTATTAGGAAGATTAGAATCTAACAAAATTATTTACCTTGGTGTACTTTACTCCCCAACCCCAGGACTATCCACCCTAACTAGATTGTTTGATTGGTCACGAGTGTAGGCAGACATGCGCCAAAAGAAAAAAAAATAAGAAAGGGAAAATATAAGATAATTTGGATGAGAATAGAAGAAATGGGGGAGAATATAATGGGTGTTTAAATGACTTACTTCGGTCCCTGGAAACAGAGCCAAAATTTGGTCTCGACCAAATTTACGCATGTTTTTAGGGTTAAGCGGTCGCTTGTAGTTTATCTTGGGTTGTCGAATCCTCAAAGACCTAAGAAGTAACCTATAAACACATACATTCTATGGATTTTTTTTCTATGAAGTGGACAACTTGGTTTTATTGTATATGGGTTTAAGATAATGCTAAGAGACTTAAGTGAATTCAATTTAAAATAATGAGTTGATCCTAGGTTATCACTTGGGGTGGATTAGATGCATTCCTTTTTCAACTATTTCAATTTATTATATTTGAGATGGGTTCATTTAAGAAGATAAAACAACATCATAACTTACCGGTTTAATACCTACACAATTTAATACTAATCACCTATAAACTTGAAGGATTTATGTTTTGAGAACTTCAAGGTAAAGGTTTGTATTATCACTTGAAGTTTGTGGCCTTAAATTCAACAAGGACGAAGGAGTTTGAAGATCTTCAAACAAAATTCTCAATTAAAATTTGTGATTAGAAATTAATGGAGTGAGAAATAAAATCCAATCCAGCCCCTTTATGATCCCTTGGATCAACCCATAAGTGGGTTAGCCCTCCATTTATTCTATGGTTTCAATGGAAGTGGAAAGTAGACTCGTGAGGGAGGAATTGGAGAAGTAAAAAAAAGAAAATGAAATAACGATCACTACATCATTGTGTGATAATTTCACAATGTTTGGTGAGAATAAATTCACAACCTAAACCAAAGGTATCAATGTGATATGAATAAGAACAAAATCAGAGTAGAATAAGATATTGTATTAATAAACTAAGGTGAATTGGACAACTTACATGAGAAAGACAAACTTAAGGAATCAAATTCACAGCATATCATTACAATTAAACAAAGCACAAAAGATGATAAACTCTTACCCCATAACTACCTTAAATAGGAATTTAAATAGGCTTGGTTAGAGATCCCAAAAGTACAAATGATCCCACTTGACTATGGTAGTCCTAGGGTGGTGGAATTTAAGGGAGAGTGGACTTCTTTATCCTTGACCTGGAGTGGCAACCAGCTTTTATCCACCTAACAACATGTAAAATTTCATCCCAAATGGAATTTTGGTTTGCGAGATATTATTGAAATAGTGGGATGTTTTTTTAGGCCGTAGAATCTACCATAGAATTTTATCTCCAACTTGGGTTGCCTTCAGTTAAATTTTCAGAATTATTGGGCTTTGATATTGGCCACTGTCTTAGTTTTATTGGGCTGTTGTTTGGTTTACATCACCCAGAATGTTGTTTGTTCAAGGCCAACTTTGGTGGTCTTCCAATATGAATCTCCAAGTACTTAAAAAGTATGAATTGTTACCAATGTAATGAGAAACCTGAAAATTAAATATGAAAATAAAATCAAGATCATTGGGTACTTTAAATGATGTTAAAAAATTTACCAAGTAATAGTTCATTTTAAGAAGGAATTGCAATTATAATATGAAATAATGTTCAAAGTGTAAAATGAACTAAAATGGTGTTTATAAATAATAAATCACATGAATATTACATATATTAACAATGAATATTAGCCTCATTCAGTGGCTAATCATAATGTTTTTTAAAATATATTATTGTTCGGTAAAAATTGGTCTTGCGTTTTAAGAAAGCCATCAAGGAAATTTTGTCATAGGTGTAACATAATCTATCCTTGGTGTTCTGTATAGGGAAAGCTTATCTTTATGTTATGTGTAGTGCATGGATTATTTTTTGTGTATAATGAAATCCATATTTAGTTTTTTAATGTAAATAACTATATTCATTATTGCATGAAATTTAAAAGATCAAAAAGATTAAATTAATTTGGAAAAAACATTTCACAAAATCTCGGGGTGTAACACCTTTGCTAGAAAAGAGTCAAAATCCATAACTAGTATCATGAAAATGGAATGTGAACCATAAATTCATAATAAATCATAAAATCCAAAAAAATAAGAATCGATAAAAAAGGAAATCATATACAATTGTAACATCGCATATCAAGCCCATCAATCCCATATCCTTGGAAGTTGTGAATTCTTACCAGAGAAAGTGTTCTTGACGCACCTATATGATATCCATCAAAGGTTATGACACATTCTTAATACTCTTATATACTATATCCCATATTGTAAATCAAAATGAAAGGAACAGCTCAAATACCAATTTGTAACATCCCGGCCCATATGCCTCTAAACCAGTACTCCAAGCCAGTTTTCCACAAGGCCCCAAGAACACCTATCCATATGCTAGAGGCTAACGACTAACAATGATGAACTAAGGTGTGTCTATGGAGATACTATGCCCTCATATCAGAGTTAACTGAAGTGGAAATAACTATATGAAATCCATATAATAAATAAACAGAGTACAAAAGTTGTAAATAAATTGAATATAACATACTTAAATAATAAATGAAATGATTTAAAACCTTGAAAACCCATGTTATACAAACAACACTGGTCACCCACTGGGCCGACCATACATGAAGGAGTACATAGAAAGTAACTGAAATAAAATTACATGTATCCACTAATATCTATGATCCAAGCCACATAACTGATCTCCATTACAATGTCGATATGCTTTAGTGCAATCATAATAAATCCACACAAGAAACTCTACTCTATCATCTAACCCTAGAGATCCATCTTATCCATCATGTATATATGATCAACCTGAAAAGAATACATAAGATCTATACACACACATCGAGATATGAGTATAGGGGTGAGAAATAATCTCAATAGTTCACCCCAATGGTGAACCTATAAATCTATTTCCATAAGTTCATGCTCATTGAACATGCTCAACCTTGTCAAGATGCAACTGAAATATTAAATAAATAAAATTACTCATGTGAAACCACAATTGATCCTTAGGTCCATGAGCCCAGTAAACTGGGAAATGTTCCATCATATATATATATATATATGTGTGTGTGTGTGTGTGTGTATTCCCATAAATATATATATACATAAATATGTGTATACATGTATAAGGTGAAAAATAACATAATCAAAAAAAGTCAATCCTTGGGTTCATAATCCTGATCATATGAACATCTAATGAAATGGGTAATGAGCAGGATGGAATACCACACAAGCCATGGATAATTAACTCGACCCCTGGGTCTATGATCTTAATTGACAAAAACTTTTTTGTCCAGTATTGAAAATGTATCTGAGTAAGCTACATCACCATAGGGGTATATATGTTTTAATCCTAGGTTCACCCGTAATGAAATCCAAACACAACAATTATGTATTCCAGGTAAAATATGGACATCCTGTAAATATGTAATTGATCTAGATTTCATACTACTTAATCCATAGTTAGTCCAGTCTGATTTCTTATCCCTGGGTCCTAATCTATAGGTAATCATGAAACTACATCTTGTAAAATTCATAAAGGGGATAATCCTTAGGATATATGTAAGTAATACTCTCTTGATCCGGTATAACAACATGAAATCATTCAATAACTGGATCAATATCCCCATCCAAAAAAATCTTGGGGATACTATAATGGTCTCTCCACCGATCCCAGGGAGTATCCTAGGAATCAAATTAGAAGATAAAGTATATACTTGGGGAGTTCATCAACATCCTACTACTCAGGGGAAATATTCCCACATAGAATTTGTTGGAATCCATTGGAATGCTAGTAGACTTTCCATTCCAAGAGAGACACTGTATAAGAGGGGATCCAAGAAATTCTCTACAAATTAACTCTATATACCTATGTAGGTATGAATCCAAATGAAAAATCAGACTTCAAGTATTAGTATTAGTATCATTCAATCATGTAATCTAATAAGATGGACCCCATGATATATGTTTAGAAGTACCAATAGAATAAGGCTTAAAACCTAGATTCAAGGTACTATTTATTACAATAATAAAATAGTAAGGCTCAATAGTTGGATCCCAAGAAGCACGTATAGAAATCCAAAGATAGTAAGGATCAATAGATGGATACCAAGAAGTACATATGGGTATCATGATAAAATAATTTACAACAAAAAAGGGCTCGTCATCCTGGTCCTAGGATGTACATCTAGGCTCACCGATAATAATATCTGATCAAAAGGCTCAGAAGCTAGATCCCAAGAAGTGCATCTATGAATACCAATAATTAGATGTTTCATCACATCAGGAACATCATCCAAAAAATGATGTACCTATGACTATCATAGCTACATCAATAGTAACCATGTGAATGTACAAAAAGAGAGAGGGTGGTTGAATGCCTAAACCCACCACTACTACCACAACCTCACAACATACATGTTCAGTATGGTTTCTAAGGTGACACCTTATACCATCTCAACTGAAACCCCCAATGCACTAGTTTAGGCCCGGCCTAACACTGGGGAACCTACTAGGTCCCAATTATCAAAACACAGGAGGGAAATCCTACTTGGGATCCTTCAAGTATATACATAAGAAAAGGCATCCTACTCATGATCCTCAATAATGAAGTTAAAATGAGGTATAAAACATGGAATTTTTGATGATATGTAAATAGAGGCATCCTACACGGGATCCTCAGAATGGTATGTAGGAAGAGGCATCCTACATGGGACCCTTAACAACAACATATTTAGGTAGAAGCATCTTACATTGGATCCACAGAAATCATAAAGTGGTAGAGTGATCCTACATGGGATTCCCTAGGTCATCATGTATGTGAAGGTGTCACATAGGGTACTGTTGATAATAGTAATAAGATAGAGGCATCCTATATGGTATCCTCTATGTCAAAACTTAAGAAGAGACATCCTATAGGGGATCTTTGGAAACAACTAACCTCACAACCTATTTGGCCATAAAGTCACATATCAAAAAATAGAATTACTTAAGGGGAATGCTAAAAAATCATCACTCAGGAGAGATAGATCATGGATCATATCAAATCAATTGGTCTCATTCTCACAAAATAATTGGATTCAATTACCGAGGTTAGAACCTATCCATTTTAGAAAAATCTTGAAACGCCTCATAGGAGTCCTCAAAATCACCTAAAGGGTAGAACCATCATAATATATATAAAAAATGATAAAAATAGACTACTCACATGTATAATTATAAATAAATTTTGTGAAGATATAGAAAACCCTAAAAAGGTTAACAAGGGAAGATTACACATTGTATGTATCTTGGTACATAGCACAAACCCTCAAACCTCCACATTGGCATGTACTTCATCTAGAATTAGCATGTAAAACCAAAGTACATGACATGTGAGTCATGTAAATAGTTTTTACCCTATACGGGTTACCTACTTGAGTAGCTCACATGAAATAACCATGCATATTTTCTGGCTATATACTTCTACACAGTGCATGACCCATATGGGGTCTAGCTGTGTATCCTACATGGGGTATCTGGAAACATATTCCACATGGGCGTGTACCTCTACACATCCATGATCCCCTACACGAGTTGTCTGATTAGGTATTTGACTACATTGATGAGTACCATTACATGGATTGTATACCCCATACCTGAAAATTACTTCATAAAAGATCATCTTCTCTGAAGGGGAAGAACACATGGGGAAACCCCTCAAATTACCTGAAACCCTTGTTTTATACTAAAAATTCATAAATCAACCCTAATGGTGTCCTAACTATTGACAGTAGGGGTGAAATACTTAAAAATGGTAAATCTATGGGGATTTATGGAAAAAAGTCCTACCTTTGGGTGGAATCTACCGAAGAATCGTCTATTTCTGCAATCCACAGCTGATGCAGAATGATCCAACTTCTCCCAAGACAAGTAGAGGTACCTCTATTTTTCATCTCTTTATTCTCTTTATTTTCTCTCTATCTATCCCTTTCTATCTCAGTCGCATGATACATAAGGCTCTCATGGGGTGTTCTATGAGAATCAAAAGACAAGTAGAATAAAAGAAAAGAGAAAAATAAAATAGAGTAAAAAATGAAAAAGAAAATGGGGCCCATGGCTAGTACCAGTGCATGACCAGATTTTATGACCCATCTAGGGAAAAATCCCCATTCTATAATCAAGGGAATAGAAAAAACCTCAATCTAACACCCAGTTAAAAATATATAGATGAATTAACATGTTCCAATAAATTAATATTTAATTTAATATATATTGAATATTAATTATTCAACATAAATTTGAGAACTTCATAATTCCACAAAACTCATGTAATGTGGTAAAAACCCAATTCTAGGACAAATAAAGTGGATAGAAAAGTTATCTGATGTCATCTTCTTGGAAAAATGGTCATTTGACCCCTTCCAAGCATCTGAAATCAAAACTTCAAATTTTTGCTCAAATTGCCAATTTTGAAAAACAGAGGTCGTTACATCAAGTTTAATAGAAATACCACTAATACACCATGTACCATTTACTTCTCCCATTTATACCAAAAGATTAGGGGAATTATATTTAGAATGTATTTCATCCAAGATGGAAGTCTTCCAAAGTGGGTGTGGTTGATAAATTAGACAGCAACCAATGTAGCCGAAAAAAACAACCACAAATTAGAAGGATTTTTATTCATCTAATATAACATACCCCAAATGTGATTAAAACCTTCCATGGTTCACCTATGTTGATCTTAAAGTTTAGAGATTCTACATTACTTCACTCTAGGACACTGATGGCCAATTTTTCTCAAGATCAACCACCAGTAAATATCTTTGAGTAATTTGTAAATTATTCTCCAATCTTACAATTCATGATAGTGGTGGGTTCCCTCAACCCTAATAACTTATATATTCACCTATTATTAGCTGTTTATTTCACCCACCATTGGTTTAAAAATCATCATCTATTTGATAACATGTGTTTCATTCTCTTCTTTTTACTGTATCTTTTAATAAAGGTCATGATAGTATCTATCCTACTCTCTAGATCTCTCTACTCAACCTCCCATTTAAGATACAAAACCTATAGATTATATCTATAATAGGAAACCACATTTTATTTATTATTTGGAAAAATGTATGCTCTATGTGTCTAAATGATCCTTCTCATGCTCGTATTTATGTCATCATGGACCACACATCACCACTATAAAAGAAGATTATGTATTGTTTTATAAAGAAGGATTATGTTAGCGCATTCTCTATGAAGGTCGGATTCAATTCTACTCGTCCTATCATCTCCAAGACCACTTATCCATAGTGAAAAGTGATCCAATCCTATAAGGGAAATAATGTTTGTATTATAGATTTTCCTATCCTTCATTCTAGTTTAGAACCAATACACAAACCTTGATATTTCATAGACCAACAATTAGTGAAGGAATTATGTGATGGAAGATTCTAGGCCAATCAAAACCCACAAAAAAATATGAATATCTAAAAAGACAAAAGAAAAATATATAACATAATAGATGTTTTATGCATAAAAAACTATGATATTTTTTTAATGGGGTTTCCATTTCATTATACATAAATAAAATCTAAATGCATTTACAACATAATTAAAAACCATGAAGGATAATTAATTAGGTAAAACCACATTGATCTAACAAATTAAAAATATAGGGAAATAATTAGGGTAGATAAAATAACGATGGAATTAATCACCACATTGAAATTAGTCAAAAATATCACCTCCCTAATTTTTTCCACATTCACCGGATCTCAATAATTCCAATATTCACGCGAATCTCCTAGAACATGGTGTACCAAATGGGTTTTATGAGAGTGCCTAAAAACATCCCCTCCCTTGAATACTTATTTTCACTCATAACTAGCTTCTATAAGATGAATGTGGCATATAGGTGGGAGGGATTGGTGGATAAGGAATCATAAGGCTTGTCCATGGTGAATACTGACATACTGTTGGGACTATGAAGGAATGCATTCTACCACTAATTCCTAGGGATGAAAGTGATCATTAAATCTTAAACAAAAAACTCAACATATTCTTTTATTTATCCATCACTAACCCTAATAAATATTTCCTTAGATTCTCATCAAGGATTACCTTTCCTGATAATAGGTTTTGTTCAACTTCACTGAAGATGGTTGGATTTTTGGTCTTAGTGAGGTTTATCTTCCTTGAGTTGATCTCACATAGTGCAAACCCAAGTGGTGTTTTTTACCTAATAATGGTTTCGTTGTTGAAAAATAAAATAGGGGTGTAACCATGAACATAGTCTAGTGATTCTATCATTTTTTATGGAGGAAAGGATATCTCTACTATTGTTTTTAGTGTAGGAATCTCCTCAACCATTATTGGTGTTCTGGTGTCTACAGAGTGAGCTCTAGTGGGTGTTTGAAAAAATATGTGGTCTTTGACATTGTTTCTAGTTTCTTCCCCCGGTTAATTATTTTTAGTATGATCAATAGTGAATGAATCCTCACTAATAAACACACTGTGTTTTTCATCAGAACTTCAATCCCACTGATCTGCCTCATCAAATATGACATCATGCATTACATGCTCACACATCTATCAAGTTCATACACATGTTATGACTTCGACCCAGAATATTACCCAAAAAAGATCATTGGAATACTCCAATCATCTAACTTCTACATGTGAGGATTTACATTCATGAAATATGTGGTGTGTCCAAAGTTGCAGAGAAATTAAATCTCCAATCATTTTTTGCGCAGTCCTCATACTATGTAATCCTTCCAAGGCTCTATGTTGGCACTCAGTTGGGGACAAATATTGTGGTGGAGATGGAAACACCATATAAAATATGATTAATTCCATTTTCCATTAGAATTATTTTATCCATGGAAACCATGATCCGGTTATGTCCTTGAATTACATGATTTTAATATGTTGGATAGGGAGTTTTGATATTTCATGTTATGTTGTGGTCAGTGCAATATTTGATGAATTTTACTAAAGTGAACTCAACATCACGATTGGTTATGAGGACCTTCAATTTGTGACCTATTTCCTCCTCTATCATATCCAAAAATAATTTTATTATTATTGGATCTTATCCCCTACTAGTTAATAGACTAATCCAAGTGTAGTGGATCATGTCATCCATGAGTAGTATAAATTATTAGTTCCTACTTGACACCATCGACATGATCAGTAGAGGTCACCATGGATAAGGTTGAGGACATAATCAGCATGTTTGTTTACTTAATGAAGGTAAGAAACTCACCATTGATTCTGAGTAAGGTAGATTTTGTGGAATTGGTCCACTTGATCAATAAATGGCATCCCCATACTATTTAGTGTTCAGAAATCCTACACAATGATTTTAAATATTTGTGTTCTTACCTCATGTGATGGAACTATTCCTCCTCCATGTCCCATATAGAAAATAATACTATTTTTACAATTTATTATTTGAGCTTATATAACTAGTCAGGTAAGAGATGCACCCTAGCTTGTAGGCACAACTTCTGGTCATAGATCATTTGGATTCCTAAATAAATTAGTACCAAAAAACCATTCCGATCAAGTTATTTAATGCTAATGATGTCGGTGGTAGGAATCCTGATAAAGTACACCCTAGTGAGCATGAGGTTCTTACTGGTCTTGTGGGAAAACATGATTGTCCTACACCCCTTGATTTTTATAAAGGGTCTTTCACCAAACTTGACGGTGTCATGGATCCCAAAGTCAAGCTCAGAGAAGATATCATGGGAACTGGTCATATTGATTTCGGCATTAGTTTTCAGGCATCACAGGAAATAATTGCATGCCTTATTTTGATCATGTTGTGCGAAGACCTTTCCCTTGACTAGATGGATGGGAATGCATCATGGTGGAGTGGGGGGGGGGATTGGGAGTAGCAGATCATGGTGGTAGGGATTTAGGCATAGTGTTTCCATACTTTTCCATAAATTTTATGAGATCATATTATCTACTATGTATCAGATGTACCTCAGCATGTTTCAACATTTTACAGCAATATTTGGCCCAATGACCCATTTTTCAAAGTAGTAGCATTTGTCCCTTGGGAAATCATAACTGTTTCCAAATCCTGATCCATCCCTTCCATTTCCACCATTTCCATCATATGTCCTTAATCATAATGGTCAGTGAACTTGATTATTAGAATTAGATTCATTGAAGGTTTTATCCCCCATATTCCTCTCCTTGATCCACACAACCCACCCCTCCTCAGTGAGAATAATCTTCCCTCCAATGTTGGTTGTGGAAACCAACTCAAAGAGGCCATCTGATGCTTTTACTTTTCCTAGGACTTAATACATGGAGAGCATAAAGATATAAAGTATAATATCATTTGAAATTGAAATTTCGGAGAATGAGGAGGGGATGATGCACAAGTAATTTTCAATGAAATTATGTTGAGGCTTCAGATCCCTATGGATCATGAGCTGGTTAACCAATATGGTGATCCGAATTAAAATTTCTTCCACTGATTTCTTATTGTGGAAAATATTTACTCTATACTCTTAGAATATATTTTTCCATTATACTTGCACCCTCGATCAATGATGAATCATAAGGTCTTGACAGTGTCCCACACTTCCTTGATTCTTATATTGACATTGAATATTGAGATGATCTATGGTGGGAAAGCACGCAGGATGGCTTTTAGCTCAATCTAGTCTTCTTGTATTTGTTCATCGAATGTGTTGATGGTGTGGTGGATTACATGCACTTAAAGAATAACCTTTATCATCAATGAAAAATCACTATAGTTTTTATTCTTATGGATTGGATATATTACTTATCCCATAACCTCTTTCACCACCCGATTTACCACCCAAGGGCCACTGTTTCCATCAACAATGGCTCTGGGACTTGATAATGATTCATGGGAGCATCGGGGTGATGAATGTGTGAAGTGAAGAATCATGGATCAAGTTAACCACCATCTGATTCCACATTTTGTAGATGAATGTCCTATCAACACCCATGAACATAGATGAACATCTAAGAAGATAGAAGAAAATTATAGAACATAGGAAATGTTTTGTTCACCAAAAACTGGGGTACTTTTTTCGATGGGGTTTCAATTTTTTTATATAAAAAAATATAACTAATTTTAAGAAATATTCAAAAACCATGTGGGAACCTTAATGAGAAAAATATATTTTGATACATAAAATGAAAAATATAGGAGGGAAGTAATGGGGGGAGGAAAATAATAGTGAAATTAATCACCAAATTGAAATTTGTCAACATTCTCCCCAGTGTCCCATGTTTTAGAAAAGGGTGGTCCTTGGGTTTCAAAATGACTCCTTCTAGTTGTTATCACTATTGGTATACATTAGTATAGTCAGGGGTTTTCTAGGTGTCAAGTAGCTAGAAACCCTTATTGGATTGTGTAATGTTAGGGATTAGCAAATAGGGGTACCCATTCTTGATATTTATTGAGTTCATAAAGATAATTTCCATTTAAATTCTCCCATGGTTTAGTGTAAGGTTCACTATGTCAAATACCCTGAGGTGGGGGGTAAATCAGAGTATGAAAAATTAAAATTATTTCCCCTTCAGATCTTGTTTGGTCTTTAAACAAAACACACTTCTCTCTTTATGCCATTGCAATATATGAATAGAAATGAAATCTTGAACAAGACACAACGATTTTACTTGGTTCACCCTCACTGGGCTACGTATAAAGAGCATACAATGATGATGTGTTGATCTACCAAAGGCACTAAAGTTCACTGCAAATTACAAAGTTTGGGCTAGATCCTATATTTCTAGGCTCATTTCCTTTACATGATTTAGGTTCTGCTCATTATATTCCCAAGGGACACTAACTATGTCTCTTTCTCGGGATCACTACCTGTGAAAATGTTCACTATCTTCATCTTCCTTCGATCACTGCTCTTGGAAGGGATAGAATCATAGTTTATGGACTTTTAGGTCTTTCTATTTTCTTGAAATCACAAATCCTCAACTATAGTTAGATTCTAAGTTGAAGTCCCTTTTTCACCCATAGATGAAATTCACTTTTTTTCATACTGTTAGGTTAAAAGAAATTGATTTGGTGGACTATTTTTTAGCTTTTTAAGGATTCCTTGAGTCCTCCACAAACCACCTAGCCTCCTCCGCATACCAACATTCTTCCTCCATGTACTGGGTACTGAGGATTCTACATGGATTATCTCTTTCGTGTACTGCCTCCACTTCTGTGAACCATCCCCCTTTGCATACTGCTTCTCCTCTACTTTTGTGGCATGCCTATCCTCCACATATTGGGTATTCTTACTCCGCGTACCACGTCTTCCTCTTCCACCAAACATGTCTTTTATGGGATATAGTTCCCCACAAAAACCTTTGGTGGGATTTCTTCCACGCAAACAACTTCACTCTTTGTGGAATCCTTCCTTGCGAACCTCCTTCGGACTTAGCTGAATTCCCAAAGAAAAGATGTTTTCTTATGAAAATCACTATGACTTAATGATGGGATTAGTGCTCCTTATATAGGAAAATATAACAAAAAAACCAGTAATCCAAGATTTAATAAATGTGCAATGTGGTACTGCCTTCATTGTGTAGTACTTCACCCACGAACCATTCTCCCCTACGCGGTCTGCGTACTGCCTCTCTTCATTTGCGATATCCCTAATCACCGTCATGTATTCAAGAATGATGACCTTCTTGATTTCTCCAATCACCACATTGTTTCCACGAATGAAAATCCATCATGCGAACCATAATCCATCCACATACCACATGCCTTCCACGTACTGCATGTATTCACCGTGAACCGATTTCGTGAACTCCTCTCCTTCCATGAACCATTCTGCACACCTCATTTTCAATATGAAAACCAGACTTCAGGGTCTGCGTAACATTCCCAATACATGGTACATGGTTCATGTCCCTTCTTATGTGGTTCCCTTGCATTTCCAATTTCCTTCTCCATTCTGCATCTCATTCACTCGTATGCAGAAATCCTTCCTTTTCCAAAAACAAACTCCCGATTTTAAGGCCCAAAAATTTGGCAAACACTGGGAAACTGCACTACCTTAAAAAACTACTTTCAGCAAACACCAACCATACGTATTCGTGGTCATCTTAATTTTTAATCAAACACAATCACAACCAAAATACACCGAGAATACACCTTGATGTATTTTTTCCCAACAATATCACCCTTTGGGTTTGTTGACAATTCTTCTCAAATTGATATCTCATTAAAGCTTCTTCCAACTTATATTTTAATAATGATTACTTATTTACTCAACACATACTCTATCCCCACTTGATCTATGATCAGTGTGATATACAAGAGTATAATGAAAATTTCATCAATCAAACACTTTATTCCATTCCCATATCACTCTTCTACTTTCATCATGGGCCCCAGCTATCATGACATCTATCCATTGATTAATCAAATCTAGCATCATCAAATTTAACATTCCCCACAAAATTTTGAAATGCACAGCTTCTCCCAAGATATCCAGTGTGAGTAATGTTTTCCCTCATAAGAACCCCACCAAAAATTGGCCAACCGGGACTGGATCTGTTCGACGAGAGTTTCCGGGAATTTAAACAACGACATAGCATAAGAAGGGACTATATAGGCAACTGACTTCACAAGAACTTCCTTACCTACCTTGGAAATCTTCTTACCATACAAAAGACAAATCAGATTATCCACCCTGTTCATAATTGAGGTGAACAATTGTTTCTTTGACCTACCAACAAGGGTCGGGAGGCCAAGTTACTTATTATGCTTCTCAACCAGTGAAAAATCATACATTATCTATATCTCCTCTTTATTTACCTATGGGACACCTTTAATGAAAGATAACTTTGATTTCAAAGGATTAAGACGTTACCCAGAATCCCATTCGTACATATTGATGATATGAAACACTGAACTGTATTCTTGCGGGGTTACATAAGCAAAAAGAAGGCTATCATCTGCAAAGAAGAGATGGGAGATAGGGGGGATTTCTATACACCATAGCACCATGGATAATTCCATTATCCACCGCCTTCAAAAGGAGGTGAGAAAAAACATCGTCCACCAGAATGAAGAGATAAGGTGATATGGGATCCCCTTGTATCAAAACTCTCGATGGCTTAAATCTAGCTGAAGGGGCCCCATTAATATTAATTCTACTGGAAATAGACGTAACAAAATTCATGATATTAGAAACCCAGCTCGTCCCAAATCCCAACTTGGAGAGAAAAAGTTCAAGAAAAGGCCATTCAACTCTGTCATAAGCTTTCATCATATCTAATTTCATTTCCATGATGTCTGTGTTAGAAGAGGAACTAGTTTTCATAGAGTGGAATACTTCAAAAGCGATGAAAGCATTATCAGTAATAGATCACTTTGGAACAAAAGCACTTTGGTTATCAGAAAAAATCAATGGGAGGAAGTCCCTAAGTCTGGTAACCAAGATTTTGGAGAAAATTTTGTAAACCACATTGCAGGGACTGATTCGATGAAACTCTGAGACTTTCTGAGGGCACTGAGTTTTTGGGATAAGAGTAATAAGAGTTTCATTATGGGATTCAAGATATTCTCTACCTTACCACACATCATTCAATAGGGTCACAACATTATGCCCAACGATATTCCAAAATCATTTAAAGAACAGAGCATTAAACCCATCAGGCCACGTGGCCTTGGTAGAGTGAATAAGATGTAGAGCGCCAAAAAACTCATCGTCAGAGATATCTCTTTCCAAATGATGATTCATATCTTCTATAACCAACCTTGGGATGCATCTAGTCAGACCTGTAGGAGTGTTGATGCTTTCCTCTTCATAGAGTTTGTTGAAAAAATTCAGGATGATGTGGTCAATATCCTTGATATCATGAACAAATCTCCCATTGGGATCCTCTAGATGCGCGATATGATTTTTCCTTCTCTGTGCAGACACTTTGTGGTGAAAGTAGTTGGTATTTTGATCGCCATCTCTGATGTGAGACTCTCTTGCCTGAAGAAACCATAAACTCTCCTTCTCCCTTAGCGTTGCATTAAGATTCTTTTCTACAATGTAGAAATTTTCAAGAACAGAGGTAAAACAATGAGAAGAGTGGAGTAACTTTAAGCGAGTCCCAGCCTCATTAATGGGTCTGTCAAAGTCTTAGAACCTCACTGAACTCCACTTCTGTAATAAAGACGCTGTATTGTGGATATTAGACATGATTCACCGATTCGGTCCCTCCCATGCCACTAGGACCACCTTTTCATAGTTTTTGTCTTGGAGCCACATACTTTCAAATCAAAATTTCCACACAGGCCTCCTCTGTTTCTCTTGGGAGAGCGTCGACAATATGACTGGACAGTGGTCATAAGAGATAGGGGTAGGTGAACAATAGAGAAGGCATGAAAAAGAGAAGTCCACTCATCATTCCTAACAAATATATCCAACCTTTCCGCAAGATGGTTCTCCATTGACCTACCCCGCCTCTAGGTGAACGGAGAGCCATAAAACCCAAGGTCATGAAGAGAGTTCGACAAAAGGGAATTCCTAAACTCATCCATAGTAGTGCCACTCCTCACGTGTCCCCCTTCTTTTTCATTATGAAAAAGGACCTCATTGAAATCCCCCACCCCGATCAAAAGAGGTCCCGGTAAAGAGTTCCACAGCTGATTCAAAAGGGCCCATGATTTGTTATTATCATTCCCACCCGACCACCCATAGAAACCTACAAATGACTAAGTAGGAGACCCTCAGCTAGAAACTATAACCAAAATGTGATTTCTTGAAAAATTAGAAATCTGGACCCCAAGATCCTCCTTCCATAGGAGGCATAGGCCACCCAAGTTTCCCCATATTTCAATAGGAAAGACGTTTTTGAAATCAATCTTCGAACCCAACATGACAACATCCTTGCAATCCAACATAGTTTTGGATATAAAAACTATGTCAGGATGATATTTGGAACTCTAATGACTGAGAACATGAACCGTTCAGGGATTACGAAGCCCCCGACAGTTCCAGCAAAGGATTTTCATGGTCCTAGGTGGGGCTGGGACACTCCCACCGCCGCCTCTGCAACTTCGATCAACTGTCCTTCATCTTCCACTTTCCACATCTTTGCCAGTCTTTCTGTCATCTGACAGTCCTCAGAACGCCGTTTATGTTCATTGGCCTGTGAATCAGAATGCTCCACACCCCTATCCCTGCTAAACACCATTTTCCACGTTTGTTGTTTTATAGTGGCATTCAACGTTATCCCAATCATATTGTCTTTTTTCTGAGAGGTAGTACCAGACAACATCATCTAAAAAAGAGACCAGATTGGGTGGGTTATCACAAAGATGGTGTACCCCCGGGTCTAGGTCTGGTGGTTCCTTGCAGTTTGAGTGTGGCCTGAAAGCTGTAAATGGAACGTCCTTTAAAACAGTTGGGACCCAGCTTGGGGTATCTTCCAGATCCTTCCTCTGACTTATTTTCTTTTCCTCAGGAACGATCAAGGTCAGAGTGCTACACAAAGTCCTTCCTTCCACCCGTTGATCCCCTTGAATGTCAGTGGAATGATTCGGCGGCCCAAGCATGATGATATTAGTATGATTTGGTTCAGCCTGCTTACTAAAATCCTTCACAAGTTTGTCTTGGTCCTTTTGTTTTTAAAATTCAGAGTTAAATTTCATTCCAGTGGTTTTGGCACAAAGCCAGGGACTGTATTGCAAAATGAAATTACCCTGTCCATCCTCCTTCTTCGCATCACACTCCTTCTCTAAATGTCTGAGGCAACCACAAAAGAAACAAAAAATAGGAAGCTTTTCAAACTCAAAATAAATCCAGATGTTAGAGTCATCCCCTACCAAAAACATACTCCTTATAGGAGGATGTGCAATATCAACTGAAAGTCTGATTCCCACAAAAGGGCCCTAGTGAATTGGATCTGACCGGTACCATTCTAGAAAAGTACCAATGCACCCTCCAATATACCACATAACACGTCCAGTTCTACCATGAAACGAGATTCCTTTAATTCAAATCCAGAAAGGTGAACAAGACATGTAAATTTTCTGAATATTTTCCTCGCCTTTAAGGTCCTCCATGAGAATGAGCTGGTTGTCAAAGGACCATGGTCTACCATTGAGAAAGTTTATTTTGTCTCTTTCATTAAATAATTCAAATACTAGAAGTCCTGCTCCCACTTACCTTATAGAAAAGCTATCCTCCAATCTCTAGATATTTTTCAAAGTACTTTTCAGCGCTCCCTGATTGAAGGGCCTATTTGTCAAAAATTTACCTACAATAAGTAGAGACATTTGCTGTGAGGGAAACGTGTCTTCACTCTTCTGTGTAACAACTCTCGATATTTCTTTATCAATTAATGATAGATTCCGCTAGCGATTTATCAAGTCCGACTTTATTTGACTTGTTAGGAATAAATCACACGACAAACACCTTTGTGCCTAGGCTGCACGATCACGCCCTTCCCCGATCCCACCCTTCGTGAGCAAGCTCTTCCCGCACGCACCCTACTAAAAACGCCCCCAACACTAGCTCACCCGACGCGATCAACACTATCTCACCCTGTGCGAACCAAAACAGTCTCTCCCTGCGCGAAACTTACCCTTAGGTCCACGCGCGGACCTGAGACAATTTTTTTTTCCTTCTCGTGAATCCTTTGCGAATCAGCCCTGCACATGAAAAAACTTCACAGACCAACTCTCCTCAAAGACCATTCCTCGCGGCCATGCCCTGCGAGCCCACCCAAAGTGAGGAAGATCCTTCGCAAACCATGAACTCCCTTCTCAAACCATTTCTTCGTGCACCCACTACTCCCTGACAATCCCACTGATAGCGGACGAGACCCTACGCGATCACATCCATTGTGAGGAAGCTCCTTCGCGAGCCTCTTCCTTCGCGAAACAGCTCCTCCACGCCCCAAACAATCACAAACCAGAACCTTCGTAGACAAAACCTTTATGAATCCCCACCTTCCACACACTCCCAAGACTTTACTAGCTAAATCGGACAATGCCTTCGCGAACCACGTTCTTCACGAGACAAACGCCTCCATGAGTCCCAACCCTACGCGGTCAATCTCGTCATGCTCCAAAGCCTTCGCGAACCAAGTTTCAACGGAAATAGACTCCCCGCAAGAATCCTCACGAGACGAGTATGGCATAAAAACTCCCCGAAGAAGAACAAAAGGGGAACCAGAGGGGAGAAACCAGGACCCCGCGGGCGCACAACTTTGAGACGAACACGCACCACCTTCAGCGTCAACCAGAGTGCCACCAATCTAGAGAGGGTCCGGTAAAATGCAGATCCCGACACAAATAACCCTAATCAGGCACGCAGTCGGAGTGGAACGCCCCACTAGAAGGAGGTTCTCAACCAGCCGAGAGGAAGATGTCGAAACAGGGGTTCACCATCCCACCTTGAAATCCGAAGAAATCCTCGTAAACGCTGAAACAGAAGAGGAAACTCAAGAGGGAATCAACAAAAAAACCTTCACCGTAGAACCAAAACTCCAAGGATCAACCCTAGAGATGCCGACCCCAGGAAACCCTAGGAAGAACTCTCTCATCCACTATGAGAGAACTATCTTATAAAAAAAATTGGGCAAAAACATTGATTTATATTTATATATATATGAGATTAAATATATATATATATATAGTTATATATACATGTGTGGGAGTATATATATGAATATAAAGATGTGTATATATATATAACATGTATATACATGGGTGGATATTTATTGTTGGGTTAGATAAAATATTATTAATTACCCACATAAATGCATGTAACGTTTCAACTTAAATCAAAGTGTGAACTGTTAAGTTTCAAGTCTAAATCTCTAAACAACACAGGGTGCGCGCCTGAGCACCCTGTTGCGGGTCCCATATGACTATTAAAGTTAATTAAATGATTTATTGGAATTTAAATAAAATATTACTTCATGCCATAACACATCATTCTGGTTAAAAAAATAATTAAAAGGGATTAAAGGAAATTAATGGAATTTAAAGAGGGATAAAAATAAACAATAAAATAGACACGGTTGAAGAGATATTAAAAATAATTAAAATGAGGTAAACCAATTTTAATTATTTATTTCATTTTTTCCACCATTTTATTTTTTATTTAACTACCTTTTATTTTTTCCTTTTTCTATTCTTTCCTTTACTTTTTATTTTTTTTCTATCCTCCTCTCCTCCTCTCCTGTGTGTGGAACACCTCTCCTCCCTAGGAGGTACGCACCACCTTCTCCTCCCTTCAAAATATTGGCACCTCTCCATTCGTCGTCTGTTTTCTTTACCGTCAGGTGCACTGTGAACCTCTCAGTAAAGCTTATCCCATGCACCATGAATCATACGATCTCATTTCAAATCCTTTGCGCAGTTCTCCGCAGAAGGATTTTACCATATTTTGGGGTTTTTCTAAAATATTATATTTTCATCTATTTTAGGTCAAATAAAATCCTACCGTGGATCATAGGATCATCTAAAACCATAAGGTAGGGCATCTACTCTCACTCCTTATGTTTCATTGCGACTTATAAAAACGCAACATTGTGCCATTAGTCGGTGCCTTACCGGCTTTGTGAAAATTCACCCAATTTCTTTAATTCAATTGTTTCTCCTAGTTTTTTCATCCCCATTAATCATGAATTAAATTGTTTAAATTGTTGCAATGTGGTCGGACACTCCTTTGGGTGTGCCGATGTGGTCGATATAAATTCTGTTAGCCTGTATATTTAATTAATTTAACTGCATGTGTTACAAAACCCATTTTAGTTGTGTTTATTTTAAATAATTATTTTTGAATAATTATCAACCTTAAATTGTTGAATCTTTGATTGTTGTTTTTTCTAAATTATTTATTTATTTAAATGTGTATGCCCGAGCATTTAATTTAATTAACTCCATGTGTTGCACACCCTATTTCTGTGATGTTTAATTTAAATAATTAATTTAGATTAATTATGAACCGTAGAATTTGTAGATCTTTTGTAGTTGGTTGTGCTAATTTATTTATTTATTTAAAAGTGCATTTTGTCTGCTTATGTTGATGCGGTACTTTTCCTTGTTAAGATTGATATGCTAAAATATTTAATTTGCACCGTGTGATGCACGGGTGTGCCAATTTAGTTTCAAGATGCAATTAAATATGTTGATGTCATATCTTCTACTGTGAAATCTTTAATTAAATTTAGGGTGGGAAAGGAGGTGGGTCCCATATTAAGGGTCATGCTTAGACCCTTAGTTCCTGACGGTTACCTCTATGTGTCGGGGGGTGGTGCTCTTGGCTTTTCCGAACTGAGACTTCCTCAAGCATTGTAATATTTATGAGTGATACCAGTTTGAAAAGGGCCCATTGGGACAGATTCGTTGGCAATGTGGTTAAGGTAGCCTCAAATGGTGCCCGACCCCTTTTTTGCGAGATTGGGACAGACTCAGGGTAAAACCATGCCACGAGCGATACTCGGTCTTTCGAAAGATTACCTTGGATGGGCTCAGTGGTATTGGATAATTGAAGGATGTTATCTAGAGATACCTTTGGGACAAGCTCAGAATCCAACTCTCAACTTGAACCTTAATAATGATGCACTGAAAGGTTATATTAATGTCATAGTTAGTCTCTTGAGATTGAGATATTTTCTGGTATGTTGAAGCACACCTGGTAGACACATGACTTAGATCCCAAGTTAAAGCACAAGCTTGGGGGTATGAATATTCCTTGTTTTACTTTAATCTTCCAAGATTCATATATATGCATATGTGTATTCTACTTACAGGTACTCCTTTTAGACTTTCGTCTTAGGACGAAGCAGGTGATTAGGCACGGGTGCCGCGTGAAACCCGGGCCGAGTTATTTATTTCATTTCACTTAATAAATTATCTACAATTGTTACATAATTACACACTGTATTTTATTATTACATGAAATGGAAAGGTTTATACACCGTGGGTGCTGGACTACTGGTATTTTATCTCACACCCAGCTCGGGCATCGTTGACACATGAGTAGATTATATGATCGCATGTATTGACAAAGGGAAGCATGATGCTTCCGATTCATGATTGATTGTTGCTGTAAAGGATGGAGACTGGGGTAGAGGACCGAGCCTTGCTCAATGCAGTTGTCACACTTTTTTTCTTTTCTTTTTAGTTGACAACATGCTTGGATTCTGTTTTCAGCACTTTCAGTTTAGACATTCATCATGGCATAAAATCGTTTTGTGAGCTTCCGCACTTGAGTGTTATTCAGTTGGATTATTTATATTGCTTATGCTATAGTTTATTCATTTTTAGGCTTCCTCTATTTATTATTAAGGATTTTTTACTTTTTCTGTGATAATACTTATTACCTATGATAGCATAGTCACCCCCTTAGACATAAAAATGCACTCGCTGCTAGTCGGCAGCCTTTGGGGTTCAGGGAGATGCACTTGAGGTCATGTAACCTACTGGTCTGACCACCTTCTTAAAGGTGATCCAGGCCGGGATGTTACATTTATAATAGTATTGTAACACCCCAAGCATCCATGGTACGATTCTCTTTGAATAATACAATAGTGTGCGATGTATGCAACACCAAGTTCAAGCATACCACGACCTATGAAACTAGCCGTTTAGAAAGTAGTTATAAATAGTAATAACCACATTTTGAATTTTATTTATATCCCATATAATTTTAACATTCATATTTTTTGTTTCTTTGACATAATATAAGGATAAATTCAATTTTTCAGATAAAAGAAATATTTTTCAAAAAATGAACTTTTCCACCTTTTAATGGAGAACCCTTTCTAAATCTAATATTTGAAACTTTTATATATTCAATTTGATGAAATTAAATATTTCTTTAGAACAAGGACATGAAAATTTAGTTTGGATAAATTTTTTGTGTTTTTATGATAACTTTCATATTTTGATGAATAGTGAAAGATATTAAATTTTAAATGAAAACAACTTTTTTAATCAAAATAATTTATAGTGTAAAATTATACACTTGAATAGTTCTGAAGTATAATTAGATTATATTTTTATCATTTAATCCAATTTTGTTCATTGGATGTAATTTCACTTTTAAACCGGACATAAACACATATCAATCTTTTGATAGTTTTATTTCTCAAAACCCCGCTTTCTGGTTTTGACAACGAGAATTAATTTTCAATTAAATATTGAAAATTCTATGTTTTGAATTTGGTAAAATAGATATCATTTTTGGATTTAGAATATTAAAATTATTTTAGGGGAATTTTTGGTATTTTTTTGAAAACATTCAATTTTTTATGAATAGTGAAAAACACTACATTATTGTTTAAAAACTGACTTTTTATTTAAATAAATATTTATTTTATTTAAATTTATTTTATATCAAAATATATACATAATACCTATATCAGTTTAATGTAATTAATTCGAGTCATTTTATAATAAAATTAGATGTAAAAAAATTTATTGAATATTTTAACATCTTTTACCCACCTTCTAGGCATGTGAGCAAATTTGCATAAAACGTAATTTTACCACTTCTGTGAATTGAATTTCAAAAATCTAAGAGACACAGTTGAAATCAGTAAGTAAAATGTGGTTTAATAAGATGAAAATATATTTTGGTGAATAATAACTTTTGAATTTTATTTACCACGGTTAAAAGTAAATAGGGCAATTAAAGGTAAAAATGATATTATAATTATCCTAACACATGTCATAATTCAATTGGATAAGTGTATTTCGACCAAAATCAACCTTATGAATAAAATATGATCCTTTTGGTCCACTTGGTTTAGATTAGGAAATTTATTATTATTTTATTTAAAGAAGAGTTAAAAGTGTTAAATTCCAATTTTAATAACAAAAACATTTTTAATATAGGGTTATACATAAGATAATTTCAACAATAAATATTCATTATAAATATAAAAAAAATCCTACATCATGGTATTTTAATTGTAATTTTTAGAAATTATGTAATTAAATTTATTTATGACCCAATGATGTGGTAATTACCTTATTAATGAATGATTAAAATAATTTATATTATAAATATTTAAATAAATGTAAATTGAGACTTTTATGCATTACACAAATTTTATAGGTTAATATTACATGTTACGGTTGATTAAATTTTTTTTTCTAATTAATCAAATTTTTATGACTTTCACAAAAACCAAATACTAAATAATGTCAAAACTGCCATAAATTAGTTTTTAAAACAAATAATATAATATTAAATGATATAATAGTTTTAAAAATATTAATTTTATCCAAAGGACTTATATAATAACAGATATATTATTAATGAACCCCTTGGGGTTCTCTTTAAATTTTATAGTAATTTTATTAACCATATAATATAAAAATACAAGGAGACATGGTAAATGTTAAAATATTTAACCAAGAGTTAAATCTAAAAGATATGGTTAATATGGTGACCTAAACCAGTCTAAAACCTATTGGTTGAGAGGTTTTCGATCCAAACCCACCATAGCCTCAAAATAAATCTTTTTTTAGCCATTATAAACTGAATATGTTTGTATAATAAAATAATATTTCAAGGGTTTCCTAAAGTGGCCCTCACCTCTCTTATAAAAGGGTACTTCCCCTTCTCCCAAAATCACACCTCCAAATCCATTTTTCTTGGCCAAAACATTCTCAAATTTCCTTTCAAATACCTTCAATTAAACCTATAGGCCATAATTTCATCATAAATACAACCTAAGGAGCCCTTTTGATCAAATAAAAAAGAAGAACCTGAAGAAGAGGTAATTATTTCATCACCTCTTTCAATGTTTTTTCTTCTTCTTCCACTTTCTATTTCTTTGTTGTTTCCATACCAAAATAATAAATTCAGTACCTTATACATACTTTGATCTTATTTTAAATATTCTACAACCATATTCATTATTATATCCATCTTATGAACGACAAAGTCACCATACGTGCGTACGTACGGCTTACCGTCTCCACGTCGTGGTGTAGTTTGTTATTCAACACTTAATTATTTGGATAAGTATAATAATGAGTACAATTTATGTAAATAAAAAATATAACATGTTAATTATTCTGTATATATGAAATACCATCCAATTATATACGATTTCAACATCAATATAATGGTATTGTCACTCGTGCGTACGTACGGATTACCGTCTCCACGGACACGATGAGATTCATTCTCCATCGTAACCATTAAAGAATAAATATCATTTTATGATTAAAAAATAAGGTTTAATAACATAATATCATTCTGTATATGAATCAAATACATCATATCCATAACAAACATGACTTGCGTAACAAAACATATAAATAAAAATGAATCAGTTAACACCCGAAATAATGATACTACTGAAATATTATTAACAATGAAATATTAAAAGATCATATATAATATAATATTTATGTATATGGTTCATGTAAAATTTATTAAAAATTATTTTACCATTATATAGGAGGTTAACGTACCCTCAACTGAGGAAAAGTACAAGGTACGAGGTTTCTTATCTCACTTTTAATTCGGTGAGATTTCCATTGTTCGTCACTTATTTATTGCATCTAGTGTATTTTTTACTGATATTTGATATATATTATCATGATTATATTTATATTCATGGTATTCTGTGATTAATTTGGTGGTTATTAACTTTTTTTTCACAGGACTCGATTGATTACAACGTGGTAAGGGGTTTTCATCTCACTTTTATTCCTGTGAGATTCATGCTATATTTTCCACTATTTCCTTTTGTGTGGTGTATGTAATGCCCATGGTTGTATTATCTATGTAATATAATTTAATTTATGGGTATTTAAATCTTCATTTTATGATACTTCTTTCATGGAATGTATGTTTCTTAAGTCACTAAATCAGTAAGGGAATTTATAATTTCAATTTCCACTCATTGGGTTTTACGAAAACTTCATTGATTATTTTACTCCATGATTATGTGTGCAATCACTATTTATTTATTTATGTATTAATTTCCAATCCCCTTTGTTTGGATATACTTTTGATACAAATAATCACTCCATTGATAAATTCTCAAGTCATCAATATGAACTTGATAAGAGTAATCTTAACTAAATTTCCATTCATTGAGTTAAACATCCAATTAATTGGTGTTGTTTTTACAAGAATATGTGTGAATGTCCTATGATTGATTTACACTAAATATCCAATCATATTGAGTGTATTTATATATTTCACACATAATTATTACATTTATTTATCCTTAACTTAAGGATACATTCTTTATAAGGGATTTCATCTCAATTTACATTCCATTGAGTCTTCTTTATTGTTATGTGCCAATTCACTTTTATATGGTGTATATACTGTACTTTGACATAGTTTATAATGAATCCCTTTATTCTCATGAAATTATAAATTTTTTATTACTTAAATTATTTGTATTCAAGTGTCTCTCATTTGGTTAGGGACTCTAACTAAAATATCATTTTAAATGTTTTAAATATTTATTCTTCTAAATCATTATCATTAATGTACATGTTTTAAAAATGGTTTTAAGGATTTATTTATATGGAAATACATGTTTTAAAATAAGAATTCCTTTTAAATGTTTCAAAGTGGTATGGGACACTTTGATTCAAAAATCTATTTTTAATAGCTTCTTAATAAATAATGAGACTTTTAAATGTTTTCAAGAAAAGGGGGATATTTCTCTCAAATAGTTTTACTGATTATTTTCATTTATGTCAATATACTTCATTATTCTTGATTGTGGTTTATCTATTGTAATATAATCTTCCATATTTTATTGAATGAGTTATGTTTCACTGTGTATGTGCTATTTTTATACAATTCATGGTTTGTGGTTAAAATATTAACATTTAGTATGCTAGTTTTAATATAAATGTTTATGTTATGTTTTTTTTACCAACGAGCCCATACCCAAGTGGTAAGGGCTCCTGCTTGGCATCCAAGAGAACCAGGTTCAAAACCGGGCAGAAGCAAATTTTCGGGTTACTATAGAAGTAATGTAGCAGTTACTGTAGTAGCACTGCAGCAGGTATTGTTCGGTACTGTAGCAGTCATAACTATTCACCCAATTTGGGCCTTCGGGCCATCGGTTTGGGCCTATGGGTCTCATGCACCTTCGGGCCATCAAAGGCCTTCGGGCCACAAGGCCTTCAGGCCATTGAAGACCATGAAGTAGCCTAGGTCACACAAAGAAAGCCCCAGAAGAGGATCAGAGCAACAATAACAATCACTAGAAGCAGAGCTAACCAGATTGGAAGAATGAGAGGGTATATCAACCACCATCGGGACCAGGCACCGTGCATCTTTGCACGGGCCAAGGCTAGCCAATCAGCATTTCAGGTGGGGAGCTAAAGGCGATTAATGATACAGAAGCTGGGGAGGGGAAATTATAGTGGGCTGGGCTTACGGGTCATGTATGGTCAGGGTATGCCTCTGGGCCTTCGGGTCATGTATTACGGGTCATGTCGGGCCTTGTGCCTTGGGCCTACGAGTTATGTATCGGTTCCCCTTCAACCCTTAAAAGGGGGATTATCTATAATAAAAATAAAAAAGAAGGCCTTCGGGCCATTCAGAGTATGTTATGTTTCAACCTTTTCATATGAGGAATGCATTGGACATAGTAAGTGATGGGTGGAGCCCACTATAGCTCCTTGGTGCATCGGTAGGTCTCATGAGACAAACTAGTGTCTTGGCACAAGTCCTTGACAAAATCTTATTTTGTAGTCTTGGAACTAGGCCTTGACTATATGGTTATGATGTTCGACAATATGCATTCAATCATTATTTAGCTATTGATATTACATGCGATTATTCGACTAGTAGAATATCCATGTGAATAAGTAAATGGAATTATTTGATTTATATTTTTCATATTATTATGAAGTTTATGTTTAAAAGGATTTTTTTTATTCTTATACATTGCCTTAAAATTTAATGCTTATTTATGAATGTTTTCACTATAATGTTATCCTTACTGAGCATCTGAGGTCACCCCTTTCTATGTTTTATTTTTCTCAGGATGCGAAGAAGTATATCATGATTAACCTGAAGGAATAGGATAAGGGATTTGAGTGTGTTCAAAGGGTACATAATGTTTTTTTCTTTATTTCAAGATTTAATGTAAAAATTATATATATATCTAGTACTTCCAATGCTACTAAACTAATCAGTCTTTTGGGACTTGATATCTTGTGATCATGACAATGATATGTAATAATGTACCGACTCTGGGTAAATAGGGTCAGGGCGTTACAGTTGGTATCATAGGAAGTTTAGTACAAAAAATGGAATCTAGATTAAAAAAACTCTTATTAGATAACATTACTCAAAGATAGAATTTGGGGATTTGTATAGAAGAACATCCAAAATTTTTGGTTATGTAAATATTATGTGGGTTTTCCAAGAAATACATCCCTGTATGGATATGAGAAGGTAGAGGCAGCTTTGGAACAGATGTACCTAGGGGTAAAACCCAAAAACACTGCTTTGAGCTAGACTCGAATGGGAACTGGTGAACGACAATAGGCCTTTCTACACTCTTGGTTACAACACTCATGGGGGATATGTTTAGGATAATTCACATTTTCATTACAAATTGATTTGAAGTATTTTAATATTAGATGAGAATAAAAAACCTTGGTTAATCCTAAGGTGTTTTAGATTGAAAATTTGGTGTCATGATATTCTCAAAAATGATTTTATGACTATTTTTACTCACACAATGATTTCTGGTTTTAGTCAATGGCTGGATTCCAAGGAAGTCATAGTAACATTGAACATTATGTAAAAGTTGTGAACAGTTGTGGAAATGAGAAATGAAATTTAATGTTGATAGGTGTAAAAGATATCATGTTCATATTGAATCAATTTTCCAAAAATATGACCAATAACATATATATTAACCAACTCCCAGACTCAATAAAGAAGAGAAATATGGTTAATGATAAGAGTTCCAGCAGTGGAGACCATGGAGAAAAGAAAGCTCAAATTTTTATCATGCTGGAAATGTGGAAGGAGACACCCAGGAATGTGTCTAAACGTAACAAAGAAATTCTTGATGTGTGGGAAAAAAGGAAATAATGTAAATAATTACCAAAGAAAAATGAAGAGTATTATGGAAGAAAATAAAAATAATCACAAGAATCCATTTACAGTCATTTTCCATAAATATAGGGGACCTGGGTATTACACGAGTAAATTACCTATTCTATAGGATAACCTCTTGGTCATGGAAGAACCTATGTGGAAATAAATGGATGGCGAAATGTTTAAAATTATTAGTTCTCTTTGTTGAAGGGATTACTTTGGAATACTTTTCTCTTGTATGTGTAACCCTATAGTTTGTTATGTGAAAATTCTATTTGAGTAAGAATTATCTTTTCTTTTGGGGATATAGTTATAAATAACCATTTTAGTTTATATGATCCTTGAATTTGAGGAAATTAAAGGTTATTAATTTTTGGGATGAAAATGAGAGGTATGAGATAACATTGGTGGTTAAATTATGTTATGGTTATTTTGAGGAATTTATCTCATTTTTGGAATGTTATAAAATATAGTTTTTGAAAAAGGAAAAAACATAGACCGTGTGAAAACCCATCGTGTTGGACAATGCTACGGGAATCGAACCCACAACCAAAATGCCACTGGTATTTATCACCTACCACTGGACTAAGTGAGGTCCCTGGTTAGTGTGTCTAATTATTTTTAGTTAAATGATTTTATTGATCAATAATATGTTGATTTGAAATATTATGTTTTATTAAATGGATATCCTTAGTGTAGGAAAATCATTTGATGATTAAGTAATAAATGTTATTTTGGAAGACGTTCACTCTGTTGGGAACACTATATGCCTAAGGAAAATAGAATACTATGGGATTTCATTTGATGAGTAATGGTGGATATTTTCTATGTTTTTATTGTGGCGATTTGGGTTATTTATGGAAATGATTAACCAATCATAAAGAATATTTGATTAGGTTAATTACTTTTAAGTATGTGACTTTAAGAGTAGTCGATGTTATTTGGAGATCTAATTTAATGTGGAAGACTACGTAATCAAATTCTTCCAAGTTTTGGGTTTCAATCTTAGTTTGGATTATATTGAAGTATTTTAAGGACAATTGTTTATTGAATGTTATTTATTGACTTTTGGATTTTTTGGTTTAATTTTAGAAATTAAGATTAGTATTTACTTCTCTAAAATATAATATTTTTTGGGAATCATCTGATCTTGTACTGACTATTTTGGTTTTGGTTAATCTCTAAAGATAAGGGAAATATATAGTTCATACTTTGTGGATTATGTGATTCTCTATAAGTTGATTCTAGTGCTTCAGGTGTGACCAAGTCATCTTGAATACTCATCATTTGGAGTGAAAGATGAGTTGTGGTAGAAATTAGTTAAAGGATGAAACTCTATGTATCAATTATTTTCTCTCTCTCTTATTCTATGATGAAATTAATTATTGAACCTTATAGAAATTATCTTAAACCAAAAAATTGGTTATCCTAATACCTTATGTTATTTATCATAGATTTATGGCTTTGAGGACCTCAATTTTCCATTACATTTTTTGTTATATATGACCTAAATCACTCCCTATAAATATTTATGTTTTTTCTTCAATTATAATTTCCACCAATGTTCTCCTATTCTATATCCTAATTTGGTGGTGAATTTTTCAATTCCCTTTCAATCTTATTAAGACTAAATTTTATTAACCCTATTTCCGATGTGGTTTTACCACAAATGTATTTTATATATTTTTAACCTTTTATTTACGAAGAACAATTTCAAATTGAGAGGATTAAATTTATTAAAGGAGAGAAGAATTTACACCCCAAGAATCCACTGTCCGCTTCTCTTTGAATAATACAATAGCGTGCGATGCACGCAACACTGAGTTCAAGCGTACCACGACCTATCAAAATAGCCATTTAGAAATCAGTTATGAATAGTAATAACGATATTTTGAATTTTATATATATTCCATATAATTTTAACATTCATCTTTTTTGTTTCTTAGACATAATATAAGGACAAATTCAATTTTTCAGATAAAAGAGGTATTTTTCAAAAAATGTAGTTTTCCACCATTTAATGGAGAAACCTTTATAAATCCAATATTTGAAACCTTTATATATTAAATTTGATGAAATTAAATTCTTCTTTAGAATAAGGACATAAAAATTTTGTTTGGATAATTTTTTGGTGTTTTTCTGATAACTTTCATATTTTGATGGATAGTGAAAGAAATTAAATTTTAATTGAAAACAAATTTTTTAATCAAAATAATATATAGTGTTAAATTAAAAATTTGAAGGGTTTTGAAGTATAATTAGATTATATTTTTATCATTTAATCCAATGTTGGTCATTAGAAGTAATTTTACTTTTAAACTGGACATAAACACATATCAATCTTTTAATAGTTTTTACATCTTAAAAACCCACCTTTGGGTTTTGACAACGGGAATTAATTTTAAATTAATTAATGAAACTTCTATGTTTTTAATTGGTAAAATTTAGATAATTTTTTAATTTGGAGTATCAAAATTATCTTAGGGTGAATATTTGGTATTTTTATGAAAACTTTAAATTTTTGATGAATAGTGAAAAACACCGCGTTATTGTTTAAAAACTAAATTTTTATTTAAATAATTATTTATTTTAATTAAATTTATTTTAAGTCAAAATAGATACATAATACGTATATTATTTCAATTTAATTTATTGAAGTCATTTTATAATAAAATTATATGTATAGAATATTATTCAATATTTTAACGTATTTTCCCCACCCTCTAGGCATATTAGCAAATTCGCATAAAACGTAATTTTACCGCTTATGTGAACTGAATTTAAAAAATCCGAGAAACACGGTTGATATCACTAAGTAAAATTTGGTTCAATAAGATGAAAATAATTTTTGGTGAATAGTAACTTTTGAATTTTATTTACCACAGTTAAAAGTAAATAGGGTAATTAAAGGTTAAAATTAAATTATAATTACTCTAACACATGTCATAATTCCATTGGATAAGTTTATTTAGACCAAAATTAACTTGAGGAATAAAATACGATATGTTTGGTCAACTTGGTTTAGATTAGGACATTTATTATTATTTTATTTAAAGAAGAGTTAAAAGTGTTAAATTCAAAGTTTAATAACTAAAACATATTTAATATAGGGATATACATAGGATAATTTCAACTATAAATATTCATTAGAAATCTAAAAATATTTCCTACATCATGGTATTTTATTTATAATTTTTAGACATTATATAATTAAATTTATTTATGACACAATGATGATGCAATAATTACCTTATTAATGAAACATTAGAATAATTGATATTGTAAATATTAAAATAAATGTAAATTGGGACATTTTATGCATTAAAAAAAATTTCTAGGTTAATATTACATTTTAGGGATGATTCAATTTATTTTTTTTTGAATAAAGTAGATTGTTATGACTTTCAAAAAAACCAAATACTAAATAATTTCAAAATTGTCATAAATGACGTTTTAAAACAAATACTATATTATTAAATGATATAAGAGTCTTAAAAATATAAGTTTTATCCAGAGGACTTATATTATAATACATATGTCATTAATGAACCACTTTGGGTTCTCTTGGTATTTTATAGTAATCTTATTAATCATATAATATAAAAATACAAGGAGACATGGTAAATGTTAAACTATTTAACCAAGAGTTAAATCTAAAGGATAAGGTTAAAATGGTAACCTAAACCTATCTAAAACCTATTTTTTGAGATTTTTTAGACCCAAATCCACCTTATACTCAAAATAAATCATTTTGGAGACATTATAAGCCGAATATTATTGTATAATAAAATAATATTTAAAGTGTTTTCTAGAGTGACCCTAACCTATCTTATAAAATGGTACTTCCCCTTCTCTCAAAATCACACCCCCAAAGACATTTGTTTCGGCCAAAAATTACTCAAATATACTCCCAACTACCCTCACATCAACCTAGAGGCCTTACTTTGATTATAAATCCAACCTAAGGAGCCCATTTAATCAAATCAAAAGGAATCACCCAAAGAAGTGGTAATTATTTTATCACCTCTTTCAATGTTCTTTTCTTATTCCACTTCTTCTTTATTTGTTGTTTCCATAAAAAAATAATAAATCCTTTATCATCTACATACTTTGATGTTATTATAAAATTGGTACAACAATATTCATTATTCTATCCATCCTATGAAAGACAAAGTCACCGTACGTGCGTACATACGGCTTACCGTCTCCACGTCGTGGTATAATTTGTTATTCAAAGCTTAATTATTTGGATAGGTATAATAATGAGTATAATTGATGTAAATAATAAATATAACATGTTAATTATTCTTTATATATAAAATAACATCCAACTACATGTGATTTCACCATCAATAGAATGGTATTGTCACTCGTGCATACATATGGAACAACTGTCTCCACTAACGTGATGAGATTCATTCCCCATTTTAACAATTCAAGAATAAATATCATTTTATACTTAAAAAATAAGGTTTAATAACATAATATCATTCTGGATATGAATCAAATACATCCTATCCATAATAAACATTACTTACGTAACAAAACATATAAAGAAAAATGAATCAGTTAACACCCAAAACAATGATATTACTGAAATATTATTAACAAAGAAATATTAAAAGATCATATATGATATCATATTTATGTATATGGTTCATTTATAATTTAATAAATATTATTTCATCATTAAAAAAGATGTTAACGTACCCTTAACTAAGGAAAAGTACATGATAAGGGGTTTCTTATCTCACTTTTAATTCCGTGATATTTCCATTGTTCGCCACTTATTTATTGCATGTGGTGTATTGTGTACTGAAATTTGATATATATTATCATTATTATATTTATATTCTTGGTATTATGTGATTAATTTGGTGGTTATTAACTTTTGGTCAAATGACTCAATTTATTACAACATGGTAAGGGGTTTTCATCTAACTTTTATTCTCGTGAGATTCAAGCTATATTTTCCACTATTTCCTTTTGTGTGGTGTATGTACTACCCATGGTTGTATTCTTTGTGTAATATAATTTAATTTAAGGGTATTTACATCTACATTTTATGATCCTTCATTCATGGTTTTTATGTTTCATAAGTTACCAAATCGGTAAAATAATTTCTAATTTCAATTTCCACTCATTGGGTTTTACGAAAACTTCATTGATTATTTTACTCCCAGATTATGTGTAAAATAAATATTTATTTATTTATGTAGTAATTTCCCCTCCCCTTTGTGTGGATATAATTTTTATACACATAATCAAACAATTGATAAATTTTCAAGTCATCAATATGAACTTGATAGGAGTAATCTTAACTCAATTTCCATTCATTGATTTAAACATCCAAGTCATCGGTGTTGTTTTTACAAGAATACCTGTGAATGTCCTATGATTGATTTACATGGAATATCCAATCATATTGAGTGTATTTATATTTTTCACACATAATTATTTCATTTTTTTATCCTTAACTTAAGGATACAGTCTTTATAAGGGATTTCATTTCAATTTACATTCTATTGAGACTTCTTTGTTGTTATGCACCAATTAACTTTTATATGGTGTATATAATATAATTTTACATAGTATATCATGAATACCTTTATTCTCATGATATTATAAAGTTTTTATTCCCTCAATTATTTGTATTCAAGCACCTATCATTTGGTTAGGAACTCTAACTAAAATATGTTTTTAAATGTTTCAAATATTTATTCTTCTAAATCGTTATCATTAATGTTCATGTTTTAAAAAAGGGTTTAAGGATTTATTTATATGGACATGAATGTTTTAAAATTAATATTCATTTTAAAAGTTTCAAAGTGGTTTGGGAAACTTTGATTAAAAAATTTATTTTTAACATCTTCTTGATAAATAATGATACTTTTAAATGTTTTCAAGAGAAGGGGGATATTTCTCTCAAATAGTTTTACTGGTTATTTTCATCTATGTCAATATACTTCATTATTATTGATTTAGGTTTATCTATTTTAATACAAACTTCCATATTGTATTTAATGAGTTGTGTTTGACTGTGGATGTGCTATTTTTATACCATTAATGGTTTGTGGTTAAAATATTAACATTTAGTATGCTAGTTTTAATACGAAAGTTTATGTTATGTTTCAAACTTTTCATATGAGGAATGCATTGCACTTAGTAAGTGATGGGTGGAGCCTATTGTAGCTCCTCGTTGTATCAGTAGGTCTCATGAGAAAAACTAGTGTCTTGACATAAAGCCTTGACAAAATCTTATTTTTTAGTCTTGGCACGAGGCCTTGACTACGTGGTTATGATGTTCAACATTATGCATTCCATCATTATGAAATTAGCTATTAATATTACATGAAATTATTTGACTATTAGAATATCCATTTGAATAATTAAATGGAATTGTTTGATTTATATTTTCCATATTATACTGATGTTTAAGTTTAAAATCATTTGTTTTAGTCTTATACATTGCCTTAAATGTTTATGCTTATTTATTAAAGTTTCCAATATATTGTTATCCTTACTAAGCATATGAGCTCACCAATTTCTATGTTTTATTTTTCCCAGGATGTGAAGAAGTATATCATGATCAACCTGCAGGAATAGGCTAAAGGATATGAGTGTGTTCAAAGGGGACATAATGTTGTTTTTCTTTATTTCATGATGTGATTTAAAACTTATGTATATATCTTGTACTTCCAAGGATACTAAACTAATCCTTATTTCGGGACTTGATCTCTTGTGATCATGCCAATGATATATAATAATCCACTGGCTCTAGGTAACTAGGTTCGGGGCGTTACAAGCATAGTTTGAAAATAAACCCTCAAAATGTTCCTTTAGAGGTAACATCTCTAAATGTTTTGAGTTATTTAGTGCACTACCACATCATCGAGGTTGAATCTGAGAAGAATAGTGTCATTCTCAAAATTTTTATTCCTAGAAACCTTATGAAGCTGATATGGATTTAGGACACCTTGCCTATAGTTGGAATTTCATAGAACATCTATATAGTAAATGCCTCCCCTTAATGATGTTGATGAAAAAGGGATTTATTTATCAATGGGATGAATATCTCCATGAATCATTTGAAAAAAAATATAAGGATATCTTATGCACCAATCTATTTCAATGAAACTAGTAGAAGGGAGAATTATTATCCTATATGTGGATTCTATGGAGAGATCCATGAGTACCCTTCTGAAATAAAAAATGAAGCAGGGAAAGAAAATAGTCTCCACTATCTCAACATGAAAACACTAGATATTGATACCAAATATTATAATGTAAACAAGAACTACCTTGAATTTATTTTTGTTGTGGAAATGATGTGACACTAAATTTAGATTGAGAAGATTTTCCTGGTCTCTCACATCAACCCACCTGAGTACATCCTCAACCGCCCTATGATGATTGAGAATTTGGACCAATGTTTAGTTATCATATAAAAATAATACATCCAATTAATTTTATAAAAATAAATTAAATGGAATTCACTAGCTAAATTTCTCACAAAAAATCCTACCCCAGAGAGATTATCTATAAATACCAAGTTGCCGTATGAGGATTTTTTCTCTACTCATGATACTCCTAAAATGTGGGAGATGTATTTTGATATAGCCTCTCAAAGTACAATTTAAATAATAATGGAAATCTTAAATTTTAATTGGATTGGTCTAGGGATTGTATTCATCTCCCCAATCAAGGAAATTATACCAGATTCTTTCTATCTATTTTAAGGATGCACTAACAACGAGGTAGAATAAAAATCTCTTATTGATGGCCTAGAACTAGCCTTGCAGCTGAAGATTTCTCATTTGAATGTTAGGGGAAATTAATAACTATTAATTAAGTAGAGAAACAATGCGTACACCATTAAGAAGGAATAATTATCCTATTTCCTCAACAATGAGAGGATACTGATGGTGGAATTCCCTTTAGAGATGATTCTTAATTATATCCACTACTCATAGAATAATTATGCTAATGCATTGGCTAGCACATCCACAACCTTGGATGACCCTGACTAGAATGAAACTATCTTATGTGTTTCACACCAATGGGTGGTTTCCGCAATCATCATATGTGACATATAGATAATCAATCAAATTATCTATTCCTCAAGGTAGGATAGTACAACATACTTTTCAACTGATACCATTACTATATGGATGATCCCTATAATCAAATACTACTAAAATGGGATCATTCTATCAGATCGACCAAAAAAGGAATAAATTTGACACTGAGCATCAAAATTCACCCTTTTTTATGGACTGAATGAATGGAAATTCAATTAAAAATGGGATTTTCAATGGAGTCTTACTTAGGAAAATTGTAGGAGAGACTGTTGCTATTATGAAGAAGGTCCATGTAGGCTTATGTGGTACTCATCAGTTAGGAACTGTGATTTCCCATAAAATTAGGAGGCTTGGATATTTATAAGCGATGATGATACATGACTTTTTGGAATTCACTATGAAGTGTCATTCCAAATAAATAAAAACCAATGTTATCCACCACCCCCATAGTTTTTTCTGATTTCCAAATACTCTTATCTTTTTTTCATATGGGGAATGGATTTCATGAGGCCATATCCACCATTTATATCCAGATAGTTTAAGTACATCTTTATTTTTACTAAATTCTTTTCCAAATGGGACAAGTCCATTACCAGCAAGGAATTCAAGATGAAGAAAATCATCAACTACTTGAAGTCTAACAACATCACAAGATTTGGTGTCCTACATATAATATTTATGGAAAATGGGAAAAAATTTGTTATTGAAATTTAAAATGTTTTATCAGGAGTAAAAAATCATGTACAACCATTCATCTTGCTGTAATGTAGTAGAAAATGGGAAAATAGAGGCCTTCAATAGGACTATATCAAATATACTTTAGAAAATAGTGCATAAAGGCAAGAAATGTTAGAAAGGAAAACCACTTAATGACATGTGGGCCTATCATACCAAGACTCTAACTGCCACACAAGAGACCGCATATTCACTTATATATATAAAAAATGTAGTGCTTCCCAATAAAGTTCAATTTCATTTACTCCAAAGGGATATATTCATTCATATCTCAGATGATGAACAATCACATATGAAACTTGATGAGTTAAAATGACTCAACTAGAAGAGGTCTTATAAATTTAACAATTTATAATTCTACCAGAATCAGATTATGTGATCCTTTAATAAGAAAGTGTACCTCTAATCATTCCTTCATAGAGAGCTTGTATTGGTTCTCAAAACCCTGATGATATTAGGGAAGAAGCCTCCAATGTTAGAATCCAAATGGGAAATACATTACATCATACATAAGGTCTATTCCAATGGCTCTTACTCCTTAGACATGATGGATAGAGAATTCGTCATTCCTCCTACCAATTAAAGGTTTCTTAATCAACACTTTACATAATTATTGTATCAATAACCAAGTCTAGGCAGTATGATTTTAAATTTTATTGAACCCATGTTCTCATAGTAAGATGTTAAACAACACAACACCCATTTCCTAAACATATAAAGTTAAACTTCATGGTCATTTTCTTAGTTGTGTGACATAAACAACAAAAAAACATAACACCCACATGATGTTAAACTAAATGGGTTGGGGACACATTGAAAAAAATTAAACTACATGATATCCTAGTCCTCATCACATGACCATAAATGTGTCACACATTAGTCCAAAAATTGATACCCTTAAATAAATTCCCCCATAAGTCCATAATTCTTGACTCTAAACTGCTCAAAGTGGCCCATTCCCTACAACCTATTTCTCCCCTATATGAGAACTGAATCAATATAGAATTGTCTGACACAAAATCCACCTTTTCCACATTGAAAAAAAATCCCCTTGTTACTTTCTGATGATAAAAAAATATGAAATAATCATCCTTTAAAAGAACTACATGTGGATTAATTCTTATTATCACAAGATAAGTAGTAATGTATAGATCCTTTTTTTGGGCCCAATCATATATCTCAAAAAAAATTCCTCATTCCCCTGCATAAGAGTTAGATCTTTTTAGGCTAAATTTTATTCAATAACTACTTATTGATGGATTTATATACCTATGGGATATGTATTGATTATTGGATATTATATTCTAATCCCAACCATAATTTCCAAATAAAAATTCCTCTCTCCCTTCATATGATCTCAATCAATGTAATGAACACATCAGAACTACATGAGTCTTTATTCCTATCATCCTAGGATATGTTGTGACACCTAGATCTTTTTTCTTGGGACCATCCACGATTTCCAAGAAAACAACCCTCCCTCTACATATGAGTTAAATCTATGTAGGGGGATTTATTTTCGAGAGCTATTTATGGATTTATTCTTTTCACTATAGGATACATAGTGGCATAAGGACCCTATACCCTAGTTCCAAACACAATTTCAAAAAAATGCACCCTTTCACCATAGTATTATGGATCTACTAGTGACACTTATGTTTTCTTGATAGTGACACACTAAGGTAAAACCCAGATTGCTTCCCTCATATATGAACTCAAACTATATAGAAGAATTTAAATAAAATTTCCCGTACCATATATAGGAGCCTAAATTACATGGGATTCTTCACCATTTAGATTTTGTTCATGGAATTATGATAAAATACCCTCACCCCTATGTATGATCTAGATCTCTATAGGGAATTACAATATAAGAACTACGTGTGACCTGATTCAAATCCTTATAGGATTTATAATGATTCATAGAATTCTTGAGTAGTGTCCAGCCATAGAGATTGAAAATTACCCCACCTCACCCTAATATTAGATTAGATCAAAATTCATTCCTGATGGGTATTGTCACTTTATAAATATTAAGATGTGTTTCTTTTAACTAACTCATAAATCTTTTTTTTTCACAAAACTAAAAACATAAAAATACCCCCTCCTATGTATGATATATATCTATGTCAGATTCTTCAACATGGGTTCCATAATTTTTAACCTATACTTAGAAAATCCACCTTTATCCTATATATGAGTCATATTAGTGAAGGGAGAATTATTTATAAGAACTATGTGTAGATCGTTTCTTGTTATCATTGGATACATAGTGATTCTGTGTTCTTATATTCAGGGCCCAACCACATGTTCTATTAACCAAAATTATCTCATCTCATATGAATAGGAGTGTTCAGTGGATATAAATTCAAGATCCAGTATTGAGGATGGTTAGAGCATGAAAATATCCTCATTTTATCATTGTTTTCTTACCCATGGACCCTTTCTATGATAAAACGACCCCCATATTTCTTGTATCTACTTTTTATTACACCCTTTGGAAACATGGTTAGTATCCCATCCATGTATTATTTCTCACACCAATCATAAATCATACGATCATAGAGGATATAGTTGATATTCTAGGAACCATGATTGGGATTCACCATATTTTAAATACATAGAGTAAAAGTCCTTGTCGTATGATACTAAACTTCATGACATTTGAGTTCTTATCGTATGAAGTCAAAGTGCACAATAACTAATTCCATGTCACATGACATTAAAATTCATGAAATCTAAGTCCTTATTGAATTATGTTAGAATATATAACATTTGATTCCTTATCACATAATGTTAAACTACTAGAAATCTATGTCATTTTGAATAACATTAAATGAAACAAGCCATCATCCATTCTCATTCCATATCAAATAAACATAATTGCTTAACCATGGTCAACCAATTTTTGGGATTCCTCCATCACATTTTCTGAACATGTTAGTTGATAAATAAAACTCCATGTCTTGAGTTTCTCAGGTTTCAAAAAAAATTCATTTCTATTGGTCACAAGTGTATCCATCTTCAAGGGACACCTCTATTTGGCTACTCGGACATTCCCCAATTTGGAATCTATATATGTACCCCCATTCTAGACTACTAATAAGAATTATTTTTATCGCATAAAAAAGGTCATCCAATCCCCGTACACCCAGAAAACACCACCGTGTAATTCATAATTTGAATATGGTCAGTGGTCATGCCATATGTGTTTTTATTCTAACATTAATCCTTACCTGAGAACCTTAATCCAGAATCTACTACATCCTCATCATCTCTTAAAAAAGGGTGTTAGAGTATTCTCTACCTAGAGAATCCTAATTGGGTCATTGTGTCACACTTCCCCTTTTCCATAGTTAATGAATCATGACAATAGAATGCATGATATTTGATCCACACATTATAAAAAACCTGACACACTCTAGTATATTAATTATAGACTTAAATTTTATTCACCATATTCAATGTTTTATAACCTTAAACTCTAACTTTAGATAGTATAGATCACAAGACCTTAAACTACTAGTGAAATGGATATAGAATTTGTTTGGAAGAAAACCCCTAAATGAGTAGCATGAGAAAAAGTTGGGTCTCCGCTCACACATATTTAATCTTTAAAAATTTAAGAAAAATATAGAGTGTAATAAAAGTCGTATATGACACTTAGGGAATATATTATGACCCTATAAAAAGTCAAGACATGCTCTATAAGTCCAATATTCAAGGAAAAATTTATAGAAATGATTTATTATATACCTTTGCCTTGATCATGTGTTCCGTACATGATGCAATAAATTTTAGACTTCGGGAAGTCACCTTGAATAGAATTTATCTATAAAGAAATTTATTTTCCATGTGTTTTTTTCATCTCAAAACTTTCAAGGATATCAGAAACGAGTTCATCAATATTGAATGGAAACATATATTTGGCTATGAATACATGCCCCAATTTGGCTTCTATATATGCACCCCTAGTCTAGACTACCAATTAGAGGTGTTTTCATCTCAATAAAAAGGGTCCTCTAATCCTTATACACCCTAAAAACATCACAGTGGAACCCATAATTTAATTTTTTTAGTGTTTATCATTTTTTACCTATCCCATGACATTTTCCTTGGTTTATACTCCATGATATATGATTTACACAGCCCATAATATAAGTATTCATGTCTATTATTTATCCACATACCATTCATGTTCTCAGGGAAGAAATGACACATTTTATTTATGGAACATCGACCCTCGTTGTATGATCTCAAATTGAACACATCATCAGCTCAATCACTATGACCCTAAACTATTTTCACCCATCCCTAAGGTTTTACACATTAGTAATGTTGGGATATTTTTCAAATTAGGTATTATGACGACCCTTATCTTTAATACACATTAATTCTTGATTAATTACATAATAGAATACTTAATAAAATCCATAAGATAACGAATCCTAGTTTATTTGGGTGATTAAGTACATTATGTAACAATATTAAAATGGGATAAAATAGTATTATAAGAAGAAATCCACAAGTAGATGGGGCTTGGCTTAGTGGTAAGTACCCCTTAATTCTACATAAAAAATGGGGGTTCAAAACCCATTGGGCATAGGTACTATAGCAGTATTGTGGTGTACTGTAGCAACGATGGTACTGTAGCAACGACGGATGCTATAGCAGTAGTAGGTCACTATAGCAGCGGTAGGGTACTGTAGCGGCTGTGGGTACTGTGTGGTATTGTAGCAATGCGAGTACTATAGTAAGACTATTCACTGAATGGGCCTTAGGCCAAAAAATGGGCCAACGGGCCATGTAATGGGAGAAATGCCCACTGGGCCATCGAGCTACGTAATGGGTCTCCCTATACCTAGTTAAAGTGGCCTTTGATTTGATTTAATAATAAATGAGGCTTCGGCACCATCCTTTAATAAAAAAACTCCACAACTTTCTCTTATTTTCCATGGATCTTCTAAAACTGCACGGGATAACATTGGGACGTATATAAGAAAGGGGTGAGCAATAAATTCCATTAAGGGAAAAAAATTATAGCATAAGTTAATTTATTACACGTGATTCAATAGGTATATCAAGGTAACATAATAAGGATTATAATCATAATCTTGAACATTGAAGTAAGATATAACATGATAGCATAAAAACAATAAAGGATTTTGGCAACAACATTAAACTTGAAATCATAAACATCGGTCAAGGATAACCACCAAGACATCATACCATGGTGGAAAAAGTCCCATAATTGGTTTATTTTACTCTTGAGTACCATACATGATGTCTCATGAGACTAATACATTACCCAATGCATTGGAGATTTTCATATCATGTACATGGATAAGTGTGCCACATGAATCATACAAAATAAAGATGATTTTCAGAAATTTTAATCCCATGAAAAAATATAATGGGTTATATACATATAATTCCACAATAAATGAAAGATAATTATGTCTAGGTGAATAAACATGAGTCGAAATAAGGATGGGTCTTCACAACAAAAAATTTGGCATGGAAAAATCTTAGGATAATTACAACAGTATAACGGGGGAACATAAATGTTCATGGGAGGGATTAATGAGGGTGAAAGTGGTCTATAATCACTTTTATATAATAATGTATGTTAATGTGATGTGGGATGTCATACCTCAACATGAAAAATTAGAAAAATGTCATATTATAATGGAGGATCTTGAATAAAGGGGAGTAGGAGAGGATCACTTACCTTGGGTGAGTGATTTTAAAAGCTTAAGAGGATGTTCTTGTAAGATTGGGAGAACCTTGGGATGTATATATAGAGTGACAGGAAGTGTAATTTCATGATAATAGGTTTTCTTAATGAATATTAATGGGAGGATGGGTGGGTTTTTATAGAAAAAGAGAGGATGATTATTTTTTAATTTTCAAACTTATGTTTTTGACTTTATATGATAAATTAATCAAAACCAAAAACCATAACAAGTTTTTTCCCAAGGTTTATACCAAAGTGGATTGGTTTTAATTATTTTACATGTTTAAGAATCTATATCATTAAAATAATACACGTGGTAATGTGTATGTTAGTCCTGATTCTATATAATTGATTCTAAAACCATAAATATCATTTAGATTTTGGAGGATTCATTAAGTGTTTGTAAAATTAATCAAATAGCATAAAAAATAAATTATTTTAAAGGGAAAATTTATTTTTTGTTTTGGATACCCTTTATAGTATTTATTACAACACTTTTGGGATGTTATGATTTCATAATACATATCTTATATTTATAATGTATATAACTTTGACCCAAAAATTCAGCCATGTATGAAATTATAAAAAGTTCACCATTAGATAATTTCGACATGCTAATTTTAAAAATAATATATATTTTATCAAAATAATTCTATAAATATTATAATTTACACTTTTAGATAAAAATTACATATTTATTTAAAAATAATGGTTTTTTTGACAATAATAGTTTTCTAACCCTTATAAAAATTATTATTTGAATTCAAAAAATAATGTTATAATAAAAAATTAATAAATAATATTTAATAATAATGTTTTATTAAAATATCCTTTAATCAATAAAAATATTTAAATCTTAAAAATCATTTCTTGATTGAAACCATATATCTCTCAAAAGTATAATTTATGTTTCATCATATAAAAATCTAAATTTTTATGAAAATTATTATTTAATAATTTAAGAATTAATATTATATAAGAAAAAATATAATCATTATTTTATAATGTAAAAATATTAAAATTCATACTTTTAGGTCTTAAATACATAACCTTGTACTATACTAGTGATGGCTGTAAGGGTATGGTTTGCTATGGTGAGATTTTCTTGGGGTGGTTCGACATACATAATTTGGTCTGTGATATTGATTAACTTAAACTTCTCTCATAAATAGTTTCATTCATGATTTAGTTGTAAAATATTGGTTTGGGCTTGTTCAATGAAAAATCTTACTAATGGTATCTCCTTCATAAGATCCAATAAATGGGATTAATTGGGCATAATCCTACTAGTAGAGTCCATTGATTCTTTCATAAGTGTTAATTAGAATTAAAATAATCCTTAGTATATAATATCCTTAATGGTTACTGTACAACTACTATATAATCAATGTCTTTGATTATTAGTGTTTTTTTTAAATAGACTGGTTATATGAATCCAATGTAGTGCATGTATTATCTGCAACTACATTACATAATAAGTTATTTATTAAAAGAAGATAATTTCATTTAAAAAAGTTTTAGTCAGTACATTCTTACCCCATTTAAAAATTTTACCCTCAAAATCTTCATTTCATACACTAAAACAGATGGGGGTACTTATATTTTCTCCCCACTTCTAGTTCCCACATCACTTCCTCAAACTTATGGTTCCTCTTTAGCACTTTGAATAGGAAAGTTGTCTTATTTTTTATAACTTTGCCTCTACAATCTAAAATTTTCACCAGCTTCTACTCATATGAAAGATAATTATACAAAGGTACCACCTTATGATTTAGTACATTTGAGGGTTCTTGTATGTACTTCCTCAATAAGGATATATGGAACACATCATATACCTGAGATAGGTTAGGAGGGAGTGCTATTCAACCTGACACAACTTTGATGTGATCGAGGATATCAAATGGATCAATGTATCTTTGACTAGGATTTCCATTATTCTTAACCCTTATGAATTTCATACTTGGTGATATATGAAGGAACACTTTGTCTCTAACATCAAACTCTAGATCATGTCAATAATATTTTCCATATATTTTTTCCGAATTTGTGTGGATTTCATATGAAAATGACCAATTAAAACATTTTTATCATCTCTTAGACAAGATCAAATCCCATTAGATTCCTCTCTCATACTTCATCACAACATGTTAGAGTTTGACACCTCTTCCCATAAAACACCTCATAAGAAGCCATTTGAATTCTATAATAGAAACTTTTCTTATATTAGAACTCCACTTGGGGAAAGGGTTGATCCCACCATCCTTGGAAATCAATTTAGCATGATCTCAAAATATTTTATATAGTTTTAATGGTCCTTTCATACTTTCCATCCATATAAGAGTGATAAATAGAACTGAAACTCAACTCTATATTCAATGCTTACTAAATTATTCTCTAGAACCTCAAGGTAAACCTCAAATCTCAATTAGATACAGTAAGGGGTGGTACTAAATTAAGTATTATGAATTCCATTATATATATCATGATGATATAGTATAGATATAAATCTTCCTTGATTCCAATGAAAAGCACTGAATTTTTAAGGTGATTGACTACCACCAAGATTGAATTTTCTTCCCTGAGGTGTCCTAGGGAGTACTTTGATAAAATATGTGGTTATGTTTTCCCATTTTCATATAGGTATGGGAAATTGTTACATCAAACCCTTATAATTTTTTTCATCCTTATATTTTTGAAAAAACAATCATCAGGATACAAATTTCACAATCTCTCTCTTCATGTTATCCCACTAGATGTTTTTCCTTAAATCATTATACATCTTAGTGATTCCTAGATGAATAGAAAAGGATGATATTTTTTCATCATCCACATTTTTCCTCTCCAGTTTTGGTTTTTATGGGATACATATTTGGGTTCCAAACCTTATAACTCCATATTTAGCAATATTGAACTCTAGAATATTCACTAGTTTCATTTGTAGAACCTCATCATATTTTCGGGATTCCTTTATTCTATAAATAATTGATTGTTGAGCTATTATTTGACAAAAGTAGCATAAAGTTCATTTTATTATTCCCATGTCTATCCTTTTTATGTCCAAGAATATTGGACCCCTTTCAATTATCATAATGGATATGGTTGAGGGATCCTTTATACACAGAGCATCTACCACATTGTTTGGCTTATCAAGATGGTATTGGATTTAAAAATCATAATACTTGATCAGATATGACCACCTTCTTTGATGCATATTAATCTCCATTTGTGTGAATATATACTTGAGGATTTTTTGATCCATATGTATGTCACACTTCTCCCTATAGAGATAATGCTGCCAAATATTTAATGCAATGATCACTGTAGTCAATTCTAAATCATGAGTTGGACAATTATGCTCATGGATATTTAATTAGAAAGAGGAACATTATATCACTTTATCATCTTGAATAAGTACAAAACCCAAGTCCTTTTTAGATGCATCATTTTTTATCACAAATCCATCCATGTTGGTGTGTAATGTGAGAACAAGTTTAGTGATAATCCTCTTATTTATATCCATAAATCTATTTTCACATTAATCAGTCCAAAAAACTTGACTCCATTATGAGTAATAATGGTTAGTGGGGTTAGAAATCATGTGAAGTTTCACACAAATCTATGATAGAACACTAATAATCCAAACAAACTATAGATTTTTGTCATAGATGTTGGTCCAAGACATCCTTCAATTACCTCTTTTTTAATGTCCCATAGATATCCCATTATTAGTGATAAAATGCCCCTATAATTTCACTTTCTCCAACCGAAACTCACATTTATAGTACTTTTATTACATCTTTTCTCTCCAAAAATTCTTTAGTACAATATTTAATTGCTCCTCATGTTCCTCCTTTCTCTTGAATTATATAATCATATCATATATAATGACTAATTTAAATTTTTAAAGGTAATTAATAAATACTATATTAATTAAATCCATGAATACATATGGAGAATTAGTGAGTCCAAATGGAATAATTATGAACTCATAGTTCCCATACCTTGTACAAAATCTAGTCTTAGTGATATTCACATTCTTTATCTTTACTTGATATTATTCTGACTGAAGATCCTCCGTTGAGAAAAACATGGCTCCACATAACTGATCAAACAAATAATCAATATATTGCACATGATTCTTATTCTTTATCACGATCTTATAAAACTCATGATAATTAATATAGAGGCACATTAACCCATAATTATTCTTTTCCAAGAGGACTAGTGCACCCCTTGGTGAAGAACCTGGGTGTATAAACCCTTTATATAGGTTCACCTATAGTTTATTCTTAAGATTTTCAAGTTCAACAATAACTATTATATATGAGGTATTAGATATAGGAAAATATCTGGGTATAATCTCAATTGAGAAATCACCCTCATGGCTTAGAGGAAGACTAGGGAATTCTTTGGGAAACACATCAATGAATTACCTCATAATAGTGATTTGATCTTGGATGATCTTTTCCTTCATGTAAATCATTTGACCAATATATGATTTCTCATAGGGAAATAATATCCATTCTTGATATGATGATACCAAATAATTTTCATCCTCCTTATTGCACTTGTATAGAATCAGAGGATGATTCATGATATATAGGGTGATTTTAATCTCTCAGCAACTTATGTTGGATTTATATAAGGAAATCCGATCCATACACAAAATATTATTAAATTATACTAAAGAGGTTATCATAAGGTTCACCAAGAAGTTAAAATAAAAAAAATTGATAGGGGGAGTTATATACATGGGATGTGATAATTTCCCAATTTTTAATTTTCAATTATAACTCTATTTCCATGATTTTTGTTGGTGTTTGAATATTTCTACCAAACTTATGTGACATGAAAGAATGTGTTGAACCAGAATAAAAAATTATTTTCACTATCCTTGAATGGAAAAAAAATTATACCTATCACCACTTTATTTTTGGGATCCAACTCAATAGTTGAGGTGGGATAAGCCATCCATTTCTATCTAGGACTTAAAGATTGTTTTCACGAATTATCATTGAGAAACCTTAGATTAGAGCATATATTCATATAGTTTCACAATTTTTTTAGTCGGAAAAGTAGAAAATATGATAAGGGTTGACCTGATCATTCCTTTATTTTATCCAATAAGTGGGTTTCTCCCATCAAAAATTTCCATGTAGGTTACCTTCATTCCCATACCAAAAGAACTTATTTGTTCCCTTTAGTAAATTGTTGAGATACTATTTCCAATACTTTTTACAAGTGGGATGTTGGAAATTTTTTCCATCATTAGATTTCCCCAACATACTGCTAGAATGAAACTATATTTTCCACTTACTATCCCCATGATAACATTGATATTTACTGATATCTATTTCTCCTTTGAGGGAACATCAGAAAATTTAATCATAGTTTTCAAAGTCATGAATTTCCATGGCATTTCTTAGACTCATCTTTAACCCACCAAAGAAGAGGTTATCTTTAATTTTAGGGGTAATAAAATCTCAAAAGGTATATAATGAATGTATTTTGATGTTTTCCTCACACACCCCAGTAGATTCATCATCATTTTGATTATCTCTAAGGAAGCCCCTCTCCATTTTCTGTCAAAGTATGCATGAAAAATATTTATCGAAAATCATTTTCTGGAATTCCTTCCACTTCAACACATTGATATCCTCCCTTTTCATAATATTTTTGACTATTATCCACCATTGATCAACATATCCTTCAATATAATAAATAGATAGAAATACCTTATCTTTCTTAGAGTATTAAAGGATAGATAATATTTTCTCAATGGTGTTGATGCATTGTTCTATGACTAAGGGATTAAAAGATCCATTGAAATTCAGAGGCCTTTTTACATAAATATCTCAATCACAACTTTTTATTTCTTACGGGGGTATGTGAGTTCCTAAAAATTAATGTTTCAGTTTAAAACACGATTCAATTGAAAATTTATCATCATTAAGTTCCTGATTCCTACTCCCATGGGGTTGGGAATCTCATTGGGGAATTCATTGCATTGTCCCTCACATTGGTTGTTGGTTCCGTTTCTCCTATTTCCATACATTGACTAGGATAAATGTAAAATTAAGGATAATTATTTTTAAAATATTAAACACATAAATGAGAAACCATAAACAATAAATGGATAACTCATAAATTAGATGTATTCTTTAACATATGAATTTATATATTTTCAATCCAAGTTATCTGTGATCTATTTCTTAATGTAAAATGATATGGTCATTTTTTCCCATTAATAATGGTTCATAATGAGGTTATAAATTTACCAAATAATTTTCATAGGGAGTGTACAACTAGCTGTGTTGAAAGGAATATTTTTTGGAAACTGCGTGATGATGGATTCCAACTCAATGCGCCCTTTTTGGGGTTATTACCCCTAGTACCATTGTGCTAGATACAAATCCACTTGTAGTATCTAGACATGGATTTTTTTTAACCACATACTCTATACTTTACCAAAATTTAGGGATGATTTATTATGTTTATACTTATCTCTAATGATTTCTCTAGAGTTTTCTAATTCAAATACCAAAAATTACTAGACTTTCATTTGATAAAAACTATGATAACCCTTGTATTTAAGAAAATTTGATTCCTTATTTATTTTATAAAATAACACATAATACAACACAAAAGATCACAAATATTAGTGTATTTAAGTTATTTTGTACATATTATAAAAACTTGAATACGGGATAAAACAACATTATAAAAAAACTCCACAACATGTGCTTATATTCCAGGTATCTTCTAAAATTACCTGAGATAAACTGGGGATGTACATAAGAAAGGGGTGAGCTATATAGACTAGTAAGGGGAAAAAATATATATAATAAGTTAAAGTTGTAAATGTGATCCAAGATTCAAATCAAGGTAACATAACATGGGTGAGAATTATAAATTTTAACAATTAGACATGATATAACATGATAGCATAAAGGGAACATAGGAATGTGGAGACAACATTAAACATGACATCATAAACAAAGGTCAAGGAAAATATCCAAGACATCATAACATAGTAGATAATGTCCCACAATGGATTAATTTTACTCCCTAATCCCATACATGATGTCTCAGGATACTAAAACATTACTAAATGCATTAGATCTCTATATGGGTTCACTCATCATTTTCATATCACGTACATGGAAAGTGTGCCACATAAATCATACAAACTAAAGATGAATTTCATAAATTTTAATCACATGATCATGGAGTGTGGGTTATATGAATAGAAATAAACAACAATTTAAGGATAGGTACATGTAGGTGAATACTATTGAGTAGAAATAAGGATGGGTATTCACAATAAAAATGTTTGGCATGAAAAATCATAGGATAATTATGGGAGTATAACAAGGGTATGTAAAGTTTCATGGGAGGTATTAATGAGAGTTAAAGGGGTATCAAAACACTTGACATCATAAGGTCAGTAATAGGAATTTTTTGAAATTATATACCGATATAAAAAATTGGAAAACAAAGGGCATAATATTAAAAAGGGTCTTGAATAAAGAGGAGGAGAGGATCCCTCACCTTGAGAGAGTGCTTATAAAAGCATGGGAAGATCTTACTAGATTGGGAAAAAATGGGAGTGATATAGGGAGGTAAGGGAAAATTAATTTCATGATACATGGTTTTTTTATTGAAGTGAAATGGGTGATTGGGTGGGTTTATATAGAAAAAAGAGAGGATAATTATTTATTAATTTCCAAACTTAGGGTTTGGACTCTATATGATAATGTAATCAAAATCACAAACAATACCATGTTTTTTCCCATGGTTTTTGGAAAAATTTGATTGGTTTTTATTATTTTAAATGTTTAAGAACAAAGATATTTAAAATAACACTCTTGGTGATGTGGAAGTGAGTCATGTTTATAAAGAATTATTTTTAAAACCTTTAGATATAATATAAATTTTGGTGGATTCATCAAGGATTTATAAAACTAATCAAATAGCCTCAATAAAACATTATTTTAAATTTAAAACATAATTTTGGTTGTGTATATACTTTATATTAATTATTACATCACTTTTGTGATTTTATTATGTTATAAGACATACCGTATATTTATACTGTATTTAATTTTGAACAAAACATTTGACTTTCTCATAAAATTATGAAAAATTTATTATTGGATAATTTTGATGTGATGATTTTCAAAATAATATTTATTCTATCAACATGATTCTATATATATGATACTTTATACTTTTTAATCAAAAATCCACATTTATTAAAAATTAATGGTTTTTTATAACAGTTTTTCTAACTCTTATAAAAATTATTTTTTGACCTTGTAAAATTATATTATCATTTATATTTAATAAAAAATAATTAATAATAATATTTTATTAAAATATAATTTATTTAAAATAGTAATAAATTTATTAAAAATGTTTCTTCATCAAAAATTTATATCTCTCAAAAATATATTTTGTGTTTTATCGTATCAAAATATAAGCTTTTATAAAACTCATTATTTAATAATTTAAAAAATAATATTAAAAAAGGAGAAATATAATCATTGTTTCATAGGGATAAAATATAAAAATTCATATTATAAGGGTTTATATATATAACCCTTTATTACACCAGTGAGAACACTAAGGGTATTCTAAATGATGGTGAGATTTTCTAGGAGTGGTTTGGTATACATGGTTTGGGTCGTGATATCGGCGAGCTTGAACTTCTACTACAAAATGTTTTGTTCATTATTTAGTTGTTGAATATCATTATGGGATTATTCCAGGGAAGATTAAAGTAATGTTATCTCCCTAGAAAGCTTTAATAAAGGGACTTCATAAGGTATGATCCTAATAGATACATCAATCACTTGTTCTATCTATGTCGATTAGACTTTATCATAATCCTTAGTATAAACTCACCTTAACGGTATCTATACAACAAATATATTATCAATGATTATAATGATTAATATTTTTTTTTAAACATGATAGGTTAAAAGAGTTCAATGTAGTGCATGTGTTCTCTATAACTACACTATTTAAAATGAAATTCATTAAAATAAGGTAATTTTGTTTATAAAAGTTCAGGATATTATCTGTTTTATTCAACCATGTGCTATACAAGATACTTCACTTATTGATCAAAGTATATCAACTTTAAACACCACCCTTTATTAGTATAACTTGTATTACCTTAAACTTCCCATGTAAAGAGATATATTACTAATTGGGCCAAAAACCCATAAAGGGAAGTCATGGAAAAAGTCAAGCCTCTCCTTACAAGACACACACCTTGCATGATCAAGGAAAAATTGAGCATTCAAAAAGGAAAAGGTATAAATTTTGTTAGGTTGAATTACCATAAAGGGAGGCTTAAGAACAATTCAATCCCTTACATAATAGAAAATCATTATATAAGACATAGGAAAAAGTTTGTGAAATAAAATAAAAGATACAATTTTTTTGGGACCCACCACATGATCCCAGAAATAAATAATCTATGCTCGCTAGGGCCTTATCCTAGGAAAAGTTAGATTATTCCATTTCCATAAAAAACATTACCAATCACCCCATTGTTCTAAACCATTCATCATAAATTTCCATATGGACCAACTCTAGTGTATAATTGATGGTATTTATGCCTATACCAGTTCGTGATCCACACCTTGGAGGAATTAATCATTTATTTTTGAATGGAATAACTATAGTGCAATGATTATGGTGTTTATATCTATACACATCCATGATCCAAACCTAATAGAAATTCAACATTAATTTAAAAATGGGAAACTCTTGTGTATCAATGTTGTTTTCTATGTTTTTTATCTTATGGTTTGTTTGATTGCATGTTGTTTGTTTATGTTTTTATTTGTTTGATTACATGGGAATATTATTGTGTATCGATGATTGAAATATTATATATTTTTTAAATAATCACTCTCTTTCATTAATTTGATTAGATACTCATTAGTTAAAATTTTAATCTACTGATAGTTTAAATTTTAATATATTATTGGTTCAAATTTAAATATTTTTTCAGTTAAATTTTCAATATACTATTCAAATTTCATCTAAAATTAGTACAAATTTAAATCTACTATTTTTTAAAATTTAAATCTATTGTTGTTAAGATTTTAATATATTGTTAGTTTAAATTTTAATATACTGTTAGCTCATTTTTTCATATCTCATCAATTAATTTTTTAAACTACTATCAATTGAATTTTTGATATACCATCAATTCAATTTTTGATCTACTATCAGTTTAATTTTTAGCTCTGTCATTAAATTGTTTTTTGATGTTTTGTTAGTTAATCTTTTTATCTTCCATCAGGTAATTTTTTAATCTTCTTTCAGTTCAATTTTTTGATATGCCATCAGTTAAATTTTTTTAATCTACCATTAGTTCATTTTATGATCTACCATTAATTCATTTTTTTAATTTAACTACAGTTTGATTTGTGATCTCCAACCATTTTAGTTTTTGATCAACTGTTAGTTCAGTTGTTGATCTAAAATCAGTTCATTTTATGATCTACAATCATTTCAATTTTTTAACCTACCATCATTTAATTTTTTATCTACTCTCAGTTCAGTTTTGATCTACCATCAGATCATTTTTTAATATACCACTAGGTAATTTTTTTTATCTACCACTAGTTCTATGTTTTATCTATCAGCAGTTTAACCTCATAGTACTACAATATTTTAATATTTCGATTTAGTTATATGGTTTTCCAACATCGATTCACTTATAAGGTCAATTATCTTTTGTAGAGAAAAATTCATATGTGAAAAAACCTTATATGATTTTTCGTACGTAGTTCAATAAAAATCATATAGAAAGTTATACATTGTTTTTCATTTTGATTCATATATCAATTTCCTAAATTTTTATTTATTATGTTTAAATTATTATAATAACTTTATAAATTGACATCAATTATGTAGAACCTATGATAATTAATTACCATTTTTTAAAACATATTTCTATGAAGATAAAAGTGTGTTTTTGTTTCATGCATGAAACATAAAACTTGAAAACAATTTTTTTTATTTTATGTTTTTTTCTTTGATATTATTGTTTCTAAATTAATATTAGATGATATTAGACTCATTCATACTAATTTTAGTTCATTTAATGTAGTGTTATTATGTTTTTAATATCTCAATATGTTTACTAGTCATTTTTAAATGGACTGTTCTGAATGTCATATTTCAAAATAAAACTTTCTATTTACTTGGGATACTTCATTGAACACTTATTATCAATCTAAATTTGACTATTATTTCAAATTATTTCGAATTAGGATCAATAAATATTTATTATTTTAAATTTTAGTCATAAGTTGAGATATTATTATGAAATGATAATATCTCATTCTCTCTCTCTCTCTGATAATCCATTATTATAATTTTTGAATTCTAAATTATCTAACAACTTCTCTATTGTGTAAAATTTATTTATTTTAAAAGGTAATTTAGATTTTCTACTATATTGATGTGAGTAAGAGAAATAATTCTGATACTATACATCTTTGATGAGAACTTTCAAATTTTCAAGTGATACAATGAAAAGAAAAAGTATTGTGTAAATTATACATGTGATGATCATGTATCACTTCAGTTGGATGATATATCAGGGGATTAATAAGAAAACATTCAATTTCTACTTTCTTAACTAGATGATCTGATAATACACTCAATAACTAGTATTTATGTTATATTATTCTTCTATATATTTTTTATGGTCTCTTGAGTTTATAACACTTATTCTTATATCTCACAAGCATTCAATTTGTATTTATGGTTTTACATAAAAAAATCATTTTCAATCATGAGGTGGTGACTCCTGAATTTTTAGGATAGGTCCATTTAGGTTGTGACTCATGATATCTAAAGCAAGATTTGTAATTGGCCTGTGAATTCATACACAAAGTCAAGTGTCTGGTTATTATTCTACATGAAAAAGGTAGTTTGTAACCATGTTGTGTTTCCCATTTAAAAATAAGGTAGTGTTCAATGTATATCAATCCAAGAAAATAGGTATAAGACTGGACTAGGTAAAAGTTAGACTGAACTAGTATATAAATTCTTATGTTCTATTTATTTTATTTTACTACTAATTATATATATTAATTAACCATGATAATAATAAACATTAATAATTAATCATTATATTTAAAATGTTAATTTGCTCTATTCACCCCCAACTCTACAGATTTTGTTTTCATCTTATCCATCCTAAAAAAGTTTATCAGAGACCATTCCTTTTAGAGTTTATCCAATCCTTCAATAGAGTTTATTGTTTATAATTTATTGTGATAACATTTTCCAAGAACTTAGTATATAAGGACATGATATGTAAGATGTCAGGAGTGAATTAAAATGGTCGATGGATTCATAAAAATCCCAAAAACTTTTATTTTAATGATTATGGTTACTATAAATCGATAATGGAGTTATACCTCAAAAAGATAATCATAGAGAGATGGTCAATCATGGGAAATCCTTAAAATATTCTAGAAGATGACCTTGATACTCTTATAGGAAATGATTCTACTAATAATGTCTTAAATTAAAATGTTGTAAATATATTATATTGTTATATTAACTGAAGTTTGTTTATTCAAGTTTATCCTTGTAATATTAGTCACGAAATATGGAAGATTTTACAAGTTACTCAACATGGCTCAAAAAACTGATTATAATAGAACTCAGAATGCTTTGAGAAGAGTACCAATATTTTAGGATGGGTAAAGATAGATGTGTAAACCAAATATTCCACCAATTCACAAGAATTGTGAATGGAATAAAATCTCTTAGAGAAGCTTTGGAGAACCCCAAACATGTTTAAAGTGTCCTATGATGTTTACCTAATATGTGACATGTAAAGAAGTTTGGGATCAGTGAAACTAATAATTTCAAAGGATACACATTGGATGAACTCATTGGATTACTTATTCAATATGAATTTTAGTTGAAGAATATTGGATAAGAAGATATCTCAGAGAATAAAGGTATTTATTTCAAATCAAATATAAATATTATTAAGAAATTATATAAATCCAAGGAATAGGAATGTGACGAAGGAGAAAATCAAAAAATAAGAAAATGTATTTATAATTTTATGAAGAGAAAGAAAAAGTTGAAAAAATGAAAAAGTAAGGATCAATATAATGATCAATAATGAAAAAAGGGTACCGCATATAGACTATATGATTAATGTTTTGAATGTAGAAAGAAGGTAAATCTAAAACCTGACTATCCAAAATTTATTGAAGAAGGATGAGATAAAAAATACAAGAAATAATTGAAACATTCTTATTATGTTGGATGGAGTTACACTAATGAATCTAATTCAAGTGATGAACCTGGGAGTGAAAAATAATCACCCAAAATCTTCTTGAAAATAATAAATACATTTGAGGTTAGTAATGATCTTAATTTTAGCTACTAAATCGATTATTATTGTTATAGTTTTGATGATTTATATTAAGAAAATGAAAAACCGTAGAAAGATTTTTTAAGATTTACTAAATTATATAAATAATTAAAAGAATAATATATAAAGTTTATCAAAGACAATAAGAAATTAAATAAGTAGAATGATGTTGTTAGGTAAAAAAATAAAAACTCCTTCTTTATGTTGTAAATGTAATATTTATGATTATTTTGAGTATTTTCAAAAGCATAATTATAATCTTAGAAAAAAATTTATATAATTATAAAAAATACTATCTAATTTTGTTAAAAAAAAGAAAAATATGAAAACAATTTATCAATAATGAAACTAAATAAATATAAAAGTAGTTTTGGTTATAATCCTCAAATTCAAAAGTTATTTAAGTCTACTTTTATTAAAAGTTATGCTAGAAACTTTTCTTTTATAACATGATTTAAATGTCCTATGAAAGGAAATTAAAATCATAAATTTTATCTTATATATCCTCATTATCATGGTTATACCACTAATATTATTTAAAAAATATTTATCTACTAGAGTACTTTGTAAAAAATGTTTTTAATATGCATGCATACCTAAGAATTCTATTTCTAACCTAGTTAGACTGAAAATAGCTTGGGTACCAAAAATGTAAAGAAATGTATTTTTGTAGTAGAAATTCCTTGGGTCTCTCAAGAATGAAACTTGGTACATGTAATATGGTTATTCCCTGCACATGACCAATGACCTATCAAATTTCTTCTCTTACACCAAATGTGACGGAGGCTTTGTCACTTATAGAGATAACTCTAAGGGAAAGCTGAAGGGTTTTAGTTAAGTAGGTATTTATAATATTGTTTTAATTTTTAAATTTTTATATATTTATGTATTGAAACATAATTTATTTGTATTTGAAAATTATGTGATGATGGTATATATGTTAAATTTGAAGGTAATAGATTATTAGTTTTTAAAGATGAAAATGTCATCTTTTATACAAATATAAAAGCTAATATTTATTCTATTGATTTATCTAATTTATCTAATAAAAATTTTATATTTCTAAATGTTATAGAAGTAGTGGATGTTCTTAGGAATAGAAAGCTTATACATTATCATTTTTTCATGATGAAAAAATTATTTAATCATGGACAAGTTTTAGATGTACCCAAGTCAAAGGTAAGAAAATATTTTGTTTGTGATTCATGCTCAAAAGGTATGCATCGCATAGAATCTTTCAAATATACTAATCATGTTTCTACTTATATAAATATTATCACCTCTTAATTTATTTGGAATAATTTAAATGGAGAGTTTAAGTGGAATGAAATATTTTTTTATGGTTTATGTTTTTATTAGATTTAAATGGGTTTATTTAATGTCTCATAATAACGAGACCATAGTTATATTTATTTCTATTTTTATGCTACTTCAAAATACATAAGGTTTTTTAATTATTTCCATTAGAAAAGATAATAGCGGTGAATTTTTGAAATGTAATTTTGAAAAATATTTGGAAGAAAATGGTTATGATCATAATTTTTATACTCTTAGAACACAACAAAAAAATGGTGTTGTAGAATGAAAAACTATAACTATTCATGAAATGGATCACACTATGATTAATGAATATAATTTACAAAACAAATTGTGCTGAATTTGTTAACACTTATTGTCATTTTTAAAAGAGTATATGCTAGGCCTATTTTAAAGAAGACCCCTTATTAGTTGTTTATTTGTAGAAATCAACATGTTGGTTATTTTAATATTTTAGCTGGTAAAGATTTTATATTCAATATGAAAGATATTTTAGAAAATTTTTATGTTAAAAGTGTTGAAGGTATATTCGTTGGATACTATTTTAATAATAAATATTATAGATTTTATAATAAGTATACCATAACTTTTGTAGAATATATTCATATAATGATTGATGAATCTTGTGATTTTCAGAAATCTCTTTGATAAATATTGAATATTATTTAAGTGATTTCATTTTTGGTGAGAAAAACCATTAGAAAATGTATCTATTGAGGGGGAGAAAAATACTTATCATTATGATCCTAGATCATAGAGGATTCATAAAGATCATCAAATTGACAATTTAATTTTTTATGTTTTTTCTAGTATGAAAACCATAATCTCTAATTTAAACTTATGTTCTAACTTCTCTTTTTTTTCTAATCATGTTCTTACTAATGTTTTTGAAGTTTTAAATGATACAAATTGCATTATTTCTATAGAAGATAATATTAATCAATTTTTTAAATAATATTTGGTCTATATTTGAATTACCTTAGAGAAATTATGTAATCCTAATAGAAGGTATCATTATAAACAATATGGATGAATCTAGATAGATTATCAAAAATAAATCTAGACTTATTTTTGAATGATACACTCAAGAAAAAGGGAAAGATTTTTAAGATTAATTTTCACATATTTATAGGATATAGAATATTGTAATATTGTTATCTTTTTATTGTTTCCAATGTTTTAAGTTATATAAAATGGTTTTAAAAAATAATTTCTTAAATTATTTTATAAATGAATAATTTTATGTTTCCTAACACACTGGTTTTAAAAATTAAAAATGTTCTAATCATGTTTTTAAATTATCAAAAACTTTGTATGATATAAACAAACACCTCATGATTGGTATTATTGTATTTATTTATTTCCATTATATAATTGTTTTAGGAAAGGAAATTCTGATCCTACTATTTTTATAGAGATAATTTATAATGATATTCTAAATATGTAAATTTATTTTTATGATATAGTTTTTGGTTCCTCTAGTGATTTTTTGTGTAATGATTTTAATACTTTTATGTCATACAAGTGTGACTTGAACTTAATAGTAGAATTAAAATTCTTTATTGGAATTCAAATTTCTAAAAGAAAATGTGGGATCTTTCTTAATCAATCTAAGTATGATAAATATTTTTTTTAAATGTTTTGTATCAATTATTTTAATCACATGAAAACTTTTATGAGTACTTGTTATAAATTAGATTTTGATGAATATCAAAAATGAATTGATATTAAATCTTATTGAGGCATGATTGGTATCCTAATTTATTTAACTACATCTAGACATGAGATCATTTTTAGTGTTTGTTTATGTGTAGGGTTTCAAGATGATCATAAAGAGAGTCATATTAAATATGTGAAAAATAATAATTAGATATATTAAAGGAAGTGTTAATTCTATTTTATAATCCTCAATCTAACTATTATGATTTAATATATAATCATGACTTTGATTTTAGTGGCTATAGAATTAAAAGAAAAAGCACATCAGGAAATTGTCATTTTTTTGGAAAAAGTATAATTTCTTGGTCTTACAAGAAGAAATTGTCTATTACTATATCAATTATATAATCGAAGTATAATTTTTATTCTAGTTGTTGTTCTCAAATTTTATGGATTAAGTAATATTTATGTGATTTTGGTATATATCTTGATAAATTTATAATTTATTATGATAATATATAGGCAATTTATATTTTTAAAAATCATTTACAAAATTATTAAAGAAATCATATAGATATTATATTTTCTTTCATAATAGATCATGTGAGTATTGGTGATGTTTTTTTATAACTTATCAATATTGATAATTAACTTAAAGACTCATTTACTAATCTTTTAGAATTTTCCATTTTTTATTAAATTGAATTTGATCATGGGATAACGTAAGATTAGTTTTGTTTTTCATAAGTATTGGGTGGGTTTTAATTTTATCTTTTTTTACTTAAAAACTAGGGGAGTAGAAAAAATTCTATTGATTTTACATGTTTGGTTTTATACTCAAACAAAAAGGGGGAGATTTTTTGTTTATGTTTTATTTTGTTTGATTACAAGTTATTTTCTTATGTTCTATTTTATTTGATTACATGGGAATATTATTGTGTATATGTGATTTAAATATTATATTTTTTTAATAATTCTTCTCTTATATATATATATATATATATATTAAATCCTCATTAGTTAAAAGATGAATCTAATTGTAGTTGAAATTTAATTAACATTTTTTCAAATTTTAATCAACTGTTAGTTAAAATTTAAAGAAATTGTTAGTTCTAATTTTAATCTATTGTTAATTTAAATTTTAATCATCTATTAATTCAAATTCAAATCTACTATTGGTTTAAATTTCAATCAAATCTTAGTTAAAATTTTAATCTGTTATGAGTTCATTTTTTGAGCTACCATGAGTTTATTTTTTAATCTACCATCATTTAAGTTTTTAACAACCATCAGTTCATTTTTTAATCTGTCATGAGTTTAATTTTTTGATCCACCTTCAATTCAATTTTTTATTTTCCTTAATTTCATTTTTTTTTTCAAATTTAGTTCATTTTATAATCTATCATCAGTTAAATTTTTGATCTATTTTCAGCACAATTTTTGATCTATCATCATTTCAATTTTTAATGTATCATTTGTTTATTTTTTTAATCTACCATCATCCCTTTTTTTATTTTCCATTTGTTTAATATTTTTATATACCACAATTTCATTTTTTTTATCTACAGTCAGTTCATTTATTGATGTATTTACATATCATTTATTTAATCTACTTTCGGTTCAATTTTTTGATATACTGGTAGTTAAATTTTTGATCTATTACCTGTTCAACCTCTTGCTATATCTGGATTCGGATTTGTCGATTCGATTACATAGATTTACTAAAAATTATAACCTACATGTACAATTCACTTATGAATAGAAAAAAACCTACGTGAAAAACCCTTACATGAATTTTCTTATGAAGTTCAATGAAAATCCTATAGGAAGTTATACTTTGATTTTAATTGTGTTTTATATATCTATTTGCTAAAAGTTTATTTCTTATGTTTAAAATATTGCAATAAAAGTTTATTTCTTATTTCTAAATTATTTTAAGAACTTTATAAATTCATATTAATTATGTATAACCTATAAAAAGTGTTTCCCATTATCTTGAACATAATTTTATAATGACTAATGTGTGGTTTTATTTTATGCATGAATCTTTCAACTTGAAAACTAAAAAATATTTTTTATTATTTTATGTTGTTAAATTTGATATTATTATCCCTAAATTAATATTAGATGACATTAAACTCAATAAAAATATTTTTAATACCATTATTGTAGTTTTATTATGTTTTTAATATCTTCATATATTTACTACTTTTCTCTAGAAGAAATTCATTGAGTTTTTTATTTTAAATTCAAACATTCTATTTACATGATATCTTTCATTGACATTTATTAATGATCTATATTTGACTATTAAATTGAATGATTTCAAATTGGTTTGATTCAAACTTTATTGGTTAAAATTTTCGTTTTTTTGAGATATTTTTATGCAATAATATATATATATATATCATAAATAATTCATTATTATCCTATTTGAATTTTAAAATGTCTAAAGACTACTCGACTGTACTAAGATTATTTTTTTAAACAGTGATATAGATTTTATACTATATTTATGCACATAATTGAAATAATTATGATACTATATATCTTTGATGGGAACTTTCAAATTTTCCAGTGATATAGTGTGGAGAGAAAAGTTGTGTGCACGTTCTATATGTGATGAAAACTTCTCACTACTATTGGATGATCTCTCAAGGGTTGAAGAAAAATGTATTTTACTTCTAATACATTGATGTTATGAGTTGATCCTTCACTAAATAACATGTACCTTTATTTTATTCTTCTTCTATCTATTTAATTTTGGTCTCTTGAGTTTATAAGACTTCTTCTTATCTATCATGTTCTTTAACATAACCATTATGTATTTACATACAAAATAATGTACTATCTTTGAGTGTTTGCTCATGAATTCAAATTTAAAGACCATTCGAGTTGTGAATCCTGATATATAAATTCATAATTGTAATTGGGTTGTGACTCCCCATAAAAATATCTGGTGTCTGGTTATTCTTCCACTCAGAAAAGTATTTTTTAATCGGGTTATGATTCCCCATAAAAAATTAGGTAGTGCACAAAGGATATCTCTATGAGTAGGGAGGTATATGATTGGAATTGGAAAACATGGACTAAAAAAGTATAAAACTAAGTATTCTAATTATATTTTATTTCACTAAAAATTAACTCTATTAATTAACCTCGACAATAATCAACTCAGAATATTAAAACTTCTCATCAATTTTTTAATTTTTTCTATTTACCCCCACCCCTATAGACCTTCTTTTTTCAACCTATCTGACTGAATAATTTATACTTATACCTATTCATGTGGGCTAAAATTTCAACATTCACTATCTTTTCTTCATTGAAAATACCCAATATTGTAGTTAAAATCCTAGGTTAATATTTTTTTATTTTATGAAATTGGAACTTAATTAAAAATTGGATTTAAGTATTGTTTTTATTGATGTGTACATCTTTTGATATAAATTATGGATCCATGATTTGAAGGGATTTTTTTATTTTTGAATGATTTGGGTGGAATTTAATTATAGATAAATAATGAACTAAGAAAAAAATGTAACATTTTTCATGTTGGAAAATTACAAAGGCCAGGAGTGACTATGATATCCATTGTCACTTTGCTTACCATGAGTAATGACCATGTTCTACCCCAACATGAACCTACTTTCACACTGAATGCATGGTGACCATGCCTTCAACATACCCTCGAAACTTCTCATGGTCACTTGTCCACATTACCACACCCCATAATCATGGTAGGTAGACCTACAATGAGTACCATTGGCAGAACGTGTGTTAAAAAACTCTACAATGACAAAAATAGGTAACCACATGATCAAAATTTGTTGAAATTTTCACAAATATCATGGTTAGAAGACCTACCATGATCCCTTCCTTTTTATACACCATATCATGTCTAGAACACTGACCATGACCATCATGGTAGGAATGCTTACCTAATACTTTACCGACCCACCCTACCATGACTCTACCTTTTATGCTACCACCATAGACCCCAATAATCCACTTACCCTAAAGAGGATGATACCTCTTGACTGATTCTTGAACGAGATCCATAGGATGGGTTCTACTACAATGGTCTCTACCACCCCGAGGAAAAATCAGATTCCACCTACCCTATTAGTGCCACCTTTTTCTTCCACCCATGGATTTTAGATGATGACAGAGTGAAGCCACTTTACCAGGAGACTCACATCAGTACTTCAATCCATCCTCAGATCCGCCTTGACTATGTATGAGATCCAATTGAGAATATCATGAGTGAATTCATCCTATTTGTACAACCTCTGAGGGAGATCTTGAATTACACTCTATCATGAAGGAGATTACAGATTTTCAATATTAGTTCAGCATGAAAAGGGACCAGAAACCCATTATAAGGAAGTAATAGAGAAACATAAAATTGAGTTTTTGATAAGATCCCTTCACAATTAAATAGAATCACTGGTGGGTGTCAATTTTGAGAATGAGATGGGCAAGAAAAGACATTACTATAGAATTATTCAAAACCACTAAGAAATAAACAATTGGAATTCAGTAGCCAATGATGGGAGAATTTGAGTTGGAGATACTAGATGAGTGACATCTTAGGGATAAATCAATTATGTCCAGGATATTTAAAAACATAACACATCTCGGAACAAAAATACCAAGAAAATTATTCATTACCCATTATATTGTGAATAAAATAATCACTCCACCCTAAAAAATATAATGGGATGGATCATGTAAGATCATTGATGTCTCAAAGAAGTCATCTCGTTACTTTTTAATTAACACATGAAAACCCTCAAGCTAAAATAAAACCTTCTCCCTTATCAATGATAACCATATAGAATTCAATGAAGAAACATATTCCTCTCACCTAAAGATAACCTTAGAAACCAAAAATTCACATATATATGAAGATTAGTACATTGATAATAAGAGAGGCTCTTAGGATCATAGAAGAGGAGAATACTCATTAATTACTAGATTTTATTATTTTTATTCTCATTCATTTTTTAACCTTTGATGATGGAACACTATAACCTCTGTTATTTATCCAAGGATAATACAATCACCTCCCATATTGAATAATTATATTCCTTAAATACTATTACTAAATCCTTTATAGAATTTAATGGTTTTGGAAGTATAGGTTTGTTCAGATTTTAGATTTTAAGTTCCTCTAATTATTTTTAGAATTACACAAATAATATACTTGGATTAAATCTTCCTCATGTGGTTACAAAAAATGGGTTATTCAAGGGTTAATGGAGGTATCCAACCACCATTCTAGGAAAAGGTAGGAAATACAGCGATCATTTTATTTCCCTATCTGAATCGAAACTACCTTATGCAAGTAATCAGTTGAATTCAATTAATGAGAGCGTGATTAAAATATAATTGAGTAATGATTCAATATGTGAATGAATGAATAATATAAGGATGGAAAACTAATTATTTAATTTATTTTAACACTAATATAGTTTTCTTAATATTTCTTATAATTGAACCCAAAAAAATATTTGAACACACACACAACACTATCTTTTTGGAGAAAATTAGAGTCACACATTTTCTACATATTTATTGAGTTGAAAAACTGTTTTGATGAGCACCCCATTATTGTATCACCTCAAACCTTGCTATATTTTTGGGGATACTAGTGATTAGTTCTTTTTTTAAAAAGGTTTTCAAAAGACTAGATCCAGTTATTCCAACCTCACTAGTTTTGATCCAATGGTTGAGAGAACTATGCTAGAAAGACTTAGAACATTAATAAGCACAGAACAATATGAAAGAGAGTTTATCACCATTCCATTGGATTATTCTTCCTCTTTATTTTAATAATCCAAAAAATCTAAAACATGAAGTGAAAATATGGAACGTAATCTATATCAAGTTGATAGAAATATGAGAGAAATTTATACAGCCATTTTAAATATCAACAACCAAAAATTGCAATGAAATGATAAAAAAACTATAAACTAAAATCTATAATGATTTGAGTTATACTTAATTTACATGGTATATCTAGTGAATAAATAAATAGGAACTTAATAACGTTTAAATAACATTGAAATTTATTTAGAACCAGATGAGTTACTGAGGTTCAAATTAGCTATAAGGTTTTCCCCTTATCAGTTAAAGGAGAATCCAAGGAGTGTATCTACAATCCATTTTCTGGAGAAGTAAAATCACGGGATGAGATATAGAATATTTTCCTCCAAAATTTATTTCCAACTTCAAGAAGTATTAAAATTAGAAATAAAATTTATGAAATCAAATTGGTAGCTAGAGAAACTCTCTATGAATTTTGGGAGATATTCAAGAAATGGACCAATTCCTTCCATCACCATCTATATAAATAACATCACTTCTTTGTATTTTTCTACCAAGGATATATGGAAAATGATAGGAACCTACTTGATTATTATTTAGGAGGAGAACTGATTGATAAGTCACCATCTAAGGCAAGATAACTCATTGAAAGGATCTCAAAATATTCCAAATAGTTTGGTACCAAAATTGAAACCAGAGGAATACATGAAGTAAAAAATCTCCCACTCACCTTTCTTAGAAAATAAAACTGAAGAATTAAATTCATTTTTGAGGTATTTATCTGTGATGAAAGTATAAGAATCATTACCCACCACACCCCCAAGGGCCTATTAACTATGCTACACCCATGAGAATTTTAGTGATGGATTCCCTCATGTTCAAGGAACTGAACATTGTAATTCCATGTTACATAGGAAATTCTAGAACCACCTAACAGGTTACCAAATATTTATAGAATTCCCCACTAACCAATTTGAAACAGGGATCCAACATACTTAAATACCACCATTTCAATAGGATTTTCAACATCTTTTCAACCCCCACCTCCATTCTGGAGATATAATTTCAAACCATATACAAGATACCAATAAATAAAACCATAAGATACTTCCATTAAGGACATGGTGAGATAGTTAGTTGAGTTAAAAAATATTCAACACACCACCCTCACCACTCATGGGTCATAATTAGAAGAATTAAATAGAAAATTAAGACAGCTCATGACCACCCAGAATAATATAGTAAATCAAGGTTATGGTAAGATTACTATTTAGAAAATTCCAAAACCTATTGGAAATGTTTGTAAAATTAAATTGAGGAGTGTAAAATAACTAGAATATAGTAAAGGATTACCCCTAGAAATTTAAACTAGAATTAAACATTATAAAATATCTAAAGACTCATTACAAGTAAAATAAACTAAGGAGGAGGTATGGAAGGCACCATCAAAAGAAAAAATAAAAACCATAGAAGATCCATAGAATATCACACCTCCCTTCCCTATAAGAATGAAAGAACCAAGAATAACCAAGGAGTAATCATTGCAGTAAGAGATGCTAAAATTATTCAAAAAAGTGGAGATCAATATCCTCATATTGGAATCCATTCACCAGATTCAAAGTTATAAAAAAATAATTAAAGAAATGTGCACTAGTAGAAAGATATTAAATGTAAGTGAAGATGTATAAATAGGTAAGAATTTTTTTTCTTATTTTCACCCCTCAAACCCTGAAAAAATTCCAAGATCTAGGTTCTTGTTCTACTCTATTAAAAATTGGTAAGATCAGTTTCCCAATACATCGTGTGATTTGGGATATTCAATTAATGTAATGACTTATTCCATTTATTCTTCTTTATAAATGAGAGAACATAAAACCACCTGTGTGGTTTTATAGTTTGCTAATAGAGCTAGTGCCTACCCAGTAGGTGTTCTTGTGGATGTTCTCCTATGCGTACAAGGTTACCCATTCCCTGTTGACTTCAACATTCTCAACATGGAAGAAGGAAAAGGTAAATATCATTATCCAATTATTCTAGGAATAACATTACTAAAGAGTGATAAGAATATTATAAATGTCAATTAAGGCACACTTTATAGGAAATTTGGGGAGGAGATACTAGATTTCAATATCCTTTATTCAATTAATCATGCACATGAAGAACAATATGTTTTCACTATAAATATTTTTTATCACCCCTTTTCCTCTAGGGATGAATTTGGAATGTTTGATTACATAATGTGAATACAAGAAGATTTAAAAACACCTAACATATTGGAAAAAAATGTTTTTGAAAATGAACTTAATATAGATAAAATTTCAACTATTTATCAACTTGAAGAAATTAATGAAAATTATTTTGTTGAGTTTCTTAAATATGACACTAAAATTTCTTAACTACATGTGAAGGTAACCAACATGAAGAAAAATGAAATGAAAAAATCTCTAGAAAACCCCCTGGTTTACAATTATTGTTTCTTGTCCAAAATTTAAAATATTCCTTTTTAAAAGAAGAAAAGAAACTTCCCATCATAATTTCAAATAACTTAGAACCTGGTCAGAAAAACCAACTGTTTAAAATCTTAAAAAACAATGTTAAGGCTATAGGATGGACATTGGGAGATACTCCAGGAATAAGCCCTACTACCTAATTTTATTGAATTTTATTTGAAGAAGGATCCAATACGATAAGAATACTCCAGAGAAGACTCAACCCAATCCTCTTAGATGCAACAAAAATATGTTGAGATAATTTTAAAAGATGAAATATTCTATACCATCTCAGAATCCAAATGCGTGAGACCCATTCAAATTGACCCAAAGAAAAATAGTTACACAATTATGAAGAATAAAAATAATGAATTGGTACCCACCAAAATCTAATTTAGATATAGAGTTTGTATCAAATATAGGATATTAAACCATGTGACCAAAAAAGGCCATTTCCCCATACCCTTTGTAAAACAAATGTTAGAGAGACTAATTGGGAAAGGACATTATTGTTTCCTTGATTGTTTTTATGGATATTTTTAAGTTTGAATGGCTCCTTGTGACCAAGAAAAGACCACATTCACATGTACCTTTGGTATATTTCCAGTCAAATGATTCCTTTTGGTCTCTCCAATGACCTAGGAACCTTTAAATGTTGCATGGTAAGTATCTTCTGAGACCTGATTGAGAGTTTCTTAGAGGTATTCTTTGATTACATCATTGTGTATATAAATTTTATTCAAAACTATCTAGAGAGTATGTAAAAGGTTTAAAAAATATTTATTAAAAAATAATTAGTTTTAAATTTTGAAAAAATCCATTTTATGGTTGATAAAAGAAATGTTTGGGGAAATATAATTTCAAAGGAAGGAATTGAAGTCGATAAAGACAAATTTTATGTCATTTTAAAACTTACCTACCCCACCACTATTAGAAACATTTGATCATTTTTATGCCATTTTAGATGTTATAGAAGGATTATTAAGGACTTTAGAATGATTTATTTACCCATAAATAACTTAATTAATAAATAAACTGATTTTGTATTTGCTTATTCACACAAGAAAACCTTTTAAAAATTGAATTAATATTTAATGACTACCCCGTTATCGTTCCACCAAACTAGATTCACCCCTATGAGATAATATTTAACGCTTCAAATAGTGATGTAGGTGTCATTCTATCCTAAAATATTGATAAGATTCCATGAGTGATAGCCTATATTTCAGAAACCTTAGACACTACCTAGATTAACTACACAACAACAGAGAAAGGGTTTTTTTCTATTTTCATACCATTAGAAAAACATTGTTTTGATCTCTTTGTAAGTAAGGTATTTTTTTATTATAATCATGCATCTTTATGATATTTTATCAAGGATACTAATGAAAATCCCAAACTGTTAAGATGGATATTATTTCTTCAAGAGTTTGACCTCTAGATTAAGGATAATAAGGGATATGAAAATATAGTGGTTGACCACATGAGTAGGTCACCTCACACTATTAGTGTATAACCAGTACTAGAGACTAGTTTGGATGATTTATTAACTATTGAGTAATTATAAAAACTTACTCAAGTATCCTAGTATGATGACATTGTAAATTTTTTGGTCATAGTAAACATGCCTTATTTCTTCTCTAAGTATAAAACTGCTAAATTAAAATCAGAATCAAAACACTAGGTTTGGGAATACCATTTTTATAGAAAATTTAGAATGAAAAATTCATTAGAATATTCATTCCTTAGGAAGAAATAAATTTTGTGCTTTATTTTTGTCATAAAATTGCATGTGAAGGACATTTTTGAACTTAATGAAATTATACAAAATTTTTGGAAGATGGAATTTTCATTCCATTTTTAAAAATTATCATAATTATTGTTAAAAAATGGCCAAAATTCATGTTTTCTAGTGGAATATCTAAAATACAGAAAATGACCAAAATTCAATTAAATTTTTTTGATATATTTTATGTATAGGGAATTGAATTCAAATGTTTATTTCTTATATCATTTATATTTTCCTATATCTAATTTTTAGTAGAATATGTTTCGAAATTTAGTGAAGTTAAATCCACTCAGGCTAATGACTCAAAAACCATAATTGAATTTCTAAAATCAATCTTATTTTGTATATTTGGAATACCTATATCTATAATCAATTACCAAGAAACCCATTTATACAATAATAACATGAATTCCCTACTAAGAAAACATGGAGTGCACTGTAAAACCACCACTACCTACCACCCATAGACAAATGGACTCGTAGAGGTGTCCAATAGAGAAGTCAAAAGGATCTTAGAGAAGTTGGTACATCCTAACTAAAAGGACTAGAGTAATAAAATAAAACATTAACTCTGGGAATACAGAACCACCTATAAGACTCTATTTTGTTTTTCTCTCTATAGAATTGTTAATGGTAAAAATTGACACTTTCCTATTGAGATTCACTACAAGGCCTACTTGACTATCAAATGAGTAAACCTGGAGTTTAGAAATTCTGGAGAAAAAAATAAACTAAAAATAGAGGAACTTGATGAATTAAGGGGATAATTATATAAGAAATTACTATTGTACGAGGAGAAAACCAAATCTTACCAAGAAAAATTAATCCATAAAAGAGAAATTAAAACTAGAGATAGAGTACTACTAATTTATTTAAAGATGAAACTTTTTTTAAGTCAGATTTTTTTCAAATGGATTGGACCATACATTGTTACTAATACTTTTCTTTTTGGTGTAGTTGATATTGAAGGAGAAGGTTCAAATAATCCCTTCCTAGTGAACGATCGATAACTAAATAATCACGATGATGGATTTTCAAAAGAACCTAAGGAGGAGTTTAGACTCTTCCATACTATTGAAACATAAGTAAATATAGGTTGTATCTTTCCTTTATTAAGGTATATCTATTTATTTTATTTTGAACCATGATTTTATTCTAGTTTTTTATTTTATTTTGAATAGTATTTCATAAAACAAATTCATACTAAAATTAAATGGGGGAGAGTATTAGAACCAAGTGCTGGGGAAGAGATTGACCAAAATCTTTAATAAAATTTTCTGCAAATACCCATTTTTTGTTTTAAATATATTTTTTTCTTTAAATAAAAAAATAAAATAAAAAATAAAAAAATATGAATTTATACATAATTTTATAGGATTTTATTTTCTGTAGATAAAAAACATGTTCTGTAAAAAACATGTCTTCTATAAATAAAGTATTGAGTAGTGTTCTATTTTTTTTCCTACATTTCTTGAACATCATTTATGTCTTGCCTAATTTGAAAATACTATTCTAGAGTTAAGTAATTCAAAAGTTCTTTAACTATACGAATTTAAGTGATCAAAAAGTTATTTTTTTCACTAATTTTATTCAGGTTTGTTCTTAGATATAGGAGATTGAGTTTGAGTAAAAAGATTTATGTAGAATCGATTTTATAACATTAATTCACTAGAATATTTAACTTTAGCTATGGTAATATAACATCAATGAGATAATACACCTTCAATATCCAACTTAAATTAATAAATATTAGTCCACCGAACCTAGAATAAAAATGGGTAATTAGGAAACCATGATGGATATCTAAGACAATCACACTGGGTGTGTTTCTGTAATTAAATTTAATCATTTCAATAAGTATTATGCATAGTACTTTGCATAGGATTCTAGCTGAGAAAAAAGTTAAATAAAGGGCCTTATAAAAAATTGATCTATTTAGGTGAGGAGGATATTTAACCCATAAAATAGGTAAAATTTAATTATAACACATTAATTTAAGTGGTATCAACAAAGTTAAAAATCAATCTCTAGTGTTAGGAAACGTTGGAAAAAGAAAATAATGGAAGTGCTTTTTGTTAAAACATCTATTCCACTTAAATATAATTTGATCCAATAATGAACTAAAAATTTGATTAAATTTAAGTGATTAGTGATTTGATTCCCATATGAGGAAGTATTATCCTCATGGTGAATGAGTCTCTATTTATTTCTTCTCTGGATGGTAAATTTAGAGATAGACATAATGAATTTCATTTTGAATAAATTGGCACTCAATGATCATAGTGCTCGTGTGTGTAGTAGTTTTTGTATGGGATAGTTATGTGAGTTGTAATATTAAACATTTACTATCATCTATTAATTTTAAATAACCCATATTGTAGTTCGAATCCTAGGTTAATATTAATTTTTATGACTTTATGAAATTGGAACTTAATTATCAATTGGATTTAAATTTGGTGTTTATTGATGTGTACATATTTTGATATAAATTTTGGAGCCATGATTTGAAGGAAATTATTTCTTTTTTACTTATTAGGATGAAATTTAATTTTAGATAAATACATCACTTAGTAAAAATGTGAACTTTTTCAAGTTGGGAAATTACAAAGGCAAGGAGTGACCATGACATACACAGTCACTATGTTTACAATGGGTACTTACCATGTTCTACCCCTTCATGAACCTACTATCACATGGTATTTATGGTGTTATTGCCTTCAACATAATTTTTTTACTTCTCAAAGTCACCTATCCACCTTACTTCACCCTATACTCGTTGAAGATAAACCTACCGTGAGTTTTATCAACTGACCGTGTGTTCAAAAATTCCACAAATGAAAAAATATGACCACATAAAAAAATTATTTAACATGACACAACTCTCATGGTATGCATAACCACTATGATCCATTAATTTTCATCCACTATGTCATAGTGATTATGCTACCCATGACCTTCATAGTAGGTAAGCTTACCGAAATATTTATCCACTTACCCTACTGCACCTCTACCTTCTAATATTATATCACATACTCTAAACCTCATTTTCCACTAAAGAGAAGGACCCCTATTGAATGATAATTGAAGGAGATCTATAGGCTAGGTGATGCTCCAATGGTTTCCACCACTATTTATCTTCCACCCTTAGGAAAACAGGATGCTGCCTACCCGATCATCCACACCTTCTTTTCCCACCCCGATATTTGATACAATGACAGAGTGAATTCACTTTACCAGGAGACTTACAACTACACTCCACTCCAATAAGGTCTTCACATTGACTAAGGGTGAAATCCAGCCAAATGTGCCATGGGCGAAGCCAAACTACTTGCGCAACATATGAGGGAGCTCTAGAATTTCAATATATAGTGAAGAATATTGCTACTTGTCGACACCAAAGTTGTGTGACATAGGACCAAGCTCCCATATGAAGAAAATAAGGGAGTCTTTTTAAAATATTTTTTTGAGAATATCCCTTCACTATTAAATAGATCCACTGACGGGTATCTGTTTCAAACAAGAGGTAAGCATGAAAATCTAATATTTAGGTAAGGTGTAACACCACTAATAAATAAATGGTTTTCATTCATCAACCAATGATGGGAGAATCTAATTTTCAGATACCAGAAAAGTAACATCTTGAGGATGAGAAAATTATTTCTTGGAAATTTATACACATATCAAGGCCCAAAACTAAAATCCCATGACTATTCATACTTACCCGCTATGATATGAAGCATGGGATCACTCCAACCTCAAAAATATACTTGACTAGATAATGGAAGAGCAATGATGTCTCATAGAATTCATCCAAACCATTCCTTCTAGAAAAGTCTCAACCACCAAGTTAAATGTTAACATCCTCCCTACTCAAAGTAGACATTCCATATTTCAATGAAGAAACATGTTCCCCTCTCATGAATAAAACATTATAAGATGAACATTAATATATATAAAGATATCACTACATGGGGAAAAATAAACACTCTTAGGCTTAGAGAAATGGATAATACTCACGCACTACTAACCACTACTCTTGTTTTATTCTCATTTATTGTTTAACCTCTAATTTTAGAACAATAGAACCTAAGTGGTTTATCCAAGGAGAATACCCTTACTATCCCTACAGATGAATTTTATTCCTTCAATGCTATTATTAACTCATCTATATAATTTAATGGGTTTTTAGTTGAGGTTTATTCTGATTTTTCCTTTTAAGTTTTTATATTTATCTTTGGCATTACACACACAATCCAATTGGATTAAATCCAATAAATGTGATAGAAAACATTGGGGGTAATTGAAGGGTGAATGTAGGTATAAAAACACTATGCTAGTAAAATGTGGGAAATATAGAGATTTTTACATTTCCCTATCTGAAAAAATTTCATGATGTAAGTAATTAGTTGGATTCAATTGATGAGAGGGTTATTAGAGACAAATTGAATAATTATTCAATATATAGATGAAGTAATAATCCAAGGATGGACCACAAATTATTTAATTATTTTTAAACCAAGAAATTTAACTTAATATTTATTTAAAAGTGAGCCCAAAAAATATCATTTCAACACACACACCAAAATATCATCTCTAGAGACAATATGAGTCCAAATTTTGTTGTATATCTCAGGGATTAATTTTTTTTGGTGGAGATATATAGCAGAGGCATGAATCACCAATATATGATTTACACCCAGGTGGAGATCATAAATTTCCAAATGGACTAACTCTAGTGTATCTATGATGGTGTTTATCCCTAGACCCACGTCAAGGAGGAATTCATCATCAATTTAAAAATGTACCAAATCTAATGTATTAATGATGGTATATATGCCTATAACCATTTGTGAACCACATCCAATTAGAATTTATTAGGAATTTTAAAATTGAACAACTCTAGTTCTTTAGTGATGGTGTTTATACCCATACCAATACATGAGACACACACATGAGGACATAATTATTCACATTTTATGGTCCAATGCTAGTGAAATAGTGAATTTTTTTTAACCTATACCCATTTATAGGATATGGCCAAGACATACTCATTATGTTTCAAGTATTTGGAATCTAATTTATGATATCTTAATGTTTGAGGGAGCTCAAATCACTCAAGTAATTATAAGATATTAGGTCATCAAGATTGTGTGAGTAACAAAATATTAACAATGACTTAGAAAATTAAATAAACTTCATTAATTTATACATAAAAAATATGGCGGAACCTATAAATTTCATAGTATCTCACATATCTCCCAAAAAACATTCCTAAAAGTAAAATTATATGATAACATATGATTAGAAGATTCCCCAAGTTCATATATCTTTCACACTAGGTTGGTTATAGTTTGACATGGTTGATCTAGCATTCTAAGTCCATTCATAACATTTTATTGCAATGATGCTTTACTTGAAACTACATCGATTATGGACTTCTTGGTTTCCTCACTAAGTTATTTCTCTTCCTCTAATGTCTTTTTATCCATGCTGAGAATATAATGTAGGAGGGATATTTTATGTTTAATCTTATCAAATTTATCTTTCCCTTTAATAACAAATGTTGGATGTTTTTCTACTACCACCAAATTCATAGAGGATTCCTGAATGGATTAATTATAAGGATGTGTAGTAGAGGGTGAGGGCTCTACCAATTCCAGATCCAGTTCAACGTACCTTTACTTCTCTTAGATAATGATCACCTATTTCACCATAGCATATAGTGCACAATAATCAAAACCATTATGGAAAAGAGTGGGGAACATATGCTAGAGGTAACATAGCCACTCTTTAAAACTGTGGTGTATGACCTTAGTGATAAGTACCTAGATGTCCTTCCACACTTGTCACATGAATTTCTATTCGAATACTATATACTCTGAGCCTTGACTCAAGCACAGTCTGGAAATAGTTATTTATTTAGGAACCAATATACTGTGTGGGGGTTTCTCATTCATATCATCCATGGGATTCGAGACAAAAACTAGTTTCATATCAACTATTATTACAATATGAGCCCTTAGAGTAGCTAGATATGGGGCATCCAAACTCTAGGATGAAGCTATTGAGACAAAACATATACATTCATTTATTTGAATTACCCAAATATTATAGTTGAGTTATGAATGTTTGGATACATACCGATGTATGCTATGGAAGAAGCTTCTTTAGAATTCATGAACTCATCATGAGGAAAATTCTGATTAATTTCTTATAGAATGATGGTATTATCACTGAGGAGATATATCGATACTAACAAAGGTCATAATTAAATCTCTATTTAATATGAAATACCAAAATAGTCACCTATCCTTATTCAATGATGTGTTGACTTTGTCAAGAGGGGTGATTATTTATGTATGAGGCCTCCATGAGAGTATATGAATTATCTAAATCAAAGGGAAAGAGATATACTATATCAAAATAAGGTATTGAGTATGATAATACATGGGCTTCAAATGTTTCCATTTCTGTAATTACTTCTTTGAGAATTGATAGTACTATGTGAGGCGGAGGAGTATGATCCATCACATCCCATTACTCTAAACCTGATGGATCAATTGTTAATAACCCTACCTTATTACCATTAGGCCTCAAGTATGTCTGAGTATTTTTTGGTATTATCAGGTGATGAATCACCTATAATTGTTATTGAACCCCCAATATTATTATATCTTCCAATGATCCTATAAGAATTTTGGAAATTGAATTCCATTTGGATACTAATACCACTATCACTAGAATTTCCTAATCAACAGCTTTATGGTCAAAATAGGTCATGAAAAGTTACTAAATTAATCCATATAACATGCATGAAAAATACAATATTCACTTATTAACCTTGGATGGATTATATTATTTAGTTTCCTCAAATTATTTGTCTTTATAATATCTATAAAAGAAAGCCCCTTAGATGGAATAGATTCTTAAGGTGCTAGAGGAGGAATTGGAAGTGACACTAGAATCATTACTTTAGGAATATCTTAAACCACCTACATGTTCCCCATATGTTTGTTGAAACCATATAAGAAAACAAAAAGACTATGAAGAGAACCCCAGATATTTCAGATCCCAAGGAAAGGTTCAAAGAGTTCAAAAGGAAAATTAAAACACTTCCAAAGAACCTCTCGATGGACTAGCTTTATAGGCCTATGCGGCGGCACTACGTGACTGACCTACATGGCAGCACTGTGTGACTGAACTTCGTGGTGGAGCTATGTGACTGACCTACGTGGTAGAGCTCCATGCCAGAACATGTTTGTGCCCCTATGCAGAGTACCTACTTGGCAGAACTGTGCGAAATACCTGCACAAGTAACATTTCTTCGACCAGGACCCATCTGTGCCTATAAATAGAGCCCTTGGGCTCCCCATTTCACAACTGAAAAAAATTGAAGAGACTCTATGAAGCTTCCATTGTGTAGCTCTTTCGCCTAGATCCCTCAAATTAACTCATGTAGCTCTCTAAACCATGAGAGAAGAGATAATTAAATGAGATAAGAATGTTTTGAAAGTCTTTTTAGAAATTTTACATCGGTTTGGTCCTCCTATGTAAAACACATTCTTCAGTCATCATTGATACCTGCGCACCATACCTGCATGGTATACCTACGTGGTACATCAACGCGGGGTACCTACGTGCCATACTTATGTGAGGGACCTACGCGACCAACTCAAGTACCACTTTTAAAGCTATTCATGGAAGGTTTTCTCCTTCCTTGGTTCCCTTATCTGAAAGTGACTAAGTTGATGCCACCACCAAAACCTCATGACTTGTCAAGCCTTTGGGAAAGGCACATTAGCGTGTCTCCTATTTGGGTTTTTATTTCCATAGTCAGAGGGTTCCCACATTTGTTTCATAATGGGTTTAGGATTCAAGGTGTGTTTGTGAGTTTGTATATCCATAGTCACATGGACCATTCTCCTAGAAACAGTGCTGGTAGTTCCCAATTTTGAGAATGAGGGTTTGGGTTCTATCCTCCCCTTCTTGTCTCTAAGACTCGGAACCCCAGGTCTCTAGTAGGGTAGGTAAAATTCACACTTACTTTTCCACACAAGCATAGGAGAAGTCTTCCTCCCCTACCAAGGTCAATCTAAGGGCATCCATCTTGGTATAATTCCCTCACCTTCATCCCTTCCTCCTTACATTGGACTCTTGTCCAATGTAAATAGAACAGAGGGAAGGTTCGTCACCTCACCCTCTTCCACAGTCGATGCACCCTCTTCCATCAGCAGAGGAGGAAAAGTGTGAAGTTTTATTGTTCAATCTTTCACATGCTCTTGTTTCTCACACCGATCATGACTCACGTGGGCTTAGAGATACATGATAGTTACAAAATGTGCACAAACACTCATTTTAAGGAACTAAGAGAACTTTGATTCCCACCATAACTGAAATACGTAGGAAGTCGTCTCAAGGCCTAAGCTCACTAGATGTCCTCTTCATAAATCCAATCATAATTACCTCAATTTTGGAAACCTCCTTAGGAATAAACCCCAAATTAAACCCCCCAAGTCATCAAGGCATCCTTTTCAGGATGTAATCCCAAAATTATTTCTTTCAAAGGATCATACTATCCTATGAGACCTATTGAACTGTGTGGGCTTTGATTCCCATATATATGGGATACGTAGGAAGTCTCTTTGTGGTTCAAACCCAACACTTCAAATCAACCCTGTTCTCCTTAGGCCATATTCCCAACATGGTCTGATCCTACTTGGGAACCCATATCCTTTCCAAGCTATCCTTGGGTTTCTTCAATATATGTCCCACACTATGTTCTAACTAAGAACCTTCTGCTTAGAGGTCCTTATCACATGAATTTAAAAGGTATGATGTGTTCCATTCAGTGGCACCGAACTACGATGGTTCTGATTCCTTTCACATGGATACATAGGTAGTCCATCTTATGGGCACAATCCCAAAATCAAAACTAAACCTTCATCTCTCTGGATGATAATAAAATTCCAGAGTGCCCCACTGAGTGGCTTAAAAACTAGTATCATCACAAAAAATGAGTAAAATAATCTCTAAGAAATATATTAGAGGATAATATTGATGGAAAACCTCAAATACATACATATATTTCCATTAATGAAAAACCTTGAATGCATACCAATGATTCTAAATTTTACACATGTTAATATGTGATTGCGAATTCCAAGGGATAATTATGATATAATTGGTAAATTAATAAGGATTCCTGAAAATATCTTAAATTTACAAAGATAGTCTCGGAGTAGACAATAATTCCCCCCAAAAGGGTGTGATGAGTCTGACCTCCCATCCTCTTGACCAATGCACATTCTTAAGTATCGTAAAGGTCAAACTTAACAAAAACACCTAACTTTGGAAAGCAGGGCCTCTTTGGATAAATAAATGTTGGAAGTTTCTGGTTCCATGAATAAATCTAATGGAAACCGCTTGGAAAAAATGATTCTTAAAACTAGAACACACATTTCAAGGAACTACGAAACAAAAATGGTGAACCTGGCGTGAATCTTTAACCAAGTTAATGATGGTACCCACTTGTTAGGCCCCTTTCAATTTATAATGGAAGGTTAGACAAAGGAATCAATCATGCATGTATCTATCTAAAAAGATGTTGCTTTAATGAAGTTTGTTATTCTTACTTTTTTTCTTCTCAGAATTCCCATCATTCTAAAAATGGCTTTCTCTAAGACAACATCTGTGAACTTCCCGACCATTTCTCAAGATGGATCTTCATCCACAGGAAGGATGTCATCACCAACCCAGTGTTTTCAATGATAGGTCTCTAATGTGCTGGTAAAAGAACATCACCAACATGGTATAATCCTGACTTTGGAGGCTGCTCGACAGGCCCTCCAGTCAACAATAATCCTCAATCATCTGGCCAACGACGACCAATGATCAAGAAGAAAATGGTGCCAACCATCGTTTCCAAACGTTTCAGGTCCATATCACCAGAATAAAACAATCAATCTCTCCTGTACTATAGAGAGGTGGATCAAGTGGCCACTCAAAACCTCAATTCAAGAATGCAAGAGTCCTTCTTAAGGACTCCCATCAGCAATCTCCGCCAGAATCGCACGGTTGTAAACCTCCAATATGATGGGGTTATTGCCTATAGACGTTTGGCCTTGGTCTCTCAAACCCGGGCACGCAAGATGAACTGCCAGGGACAACGATCGGTTAATAGGGAGTAGGTTCTCACCTCTTCCTCCTTTGGAGAAGTCCATCAATTTAACTTGATGGAAAAAAACGAGTGGGCATATACACCCATCCATCCTAATTTTTCAACTCAGTAGGCTCGTCTGATAGCAACCCACCAATCCCACCAGATAAACCTGGTGGAGTACCGTGAACATGCACATAAGCCTTCTTACAAGTTATTATCCAGTCAGCAGGCTCGTCTAACTGCATTTAAAGAATATCACCAATCTAATTTGGTGGAAACTGGTAAATAGAAACATATACCTATTTAAAATCACCAATTTTGTCAACAATATCATTTTCCAGTATTGAAGGAAGTCCATTAACCATACTTGACAAAAAATATCCAGCAAGCACATACACCTACCAATGTTCATCAAGCCTACCAACATCTCATTTGGTAGCACCTGGAGAAGTAAGTCGGAAAGATCAAACGAAAAATTTGGGGCAGACCCAACTCTCTTCCCCCATGCATGAGTACTATCAATACCCATTGACAGTAAAAGGAGGAAAGGAGCAGACACATACACCTACTCCCGATAAGGAATGGATGTATATTCCCATTCCGTCCACTGAAGTCACCAAACATATTCTATCAATGGTGAAAGAGAAAACAAAAATCTCTGCCCATATTCTGGAAACATGCTAGGATATTTTAACTAATTCAATAGTATCAGGGGAAAAAAATACATAAATCTATCCCCACACATGGTATGACACATTAAAATTCCATACCGGAGCACATACACACCTCTGTTCCAATCTAGGAGGGTCATGGGGCATACTCCTTCATATCATATGGAAAACAAGATTGGGAACGTACACCCTTTCCAATTAGAGGTAATTGGTTTGTTCTGGTAACCAATATAGGGTAGGCACATACACTTTCCCATGATAACCACTTTTCCCAACAAGTGGCCCCAACTAAGTATAAGATAACATCCAAAAAGAAGTCTCACCAAGAACTATTTGAAAATCAAGAGTTAAGATGCAATTTGGATCCTCTTAATGATAGAGTTCATGAACACCTCAGAAATATATCTGTTGCATCTCAAGATCCTACCCTATCATTTCTAAATTTTGGGAGTGGTAGTTGTAATTCTGAAGTTCCTCATCAGACACTTCTTCATGAAATCTTTCTTCATGAAAATTCAGTCAATCCAGAGTGCCTATCTCTAGATGAGATCCACGAAAAACCTCCGTGTGGCTAGAAGACCATGGAGCAAGAAGATTTATCCCTTGCTGTAATCCATCATGGTGATCCTCCCCATGATGCCATTCTCTACAAAAGTCCTCTCTGTAGTAGTATTTCACATTGTCAAGGCAATTCTATAATTTACAATGTAGAAACTAGAAATCCATCCTATCTTGAGGCACTTGAAAATAGAAGGCCACTCATGTCTAATGCCTTGTCATTTACGGGTGAAACACTTTCTCAACCAGAAGATATCTTAAGGGAACGATCATTCTCAGAACCTCCCTTGGGTCATTTGTCTTCTAGTACACAACATCCACTTTGGTTAGATCAAGTGGAGAAACCTCTAGTAAAAGATGATGAAGATGTGTGAAAAATGAGGAAATAATTAGATAAAGGAGAAATACCAGTCATTTTCTGGCCTTTGGAAAATTCTCAGTATAACATTCCATAATTGATAATAGAAGATTGCATTCATGATATTTGCCTCAACTTATGGAAAAATATTCGTCATTTGAAAACCAAAGTATTACCATATGATGAATATAAAAATCATATAATGGTGATAGAAGGGTTGCAAAGACACATTGACTTGGCATCTCTCTCAGTTTCTCAACATCCGAAGGTTGAAAAACAGCAGAGAACCCTTCAACGTACATGTCTCAATTCTCTAAAGAGGCTACACCAGTTAATTTCTGATTCCCCATCTGGTGTTCGTATCAGAGGATGGGGTGAATATGGAGTGTTGTATTTCAATGCACTCAAAAATCATTAAAGTCCGCTAAAAGTGGTCTCATGCAATGTTAATACCCACGGTCGACCACAATCAATATATTTTGTATGTAATCAAATGTACACTCAAGAATAGGCCTCAACCGGTTCTCATCAAAATCAATCCCAAAGAAAAGAAGTTGTTGAGATACTTTTTCATTAAGAATATGAGAATATTGAGAAGGCATCTCCCTTAGAGGATGTCAGGCATCAGAGAATGGAAATGTCTGAAATAGCACAACGATCTTCTAAAATAGGCGATTTAATTGATTGTCAAATGATACACCCAGCTAATGTCCGAACCAAAATCTGGAAAATCAGAAGAGTGGTTGCATGAATTTCATTCATAGAAGTTCAAGAATCACCTTGTCTTTCCAGGATGGTGGCTCATTTAATTCAACCTTCAAATTCATTAAACAATGTTCGATGATTTGATGAAGAAGAATAGGAACAACCCCAACCTACAGGGTTGGAGGCTTTTTCATATCTACAATCCCTTCCTCAACAGAAGTCAGTTTTCTCCCGATTAGGGAAGAAGCCATAAAGAAATCATACAACCAAACTATCAAATGATTCCCTTCAGGTTACTATTCGCCAAACAGTTCCAAGGAATTCTTCATATAGGAGAACATATTCTCATGGAAGACACGAAGGGAGACGATCTAGCAGAAGCACTAATAGAATACCATCAATATATTATGTGTTAGTGAATGTTATTAATTCCATTGCAGAAGATCCTCCAGAAAATAATTCTAGTTCTTGGGAATCAGAAGATGATGTTCTTGTACATAATACGGTACACACCAAAGAAAATGAAGAAGGTGTGCATACCCAAAATCAGAGGCTTACCCAGAATCTAGGTATGCCTTCAAATAACCAACTCCCCCCTCTTAGAAAGGTATATAACAAGGGGAAAGGAAAAATTCAGATCACATCTCACTTTTCCATTGGAGAAGTTCAATCTCTTTCACTTGAAGAGATATTTTCACAAAAATAAGAGGAAATGAATGAGTTGAATAGACTCAACACAGATTTACTTCAAAACAACATTTTTTCTAGACGTACTCCCCAGGAAAGTCCTCAACATGCAGATCCTGTAATAGTTCTTCAGCAAAGAGGATTTGTAGTCACTACAGATGCTGATAATGAATTCCCTTCATTGGGTACACAATCAAGGAAGAAACATATACATCCTGATAGGCCCGTTTCCGTGGGTTATCCAAGACAGATATCAACATCACTATTAGTGGTTTTACTTGTCGTTTCACCAGCTCAAGCTTTGGTTACTATACCTTCACAGAATCCATCTCATTTGGATGCCTCCAAAATGCTTATGAACACAATTGAGGAATTAACGACTCGATTGGAAGCTATGGAGGAATGATGTGCACCAGTTCAGCCGGAAAAGAGAGCTTACCCTGAATGGGTGGATGAAATTCCTCCCCCACCAAATTTTGTGAATACCATATTCCCAATATTTAATGGTTTGGGAGATCCAAAACAACACTAAACACATTATGTTTCTCATTGTGTTCCCATGATGGGAACTTCTCAACAACAATAAGTAGTTAAGTTTAGGTATTTTTTGTAGTCATTACAAGGACCAACCTTTTTCTGGTATACAAGTTTGCAATCTCGATCAATTATTATATGGGAAGGTCTCTGTTAAAAATTCCATCTTCAATTTAGCTCAACGCTACCAAAGATGATAGTTTTTGATCTTACCTATTGTAGAAAAAAGGAGAATGAAGGAGTTTCAGATTTCATTGCACAATAGAAAGGATTAACATATTTTTTAATTCTAGAACTCCCTGAAGAAGAGTTTATAACAATTTGTGTGGAAAATATACATGATGAATTATGCACACCATTGATTCCTATGAAATATACAGGAGGGTTTTGAGACCTTAATTAAATCGTTCAACAGATAGAAGAATATATTATAGAAACTAAGGATAAAACTCATGCAATTCCATTAGCTCTGGGGAGGAGGATAGGAAAAGTAGAAGTTGCTACAATCACACTCAAACAGACACTTGTACCTAATTATACTTCAAGATCCTCATAATATCGAAGGGCTCCGCCTCCCGAGCATCCTCAACAATGATCGTCTTGTCAATATGATCAAAGAGATCAATGGCAAAAATAGTTTGAGGAATTAAAGAATAAAGTTTATTCTTTTAGGAACGGACAATTTCTTGGTTACTTCATCTCAGCCTTAGAAATTTTTTTTGTTTATTTTCCAAGGCCAATGAAGCCAAATAAAGATAGAGATGAAGATCTTCCGAATTATTATCCCTTTCACCAGATGTTGGGACACCCCATTCAAGTGTGTTTTGTTTTCAAAGACCTTCTAAAAAAGATGGTAGACTCTGGACAAGTAAAACTAAAAAGTTCATCAGCTCAAGTAGCATGTGTTATTGCTACTGATCCAGAGGAAGAGGGATAATGGAAAGAGGCCAAAAGTAAAAGTGTACAGAAATATAATGATTGGATGATCAGAAAAATGATCAACTAGAATCATAACATTTTATGAACACAGTTGAAACAACCAATTGTGTCTTCTGCCACTCCTTCCACAGTAAAATCATCTTCATCATAAGGTCATTTCTCAAAGAAGCGAAGTAATCATAAAGACAAAGAGAATTTAGAAGAATATGTGATCGTGTTAAGGGAAAAGTTTTCCTTGACCCTGGAATATTTTCTGCCATCTGTTTCAAAAACATGGGCACCGCCCCACCAAATGGCATAACTAGAATTAACCTGTCAACAAGAATCTTCGTTGGATAAAGAATTAATCTTTGGTTATATTAATGTTATCGATTTAATAGATCCTTATTCCAATGTTGATTATGATTATAATGAGCCATAATTCCTTATGCCTAATTGGGGAATAAGAGGAAAAGGCCAAGGTTAAGGATACATGAGAATACATGGGAATTCTAGAAACCACCATTTTAACTCTACCCCTGCTTGAACCATATATGTGGTAGAAACTCATGGAAGGTCCCTTCAGCGGGATCAATAGGAACATGGAGTTTCTTCTATGAAATACAGGCTCGGTTCTGACACAATTATTTTGGAAGACCGATTAGAAGACATTATGTCTTCCTATAAGCAAATGAATAGACCTAGTCAGTCTAATTTACCAAATCCTGGAGTATTTCCAGCTTCTGCTCCGACACAAAGTACATCTACATCAGAAGCATTGAATTTTAAAGAACCTACAAAACCAAATCTCCATTCTGGGAAACGTAGACCTTTGGACCAAAAGTATGATGTCTTGAAACAATTTTCCCAATTACCATCAAAGTTATCAATTCTGGATGCATTGAATCTATCAAAAGATCTTCAAGAGGCACTCATCAAGGCTATGTCAAGTCCTCAAGAGTTTGAAACTGAAATTTCTACTGTTAAAGTTTACCGTATAGATAATGATTCCACATAATTTCATGTAGTCATATCTTTTACACATAAAGATGAATACCATGTGGTGAATGGGCATATCGAACCCTTGTATTTTTCTGGAAAGGTTAATGATGTAGACATCTGATGATCCTTCATTGATAATGGCTTTGGGGTCAACCTCATTCCCATTTGTATACATCGTCGACTAGGTTTAACTAAATCTAATTTATCTCCTTCCAATTTAATGATTCCAGGATATGACAAGAATGAACAAGAAGCTCTGGGTTAGATTACACTCAGAACTCAGTTAGGAGATCTTGTGTCTAATTCAGATTTCATGGTTGTTTGTCAGGACACAACCTTCAATATTCTGCTTGGATGGCCTTGGTTGCATCAACATGTAGCCATACCTTTATCATACCACCAATGTATGAAATACTGTTTCAATGGTCAAATCAGAACATTTTATGGTGACAAGGATCCAATCAAAACATGTAAATCTCAATACATTGAGGTATAGTTTTATCACACAAAAGGAACAAAGCCCATAACAAAGGAGATAACCAGAGTTAATTATCTAAATGGACTGGAAAAGATCCCAGCAAATCAATTCATACATTTGAGTATAGATTATGTGATACCCATTAATGAAATTGAAAAGGTAAAACTAAATCTAAAGACTTGTTTAGTAATTTCCATAATGTCAATTGTGGAAACTTATCATGACAACATGAGAGAAATTATTGATACACCAAGCAATGATGGAAGCTTGAATGGAGATGATTTATTTTCATCTTCTAAACTACCAAAATCCTGTACTTCATTAATCTAAGTAGAAGAAATTGTACCAATTCTAAAGGAAGACACATATATTGATTCTCAATCCATCACTACCTCTTTATTACCAAAGGAAATCCCTTTATCATTGGTAGGGTTAGATATGATGGACTCTTCTTCGGGATATTCAAGTATTGATTTCTCCCCTAATTGTGGAAGTTTTGCCTCATCATCTACAATGCAAGTGGAAATAGAAGAGGTAACACATAATTAATAAGAAGAGGAAGATCTTAGGGATTCACTTCTAGCATTTGATGAAGGTCTCTCTACCACTATGGATGAAATTAGAGAAATAAATATGGGTATAGAAGAAGATCCATTTTCTACACTAATTAGTGCGGCTATGAACTATGAAGAGAAAGAGGTGTATATTTATTTTTTTAAAGAAACATTGAGATATATTTTCATGGAATTATACAGAAATTCCAGGTCTTAATCTTGATGTAGCCACCCATAATTTGGGGTTGCTAGAAGAACATCATGGATTCAAGAAAGCAGTAAGAATAACACAACCAACTCATGCCTCTAAAATTGAAGTTGAAGTTAATAATATTATAAAGGATAACTTTGTTATGGAAGTTTAGTATCCCAAATGGCTGGCCAAATATTGTCCCAGTGAAAAAGAAGAATGGGAAAATTAGATTCTGCATTGATTTCAGATATCTTAACCAGTATTGTCCTAAAGATGATTTTATAGTTTTGATTACATAACTTATAATTTATACAATGGCTGGATATGAATCTCTTTACATCATGGATGGATACTCTGGGTATAATCAAATCCGTATGTCCCTAGAGGATGAAGAATCTACAGCCTTTAGAGCCCCTGAAGGTGTGTTTTGCTATCGGGTAATGCCCTTTGGCTTAATGAATGTAGGTGCAACATATCAACGTGCAATGCATCATATCTCCAAATTATTCTTAGGGAAATTTGTTGAATGTTATGTGGATGATTTGGTCGTCAAATCGAAACAACTTTCCAATCACTTGGCTGATTTGGAAACCATATTCAATAATCCTCGGCAACACAATTTGAAGATGAACCCCTTGAAATGTGATTTCAGGGTAACCTCAAGAAAATTCTGTGGCTTAATTGTACGCCATCATGGTATCGAAGTTGATCCAGAGAAAACAAAATAAATCCTTTGTATGTCACCTCCTTTAAATTTGAAATAATTAAGAGGACTCCAAGGACACTTGGCCTATATTTGGCGCTTCATTTCCAATTTGGCAGGCAAGTGTTTTCCCTTCATCAGATTAATGAAGAATGGAGTTACCTGCCAATGGAATGAAGATTACCAAGAATCATTTGATATCCTCAAGAAATACCTCTTAAGTCCACCAGTATTAATGCCACCTATTTAAGGAAGACTACTTATTCTCTACATGATAGCTTTAGAGTGATAACTAGGTGCCTTCCTCGCCCAAAATAATGATGTTGGGAATTTTTGGACTCCTCATGTATTAATCATGTTTTAATGATCACAAATATCATTAATAATCCAAAATCTCATTCAACATAGTTAAATACTATAAATCATATCCAATCATGTGTATTTATGTTTCAAGTTACCTCATGCTTTATAATGGTTATGCTCAATCCATTTCATGCATATTATTGTTTAAGTCTGAATACAATTATTTGGCTATGTACAAGACACCGTGAAGCCGGACACAGTAAGCCAGACACAGTGAGCCAGACACCATAAAGACTAGACACTGTGATCAAGACACCATGAAGCCTGACACAATGAGCCAGACACTATGAAGACCAGACATCGTGAAGCGAGACACCATGAACAAGACACCGTGACACTCAGACTGTGACACTCAGTCATTGTGAACAAGACACTACGAGAAAGACACCGTGACACTCAAATACCGGGAACAAGACATCGTGGCACTCAGATACCATGAAGGAGACACCATTCTCATAACTTACTATGACACCGTTTCTTAAACTATTTTTTTGTCTTTCAATTTAATTCTTAACGGTCATATTTGATATCTTTAATGCACTGACATAATTAATGTTTCTTTGTAGACATAGTACGAGGTACTAGGTACGAAACAAATGGAACCTGTCGGCTAAATCTCATGCATTATAAGATAAAGAGTGGAGAATGCCCAAGAGAAAATGGGCATGATACTGAATGAAATACAATCCTACGAGCACGACCACGAAGAACACTTCGCAAGATTTTCAAAGAAATCATTTTCACGTGCATGCAATCTGACTTTACTGAAGAACATACGAAGTACACTAGAATCCAGAGAACATATTCACATTGTCAAAACTCGTGAAGAACACAAGCTGAATTTTGATACTCTATTTTTCAAGACAAACACTAGAGAAGGACTCAGAAGCATTTCTACTTAATAAAATGTGTCCATAGATGCACTTCAAATTACTAGAGAATTATAAACTCATATCTACTCTCTCTTAGTGATTATTTTACTTACATCCTGAGTAGTGTGTGTACTCTGTATATTCTACACACATACTGACTCCTATGCTAAACTGAAGGATTTCTAAATAATTACACTAAACTCTTTATACTTTTGTTTACCCATGAAAACTGTGGAAGAGGTACCTGTGTGGCCTGGTTATTGTTTTTGTCTACCCACGACAACTGTGGAAGAGGTCCATGTGTGGCCTGGTTATTGTTTTTTTCTACCCACGAAAACTCTGGAAGAGGTCCCTGTGTGACCTGGATAGTCTGTGCACTGTAGTTAACCCCGATCCAGGGTATGGATCAATGTTAATTTATATAAACTGTTTGGTGGTAGGTGATCACCAAGTGGAGTGGATTAGGCCTCGGCTTGAGACTGAACCACTTGTTTCATATTCGTTGTGCTGTCTAATTTTAGTCTTCTCTGTTTTACTGCATTATTGAATAATCCAAAAAACACTAATTTCACTTTGATAGTTAGTCTTGGAAAGAAGTTATAACTTATTTTTATTAGTAGTATAACTTTAAAAGTAATATTAATAATACATATTAAGATTACAGAGAAATAATCAATCTTCTAAGAAGTTGTTTAAACAGTCAAACTCTTATAATAGTATAACCTTGATTAACTGGGTTGTATCTATTTTTGGTGAAAACAATTTCTTTTAAAATGATATTTTTGTAACAAAAATTTTTATAGTTACTCAATTCACCCCTCCCGTCTTGAGTAAACTTCTTTGACCAACATTTGGTATCAGAGGTTGCTTTATTAGGAATATGTTTAATCTTACTCAACTGTGATTGTAGTTGTACTTTAAAGATCTGTAAATTTCTATTAATTCTAAATTTATGTCTATTTTAAAGTAACTTGTTAGTATGGATAATAGATTGGAAGGTGCTACAACCAACATACCCCCATTCTTTAATGGAACCAACTATGCTTAATGGAAAATTAAAATGAAAATGCATCTAGAGAGTATGAGCATTGAAATTTGGTCATCCATTATAGATGAATACAAAATTCATGTGACGGATAGAATTACATTGGATGAGCCTAAAAAAGTTTCTTACAATAATAATTGAAAATCCATGAATGCATTATACTACTCCTTAGGAGATTAAGAATTTAATAGTATTTCTGCCTGTAAAACTGCCCATGAAATTTTGGATACCTTGTCTGTCTCACATGAAGGCATATCTATGTGTAAAGGAAATGAGACTTAATACTTATACTATAAAATATGATAATTTTAAGATGAATCCTGATGAGACTATTTCTAACATGTATCTCAGGTTCAATGAGATTGTCAACATAATGACTTCTCTTGGAAGAGAAGTCACTACAAAAGAATAGATCAGGAGAATCCTTATATGTCTACCTGACAGATGGAGGGGAACCTCTATCTCTATTAGAGAATCATGTGACATCAGAAATCTACCTTTAAAAGAAATCATTGGGAAACTGATGATGTATGAGGAAGAGTTGAAAGTCAACAAAGAAGAGGAGGATGAACCAAAGAGGAAATCTGTAGCATTTAAGACCACCTTCTCAAAGCACAAAGAAAAACGGAAACTAGAAGCATCTGTAGAAAGTTCCACCACTGAACCATCATCACCTAATAGCGATGAGGATATGGATCAACTGGCCAGAAGATTCAAACGATTTTACAAGAAGAATAACTTTTTAAGAAATCCTAACTTCAAGGGAAAGTATGATCTAAAAGGAAACTGAAAAAATGACTGTAAAAGAGGTGACAAAACTGATGAAATTGTATGCTATGAATGTAAGAACAAAGGACATATAAAGGCCAACTGTACAAATCTCAATTCTAAGAAGAACTATGAGGACATGTACAAGATGTAAAAAAAGGAAATTAAGGAAACCTGGAGTGCCTATAAGAATAGTTCAAGTGACTCAGAGAAATCAAATGATTAATAGTATAACAAATCCAATATGTGTTTTATGACAAACACATCTGAGGTAACACTGAACTCTTCTGTACATAACTCATACTACTCTGAAGAGGAAAGTGACTATGAAAATATGACTAACAAAGAAATGTTTGAATATTGCAACATGCTTGAAGATACATGCAATGAATTAAAAGATAAATATAAATCATTGAAGAAACAACATTATCTCACTGTAAATGTTAAATATGAACTTACTACTGAAAAGAGGAAAAATGATCAGCTGCTCAAAGAAAACAATAAATTAAAAATGTCTAATGAGCAATTAAAAAGTGTCTTAGAAAAGTTTACTAATGGGAAAAATACCCTTACCCAAATTCTAGGAAAACAAATTGACCGTAAATACAATACTGACATTGGTTATCAACCTGGAAAAGGAAACCTTGGTAGATCGAATTTTGTTTCCAAATATAGGACATATAATTTTGTTCCGAGTTCTGGACATAACTGAAATAGCTCAAGTCATGATATATATTCTACTGTTTTAAGTTTTTGTGGACCAAATACAGTATATTTTTCAAATACCTTACATAATGCTTATAGGAAACCTATGATACAAATATGGGTTACTAAAGCACTTATTACTAATGTTACTGGACCCAAACATGTACGGGTACTAAAATATGTCTTTACTTGATCATGTTATAGGAAAGCTACTTAAAGAGATCCTGCAAGAATCTATGGTACTTGGACAATGGGTGTTCAAGGAAAATGATAAGAGATTACTCATGCTTCAATAATCTGATAAAATTATATTGGGGACATGTCACATTTGGTGACAACGATAAAGGGAAGATCATTGGCATAGGCCATATTGGTAACTCTGATTCGATTTTTATTTCTAAAGTACTATTTGTCAATGGCTTAAAATATAATCTTCTTAGTATCTCACAATTATGTGATGATGGATATCATGTTAAATTTGAAAATGATGCCTGTAATGTCTTTAATTCTAAAGATGAATTAGTATTTTATGCATCAAGGAATTAGAATGTTTATTCTGTTAATTTAGATTCCTTAGCTTCTCAAAATGCTTCATGCTTAAGTGTATTTCATAAAGAATCTTGGCTCTGACATAGCAGACTAGGACACTGTAATGTTCACTCCCTTATAAAGCTAACTAGAAAAAAAATAGTTAAAGACTTACCCAAACATGAGTTTCCACATGACAAAGTGTGTAATCCTTGTCAAAAGGGAAAACAATACAAAATCTATTTCAAATCAAAGAAAGATGTTTCTACCTCTCAACCTCTCGAATTGGTTCACATGGATTTGTTTAGACCATCTAGGGATTCAAGTTTAAATGGGAAGCACTATGTTTATGTACTGGTAGATGAATTTTCTAGATATACCTGGACCTTTTTCATGGCTCACAAAAGTGAAGCCTACTCTTATTTTACTAAGTATGCCAAGTCTGTAGAAAATCTTAGTGGCCTTAAAATTAAATCTTTAAGAAGTGATCATGGTCGTGAGTTTGAAAATAAAGAGTTTGAATCCTTTTGCTCACAAGATGGTTACAGTCACAATTTATCTGCCCCTATAACACCTCTGTAGAATGGTGTTATAAAAAGAAGACATAGAACCCTACAAGAAATTTCTAGAATAATGCTTAGTGAATATGACCTACCTATTTATTTTTGGGATAAAGCTATTAATACAGCATGCCACATAATCAATAGATTCTTGATTAGACTAATTCTCAAAAAGACCCTGTAAGAACTTTGGAACAATAAGAAGCCTTGGGTTAATTACATTATTGTTTTTGGTTGCAAAGTCTTTATTCTCAACACTAAGGAGAATCTTGAAAAATTTTCATCCAAAAGAGATGAAATAATTTTCCATGTTACTCAATACTAAGTAAAGATTATAGAATATTCAATATGAGAAATAAATGTGTGGAAAAATCTATTCATATCAAGTTTGATGAAACAGATCCACATGAGCCTAGAACCATCCTAGAAAATCTGGAGGATGATGTATCAAATCTGAACATCAACACAAAATCCTCAAATTACTCTATGAAAGAATCTGTGAAAACTTCTAATTCTCAAAATTCCCTTCAATCGAGTCATAATGAACCAGAATCTATTGATGAACCTGAAATCACAAGTACCTCTTTTTCTAGAAATGTTAGAACCCTTAAAAACCATCCCTTAGATGCTGTTATAGGAGACTTAGAGAAATGAACACAAATTAGATCTTCTCTTATAAATCAGGTTGAAAATCAAGCCTTCTTGTCACAACTTAAACCTAAAAACATTGATGATGCCATCAATGATGAATTTTGGGTAATGGATATGCAAGAAGAACTTAATCATCATGAAAGAAACAATGTTTGAAAACTTGTTGAAAGACCCAAGGACACTTTCATAATAGGCACTAAATGGGTGTTTAGAAATAAGATTGATGTAGATGAAAATATAGTTAAGAACAAGGATAGATTAGTTGCACAAGGCTACAGTCAAGAAGAAGAAATTGACTATGAGGAGACCTTTGCTCCAGTAGCTAGACTTGAAGCCATCAGAATCCTACTTGCCTATGCTACACATCTGAATTTCAAACTATATCAAATGGATGTTAAGAGTGAATTCATAAATGGGTATATAGCTGAGGATGTCTTTGTTGAACAACCCTGGGATTTACAAATCCTCATTTTCCCAATCATATTTTCAAACTATCAAAAGCTTTTTATGGTTTAATGTAAGCTCCAAGAGCTTGGTATGACAGATTGAGTACTCTTATTATTTCTGAAGGTTTTACAAAAGGAATAGCTGATCCTACCCTCTTTATAAAATGAATTTATAATGATGTTTTAGTTGTTAAAATCTATGTAGATGATATTATTTTTGGATCTTCAAAAAATTCATTATGTATCGATTTTTCTAAAATGATGCAAAAAGAATTTTAAATGAGTTTAATGGGGGAACTAAAATTCTTTCTTGGATTTCAAATCATTCAAAATAATGGTGGAATTGTTTTAACTCAAAGTAAATACACTAGAAATCTTCTAAAACGTTTTGGATTGTAGAGCACTAAAATTAGTGACACTCCCATGAGTACCACATGTAAGCTGGATCTTGATGAAGATGGAAAATCTGTTGATCAAACCACTTATAGAGGAATGATTTGAAGTTTACTCTACTTAACTGCTAGAAGTATGGAAATGATGTTTAGTGTGTTTATGTGTGCTCGTTTTCAATAAAATCCTAAAGAATCTCATTTAAATGCTGTAAAGATAATTTTCAAATACCTCAAGCACACACCCAATATAGGACTATTCTATCCTAAAGGAAAATCATTTGAACTAGTTAGTTATTCTGATGCTGACTTCGGTGGCTATAATTTAGATAGAAATAGAACCTCTGGAATACATCACCTTTTAGGCAAGTCACTAGTATCATGGTGTAGTAAGAAAGAAAATTCTGTTGCATTATCTACTGTAGAAGCTGAATACATAGATGCTGACAGTTGTTGTGTACAAATTTTGTGGATGAAACACACATTACTAGACTATGGATATCAATTCAGACATGTTCCAATAAATTTTGACAAAACAAGTGCTATTAACATCTTAAAAAAATCATGTTTCACATTATAGGACAAAATATATTGATGTAAGACATTAATTTTAAAGAGATCATTATAAAATAGGTGATATCACCTTGGAATTCATTGGTACTAAATATCAAATTGCTGATATATTCGCTAAACCATTAAATTCTAAGAGAATAGACTACATCATATATGATATTGGAATGATAAATCTCAAATAGATATCTTACTTGTCTTACTGGTTGACATTTTACTATGTTATAATTTACTGTTTCATGATTACGGTTTCTCAGTTACTGTCTCTCATGATTACGATCTCACCGTTAGCACTTTTTACTCATGGTCTGACATTTACTGTCTCACCATAACACACACTAATTGCCTCACCGTAATGACCACTTACTGTCTCACTGTGATGACCGCTCACTCTCTCACCGTAACAACCATTCACGGTCTCACCGTGAAAATTCATTATGATTTTATTTAAACCCGTATCGCGGTAATTATTATTTCACCTCTTTTACTTTCCCGGATTTTTATTTTTGTGATGTTTGGCATTCCTAAATGATAAAACAAAGAGTTTCACTCGGTTCTTCACCCGGACATTCTCCTACTCACTCGCTTCAAACCCTTTCAACCTTGCAACTCTCTCTCTCTCTCGACCTTCAGTGGATGAAAAGAATGAAACGACCTTCTTCATCCACACCTGAGAAGTGAAGCTCAAAGAAAAAGAAGAAAACACCTAAGATGATGCCAAAAGAACCATTAAATCCAAACCTGTTAAATCACATTGTTGTTCCCGATAAAGAAATCTTCCCCAAATGGTTTTTGTCTTGAAAATCTATAGTCCTGAAAGTGATAAGAGAACAAGGCTGGTTATAATAGTTCTCAAGGGAGAATATACCCATTTATCCGAGGTTAGTAGCTCAATTCTACTAGTATGCAGATTTCTCTTTTGACTCTGGTGAAAGTTATGTTGTGAGGAGCTAGATTAATGGCCAATGATTCTCCTTTTTGTCGAGGTTGTGGGCTGCATGCCTTAGGATACCTCAAAAAGAATTTGTGATGATTATCAGAGAGAACCTTCATCTAAAACTAACTTCTTTGACCTTGAAGATGCTCTGAAAACCTTAACCGGAAATGGAACCAAGAGAAGCGCCATCACTGCTGAACTTGATGGAGAAACAAGGCTACTGTTTAAGTTTGTTCAAAATCTGGTTAGTCCAAGGAAAGGTGAATTTTCTATATTAAAGTATCAAAATGTGTTTTTGATTCATCTTATGAAGAATGGACACTAAATCAACCTATGAAAGTACATCATTCCCCATATGTGTGAGTTGATCAAGGTTACATCCGAATCCACCTCTCTGTTTTGCTCTCGGCTGATATCAGCCATGCTTGTTGCAAAAGGCGTAGTTGGACCTAATGAAGAAGTTATTATGGAATGTGAGTAATGTCTCTCTATAGCTATCATTAGGAGGATGAAGATAAACTGGAATCCTTGGAAAAAGGAATGGGTGGAAAAAACGATAAGGTTTATGAGAAGTTTAATCCTATGGATTATCCATCAAGGCCGAAAGACATTTCTGATCCTGGTTTGGAACCTTATGAACTTGTTGAGTATTCAGAAGAAGAGGAAGAAAAAACTGATGTACCTCATAGGGAAGAAGTTTTGTTGAGGAAGAAAGGACTATTGTTCCACCTGTTGTTCATGAAGAAGAAGTTCTTATCCCTAGAGATGACATCAATCTAGAAATACAACCTGAGGATAAAAGAGAAGTAGTTGTCACAGAATCTGAGAAGCAAGTCATGGAAGAGCCTGTAGTAGAAGATATCCCTGTTATGCAAGAAGAAAATCTGGAAGAATTCCATATGGAACAATCTGTTCTGAAAATAATACCCTCTTCTGAAGAGAGGATGGAGATAGACTTTCAGTTGGCTAGGCAAGAAATGAATGAGGAACTTAGAGATGAAACTGTGGATTTAGACCAAGCTTCAGGGCCTCTAAGTCCGGAAAAGGAATCACCTGTTGAGGGGGAGGAAACCCCAAATATTGATTCTGGTGAAGCCTCGCACCCAACTAAGTCAAGTCCTGTTGACACTCAGTACAAATTCCCTAGCTTCTATGATGTGAGTGAATCTCAGTAGGTCACTGCAACTGGGCTTGATCTCTCTTCCATGTTTCAGTTGAAGTCAGTTTATAACATTTCCCCTGAGAAGGAACCTGATCCTGAACCTGCCCCTATACCAATTCCTGCACCTGAACCTCTACCTGAAAAAATGTCCTTTGTCAATAAGGATGATCTGAAGGATTTTGGAGGTACTATCTTATCTGGAGTTGAGAAGCTTATGAACTCCCAACCTCGTCCTATGACAAATCTGAGTGAGAGAGATGCCTCACTAATTCTGGAAAAGATTATTTGGAAGATCTAACCTAAAATTCTCCACAATATTCAAGATGTTTGAGTTGAAAATAATTTGATGAGTAATGAAGTCACAACCCTGAGAATCATGGTTGAAGACATGCAGAAAGAGTTGAATTCGAGATTAGAGCCTGCTGCTACTCCTCTTACATCCATTGTTTCTCAAATTTCTCGAGATGTTGTGTCTCAAATTCACCCTTATTAGTTATCCTTTTATGAAAAGATTTTGGAAAGGCACAAACAGTTGTTAAAGGAAATGAGTGATCTTGTGGTGAAACTTATTGAACTCACTGATGAATACATTGGCTGTCTTCAAAAGGTATAGAATCATCTCAAATCTCTAACCACAGCCGTCAAAGCTTATCATACCTCTGGTGAATCATCTACACCTGTCTCGGACAGTACATTGCTCAGATCTATAGTCAAAGAAGAGATTCATACTGATTTCAGTTGCATTAATGGGGCTTCTTTGTCTAAAGTTATCAAGAATAGTGATAGAGTTCTTGACCTTGTGAAAATTTATACCAAGATTGAAAATGATGCCCAACAGAATATTTATTAGAAAGTGGACCTCTATTTCAATTGAATATTCTCCAAGACTGATATGACCAACCACTTCAAATACCTTGTAGAGAATCTGCGGATTCCTCCTGTAACTCAAGCCTTCAAAAACCAAGTCCAAAAGCTAACTGAGTTTACCAGATTGTTGGACAAGTTCATGGAGAACAAAGTTGAATTTGAAAAGGCCATGCAGTATGGTGGAGAGATTATTGCAGACTTCATCAAACTTCTGAGACCATATATTCATGTCCAAAGTACAACAATTTTTTCTCCAGCGACTTCTCCTCTCAGACCTGGACTGCCTACCTTCAATTTTGCCTTAGCCTCAACTGCCATGTCTATTGTCCAAGCTCTCAGTCAGATCAGGCTTGTCATTCTTCATCAACAACTACCTCAATCTTCTACTACTCTTACCTTGGCTCCCTCAGTCTTCGAAGGTCTCCCTTTACCCTCTCTATCTACCAACTCTCTGCCTTCTTCTACATCAGCTACTTCCCCTATGGATTCCTCTTCTACTGCTGATAAAGGAAAAGAGAAGGCCAATCCCTGAAGAAGACCAATGCTTACTATTTTTTGATGGGGTTGTCATTATTTTTTGTATCTCTCTTTATTTTGTACTGAACTGTTTACTCTTAATGGAATGTTCATTTTTTAACCTCTCTTATTCTAACATATTGATAATCCCAAAAGGGGGAGAAGTTTCTATATGTTATCTTCTCTATAGTTGCATCTAATTTACACTTTTACTATGCATGATTTGTGATCATCAAAAAGGGGGATATTGTTGGACTCCTCTTGTATTAATCATGTTCTAATGATCACAAATCTCATTAATAATCACAAATCTCATTAAACCTAGTTAAATCCTATAAATCATATCCAATCATGTGTATTTATGTTTCATGTTATCTCATGCTTTATAATGGTTAAGCTCAATCCATTTCATGCATATTATTGTTTAAGTCTGAATACAGTTATTTGCTAAAGTACAAGACACCGTGAATCCTGACACAGTAAGACAAACACAGTGAGCCAGACACCATGAAGACCAGACACCGTGAGCAAGACACCGTGAAGCCAGACACAGTGAGCTAGACACTGTGAATACCAGACACCATGAATTCAGACACCATGAACAAGACACCATGACACTCAGACCGTGACACTCAAACACCGTGAACAAGACACCTTGAGAAAGACAATGTGAAACTAAGACACCATGAACAAGACACCGTGACACTCAGATACAGTGAAGAAGTCACCATTCTCATAACTTATTGTGACACCGTTTCTTAAACTATTTTGTCGTCTTTCAATTTAATTATTAATGGTCAAATTTGATGTCTTTAATGCATTGACATAATTAATGTTTCTTTGTATACATAGTATGAGGTATGAGGTACGAAACACAAGGAACCTGTTGGATAAATCTCAGGCATTTGAAGATAAATAGTGGAGAATACCCAAGAGCAAATGGGTGCGATACTGAACGAAATACAAGTCTGTGAGCATGACCAAGAAGAACACTCTGCAAGATTTTCAAAGACAGCATTTTCGCATGCATGAAATCCGACTCTACTGAAGAACATACGAAGTACACTGGAATCTAGAGAACATCTTCACATTGTCAAAACCTGTGAAGAACACAAACTGAATCCTGACACTCTGTTTTTTAAGACAAACACTAGAGAAGGACTCAGAAGCATTTCTGATTAATCAAAGGAGTCCAGAGATACACTTAAAATCACTAGAGCATTCTAAACTCATATCTACTCTCTCTTAGTGATTATTTTACTTACTTCCGGAGTAGTGTGTGTACTCTGTATATTATATAGACACACTGACTCCTGTACTAAACTGAAGGATTTATAAATCCTTACTCTGAACTCTTTATACATTTGTTTACTCATGAAAACTATGGAAGAGGTCCATGTGTGGCCTAGTTATTGTTTTTTTCTACCCACGAAAACTATGGAAGAGGTCCCTGTGTGGCCTGGTTATTGTTTTTGTCTACCCACGAAAACTGTGGAAGAGGTCCCTGTGTGACCTGGATAGTCTATGCACTGTTGTTAACCCCAATCCAGGGTGTGGATCAAATTTTATTTATATAAACTTCTTGGTGGTAAGTGATCACCAAGTGGAGTGGATTAGGTCTTAGCTTGAGACTGAACCACTTGTTTCATATCCGTTGTACTATCAAATTTTAGTCTTCTCTGTTTTACTGCTTTATTGAATAATCCAGAAAACTCTAATTTCACTTTGATAGTTAGTCTTGGAAAGAAGTTATAACTGATTTGTCTTAGTAGGATTACTTCAAAAGTAATATTAATAATACATATTAAGATTAATAAGAAATAATCAATCTTCTAAGAAGTTGTTTAAACAGTCAAACTCTTATAACAGTATAACCTTGATTAACTGGGTTGTATCTGTTTTTGGGGAAAACCATTTCTTTTAAAGTGATATTTTTGTAACATAAATTTTTATAGTTACTGAATTCACCCCACCCCTCTTGAGTAAACTACTCTGAACAACAAGAATGAAAATAGCCTTTACTATCTCAGTCAAACTATGCTTGATGTAGAAACTAGATATTCAAGTATTGAAAAGTGCTACCTGGCATTAATCTTTGTAGTATATAAATTTAGGCACTACCTAAAACATCACGAGGTCCAATTGGTATCTCACAATAACCCAATCAAATTTATTATTATTCGTTCTATGCTCACAGGGCATCTAGCATGGTGGGAGGTTTTTTTGAAATAGTTTGACATCGAGTTTGTTCCTCAAAAGGCAATAAAAATACAAGCTCTGGATGAATTAATTGCTGAGCATCCATCTACGGAAGATACACCATTTAATACTGAACATCCTGATGAAGAGGTTTTATCTATTAAAGATAATTCCCAAACATGGGAAATGTATTTTGATGGTACTTCCATAAGTCCAACAGGAAAGAGATTGGAAAACCCTAAACTCAACATGTTTGGATTTGGAATTGTTCATATTTCCCCAGAATAGGAAGTATTACCTTATTATTTCCTATTATCAGAAGTTGGTACCAATAAGGAAGTAGAATATCGAGCTCTCATCATAGGTTTGGAATTGGACCTTTAGGTGAAAATAGATCATTTAAAGGTAAAAGGTGATCCAGAATTGGTAATCAAAAAAATAAATGGGGAATATTCTATCAGAAAAGAAGAATTAATACCTTTGTGTGTTTACGTTAGAGGGTTAATGGCTAAATTTCCCTCAGAGCCGACATTGTATAATGTCCTACAATCAAAAAATTCTAAGCAGATGCACTTGCTAACACAACCAAAACCTTGACAGATACAAATTGGGATGAGACAATCATCAACACAGCCCATCGCCATGTGGTATCACCTTTTGTTCAAACTAGAATGGAGGAAATTAATGAAATTCTCCCTATTTCTAAACCATATGGTCATACCACGAGATGGAGAACATCCATCATTGAATATCTTCAAAATGGGGTACTTCCACCAGATAGGGCTTATAAGGAACATATCTAGCGATGAGAGGACGATTTTACTCTTTATGAATGTCCAGACCATCAAAAGATCCTCTACAAGATAGGCTTTGATGGAATTATGTTCAGATGTATTGATGGAGAAGAGACCATAACTGTCATGAAAGATGTACATTCAAGAGATTTTGGTGCCCACCAATCTGGGCATAGAATTTCTGATCAGATCTGAAGGCTTGGATACTTTTGGCCTTCAAGGACATAGGATTGTATAGATTTCACTAAAAAATGTCATCCCTACCTAGTGCTTCCAACTTCATTCATCAACCCCCAGAGTTACTACGTACAGCCAAATACTCTTGGCCATTTTCCACATGGGGAATGGATGTAGTTGGGCCTTATCCTCCATCCATGGCTAAGAAGTTTAAGTATATTCTCACTGCTACTGACTTCTTCTCTAAATAGGCTGAGGCAATACCTCTCTAGGAAGTCAGATCCAAAAGCATTGTTAGTTTTTTCAAAACTAATATCATCACCAAATTTGGTGTCCCTCGTACTATTTTGACGGATAATGGAACCAATTTTTGTTCTGCTAAAGTAAAAAAGTTGTATCAGGAACATAATATCAAGTCCAACCATTCATCTCGCTATCATACAATAGCCAATGGATAGATAGAGTCCTTCAATAAGACTATATCGAATATACTCTAGAAGATGGTTGATAAAGATAAGAAATCATAGTCTGATAAACTTTTGAATTCTTTATGGGCTTATCGACAACTACCCATACTACTACCCAATAAACTCCTTATTCATTAGTATATGGAACTGAAGTAGTTTTTCCAGTTTAAATACAATTGCCTTTACTTAGAGTTGTAATCTGTGATCAGTTTTCTATAAATGAATGGTCCCAAAAATGGTATGATGAGTTAGAAAGATTAGATTAGAAAATATTGCATAATTTTCATCATATAGAAGTCTATTAGAACAAAATAGCTCATGCTTTTAATAATAAAGTTCACCATCATTCATTCCTTAAAAGAAGGATTGGTATTGGTTTTTAGGAATCCAATGATACCAGGAAAGAAAACTCCAGAGCTTGAGCCAAAGTGGGAAGGACCTTATTCTATACATAAGGTCTATTCAAATAGATCATATGCCTTAATCTCAATTGATGGAGAGCTTATCAAAACTCCATCCAATGTAATATTTTGGAAGAAATACATTGTGTAGTTTTGTATAAACAGTCCTCACTACATGACTTTAAACTGCATAGTACAATGTCCTTACTATAAGACTTAAACCTGCACAACACCCATGTCCTAGTTACATGACATTAAACTGCATAACAACCATCAACATCCATGTTTCATGAGGTTAAAATGTGTAGCATCTTCGTCCTTGTCGCATGACGTTAAACTACATGAAATCATTTGTACAAATAACATTATATCTATTTGATGTTAGAAACTTCCATAAACAAACATCATTGACATCATAACTACTCCTTAGTAGTACATGGGTCCCTCTCTCTCCTATGTCTGAGTCAGATCTACATAGAGACCATGTTTCAAGAACTACATATGGATTGATTCTCATTTTCAATGAGATATATAGAGACGCCTAAATCTAGAATTTTGGGCCCATCCACAATCAGAAAATCTTCTTATTTTCTTTTTTCTCTTCCTGTATATGAATCATATCTATAGATAATTTTTTCTTAAGATATATTATTTGGTCCTTATACCATTTTATGTCTTAAGATTTACCGTTCTCTCAAAACGTTTCAAAAGCCCCCATTCTTCATGTCAAACACGATTAGCGTGAGGAATGATTGTTTCAAGAACTATGTACAACTTGATTCTCATATATATTGAGATATGTAGAGATTCCTAGATCTCCAATCTTAAGCCCAACCACAAAAATAAAAAAAACACCTTTATTTCTTGTATAAGAATCAAATCTGCATAGGAAATGTTTTAAGAATTATGTATGACTTCATCCTTTCACCAACAAGACATATAGTGACACTTGGGTGTTATCCCTTAACCTTGTTACAATATGTATTTTCCTTTCACATCGGTTCATCTTTGTCCTTACTACATGACATTAAACTACATGGAAATATAATATCCCTATTCTTCAATTACGTCACCTTTGAACTGTAAAAGAAACCTTTTATACTCCTTGTTTCTCACACCAATCATAACTCATGTGGGCTTAGTAATTGGGTAAATGGATTCTTTATAGAAATAAGGTGTCTCAATTTATTATGGGATTATTAATGTCTTCACTGCATGACTTAAAACCGCATAGTATAATGTCTTCACTGCATGACTTAAAACTCTACAGTATAATGTCCTGGTTACATGACTTTAAACTGCACATCATAATATTCATTCAGAGGAAACAAATAAAGTCTCTATTTTACATATGTGTCATATCTATGTAAATCACATCAAGATCATGTCCAATATTGGTTCAAATATTTCTCATATGCATTGGGAATAACCCCCTTCCATATTTCACACTCTTAATCTTGAATATTTGTAGATACTTATAATCTTTTTTTTGGTTTCTGGTGACAGAGTTTCTAATACCTAAGAGCTCTTTTTCCTGACTATGCAGCACGTGCCCTTAGGCCAACTTGCATAAGTTTCCCACATAAGAGGCCTGCTAGTCAAATGATGCCACAATTTGGCTATGTAGCATATACCCCAGTTGGCCCAGCATAATACAACCCCCATAACAGGTTTTTCAAATAATGGTAACTTGGATATTGGTTATAATATATTTGTCCCCTTTAATCTTTAATGGCAGTATACAAGAATCTATATTTTGAAACATTCATTCAAATATACTTGTGCCATTATCTTTCTCACAATCTGAAAGTCTTCACAACCATGGTTTACACATTTCCCTCACCATGTGTTTGATGCACTACGAAATAACCTTGAAATCACTTGGCCACATATTATATATATTTTTTCCATTTTTTTGGGTCCTAGTTGTATGACCTAAAACTACAGACACCATATCTGTTGCATTTGGGCCAAACCATCATAAAAGTAGTATTCCTCCAATTCTTTGGACATCTTGATTGGAAATACCCTTTCCATATTCAGGAACCTTTCTCCATAAACAAAAATATATGCTTCGAAAAATCTGAATCTCCATAAACTTTTTTGACTTTTAGAAATAGAACGTAAAACTTCTGAGAACTATTTTGTTTGACTATGAAACACATGCCCTTAGGTGTCCTTGCATATGTTTCCCACATAAAAGGCCTATCAGTCAAAAGATGCCACTATTTGGCTATGCAATATATACCCCAGTTGTCCCTGCATAATATAATTTCCATAATGGGGTTTTTCAAGTAATGGTAACTTTGTTCTTGGAAAATACTTCCTTTAATGCTTTTAGCTCTCTTTCCCATATCATTCCTCATTTTTAGAAATTCCCAAAATTACAGTTTACAATTTTCACTTCTATACCTGAATATGTTAGTATGTTTCCAAACAAATTATCATGAAATTGGTAGAGTTTTCTCATACCTTTGGTCAGAGCTAAAGACCTTAAATTAATGTCATCCAACATCCTCACTGCATGACTTAAAACTGCACAGTACAATGTCCTCACTGCATGACAAAAAATTGCACTGTATGACATCATAAATTCCCCCTTTTTGATAAATTTTAACCATTACTCACACAACAAATGTGTATAGAAAGGGTTTTCCTATTCTTGACCTATGTCGGTCTAAATAGACCTTTCTCATTCTTAAAATTTTGTTCCTTGGAAAAACCACTCGCCATGGTCTTGAGTTACCCAAATCCTATTTTCCCCTGTATATCTACAAAAAAATGTTAAACATTAAAGAACTCCATTTCCTAACTATGCAACACGTTCCATTTGGAAGCCTTTCATAAGTTTCCTACATAACAGACCTGTCAGTAAAAAGATGCTACTGTTTGGATATGCAGCATATTCCCCAGTTAGCCCTGCATAATATAGCTCTAATAATGGGTTTTTCAAATAATGTTAACTTCGTTCTTAGAAAAGGCACCCCTTATGTTGATACAGGTTTTATATTTGGTGACTATAAAATTCATTGCTCACGATTCCCCTTGGAAATATTTAAATAATATTTAAGAAATTTTTAGCCACAATGTTTTGTTTGGGATCTAATTCAATGTTTATGGTAAAATATATTCGACCCTAAATATTAGTCCATTATAGTCCAACATGCATGACTCTAAACTTCCAAACAAAATAAGACTTTCTACTCATTATATTGAGAACCCGCAAAGGTAACTCTGAATAAAAGTTGAGTCCCAGCTCACTAAACTTGCATCTTTGTATGATTTAGATAATATTGAGCAATAAAAGGGTAAAAAGGTATAAAATTTGTGGGGTTATCAATATAACCCTAGAAAAAATCAAATTATGCTAATTAAGGCCATTATCTTAATAAGAAAATTTTGAGCACTCCATTCTTTCCATTATAATAATGATTGTCTAACATAAAGGAGTCATTATCATCATTTACATTTAATATTGCAATCATAGAAAACAATAATGAATAAAAATATATGATTGAAGAAAAAATTTCTCTTATTCATATAAAATCAGAGGGCCATCCACAAAATGGAGCCTCTCTACCATGTTTTAGAATAAATTCTCGACATGACTTTTCATTTGTTGGACCACTTCATGAGGCTTATTAGATGCTTGTTGAAGTTGAGACAGTTGAGCAACTCCAACCGCCTCTTCTTGACGAAGCGCTTCCTTAGCATTTGAAATGGCAGTTATCCCCTCTATTTGGGTTTCTCTTAATGTTTGATTCAATTTCTCATGTTTGTTATGAACAATATCAAGTTGTTGTTGAAGATATAACGACTCCATCATGGATTCTTTAATTTTTTTGGATAATTTCAATTGATTTCTTGTTATGATTTGCCTCCACCTCAACTACTATAGCTTGATATCCCTCAATATTGATAAGTCATTTAGACTCTTCAAAAAATTTCACAACTTATGCTCCTACTCCCACCGGAGAATGAACTCTTTCATAGAATCATGGATCGGTCGATAATTAAATCCACAAAATCCTAATACACAAAACATTGTCGGGAGTTTGAAAAAATGGGACAACAATTCATCTAAAGGATTCTCAGTAATTATGCTCCACATAGCCACCATGTCTTCTTATATGCCATTCCAATAGCATATTGCATCTCTAAGTCTGAATCTGAGTCACTACCATGAGGTAAAATGTAATCTAGAAACAGGTCACTTAAAGAGCTACCTTGTTCTACTTATATTGGATTAGTAGAAGCTTCACCTTATAATCCGAGACCTGACAACCCTAAATGATAAATCAAGGTCATTGTGAGTTTCAAATGGAAGAAATATATATGATTCAGATAGTTGATTATTTTTACCTAATAATAAGTCAACTACTTGATTGTATTCATCTCCTATATTCTCAGCTTTAGTGATTTGAGTTGATGTTTCTTGAGAAGGGACATTCCCTTGAGTTTGCTCAGTTATTATATTTGAAGGCTATGGAGAATCTCTTGATGGAGGATCCTCTAGAAGTATTTCTCCAGCTCCAACAGAAGGATAGAGTGAGATACCCCATTCCTGAAGAGCCGTTGCGACATTTTTTGCAGATAAAGCTGCATAAGGATAACTTTGATGTAAAGAATCTAATAAAGAAGAATAACTATGTTTGGAAAATGCAATAATAAGGACTTACGTCCTTGAAATTATTCATGAAAATCCCAAAATTCCTTGATGGAACCTAGAATATAAATATTTGGATTAAGGAATTTCACCATTTCAGTATATGCATCTTGCAATGTTATAGAATCCTCACCATTTAAGGTATCCATAAGATGTTGGTTGATGCCTAAATTGGATCTACTGATATTTTTTCCATCAAATATTCAATTGGTATAGCAGCATCAGGTCATTCCAAGTTTGGTTCAGCATCAGTATTTGTCTCAAATTTCCCTGTGTCTTCATTCCTTTCTTCTAAAGAAATAGGAATATCAGTATTGATTATTTCATGATCTTTTGACAAAAGCAACTAAGTAATTTATTTACTCTTACCATGTCTTTCCTCTCTCTCTCTCAGTAGATCCAGGAGAAGGTATAGATGAATCTTTTGACGATTTATCTACTGAAATTGAAGATTCATCAACATGAACTTGGGTTTCCCATGGGGTTTTTATTCTGGCCTCGAAGAATCAGCTCTTAATCCATTTAGAGAGGAGATATACATAGATACTACAAGAGGATAAAATGTGGTTACCAGATTATATTTAGAAAATTATATTCCCTAAGGATAGTATAAATACTTACTCCTTCGGTGAACACTTAAGATCAGTCTCATTTCTCTCTTATGTTTTTGTTCAAAAGCATGGGGATAGATTGAAACACTACTTTTAGTAGGAGAAACTTGAGGTAATGGTTGGGGATTATCCATTTCCATTACCCCAGTCATGATTCTTGCTCCTAGAGAAAGTTCTAGAGACCTGGGAGGATAATTCATTGTGTCAATAGGAGAGCCTGCATGATAATACTTAGGTGATTCAAAAATTTGTCCATAACTTCCTTCTCTATATTCAAGCTGCAAAAATATATATTCATCAAGATTAATGATGATAAATGGTAAAGAAGAGTTGAGACAAAAGGAAAACGGAAATACATTCCCTGTATTAACATAAATATCCCACTCTTCCTCAGAGTCGATAATTACCCCTTCATTTAATCCTAAGTACAGCATATGAGATACTCGTTTAGAGGCTGGGATTTGTTCATTAGTTGCATATATAAAAGTATCCAGTTCCGTAATACACTTTTGTACTTCATCCAAGTTATTTTCTAGATTGTAATCAGAAGGTGCCTTGATGTCACCAATATCTGGTATTTGAATTCCATGATGAAGAAATGCCCATGCATCCCTAATATCACAAGTTACACCCTCCCAATGATGAATGGCAGAAGGTCACACATAATTCAATCTTGGTATAGTTGATTATGGATGAGATTCAGTGCCTTTTGAATGGTGAGCTTCTTTAGGCCTCATTTCTTCAGAAATTTCAATAGATGGAATAGGAATATCTATTTGATGGTGGCGACTAGATCGCCTTGGCATTGGAGGCATTGCTTCTCTAGCCTTGGTCTTCCTGGTATACCTCCTGCAAAGGCATTTTTAGGGCTCTGAAACCTCTGAAACGTTCTTATCATCTATGTCCTTGGACTTCTTACCATGATTTCCACATGCAACAGTTTTTGTAGCTGCCACTCGATATATTTCTTTTGTCAAAGCCCCTTGAGGATATGAATAGGCCCAAGCTTTGGCATACCCAGCTTCCAATCCAATCGATGCATCTGGTGGAGGTAGCATAATTGACAGTTTGGATACTTCTAAAGCCATTATGATCCATAATTATCACGCTACCATTGGGTGTTTCTCCTATCTGACATACATGGGTGGAAAAGTGTTTGATTGTTAAAGGCATCTAAACTAACTATAAAACCTTTAGCGTATGTAAGACTCATAGATAATTTCACCATAAAACCTGGTTGATAATACGCCATTCCTGAATAACATCATTTAAGATCTCATCTCATAATTCTTTTCTTTACCATAATCAGTAAATGCTCCAACTAGTGGGTTGCCAAAAGGAAAGAAGATGAATTATCCTGATACATTCAATGCCTTTAACACCACATCATGTCTCAAGTTTAGAGGCTGAATACTAGAAACTTTCTGTGAAAATGGGTTTAATCGACCATTGGGAACTCTAACTGAATTCAGCACTGAGTATGAAGAAAAATGTGCTGCAATCTAGTCTCATAACACTCGGAATGGCCCTGAAATTCTAAATGGAGACTTCCCATTATATAAATGCAGTAGAAGATGGTAAATTCTTGACAATACAGGGGTTTATAACCCAATATACTTCCCTTATATCAATCCAGCTACAATGATAAAAGTTCCTGATCTTACACCACCCCAAGATTCATGGACTGGAAGCAAATAAACACTTAGAAACATAGCAAGGAAGGCAGTTAAGAATACTTTTTCATCTATATCGGGTTTCACTTTATAGCCCCAGTGCTTATAGTCACCCCTTTCCAGCATAGGCCAATATGTGCCTGAACTTACCTAGTTATCTATAGAATGACAAATAATAGGACGTCTACAGGTTGGACCTTTCTCTGTTGTTGGTTTTAAGAAGGCTTCCATCCCCACTCTAGAATGGATATCTTTCTTATCTTTGGGTAAATTCTTCACTATCTTAAATAATTCATGGGCCAGTGGTGGTCTTCTAGTAGCATCACCCCTTGTTGCAGTAGGGGGAATGAATTCATCATACATTTCCCCAAGAATGAGAGTCCCAACTATTTGGTAAATATCCCAGAGACTAATACCAACTTCACCATGTGTCAAATGAAAGTAATTTGTTTGTGGACTCTAACGGCTTAGTAATTTAGGAATGAAATCTTTTTTATAAACATAAATTTTCCCCATCCATACAGCTTCGTAGATATGAACGTCTGAAAACTCTTTCCTGAATTCTGCACAAGTCTGATGTACCCAGAATTCCCACATCCACTCGGGTTTGACACCTCCTCTAGAACAAAGATCCAAGTCTTCCTTCCAACCATTAGATTGATCTGTTTAAGAATCTCGAAATTTGAAATCATAGGAATGTGGTCTTGGATCTACAACATGATCCTTCATATTAGATGTGAAACCACTATGATGAAGGATGCAACTAATAGGGATCGTTCATTCTTGTAATGGAACCCCCTTTCACTAATATTCATGCAGTTATAGTTGGAGTATGGATGAAACCAATTCTTTGGAAAGTAATTCTTAATAGATGGAACATGGGTGTCTTGAAAAAGCCTATGCTCGTACAAGGGCAAGTAAGGAATTTTTGGATAATCACACTGGTACGGAATTAAACCTTTCAATAACCCCATAAGAGTACTTTCAACAACATCATAGTAGTCTGGTCTGATGATATTCATCATTTCATTTTGACGTGCCTTAGCTTCTTCCGTATGGGTCAAAAAATGATTCATTCTTTCCTACAAAAGAATTACCAAACTTCCTTTATTAAGTTGTAATTTTAAAAGAGATAAATCAAAAATTTGTAAAAGGACACTATTCGCGTAGGTCCTTCGATGAGGTCCATCGTGTAGGTCTTTTGATAAAGTCCATCGCATAGGTCCCTCAACAAGGATTTTAGTGCAACTCCTTCAATGAACTCCTTTAGCATAGTTGTATCACTTAAAAAAATTTACCATGAAGAAATTTCAAGGGAATTACTTGAGAGCAAAACATGATGTGGCTGAGCGAACAATCTACGCAATGAAAGCCATCCAAATATGAAAAGCACAGATGGAGAAAATTGTAAAGGAAGAGACCTATTTATAGACAACCGAAGACCTATGCACCAAGACAACACGTAACATCTGTGTGGGATATCTATGCGGGGTACCTATATGGCAAGCCTGCGCTGTTCAACAATTGATCCATAGTCTTTATCCCCACAAATTCACCTCAGGATTCAAACCTCTTTCTATTTTCAGATCTAATCCAGAGGGGGAGATTTTATTGACACCACATAAGAAAAAAAATACTATGAAGAGAACTTTGGATATTTCAGATCCCAAGGCAAGTTTACAAAAGTTCAAAAGGAAAATCAAAACACTCCCAAAGAACTTTGCGATAGACTAGCTTCACAAGACTATGCGGCGGCACTGCATGACTAACCAACGTAGCGGTGTTGTGCGACCGACCTACGCGGCAAAGTTGCGCGACTGACCTACATGGCAGAGCTACGCGCCAGAATATGTTTGTGCCACTACACAGAGTACATGTGCGGCGGAGCTACATGAAATACCTGCGCGAGAAACATTTCTTCGACCATGACCCATTTTTTCCTATAAACAAATCCCTTGGGCTCCCCATTTCACAACTGAAAAAAATTTAATAGAACCTCTAATGCTCCCATTGTGTATCTCTTTCACCTAGATCCCTCAAATTATCTCAGGTAGCTCTCTAAACCATGAGAGAAGAGCTAAATAAATGAGATAACAATTATTTGAATGTCTTTTTATAAATTTTACATAGGTTTGGTCCTCTTATGTAAAACACATTCTTCAGTCATCATTCATACATGTGTTCCATACCTGCATGGTATACCAACAAGGTACATCAATGCAGGGTACCTACGCAACATAATTACATGAGGGACCTACGCGACCAACTCAAGTACCCTTTTTTAAAGATATTTATGGTAGGGTATCTTCTTCCTTGGTTCCCTTATCTGATAGGGTCTTAGTTGAAGCCTCCACAAAAACCTCTTGATTTGTCAAATTTTTTGGGAAACACACATTAGCGTGTCTCCTATTTGGGGTTGTATTTCCACAGTCAGAGGTTTCCAACATTTGTATCATAATGTGGTTAGGATTCATTGAGTGTCTATGAGTTTGTATATCCATAGTCACATGAACCTTTCTCCTAGAAACAGTGATGAGAAGTTCCCAGGTTTTAGAATGAGGGTTTGGGTTCTGTCATCCCCTTCTCATCTTTAAGACTCGGAACCTCAGGTCTCTGGTAGGGAAGTTATAGTTCACACTTACTTTTCCGCGCAAGCATAGGATAAGTCTTCCTCCTCTACCAAGGTCAATATAAGGGCAGATATCCTGCTATAAGCCCCTCACCTTCATCCCTTCCTCCTTACATAGGACCCTTGTCCAATGTAAATAGAAAAAAGGGAAGGGTCATCACCTCACCCTCTTTCACGCCCGATGCAACCTCTTCCATCAGCGGAGGATGAAAATTTTGAAGTGTCATTGTTGAATTTTTCACATCCTCTTGTTTCCCACACCGAGCATGACTCACATGGGCTTAGATATAAATGATGGTTACAACATGTGCACAAACACTCAATGGAAGGAACTTCGATAACTCTGATTTCCACCGCAACCGAGATACGAAGGAAGCCATCTCAAGGCCTGAGCTCACTGGATGTACTATTCATAAATCCAATCATAATTCCCCTAATTTGGGCATCCACCTTTGGAATAAACCCCAAATTAAACTCCCCAAGTCATCAAGGCATCCTTTTCAAGAAGTAATCCCAAACTGATTTCTCTAAAAGGATCTTACTCTCCTATGAGACCTATCGAACTATGTGGGCTTTGATTCCCATCTATATGGGATACGTAGGAAGCCTCTATGAGGTTCAAACCCAACACTTCAAATAAACTCTGTTCTCCTTGGGCCATACTCCCAACAGGGTTTGATCCTACTTGGGAACCCATATCCTTTCCAAGTTCCCCTTGGGTTGCTTCAACATAAGTCCCACACTAAGTTATAACTAATAACCTTCCGCTTAGAGGTCCTTATAATATTACTTTAAAAGGCATGATGTGTCCCATTAAGTGGAACCGAACTACAAGGGTTCTGATTCCTTTCACAAGGATACGTAGGTAGCCCATCTTATGGGCACAATCCCAAAATCAATACCAGACCTTCGTCTCCCTGAATGAAAATAAAATTCTAGAGTGCCCCACTGAGTGTCTTAAAAACCAGTATCATAATAAATGACGAATAAAATAATCTCTAATTAGTATATTAGAGGATACCATTGATGGGAAACCTCAAATACATATCGATATTTCCATTAATTAAGAACCTTGAATGCATACTGATGATTCTAAATTTTACACATGTTAATAAGTGATTGTGAATTCCAAGGGATACTTTTGATATACTTGGTAAATTAATTAGGATTCATGAAAATATCATAAATTTACAAAGACAGTCCCAGAATTGAAAAAAATTCCCACCAAAAGGGCTTGATGAGTTCAACCTCCAATCCTCTCGACCAATTCATGTTTTTATGTATTGTAAAGTTCAAACTTAACAAACGCATACCTTTGTAAATTAGGTCCTCTTTGGCTAAAGAATTGTAGGAAGTTTCCAGTTCTATGAATAAATCCAATGGAAACCACCTGGAAATAGTGATTCTTACAACTAGAATACATGTTTCAAGGAAATATGAAACAACGTCTAAGAGAGCCTTGTTTTTTAGCCTACTCATTAGTTGTGTCATCCCCATCCATTATTCCTCTAGGAGAATATATTAGAGAGGTGGGAGATAAAAAAATCACTTTGTTCTTCCTAAAACATCCAAAGAGAGAATTAATAAAATTTTAATAATAAGTAATATGAAAATAATAGTGATATTTTTCTCACTCTTTTTTTAGAAGTCTTCTAGCCTCCCTCTTTATCATCAACTATACCTAGATGAGCCACTATCACCCTAAAATCCAACTTTTTTAGAAAATTTGACCATATGAGGAATGTAATGAAATATAAATATCCCCGAGGTAATATTTGACAATGTAATACTCCTATTAATATGATATTCCATCAAGGAAGGTCACATTCTGAAAGCCCTTCGGTTCCACCACTACCTAGAGGATTATGCTCCATACTTTTTTAATAGATGCATGTTTCCTATAACCATCCAATTTCTAACATGAAGTGGGAAATACCACTATGAATATAGTGGAATATAAGGAAGGAAACTCACTTAGTGAAACCCCACTTGATGAGGTATATGGATCTGAATGTTTGAATTACTTCATGGGAATCTCTAGTGCCAATGATCTACCTAGAGGAAGCTGCTTACGAAGACCCTTTCACTCCGTTGTTTTTTGATCTCCTTCAAATTAATTCTCCACAAATGGTGGTACCTGAAGTTTTTATACTAGAATAACTAATGAACCATCTATGTTGGGCCAAATCAACATGTTAGTGTAATATCTCGACCTACTCGTACCATCATCAATTAGGGGAAATGTCACCTCAATATAGGTCTCTTCTCTTGTCCGCATAATCTATAACTAGCAAGTTCCCATTGGATGTTTGTCTATATGAATACTTTGAAGATGATTTCAAAATTCCATCTCAACACATCTAAATTTCTTCCTAAATTAGCATGAGACATATCCCTAAGAGATAATATTTCCACAAACACATGCTGACAAGACAACCTCATAGATAATGACTAAATATGCACCCTATTCCGGACCACCCTATTTTTTAATGATGGTGATGATCATATCTCCACCTGATAAATATAAAAAATGATAATTCTAATTTAATATGTTATTTATTTCATATATCTTTAGTAAATTGGGCATGAACCACTATTACTATGCAAACAAATGTCTAAAATTGGGCACTAGGGATTTCCCAGGTGTTGATAAATTCAATACAACCCATGTGGTCCCCCATCCATCCAAAATGTATCAGGAAGGGACCTAAAATCCTATATGGGAATTTAACCTTATATTTATGATAGATTTAGAGGTAAAACCTATCCATAATAGGCCTGAATAAGACAATTCCATTGTCACTGGCTAGTTGTTCCACTATTATAAAGGAAGTCACACATACCCACCCTTCTCATTTACTGAAAATAGGTATCCACTAAGTAACAACAATAAAAATACCTCCACCTAGATAAGGTTATTAGCCTAAAAAATGGATTTTCATCCCCAATTACTGAATTACACTTCTTTCAATGTATTCCAATAAACACCATCTACCCTATAAGTTTAACGTGACAGACAATCCCTTGTATTATTTGTTAATGGTTTATCCTTAGCATTTTTAATGAATAATGTTTCCTATTTTCTAAAAGGTATATTGAATATTGGGTGTGGGTCTTCTTTAGGGATATCTTTAGCTGAACTGATAAAATCCTTAGTAATAAAGGGACTCTTCTTAGAATCAGACCAGATATAAGTATGGAGTTATTCTTTATACATGTACCCCAAAACTATTTCATTACTGATCTTATCTATATCCTCGGGAATGATTCCTTCTTCTGTATGCATCAGGTGCAATATATTAGTGTCCACAATCAACCAACTAATTTGGTATTGCATAATACCTTTGATATAATAAGACATAGTCTCTGAAACCCATATGGAATCATACAAGCCTACCACATTTTTCTCTACTATTAGATCCTTGTAAGCGTGCTATACCCAGAATGGTCAACCCGAATTCACAAAAAAATCCCCACATGATCTGAAATCCTAATAAGATATCAACCAAAGATTCTATTTTTTACGTATTTCCACATTATTGATCTATTCACATGAGTATCATGTTTATACAAATTTAGTTTTCCCTTAGGATATACAGGGAATATTTCAGTAGACAACCATGAGAGAAATCATATTCCATAATAAATTGTATTTTAGGGGATATGTTGACCCAAAATGTGGGAAGACTCCTAATAATCTATATATAATGCTAGTTTCTTTACCCGAGGATATAAAATTGGTGTGTCATTTTTGAATATTGAATATGTAAATAGGGAGTTAGTTAGATAGTATATACTATAATATATTTTTTATTATTATGCATGAAATATGATCATGAATTAATTGGAAAATCTAGCCCCGGTCAGCCTCTATGCTTCAAACCATGGAAGTGATTCAAGCCATGTGATATGTACATTTCATGCATAAATTTTAGGGTATTTTAATAAATTTATTTTTATACTATAATTGAAATTCTTTCTAATATTTTATTTGTTTATTTTTTTTGTGATTTATGGAAAGATACAACAAATATTTGGAGAAGGAATAAAAATATGTGATTTAAGAGATAATGACACTTTTTTTTATAATGTGATGCAGCACAATATGAAACTGGGATATTGAAGATAGAATAAAAAATTACATGGAGTCGGATCACAAAGAATAACATTTATAAATACATTTTTACTTCTTGAGACTCATACATGTCATGTGTTTGTCAAGAGAAGAAAATATTTGAAGTCTTATTTGGAATAAATCATCCCCTGAGCAAGGCATGAAATGGATATTCATGGTCTATTAATAATTCAAGCTGTGAGGTTCTTGGGAGAAATAGATTTTAGAAAACAGAGGTGGTATCTTTCATTCCTTGAACTCCATTCACGATGAAAACTTCATAATCACTGAAAATTAGATATGTAGGTGGGGGGTTATTTTTTATGGAAGCCTATATATACACACTAACATCCATAAAAAAGAGGCATATGGGACCAGTGGGATACATAGATGATAATGTATAAAGACATGAATTCCACCACAAATCTCTACTACAACATTCATTTTTCACTACCATCTTTCTCTTGGTATCCATGTCTTCTTGTTCTTATTAGTTTTATAATGAGTGAGTAGTTATTTCTGTATCAGGTGGTGTGATTGAAGGGAGAAGTTATGTTAGGGATTGTTTCTATTTTATTTTCATGTTTTGGATTATTGAAACTCTATTTATCAATTCAAATATTTTTCTATTCATATTTCATGAACATTGTTTGTGATATGAGGAGTTTCATTTTATTAAATCAATTAACCACCCTAGTGTGGTTATGTTTAAATTGGGCATTAGGTCACCTAAACTTGTGATCAGACCCTATATTTTACCATTACAAAGGTTAAATTACAAGATTAATGTAGGGTACCGAGACCATGGATCCTTAAAGACCCAATTCTGACACCAAATTATGAATGGAACCAAGATTAATTGAATCCCTAACATATAAACCTGAAAATCAATAAACCCATAATTACCCATCATTTGACTTAAAACCCAATTCTGTTTTTGTTCTTCTATACTATACTCAAAAAAATTTCCAATTTCATTTTCAATTTTTAGAATTAATATAGGGATTATACGCTTTCCTTGTGGGTTTGATGCTCATACATTACAATTACAATGATTTTATAGTTAGGTTTTCTGAGTATTATAAATTATTAATTTTTCTAGTCCCATATGAAATTAATGACTCCATATGGGATATCAAAATAATCTACTCATCTCCCATAATTGAAATAATTTGGATCAAATTAAAGTAAAATCCAAATTAGATATAAAGTAATTTAAAAGTAACAGAAATCATGTGAATCATATAAGGTTATACAACCATGTGACTAGTAAAGAGTCATGTGATTATATGACCACAATAGAACTACGTGGTATGTATGTCCATGAAGATGTCACAAAATATCTCAATAATTAAAAAGTATATGTGAAGTCAAAGTGAATTAAATACACTTTTGGTGAATGAGAATCAAATTCACATGATAGTGGTTTTGTGGAATAATCACACAATGATGGTCATACGATGCTATTTATATGGAGAGTTTGTGTCACATGACAAGATCTAGAAGGCACTCTGATTTATAAATTGAAATTTTAGATTCTACACCCTTATCCATTTATATATAGGTGAAGGTGTGTGAGTCACAAAAATTCTAGTATAATACCAAAGGTAATACATAATATCAACAAACTTAGGTTAGAATCTACTTCCTCATAATTGAGTCTTCCCTTTACCTCATTGACATAATTTCTTAGGGGGGGGGGGATTTTTAATGCCCAATAGATGAATGTTTAGGGTGTTTTATTGTGAAAATAATAAAAGTGTAATTTTAATGGCACTTATACAAGAGCCATGTTCTCTATAAGGGACTTACACAGTAGCACTTAATCCATCTAATTTCCGGGTTACGCAATCATGTAAACCTGATTGAACCACACACATGATAACCACATGCTATTCCTTTTATCATGAAATAGGTGTTGAAAGTACACTATCAATGATGGGTTCAACCATTATCACTACTATACATGCAATGTACTTTTCTTACATGACACAATCAAAATAGGATATTGATGGGGGACCTTTCTGTGCTATATGTTGGTCACATGAAAAACCTGGGGTTTTTTGTCCATAATTAAATGAATTATTCTCTTTGTTAGTCTTATGAAACACCTGGGATGTGTGTTATGAAATGAAGGTGAGTAACATAGCATGGTTTTAGCTCCCATGAAAGGGATTCAATTTATGTGGATAATATCCACCCCGTTGACTTATGTAGATGATTTCCATAGCCTTTGATACCTATACATGGATATATTTCTATGTAAAGCAACATAGATATTGGATCCCATTACTTATAAAACCTCCTAATGTTTCTCTTATGACACACTAAGGAACACATGGGAAGAGAGGTGTAGAGAACAGAAGTATGAAGAAGGTAAGGGATCATGTTCGAAGTGTAAAGGCTTTAGATTTTCTCTTTGGAGAAACTATGGGTAACTAATGTACCCATAAAGACTTCTAAAAAATGGTGTAAGAGATCATATCTTGTTATATAATTGTATGACCAGAATATTGACATGGAATTTCTTAACCCCATTCCATCTATGTGATCACTAAACCACATACCATTTACAAGATCTATTAACCCCATACTTTTCACACAATCACAGAACTATCCTGGGGAAACATGACAGCGAGACCCAAGCCGGTCACATGATCTCCTAACCATATATGCTCACATGATCGTATAACCTTTGAAACTCATGTAGTTTCTTAGTTTTGGAAGAGATTATGGGGAGTAAAAATCCTCATGTTCCATTCCCAATTATTACCTATATTCCAATTAGATATCTTCAAAAAATAATCCCTTTTCATCTGTCAATAGATAAAGAGTGAGTCCAAACCTTGGAATTAACATTTTTGTGAGTCCTTAACCTTTCTATATCATATATCCATATTCACTATTAGTCATGTAATCCATTCCTTGGATATCCAATTTGGTGAAAGTCCTTAAATTTTCAAGATGATAGGGTCATATTACCCATGAGATCTATTACCCATGCATTAAGATTCCCTCCTAGATTAAGAACATAGTCTTTCTTTCTGGAAATCATACTTTCCTACCTCTATATTTTATATTCCAACTAGGCCATTAAATTGGAATGAAGCTGGAAGGATAGTATTCCTTTTCAAGAAAGAGATCCAAGAGGTTCTCATTAATGATTTCATTAATCATGAGTCACCAATGAGATTAGTAGAGTGAAATATCCTTTTACATCCTTTTTTTGTTAGCCTTCTTCAAACCCAGTATCACGCTCCCATGTAATTAACTAAATCCTTCGCTATCTCTTATTTCTCATATTGAGAATGACTCATTCAATCTTGGAGATATGGTTTGATTATAAAATAAGAATCACAAAAATTAATTTTAGAGCTTCTTTATTATGTGTGCTCCACAATAACCACATACTCTTCACAAAGGGATTTAACTTGCTAAAGTATGTAGGATCTGATTCACATTTCTAACAAGAAATGTAGGATTCTTCACCGAGGTTCAAACTCCACATCATATTCCCATATATTATGACCATCCAACACCCTAACTTTCACATGGCTATATTCCATGTAAAATATCATACCTTCTATCATATATCTTTATTATTTACGATATACATAACCATATTCCTCATCATATAACACCCATATTTGTAAGCCTCATACGATTCTCTATTTTTGCGCTTTTCACAACACATATTTTCCCACAACATGATATTAAAATACATGGATAACATCATATTATTCACAATGTTAAAATGAAAAATGATGTCCTTACCGTATGATGTCAAAATACATAGTACAGTCTTGTCACATGACATTAAACTATGTAATTTAAAATATGTAGGATTTGATTCATATTTTGATGGAATATATAGGATTTATATCTAGGTTTCAAACCCAATATCATCAATATTCTCTCTAATTCCACCATTTCCATATTCTTTATGGATCATCCCATTATTATTCTATACTCCAAATAAAATCATTTCCCATTCTGAAGAATGCATTCCCTCCATGTTTTATCATAGAATTATCATAGATATATAATCTCAGTGAGATCTATATTCACATGTCCATATTCCATGTGAGGCTGGCCTACCTTAGTTAGCCATATTTCCTTTAAGGATAACTAGAAAGGTCCACCCATGCATAAGTACAACAATAACCATTGTTAGGAATGTTTTTCTAGTTTTTATTACCTCATGGAATTTATGGATTGATCCTGATCACATGACCTTAAAAGCTAAAATTTTTTCCCATTAAATGTTACCAAACTATGTGGGTTTTGATTCCTTTTACAAGGATATATTGAAATCCCTATTTTGGGCTTCATCAAAAAATAATAAGTACATACTCTTTCATGGATGATGATAAACTCTAGATATCCTAGCTATGTGGACATAAAACACAGTAAACTATAAGATAACAACACTAAGTAAAAACAAGGTAAGGATAGAGAACCTATGACACATATATATGGTATCATAAATAGAGAACCTCTAATACCTACAGATGTTCACAACTATGGGATTCTTCTAATATGTAAAAAAATTCATATTATAATATTATAATAATCAATTTCTAGTGTTAAGGTAACTAATCCCATATCGAGATTTGGAAAAGATTCACCAATATGACTTAAATAAATAAGAGATTTCAGAAGTAGGAAATAACCCCCACTAGTAGGGTGAGATAAGCCCAACCTCCCACCCTTTCCACTAATGTTAGTTACTAAGAATCATTTTAAAGATTCCCCCATAACAAATTTCCTTTGGAAAGAAAGTATGTAGCTTTTCAAGGATGTGTGAGTTAACGAGAGTTTTTATTTCCCTAAATAAATCCCATTAGAAACCTTATAAGATAGGAGTAGTGACCCAACATAAATATTATGTATCCACACACAACCCTTCATAACTAGGAATTGGTCCACCCTGTCTTGGGTTGAAACATTCATGTAACAATTTATTTTCTACCATAATTGTGTTGTTTTTGTGTGGATATATTTGAAATTTATTGAGGGATTGTATAAATTAATCCCTTTCTAGGATTTATATGCACTAAAAATAGTTAATCTATGTTATTTCACATCCCCAACATTTCTTGAGGATTTTTTATGTTAAGCCTCTCACATTATTCACATTCAAATTACTTACTAAGGGTCCATCACTTTTTGTATGGAATAAAAAAATGCGCAGTATTTATGTGGGTTTTTCTATATTAATCTTCTCCCATTATTTGTATACACATTACTTAGGGTTGACACTTGTTCATAGAACCCAACAGTGTGGATTATTCCAAAGGATCTAACTATGTTCTACCTCTATAAATTTCAGATGCATGTTACTATGGGTATGGGTCAAAAAACATGTTATGGATCCCTATAATGTAGATTATAATAGATATAGTTTACCGGAATTTGATAGAGAATATATGGTTAAGCATCATGGTGGCTCGATAAACACACAATTCCTTATTTTTTTTTATAATGAGTGATATGAGTATTCATATGAAACAATACATGAACTCTTATATATACTTTCTAACATATCATATGGTTTCATTTATAGTGTCCTAATAAGTTATATAATCATACCCTACACATGGACCATGATGGTCCTAATGAAATTATTATTTAAGATGCAGACCTTGGAAGGGGATGGATGATGGGATATTGTGTTAGAAAATATTGATAGGGATGTGAAGATAGTACCATGATGAGGCCAATATCATTGTAATAAAGTCTAACTATATTTATTTTGTTCTATTTAGAAAATTTCATGTTTACAATAATAGCATCAGGTGATCATTATTTTAATTTATGACTAGCATGACATGACATGAGTTCATTTAATATTACATGTTGATATATTTTGATATGATTGCATTACCACTATGATTACATGGTTTTACCATGAGGTTATGTTTCATGAATTTGTTTTATTTATTATTATTTTATGATAATGATATTGAGGGTGTAGTATCCCTATACTATGGATGAAACCCTAAAATATACTCAACAAATTTTAACAAATGGGAAGGTGTTTCTATGCTATTGTGGAATTATATCACACACTAATGAAGTAAAATAAATCCAAAAATAAAAAATAAAAAATGGTATCAAAGCCCTAGATTTTTGTTTTTTTATTTGGGACTTGGTATATGGAGAGAGGATGGTCATAAATTGGTGTGTAAATTATAATATTTCCTATATATCACATATATAGTGGATGTACAAGTTTCATAGTAATGATATTTATATTATTAGTTTTTCCGCTTATTCTTTTGTTATTTAAATTGGGTATGGTATTTATGAGTTATGTTTTTTCAATATAATCTTTTCCCAAAATGGAAATTTAGAGCATTTACATGAACTATACTTGGATTTTAGTTTTACAAGACATGTTCATGAATATATGTGGTTGAAAATATTTTTTTTAAAATTTTTTAAATTATTTGATGCTTTATTGAAAAAACTTTTTGGTGATGTATTAATTAATCTAACCATCATTGATAGATTTATTAATAGTCACATCCTTGGATATTATGATACTATTTATATTTACATGTAGTGTGATGAAATACCTATATTATTTAGTATTGACATTAAATTACTTCAGTGTGAATGAGAACCATAGAGTAGGTTGAGTAGGAATTTAGATTTCCTTGTGAATTTATGGGAATGAAATAATGGATAGTGATTTTTAGGTATGTATTATGTGTTATTAAGGTAGGTTTAGTTCAATTACATGGTAAAATTAATAGGCTTGTGATACTATTAATGTTTTGATATTACTCATGATGACTTGAGTTGAATGAGGTGGTAAAGTAATACACAAGTTTGAACTGACTGTAAGAAAGAATAGTAGTGGAATATGGTGAGATCTAGATTTAAATAGTATTTATTTAAATTGAGGAGAGAGAGTATGGGTTCATGTGATATACTCGGTATGAATGATGTTATGAGATAAGCTTTAATATGTGATAAAATTATTATTGTTATTTATTTTAATATGATCAAAATTTAAAAAACATTAAAATGATATTGTTTTTGAGATGGAAAAATAAAACGGAGATCAATATTGTAGCATTGAGAATTAATGAGAAGAATTTACATAGAAATTAAAGTATTAAAAATTATTGATAGCATTATGATGGGTTTTAGGGTATCATCACATGATCTTTGGAGGTGAAAGAACCTAAGAAACAAGCAAGATTTATATTCAAGAATCAATATGCATGGTAATATTGAAGAAAATTTACACCTTTAACATTAATTAATATATCTTAAACTATTATTAGAATGATTTTTGATGGTCATATTATTACTAGACCTACACTTACCACCTTTTAGGGATTAAAGTGACCCAAGTATCCTAGTTTATAACTTGAACATCCCCATACACTAAAAGGGGTTCTAGTGCCTTCATAGTAAAGTGGTGAGAAATGTATCTAAGAAAAGAGATCCTTTATAAATATTAATATTAAATTAGGGGACCCAACATATGAATGATTCTATCCTTTTATATGAATATCAATTTTATTCACTTAATGAAGAATATCTTCTATCTCAAAAGCATCGAGTTCCATCTCATGGAACCCATGTGTTGCATATAATTGGGTCCATTCATTACTCTTTAATAATGATGTTCATGCCATGAATAATCCATCTTAGGGATTATAAATCAAAGAAACCATGTTAGGGAGGCATGGAAGATGCATGTATTCCATGCATGTGGGGTTTGTATCATATACCCAATCATATGAAAGAAATGGGAAATAAAGGCATCATATACCTATTTGCGATTTATTCCAATAATAATTCATGAATTGAATCCAATTAAATTTACAACATAATATATGTGGTATATAATTATGTATTATTTACCCCTTTATTTGAATAACTATAAAACTCATACTTTCACTTAAATCCAATAAGGACTTAATGAAAAACTTTACAACTGTTGTAAATCTAGCATGAACTCGTTTTCATATACTTTATCAAAATCTCTTCATTTTAGAATAAACACTTTTTCCAAAACATAATCATTATCAATAGGAATAATTGTGTGATCCAGTAGGTCTCAGTAGTGTTCAAGAAAAATATAAAATCCCCATTTCATATAAGTAATAAAAGAGTGGACTCTAGAAATTTGATAGTGCTACTGAATCTACTAAGGGGGCCAGTGTGATCACCATAACATGTAATAATATCACATATGAATATATGCACCATAATATGTATCATATAAATCATATTTACAATTATATAATCTATTTTAACATGATATCATGTGGACACTTGAAATAGAGAATTTCCAATCTAGTAAAGGCCATCTCATACATTATTAATTCTATGAAATAATTAACTACTCAATGAATACCTCATATATAAATTATATAGGGGATGATCACATCACATGTCCTACAACCATGTAGATGAAAACATCTCATGTGACTCAACTAAGAATTTCCACGCATTTCCTCACAATTTAATCAAGGAATGGATGTTTTTCCTCATCATAGGAGTGGGGGAATCCCATCTTGGCTAAGATCTAATCGACGAAATTATCAACACCATACCCTAATACCCTTTATTATATAAGTATTATTTAATTTCATAAGAAAGTTATTGAAATATTAAGTTTATCATTTTAGGTTTCTCGCTAACCATGTGTAATAAATACTTATTATAAGCATACACACCTAAGTATATTAATGTTTTTATGATATTCCGTATGATATAATTAGTGGGTATGTCTAAATAATAAATCTTCACTTACTATCTCATGATTATACTACTCACTCTAATATTGACATGTCATCATAACCCATACTACTCTACGATGATCATCGATTAGGGACAACTCAATGTAAGAATTTGAGGGGATTTTATCATTCCACCATTAGTGTAAAGAAAATTATAGCACACATGAAGGAATGATAAATGGATATTAACTTTATTATAAATACATGATGCATTATTTAGTCATTACATCAACCTATTAAGTATCATATACCAAGACACTCTACATGGCCCACATTATTTTACTTTGATAATGGTTTCATAAATGGATCTGCTAAATTGTTATCCATCACCATCCTATAAATTATATGATTTATCCTAATAGTGGTATCTTATATAAGGTGGTATTTAATAAGAATGTGTTTTTTTACTTTTGTGAGACTGAGGCTATTTTTTATGAGATAAATATTTATTGTTAACACACTAATGTTTGATCACTCCGTCAATGATAAGAACCACATATTGTTCATAGATGGACTTCTTGACCCAAATAGATTCCTTCATAGTATTTAATTTAGTGATGTGATCTACCTCTATTTTCATGTATACTATGGTTTCATGTTTGTAACCATTTCAACTGATATCTCCACCATTAATAAAAAACATGAAACCATAATGAGATTTCATATCATATCTATCATATTTGAAAGTTGAATCTATGTAACCCTTTACATAGATATCATCCTCTCCTTCAATGATCCAGAACATACCCTTATTCCTTATCAAGTAGATATTAATGTTCTTCACAACAATCTATTGACACTCAATAAGTATGTATTGATATATAGAATTAATTTTTAAGATCATATAAGACATAAAGTTGAGTTCACAACATGTAATACTATATAAAACCTATGGTGGATTCATATGGAATTATATCCTTCCTTTTTAACTACTTAAAAGGATCTTGGATCTTCCTAATATTTATAGCATGAAACATTGTTAAATACCCCTTTTATACCTATTCATGCTAAACCTATTTAGTACTTTAACAATTTATGTTTTATGACTGAGCCCAATAAATCACTTAGATATATCATTATAGATCATCATACCTAGTATGTAGGTTTATTCACCAATTACTTTCATCAAGACACTTTTTCCCATAGACATCTTCCCAAAGTGAAGTGTTGGGATGTCATTTATGTCATTCACATACAATATCATAAATATTATTTCAATCCCACTAAAATTATTGTATACAGAAGAATCATATTCATTTTTTGTAAAAGAAAAATCATTCATTTTATCATCAAACTAAGCATTCCAACTTCAATATTCCTTATTTAATCCATAAATGTACTAATTTAGTTTTCATAAATTAGCAGTCACATTTAGAACTTAAAAATAATTGGTTTGTATCATATACATATCCTCAACTAGATTTTTTTAAGTAAAGTTGTTTTGAAATCCATTTTATATATCTCATAGTCAAGTTAAGCTGCTTGAGATAACAAAATCCATATGAATTTTTTCCTTACAACATGTTAAAAGGTTTCTTTATAGTCAATGCAATAAATTTTTTAATACCTTTTATAACCAGGAATGTTTGATAGGTATACACTATTCCATCTATGTTATTTTTCTTATGAAAAATAAAATTTCATAGTATGGGTATCAACCATTTAGGTGCATACACCAAGTTCAAAATTTGGTTAGTGTACACATATTCCATTTTAGATTCTATTATTTTTAGCCATTTCTCAAAATCAGGACACTCTATAGACTCTCAGTAGGTGGTCAATTAATATTCTATGAAAATTTATTTGTCATAATTAGATATGATATATCCATACCTCATGAGATATTAATGAATTTTATAAGACATTAAATGTTATTGTTTAACTTGATTCGATTCTTCTTTTATAAATCTTTATTACACCGGATCAATCACCCCTAGGAACACTTAATTTTTTTTCTTGAACTCTATAAGTTCAACTTTATTCTAGGTGACTCCTTAACTTATGTGTCCCTTCTAAATAAAAAGACCATTTATATCCATAAACACTTTGTTTTATGTATTATTACCGAAATAATATCCCATAGTTCACTTAAATAACAAAAAATAATAATTTATTAGATTTAGATTCAAGATTATTAGAAGAAAAACATCATATGAATGATTCATATCCCTAAATAATTATAAATTACATAATGATATGCTTCTAAATACATATATAATTTTATTTTTTTATATGTAACATGGTTGAATAAATATAAAATATCATCCATTACATAAACCTATAAAAAAATAATAAGGCTACATTGACTCATCTTTGATCAAAACTTATCCAATAGGGTACAATTACTCCTCTAGAACAAACCATTATGATACAGTGTTCTAGGATAGCAAATTGTAAAATAATTTAGAAATCTATCAGATGATAAATGAATTATTAGGCTAAGTATTCTATATCCTTATTTAATAATAGGGTCTTAAAACTCTTTCCCATTTTATTTTTCACTTCATTCTGAAAATATTTGAACTTTTCAAAAGTTTCATTCTAGTGTCTCACCATAAACACATATCCATATCAAATAATTCCATAAAAACGTAATTTAGTACCTAAAACCACCAAATTCTTGAGTATAATTATTTTACACACATCACTATATTTGAGATCCAATATTTCACCACCCCATTAACATTTTCCACTAAAATTTTCATTTTTCACCTTTCTTAATAAAAAAGATTCATAATTTTTAAATGATTAATAATCTAATAGTTCCACTAATAAATCTCTTGGATTATTTAGATGTTTTTCTCATTTATATTCCATTCGGTGAAAATTCCAAATATAGTTGGGAGTAGAATAAACCCTAACCTTCTTATTTTGGATTTTATAAATAGGATCATCTATATCAATAATATATAAACCATTTATCATATTCCCAATTTGATAAAACATCTTAGTAATATATATATAAAAAAATCTTGGCCTTAATAGTGAATGTTAATACCTTCATGTCTAAACAAGATAGAGAAATAATTTTTTTTCATAGTAGGAACAAGATAATAGTTCTCTAATTATAGGTCTAATATACTTGGTAAAGTAATATTAAAAGATCCAGCCATTAATACAACATATCTTAATCCATTATCAAAATAAAGGTCCACTTTACCCATTTTCATTTCCCTCATATGTATGAGTTTGTTTTTTAAACATCAATGTGTGATGCACACCCATTATCAAATACCCACAAGTCAGATTTTGTGAAATTGACTTATATAACATTTATATTTATATTCTCTAAATGTTTCACTTTGAATGTAATTATAAACCTTATATACCAATCTCAAATTTTTTTATTAGTCAAACTTATGAGTTAACACAATATTATTATCATGAAGTAATCCATAACATATAACAAATAAATATATGTGGTTGAGTATCATGTATTATTTCTTTTCATCATGGAATTTTAAAGAAAGTACACCCACTAAAAATAAATACCACAAACATCATAACTATTTATTGAGTAAAGATCCATATTTCTCCATGGATTACATATATTTGAACATGTAAATAATTCAAGAATATATGTAGAATAATTTTTTTTTCAATCATATCATATATTATTCTTGAATAATAGAGTAGATAAATATTTCATCCAAAAAAATTTATAGATTCATTCAACTCTATTACTATGGTATCCTAAATAGTAGGGTTTACAAGCTATGTGTATCCTAAAGAAATTGTTATGAATAATAAACATAACTATCAAGGTCACCTTATTACCTTCTTTCTTTAAAAAATATAATTCATGGGAATATAACTATTAGGGTAACCCATGTTGAATGATCGAAGTTGTGACAAGTGACACTTTAGAAAGAATATTATTCTTGGTAATTTAAAGTTTTTCATTTAATAGTTTCACCATTTTAATATATATTACATAATTGTGAAGCATATTGCATCTCATGCAATATTAATTTCCTAATTTTTTTTTCATTGTGTATGCATGCTTATAAGGATTTTTTTGGAATCATATTTCATCAACCAAATTAATATGTTCGCAACAAATTAATGTGTATCTCTTTATACAACACACAAGTTTATGATATTTACTCAAAAATAAAAAGATAAACATATTCATATGTATCTAGATACATCTCATGCTTAATGTAAATGAATGTTTTCATATAAAGTCATAAAGTTATATGATATTGGTAGTCTCCACATGAGTATGCCTAGAGTGAAAAATATCCAACTGCTCACCATTCTAGAACAAGGCATAATCCCCCAGAATGATGGGTTTTCTGACCCAAAACTCTCTCCCTTGGGAGACATTAATCAAGATATAATTCAATTCATGAGATATCTAACTCCTAATATACAAAAACTATATTAAAAAATTACACTCAAGATTATGACACTAAAAAACATAATTTATGGTAAATAAAAAACTAAATATTATTTTATCAAACCTAGAATGTTTTGTAGGGATTTATATTTTAGAAGAAATTTATTACATAAATAAAGCATACATAATAGTCAAATTTTATAAATAATTTATAAAAAAGAATATCTTAAAATAATTTAATAATTAAATAAACACTATATTATTTTCTAAAATATGAGAAACAAATATGAACTTTTAAAATTAAATATAAGCATAAAAATATCATTAAAAGAAATTTATAAAACATTATTTAAAAAATAAAAAATAAATAATTAAATATGTTTAACCATGACGTATTTTTTGACTAGAAATCAGTCATAAAATATGATTGATATTAGAGAGACAATGTTATGCGTGTATATATTATTCAATAATCTATGATTATTTTTATAGAATATGATAGGTAATATTGCATTACTTCAATAATTATTAATGATTAGGGTGACATTTTATTTAATACATGATGACCAATTTTTACATAAACCCTAGTTCGAATCATATTTAGTGATATAATATATCGAATGATATATCTTAGTTAAAAAAACATGGATTCCCTATATGTCATGACATTTAATATGATCTATTCATATCCTATGACTGAAAAAAATACTCTTTCAATTTATTGTATCTCATGATAGGACTAAAAATGTTATACAATATATATTTCATCTAAAAATTAGTTAATTAATCATGTTTAATACTTTAAGAACAAGTTTCTAATACCATTTTTGGGTTTTAAGGGATCATAAAATGATCATTAAAAATTGAAAAAACTAAGAAACAAGCTCAATATATCTTTAAGAATCAACATGCACTGTAATATCAAAGAAACAATGGGCCTTTATCATTAATAAATCCATATTTTTATTTTCATATTATGCTTGAATATGATCAAAGTATAAAAAAACCTACACATCCTACCTCTAAGGGATTACACTGACCAAAGGATCCATGTTTTTAACATGAAGATTCTCATATGATCAAAGGGGTGTTATTACCATAACTATGATGTGGTGAACATCATACTAAGGATAATAAAGCTCAAGAAGGTTTCACAAGAAACCAAGTTACCCAATATAATAAGGATCATATTAATTTATAAGAATTATAATGTTATTTAATTAATGAAGTGTTTATGAAATATCAAATGCATCTGGTTCCATCTAATGTCACTCATGAATTACATCCCGTTAAGCTCATTCGTTAAACCCTTTAAAAAGAATTTCATGGAATGAATAATCTACCTTATGGATTAAGAACCAATGGAAACCATAAGGGAGGTATGTGGAAGTAGTATGCATCCCATGTATCTAGTTTTTTATTACATTCTTAATCATAAAATATTATATGGGTAGCAAAGGAATAATATTCCTCTTTATGATTCATTCTAAATGTAAGTAAGGACTTTCATCCCATGATAGTCATAGAATAAAACATTTTTTATATCATTAAATATGATATGCACCATTAATTTCATATCCAAGACTTACTTCTATCAATTGATGGTAAATGAACATAGAATTGTGTTGAATAGAAAACATACGTGTTTTTTAAATGTTTAGGAAATAGTTATGATTGATGGATCATTAAAAAATGACCATTAGACATGTATCATTTTTTCTGTATAATGATTCCTAAGTGTAAATCATCTATGGAGAATCATGTGGAGAAAATATAGATTTCAATGAGGGGTAGTACCTTAATTTTTTTACCTTTATAGTTATAATGATTCCAGAATATAAGGATTTTAATAAAGGGTTATATAAAGTAGTAGTGGTGGGTGTTAGAATTATTCCTAATTCCCATGTATTTTCCCATCTAGTTTTTAGGGGTAATTAGGGATCTATGTATGCTATGAATTGATTAAAATATTTATAATTAATTTTTTCGATGGACCAATACACCAAGGTTGATGTAAGTTGAGTTGTTTATTTATAAATTTGAAGGTGTGGCATAGAAATGGTGTAGATACCTAGTCTAGAAGAGGGATGGTGAATTATTATCATAAATATTTTTTAAACTCTCTATTATGGGAGATTCTACACAGAGATTTTATACCCTGAATATTTTAAATCATTTAATGAGCTCCAGAAATGTAATAAGTCATTAATAGAGTACACTATTAAATTCAAAAGGATTTTTTGTTTTATATTTACCTTTCAAAAATATATATTTATAAATGAAATTTATTTTGAAAAATAAAAAAATAATTATATACAATTCCATATTATGGATTCTTTCCTTGAAACCAATCATGGGGCGGTTAAGTTGATGATTAAAGAATAATATGAGGTTTCTTAACTCTCAAAATTATATTAGGTGAATTGATTATTTTTCAAAATCCAAAATCGACTGATGATATTTATTGTTATTTTTTATTAATTGGATGCATAGTTCTTCACCTTTATTATCAAATATAAATAATTAAATTGAGTGATTAAAATGTGAAAAATGGAAAATATATGATCTCAATGTATGGGTAAATTAAACGAGTTTATTAATAGTGGTACATGGGGAAATATGTGAAATGACCCAAGTATAATATGAATTCACTTGTATGGGTGGATTAGTGAATCATTTTCTATTTTTTATATTCCACCTAGGAAAAATATTATCACCTGTTAGAGTGATAGAATAGAAGTTTTTTACCATTATCTAGACAACTCAACTAGCATAAGCACACAGAGTGATATAAATTTAAAATTTTCACTAGTCAAAATGAATGGATATATTCTTAACATGATCCAATAAAACCTATAATCACATGATCCACTAGTTTTTACTTTATAGATACAACATGTAGGGTTTATCCTTGAAATTGTGATACATAATTTTTCTTCCTAACTTTTATAATGTTATCCAATATAAAAAATATAATAATATATTTTTTAAACAATAAGATAATATTAAACTAGAGTAGAATTCCATCAAGTAATAATTTTGCTTCTTCCTCTTCAATTACAACACTCATTGAAAACATTATTTGATATGATAATAAAACTTATTATTATTTTTCTTACTCTATATTTATCGTATATTCACTTCCTTATTCTTTTATAATATAAAAAATATTTACTTCATCTTCACACAGCACTAATCAATGTTAAACATAATCAACCCTTCTTGATTCAAATATCGAATTTCAAATTTAAATTAAAATATATAACTTCCCATTCAACTTCTCCCACTTCATTTGAGTCCATAATATTAAACAAAATTTTTTAGTCACCCTTGATTTAGTTTAATGAATTGAATATTTGATTTGGTGTATCCCTTGTATCATTAATTTATCCACATTAGAAAAATAATTGAATTTTGGACTTTACCCTTTATCATAGTGTAACCATATCCATTACAACATGAACATGTTCTGAATAGAACAACATGGTGCACTATGGTGTGATTCTATAATTATCATTTAATAACTTCAGTACTTCTATGTATCTTGTGGGGTGAGAAATATAATTTTTCATGAAAAATTACTCCTTTCATTCCATAGAAGCACAAAAATATCATAGCCACAACATTGTGATGTGTTCATTATGCTTCATGATGCAACAAAAAAATCATTGGTATAACCCTATATTCATAATTAAATATAATTTATCTCATCTTAGATAACTCACATTATAATGAGACTATGAGTCACCAAATTGTAGTAAACTCATTTACAAAACATTCAAACTTTCACAGTGAACTGTGTAAACAAAAATACTTGGATAAACTGTTACGGTGTGATTTCCATGTCATGGGGGACCAAATAAGACATAATTATATTCTAGAACCAAATCATAGTTTAAACACTTGTATTTCATAGTGATATGTTCTAAAATCAAAAAAAATTAATCTTATGTAGCACTATCATTATATAATAGTATCCATTATAGTGATATCATATCTACATCACCAAAAACTCTTCCAGAAACTCACCAACTCAGTTCCTAAATCCTTTTATACTATTCTAATAAACCAACTTGAATTAAATACATCTAACAAAAATAGTTATGATAAGTATGAATTTGATTTATTTGTTGAAAAAAAATTCAATGTGTTGAAAATAAAACACAAAACTTATCACATCCAATTCACTTCACTTAAATCCAGCCCTTAAAAAATTATCTTGGGGGTAAAATTCATTAACTCAACCACTATTTGTCTAAAAAATATCTCCCAAATTCCTAATCTTAACAATATTTATATATTTATATGAACTTCTTATAGGAAGGTATGAAATATATAGAAATGATGGAAATTTATGTAGAAATCCAAGACAATTAATTACTATGTTTTTAATTTACATGCATAAGTATAAGTGGGAAGTTTATATCTATTTGGTAAGAGAACACCCAATTTAAGAATTTATCTATGGTATTTAGTTAGATTTAGGATGTATGGTAATAAATGAGATATGTAAATTGATAAATAGCACATATATGACTCAATATCGGGAAATTTATGTAATCATGAAGAAATTACGGAAACATGCTAACTAAATTGAGACTCTGTATGGTATATTTATCAATGATTAAGAGATTATATAGATGATTTGGGGAAGTTCATTTATAGCACTGGATGGATAGTGGTATTACAGTGATTGGAGATACCAACATTTTTAGGTTGACATCATTGATCTGCTATTTTATAAAATCCACCATGATTAGAAGATATTTGTTTTGGGCTATTGGAAAAACTAAAATTATAGTTTTTGTGTGTGTGTTCTTTTAATATTCTTGAGAAAGTAAATATAGAGTATAAACTAATAATTTCTTCATGTTTTATCCATTACAGTGGGGTGGAATCAAAATCAGATTTATTGTTTAAGGAATAGTCAACGTGTTTAATGGATAGAATAGATAGAGCATTTGGGAATAAAAATGTTATCAAATTAAGGTGTGAAAATAACGAATTATTATCTATTAAGAGAACTATAACAAATAGGTAGACATAAAATATTAGGGGATTTAGTAGTTTATGGGAGATTCTCGATGAAACATCCTGAGTATGAGAAAAATTATTTTGTATTTTTTTAACTCCCATGGTATTATGTATCGATTGAATCAGGAAATGCTTGGTTTTAATGTATCAAAACCATTAAGAATTTGGATTTTGGAATTCATATTAAGGTGATATTTTTATTTATGTTTTTTGGATAAAAATGGATGTTTTTGTGATGAAAAATTGTTAGATATACTAGGAGTGATATTTGGGATATTATTTAAATGGGTAATTTCAGTGGGATGAAATATTAACCCCTGGAACCCTCACATAAGTCCAATGGATTTATAGTGGGCTAATACATAACTATATATTGTTAGCCCTACCATTGGAATCCCAATGGTAGGACACTGAGAGCCTAGTAGTAGAAAACTAAAAGTCTAGTTGTATCAACAGGAGTCCAATGAGGCCCACTAGAATTTTAATAAAACCAGCAATCTAAACTTTTAATTAGGAACATTTAGGGAATTTTGGGTGGAATATTTATAAAACTTATTAATTATTTTTTAACCAAACATAGTTTCAAAAGAAGGTGATATCTTTGTCACATACTTACCATACCCTTCTCCATGAGATATACTTATTTTTTAGAATATGGTCATAGAATAGTCATCAGATATAGTTTTCTCATACCAATTCTAAAGAAACAAAATTAGTTATTTTGGTTTACTTCACCATTTTGTGGTTTTCCCCTAAAAATCCTTGATTTGGGTGATTTAATAGTAATTCTTGATATATTCTTATTGAAGATAAATTGTTTCTTGATATTAGACTAGTTTAATCCCATCGGATAATGGTAAATAGTCCTGAACTTATTATACAATTATTCTTGTGTTTCATGTGTGGTTTTAATTAAGAGCATGGGTAGATGATCCTAGAAGAACATAATGGTGATTGAGTGTATTTAAATTTTTTTAAAATAAAATGTTAATTATATTTAAAATAAAATGGGCGTTCTGTTTGTGAGAGTTCAATTTTAGTGTCACTCAGTGATTCAGTTTATTTTTTAGTCATAGTATAGTTGCGTTAAAGGGACCCTAAATGGGTGTTCGAGCATGATAGAAGATTTTATGGTTCTAAAGTGGTCCTTTATGCATATACTTAATTTTATACTATGATTGGACCATGTAATATATTTTTTTGATCGGTTCACCACATGAGTTGATTCTAATAAAAGGGTAATTCATAAACTATAGACTTCGGGAGCCATCTGATAGGTGAGTTGTAACATTTTTATGGAATGAATTATAATTTGGTTTGTGTGGACTAGTGTGTCCATAAAAAATATTCTACCAAGTATAATGAGTCAATTAACCATCTAGAAAATGATTCTCCTTATAGGTTTAATACATAGGATGAATAGAGATGTGGAATGATAAAAATGATACTTACTAATTGGTGATTGTAAATTTTCTAATATTTATGTTGAAATGTGTGTCTCATAGGAAAGTTTGAGGAAGGTGTATCCCATTTAGAAAAAATTCAGGACAAAAAATCCCAATAAAACATATAAGGTAACATTTTTAAAATATCACCACCATTTAAAATGGTTGAAGATCTCAAAGGTCCTTGCCACGCGAAGGTGTAATAGTAAAATCTGCACAACAACAAATTCCGAGTTTTAGAGCGCCCTTTCATGTAGAGGATTGATGGTAAACTCCACACAACATCATTCAGACTCATGGGGTCCTATCCATTTGGGAAGCTCATAAAGATTCATGAAAGGGTCCATCCTTTTTGAAATCCACACAATATAATTACCCCCCTTATGTTTTCAATTTTATGGGACACGTGAACTTTTTTACTTATGAGAGATGCTCTAAGTTTGTGATACTACTAAGCTCTATTGGTGAAAGAAAAAATAAACCCCCAAAGGTATCCATCCATCAAAAAACCTCCTCAATTGGTTTATTTAGAACCTCTACCCAATGTGGATTTTACTTTTGAAAATGACCATACCCTGCGCAGAAGAAGAATTTCCTATAATGCACTTGAGGATTCACGAGGCACCCAACCTTCATGAAGCCCACCCCTAGGAACTAGGACTTTACCCCAAGGAAGGGTCACTATGTTTCTCAAAGAATACTCTTTGAAACCTTTAAATTATATGAGGTCCCTGATATTCATGAGACACCCTTCCATGAGTCCCACAAGATTCATGAGACAAACCTCTGTGAGGTCCTATGATTCAAAAATCCCCTCTTATACACCTCTCTATGGTTCCTCATTTTAGATGACACACTTTCATGATGGTAAAGTTCTCAGGGCCCCATACCAGTATAAGACTCATTCTGCCACACCCCAAATCCTATTTTGACCGGTACCACCCACTCCTATGTCTTCCTAATTCACATAATGTTATTTATGGCCCCCTCATCATACATATTTCTTCTAAGTATAGTTATCCTAAGGTCTATTACTTCTAAGCATAGGTACCCTAAAATCAAGCCTCCTAATGGCCACTCATCCATGATAGTTCCAACATCATGTCCTAATAAGAGGTACATGATAAGTGGTGACATAATCCTTAAGGGTGACATTCTCATGGGAAACTATTCACCTTTCTTGATTGATGTTCCTTATGTCGTATCTTCCTCTTTCCTGGAAATGACCTCCCTTGAAGAGTGAGCCCCTCCAAATTCGAGCTACATGTCGTAAAACTTACTAACTCCACAGCCTATTCATATGATTTTAAACCACATGAAAATTTCCTCATCACATTACATAAAACTATAGCCTTACCTTGTGTGATGAACATATGATGCCCATGTATGATTGAAATGGGATGAACACAAGCCTTCTAATATATGTGATGAACATAGGATACACCATGTATAATCTTCATGGGATGCCACCCTCTCCACCACCATGATATATGAGTCACCCACAAAGGGAGAATTCCATGCTTAAGATCCAAAAAATCCCCCAAAAAATGATCCTCATTCATAGGGAATCATATGCATGTAATCCTCACACCATCCCTCATTTTCACTCCTATCACAACACAAGTGTCCTTACTAAATGACATTAAACTACATGAATTGTTCTTTTCACACGATCTTAAACTATAATATCAATCTAATGGGTTTTTATCCATGTCTCTTAAATAGCCTAATTAGGATACATCCCTAAGGTCTATTCCCAACAAACTTAAAATTTAGGTCCGACATCTTCCCTCCTAAGGACACACCTCCTTGATCTGGATCAATAGGGAATTATGATCAACAATCCATGTGTAAAATCTTCCCTCATATGGACACACCTCCATGATATGACTCAATAGGTCATTCTGATCAACCTTCCAAGTGGGAATTTATAATTTCCCGACCCGGGTTCTATATACTGGTTTTATTATCCATTTAGTTACATGAACTCAGTAAAACCTTCCTATATTCCAGAGGATGCCAACTACTAGAGAGGTTATAATATATATAACATAGAGAGACTATACCCTCTTTATCAAAGAAGAACAACAGTGGAAATAAATAATAGTAACCAAATGATATAACTAATTACTAGAAAAAAACAATATGACATGATGACCAAAATAGGAATACAATACCCAAACCAAAATGGTAGATATGTCATTCAAAATATAGGTCAAGTGTCAAATAAAAAACCAAAATAATGATACACTAAAACTCCCAAGAGGGCCCCGATAGTAGGTCTGGTTCCCTCGACCATGTTCAACCCAAAATCATCCATCTAACATAAGGATCTTGGCCTTATCATATCCTATAAACATGAATTATATTCGGGTACTGATCAAGAAGCCCAAGTAGTGTGTGAGTATAACGTAGTAGTACACCACCAATGACATCTAAAACAATATAAAATCAATAATAGTGTATGTAGTTGTATAAAGAATAAATTAAAATGAGTGAATTAAATAGTTACCACATTTAATTATTCGTCAATTGACTACATAATTCCCTGAGTTCAGGGTGAAAACCAGACTCTTGATACCTACTTCATTCTGTTCTAGAGTATGACCCATCCCTAAGGGATATCACATATCAGAACACCATTTTTATCATTTATCATTTCATTTCAAATCGTATCAAGAGCAATTGTAACCATAGTACAATGCCAATCTCATGGGAGTGGAACATCGTGTCTAAAACCTCATAGGTTTTTGGAGCCACTATCCCAGTCCCACACCTCATTGTCACATGGGTATTTAGATCCACAGTCCCTGTCCCACACTCACTATCACATATGAGTATTTTTATCCTCAGCCCCTATCCCACATCTTAATGTCACATATATAAAAAATATCATAATATCACACAAATCACATTTATAGATATATCAAGGTTATAAATAATCAACTTTCGTAAAAACAATTCTCATTAAAGTGTACCTTTTCAATTTATCACAATAATAATCATTATTTATATCAATAAAATGGAATAATATAAAAACATTCACTATTAAACCAATTATCAACACCTCATCAAATCATTCAATAACCCTTTATGGATAAGAAAAATAATCTTTTATTTCCTTTAATAATAAAATTCAAACTTTAATTAATCAATCAATTCCACAACCCCACGAATTGAACAATTCCATAATCCCATAGTCCCATCAATTTCATAACTACAAGTTAACCATTTTTAATTTCTCCAATATAACCTAAATAATTATCATATGGTAATTTAATTAAATCAATTCAATTTTGGAAGAAATTTCCCAATCATAGAAATTAAAATTTCACAACTACATACATATAATTAAATCAATACTTTGAGATTTTAAATTTAAACCACCTACCTCAAGATAGATGAATAACACTTAGCAATGGAAATCCCCAATTGAAGCAGAACAACCAAGATCATGATGAAGAATGAGATCTGAATAAAATATTATCCAAGATCAAACAGATTATGCCTATCAAAGTCTAGATCTAGATACCTTACCATAAAATGAAAACATACCTTCAAAATATGATAGAAATAAATGAGAGATATAAAACTAATCAGGACAAGATATCTTACCCAATGAGGTGAAATTCTATCAAATGGGTATTAAATTAACCAAGAATGAAGTTCATAATCCCTTGGAATTTATCTAGGAGCCTCAAAAAATGAGAGAAAACATTTAGCGTTGATTTGAGTCAAATTAGTGTGAAAAATGTGGGATTCAAGAATAATAAAATCATGTTTCATGGATTTATTTTTCCACATGCATGGTTTCTTGTATGGGGATCAAGGTTTTCTTTAACTATACACCTCCTCCCAAGGGTCTCACAGTTACTACTAGGAGGGCACACAATTTTTCAAACAATGTTCCAACTGTTCGAATCAAATATTTTTGGGTTCGCATGTTTTTATGTAATGGGCACATAGTTTGGGAAAACTGTGCGCCAACCATGCACTAACCCCTTCCTTCTAAAATTCTATAATTTCAACCTAGGACTCCCTAAGGTAAAACCAAAGAAAAATAAAATCAAAACAGGACAACAGAGTACCTGCAAATGAGCTTGATACATCACAAAAAAGGTTAGGATCTTTTAATCTCCCCACCTTATAATAGATTATCCTCGAGCTATAATCCCATGCATCTCTAAGATTATGATGTAAAAATATCAAGCCACTAAGCCTTAATATCCACTTTACACTCATATGTTTCCTCATGAACTTGACCGTTTTTCCACAATAAACTAACTATCAGCATAGTCTTTCCCCACAACATTTTCTCACTACGATCCATAACATGTATCAAATGCTCCCAAAATGATGAATTGGTCTCAAGATCAACATCCTCAACATTGATCATATGATAAGGGTTGGGGTGATATCATGATATTTTTGAAACATGAAAAATGTCATGAATAACACTATAACATTGTGGAAGATCCAATCAGTATGCCACTAGCTCGATTCTCTCCACAACCATGAAAGGTACAATCAACCTGGGAATTTTTTTTCCCTATCTCTAAATCCAATGGTAACCCAGTCTAGTTTATAATCAAAGGAATACATGACCACACATTATATATTCATGGGGTCTTATATGTCTATCAACATATGAATTCTGTTTACCCTAAGTCATATCCGTACATTTCTAAATAATTTGAACATATTCTGAATTCTTCTACACGAAACTCATTCCAAAAATGTCTAACTCACCTGCATCCATCCAACATATGGGTGATCTTCTTAGTCTATGATAAGGTGACTTATATGGTGCCATTTGGATAGCTTCTGGATAACTATTGTTATATGATAACTCCACAAGTTCTAGGTGCTTCTCCCAAGACCCACCAAAGTCCTAAACACACGCTATTAGAACATTATCAAATACTTGTATCATACATTCTGACTTCCCATATGTATGTGGGTGGATTTCATACTAAAAAAACCTATGTATCAAGAACCTTCTTCCAGACCTTCCAAAGCATGATGTAAAATGCGAGTCATGGCCTAAAACTATACACCATGGAACCCCATGAAAATGGACTATCTCCCAAATATATATATATATATATATATCCCAACTAGTCTACTGATAAATCCTCCCATATAGGTAGGAAATGTGCTACTTTTGTTAGTCTATCTACTATAACTAAAATAACATCATTCTTCCAAGTGATCCTTGAGAGACCCACAAAAAATTCCACAGTAATTTCTTCCCACTTCCACTCTGGAATTTGAAATGACTATATTAAGCCACCAGGTCATTGATTCTTATACTCCACCTATTGATAGGTGTAGCATCATGTCTTGAACAGTGTAATTTCATTTTTCATGCTTGGACACCGATATTGTCTATGTTGGCCATGGTACATTTTGGTCAAACCCATATGCACCACCCACTTCGAGGCAAGAAATTAATTCATCAGCTCCTCATGAGTACAATTAGGCACAACTACATACCCCCAGAAATATATGATTTCATCTTTATATATATTCCAATAATAAGGTTTCTCTCCACCTTTAACACTTTACCTTAAGGCCAAAAACTCCAGATCCTCATAATTACTCTCCCTGATCTGGATCAGAAGTGTGGAATCCACTGAAACTAATATGAGATTCATCTATTCTAATCCTTCCAAAACCAAAACTTGCATCTCAGCCAACAAGGTCATCATCTTCCACTCAAAGATAAACTCATGTACTATTTGATTGTGATTTTTCCTGCTCATAGTTTCAGCTACACTGTTTCCCTTCCCAGGCATATATGCTAGCACAAAGTCAATTGACTGCATATAATCCACCCATACCCACTTGAAATGATTCAAATAACATTGATAAAAGATATATTTTAATCTATTTGGATTATTATACATAGTAAAATTTTATCCCAACAGATAATCCCACCAACACTTCTAGGAATAAACAATTGAAACTAACTCGAGGTCATGCGTAGGGATTTTTTTTCAAGTGGCCTCAAATATTGTGACCCATAATTCAAAACAAGATCCTTTGTATAAACAATTCTCTAAGATAAATCCTAGATAAATCATAGAACACTGTATACTCCTCCCCCGGATGAGGTAGAATTAAGATTAATGTGGTAGTCAAACACTTATTAAATTCATAGAAAGCATTCTCAAATGTTCCAGACCATTCAAAATCAACACCCTTCTTGGTCAAGCCTAAAATAGGTTCTTCCAAGATTTAAAATTCTAGGATTGACCTCCTATAATAATCCACTAAACCCTGAAAACTATGGACATCAAAGAAATTATTGGGATTGTCCCATGAAAAAACATCACTCACCTTCTATGGGTCCACTGACACACCTTCATCTATGAAGAAGTGGCCTATGAAATGTACCTAATAAATCAAGAATTAGAATTTATATAGCTTGGAGTATTGTCAATTCTCTCTCCATATACTTAGGATGACGTCAAGATGTTTGGCATAATCATCACGTGTCTTAGAGTACACCGTGATTTCATGCACATATATTACCACAAACTGATCCAACTATTGGTGTATGATTATATTAATCAAGGTCATAAACACAAAAAGAGAAATTTTCAACCTAAACGACATCACAACAAACTCATATAGGCCAAAACTGCTTCCAAAAGTAGTCCTTGATATATCATAAGATTTAATTCTCAATTGTTGATACCCTAATCTCAATTCATTCTCGGGGTAGACACAATCTCCTCTTAACTAAAAAAAATATCATCGATATACAGAAGAGGATATAGGTTCTTCACAGTCATCTGGTCCAACTTCTAGTAATCAACACATAATAATAACTTCCTTCCATATTTATTTGAAAAGAAGGTAAACCCAAAGGTGACATACTCATATGGATAAACCCCTTATCCATAAACTCTTCCAGTTGAGTTTTACGCTCTTGAATCTCTATTGGTTCCATTATGTATGGTGGAATGGAAAATGGTTCATCCCCCAACATGATCCCAATCATAAATTTCACATCTCTATCGGGTATAATACCTGAGAAGTCTTCAGGAAATACATCCTAGAACCTGTCCTCTATGGTCGGAAAGACATCATTCATTAGACCCCCTCATCCAACAACATAATAGAAAGATGGGTGTTGAGATCCTATAGTTGTTGATGAACTGGTCCTATACATACCTCCTAGATATTCCACTCTCTATGGTGAATATAATTGTCACCTTTAGAAGACATAAAAGTCACTCTCCTATAGTAATAATCTATATAGGTTCAGTAAAATACTAACCATTCCATACCCATAATTAGGTCAAATCCTAACATATCCTTAATGTAAAGATCCTAAAATAATTGATACTCCCAAATCTCAAGAGAACACCCTTGGCATAAACATATGTCTCTCGACTATACTCCCAAAGGTGGATCGATCATCATTATTACACTCACAAACTTCACTACTCAACTCAACCCATTCATGATCTATATAGATATAAAGGAATGAGATGCACCATTATCATATGAGGCACTAGAAATTTTAGAAGCTATAAGAATAGTACCTCTAACTATCGAAAATCCTACCTCAATATCCACAAGTGTATGTTGAACTGTATGAAACTATCCTAACCCTCTTCCCTATGATTCAATATGAGCCCCCTGAGCGGTACCACTCCACTAATATGGGTTCTCATTCTTAGAAGCACCAAGTACACTACCACTACCTTCGTGGCTAATAGAACTCCAATTTCCAGACTAATATGGTGTAGAAGACCTCCTTCCAACACTTTGATTCTGCCAAGATGCCTTATAATTATCCATCTATCATGGGTTCCTGCATGGACTTTGTAGATTTCCCGTCCTTATTCAAGATAAAACTCTTTTGGTGGTCAAGGAAAATGTCTAAAAAAGTTTCCCTACTTATCATACCTATGGAAAATCAATCAGTTAAGATGACGAGTAACTGATCCGTCCTCCTTACTACTCTTCTTTCTAATGCTCTGGTCAACATTCTCATAATGAAATTTCCTACCATCGGAAGAAGTACCTCTAGATTATCTAGTTGAAACCACCTATCCTCCACTAGAAGCCTCTTTTAGGTTCCCATAAGATATGAGAATGTGATCCACCATCTCAGTAATCTTCTTTAACTGAAATATATTGACTTGGGACTTAATCTCACACTTAATTCCTTCTTAGAAATGCCTTATAGTAGTTGTATCATACCCTTATAGAACTGTAGAAAATCAATGAAAGTGATTAAAGGAACTAGCATAGTCCATCATGGATATAATCCCTTTGGTCAACAACATGAACTATGATTCCCTCTCCTGTATCAGTGTCTCTTAAAAAAAGTGATCCAAGAAATTCTACAAAAGGTCCTTCCATACCATACCATCTATCTTCCCAGTCTGAGCTTGAACATCGCACTAGAACTTCCTTATTCCTCTTAAAAAATAAGCACTCAAATTGACCTTATTCTCTGAAGGAGTCTCTAAATGGCCAATTATAGTCTGGATGGACTTAATCAGGAACTCTACTACCTCAGGTCAACCCTCTCCAGTGAATGTCAGAGGATGTTGTAACTGAAACTCCCATGTTAGGTCTAACATACTCTTCATAAACCAATATAGGACTCTCTCCATAAACTACGTGAAGCAAGCAGAGTTCTCACTGAACATCTCTTTAGATCCTTCACCCAACACTATTTGTGCCTTAGGTTCCACTGCTAGAGGATCATTTCTAGCCATATCCGTATAACATCATATTAGAAAACATAATCACGGAGGTATATCAATACAATACCAAACACATAACTTAGGACACATTTCACAACATCAACAAATTTAACAAGATGGATTCAAATAAATCCATAACAATCCATCATCCCTTCCCATCACATGGTAAAAACAGAGGAATTATCACTACCCTTAACCATCCTACATCACTGTCATGGTAAATAATGGTAAACATATTATCATTTTCCCATTTTTCATTAGACACACAATTATTCACATTTTTTATCATTTAATAACTTTCAATTTCATATCAATCACATTTTTCTATTCAATTACACAAGTAAGGAAAGATATGTCAATTTCAACAACTTACCCAAAACATACTTTTCCTGTGTATTCCTAAAAATGAATCATTTCACAATAATTCATGATTTCCTATAATGATTCTTGATTACTCAACTCTCATTACATATCGGGCCATGAGTTAAATCTCAGAAAAAACACAGATATAACAATCACATCACACACAAGTACATCATTTGAGGTTAAATAATATCCAACCATAACAACACACATCAATAACAACAATCCCACATTGGGTACTATATTTTACCCCCATAAACGTGTTAGCTACTCCTAGGCTTGAGCTCTTAAATGAGTCATGAATCATCCTTTTCTTCTATATAACTATCCCAAATATTAATAAAAAAAAGAAAACTCCTTTATACCACTTTGTAATTTCCCAAATCGAGTTCCATATATTGATTCCCCAAGCCGGTCAGTTATGTGACCTCAAGTACACATCCCCATATGCCATAGGTTGTTGAATAACAGTGAGGTTCTAATATATAAAACATGTGTATACTATACCCTATTTATCAATGTAGTACAACATGAGAAATAAAAAAGAGTTACCAAATGATATAACCAATAACTAGAAAAAAATTATCACATGATGAAAAAATAGGAATACAATATCCAAACCAAAATAGTATATCTGTCTTTTAAAATACATGTCAAGTGTAAAATGAAGAACCAATGTAAATTCACACTAAAACTCCCAAGAGGGACCTGATACAAAGTCTAGTTCCCTCATCAATGCTCCACCCCAACTCAAGCATCTAATATAGGGATCTTTCCCTTATCATGTACTATAAACATTAAGTCTATTCAAGTACTGACCAGGTAGCTCAAGTAGGGTGTGATTACAACTCTATATTCCACCACCATTAAATTCTAAAACAATATCCAATAAATAAAAATGTATGTCAATATATAAGGAATAAATTAAAATTCATAAAGTAAACAGTTATCACATTTCATTATTCCTTAATTAACCACACAATTCCCTAGGTTCACGATGACACCTATTCTATTAATACTTTCTTCGGCCTTTGCTGGATCCAAAACTCTCCCCAAGGGATATCACATTCCATAATACCATTGTTATCATTTATCATTTCATTTGAAATCATATCATGACCAATTAGAACAATATTCCAATGCCAATCTCATGGGAATGAAATTTCATATCTAACACCCCATGGGTATTTAGATCTCATGTCCCTATCCCACCCCTCAATGTCACATGGGTATTTGGAGCATTAGTATCAATCACATACTCTCTATCACATATAGGTATTTGGAGCATCAATACCTATTGTACACCTCAATGTCACATATACCAAAATATCACAATATCACACAAATCAAAATTACATATACATCATGATTATGAATCATTATCATTTTTATAAAACATTCTTAATAAAGTTTACCATTTCAATTTATCACAACAATAAAAATACTTTATTTCAATCACACGGAATAATTTGAAAAATTCACTATTAGACCAATTATCAACAGTTAATCAAATAATTCATTAACCCTTCATGGTTATGAAAAAAATCCCTTTATTCCCATTAATCAACCAAGTCAACATTCAATTAATAAATAAATTTCATAGTCCCATAAATTTACCAATTCCATATCCCCATTATCCCATCATTTTTATAATCACGAGTTAACCGATTTCAATATCCCCAATTCAACCCAAATTATTATCACCTGGAAATTTAATTGAATAATTTTAATTTCTGATGAAATTTAAAAATCATGGAAATTGAAATTTCACAACTAAATGCATGTAATTAAATTAATACTATGGGATTTTTAATTTAGACCACCCACCTTGTGATAGATGACGAATGCATGCCAACATTAATCCCCAATTAAAGCGGAACAACCAAGATTACAATGAAGAATAAGATGTGGATCCAAAACCTAGATCCAAGATCAAATTGATTAGATCTATCCAAACCTAGATCTAGTTCCATTACCAATAGAGTAAAAAATCCATTCAAAATGTGAGAGAAAGTCAAGAGAGAGAGAGATGAAAACCCAATAGGGATGATATATCATACCAATAGAGGTTTAGATCTGGCAAAAGGATCTTCAATTCACCAAGAATAGACTTTGAAATACCTTGGAATCTATCTAAGAGCCTCTAAAAATGAGAAAAACATTTAGGGTTGAGTTGGGTCGAATTAGGGTGAAGGATGGGGGTTCAAAAATTTTAGAATAAAATTTTGGGGTTTTATTTTTCTGCATGCACATTTTGTTATAAGGGGTCCATGGTTTTCCCTAACCGTGAGCCTAACCGTGCGAATCCTCCTAGGGGTTACACAATTACTACTAGAAGGGTGCATGATTTTTAATCTTGGGTGCATGGTTTTGGAAAACCATGTTCCAACTGTGCGCTTCCCCTCTTCCTTCTAAAATTCTCCCATTTCACCCAAGAACGTCCCAATGTAAAACCAAACAGAATATAATCAAAAAAGGAAAAAGAGTACTGATAAACTAGATTGAGACATCACCAGAAAAGGTTTTGATCTTATAGAAATATTCCCTAGGGAAAAACCTTAGTGATCTATCTCAATAGGTCATTATGATCATCTATCCCAGTGTTCCATCTTCCTTTCTAGGGACACACCTCTTTGATCTACCCTAATAGGTCATTCTAATTGAATATCCAGGTGTGTCATCTTCTCTCCTAGAAACACACCTATATGATCCAAATCAATATAAAATTTTGATCAATAATCTCGGAATGGTATCTTCCCTAATAGGGAAACAACTCCTTAGTCCACATCAATAGGGAATTATGATAAAAAAATCCTTGTGTAACAACTTACCTCCTAGGGAAGCACATCCTTGATCCATCACAATAGTAAATTCTGATTAACCATCTTGGTTTTAAATCTTCCCTCTTAGGGACACATCTAAATTGAACCCCTCAATAGGTAATTCTAATTAGCTATCCAAGTATAACATTTTATCTCCTAGGGACACACCTCCATGATCTTCTATAGTAGGGAATTCCAATAAATCACATAGGTGTGAAATATTCCCTCCTACAGAAAAACCTCCTTAATATTCCTTAATAGGGAATTTTGATCAACCATATAGGTGATAAATCTTCCCTCCTAGGGATACACCTCTATTGATCTTCCTCAAATGGTAATTCTGATCAATCATCCATGTGTTATATCTTCCCTCCTAGGGACACACCTCCATTTATCATCCTCAAAAGGGAATTATGATCAAACCTCATAGTGTGACATCTTCCCTCCTAGGGACACACCTCCTTGATGCACCTCAATAGGGAATTATGATTAAAAATCCATGTGTGATATCTTTCCTCATAGTGACATACCTATATGATCCACCTCAAAATGGAATTAGGATCTACCACTAAAGTGTGACAAATTACATCCTAGAGACACCCATAACCATAAATCTGTCTCTATTTGACGTTCTTTTCCTATCCCCATAAGATGTTAAACCTACAACCATATTGTTCCCATAGGATGTTAAACATGTGCCCATCCTATCCCAAGAAATATGTTAAACCTATGATTACCACATCCCTATAAGTCGTTAAACCTGCACCCAACCTTTCCCAAAAAAATTTAACCCTTCTCCCTTCTCCACAAGATGTTAAACTCATGCCCTCATCCATAATGGCCACCCCTTACAATGAATGTGGAATTAACGAGCTAAAAATACTAGGAATACCAACAACCATGGCGTCAATTATCTCATGATCAATATGGGATTCCATGGGTTCCACACCTAAGATGCCTCATATGAGATTCCATCCAAAAGAGGAAGATTTTTAGATTCCCAATATGTCCAATGTTCAGACATTACTAGAGATTCCCAACATGACTACTTTCAGGACCAAAGTTTTCTACCCTGTTGAGACAGAAGTAGTGTAATTAATGGGCATCCACCTTGAGATAGAATTGGTAATGAGTTTCATGAACACGACTTAATCTATGAGGGAGATGTAGACTAAGAAATGATCTCCAAGAATGAATCCATGGAAGATGTAACTAAAATCCCATCATCCTATTTTGATCAAGGAGAAGGAATATTCGATGAAAGTGTTGAAAGTATTCCTCATGTTCAATGTGGGAATACAAGGTAGCATAAGTCATGTGTTTGATGCTTTGGGACCCCAAAGAAAGCATTGGAAACAGAAATGGTGAACTCTATGTGAAACTATTATCCTAAACAATAGGGACTAGCATCACATAGAGAATCGACATATTGACATGTCACCAAATTCATACATTCAATTCCATTTACCCCAAATAATATAGTGGGAACATCATGAAACATAGATTTGAATTAGAGAAAGTTAGCATTGGGAATCCTCATTTAATGACATCATCAGTGTAGATCCTCTTCGTCTTCAGAATATTGGACAATGTTGGGGAATTGACCATCGATTTTCATGTAATTATACTGACTACTAAAGCCACATTCCTTATAGGACTGAAGCTATGGGAAATTGATAACCTAGCTCTGACTGGCATCAGGGAAGGAGGAACCTTGATGCAGTGAATAGACATAGCTATACTTACACCATGACTTCCACCATGACTTTTTCTTCTAGGAACTCATACCCTGTATCACCTTCTGAGATAATCCATTGGAGGGTGATCAACACCATGATAGACCAATATGTATAAGAGGGATCCATTCCCACAAAGTATATGGCCTTCTAGGACCTGGAGGCATCAATGCCTCGTCCACACTACCACCCCTAGGGATGTGCTAAGGGAAACCACCCCTCATTCCATTGAATAAATAATTTGAGTGCCTCTCCCAGGAGAACTCTAAGGACTCACTCCCCTAAAATAAGGATGTATAGGAAATTCAAGTCACTCCAACAATGGCTATAGCCTAGGATCCACCTAGAAGGTTTCTCACCAGCCCTTTTCAATGCCAGCACTGACTAGTTATATAGGCTGATGAACAAGTTAATTTCATTCCCACTCCATCAGCCCCTGTCCAAATCAACCTATACTAATGTTGGGATCAGTCCCAAGACACCACATGACAAGGGAAACCTTCCACAGCTCTTATCTCCTCTTCCACCACTGATGAATCCCTGTATATCCCTACTAAAGGTGAACATGGATCTTCCTTTTCCCGATTAGGATAGAGACCCCAGTTGCATCACAGGTAGGTCGAGATGACTCTCTCAATCACTAAAAACCCTGCAATACATTGCAAGTCATCCCATGATGAGGATAATCAATGTGTATTTCCTCCAAATACAATCACCAACCATATAATTGGTTATCCTAGCTCCTTCAACAAATAGAATATAGTTCCTCCTCATACTCCCACATATTAGCATGAAGGTCCTCCCCATGCCATCAATAACTAGAACGATGGTCATACCTATGTGAACACCAACAAAAAAAGGATTCATACCACTCCATAACCAATCAAATAGGGAGTTCTCCTCTTATTACAACCAACCAGAAGGTAGCCCCCATATACTGAAGACATACCATGCCCTGAAAAACTATCCTAGGGAAGGAGGGAGAAAACTCACCCTCGGAAGAAAGAACCTTAGAATGTGACATTTCATCATTTCCAACATTGACCTATCATATTCCAAGGATATGAATGAATATAAAATGAAGCATTTTACATAGCCACCATAGGCTAGAGAAGGTTCCCATAAATTAATATTTGTGATCATGGACGTTGAATTACACAAGACCTTAAGATACCTCCAGAGATACCTACTAGAGAAGGATGTTCTAGCCCCTTTCTAGGAGATTTCAGTGCAGTAATCTCTATCAATTACAGTTTCAACCATTTATATCTCCATACAATAAGTTGTATAGATTTTAGTGTTTCATTTGACCCCCTAAAATTAGAATCACTCTTCCAAACCATATATTGATGCCACCTCACTCACACATGATGTAGTAGGGAACACCCCATCATACATGGATGGGATGATAAGGTTGGAACCAACCCCAAGGAACATTATAGCATATATAATATGTTTGGATAATGTAGTGACTCCTCTGATAATAAACCATAAGTATAAATGGTCTACAGCATTACCTTCACCCCTAACTCGACTATCACCAATCTAGGTTTTTTCCAACAAAGAGTAGGACCCTTCCACTAAGCAAGAGGGCTTATGATAGGCCCTGGCCACTGAATAGCTACCAGTTGTGTCTTGGTCACTCACTACATCAGTATTTGATATACTAGAGTCCTATACAAAGGACTATCAAGTTTTTTTCCAGAGGATTATTTGGAAAACATTTAATTATCTCTGTAATTGTCATTTTTCCTATGCAGGGACTTAGAAGCACCTCAATTCCATTGACCAGTAATGTAGACAGGTTTATATTGTAGCGATTCTGGTACCTTAGTGCCCTGATTCATACATTTACCACTAGACCATTAAAAAAACTCATGTCATGCGCCTCATAGGTCTCCATAGAGTTATTAAAGAGGCATATACACACATGCATATAATAGTCTAGGGAAAATATGCTTCCCTACATTTCATTCATATCTTGTGAAAACCCTAATTATCATACATTAATGATAGTTTTTCTTTGCATATTGTTTGGGTAAATAAGGTAATATCCAACCTACTAGAGGATTAGGAGAATAAGTCCATCAAAACAGGGAATGACATGGAAGACCTACCTTAAAGGGTGATGCTGTACTAGGAAGACCCTCCGACAGGTGTCCTCACTATTAAGTAGTGGAAGGAACTTGGCCTCAGAGATCTCCCCAAGAGGCATTATTTCCCACCCGTCAATATCTTAACATGGTAAAGGGTGATTTAAAACCTTCCAACCCATTCGAGAATGTTCTGAAAGAAGTTATAGAACTCACAATAGCCTCCTTGCTTTAGTAGCTCTTGGAATACAAAAGGTTCACCTCCAACCTCATTATTGAACTGTACCAAGATTATGGAAATTCCCTAAGGGGACCCATATCTTCTTTAGTGGGGTATTTGGTCCTTATAGTCTAGATACCCACATTTTATATTGGTATCCCTACACATCCAATCAATTCAGAATCATGGGGATACAGTAAGTATCAAATGTACAAGTCGTAGACCCCGCCTGAGCAGTGTAATTATCCTTATTGGGATCTAGTCCATTCATCTCCACAAGTTTATGATCCCATAAATTCATTGGTATAAAGAGATCCATGATGAGATAACTTAATAAATTCTCCCACCACTCATCCGGAGGCCTTAAAAACATAGCAGGTGGGGATCCCTCCTAATGGAAAGCCATACACAGCATGACTATACAGTGTTCGAGCAACCGTGGAGTTTGGAAAACCTCCCTTTTCTTCAATAAATGGGTTGGGTGACCCATTGTAGCACCTAGACCACTTTAGTTAAATATGTGGACCTATATTGAAGACCCTAGAATAAAAGGAGGCCACCAAGCTTTGTGGTTTCATCCAAACCCTAGAAGGACCTGTGTTCATCTGGTATAACCATCTACCCATAGAGTTTATTGATGGTTTGGAGGACCTTCATAGACAATTACACTATCAGTTATATTCCATAATATATAAGACAGGTATTTTCAACCTCTTCAACTACAATAAGATGCATGATGAGTGACTTTTAGACTTTTTCACCTGTTGGAATGGCCTCATGTATTCAATCGACATACAAATGTCTAAATAACAACAACATATGATGTGGGCAATAACAATTAAGAGTGATATGGTCCCTAACTTCATCACCTAGAACTATACATGTAGGTTATGATAATTATATAAAATGGATTAGTTCCTATAAGAATAACTATAATAGGATAGGAAAAATTCACTCTTGTTTCCTCTTCCAACTCCTGTTGGAATACCTATAAAAGTAGAGACTACTGCTGTTGTCCATGTAGAGGTTCCTATGTTGATGCTATTATGGTACCCCTCATTGAAATATCCTCACTAATTGTAGCCTTATCAATATTAGATTATCTTTATATATCCCTTTCAGGAACTACCTCACCAAGCGATGCCTCCTAGATAAAAAACGTGGATCCAACCCTTGTGAAGGCCATGTTCCCAGAGTGCCTTTCCCAAATTGAAGAAACTAGACCCACACATTTAGAGATTTTAAATTCCTTGGATACTTAATTTTTGACCTATAGAAGGGAATTATAATGTTTTCAGAATGAAATAGACCCATGGAGTCTGGACCCACTATATGTTCTGATCATTTTCCATGCCACGTGATCCTTAAACAAACCAACAAGGAAGATTTGTGTTCAAAGATTAGATCTACGAATAACTATATCATGGATTAGTTGAGTTGGGTGATGTTCCATCATAAGTGAAACATTTATAAAGAAACCCCAAAAAATTACAGTGAAGACTCTAGAGAATGGAAAAAATATTCTAGTCATGGGGTGAAGTAATTTAATGACTGTTTGGATCACAAGTAAGTCACTCGCACTCATGGTGCCATCCATGATCTCTTGAGAAATCCCAAACCTAATTGGTTTTCTCAAGACCCATTAGGACACTACCTCTACATCTCTATAATATCATTCTATGTCTTATAAGAATAATATCTAATGGTGTGAGGGAAATCAGAGTCCCTCATCAGTGTAGAATCCGTCTTACACTCTTGGAGACTTCATGCCTCCTAAGTTAGGAAATGCTCCCAGGATTTTCCCAGCCTTGTAATACCTCAAAAATGATTATAAAGAGTATGCCTCTATGAATTTCATTGATCTAGTTGAATTCTTCACAATGTATGATATTGAGTAATTCCATGAAAACCCCTCAGGTTCCTCAAGCCAATGTCATCGAAGGAAAGGATGAGGACATGTGGGCCACCAGAATTCCAAGGTTAAAAAGGACATCCATGCTACTGAGACTAGAAAAAATGTTCTATATAGATATCAATAATAACTACCATCCCTGTCCGCTCTTTCATGTATGAATCCATATAATAACATGTTAGTTGACTAACTTGGCTAGCCACAACCCTGTTTCAATCTTCCACATCTATCTATATCCCAATCTCATCCAACAAACAGTAAACTAATAGTTGTTAAAAGAATGTAAGATAGTGAGTAGCCAAATATTAACATCACCATCTAGACCCCATTGGATCAATAAGAAATATCGATTTCACCCCCTTCAAAATATAAACCCTCTTTAGATAAAAATATTACCTTAACATAGAGGTCTGATGTGTTATATCACCTCATTTGTATACCCATAGGTATTTCAATACTCAAGGCCCTCTTATTATCAAAGGAAACACACAAGGCCCTTGTTGAAGCTTTGAAAATACCTTTCTAGTTAAAATCTAAAATATCTTCCCCTGAGTCCTACTATACAGAGGGGGGAAAGAAAAAGGAATGTTAAGCCATCATCTCATTCTCCAAGGAAGATGGGGGAATCCTCATGGGAGAACATATGACCATTTTACATTACAGGATAGTTCAATGGAATGAAAATCCACCTCTTCCTGGTGGATACTAGCTCTGGGTTCAATATAATCCAGGATTATATGGTCTATAGGCTTGTACTTATGGTAGAAGATCTAAATCTCTCCAATATAACAATTCAAGGTTATGAAAAGAGTGAGGAGAAACCATATAGAATGGTTTAGCTAAAGAACCAATTTGGTATATTGATATCAAGCACGAAATTTATTTTGGTACTATAGGATAAATCCAACAACATGCTTCTAGGTAGGACATGGATTCATTTTCAATAATTAATCCCCTATTTATATCATGAGTTCCTCAAATACTCCCATAATGATTGAGTGGGATTACTCTAGGGTAATGTGTCCCCATTAAACTCATATGAATCCCAATATCATGATGTCATATACTATAATAGGGGGGAAGTAGGATTAGACCAATGGGTTTGAGTGCTTCAATGCTCCCAATGATCTGACAACCAATGCAGTCAATCCACGAGATGACTTTAATAACAACTTCATTCCACAGATTCAATGGTTAGAGTCCATAATGCTAGACCTAGGGGTATGTTTTTTTGACTCCATGAAAAAGGGTTTCAGCATCTCGAATAAAAATTATCCCTCATATATTACATCATTCACTTACACTAGATAGGCATGGGTGATACCAAATGACTATACTTATATTAAGTCTTGATAATTTCTCCCTATGAACATCAATCAATGACACTCCCACCTATTACATAGAGAAGGGTTGAATAAAAAAATTGACTTTTCACGACTAATTTAATGTCAATAATAGAGCTCGTGGTTAGATGCTGGATGGAATTGGCCCGATAGCTTCTATCTCCACCCTTTTAGTAGAACGGGAACCCCTCAAAATAGATTTTGTGTTTACTCAAGCTATAATCAGTGCTTCCCATGTATCGACTATCCTGGAATAACCACTTCCTACAACTGATTCTCCTATCTCTGATGATGAAGATGATTTGTAAGAAACCCTTCCTGCATTTAAATAGGGCATCTCCACCACCATTGATGAGTCAAATCTGGTTATCCATGGTACTGAGGAAGATCTGAGGCTAACACTGGTCAGTATATCCATGTCCCTATAGGATAAGAGACAATATTTTTCCTTCTTGAAATAGTATAGAAATGTGTTTTCCTTGAGGTATGATGAGATAAAATATATATAAAATCATGTATATGTTCACTGTATTGGATTCCAAGAGATCCATCATGGGTTCAAAAAGACTCCTAGTAAGATTCACCGTTCTCAAGGTGTCATGGCCGAGGATGAAGTTGACAAGATTCTCAAAACCAACATTATCTGGGAAGTCTGGTACCCTAAATGGCTAGCCAACTTCATCTTTATAATTAATAAGAATGGTAAGATCAATGTTTGTATCAACTTCTAGGACCTCAAATTCCATTTCTCAAGTGATGATTTTTCCCTTCCAGCAATAGAGTTGTTGATAAATATGACCACAGGGTTCTATGCCATCTCATTCATGGATGGATACTACTGGTATAACTAAACCTAGATATCACTTGAGGATGAATATTCTTCCACCTTTATGGTGTTGAAAGGTAGTTTATATTATCAGGTTATTCCCTTGTAATTTAAAAATGTAGGGACCACTTATAAACAGGCTATGCACCACATCTTCAAACCAATTCCTAGGAAATTTAAGGAATTATATTTAGAATAAATGGCTATTAAATCCCTCTAGTGTAAGGACGATATCATGAACCTTGAGAAAGTGTTTGGATTCCTTTTCTCCTAACACTTAAAGACGAACCCCTTGAAGTGCGTATTCAGGGTTACCTTTGAAAAATTTCTCATATTCATCATAAGATATAGAGTCCTTAAGATTAACCTAGAGAAGATCATGTCCATCAATCAGATGACTCCCCTGAGAAATATTTGATAGCTTTGAGGCCTCCAAGGACACTTAGCCAACATAAATCGATTTATTTCAAATCTCGATATAAATTTTAATCTAAAATTGAGAATGATAAATAAAGGAACCATTTAAAATTTGAATGAATAGTACAAGAATATGTTTGATGATATTAATCAGTACATGCTATAACCACTAGTTTTGATGCCACCTGTCTCATGAAATACCATGTTCTTCTATGTGGACACCCTAGAATGGTCCCTCAGTTCCCTTATTGGATAGAAAAATAAAGATTGTGGAGAAAATGGTTTATACAATCTCATTCTGATTCTTCTTGACATAGAGACTAGATATTCCCCTATTGATAAAAAATTCCTCATGATAGTTTTTATAGTGAGGAAGTTACGACATTATCTGTAACCTAATGAGATACAACTAGTGTTCCGAGTAGAACTGATAAAGTATATCTTCAATCACCCCATGAAGACAAGATGGTTGGAATACTGGGTAATTATCCTCTAGCATTTCAACATTATTTTTGTTTCATAGAAGGCCGTCAAAGGTAAGAAATTGGTATATTTCTTGGCCACCCATTAGTCTACTAAATAACTTCCCATGGATGCTAATTTTCTAAATGAAGATATACTCTCAGTGGATCAAGCCATGATGTTTTAAAAAATACATTTCAATGGAACCTCTCAGAGGCCAACTAGTAGAAGGATCAATAATTAAAATCCCTAATTATTTTTATTGGGGATCATCTTCATCACCCCCGCACAAGTTATCCATCTTTGTTCGTTACTGCTGTCAGAAGACTACACCAACAATGAGGCAGAGTATTAGGCCCTTATCACTAGTCATGAGAAGGAACTCAATATTGATGTCCCCCACTTTCATGTGAGGGGAGAATCCGAGTTAGAAATAAAATAGATCAAGGGTTACTATATTGTTATAAATAAAGAGCTTGTTCCCTTGTTGGAGTGTACTCATTAACTAATGAGTTCTGTTCGCTTCCCTACTAGATTTGACTCATTTTCCACAGAAATATAATGTCTTAGATAACATCTTACCATGAATATCCATGTATCTTATAGAACCTAACTAGGATTACCTAATAATTCATTTATAACATCATAAGGTCATCTCCCCTACCATTTCAAATGATCGTGAAAGAAAATAGGTAAACTAAATGGATATTAGTTCTTCTATTCTAGCACATTCCGGTTCCCCCACATTAGAGGAATTACCTAATTAGAAAACTCTCTTCATTGAGTATATCCAGCATGGAACTCTCCCTCTAGACCGAGATGAGATTGAGATAATCTATCATCATGAAGCACAGTTCACACTCCATAGTGGGCCTAACCTTATACAAAATCTCTATAGATTTGGGTATGAGAGAATTATCCTTCATTTCATACAAGGAGATGAGACCCCTAAGGTTATATAGGAATTCCATGCCAAGTCCTATGGCACCCATCATGTGGGATTTAAGCTCTCCAATCAGATTTAGAGTTTGGGGTACTTTTAGACCACCATGGTCCATGACTGCATCGAGTTCTCTGAGAGTTGTCATGAATTTTAAGTCCATTACAATTTCATGCAATGATGGATAAATTTTCTCAACACCACCATGTATTATTATCCCTTTTCAGTATGGAGACTCGATGTTTTGGGACCATAATTGCCAGCGAAATCTTTCCAATGAAGGTTAATTATAACTATAATAGACTTATTCTCTAAGTGGTAATAAGTGATTCTCCTCAAGGAAGTCAAATACCTATTGGTGATTGATTTCATGATCTCCCACATCATCCACTGATTTGGAGTACTTCATGCTATTCTCACAGACACCAAAAGCATCTTCTAGCCTATTGTGATGTAGAAATTGCACACAAAGATCATCATCCAATCTGACCATAATTCTTGTTGCCTTGTGTAGGTGAATAGATAGATTAAAGAATTCAAAAATACCATATCGAACATCCTATAGAAAATGGTGGGCCAAAATAAGAAATGTTGACCAGACAAGCTCCCCAACACCCTCTGGGGATATTGAACGATGACTTAAAATTTCACCCAGGTGACCCTATACTCCTTTGTATATGGAATATAGGTGGTATTTCCCATTAAGGTCCATTTTCCATCACTTCATAAATTATTATATGATCATAAGACACCAGAAATATCGATAGAGGTTTGTCTAGATATATTGGCATCCCTTGAAGAGAATATTATCTAGTCCATGCACAATTTAGAGAGCCCCCAAAATAGGATAGATAGAGAATCCAAGAATAAGGTTCTACACCACTCTTTCCCCCATGGTGACATGATATTGTCTCTTATAATGGAAACAATACATATAAAAAATCCACCAAGGTTGGATCCCAAGTGGGAAGGAACTTACATTATTCATAAGGTCTATTCCAATTCATCATTCTCTTTGATCACAATTTAAAGAGAGCATATCACAACTACCCCAACATAAAATCTCTCAATAATTAATTCATGTTAGGATAGGTGGGTCTATACAACAAGAAATTAAACTGTTTTATAATTTCCCTAGAATTCTGACCTTAAAATATTTGTAGCCCCTATAGTTTGAGTTGTAAAACATTAAATTGAAAAGCCTGACATCCTCATCATATGACATTAAATTGATTTTTTACCCCATGAAAAACTGGTGTTCCTCTTAATGAGAGTTCATTTTACCCCAAATAAAATAGGGATGCCTCATGTGTTAAGTATGAGATGATCTAAAAAATTATTACCATGTATATAACTTGGATGGCTCATATAATAAGTATGAGGTGGTCAAAAAAATTACCCCATTAGAAATCAGGGTGCCTCATATAATATGATATTAACCAAAACAAAATTCCTCTATAGATGATGTTAAACTATAATATTACCCCATTTCATAAGCATGAGATGCCCCCTGATAACCGTGGGATGCCTGAATTCCCTCCCCAAAGAGAATTACCCCCAATTATGGGATTTATCTTCTACCACTTCATGTTCTAGAACTATGTATGGATTTATTACTATCCTCATAAGATATATATAGATGCTCAAACCTCCCAAATATGGGACTAATAGAAAATTTATCAACCCCTTTATCCTTTGGACCAATTCATATTCTAAGTATTATGACCTAAAACTATGTGTAGTTCGACTCAAATAATTTATGTGGTATGAGGTTCTATATGCCCTACTTTCAGGTTGGTTTTTACTATTTTAATTTCACACATATACCCTAGAGACGAAAATCCTCCTATCCCATGTATCATGAATTTAACAAAATTTCAACTGCGACTATAGTCCAAGCATTATGACCTTAAAATATGTGTTGTTTTTTTGAAACATTTATGTGGTACATGGGAAAACATGTCTACCTTTCATCTTAGACTCAACCTCTTTCATGCCATGAAAATTCCCCCAAATCAAACATTACTCTGGTCAAAAAATAATTACTTTAAACTTTTTTTGATGGTCTAATCATTATGAATTAAAATAGTTTTCCCTATTCTAGGCCATACAACCTAAATTGAGTGCAATTATCTTCAGGATCACGCCATGTGGTGCATGTCCTCCTTGGATCCTTTCACATTGGGTCTTAACTCTTTTACACCACATGAGAGTCCTCAATGAACCCTCCCTATGGTAAAACATTTATGACCCTAAACCATGTGCATTCACCCCTCATTCACAAAATCTTCTTCATCTGTGGTGTTTCAGAAAGCCTATGACTCCCCTCTTTCTAGAACAACATGTGGCTTTATTACCATATTCATGGGATATGTAGTGATACCTAGCCTTTATGTATTTGATACCACCCACAAATTCACAAAACAATCATCTATTACCTATGGTTCTATAAACCTAAAATTCTCTTATGAGCTACCTTTTAGGTATAAGACACATTTATTTTACTAGACCCACTAGCAGGCCAAGATTTCCTCATAACCTGATATGAGGAAGAAAAGAACAGGAATCTTGATGTAAAATCCCCACTAATTTCCTTGATTAATTATGTTAAAATAAGATCTTACCCCATATTAAATCAGGAAGTCTCTTAATGTGAGATGATTTACCTCATATAAATGTACGATGCCTCATATGAAAAATATGGGATGAACAAACACCAATGTCTTCAACAAACAACTTTAAAATATAGATTTACCCCACCTAAATTCAAGATACCTCGTATCTTTATATGATATGATTTAGTATCCCCATTTGAGATGGTATACTCTTATGAAATTTGTCTCATACCATGTTGTGTTTTATAACTACATGCATCTTGATCTCCATCCTTATGGGATAAATAATGATGATGGATACCTCATCCTTGGCCTAAATATCCTTTTTCATCAAATCTAATTGACTTTAAACCAATAAGTGCCATTAAAGTCTATGATATATTACTTTATACTAGTATCATACCTATTCCATGTTTCACAACATTAAACAATAAATACCAACATCCCTAATGAACAACATTAACAACAATATTACCCTATATAATACTGGGATGCCTCTTAATGGCATATGATTTTACCCCATATTAAATTAGGATACATAATATGATAATTATGATATGAACTACACATTATAACATATAAAACCAAGATGAGTCATAATATAAGATGATTTTATATCCTTTCCATAGGGGATGTCACTCTACCGGCATTGGTCTTCTACCATGTCGTGTCTTAGAACTATGTATGTATTGATTCCCATTTTCAAGGGATAAGTAGTGATACTAGAATATATCATCTTAGGTCTAGATATACCATCAACTTACATTGGGTATTTCCCTTATGGGATAGGTTTGATTATAACTTACCCACACGTTCATATAGTGTATTCACGTGCATAGTGCTCCAAGGGAACCTAATTTTTCCTCTGAGACATTACCTACTCCCACTTCATCATTTCTAACTTTATTTAATTTGGATAATCATCATGAAGCCAATTTTAACATGTTCCCTAATAGAATTGTCTCATGCCACACTAGCTCACATACTATCTCGGGCCCATGCCATGAAGGATCTTTGGAAATGAACAATAGATCACATGATTAGAACTTAGTCAATAGTTGATCCTAAATTTGTTCTCCCCATATTTAAATAGAAAAAGTAACTTGTGTTTTGATAATGGTTAGTAGCTTTTCCTTACCTATTGATTTTCCCCTTTCACTATCTAGGATAGAGAATTCATAATCGCTCACACAAGATTTTTTTGTCGCTTCCTCCCCTCGTTGTGTTCTCCCCTATGAACAATGGGAAATACATACTGCTCCTTGTTTGTTACACCAAGAATGGATCACGTGGTCTTATGGGTTGGGAGGAATTTATCCTCAAGAAAGGTTGATACATGAAAAAGCCACATGGTCCAAACCCAATGACCTTAAACTAGTAGCCTAAGTCCAATAATCATAACTTTTAACTATGTGAAAGATATCTTAGAAATGTGTTGTGTGGTGTTAGGTATTCTTGGTAATTAATTCACATAGGTTTTTTCACTCCTCTCCACTACACATATGAATTTGAGATGCTTATCCCTGGTCCAAACATCACAACCTTAAACTAATTAAAATTTGTCTTAAAGATTTTTTATGTAGCATTTGGTGGCCTCTTATCCCCCATTCACATATGGATACCTTAATTCCATATCACAAATGTTCCTTCCAAAAACACCACCCTACGGTATAATATTTATGACTATAAACTAAAATATATGGTTCAAGATTCAGAAAAATTAATCCATTTTCAATTTATCTCAAGGATTTTTATATATGGCATTAGGTGGCCTCCTGGGAACCGCCCTTCATGTCTGGTATCATTTTAAATGTTTCAAACATTCCTTAGAGACATAGATCCATCTATTCCAAGTATTATGAGATTAAACTATTTTTAATTAGTATGAAATATACAAGAAAAAACATAGAGTCTGTGGTCCAAACTCTACAACTGTAAACTAGGAGCCCAAGTCTAAAAATCAAGACTTTAAACTGTGTTTCAGTCCTCTTGGGATTTTGTGGTTTGGAATTGGATCCCTTAGAATTTTAATTCATTTCAGGTTATTATTCTACCATACTACAGACATAATTTTATAATGATCACCCTACGGTCCAATCTTTATGACCTTAAGTGAAGTTTCATGGTCTAAGTTTCATGACCATAAACTGCGTGAAATATGTCTTTGACATATTTTATGTGGAAGGTCCTTTAAGGATCATCATTCACATCGGGTTTTATCTTCTCCATTCCACACATATCCCCTTTGATATATACAAATGGACTGAGAATTATGACCTTAAACTATCTTCCCACCTTTTGTCCAAGTTGCATGAACTTAAACCGTGTGAAAATCATCCCAGGTTATATTCCTTGGTGCGGGGTATTCTAATATCCATTTTCTTTATAGGCCCTTCATGTGAGTACCACCATTGTGAAACCCTCCCACACCTTCCACCACTTCGGTTGGGAGGGTATATTTCACATTGTTTCACATGACCCAATCACATGAAATTTAATTGTGTGATATGTCACCCTCACTGTATGGCATTAAAAACATGTCTATCATCCTCACCATATGACATTAAACAGCGTGTCTATCATCCCCACAATAGGATGTTATGTTGTATTTTTATTATCCTCATTTAATGACATAAAATTGTGTAGCGTCTCAGGGCCTTGCTCTAAAAGCCCTATCTTTCATTGTTGGTCACCAACTGCATCATTCAAGTTCTTCAACCATCACTTAAAATTTAAGACGGTGCTCCCCATGGGGCATGAGTTTTACCTTTTTTACAGACCGATATGCCTACCCAATGTGCTCAAAGCCATGGTGGCATAATTACAAGAGGTTTTAACTTTTTTAAAACATTCCATCACTTCATATCCACGATTCACATGTCCTTTTATTTATATCATCAACATACTCCATGTTTGAATGGGCTCCCATAACAGAATAGAATCATGCCACACTAGATCACCTATCTTCCTGGGCACACACCATAGAGGACTTTGAAAAATATTTTTTAGATAGGTCTCATGTTTTGAACATGGTCAGTAGGTGACCCTCATTTTTTCCCATCCTTGGAAAAAAATAATGGATTCTATGATTTGAACTGGTCTATAGTTATCCTCCATAATAACACCACCCCATCAAGTTACAGATCTTGGGAATTGTGATTCATGATCTTTATTTCCATTTAATTGGGTAGAATTCAACACCCCTGGTGTTACCGCATCTCTGCACTAGTGCATATTAGAAAAGTAACTTGGGTGTTCAGATACCCCATTCTCCATCCATAGCCCCTATCAACCCAAATTTTTTTGGTGATTTGTTAAAACATGTAGGCCCCAAGTGTTCGATGACTATCTAAAACTCTCAAATAAATGATAAATCACATGGTCATCCCATGTTTCTCACACTGAGAATGAATCACATGAGTTAGGGATTAGTCACTGGTTATTTTTAATTATAGTTTTTGTGAGATTATAAAAATGAGATAAAAGAAACATGTTCAAGTGTGTGGGAATTTAAAACAAGTAATATGATGTTCTAGAGGGTCATCCATATGTTAGAGCCTCTCCTTTACAAAATACACGTAATTATTGACCCCAGTAATCAAGAATTTGAGATCATATATCCTCTTCTAAGTATGCTCTAGAGTCCTCTACCTCTATGAAATGTTGAACACGTCTTCCCTAGCTTCAGGACAGACCTATTCACCCCTAATCCTCATTTAGTTATACCTTGCTGATATTTAGCTATTAGGGATGTCACCTCCTCCACATTTTCATTGTATGACTTTAATTAGGACTTTATAAGGTTAAATATTTCAGCTTGATATGTGTACATGACCACACACGCCTATTCCATCCCTCATATGTCGCTAATATCCCCTTAATATACTTGAACCACCTTGGAACCCTCACCTTAATTATTCTTCAAGGCGATGTTGAACTCCTTCCATTCGGTATGTTCCCACTTGATAATAAATTCTTGATCCAATGCATGAAGGCTGCTAGAGTCTACACCACCAATCCCTAGACTAACTAGCTAATGGAGGAGAGATCCCACCTGGTTGGGAAGGTTAGCAATCAGTGTGTGGGTGATAAAGTTCTGCACATACCTACATTCCTTGAGACTAACAAATTAGTTCTTCTCTATAACATCCAAACTAAAATCCTCCATTTATTTAGGTGGTGCAGGCATATATGTAGGGAAGAAAATGTACACTTTAGTGTTCATATCATCATTGGGTGTGAGTTGGCTGAAATCCATCTCTAGAGGAAACATATCCTCACCACCCCATCACCTATGAAATAAGCCTCCACTACCCATATGGAAAATTAGAACAATATGTAACCATATTAGCCTAATAATCTACCCATATTAGTGGCACAATCCAAGATTCAACCCCAGTGGACCCCACTGATGGACCTTATAGAGAAGGATCATTCATTACAACCCCTCAATCACCTTTGTTGAGTCCTCACCTCTTGCAACCACTGTTAATACAAATTATATGGTAGGCATGTCAAATGAAACCTACTCATTCAGTCTAGATATCAGCACCATTTCTACCTCCCCCATTGAGGCTTCAACTCCAATAGTTTCCTTTATTGGAACCTCTATGACATGCTCTACCATTGTATCCCCTTAATCCATCCCCAACATGGGCCCTACCTTGACTCCATACATCTAGGTAACTATCTTAGAAGCCCCATAAAATGGTACCTATTAGGTTCATACAACCATTACATCCTCCCAAAACATTTCCATAGGGAGAATAACACTAATTGTCACAATCTTGTCCTATGACACCGTGACTCAAATGTCGAAATTGGTAGCTGATCCCCGAACATAAATTGAACTTCCATTTAAATATGAGTCACTATAATTTAGTAAGGAAAATTTGAATATGAATAACTGAATGTGTGAATAGGCTTACATGGATAGTATATCCTAGTGAAGAGATCATATAGATTCTTAGACAATCCGCTTGGCAAGGGAATTTATACAGTGGCTTCTATATCAATTGCAGGGGTTGTTTTAGCCGATGTCTGGCCACCCATGGAAATGAAATCATGGAGGAACCCCATGATTTCCCCTTAAATTGTTTTGGATCCCTCACCCTATTCAGAAAGTTCATCATGAACCTACCCCTCTTTTGTGCTGGCTAATCCCTACACAAGTACAAGAAGAGTTAGGAAGTACTCTTAGGGATTTGGTAGCTTAAAAAGAACACCATATCTGAGTATTCACCTGGTTGACAATAAGGACTCTTCCATATGATAGTGTCAATAGTTTTTGTTCCCTTATACTTGAATGAATCTCCTTGCAGAGGTTCGTGAGTAGCTAACTCACTGGTCGAGATATCCAAAGATGTGGTCTTCCCCAATAGTACCTACACTTAAGTTTTTAGGGGGCATGCGACACCCTAAGAGTTGAAAAAATTCTCCATATCTCTTATGTACAACACTACCTCATACTAGGGAATGTGGAATCCAACTTTGGAATGATCCAAGCCAGTGATGGATATCCCCAATATGTTAATATGTCACCACATCACGTAGAGTGTGTTGATTTTTCTAAAGACCCCCCTAACTCTCCCGATATTCTTGAAAGACCAAATCACTAGGTATATTATTATAGAACATAGGATTCTTTACACCCTAGAAAAATATACTTGGGACCACCCTAGAGGGTTCTCCTTACTCCTATAGTCTCTTGAACATGAGCATTGGGCCTGATTCTATGCTTCTACCTATGGCCTCCGCCCATGCCAGCCTAGGGAGTTCTAGGTCTACAACTACCAAAAATATACATATAAAGACAAAACTACATCCAAGTTGTTCTCTAAACACCACTGTCCCTTAGCCCCATGTTTTTCTGGAATCTTCTTCATCAGACCGAGTGGTTTGATGCCTCGACATCTCTCGGGGATATGTGCTCTCACAGCTTAGCACATAATCACAGGTGAGACCATATGTTGCAGTAGGGGATTGAAGCTCGTTCTGACCATTTCCATCTTCATGTTTGAACATGTTCAAAATTTTCTTTAGGACCAAATGTTATCACTCAAGATTCACTTCCCTGTACACCTTCGGGGTTACCGGTAACAGACATCAAAACTTCCCTACAAACCATTGTAGGTTGTACCGCTCAAAAATAACCTGGAAGTCAACCATTTCAACTAGTACCACACCTTGGAAGTCTAGGAGGTATGAACATTGATTAATGGTTACCCTTACATCATCGGTCACCATCCTTGTGGGAAGGAGAACTGGTGAAATATAAAGCACTCTGCTAACCCGACCCTTACTAGCACGACCACATGGCCCAACATGAGCAGGTTCTCTCAAAGATATTTGGAATTGAAATCCATAATTTCATACTTGGAGGGGAGTTGGGATTAGGGTATTCATAACCACCATGTGTGCAGTGACCCAATTGTATAATAATTTTAGTGGGCCAGACACACACGAAGCAGAGTCTTCACTTGGATGATGTGGGGAAGCACCTTTTACAACATCACCAATACTGGGATAGCTAGGTTGTTGCATTTCCCCATCGCTAGAATTTCCTCCATAATTAAGGTGCTCAACCACACCCCCATGTGTGAATCCATCATCAAGGGAATCTTGGTTTATATCATTGTGTCAACAAAACCCACCTGTCTAACCATGGGACATTCAAGATTTATGCTATAACCCCACATATACCACTATCTCACCTTTAGTATCCTCTAATAAGAGTTCTCTTTTCCCAGATAGAACACCCCAAGGAATTTAGGAATACTACCAAGTAGAATTTCTATTAGATCACTAAAAGAATAGTCAAACCACTTATTGGATGGGATACCCTTCATCATTGTCTTGTGTTTGTTGGTCCCTTCACCAAACTCAACAATTACCTCACAAGGGTTAGAAACTACTCTGGGTCCTCCCACACATTCTCAGTGGGGAGGAACTAATCATACATGGAACCTTGAATTGGGATCCCAACAATATGATTAGGGTTCCATAAGCTAATGTCAAATTACACATAATTAAGATGGAAAGTGTTTGTCCCCAGTGACCACCTGCTTAGCATCTATGGTGTGATATCTAGGTGGTGATAGACATGGAATTGTGGGAACCATGTCACCTTATAGAGTAATACCTACTTCATATCAACCTTAAACTCATAGTATGATGCTCATTCCTATTAAGCACAAGCCCATTAATATGTGCATTTTCCTCCCTGGTGTAGGTCCTATTTATCCATCCATCCCTTGAGAAGATCCCAAACCCATCTTGAGAATAATATCATATTGAAGGGGGGTATCATCATCCAAATTCTCCCCATTGATGTTTTTAGAATGTTTCCATGGAGAGTGTGTTATGAGAGATTCAGGATCTGTTTGGATGTGTCCTCCAATATCCCTACACCACTGGTACTATTTGGGCATGCTTCTGATCCAATAAGTTTGATCATCTATGCACACCTTAGGGATGAATATTTCATCCCTCACCACAAATCCATAGATTTGAAACCTATTTTAAGGAATCTATTCCTAAAAAACCTTTGAAAGTAGTGAGGTGAGTTATTCATGGTTTGATACACTTCATATGCTCTCCCCAAACATTAGGTTCCTGACTATCTCTTCCCAATGGGAGATAGTAGTGTTGTAACCATCATAAGTCATTTATTTTGAAACTTATGGAGTTTTGTTTTGAGTCTGGTTAAAAAATAACTACTCATGAAGGTTGGTTTAATGAATTTTGGGTTTTTAGAGTTTATATCATGAAGGTTGGGTGTGAAAATAAATTTTCATTGAATAATGTTTTTGGAGGTGTTGACTTTTGCAAGTGATGGGGATTAGTATCACAAAGAGATCTCAAATAGGGAGAGATTCACGAATAGAGAGATCATAATTTTCTATTCATGAAATTATCACTGTCCCCCTAAGGAAAACCTATTCTATATAGATAAATACAACTACCCATGGTTGGCGAGAGGGATTCGTCAACAAATGAACCCATCAGAATTGGAACTGACATGGGAAAGGAGGATCCTATTCTGATAGAAAATTTTATAAAATTGGAAATTATCCATAATTTGAAAAATTCATTCTTGGATTGTATAGTTTGAGGAAGGCATGGCATGTTTAGAGAAAATTTAAGGAAAAAAAACAAAACATTTATATAATGGACTATTACATAATGGTCAAAACTTTAGAGAATGGTTGAAGATTATGAATGTATCAAAAACACAAATTACTAATTGTAACCACAAAAAACATCAAATACCAAGTCATGAATCCCCATTTCATGTGGAGGATTAATGATAATATCCAAACAGTGTCATTTGGACTCGCGGATCCCCATCCATTCATGAAGCACATAAAGATTTAAAAAATTATTTGACTATTGAAAAACCCACACCATATAAAACCCCCTTCTGTATAATAATTTATGGGACATGCAAACATTCAAATTTATAGAGATTCTATAAGTTCGTGATAATTCTATGATCCACAAGTGAAAGATAAAATGGATCCCAAAGGTATCCATCCTTCACAAAACCAACTCCCTTGGTTTCTTGTGAACCTACTCTCAAAGTGGATATTCTTTTTGATAAGGCCCTTTCCTTTCATAGAAGAAGAATTTCCTATAATGCACTTAATGATTCATGAGGTACCCAGCCATCATAAATACCACCCCAAGTAACTAGAAGTTTACCCTAAGGTGGGGTAACTTTGTTTCGTGAATAATACTCCTTCATAAAACCACTAACCTCCATGAGGCCCCTGAGCTTCGTGAGACACACCTCTGCAAGACCACCTTATCTTTATAATACTACCCTCTATGAGGTCCCAAGATTAATAGAGCACCACTTTTAGGCCTATCCATTGTGTCTCCTTTGAGTTTACACCCTTTTACGAAGGTTGCGTGTATGGGGTACCCATTGCATTGTAGGACCGGTTCATCATGTGTGACTAGTACCACCCACTTCTATGTATTTCCTCCCTCTACTTCTAGTGTGTCTCAAAACCATATCCTACCAATTTATTAAAAGAATAGGTACCCTAAGGAATGTTTCTTCTATGAATAGGAACCCTAAAATTGGGTCTCCCAATGACCACTCTTCTATGATAGTGCTAATTCCATGTCCCGGACATAGGTGCATGAGCGGTGGTTATGTAATCCCAAAGGGTGTAATCGTTAGGGGAGACTATTCACCTATCTTAGTTGAGGGTCCTTATTATGGATCTTTCTATCTGCTTGACATGGTCCTAATTGAAGAGTTAGTCCCTCCACATTCGAGTTGCATGACATAAAACTACCTACCTCTACATCCTAGCCATACAACATTAAAATGAACAACCATGTCCTCATCACATGATATAAAATTATATCCTTTCCTCATGCAATAAGACCAGGATTCCACATGTATTACTGACATGGTATGGCCCCACACCTCCTAACTTTTGTGATAAAAATAGGATTCCCCTTGTACGATCATCATGTGATTCCAACTTCTCCTGAACTATGGGGTATGAATCACCGATAGAGGGAATATTCAACACATTATCCCTACACCATATCTCTAAGAGTAGTATTATTGCATTAGGAAGTTTCTATGAATAATTCCCACACCTTCCATCATTGAAACACCTACCTTGACATGAGCATCCTTACCACATGACAATAAACTGCATGGATCAGTCCTATGAAAAGACCTTATACTGTAGCATCAAACATTGTGGGTTTTGATCCCTATCTCTTAAACACGGTACGTAGGATGCCGCCATGAGGTTCAATCCTGAAACCATCAAATCCATATGTTAATTTTTCCTTCCTAGTGACAAACCTCCTTGATTTGCCTCAATAAAGTGTTCTGATCAATAATCCATGTGTGAAATCTTCCCACCCTGGGACAAATCTCTATGATCTTCCTCAATAGGGAATTCTGATTAACCATCCATGAAAGAAATCTTACCTATTATAGAAAAATTTCATTGATACACCTCAATATGGAATTCTGGTCAACCATCTAGGTGTAAAAACTTCCTTCTTAGGGACACAACTCCTTGATTCACCTTAATATGGTATTATGACCAATAATCCATATGTTTAATATTCCCTAAAAGGAAAAAAAACCCCACGATTCACCTCAATAAGGTGTTCTAACCAACAATATATGTATGACATCTTCCCTCTTAGGGACATGCCTCCTTGATCTGCCTCAATAGGGAAATTATGATCAAACATCATAGTTTGACGTACTCCCTATTAGGGACACACCTCCTTGATATTCCTCAATAGAAAATTCTAATCAACCATCTAGCCATGAAATCATCCCTCCTAGGGACCCACCTCAATGATTCTATTCAATAAGGAATTACGATTTACCATCCATGTGTGATATCTTCCCTCCTTGGGAAACAACTCCATTGATCTTCCCCAATAGGGAGTTTTGATCAATCATCCAGGTGTTTCATCTTCTATACCAGGGAAACACATCCATGATCCCACTCAATAGTCCATTCTAATTAATCACCCAGGTGTGACATCTTCCCTCGTAGGGGCAGACCTCCTTGATCCTCTTCAAAAGGGAATTCTAATCAACCATCCAGGTTTAACATCTTGCCTCCTAGGGACACACCACTATTGATATTACTTAATAGGGAATTCAGATCAACCATCCATGTGTGATATATTCCCTCATAGGGACACACCTCCATTGATCCACCATAATAGGGTTTTCTGATCAACACTCGTGGTTTGACCAATTCCCTCCCAGGGACACACCTCCTTGATCCTCCTTATTAGGGAATTACAATCAACCATCTAAGTGTGATATATTCACTCCTAGGGACATACCTCCTGGATCCTCCTCAATATGAAATTATAATATACCACCCATGTGTGTCATATTACTTCATTGGGACACAATTAACCATCAATCCATATCAAAATAATGTTATGATCTTATCTCTACAAGATGTTAAACTTGCACCACTCCTGTCCCCATAATATGATAAAATTTTACCCATATTGTCCCCTCAAGACATTAACCTTGTTCCCATCCAATACCCACACGATGTTAAACCTATTCCCAACCATTACCCACATCATTTTAACCCTATTACCATCTCCACAAGACGTAAACTTGTTCCCTAGTCCAAAATACCCATCCCATGAAATGAATATGGGATTTCTGAGGAAACAATCCATGGAATACCTATACCCTTAGTGTCCATAACCTCATTATTAACATTATATTCTTCAGGTTACACACCTAAGACACCTCATATGATATTACATCCAAAATAGGAAGATATAAAGGTGTCCAATATACCCAATGTCTAGACATACCAAGAGATTCACAATTTGACTAATATCCCAATTGAATGTTGTTGTCCTTTAGAGACATAAGAATCATAATTAACTAGAGTCTACCTTGAGATGAAACTAGGAATTAGATCCACAAACATGAATTAATCTATGAGGGGAAACCAAACTAGGAAACGAGATCCACGGTGGAATCTGATGATAGAGGGAAAAATACCATCATCCTATTTTGATTATGAAGCAGACCATGTTGTTTAAAGTGATTAAAGCCACCCTCCATTGGAAATTTGGAATTTGTGGAAACTGAATTTTCACACACGATGTTCTGGCACAATAGAGAAAGCATCAAAAATAGTTATGAAATTGGATGGTTACAAATAATGCGATGTATTATGTGAATAGATTTTATGAACTAATGAGGGTAGGATTATTATTTGGTTTTTAGTGTAACTTTAGATTCCAAGTCAAGATATAGGAATTATTGTTATTTTTTAAATGAACTTATGTTCATCAAATAGATGACCATTAAGAATAAATAGTTATATTTTCCATAGAAGAACATTAATCAAGGTGTATTTGGATATATGATCTATGATATTCAATTTTTCTTATTTAAGGGTTAATATTAATATATCTACATATGTGATGAATGAGATCTACTAATTTATGTTCTATAGCTAGAATGTTGGGTTATGTGACACCATGTGACTATTTATTATTTATCCACACAATATTATGATGTGGTGTGGTTGTATGATGACATTTCCCTAGGTATTTTCCATGTTAAGTCCTTCCCATGATTTACATTTAATATGAAGATGTAAGTTATGTCATACCATAACCTAAATATTTCCCCATGGTTTGAAAATATCAAGCCTTTCCTACGAGTCATATACATGTTACATGCTGTAGGAGGTGGAAATTGGGTCAATGAACCCCATGATATACATTATTCCTAAGGGTTTAGTTATTTTAACCCTCTCTCTTTATTTTTATGCATGTTACTAAGGGTTTGGATATGTTATGCCTCTCCCACTATTTAGATGAACAATAATTACTATGGGTACAAATTTTGTGTAATAAAACCTCATGGTATGAATTATTCATAAAGGATTAGGGGTTTGAATGTGTACTGTGGAACCCCACAATATATATTATTTTAGATGAGGTTTACTAGAACTGGAATGCACATGTAGGGTAGAAAATTATAGTGTCCTAATAATAACATGATGACATAACATGGTAATTTATATGATGTTTTTAGGAATTATCATATGATAATGACCATATACTTACATATATAGTTTTTTAATATATTAATTTTTTGTCAGTTTTTTATTATTAAGTTATATAATAATACACTGCATGTTCATCTCAGTGAATGTGGATGCAAAAATATTTGAAATATAGTTTATAGAAAGGGATAAATGATAAGATATTGAGTAAGAGTGGCTTGAAATGGATTTTGTGACAATACTTAGTCAAATTTTAGGACTTTATAGTATATCCTATTTATATTTATTTTGATCATTTTCTAGATATCTCATACATTATTATTGTCTAGGGAATTTTTTTTATGACCGTCATAACATGAAATTGGATCATTTGATATTGTATGGTAATAACTTTTTATACGGTTAGATTTCTATTTTTATTCTATAGTTTTACAATGGAGTTATGTTTCATGTATTCATATTTATTTATTTGTATTATATGGATAAGATATTGAAGCATAATCTTCCATTATATATACCAATAACTCACCACTATTCAGAAGTCTCTAACATATAGGGGTAATTAATGATGTTTTATAGAATTCCAAATCAGAAGTAGTAATGGTAAACCTATATATGATAGTAAAAATGGTATCAAGGACTTTTCAATATAATTTTTTATTTGGAACTTGGCAGATAGAGATAATATGGTCAAAAATTGGTATAAAAATTATGTATGTTCTTAACTAGCTCTTATATGGTTCTTGTGAATGGGATTAATATTATTTTTTATCTTATTGTATTTTCTTGAACTCATAACCATATTATATTAACAAGTTCTTATTAATTTACTTAATCTTGGTCTAGTGTGTATACAAGGTATATATACATACACTATACATGACATATAGGTTCACATGAAATGTGTATAATATTTTCCAATGTGGAATTTTTTTTTGAAAAAATATTTTTTTTAATTATGGTATCAAAAATAATTTATTTATTGATTTATTGAAAAACTTATTAGTGGTTCATTAATTAACCAAATTAACAGAATATGTTTTCTTGATTTTTACTACCACAATTATTATGATATTTTTTAATATGTTTATATAGTGTGACAGTGACCCAAGAATGGGTAGTGTAGTAATTAGATGCCTTGGTTGTGGATAATATCCCTTGAGTGGGTAGAGTAAGCATACAAATTTCCATGGGTTTTTATGTGGTTATAAGATCATAGAATTATTCTGAGGTATGTTTGAAATGACTAAATGGTAGGTTCTATTTGATTTATAAACTAATTTAATAGGTGTGTGATCTTAGAGATAGTTATATGTGACTCATGATTGTATGATTTGAGTAGGGTAGTAGTGTATTATGGAAGCAATTTCATATTTTTATTTAAATTAATTTTTTTTATAATGTTTAAATAATGAAGCGAGTTTAGTATTTAGAAATTAACTCTATCCACAAAGGTGGTAGATTGTGGGTTCATATGATATACTATGTATGTATAATGTTATAAGATAACTCAACCATGTGATGGTTTTCTCAGTGATGTTTATTTTATTATAACCAACCTTAAAAATTAATTTAAATCACGATGATTAAAATTATTAAAATCTGAGAGTGATGTTTGACCATAAAAAATTCTTGTAAAACTTGGAATATAAAATGTGTAATATGAATTATTTTTGGTATAAATTTGATATTTATTGATGGTAAATAACCTTGGAGTAGTGTTTAATAAAAAATGTTCTTATGTTTAGAGAATTTTTTAAATAATTATGATGGACAGATCATTTTAGAATGATCATATGATATATAGAGTTTTTTATAGAATGGTTCTTGAGTAGAAATTGTCTATAAAATATAAATTGTAGGAAATGGATATTTATTTGAAATATGGTACCTTAGAGGATTTACCATTTTTATAAAGAAGGTTATAAACCTATAGGTTTTTTATAAAGTGTTTATGGAAGGGGAGTAGTGCTGAATGGAGATATTCATGTCTTCTAGGTGCAATCCTACATAGTTTTAGGGGTGATAATGAATATCATGATGATTATAATTTGATTAAAAATAGAAAATTCATATTTTAATATATAGATAATTTTATTTAGATGAATGTTGATTAATTTGTTTCAAAATTTTAAGTTGCAGAATATTAATAAAGGAGTATAATAGGGCTAGAGAGGCATTGAGGATGATTGTTAGGGATATACTTCTATGCTCATTTTATGAGAAATTTTTATTAGAGATGATGCTCCCAAGATTTTTTCAAGAGTTTATTGATCTATATCCACTTATTTATTCAATGATTGGTTATGTTGTTGAATTTTAAATTTTATTCTGTTTCATATCCACCCTATAATAAAATAAAATTATAATGGTGTATGATTTTGAGAAAGGCCTCAGTGATTCTCTATAAGCCGAAGTTGTGGATCCTTTCCATAATAACTACCATGGTGGTGGTGATTTGAGGATTATTATTTAAGTATAGATTTAAATTCCTCTTGAAATCATGGGAAACAAATCGATTAGTGGGAAGGAGTAAAAATAGGATGATAAGAGATGGAGAGGTAGAGTTTGTGTTAGTCAGAGGGGTGAATCCTCATGTATATAACTTAATGTAAGGTATTCCATATAGTTAATACAATATTAAAATGTTGTAATATATGATCTTAATATATTATTAAGCTTAAATAGTGTATCAACTAAAGTAAAATTTTAATTCTATTTAGATTTTTATGGCTTCTTGTTTGAGGTAATAGAGTCCATAGTTAGGAAAATTCAAGTATTAAATGGGAGAGACACATGGTTTCTGATTTTTAATATATTTATTGAAATCTTATATTGAGATAAAAATTTAAATTTTATGTAACCAATGATTTCATGTTTTTTCTATTATAGTTATATGTGTCATGTATGTAACGATACAAAGGATATAATAATGGTATATTTGCAGCATCCCGACCCTAGATAGCCTCGATCTAGAGTCTGGTATCAACTAAGTTGTCATGATTACAAGGTATAAAATCCAAAATATCTAAGTGTTTAGTAGTCTAGATAAACTAGATACATACAAGTGACTTTTACTATAAGAGAATACATTAATTAAAACATAATTTATTTATCCTTTCCAAATAAATAACTTCGATGATAACTCTAATCCATCTAACAAATCCCTATATATCATTCATAGTATACTTCTTGGATCCATGGTGAAATAAAACTAATAAGGGTTATCTATAATTATTAGTAAGGGAAATATGTAGCGGACTCAATAAATAATCAATGATAATAGTCAATATGTAAAGGTAAATAAATGAACACACCTACCAGGTAATCAATAAACTAAATGAAAGTGCATAAAAATATGGAAGGGTAATAACTCGAAATACATGACATCCAAATAAATAGATAAAGAAAAATAAATATGGATAGGTAATAAAGTAAATCACATGGATACTAAATAACTGAAAATGAAACATATCAATAGATATATCATCACAAAATTCTCTTGGATGAATAATTACTAAAACTAATATGAGGGTAATGCTTGATTATTGGATGCTATGTTTCCTTGGTACATGGTACCTTTACCATCAAGACCTTTCACAATACGGTTTACAAAATATCAAGTAAAAACCCATATTAGGCAACTAACCAAATGAATTTTCCCATGATACTACTGATTCATATAGAAGATATATATAATCTATCTCCATCCGTGTCGTACCAGTCCAAAACATTCCTCATATTGAATAATTGAAATAAATAATACGCCTGATCAAATAACTATATTGAATAAATAATATGGAATTATCAATATTTTCCCAAATAATCAAATAATAGTCAAAGTATACACCTTATGTAAAATGGTACAAGATTTATGAAATAGTAATATCCATGATAGATCATATAGATAATTATGGGAAATTCAATGATCATAGGAGATTGAATATTTTAAGAGGATTTCAAAAATGTATCAAGTATGTGAATATAAGTACTATACATGACCAAATAAATAAAAAAAATCCATAATAAGTATAAGGATAGTATCAATATAACTTATCCCAAGTGGAGTAAAAATATAGGGTTATTTTCATTGATGAAATAAAATAAGAACTTTAAAAATATTATTGAGGAAAATAAACTTTTGTTCTGAAAACCCATTTGAAAATAATTTGGTTTTTAAAATCCCATTTTAAAAATATAATTAAAAATAAAAATTTTAAACATGAGAGGAAATATTCAAAGAAATCATGGATGATAAATTCATATATGTTGTACGAGGTAGAAAAGAAACATTCATTTTGTAAGGTAAAAAGGGTTTGAAAAATTCCTTGTTCAAAAAGTGATAATATGATTCCTTTGAAAACATTGGTAAAATAAAAAAAATTGGTAAAAATGTCTTTAAAAAATAATTTTAAAAACATTTTTGAAAGAATTTTAATAAACCGTGGTTTTTAAAAGAAAACAAGTTCTCTGACTAAAGAGAGAAATGAAGTCAGGTTTTCTTAAAAACATTTTTAAAATACTTTGAGTACCAAAGAGTGGGAAAATGGTACTAATACTTGGAAAAGGTCATTAATTACCAGAGTATAGGAAAATTAAAGGGTTTATTGAACAATGGTAAAATATTTTCCTTGAATGGAAATACCATTGAAAGATCATTAAAGTTATTATTGAGGAAAATAATCTTTAAAAATTACAATGTGTCTCATACCACTTTGAAACATTTTAAATCATAAACCTCATGAAGGATTAATAATAAATGAAAGCCTTAAATACTATTAATATAAAAAAATTCAAGATATAATATAAAAGAAATTTTAAGTAGATACACCACACAAAAGATGTATGTGGTGGAAATGATATTTATATCATGGATGTAAAAAGTGATATGAGAATCTTGTACACTGTGTTTACTTTCAGGGGAACATTCTTTAACATCATGTATAATAAAATTATTTTATTTTTATACTTTATTGATATTTTTTTCATTTTTATTATTACTTTTATTTCAATTTTTACTAATTTTTATAAAAATACTTAAACAATCAAGTTTACATCAGGTGTTAACCAAATTTAGTTTATGTGTCAAAAACAACTTTGGTAGGTCAAATATGGTCAAAGGAGTCATTATATAACATCAAAAAATAATAATCATGACATAATAATTATATTTATAAATCAATTGTACTTTTAAAACCTATAATTAAATATGGTTATGAAAAATGAACCAACATTATAATTAACGAGATGGTAGGTAATACATACACATAAGTAATATTCCCATTTTTTAATGACCATTATAGAAAGAAGGTAATTTACACCATATATCTCAATAATTATCATTATAAAATAAATAAAATGTTATTTAATCATATATACTTATATATATAATTTTTTTGATATAAAAGGAATCACATCATGTCTAGGAGGTGATAGTCCACCTGTCCACGAACGACATTATTACTGTTTAAGTGTGTGAAAGGGTAGTAGTGAAAATGATATATATATATATATAGTATATTTACAGAAATATAATTATGTCATAAAGATCAAAAATAGTTTTTTTATGTCACATATTTTTAATTTAAATCAACCTTTATATGTCCCATGAATAGTGTGAACAAATCACATTACTTCGAGGGAGCAGTAGTCCACACATCCTCAAACGATGTCATCTTATTAACATAAAATGAAAAGTATTAATGGTATGTGTAATAAAAGTATTAAATAAGTATAAAAAATAAATAAATATCATATATATAAAATATAAAAATATTTTCCATCATAATGGAAAACATTATAGGTGGTAAGGGAAAAATGAACAATTATCTTTTCGTGAGGCAGTAGTTCATTGTACACAGAAACAGTATGTTCATTACCCATTAGATAGAGGTGTGTGTAAGTTTAGGTTTAACCATTTAAATTAAAACATACTATTATATTTAGGATAAAATTTTTGTTATATAATCATTGAATAAAGATATTTGAGGGGGTGGAGAATGGAAACGAAACCAAATATCTTGAGAAAAGATGTTACCTCTTAATCGAGTAACTTCTTCTAGTTTGTACCAAAAGGCTTACTTGGAAGGATTTATTCCAAAATTGAGCTTAAAGGTAGTGGGTATGGATTTTTATAATCTCATTGATCCTATATTTAATGAACCTAAGTGTTTTTATTGGTGTGAGGAATAGGGAGAAGTGGTGGCCTTTTATAAGGGAGGAAAAGGACTCAGTTAGTATTTTTGAAAAGAAGTTTGGTGTACACATGTTATTACCTAAGAAAAGTCATAAAAAACCATCCACACTAATTAAAGTAAGGTTCATGGACTAATTATGGCCAGAAAGTGTGTTTTGGAAAAGTGTATAGGTCATTTGGGTCTTTACATTAATGGTTTAGTCCTTTATTAATCTTAATTTTACCTTAATAATTTAAATTAAGTTTAGTTACTTTCACTAATTTTTTTTGTAAAAAATATAGTTGTTCTTATGATACATTATAAATTATTATTACTAAAAAAATGGAATTAATTTTTTGAAATTCCAATCACATAAGTGTCAGAAATTAATTTAAAATCCATCTCGTAGGTCAGACAACAATACAAGTATTTAAAGTAAAAACATCTGACAGTTTGCAATGTTTTTATAATAAAATTCAAAGTGAAATAGATTAAAATGACATAAATTGTATTAATTTATAATATTTTTATCTAATTTAACTTTAAAATAAATTAAAATTATAATTTAACCTTATAAATAAATTAGATGAAAAAACATTTTGAACTAAAATTCTGTATTTTTAACTATTCCATAAAAAATTGAAATGTTTCAGAAAAATATAAATAATTCTCCCTAACCAAATTATTATGTTAAAATTTAAAATTTTAAGTTTATTTTAACATTTTATATTAATTAATGTCTCAAAATTCAAATTTAAAATTGGTTTGTCATTAAAAGGCGGTATAATTTCCTTTATAAAAATATAGGTTTTTATGTGGGAAATTGGGTTTGTTATTACATTATTCCTATCAAACCTAATGGATTAATATAACTTTTCATCAAATAAATAATATATATATTAAATTAATATAACTTCCTAATTTTAATTAATTTAATCTATTTGTATAAAACACCTTTTTTCATAAAAATAGTTTTCTATAAAAATATTCACTTTACATTCAATTGCTTCTTATATTCATTTCTAATAAATTTTTAAAAAATTATTTCATTATATATTCATATAAACTACAATTTTTATAATTTAGTTATTACTATTCATAACTACTAATTAAATGGCTAGTTTATATCTCATTATATTTTAATAATATATTATTATCAATAAAACTTTATCTTACGTGTAACGCAAGTCATTGAGGAAGGTTTATCTTATGTGTAACGTACAATACCTCAGTGTTTCATGAATTGAAATATATATAATATTTTTTAAATAGTAAATATATTATAAAGTATCTGAATATTATATTACCTTACACGCTTGGTGTCTCTTGTCATATAAGCTATCGAATAAAGGTTACTACTTTAGATTTTTGGGGCGTCACATTCTCCCCACCTTATTTAAATTGCATCCTCGCAACTTAAACTCAACCATGGTGAGATATTGTTTGATAATTTCTATGTTTGAAATCCCACATCATGATAATGGTTCACAATTCATCCCTTATAAATTAATGTAAACTATAAAGGTTATATGGACTACCATGTAAATGGGTCTCTAAGTAATAGAACATTAGTGGAAAGTAGAGATACATACATGGAATAAACACATAAATATTTATAGGGATTGAATGAGGTCATAAATCACAAAAAATTAATGATTGATATAATGTTTAGGGCCTCGAACCCATAAATATTTGATGATTTAGAAGACAATCCTTTCAACAAAAATTACGGTATTAGGGCAACATTTTATTTCTAAGTAATTTTCTTAATATTGGGTAATTATTTTACTAACCAATAATATAAGGAAATATTCCTACTTTATAGGCTTCAATTTCTTATGAAAAATCCTAAATTTTGGTTTCTCTTCGATCAAATTCTAATTCATCCCTTTACTCCTAGAAAGTAATTACCAATAATGAATTTTTTTATGCGTGATGCACTAAAAGACACTTTTAAAGGAAAATAAGACCTATAAAAGAGTGAGAAGTATAACTATATGTCTTTAAAAATATTCCAAACCAATATATTTACTGTATTAATCTCTAATCCTCAAAACTGATATTACTGGTTCATTATTAAAATTTATTCATCAAATTTATTAACTAAAAAAAATGAAAAATTTACCAGGACATTGTGTAGGTTAGTGGTTGGTGTGAAATCTTTATCATCCTTCCATCATAGGTTCAAGACCTGTGGTCATACCATATTTTATTGGTTGACACCAGACTCATAGTTCGTCCTTTTATAAAACCATATTAATATATCTTACAAAATAAATATGATGAAAATCCTTGAAACTAGGTTAATCACTAAATAGCCTTTTAACTATAGGATTTATAAATCATGACACCTAATATTCAATCTAACCCACCTTAGGTTTCACCTAGGATATTAATTTCCATTATCTATTCAAATACTTCATAATTGTTTGTGAATAAAATGTGATTTATCAAAAGCATATCCTCCATCAGTGTCAAACTAGGTGCGCAGTAAGTACTTTTTTCATGTACCAAGTTACCATAAGTCTGGCTTGAAAGACATTGTCAGAGTTATTATTCCTAGGCACATCTATGCCAGAACCAATCCCACTCATAGTATATAGATAGAGAGGTATTTCTAAGAAGACCCACATAATCAATACCTTAACAAAATTATAGGGTCATCTTTTATACTTATCCTCAAATTATACCTTAGTTTTATATTCTCTAACCTCTTTTTCGCTAAATATAGTTCCCAAGGTTTCTAGATAACTTTATTTGATACCAAATGTAGTGACCCAACCCCAGATAGCCCAGATTCGGTGTCTACTGTCACTTACATTAGCATGATTACAAGGAATCAAATCCTTAAGGAGAAAGAGTTTATTAGTCTTGGTAAACTAGATTTATACATGAGACTTTTATTAGAAAATAATACACTAATTACAATATTTTTTTTCTTATTTATAAATAAATAACTTCAATGATAACTCCAATCCATCTAGTAAATTTCTATATATCTTTTATAGTACGCTTCAAAGATTCCTGGGGAAAGAAACATAATAAGGGTGAGATCAAATGCTAAGTAAGGAAAAAATATAGCATAAGTAATAAATAATTAATGAGAATAGTCAATATATCAAGTTAAATAACTGAACACACCTTCCATTTAATCAACAAACTAAATATAAGTGCATAAATAATATGACAAGGTAATAACTAGAAACAAATTCCATCCAAGTAACTAGATAAGGAAAAATAAATATGAAAAAGTAAGAAAACGAGTCACATGAAATCTAAATATCAAAAAAAATGTATCCATAGTTATTTTGATGGAAAAATCTCATGGAGGAATAATAAATAAAACTAATATAAGGGAAACGGTGGACTATTGGATGCCATGTTTCCTAGGTACATGTTACCTTTATCGTCAAGAATTTTCATAAAATGGTTTACAAAATATCATGTAAAAAATAATCTATAGAGACTATCCAAATGATTAGTCCCATGAGACCATTGATGCATCTACGGGCTATCTATAACTGGCCCCACCTGTGTCATACCAGTTCAAAACATTTCTGATATTGAATAATCGAAATAAATAATATTCCTTATCAAATAATAATACTTAATAAAGAATATAGAATTATAAATATTTCACCAAATAAGAAAATAAAAGTCAAAGTAGACACCATATGTAAAATGGTATATGAATTTGGGCAATAGTAATATCCATGATAGATGATATGGATAATTTAGGAAAATTCAATGATCATATAAGATTGAATATTTCAATGGTATTTGAAAAATAAATCAAGGATGTTAATATAAATACTTTCCTTGAAAAAATCAATTAAAAACCATCTAGATGAAGGAAAAGGGTGGTATTAATACAATATATCCCAAGTGGAGTAAAAATATATGTTTTTTTCATTGATGAAATGAAATAAGAACTTCAAAAATATTCTTGAGGAAAATAACCTTTTGTTTTGAAAGACCATTTGAAAATAATTTAATTTTTAAAATCCCTTTTAATTTTTTTTTCATTAAACATAAAACTTTTAGAATTTCAAGTTAAGATTTAGAGAAATAATGATGGATAAATCTGTACATGTTATACGAGGTAAAAATAAACATTCCTTTTGCATGGTAAAAAGGGTTAGAAAAATGACTTGTTTGGAAAGAGACAAGAACATTCCTTCTAAAACATTTGTAAAATACAAAAAAGGGTAAAAATGTGTTCACTTAATTATTTTTAAATTTTTTTGAATTTTTTTAATAAAATATGGTTTTTAGAAGAAAATAGGTTCTCCAACTAAAGAGAGAAATGAAATTGGGTTTTCTTAAGAACATTTTTAAAGCACTTTGAGTACCAAAGATTGAAAAAATGGTACAAATACATGAAAAAAGTCACTAATTAAGAGTGGATAGAAAAATTAAAGGGTTCATTAAGAAATGGTAATATATTTTCCTTTAATAGAAATACCATTTAAGGATAATTAAAGTTTTTATTGAGTAAAATAATCTTTAAACATTCTAAAGTTTCCTATACCATTTAGAAACATTTTAAATCATAAACTTCATGAAGGAATAAAATTAAACGAAATACTTAAATACCATGAAGGCAAAATGAATTAATTAGATAATATATAAAAATGGATAGTAGTACACCACATAAAAGATGTAAGTGGTGAATATTATATTTATCTCACAGATGTAAAAAGTGAGATGAGAACCCCTTACCTTGCATTTCCTTTGAGGGGAACGTACTTTAACTTCCTATATTACAAATTTATGTTAATTTCCTACTTTAGTGAGAACCATTTTCATTTTTATCATTAATTTTATTTAAATTTTTACTATATATTATAAAACTACATAAATAATTATGTTTACATCTGGTTTTTTGACCATATTCGGTTTATGTGTCAAAAGAACTTTGGAAGGTCAACTATGATCAAAGGGGTCATTATATAACATCTCCAAAATAATAATAATGAAATAATTATTATATTTATACATCAATTATACTTTTAAAAACCAATCATTAAATATAGTTACGAAAAATTAATCAGCATTACAATCATAGAGACGGTAGGACGTATGTACACATGAGTAGTATTCCAATTTTTCAATGATCGTTATGGAAAGATGGTAAGTGACACCATATATTTTCATAATTATTATTATATCATAAATACCATGTTATTTAATCATATATACTTATATATATAATTATTGTAATGTAAAATGTATCACATTGTGTTGAGGAGGTCGTATTCCACACATCCACGAATGATGTTATCACTTTTTAAGTGTGTGAAAGGGTAATAATGAAAATGATATATATATATATATATACAAACAATATATTTATAGAAAATAATTATTTCATGAATATAATATAGTTATCTATGTCACATATTTCTGATTGAAACCATCCTTCATACGTTCCATGAATATTGTGAATGAATCACAATGCTTTGAGGGGGAGATAGTCCACACTTCCTCAAATTATGTTATAGTATTAATGTAAAATATAAATTATTAATGGTATGTATAATGAATGGATTAAAAGAGTATAATGAAATAATAAATATGATATATATAAAATATAAACAATGTTTCCATCATAATTTCCACCATGATAGGTGGTATTATATAAGAATGGAATAAAGATATTTTATGGGGTGTATAATGGAAATGAAACCAAAGATCTTGAGAGAAGACGTTACATCTTAATAAGGTAACTTCTTTTGATTTATTACACAATGATTCCTTGGAAGGATTTATGAAAAGAGGTAGGCTTAAAGTTATAGGGTAGGGATATTAGGAATATATATTGGCAGATATTGGCCTAACCTAAGTGGATTGAGAGGTGTGAGGAATGGGGTGAAGTGGTGGTCTTTTATAATGGAGGAAAATGACTCACTTGGTGTTTTTGAAATGAAGTTAGGCGTAAACATGTTATTACATAAAAAAAGTCATAAAATCAAACAAAAATAATTAATGGATGTTTCATCGATAAATTATGGCCATAAAATTGGATTTGGACAAGATTCTAGGTCATTTGGTCCCTTAAATGAATGGTTTAGTCCTTTATTAAGCTTAATTTTACCTTAATAATTGTAATTAGTTTTAATTACGATCACTAATATTTTTGGTAAAAAATTTGGTTTTATTATAAATTATAAATTATCTTTATTCCTAATTTTGAATCAATTATTCCAAATTCCAATCATATAAGTAGCAGAAATTAATTTAAAATTCATCCTATAGGTGGGACAACAATGCGGGTTTTTAATGTAAAAACGTCCAAAATATTTCTATGTTTTTATAGTCAATTTCAAAGTGAAATTTATTAACATAAAATAAATTATATTAAATGATAAAAATAATATCTAATTAAAGTTAAAAAAATTAAAAAATATAATTTATCTTTATAAATAAATTATATGAAAAAAGGAGTTTTAAACTAAAATTCAGTATTTTTAACTATTAATTTAAAAAAGAAATGTTTCAGAAAAATATAAATAATTAAACCTAACTAATTTTTATGTTTCACTTTAAAATATGAATTTATTTTAAAATATTAAATCAATTAGTGTGTCAAAGTCATATTTAAAATGGGTTCTCCATTAAAAGGCCCTAAAATTGCCTTTATAAAAATATTAGTGTTTATTTGTGAAATTGAGTTTGTTATTATCTTATTCCTATCAAACCTAATGGATGAATATAAAAAATATTTTAGTGAATATATAATATACATATATTATATTAATATGACTCAATAATTGTAATTAATTTAATTTACTAGCATAAAACTACTTTTTTAGCATAAAAATAGTTTTCTATAAAAATATTCACTTTATCTTGAATTGGTTCTTATATTCATTTATAATTAATTTGTGACTAATTAATTAATTCTATATTCATATAAAATATAATTTTCCTAAGTTAGTTATTAATATTATTAACTTCTAATTTAATTACTATTTTATATCTCATTATATTTTAGTAATATATTATTGTTTGATAAAACATAGTCTTGCATGCAACATAAGCCATCGAGGACGGCCTATCTTGTGTGTAACACATGATAAATCAAAGTTTCATTAATTGAAATATATAGAATATATTTGAAATTGTAAATATATTATAATTTACTCAGATATTATATTATCTTATGTTCTTGGTTTCATGTTTCATACACGCAATCAAATACAAGGTTCTAACTTTATATTTTTGGGGAGTCACAATATTATAGTTGGATGGTGGTGGAGTGAAGAAATAATTTCTATTTACAATCTATTGTGAAGCTCATGATTTGCATTTATTATCTTATTTCAAGAAGGAATTGAGATTGGTGGTCTATGGATGATGTTGAAATTCAGGCATAAAAGCATTATTAGGACAATTATTTAGAAAGTTTTATAAAAGGGAACATTCTATTAGTCGTCCATAGGTAGGACCTTACTTTTTTATATCATTATAGAATTATTCAAGAATGAAATGTGTTGTGAGACCATACGTTTGGTAATTAATATATTTCTTTTAATATTTCAATATAAGAGGAAGACTTATATATTCTCAGTAATAGAGCATAGGACCAGGAATTGAAAAAGGAATTAAAGTAGATTTAATATTTATTGTTACTAATGTGGTATATAATTTTGATAATGATATATGTATAACTTAGAATATGGAAATTTTGGTACTAACAAGTAAATTATTATAATATATTTATAAAATTTAATATTTGTATAAAATACCGAGACTCAATTAGGATACTATAGATTGGTTATATATGGATGGAAATAGATAGTGGCCTTACATAGATTATTTACATAAACTATTAGACTTTGAGGTCAGTAATTGATTATTTTATGGATATCACCTAGATTGGGATGTTTTTCTTTAAGGAGTAGGAAAAGCTAACACCATAGTGTGTGGGTTTATTTGATATTCTAAATAAATTTAGTATAATGTAGTATAAACCATAAATTTTTTTATTTAATCACTTGCGGTGAGTTCAAATTGTAATCGAATGAATTTTATATTGAATGAATACTGTATATAATGGATGGAAGAGATAAATATTTGAATAAAAAATTTATCCCCTATTTTCAATATAATAATGGTGTGGTTTCACCATGATATGATCCAACCAACCGATTCCCCTCTAAGATCAATGATAATGTGGGATGTTCTGCCCCAAGCCTACATCCTAAGGGCAATGGATAATAAAATTCATTAAAATTCATAAAAAATCATGAGATACATTTTCCTAAACAAAACCTATAATGATGTAAGATATATATCATCTAAAATACAACATATAAACACCCATATCTTAGGACAATGAAATAATCCAATACAAGGGAACAATAAAAGTGTACATGTAATTACAAGGACCCTACAATCACTCAATGAAATGAAATCTCCAAAAATAATGTATATAAAAACTCTTAGGTCAAAGAATATAATAAAAAATAACCTAATTATTAGGGAAAAATATTAACATGAAGCATTTATAAAATAAATCCCATCCCCTCTGCACACAAACTCATCATACACCTTGACCCCTATATTTAACATTTAATTATGTGCTATCTACACACCCACAAATATTAAAATTCATGAGTTCCCATTCATGGGTGAGTTTAATAATAACCAATAGAAATAATAATATACAACAAAATAAATCAACTCATATTAAGTCTTTCTTTATAATACTTGTAAAAAACTATAAGGTAAAATCATGTTCTCACTGCTCATAACCACCTCAGGGTTATAACTAGGACATGTATCATGCTCAAAGTCTAAAAATTCAATGAATATATACCCATTATTACCATAATCACCTATCTATAATTAAAAAGAAAAAATAGTTTAGAAAAAAGAAAAATGATATCCCAAGGACAACACCTTTTCCTATTAGGAATTATATATCATCATGTTAAGAAATTGACAACATCCTAATCATAAGATTAAGGTAGAGGACCCACACCTTACTGAGGATATGTATCAGTTAAGGGTATTTTCAACCCAACAGATACATGAAACATTATTTGTTGATGATTCTAAAAATATGGGGTATTCCTAACCCAAGAACTCATATAGAGGGATAATGAACTATCAATTAGGGGTGATACCTGATATTGTGTCTAATATGTGAGAACCATTCCTTTTTAAGGAAAATGTTCAACCAGTTGGATACCTAACCTCATTTATAATATATAGGACTCATGCCCTATTAAGAAGAAGATCATATGAGAGTATATATAACCTCATATGCCAAAACTAACAACCACTCTTGGAAATAGAAGCTATCAACTCAATGATTGGTTTACAAAAAGAATATTCTCTAAAAAGGGCTCAATTTTATTTTCAACACTAAAATTAAAAGAAGCATAAATGAAAATATTACACCAACATATTCCCAAATGTATATTGATAAGATTGAATAGGTAGCGTTCACTCCACTAAATAACTCTAATAAAGGTATTTGAATAATCATAGAATTAGTAACATACCCTTGAATTGTAATTCCATGATAATTTCCACCCAGAGTCAGCTATCCATCTGGTAGATCATTCTAACACCAACTCATTGGTCATGAGTTATACCAATCAGAAATATTCATGATGGTTAATTGGAAAAAATAATATGTGGACCTTATCTTGGTCACAAACTAGTTAATCAACTATAGGTGCATATATGACCAGTGGATAACCACCATGTATCATAGATGACACTCCACACATACTACCAAACTCTAATAGATTATAAGAAAAATAGGGGAAAAACTCTTAGGATTTAACATCATGTTACAATGTTCATCCCAAAACACATTAATAAATTTCTAATCCATATCTGTAGAAAATATCATTTAAATATCTAGTTAAATAACACTATTGGTCCCTAAGTTCAATCATAATCAAACCCAAAGACCTGTATCCCACTATGAACTCCTCGTATATAAAATTTTTCAAAATTTTCATTTAAGGGTACTTTTACAAAATCATATACAAAATTTACTCTTAGAAAAACACTACATTGGGATTTTTAATTGACCCAAAATATTCATCTGTGTTTTTTTCTCATGAAAAAAACAAAAATGTTCCCTTAAAACATTCTGGGGAAGATCTTATATCATAGGTGAAACAAAAAAAATTAAATTACCAAAATCACTACTTAAATGGAAACCAATTTTTTCAAAGATATTTTTTTAATATACATAATAAAATAATTAATATTTACTATTTATTTACCAAATTAATACATAAAACAAAACATTCAAAATAAACTAAAATTTAGGAAATTATTAAGTAATGTGGTCTCCTCATATGTGTTGAATCTAATAACACAAGGGCCAAGGCATGTGGCACATTCCATGTTCATGTTCCACATACATGCCTATAACATTTTAAGTTGATTTGGGTCAAACCTAACTGACATCAATTTTTAGAAGATCCACATGGAATTAACATGTTGGGATTTTTTATAATTTTTAATGGATAGCCTTGGTGACCATGTTGTGGTATCTGGGCCTAACAATAAGCACCAACCCCATTATTTTCAACATGACCCTATGGATAACTAGATATTTATTTCCCCCTTAAAACCACCTTCTATATGGTTGGATCATCTCCTATTGGAAAATCTAATAATCAAGTGGTAATTTAATAAAATAACCAATTTCCCTAATCACTATGTATCTATGAAACTATTTTAAATACTTTGTAATCCCTTTCACTCGATTGTAACCCACCTTTTTTCAAATTTAATAGTGGTGTCTCTTAAACAGATCCTATCAATGGGTAAGTCCTAAAAACATTATTCATTTTTATAAAAACACTATAGTTATGGTAATCAAAGTTTTAGGATGATTAGATGATTATCTCCCATCCTATCACTCATTTTTGTGACCACAATTGAAAAATATGAGGTATTAAACTCATATATCGGTTACAAAAGTGGTTTTAGTATTTTAATTGAGTGACACATCTCTCCTTGGCCACACCAATGCAATGGGATATGAAGGTGGTGGTCATAATCGGACAATAACTTTTTAATAGTATAATAAAATTCATTAATTAATTTTATATATTAAAACTATAATCAATAATTTATATTATAGTTGAATTGTAAAATTTATGTAAAAAATTATATATAAGAAGATAAAATAGAAAATTACTACATAGCTGGGACCACCTTCACTCTAAGAATATCTTTTGGTTATCTCCACATAATAACATGTTGAAATGGGGACAATTATCACTAATAAATTATTTATATACAAAAGAGGGCCCAGGTTGGTCCCAAAGACCAGATTTATTTTATGCCAGTGCTAGTTGAAACACCATTTCCTAAGTGATACTATAGTGGGATAATTTTAATCCATAATCATATTTTTGGGATGTCATATTTTTTTAATCAGGGATCCTTATTCTTAGAAAATGAATCTTCTCATATCTTTTTTCCAAACTTAATTAAATCATATTAAAGTAAAATTCACTAAATATGGTCATCAAGAAACCCAATGGAATAAAAACTAGAGCAAAATATAAATATAAGAAAATTCAATCCCAAAGTGAAAATCTAGGTCACTACATTATCAAAACCTTCATGAGTTTTCATCTTTAAATGTTTAACTCACTCAAAAAATGTTGGAACTAAGAATACATTTGATTTTCACAAACCTAAGTTCACCCTTAAATGTTTTTATACTGTATGAATCATATACCAAAAGTATCATTAATTATCTAATATCCATCTTCTAGTGATAATAAATCACAAAATTATTTACAAAAAATGTGTCATCATAATATATCACTAGATCTTCACCATAAAATATTCATTATAGATCATGCATTTATCTCCTCAACTGTGACTCATGGAATTAATTGAACACATGCTCCAATAATTGAGGAAATAATAGGTTCTAAAAAATCTCACATATTCAAAAAAAGATTTTGAGAGGACTAATAAAGATTGGTAATATCATACTTCCTTGAGAAAACCTCTTTAATCCACATTGTGATGAAACATTTAGGTGTGCATGTTCTCCCTCTTTGAACTCTCGTAACCTCTACCTCCAATCAACAATGGAATTCTGAAAACTATGGGTTGTTCCTCACATGGTACCAAATCATATAAACCTTATTTTTCACATATTATACCAATATAAGACTCATTATAACATACTCCCTAATCTTATTTCAACAATTAAGAACTCTTAATTTCATCCTATAGTGGGTTTAAAATGGTGGTATACCAATATTGTTTTTTACTATTGTTATAAAAACACACCACTAGAGGTTGATGTTAAACCAAATTACCTTTAAAATAAATCACACCTGATCATGGTATAACCTTGAAGACATAAATTTTATTTATCTATCCATTATTTTCATGATGAACTCCATAACCATTTATAACTTATTCTTAAAGTCCTATTACTAGATCCTCTATGATCAGGATGTAAAATGAACATTTTAGACTGAGATTTTTGTCAGAGGTACACTATATAAATACATGAACTCCACTAGATATAGATATAATAAGATATATAGTACATAGAAATCATTTTATAATTTCCTTACGAAAGGAATTCTAGTCAAAAACATTATCCATATATAATCATACATCCATTATAGAACATTAAGGGTTAGCAAAAACCTTTGGAAACCAAATGCCCAACCTTCATTTTATGATTGGCGAGGCATCTGAACAAAAAATATAAAACAATTTTATTTATATATAGAAAATAATACTATCATATGATGTACTTATATATCTTTATAACAATTTAATGTATTTTTAAGGGGGAAGTGTATAACTCCCATAATACCTCCTTGAGACGATTGGGTGAAAATATTAATTTTCTATGAAAGAGGATGAAGATTTCACTACAATTTAAAAAACCATTGAATTTGTCTCCTTATAAAATATTATTACACCAATCCTGACTATTTATATTATTAATCTGATCCTCATTCATTTCGTGAAGAAATTTCAAGGTCACTATAAATGAATAAATGTTGGTTTTATCCATCTCATCCACTATATAAATCCACATTGATGCAAGACACCCCATCATATTTTATTCTTCATGTGTTTTTTTCATAAGGGTGAGAGTATTATTTCTTAGGGAATAATTATCCATATTTTCCATTCCTAGTTTTGTAAACAATCTAGAAATCATAATCTTTTAATAAATTAGGAAACCTACTCTACCTAAATTTAAAATATTGACAGTATAAATATATATGATATTCTATTATTCAATTTAGACAAAAAATGGTTAATAAACAAGTAATGTATCCATGTATTTAATGAATGGACCTCCACTACTAGATATAATACAGGAGTTAAAAAAATCTACCCATAGGTCCTTAAATGTATAGAACTGTAAGAAGTTACCACTAATATCTTCATTAAAACATGCCCAAAAACAGTATCATAAGCATCATAGATCACTACACACATAACACATACATCAGGTAAAAATAAAATCGAATCTCTTTTTATCCTCCAATTCAACTCCTTGAATATAAAATGAAATTTATTAGGATCAATAAAAGGCTTCTCTTTTAGTAAGGAAATCCATAAGGGTTGCAATTTGGGTTTAATTTATAATGAATCTCATATAGTGTCTGGTTGACACCAAAAAAACACACCTTAAACACATTCTTAGGTGGATCATAATAAAATAACACCTTAATATATAAAGTATAAATATTAATATTACATCAAAAATAAAACAACCCTGAAAATGGACATCACAAATAAAAAAGTTCCATATTAAGTGTTTAACATATACTGGTTTTCTAAAATTAAATTTAGAATAATGCTTAAATACTATGAATGATCCTCATCCATTATAAAGTATATGAGTATTTATTCAATGAAAATTTTCCTGAAAAAAATTTAAAATAGATATAATATATGATTTATAATCCCCATGAACATATTAAGGGAATATTTCACCAAAAAAACATCATAATAAACTCATAGTGCTTGTAGAGACACTTAAAATCCATATTCATTGTATCCTTATCCTAAAACTATAATTAATGATATCATGACCTATGATCGATCTTATAGAACCACTTAATTCTATTAAGTTTTCCAAAATTTAATTAATCCTTGGTAATGGGTTTTAGAACTGGTATTTATCCAATTTAATGTGATGGTTATCAATACAATGCCTAAAAATTCTATATTCCTTTTTAGAAAACTAACTAGTACCTCCCAAGTGGATACTAGGCCTAATTAACACCTTATCCAATAAAACCTATAACTATACCATAAACTCCTTAAGCTTCATCAGGACATCCAATATAATATAAATAGATCAAGGTGGCCTCAAGATGAAACTCAATGATCAAATTAGTCTTCCAATGTGGAAAAATCCCAAATATGTCCACTGAAATGAAATCCATATAATTCTATACCACTTAAAAGTCGATATACCAACTCATAAATAACATAATAAGTTTCATCTCGCATCCACTAAATCAAATAGATCTTGCTGAGAAGTTTCAATCACCAATGTACAAAAAAAAATTCATATATACCCAAATTTACATCTCTCTATACATATAGAAATAAACTAAATATTAGGTATCCAAAAATCATTTCATCATGAGAATAATTTTATTGGTCCTCATATCCTCTATAATGATCTTTCACATGAACCATTCCCCACATAATTTAATACGTCATATTTGATATATATATATATGAGAAAGCTAATAATATCCTATAATGGGAGTATTTAGTAGAATATCCCTAACTAATACTTCCACTATAACATCTTTCTCTAAAAATAGTGGTGTAGTGATAAATAAATGGATAGAATCATTGCCTAGAAGGACATTCACTAAGGTAGTGTAGATACTTATCATACCTCAAACCATGTCTGTTATGGAGAGATTAAATTCTTATATGGATTGAAATTTTCTATGCTAATTATTACATAATCTTTATTAAGAATGGAAACCCTAAACCTACTAAGGACCACGGAGAGGTGAACGTGGTGGTTTTGGATTGATACATATGTCATGGGTGTGAAAAAATCTTATTAAATAACTAGTTTATTATAAGTATAGTACAATCAAAACATTATGCTCTCTCGAAAGTGGGGTATAAAAACCCATTTTTCACAATTAGTTTAAAGTGGTTGAATTTGAGTGAATTTTATTTTTTTATAGAACCTTGAATTAGTTAAAACATAGGAAAAATTCAAGATAATGAAAGGTGTTGGGTTCATGGTTAGATTTAAAATTTTAATTTTATCATAGTCTTAAAAACATTTTGTTTTTCTTATTATTAATTAATTAATGAAAAAATAAATAACTATTTCATTATTTATCCTAGGTTGAAGTAAAAGGTGAAGAATAATATAGTTTTAATCATTTATTAATCAACACTCCATATTACATGCATAAAAAGGTATCAATAAAACCAAATTAATGAATCAACTCTAAACTACTTAGAAAATAACTGATAAGTTGTTTGTATTCCTAATCAATTCACAAGTACATCGACACCCTTATACATATTCCATAAATTTCTAGACATTCACCACTCTTACAATATTATTTTATCATTGCTAAAAAATGAGTGGATATATAATTTTAGTTGAACAAATGATAAATAAAATGATAAAAAAATTATATAATTTGAACAAAATTTCATTTAATGTAATAAACTTGATTTGGACCTTAAAAGAAATCAATATAGATGATTTTTATTCATTGAATTACCAATTAAAGAATCAAATGTATATTTAATCCCCTTCCCCAATCACCAATAGGTTTTAAAACCTCTATTTTAGGGATGATAGTAGTAAGAGGATAAGGAACAAATAATTATATTAAAAACATAGAGTATAAAATAATCTTATAAAACTATAGTAGTAGCACTGGATGAACAAAACATGAATAATATTTAACCTCTTTTGCCTTTGTATATTTCTTTCTCCCATTTCAATTAACTTCACAAGATTATTTCCCATTAAATTTTAATATATTACCATGATTATAGGTTCCCTATTAACCGTCACCTTACATTATTTTTCATTTAACTTTGTTCAATAGAGGATTTGAGAAGTATTTAAAATTCCAAAAATTATTAGGATTTATTCAATAATATACCATAAATATATTTAGCATGGTATTCTAAAAAATTACAGTGACATTGGGATTTTCCTAAGTCGCTTCATGGAACAAAAAATTAGCTCATGAAAAAACACTTGATTTATACATTTTCACCAAGTATAAATACTTATGTAACTCCGTATGAATAGACAAAAATAATAATATAAATGATACATAATATTTTTCCCTTTTAAAAATTATGTGTTGTGATGATATGTAAGAATTTTTCTTTATACATAATATATTTTTTCAATACAAATGATATGCAATATGTTTCAGTTTGACCCAATTTTAATTCCATTTTATGTATGAGATAATTTTATAGAATACATATGATGTTAGATAAAAACATATATTTATTTATTCTCAACACCATACAATTAATATTTCCCCCTTGAAAAATATTTTATTAATCGTCTTTTATCTACAAAAATATGCTATGTATCATTATTTCATCCAAAACAATTATGTTACGTATTACTTTCAATAGGAAAATTATATTATATATGGTTAAGAAATTGTTATACATGAACTATGTAGTGACAAAAATCCTTATGAATTACAGTGATTGGCTAAAAATCTTCACAACAATATAAAAAATAATTATCAAATAAAATAAAACAAATAAAAATGATATATTTTCAATTCAATTAAAAAAATAATAAAAAACATAAAATACAACAATTAATCCTTTTTTGTAATAAAATAATATTTATTCTTAAAAACTAAAAAAGATGTTATTTCCCTCTAAATGTAAAAATAGTCCAAATTTGTTTATTTAAATACAAAGTAAATGGAATGAATATATAAAATCTATCAATTTATCCAAACTTAAACCATGGACACTTAGATAAGTACACATCAAAAAATATTATCAAATCAAAATTCAAAACACTTTTTAGTCTGATTTCCATTCTTAATAGCCAGAGTACTTGAAATTATCATGCCTTCTAGATGTTCTTAATTTAATTTACTCCTTAATTAAATTAAATTCATTTAAACCTTTTATATCCTATCATAATCATTTATACCTACCTTATCAAAAATATTTTACTCAATAATCATGTATGAATTCAAAGAAAAGGTTTTCTCATAAAAATCTCATGCAATGGTCCCCATATGTTTCTAAATTTATATATCTCCACCCAACGAGACAAGTATCTGTACATATCATGAGGAAACGTTTGGGTTTTTCTGTGGATAATTTTTTTAAGGTTATAATGTGAGAAATTTATAAGGTATAATATTAGATTTGGATCTATTTTTAATCATAATACATTATTTATATTTCCCGACTATAATGGCATCCTTACCCATTCACCATTACAATGATTCAAGATAAGTACTTCTTAAATTTTTAGGATAGGTCAAATTTTAAACATTTGAGTAGTAGTAATAATTTTTTCTCCCTATTTACATTATTATATTTATTTCTACTCAGAATTTTTTATAGAGGATAGGAAAATTTGATTTTTAAAAAACCATGTGAACTAATTTTCACTATTTTAGAAGACATCATCTGTCCATTTTTTATTATAATTTTATGATTTAGGGGATCTTTCAAAAAATGTATTTGAAAATTTCTCATTAATATCCTCTAAAATAGATCAAAAGTATCATAATGTAGTGTTATACAACTTTAATTCAGATTATTCATCTCCCTCCTCTATAATGAAGTTTAACTATCATTCATGCATTATCTTATAAGGAATGGTTGTCAAGGTTTTTGGGATTTTGATGTGGATAACTAACAAGGCCATCCATTGATTCTAAGGTCTTATATGGTTAACTATGAAGTTAGTATAGAGTATATATTCATTGAAAAATGGGAAACTATTCCAAATAATGCCTCCATTGTTTTTAACATATGGTCCTCAATGCTCTAAATGTTTGATTAAATTACTCAACATGTTTTCACTATTCAACCATGTATTGTTTCTCTCAATAAATCATGGAATTATAAGAGGAGGTAAAATTTTTATTTAAAATCCTCTCATTTAAGAAATTTTAATGTAGGGTAGCTTGTCATTAAATGAGATTCAAAAAATCAATGGTCTTTTCATGATTTTATAAAACATTAAAATTCTAAAAGAAATTCATTTCATCATTTATCCAAGTTGTGTTCATAGGAAAAATCAACATCACATTGTTGTAACAGGTTCAAAATTTGAAAAGTTGTTCCAATTAATCTCAAAAGTTTTCAAAAGACAATATAAATTGAAAATAAAAAGAGAAAAATTTAAAAAAATACATATAAAAAAATTTTAAAATCATAAAATCAAAATAGTACCCTAACCCATACTTAAGTGGTTAAGTGTCCTAAAAACAGAAAAAATATTCAAAATTGAAAATAGATTTTAATTTAAACACATGAATTAATCAACTATTAATTAATGCTAAAACCTGATGGTTTCTTATTTTTAGATAGGTTGGAGGAGTGGGATCCTCTCCACTAGTGTTAATGGAAGGTTTCCATATTATTTCTTCATCTTATCCACATTAATAGTTAATGGGTTCTTATCTAATTTTCTAATCATGTACATAGAATCAAATGGTTATACATTAGTGATAATGAATAAACCTTCCCATCTAGAACAAAGATTACCAGGAATCAATTTGAGTATAGAATTATTGAGTAGTAATTGTTCTCTATGATTAAATCCTTTTTGTTGAATGAGCTTTTCATGTTCCTCTCTAGTTATTTACTTTTAAATTATAGGGCTCAAAAATGATTTCATAATGATTTATAAAATATCCTAAATTTTTAGTCATATTTCCTTTTAATTTGTTTCTAGATCCATATTCATCTCCTTTACTAACTAGTAGACCTTTTTATTTTGAATCATTGGTAAGTCATATCCCTTCCCATAAATCAACAAATATGGATTAATTTTAAAGTAAAATTTTAAGATATCCTTATAATCCCATAAGGTGTCTTACAACATTTGATTCTAATATTTTTCTATTTATATTTCCATTTTTATATAAAATCCCCTTAATTTTTTCTTTGAGATTTATGTTCATAGAAGATATGGTAACCCATATCTCCATACCACTTTATTTCATGATTTATTACTTAAATACACACTTAATACTACCCCAAAAGATAATGAGGACTAGTGTATTTGGGAAATTATGTACAGTTAATAAAAAAATGTAATAGAAATACATTGACCTAAACTAAAACTTCATAAAATGATCTTTAAAATCTATATCACTTATAAAACTACATGGGATATCCTATGTATTTACATAAGAAATATGTGAGATATAAAACCGATTAAGGGAATAAAAAAATCATAGAATAAGGTAAATAAGTACTTGTGTTCCAATAGGAATATCAAGGTTCCATAAGAGGGGTGAGCATTATAATATTTACCAATGATGCATTATATAACATAATAGGAAAAAGGAAATATAGAAATGCAGAGACAATATAAAACATGATATCATAAAAATATTTATGGGATAATCTATAATAAATCATTAATTAATTTTTATAAGATAACCTCCTATGAACCATACACATCATATCATGAGATAAAAACATTACCCAATGCATTGGAGGGTGATTTAATTTTGGGTCCACACATCACTTTAATATCATGTGTATAGTTAAATGTTCTACATAGATCAAATAAAATAAGGATTTATTTCATAAATTTTAACCCAATAATAAAGGAGTGAGTGTTGTATACATTAAAACCTCAATCAATAAAGGATAGGTATAACTAGTTGAATACCCATGAGTGGATATAGATATAGGTATTCACTATACAAATTTTTGGGATGGGAAATCATGGGATAAATTTGGCATCATGACAGGTCTAAATAAAGTTTTATATAAGTGGCTAATGAGAGAGAAATAGTTCTCTAATTACTATGAAAAAATAATGAAAGTATGAGGGATATGTAAAAATGTATCCCAACATGAAAAATTGGAAATAAAAATGGAAAGACATAAAGAATTTTCTTAAATAAATAAGAGAAGGAGGGGATCCCTTAACTCGAGAGGATGCTTCTAAAATTTTGGGAGGAGATTCTTATAATATTGGGTGAACCTTATGAGGTATTTATTGAGGGAATTTAAAATTAACTTCATTATTTGTGGGTTTTTAGTGAATAGGAATTGTATTTTTGGTGGGTTATATATAAAAACATTGGGTATTCCTTATTAATTTCTAAACATAGTTTTTAGACTCTATATCCAAAATTAATCCAATACAAAAACCATACCATGGTTTCTTCACATATTTTCTAAAAAATAGGAGTGTATTTCATTACTTTAATAGTACAAGACCTGAAATCATTAAAATAATACCCTTGGTGAGGTGTAAGTGAGTCATGTTTATAAATAATTGATTTTAAATCCATAAATTAAAATATAGGTTTTGTGAAGGGTTTATAAAATTAATAAAATAACCTAAAAAACATTATTTTAAAGGGAAAACATAATTCTGTTCCTAGATTCTCTTTATACTATTTATTACTTTACTTTTGGGATTTTAATATGTCATAATATGCATCTTTCATTTATATAGTATTTAATTTTGACAAAAAAAAGTGTCTCTAAAAATAATGAAAAAATCAAAATTGGTAATTTTTATGTGTTTATTTCATAAATATAATTTTTTTATCAAAATAATTCTCTAGATATGAGAATTAATACTTTCAAACAAAAAAATCACCATTTATTGAAAAATACTGTATTTTTTTAAAATAACTATTTTTTGAACAATATAAAAATTATATTTAAATTCATACAATTATATTATAATTTATATTCAATAAATATTACTTAATAATACAATTTTATAAAAATATAATTTATTTAAAAAAATTATTTAATTCATCTAAAATAGTTTCTTGATTGGAAGTACATATTTCACTAGAATATAACTTGTGTTTCATCTTATCAAAATATAAATTTTAACGAACTCATTATCTAATCATTTAAACAAGTAATAATTAAAATGAATATATATAAAAATTATTTTAATTAAATAAAAAAATAAAAAATCATACCATTAGGGTCTAGATACATATCCCTTTATTACACTATCTAACGACTTAAGGGTAAGTTGTGCGATGGTGATATTTTCCTGTGGTGGGTCGATAGACATGGTTTGGGTCATGATCTCAATGAGATTGAACTTATCCCATAAAAGTTTTCACTCATTCTTAAATTTTTGAATCACATGTTGGGCTAGGTCAAGGGATAATCCTATTGATGTTATCTCTATTATAATATTTAATAAATCGGCATTATAGGGTATGATCCTACTATATTATGACATCACATCCTTTTTCTGTGTCAATTGAACTTTATCATGACCCTAATATACTAATATTAATGGTCACTATACAATGACTATAATATCAAAGGTTATTATTATTATTATTTTTAAATCTAATAGGATATAACTTATAATGGAAAAAAATAACTGCTGTAGATCTTGTGTTCTCTATATCTAAATTACTTAATAATGCATTTATTAACACAAACATGGAATATCAATTAAAAAAATTTGTGTTGTTGCCTTATCCCCCCATTAAAAAATTTCACCCTAAAAAATTTTAATTCATGAACTTAAATAGACAGGGGTAATTACATTTCATCACCGATTCTAGTTCCCGTGTCACTTCCTCAAGCTTGTGGTTCTACTATATCACTTTGACCATGTGAGTTTTCTTGTTTTATAGAAATTTTTCTCTTTGTTCTAAGATCTTCCCCAATTACACCTATTATGAAAGATCATTATCCAATGGTAACACCTTTTAATACATTATATGTGAGGGTCCTAGTATATACTTCTTCAATTTTGATACATTGGAAACATCATGAACTTGATTAAGGTTATGTGGGAGTTCTAGTCGATAAAACACCACTCTGATGTGATCTAGGATCTCAATGGTGCTGATGTATCAAGGAATAATACTTACCTTCCTATCAAACCTCATGAATTTGTTCCATGGTGATATATAAATAAATACTTTATCTGTGACATCAAACTCTATATCATATTTATGATTGTATGCATAGATTTTCTATCAACTTTGTCTAGATTTCATATGATGATAAATGTTTTGAACCTTATCTATCTTATATTGGATAAGATCAGGTCCCATCATGTCTTTCTCTCCAACTTTATCCCAACATGTTGGAGTTGGTCACCTATTACCTTAAAGATACTCATAAGGTTCCATTTGAATGATATAATGGAAACTATTGATATATTATAATTCCACTATGATAAGGAATTGATCCCAACATCCATGAAAATCCATTGAACATGATCTTAGTATATCCTCTAGAGTATGAATGGTTCTTTAATATTTTCCATCCTTATGTTGGTGATAAGAAGTCTTAAAGATCTTCATTGTATCCAATGATTTTTAAAGACTTCTCAAAAACATTTAGGTAAATATAGGATCTTGACCAGATAAAATATTAAGTAGAACTCCATGCAGTCTTACCACTTCTATTATGTATATCTTGGTGAGTTGGTCAAGAGAGAAATATTCTTTCATAGCAATGAAATATGTTGACTTTTTAAGGTGATAGACTACCACACAAATGCTGTTATTAACTTTAGGGGTCATGGGGAGTCCTATGGTGAAATCCATTATTATTTTTCTTATTTACATACCAGTAAGGGTAGTGGTTACATTATACCCATGTATTTATGTCCATCAACCTTGACTTGTTGGCATAACAAATATTGTGAAACAAACTCCACAATATCCTTCTTCATGTTATCACACTAGAAGTTTTACTTAAAATATCTATACATCTTAGTGATTCTAGATTAATAATGAAGGATGAGTTATGCACATCATTAAGAAGTTCCCTCTTTTGTTTTGGTTTTTAGGGGACAAATATTCAGGTCACAAACCTTATAACTCCATCTTCAAAAAAGTTTAACTCCAAAATATTCTCTACTTTTTTTTGTAGAACCTCATCATCCTTATGATCCTACTTGACCCTCTCTATAATGCACAATTATTATAGAAATTTTTTATGAATATACTTTTTTTAATCCTATATCTACCCTTTTAATTCCATGAATATTGGATCCCTTAAAATCCTCATCATGGATAGATTTTTTGGATCCTTTATACTCAAATAATCCCCCACTTTTTATAATTTCCCAATATAGTAATGGATTTAAAATTTATAATACTTGGAAATCTCTAACAAACATTATTGGAAAATATTTATCTCATTTTTTTGAATATATACTTGAGGCTTTCATGGCCTATATATATGTCACACTTCTCCCCATATGGATAGTGTCACCAAATATTCAATACGGAGATCACTGCAACAAATTCTATATCATAAATTGTATAGATCTATATATGTATCTTCAATTGGTGGGATGTGTAAGATATCACTTTTCCATATTTCATGAGTACACTACCCAAGTCCTTTTTGTATGCATCATTGCAGATCACAAATCCTTCACTGTTGGTCAGTAATGTGAACATAGGTGTAGTGATTAGCCTCTTCTTAAACTCTTTAAATCTATCATTGAATTCATATTTCTCTAAAAACATGACATTATTCTGAGTTATCTTGTTTATTGGGTTTTAAAATCATGATAAGTTTCTCATAAATTGATGATAGTACAGAGTCAATCCAAGAAAACTTTTTATTTTCATCACAAATGTCAATATTTACCATCCTTAAATTTCCTTAGTTTTTAAAAATAAACATATATCCCTTTACTAGTGATAAAATTACTAGGTAAAGTTACATTCTCCATCTGTAACTTGCATGAACTATACTTCACATATATCTTTTCATTTCACAAATTTATCACTATATAAATTAAATTTTCCTCAAGTTCATCCTTTATTTTAGAGTAGATATTAATATAATCTATAAATACAACCAAAAAATTGTTGAGGTATTATCTAAATACTCTATTCATAATGTCCATGAATATTTATATAGAATTGGAGAGTCCAAATGGGATCATTATGAAATTTTAGTTCTAGTACCTTGTATAAAAAATAGCCTTGGAAATATCGTCCTAATTCACATTTAATTGATAATAACCCAAATAAATATCCACATTAGAGAAGTAATATGATCTAAATAGTTTATCAAACAAGTTATCAATATATGAAAAAGATACTTGTTATTTATCTTTGTTGGGTTGATATCATGAAAATCAATTCAAAGGTTCATTGAAACATCCTTATTCTTAATAAAGAGGATCAGCGCACCACATGGTGAAGCACTTGGGTGTATAAATCCTTTATCTAGATTCTCATATAGTTTCTTTTTCATCTCCTTAATTTCTGTAGTGGAATATCTATATGTAGTCTTTGATATTGGAAAATATATATATATAATTTCAATTGATAACTTTCCCTCTTCTCTAGGAGGAAGACCAAACAATTCATTAGGAAAAACATCCGTGAATTCCCTCATGATGGGAATGACTTCAAGGATGATATTTTCCTTATTCCTAATAATTTTATAGAGTTATTCATTCTCATATGGTAATAATATACATTATTGGGATGATTATACCCAAGAAGATTCATACTCCTCCTTGTACTTGTACAGAATCGAAGGATTATTCGTGATACAGAGGGTGATTTCCTTATCTTTGAAATTTATGTTAGATATATATAAGGAAAGAAAATACAATAAAAAAATTTCATAAAATTATGATAAAGGGATTATAAAATAGTTTTATAGGAAACTAATATCATACATTTTTATAGGTTATGAGTTATATTCTTTGGATGTAATAATTAAACCATTAATCTTCTTTACAAATAACATGACTTCCATGTTTTGAGGTGGTGTTTGAATAATTATAATAAATTTGTGTGACATGACAGAATTAAGTAGTAAATTTTCTATTATTGAATCAATTACTAGCTTAGATTTCACCATTTCATTTTTGGGATCCACCTTAGCAATTATGATTTCATAAGCACACACTTTCTCTCTCAACATTAGACATTGTTTTCATTAGTTTTCATAGAAAAACCTTAGTTTTTGGAATTGATTCACATATTTTATGAGTAACATGTATTTGAAACATTGGAATATAGAATTATGGTTGAATGAATCATTACTTTATCTTATCACATTGGTGGGTTCCTCCTATTCTCAATCTATATTTTGGTTCCCTTCATTCCCACACCTAAATCATTTTCTTATCACCTTTAGACAATTTTTAGGATGCTTCCTCCCTCACTTTGGAAATGTGTTGGTTGAAAAATTATTTATACCATGATATTTCTATATATCACTACAATAGTTAAATTCCATTATCTACTTCCTATCTATGGAACTGTGAGACCCTTGTGATTCACCGATCTTCATCTCGACTTTGAGGGAACATGAGACAATTTCCACATAGCAACCAAAGTCCAAAATGAATAGGGATTTTTATAGGCTTATATTTATTCCACAAAATAATTAGTAAAATTTTATTTCTAGGGTAATGAAAAATCCATAGGTGTATCTTTAATGTCTTGTGATGTTTTCCTCATACTTTATAATGGATTTTTTCCTTTTTATTCAGGTTAAGGAAGTCCCTCTACATTTTAGTCGAATTGTGCAAGGAAAATATGTGTGATAAATATTTTCAATAATTCCTTCTAAACCATCACTTCAATATCCTCCTAGAGCATTTCATTTTTGAACAAATTCCATCACTGAATAGTTTCTCCATCAATATGATAAACAGAAATCACAACATTCTCATTCTCATAAAATTGAAGGATGAAGAAGATATTTTCAATGTAGTTTATCCATTGTTCCATGATTAAGGGATAGGAATATCCACTAATATAAAGAGGCCTTTATTTCATAATGGTCTCAATTTCAACTTGATATTTATTTAAGGGATTCAGGTTTTCCTCTTAATTCAGGTTTCTGTTAAAAAATTTAGTCAATTGATATATCATTTTTATGAAATTTTCAATTCCAGTTTCCATTGTATTGGGCATATAATTTCAACAGTCATCACATTTCTCCTCACATTGGTTGTTGACTCAGTTCCTCCTATTTATGACCATTGACAAGAATGCAAGAAAAATTAGGGAGAATATTTTTAAAAAATTAAGCACATAAATGATAAACCATGAACTTTAAGGGATAACTCGTAAATGATATATATTCCTTAACCTATGAATTTCTAGGTTTCAATCAATGTTTTTCCATGATCTGCTTCATAATATTAAATCCTAGGTGTATTTTTTCCCTTCATAGTATTTATTAAAGGGATTTTGAATTTTCCATAGAATATCCTCAATGAGTTTAAACCTAGGTGTATTGAAAGTCCTTTTTCAATGCACCAGGTGATGATCGAGTCCATATTAATGAACCCTTTTGGGGTTATTACCCTAGTCACAACTGTGAACAATTCATATCCACTTAGTATCCAAACAATGATTTATTTTTTTAGATTTCTCTTAGTCTATACTTTACCAAAATTTTGGGATGTTTTCCTACATTTAGTCTTATCCCTAAGGATTTCTCTAGAGTTTCCTATTCTAAATCCCAAAATAACTATACTTTTCTCTAATACCAAATATGACAGTGCATATCTTCATAACACTTTAGTTCTTGATTTATTACATAAATATACACATAATAGACCCCTAAATAATCATGACGCCTAGTGTATTTATGAAATTAGGTACATATCATAACAACTTGCAATATAAATTAAATGGAATAAACTAGAACTCCATATGATGATCTTAAAATCCATTTCTTTTCAAAAAAATCATTGGACAACCTAGGAATATACATAATAAGGGGAAATCTATAAATCCTATTAGGAGATGAAAAAATCATAACATAAGGTAAAGTGGTTCAAGTTATCCAGGAGGAAAATAAAGGTAACAAAAGAGGTGTGAGAATCATAATCTTGAATAATGAGGCATGATATAACATGATAGCATAAAGGGAACAACGGAATGTGGAAACAAAATAAAATGTGTAATTTTAAATAGAAGTCAAGGAAAACCAATAAGAAATCATAACATAATGTGCTTAGGAAAACCTATCTTGCACCATAAATGGAATATTGTAAGATGAAAACAATTCCCAATGCATTAAAGGGCTATATAATTTTGGGTCCACCCATCACTTTCATATCATGTACATTTATAAATGTTCCAAATAGATCATACAACATAAAGATGTATTTCATAACTTTTTACCCAAAAATTAAGGAGTGAGGGTTATATACATGTAAATACCCAATCAGTTAAAGTTAGTTATAACTATTTGAATACCCTTGAGTGGAATTCGAGATTATTCACTACATAAATGTTTGGCATGGAAAATCATAGGATAATTTTGGCAACAAAATAGGTGTACATAAAGGTTTATAGAATAGATGAATGAGAGAAAAGGAGGTATATCATTTCTTGGGAGTCATAAAGAAGATAAGAGGTATATATAAAAATATATCCCAACATTATGAGTTGTAAATAAAAAGGTAATGACCTAAATAAGGTGTTATTGATTGAAGAGGGGAAAGAGAGAATCCATTAACCTAATAAGACTCTACAAAAAACATGAGAGGATCTTATTAAGATAATGGGGGATCCTTGTGAGGGTTATATAGAGGGATGTGAAGAGTAAAATCTTACACCATGGGTTTTGAGAGGAGATAAATGAAAGTCTGGGTGGGTTTATAAAGAAAAAGGGAGGGGGTTCTTTATTAATTTACAAAATGAGGTTTTTTAATTTATATCATAAATTAATCCAAACTAAGAACCATCCCATGGTTTTCCCATTGTTCCAAAAAAGAGAAGTTTATTTTATTATTTTATAATCCCAATAGATGAACTCATTAAAATAATAACCTTAGTGATGTTGAAGTGAGTCATGTTTATAAAAATTTGATTTGAAAACCATAAAATATAATATAGACTTTAAAGAATCCATTAAGATTTATAAAATTAATCAAATAAACAAAAAAATTATTTTAAATAGAAAACATAATTTTGTTCATGGATACTATTTATATTATTTACTTCATCACTTTGGTGATTTTATGGCTTCATAATATACATCGTATATTTATATCGTATTTAATTTTCACAAAAAAGTCATCTATCTCTGGATATTATATAACAATCACCATTAGATGATTTTTATGTGATGATTTCCAAAATAATATTTATTTTTTCAAATTAATTTTCTAAATATGATAATTTACACTTCCAAATAAAAAATACCCATTTATTAAAAATATTGTTTTTGAAAATACCTATTTTCTGATCTATATAAAAATTATATTTTACTTCATACAATTATATTATCATTCATATTTAATAAATATTATTTAGTAATATTACTTAATTAAAATATAATTTATTTATAAAATTATTCAATTCATCATAAATATATTCTTGATTAAAACAATATAATTCAAAAAAATAAAATTTTTGTTTCATCATATCAAAATATAATTTTTATCAAACTCATTATCAAACAATTTTAAAATGTATTGATAAAAATGAAAAATATATTCATTTTTTATCGAAATAGAATATAATTATTCATACTATTAGTGTCTTGAAACATTTCCCTTTATTACACCAACAAATTCTATAAGGGTAATGTGTGATACAATGAGAATTTCATGGGGTGATTTGACAGACGTGGTTTGGGTCATGATCACAATGAGATTAAACTTCTCCAGTAAGTGATTTCACTCATGCTTCAGTTTTTGAATCTCATCTTGGTCTTGGTCATGGATAAATAATAGTGATTCTTTCTCCCTATTATTATTTGATAAATGGGATTTATAGGGTACAATCCTACGAGTTAAATCCATCACTTCCATTGTGTGTGTCAATTGTACTTTATCATGACCCTTAATATACAAATATTAATGGTAATTGTATAATGACTACAATATCAACAATTATGATTCTTATCTGTATTTTAAATCTGATGGGATATAACTTATAATGACCCAAAGCAACCAAATTAGTGCATGTGTTCTCTATTAAAATATTTCTTAATAATTCAATTATTGATTCAAAATTGAATTTCATTTATAAAAGTTCAGGTCATAATAGATGATAACTCAATAGGGGGTGAATTGGTATGCCAATATAAATTTATATTAAAAATGATAATTTAATATCTATTTAAAATCCACGAATATGAAACACTACCCATTTAAAAAATACATTAGACATATATAATTGGATACTTTTGAAATAATTTCTCAAGTAATGATCAATAACTATAAAAAACATTAAAAATATTTTAACTTAAAAAATATTAAACTCACAACAAAAAATGTTTTTATGAATTATAAATGGAAGCTATAAAATTCTATTTATGAAAAAAATGGTTTGAAAAATACTAATATCAAATCAGAAGAAATCAATTATTTAAATTTTTTCAAAGGAACTAGTGAAATATAAAAGAATCGCATAGTGGAATCAGAAAAGAGGTTAGTTACAAGATGTATCATAGTCCTTTAAACTTTACAGTCACTTGATTTCAAGCACATTTATTAAATTCTAATGAACACATCCACAACATGGATCCTATTTTATGAAGAGAGCTGCACAGAATGAAATCCAAGCTATATCTAGCCTTTTTCATAGTTCTACATGGGAGAATTAATATAAATAAATTAGAGTATTAGAGTAAAACAATTTTTAAAAAATTATAAGTACTAATAAAATTTAAATGAATATAAATAACAACATAATATGTAAATAAAATAGAGATAGTGAGGTAATATTTTGAAATTTTTTGTTTATCAATCACTGATCAGATTCGGTTGAAGAGAAAGGATCTCTTCTCTCGATATTTTTTTAAATCTATCCATGAGAAACCATTTATTAGTTAGCATATAAATTATTCAAAAACATAGTATCATGTAATTATATATAAATATATTATTTTTTGATGTGAAAATTGAATTCATAAAACTCATACATGCTATATCTAAGGAGAAAGGCTTCCCCATATTTGTAAAAAATCTTGTCAAACTATCATGTGGGGAATAATCATTCTCATATTGATAGACCTTAACCAATCTATCAAATATTATTAAATTCCTAAACCATTCATTATATTTCTGTTGAAGGATGTGGTCATTTTACATCTAACAATTAGTTAATCAATATGTCATGTGATCACATGATGCTATAATAAGTTCATAAATCCTTCTTATAGTAAGTTGATTAATGTTGTAACTTGATTCATTCATGTGATTGATTGAATAATTTAGTAATTCACTTGATTACTTCATCTGGTCCCTTGATTCCTTCATGAGGAAAATTTATTCCTTTATGGGGTCAATTGATTCCTTCATTTAGTCACTTGATTCCTTCATGTTTTCACATGATTCCTTCAAGAGTCTAGTTGAATACTTCATGGGGTTACCTGATTCTTTCATTTGTTTATTTCAATGCCTTTCCAAAAAAAATTTGGTAGATTTATAAGTATGTTCTATTGCAGTATTATTCACATGTTAGGTAGGTGTCATCATGTTTTAGGTATAATACTTGCATAAATTTCAAACATCCTACATGGTAGGTTAATGTAATAATTTTTTCAGTTAAGTACATAGATAAATTTTTATTATCTAGAATATGATAACCTGTCTATTCATGTAGAAATTTGAACTTCTTATTATGGTTTGTTGATTTTTCATATTGTCAGTTGTCTCATAACATGTAGTCCGTTCAAGACTTTTCCAATTTTAATATTTTTTCCAGAATATTTTTGATTATTATAAATCACAAAATGTATTAATAATATGAGATAAATTGTTTGTGATCATTAAAATAATGAATTATTATAAAAATAAAAACTATAACTCTTTTTTACGATCACAAATCATGTCATATATAAAACATAAAATGATTAAAGATTAAACATTTACTCCCTCTTTGGTGTTTTCAAAAAATGGGAACCAATGTTGGTTAAATGATGAAGTAGACATCAAAAATACATTAGAATATGTGTATATTAAAAAATAGAAATAATATTAAAATAAAGATATGAATTTAGATAGGTAAACAAAAATTAAAAAGTTATTTTGCATTACGCTCAAAATGTCAGAAAGAGTACACCATAAGGAATACATTAGACCTAACATAAATATTAATCATAATTAAATGAATCATCCTATTTATGATAATGGGGATCCATTGGATCTTTATTTTTATCCTAATATGGTTGAGAGAAAATATGATATGAAGTAACAGACTGATATGGTGGAGTTCTAGGAATAAGAATTTCTTTAGCCACTAGTTAGAGGTGTTCAAAATCCTATGTTAGGTTATGTCTAAAAAGACTAGTTTGTGTGGTAATGGTAGAGATAGAAACATATAACACAAGTATAACTTGAGGGTCTAGAATAATAGTATTGGTTGTGTAATGATAAGGCTCTATATTATGAGTGAAATCACTAACAACTCTAGAGAAATTATCCATAATCTAGATATAGTCTTCTTTCACCTTCATAAAGTTTTCCAAGTGAGGTGATAAAACCTTCAACATCTATAATTGATATTAAAAATATTGATTCATTAGAGGCATCTAAAGGTCACCGAATAATGATCTAAAAACAACCTTTAAATAAAATTTTGATAATATCATAATAAAATAATAGTAAATAGACCTTTTGATAACCTCCATGTCCTATACTACTTTATTGACATCACTTTTGACTAGATCAAGTGTCTTAGAAACATCGGATTGAAAATAATTAAGAAAAATTTATATGGATTTCAAATATTCATCCAAAACAACCTTAATCTCATATTTCAACATTTCCAATATTAGATTATCATCTTGGATAATATTCACTGGATGAGAAAGAGGTGTAGGATGAGGAGGTTCACTAAAATAGTAAGATTATACAACAGAATTGAGATATCTATGATCTAACATCATTATCATTCCATATAGATCAACTTGATGTTCACCAAATTGACCTATTAAAAATTTTATTTCATTATTACTGAGATTTATCTTGATGAAATGTTTTGGTTGAATGTGAGGGATAAAAAAAGAAACATTTTTACAGATATGTATTCATATCTAATGGATTCAAAACTCAATTCAAAATTAATGGATTTTTCATTCAAAACATTCATCAGATCTATTTTTAATTCATTAAAATCCACCTTAACGATAAAAGAAACAAAAGGAGGTGGAGGGAATAGTTGTAAACCTACTTGGGAGTGAACTAACTACCACCAAGCTCATCTACAATCAACAGAATGTTTATTCTATATGATTCAACCAAAAAATACTCAATTTACTCTTGTTAATCATCTTAAATAGGTTCTATATGAGTGAATTTAATGAGTATTGCCCCACCACTATTGGTATTTCCTTCAATATACATCATAGGAGTAGAACTAAACACCTTATCAAACATTTATTTGATAAATAAATTGATGTCATCTTCATGAAATACAAACTTTGATGGAAATATCTCAATTCTTTTTTAAGGATCATTTTTTTTCAACCAAATATACTTTAATATCTCATGTAAAAATTAGGATAACAAATCTATCATATACAAGTAGATTTATATCATTCTAATCATCTACAATACCCTTATCCCCAAAATCAAATTAGGGAATTCCAAATAGTTTAGATCAAGGAGACTTCTCCCCATGGTAAGATTATCCTTTTCCTTTAGGCCTCGAGGTACTTCTAATATATGGGCTCAAATTAGATACTTTTTCATCAGTATGTGAAGTCTATTTAGATACATACTCTGATTCTTATGACTCAGAATAAAAATCATAAAAATAATAAATTGAATTATCAGAATCATCGTCATTATTATCAATAAATTATTCTTCCTTTGAAGGTAAATAAATAGGATATACATGATGTTTAAAAGATGTAATTGGGTATCTAAGAACATGATAAGTACTACTTTCATCCCAATATTCTTTCATTTCTTCTTGATCTCAGTGAAAAACATGATTCTATTATTCCCTTTTATATAATTTATTCTCTTTGGAATAATATTCAACAAAATTTTCTAGGTTGCAGTCCAAGATCTATTTTTTATTTAGGCCTCACTAAATCTTTCTCTGGATTGAGATTTTTATATAAATTTTCATTCCCAACTACCCACATTTTCTTCTGAGGGTTATAGTCTAAATTTATTTTCTTATAAATATTATAATCAAGGAAGAGACCACCAAATGTTTATATCTTCTCCTCCCCCTAAGGAACAACTCCTTTGAATTATAGCATGGATGGGATAAATGTTTAATATGTAAATTAGTTAAACTGAGAGGAAAGATTATATACATTATCCATAAATGTTATCACAAATCTATTCAACATGATCTGAACTCCAATCATCATAATATATAATAAAAACAAATCATGATGCCTCAAAATACTAAAATATAATTCTCTTGGGTAGATTAGGATAATTATAAATGAAAAAATTAATCAACATTTTAAATCTAGTTCCATATAATTATGTCCCTAGGGTATTTAATTTCTTGTATTCAAATTAGGATATCTTTCATTCTAAAAAAATGAGTGGTTTATTGGATAATAACTCTGGAAATATTCACACTCTCTAGCATATGGAACCATTCAATAATGAGCCCACTATTTCAATGAGAATACTACAACTTATCCTTTCACCATTGTCCAAATAAAATCCTTCCTTTCATTAATTTCAAACATAGTATTTAAAACAACTTCCATGAAAAACCTAGGATAGAATTGATTTCCATTTTCACTAAACCATTTGTTCTAACCTTGATGCCAAATCAACCTTTAATCTAGGAATTTGATTGATTTTATCCACATAGTGTCAAATTCCTTTTTTGGACATACTAGTGAATCTAACAAATCTTGATTGTGAGGATCAACTAAAATACTAGAGAAATAGTTACTCTTATTTAATATCTTCATATGAGGATTTGGATCTAGAGGTGAAAACACTAAATCTAAATTCATCATTGTCCTTTATGAAAAAATTCAAATTTTTGATGCAGGGGATCACAATAGAAAGGGTTTGAGAGGATAAATAAATAATAGGATTAAAAATTGAAAGGGTTAGGGTTTTACGAGATAAGTGTGTGTGCGTGTGTGTGTGTGATTTTTATTATGATTTAGGTTTTTAAAATCCTTTAGGGATTTTGAAACATTAATGAGTGGTAAAATAAACAAAATAATTTTTTTTGGATAGACATGATAGGTATACTGACCATGTGACAAGTCATCCACTTAAAGTGTTTACAGTAGGTATACCGATCATATGGATAATGAGGAAAAATAATAAAATTTATTATTGTAGATTTCCTTACCATAAAATCATTTTTTCATTGTCACTTAACTAACTGTATAGATTAACACTTATATAAATCTTCTATTTTGACGATTGAATAACTAGCAGAACAATTTTAATATTTAAAATAGTTAATAAACTCTAAAATAATATAAATATAAACATAAAATTAATCAATTAAATATAAAATTCTAGTTATATAGTGTTTATTAAAATAAAACACATTTTATAATTAAACAAATCAACACTTAGTAAAGAATAAGTTCTAATTAATCATTATTAATTATTTTATGATATATCTTATTATCTATATATTCAATTAATTAATGAAAATTTCAGTAAGATATTGTTTAGTGAAAATGAACTCAAGAGTAATATCACACTTTTGGAAATGATCTATCAAAAGGTGATGTCATATATCAATATATTTAGTCCAATAATGAGTTTCACTTGTGTTATCACAATTTATGGGGAAATTTTTAAATTGATAACCCTATAATAGTAATGTGTATTATATCTACCAAATATATGTACAAAAAATACCCATACTTATGTACTTATTTTATGCAGTATACTATTTAATGATTTTTTACTACACCATGAAACAAGAAATTTTCCCTAAAAGTGACATAATCTAAATGTTATTTTTCTATATAACTTCTAGTCACTAAATTCAGCATCAAAATAACTAACTAGTTTAGAGGCATGTCCTTTAGAATATAATAGTCTAAAATTTATTATATTCTTGAGGTATTTAAAAATTAATTTAACTACATTTTGATGATATTCCTTTAGACTTGAATGAAAATGATAACACACAAAAATACTACAAATAATATTAGGAAAACTAGTGGTTAATTATAGTAAACTCCCAATCATTCCTCTATATGTAGTCTGGTCAACTAATTTCTCAGTTTTATCCAGATCTATCTGAAAAAATGCACTCATAGGAGTATTGCTACCTTTGGTTCTATCCAATCCAAAAAAAATTCAATATCCTTTGTGAATTTTATTTTATATAAAATAATTTCATCACGGTCTTGAAAAATTTTAAAACCAAGGAATGATTTTAATTCACCCATTAATCTTGTTTCAATTTTTTTCATTATTTTTTAATACTCAATACACAAGAATATTTTAGATGAAACAAGAATAATATCATCAATATAGATTTGAATCACTAAAATGTACTTTGAAGTTATTTTTATAAATAGAGTAAGATTATCTATTCATTTTAAAAAAACATTTTAAATCATTAAAGATATTAGCTTATCATACCAACCTCTAGGATCTAGTTTTAAACCATAAAGAGATTTAGAATGTTTGAAAACATGATTTAAAAAATAAGTATTTGGAAATCAATGGGGTTGTTCATAAAAAAAATCGTCAATATTATATTTATTTAATTATTTACTCTTAACATTTATTTGATATAGTTTTAATTTAAAATGTGTTGTATAAAAAAATTAGTCTTATAATAACTTCAGGTATAGATACTTGTGCCAATTTGTTCATATAATCAATATCTTCTACTTATATATAACATTCTACAACAAATTTACCTTTATTTCTAACTAATTTTACAAATTCATTAACCGTGTTCCTATATATCCATTTAGTTCCAACACTCAGTTAGTATTTAAGTCTTTGAACTAGTTCTCTAAATTTTTTCATTTCAAACTGAATTAGGGTTTCTTGTATATCTATCACTTAGTTTTCATTAATAATTTATTTTTTAATATTTTTGGTTTCAAAATGATAATTTTTATCTTTATGTTCAAATATAATTATAAGAGAATCACTATTTTAAGTACCTTTTTCAATATAACTCAGAAAAACATCTAAAGGATGATCTATATGGGTTCTAATAGTTTTAGGAATAGAACTATTTGGTTCTTAAAATTATTCTACATAGTCAAGTTAGTATACTTAGTATAATTTGGGATATTTATCATGTAAATTAGTAACATTGTCAAAGGATTTATAGATATTATCGATATTTATATTTTATATATCATACCCAATGTTTTCTAAAGAATTATTAGACTCATGTGCATCTATATCATCAAAATTTAAATGGATAGATTCTTCCACAATATTGGTTCTTTTATTAAATACATAATAATATTTATTAGTTGTTGAATATCCTTAGAAAATTTCTTCATTTCTCTTTGAAGAGTTTTTTTCCAAATTCTAATTTGTATTACCAATAACGACTTTATATCTAAATAATCTAAAATAATTAATCTTAGGCTTTATTCCATTTAAGAATTGATAAGGATACCATTTTCAAATAGGTTTAAATGAAACCGAATTGATAATATAACAAGTTTGACTTATAAATTCAGCCCAAAAGTAAACAGGTAAGCCATACTCATTACTTATAGTTTGATAATACCTTTGATTTTTTTCTTATTTAAACTCTATTTTTTTCAGTTATTCTAGGGGTATAAAATTTATCTCTATAGACACATGGTGAAAAAGTGTATCAAAACCTTGATTCTGAAATTTATATCCATGATCACCTCTAAAGGTTTTAATGGTAATATAAATAATGTTCTATATAGATCTATAAAACTTATAAAAATAGGAACATAGGTCACTTTAATGAGATAATAAATGTACCCATTAGAATCTTGAGTAATCATCCATAATAATATAGGATTAATGTTTAACACCTATGATAGACCCTAAAAAATGTATAAATAAATCAATGTTAACAAATTCAAGGTGTTGATAGGTTGAAACATTTTTCCTCACTTTGAAAAAAACATCATGTTTGATTCCCTTTTGATAGGGATTGAAAAATTTTAATTTTGGTAAATCAAGTTTAGGAAGATCCCTAACTAAACCTTATCTAGTTATCTTCCTAAGTGAATTTATATTATAGTGTCCTTCTATCCAATTCCATAAAAATATTCTTTATCAAAATCACTTAATTAAGAAATATTTTGAGAGAAAAAAACAATCTAAATCAATATCTTAAACCTTATAAATTCTTAAAGAAGTAAAAACTAAATCATGCTTAGAGTCATATATCTTATAGGAATTGTTCTCAAATTTAACATGATAACTATACAAACTTATTGATATATACTAATTATATTATACTTAAATCCATCAATAATTAAAACTTTATAAATTAATGTAGTTTTAGAGTTACTAATTAATCTAAGACCAATTGTCTTCCCTTTTTCATTATCACTTAATGTGACATTTTTACCACCAACATTTAGTAGGATTTTAATGTGTGAGTAGCCTCTAGTAATATGTATGTAAAATAAACTAACAAGAGACCAAAATACTTTACTAAAATTATTGAATCACTTACCTACAAAATCTATCAGAAAGTGATTTTGGTACCTAGAATTTATTGGGTTCAAATATGTTAACTCATAAAGCTTTCGGAATCCAAATTTATTTAATAGATTTATTTATATTAAAATAAATATTAATACAAATAAAAAGTAATATGAGGTCCAAATAAAGGATAATTAATTCCATACTCAAAAGGTTTTTGTATTAAACATCTATTTATAGGTATTGGATCTTTGAATAATGAAATTTTTATATTTCTTCCTCTAATTACTTGATTGATAAACCATCCATATTTATATTTATGTGATGTTTCCTTGCCCAATATTTTAATTATATTATCAATTAAATTAGTAAATATTTCATTATCCTTATAAATATGGTCATTATAAAATTTTATCTCTTTATTCCTTTTAATAGTATGGTGTTATTTTCCAATTTAACTATACGAGTATATTTTTCACTAGCACATAAAATATGTAATATTTTTAAACTTTTATTTTTTTTATTTAATTTCATTTATTGATTCTTCTATTATAAATCAATATTTTTATATCCATTCACTATTCATTGCAGAATCATCATAAATAATATTAATTGTAGTAGTTTTTGTTACCACAAATGTTTTTCCATAAAACACATATCAACCTTTTAATTTGAATCATACCTATCTGAATTAGAATCAGTAGACCTATCTTCCTAAGTACCCCAATTTTTCTTCATATATTTTTTGGGTTTATTTATATATAATCATATTTCGTTCTTAGAAATTAAATTGGGACAATATTACTTGATGTGACCCTTCCTTTTGCACCCATAACTTGCAATGTCCCCATAGGATTCATCTATTTTCCTATATTTCTTATGTTGTCCATTTTTTTCACAATTCACTTTTTAATTATATTTTGGGGAAACTTATTCTTATTATATAATTTTTTAAATATTTGGACTATTTAATCTTTCCACTCATTCATTTTGTAGTCTGATTAATTTTCACTAGAATTATCTCTAATCACTTCTTTTAATTTTTACTTGGATGTCAAAAATAAAACTATTTTATTTTTTAGTTTATCATATTCATTGTAATGTTTATGTTCCTCTTAATACTTCATTAACTTATAAAAAATTTATTTATTAGTCATATTTTTATGTTTCATGATTCTCTAATCAAAACCATACTGATTCATTACATATAATGAAAGTATCTCCACAATCTAATAACTTTTTATTTATTATCCATCATTTGTTCAAAAGACATAATATTAATTAAAATATCATTTAATATATAATATAATTTAAAAATAGATTCACCATGTTTTGTTTTGAAACCATAATACCTTATATTATAGGTATTAAATACCATCTATATAACATTTGAAGTTTCGTTATGGGATACAGCTAAGGTATCCCAAATTTCACAGGCAGTAGTACATATAGATATTATATTAAATTTATCATTACATAAAGAAAAAAATAAATAATTCATGGATTTTTAGTTGAAATTATAAATTTATTTATTTGGATTATCCCAATATATTCTCTAAATCTTTATATTTTCATTTTTATCCTCAATAGACCCCCAAATGTTAAAGCCCATTCTTTCTAAATTAATTTTCATTTTTATTTTCCACTATTCATAGTTTGTTCACTTAAATAATAGAGGTATATTGGTATCATAACCTTTATATATATATATGTCATCTATAATAATATAGTAATGTATAAGAATAAATTAAGAGATATTGTTTTTATTTAAAAACCATTTTAATGTTAAATACATATAAAAACAAAAAAAAACTACATTTGATACCAAATTTTGGTTAGAGTGGACAACTAAATATGGGGGTGAATTGAGCTTCCTATAAAATTTAAAAAAAAATTAAAACCAATTTTAAATCCCCTAAATTTTAAACATATACCAATTCAAAAGTATACTGGATATGTATAATTTGATACTTTTGAAATACATTATCAAGGTACAATCAATACCAAGTTAAAATAATTAAAAAATATATAACTTAGAAAATAGTCAACTCACCCAAAAAAGTTTATATATATATATATATTACTTTTAAATTTAAACTCTTAATGAATATTTGGAAAAAAATGTTGATAAATATTGATAAAAATATATAAGAAGTTAAAATATTATATAAATAATTCAAAGCACGCAATGACATAAAAAAGAAGCATAGTGTAATTAAACAAAAGGTTACCTTCAAGATAGTGATTAGTCCTCTCCACATTATAATCACTCATTATAAATCATGTTTATTAAATCATAATTAACTTATACATAACCTAGATCTGGTTTCAAAAATACAAATGCACACAAGTCAGTCCATTCTATATCCATCCTCCTCTAAAGTTATACATGGGAGAAGGAATGTAAAGAAATTAAAGAAGGTGTATTTGAGTAAACCAACTTTTAGTACATGATAAGTGATTATAACATGTATATGAATTTCAATCACAACTCAAGATGTAAAAAAAGAGACCAAAGATTTTTTTTGAAGTTTGATGTTTCTAAATATATAATCAGGTACGACCGATGAGCAATGTTCTCTTCTCAAGATAATTGTCTTTAAATCCATCCTGGATAAACCTTCAATCAATTATTGTTTAAATGAGTAAAAAATAGTGTATCGTAGAAGCACATATAAGTGGATTATCACAATATAGTGACAATAAAATTTAGAATAATTCTTAATTCTCAATATCATAATAAAGGATTTCTCATTTTTGTAGAAATATATTCTCAAACTATTCATTAGGGAATGGTCATTCTTAGACTGATATATCTTAACCACTCCAAATGGTCTCATTAAATAAAAAAACAAAAAATTGAATACATGTATAATGACATGGTTAGTTGATCAACATGTCATGTGGTTACTTGATTATGTGGCATGTTCATAAATTTTTATTATTAATAACTGATTCCTTTATGTGATCAATTGACTCCTTGATGTGTTTGGTTGACTAATTCATGGGTTCACATGATTCATTTATATGAACACTTGATTCCTTTATGTATTAAATTGAATACTTAATGTTATCACCATATTCATATGTGGTTACTTGATTCCTTCATTTTCTTGGTTTAATAATTTGTGTGAGAACTTGATTAATTTATGTGGTCAGTTGAATACTTTATGCGGTTGGTTGAATAATTTTTCAAATTTTCATTGTGGTAGCTTCACAGGTGTGTTCAAGAAAGGTTTTCTTCATATGGTAAGTTTATTTCCTTGTATAGTATGTCTATTACTTTGAAATATTTTACTCTATATTCTTGGTAGGTTGAAGTATTCATGTGTTAATCTATGTACTTTTAGAAATTTCACTTAACTATCACTGGGTCACTTGTCTTTCCATACTGTGAGTTGAAATTCTCCATGTGGTCATTTGATTACTTACAAGGTTTCTTATCTCATAACACATAGTCAGTTCAATACTTCTAATTTTCATATTTTTTTCAACAAAAACTTTTTAATATCATAGAGAATAGAATGTATTAATATTATAATAAATATTATTTATAGTAATTAAAATAGTAATTATTGGACTAATCCCATATAAAATTTAACTTTTCCTTTATTTTGTGAATGGTAAGCGGCTTGGGTGTGTGTGTCAGTCCATAAATCCTCACTAAATATTCCATGGTCCAATTGTAGAAATGAATTCCTTGATCACTGGTGATATCTATTGGGAATAAAAATATAAAAAAATTATTAGACCCAACAAAAGTACAAACAGAAATACCATCATCAGTTTTAGTGGCTTTAACATCCAACTATATTGAAATATAGTCTTATGTCTATAGAATGAAATAGTTTCCAAAGGTCATGAAAAATATTCCTATGAATATTCCCCTAAATTAAAATAATTCCCATGGTCTTATTGGGACTCTAGTCATTTATCATCTTTTGGAGAAGTTACTAGTGAACTATCATTTCTTACATATTTTACAAACATCAATGCCATTTTTAAAAAAATTCGTCAATATATACCAAATTATAAAACATTCCTAACAATCATTTGAGGTTCAAAGTGGCCTAAAAAATATAGAGTAAAGAATAATTTAATGACATATTATATCTCACTCTTAATAAAAAAACTCTTAATCATTTTATCATTGAAAATCTTCCAAATACATGGATCATCTAAAATGTAATACTTTTAATTGGATTTGACTCTAATAATTTATTATGAAATCAAGTGATAGAGAAAATAAGAAGTTACAAATAAGTTTAAAATATATATGTACCATGATACCTATCCTTCAATGAATTATAAATATTCTACGAGAATTAAGTTATTAAATAGAGTATAGCCTGTAATTTTTTATTCAGTTGTACATAGTAGCATGCTCAGTTGATCAGCCACCATGTTCTTGCATCCCTTTTTTATCTTTGATTTTAAAATTAAACTTTGGAATTAGTAAAATATATATAAGAAACCTTGGTTTAGATTTTTATTTCTTTATTAAATATCTAAGGGTTAAATGATTAGAAAAAATAGTTAACTTAGTTCCAAGAAACTATGATATGAACTTAAACAAAGAAAATATAATAAATAGAATTTTTTGGGTTATGTATTTTTTTTGGGTATAATAAAATGTTCTTGTAGAATATTAAATTGTTTGTGGTATTCCTTAAATTATTTGAAGTAATAATGCTCCAATATCATGGTAATAAGTTTCATGATATAGTTTAAAGGGGTGTTCAACATTGGGTGGATGCATCACTATTGTCATGATCTGATTACTCATAGTTTATCAAAATACATCCTAAAATCACCATAAAAAATAAATTTAGTATCTTTCAGGAGAAAAAAGAAAATTTTATGAGAAATATTATTAAATTCTTTGATGAATCTTCTATAAAATCCTATATATCCTAGACAAAATCAAACATATTTCACACAAGTTAGATAAGGTAATAAATTTATTACTTCAGCTTTAGACTTATCTACCTTGATCTATTTTGTTTAAATTACATGACCAATAAATATACCTGTTTCCACCATAAAATGGAACTATAAAAATATTAAAATCAAGGATATTTTCATGTATATTTTTATAACTTTATCCAAAATTTTCAAATAATAGTTAAATTATTTTCAAAAAATAATGAATTCATCCAAAGATAATTCAATTCAACCATAAAAAGGATAAAAAATACTCACAATGCATCTTTAAAATGTTCCTAGAATATTAAATAATCTAAATGGTATCATTTTTAATGAAACTGACCCATAAGAACTTGTAAAGGTTATTTTCTCCAAATCCACTTATTAACTGGACATATAAAAGTAACATAAAATCCATTTAATAAACAACATTTGTCCTTACTATTAATATTTATATCATGTAGTCAATAAAGGGAAAGGGGAAACAGTCTTTTTAGTAACCTGATTCTACTTCCTATAATCTGTACACACTGTCCAACTATTCTGAATTCTAATAGAGATTAATTCATTTTTTTCAATTTTTTTATTTATCACTATGGTAAGTCTAGTTTCCTAGAAACTATGTTTGTGGGACTAACCCATTGTTTTTCTTATATATAGAATATTATTCTTACTTATAATAACTTCTACATCTCCTTCATGAATACATCTATTGTCGTTTCATTGAATCTTCTTTATCACTAGTTGTAATATGCCAACCTATTTCTAGAAATGTATAAATATCATTTTCATATATTCTTTTACCTTTTTTGGTTACACTTTGGCTGAGGCATGTCTTGGGTGAGTTTTGGTGAAATTAGTAAATTTTTTGAGGGGTTTTGGGTAGTGTATGATTGGCATGTGGTATTCCCAAACCGTGCTCGCTACCCAAAAAAACATGTAACCCCAAAAAGAGATAAATTTCATGTTTGGTGAATGATTTATCAAACAAAGAACCCTCTTATAAGTATCCATTCACCCCCGTAGGATAGCTACACTGTTAGGGCACATAATTTGGAAAACCGTGCACCCCTATCCCAGAAACCATGTGCGTAGATTTATTTCCCCTAAAAATTAGTTAATAAAGTCCCAAACCCCTAGACTTCATCATAATTTGACCCAACTAAACCAAAAATCATTCCTCCCATTTACTACGTCTTCTAGATGGATTAAAAGGACTTTATTGTAATTTTTACCTCTCTTTGTAAGAGATTCTCATCCAGATTTTTTTTCTCCCTACCCCCTTTCTTTCTCTCATATTTTTAAGGAATGTTTTCCCCTATTGGTAGTGGATATAGATATTGGTTTTCATAGATCTAATCTGTTTGATCATGGATTTTGGTTTTGAATATAGATCTTTTTCTTTATCATGGAAACAACCACTTCGTTTCAATTTGTGGATTTCTGTTCGAGAACACTCATAAAAGATCTTGAGGTAGGTGGTTTAAATTGAAAAAACAAAGTCCTGATTCCATTACATGTATAGAAATATGAAAATATAATTTCCATGATTAGGCAATTGAATCTGGAATTTAATTTGATTAAAATAAATTTACCTATGACAACCTAATGGGTTGAATTTGGAGAAATTTTAAATTGGTTGAATTGGATTAATTAATTGGTTTATTAATTACTTGAACTAATTGATTATGGAAAATATGCGATATTGGAATTATGAAAATGGTAAATTAAATGGTAATTTTTATTTGGTAAATTGTTTGGATATGGAATTGTTTAATAAAGGGAATAAAGGGATGTTTTTCTTAACCATGAAAGGTTAATGGGTTTTGTAATTAAATGTTAGTAAACATTTTAATGATGAATTCTGAATATTATTATATATGAATAATATTTTTAACCATGTTTTTTGGTAATTGTAATGGAATACCATGTTTTGAAATGTTGATAAATGTTTAATGTTGAATAAACTTGTGAAACATGGAATGTGTGATATATTGTCATTATTTGATAAATGAGTTGTGGGATACTGACTGATGATTTAAATTATCATGGGGTTTAAGACATGGTGTTCAAGTCCAAAATTCATGCATTTTATAAATATTGTGGGGGTATTGACTACTGCTTCAAAATCCCACATGTGTGGTTGATTGACAATTAGTGTGAGACACTAACTAAGGCTTCAAAATCCCACTTGTGTAATTGAATGAAAATAATTGTGGGATACAAATAGATTCTTAAATATACAACTTGTGTGATTGATTGATAAATGAATTTTGGGACATGGACTGATGCTTCAAATACCCATAGGGTCCTAGCAATGGCATTCTAGGCCCCAAATCTCGACATTGGACTATGGCCCCAATTATCCGTGATATGAATTGAAATTAATTGGATAATGAAAGACCATGTGTAAATGAATTGTGATGAACTATGTGATATTTTATATCCCTTGGGGATAGTTCAGACTCTGTAATGGTTTGAAGTAGGTATTTATGGGTTGGGTGTATTTCTGAACCCATGAAATTATGTGGTTATTTAAACAATAATGAAATGTGATAAATATTTACTTTATACATTGTACATTATTATTCATACAAATCCATACACTTTTATTAAGTGGATATTTTTTTAGCCTCTATTGGTGGTGTCCTACTAAGTTTTACTCACAACTTACTTGGTAAACCTAGTCAGTACCCAAATAGACTTCATGGTTTCATGAAAGGATAAGGTAAAGATCCCTATGTTAGCTAGATGAGTTGGGATGGAGCATGGATGAGGGAACTGGACTTGATGTCATGACCTACTTGGGGGAGTTTTTAATTTATTTATTTTGGGTTTTCACTTTGAAACTTGGTACCTTTTTTGGTATGACATATCTATCATTTAGTTATGCATATTATTTTCAGTTATGATTCATCATGGAATATTGGTTTGTTTTGGTTATTGTATTATTATAGTTGTTAGTTATTATCTTTTGGTAATTATTGGTTATTTACATTATTTAACTTCTTTGATAAATAAGCTATATTCTCCCCATTTTATATATATTAGACTGTCACTATTATTTGGAATCCACAGGCTATGGGGAGGTGTTCATAGGGTCATGTAACCAACCGAACTAAGGCACCAGTATGTGGCACCCGAGACGAGACGTTACATAGTGGTATTAGATAATGTTTTATTTTATTTTATTTGATATTTCTATTTGGGAAAGGTAAAAAGGAGACTATAAATAGTTAGTCCTTGGAAAATGAGCTCATTTATGGGATTAGTTTACCCTTGTATAGGGGATAAACCAAGTACCCATGGATGGATTTTTGTTATTGATGTGTGTTGTTATCGTTAGAGGTTATTTTACCTCGATTGATGAACTCTATATGTGATGTGAATATTGTTTATAATGTTTTATGAAATTTGACTCTTGGCCTAGTATATAATGAGAGTTTAGTATGAATAAATCATTATAGGCACTCAATAATTATTGTGACATCCATCATTTTTAGGTGCACATAGAAAAATAAGGTTTTGGGAAAGTTTTTAAATAGAAATTATTATTTTTTCTTATATAATTAAATGAAAAAGTTCCTAATATGGATTTTATAATTTTAAAATGACTAAAATGTTGAAAATGGGTTTGTAATAATAAACTTGAGATACAAAAATGTGTTTACCCTGTATTAACAATAACCTAGATGTAGGATGGTTAAGGGTAGTGATAACACCTCATTTTTGACAATGTGGAGGGGTTTGGGGCTAAATCGATATGGATTTATGTAAATACTCATTATTTTTTGTTAATATTATTAAATGTTTCCTAATAAGGGTGTTTTAGATTTTAGAGATATTCCACCATGAATATTTTTGTTGATAGGATGATAGGAGAATATGCCTGTAGATTTGCCTCTATTAGTGGAACTAGGGACTCTAATATTCTCGAGTGAGGGATATGTAGAGTAGTTCCATGAGAACTTTGATCACATTATGTAGTTTATGGAAAGAGACCCCGGGTGAGTTTTGAAGAGTATGTCCGACTTGACAAAGGAGTTTCAGTTATAGTGCCCACCGACTATCAATGGAGAGGGTGGACCTGAGGTAGCAGAGTTATGGATTGAGTCTATACCGATGATTCTTGACCACTTAGATAAGAAGAGATTCAAACTAGCTGCTTATATGTTCTGTGTTCTGGTGAATATTTAGTGGGAAATCCATACTCGGGATGAAAAATTAGACACTATGGTGTGGAAGGACATTCATGAGTAGTATTTGGACCACTTTTACCCTAAGATGCCTATAAAGGAGAGGGAAGTTGAGTTAATGAGGTTGACCTAAGGGAGTATGCCAATGATGGACTATGTAGCATGCTTTAAAGATTCACAATTTTTTTCTCCAATATTGGAAGGGGAGTAGGTTAGTTTTAAAAATGGTTTCAATGTGGACTTAAATGTGAAATTAAGTCCCTGGTGAACATATTTAGGATGCAGATAGTTTTTGAAATATGAATTATGCTATATTTTTTTTATGGGAACCTAAAGGAGGATTCTGGTGGAGGATAGGTGGTTTCTACTAGACAATCATGAGTTAAATATTCTATGATTAGGAATAATATATTTGACAATGTCTTCTAATGTGATAAAATGAAGAGTGCATATGGAGACGGGAAAATGACACATGACCTTACATAAGTGATGTGTCACCAATGCGGTAATCTAGACCACCTTCATAAACATTTTCCTTGGCCATTTGTAGAGTTTCAAGATTTAGGTAGGACCGTACATCTACAGAGGTTCTATAGGAACCCATGGAAAATGGGTAATGATAGAGGTGACAGGTAGAATCAGGGTGTTGGAAGGGGGTTCTAAACCCCAAATCAGTTAGTCTTTTATAGTTCTATAGTTTGTGGTGATTGAGCTGGTGGACGTAGTGCTTATTGGTAAGAGATCCCATACCACAAGAGTGGTGCATTTTAAGGGACTCAGACTAAATCATAGGGAATATGATAAGGAAATATACATGCAATTCATCTTATACTTGTGAATAGAATGGTTGGACCTTCGATAGTTAGAGGTACAATTATAGTAGCTTCTACACTTTATAATTTCTTATTTGATACTAGTGCCTCTCATTCCTTTATATATGTACAAATTGTGAATAGTTTGATCTTGTAAGTAGAGTTTTTGAGTAGGGTTATGACATTTGATACACCATTGGGAGTATGAATCAGATATATCAACTTTTGAAAAGTGTGTTCTCTCAATATTTGGTAGTGTCATTTATTTTTTGATATTTATGTTCTGGATATTTGAAGATTTGACCTAATTATGTGAATGGATGGTTAGTGGTGTTCTGAGATGACATATATTGTTACCATATGAGAGTGAATTTTATGTCTCTTGATGGTGACAATTATACTATCCATGGAGAGTGGGATATCCATGTGGTCCGTGCAGGTCCAATTCATCAGCAACTGGGGGATCCCACCACCTAGGTTTCTAATCAGTTTATAGATGAAGGGGGTATAAAGAGAAATATATTCCACCCATAGTGGACTGGTTTCATGATGTGTTTCCTAAAGAATTATTAGGTTTTAAACTTGAGAGGTATGTGTAATTTATGATTGATCTCATTCCAAGGGATAAGAATGTTTATATCACACCATACAAAATGGTTGAAATAGATCTCGAGATATTAAGACTCAACTAGAAGAGTTGATGGATAAAGGGTTTATCCTTCTGAGTAAGTCGACGTGGGGTTCTCCAATCTTGTTTGGAAAGAGGGATAATGGTACCTTGTGCTTTAGTGTTGATTACTATAAGTTTAATCAGATGACTATGAGGAACCTGTATCCTCTTCCATGCATCAATGATCTATTTTACCACTTTAGAGGAGCGTGTGTTTCTCTAATATTGAATTCATATTAGGGTATCATAATTTGAGTTTCTATCCTTATGGTATACTTCATAATGCTTTTAGAAGTAGGTATGTCCTTTATGAGTTTATCATGATGCAGTTTGGGCTGAAGAATACACCAAAAGTGTTTATGGGATTGATGAACAAAATATTCCATCCATGCATGGACAAGTTTGTGGTATTATTTATGGACACATCTTGGTGTACTCTAAGACTCTTGAAGATCATGCCCAATATCTTGAAATAATCCTGAGTACACTAAGAGAGCATCTGTTATACAATAATATATCTATGTTCCAATTATTGATCGATCAAGTACATTTAATAGGTCCCATAATCTCAGAGGAAGGTTTTTAGTGGACCCAGAAAATGTTCAGGTTGTTTTTTCTTGGGACCATCCCAAAAATTTCTTTGATATATGTGGTTTTATGGTGTTAATAGGGTATTGTTGAAGGTTCATCTAGGACTTTTCCAACATAGAACCACCTTCCTCGGTCCTAATTGATAAGGGAGTTAAGTTTTAATGGTCTGGAGTATGTGAGAATGATTTCAAGGAGTTTAAGAAGAATTTGAATAATGCACTGATGTTGATCTTACTCGATCCATAGGAGGAGTATACAATATTTTGTGATGCATCTAGGATCAGTCTTGGAGAAATGTTGATGTTCACATGTGTGGGGGGGGGGATGGGGGGTTAAATTATGGAATACGGGTCACAGAAGTTGAGTCTACATAATCAGAACTAACCTATGCATGAACTCAAGTTAGATACAACTATTTTCCCCCCGAAGTATTGACAAAATTATCTTTTGGGTGAATAGTTTACTATGTATAAAAATCACTAGATATTAAAGTATATCATTTTTCAATGATATTTGAATCTACATCAGTGAAGATGGGTTGAGTATATGTAGTTATTTGATTTTGAGAAATCATATACACCCAAAAATGGAAATAGTGTCGCTGATGCTTTAAGAAGGAAAACTCAAAATCATGAAATTTAGGAGTCTATATCTGAGTGAAAGATGTTGAATTTTCTTGTTAAGATTAATTTTGTGGTTCTAGAGGGATAAGATCAGCTGAAACACATATCAGTTTCAGTGGAGTGTTCACTTCAGATATGGATTAAGGAAATGAAGTATGAGGATTTGGAGTGTTAGGCCTTGATGGAAATCGATGAAGGTGGGGATTAACCTTCAAATTGGTCAAAAAATAAGGATGATATCATCTATGTCTAGGACCATTTTGTTGTTCCTACTTTTATGAAAGTGGAGTTGATGCATGAATTTCATGGACCAAAGTTGAAGGTGCATCTAGGTTTGACTAAAATGTATTGTGACCTATTTCGATAGTATTTGTGGTCAAGCATGAAAAAAGGGATTGTTGGGTTCGTGACATGATGTTTCACCTATCAATATGTGATGGTTGAATATCAATGACCTTGTGGTTTATTACATCCTTTGCCCTTTTTATAATGGAAGTGGGATGACATTACCATCTACTTTGTGATGGGTATCTTGAGGATTCCATGGAAGAATAATTCTATTTTGTTGGTTGTGTACCGACTAACAAATTTATATAATTTCATTCATATACAAGAGACTTTCTCAGTGGACCAGTAGTGAGATTTGTACATTCGGAATATTGTTCATCGACACTGGTCTCCATGGAGTATAATTTCAAGCTATGAATCATGTTTTACTATGTGCTTCTAGAGGTGATGGTAGAATATTCTTGGTACATGAGTTTTATTGATTATGACATTTCACCGACAACCAGATCGATAGATGGAAAATACTATTCATATTCTTGAAGACATGATATGAGCTTGTGCTCTAGACTTCTATGGGTCTTGGGAGAAGTACCTAGAACTTATGGAGTTTTAATATAATAATATTTATCATGAAATTATTTAGATAACACCATATGAATCACTTTATGGGATGAAATGCAAATCATCTCTATGTGGGATAGAGGTAGGTGAGTCAATGCTATTGGGACAAAGTCTCATATAGGAGATGTTGGAGCAGGTTCAGTTGATTCGAAATAATAATTCTATGCCTCAGAGTAGATAAAATTCATATGCTGATAGATTTCAATGAGCCCCAAAGTTTATAGAGAGTGGTTATTTTTTCCTTTGTGTGTCACCTAGATTTGGTCACTATTAGATTCAAAGATAGGAAAAGTTGATGCCCTAGTTTATTGGACCGTTTGAGGATGTGGAGAGAATCAGGTTGGTGGCATAACAATTGTCTCTTCTGTAATGGTATAGCTCTATTAATGATATTTGTTATATGTCACAAATTTTATAGTATCACTCAAACACTTCTCATGTGATCGATGTGGATGATGTAGAGATTGATAGTGATGTATCCTTTGATGAGCATCTAATATGTGTTGTGTATCTCAGTGAGAAAGTGTTGCATGAAAATATCATTCTAGGAGTTTGAATATTGGAAACATAGAAGTGTTGGTGAGGAAACATGTGATAGATAAGTAGATATGCGGGCTCAGTGGCCCAAAATTTTTACCTCATAATCTTTAATATGCTTGTGAGTATAATTCAATAATGAGATATTACAATGTGGGGATATTGTAAGATCCCAACATTTTTCTAGAGATGTATCAAGCGATTTTTCAGGTATTATTATTCCTTATTTGATTATGATTTTATTGAGGCATATATTGGGTGTGTTTTGGTAATATTTATAAGTTTTAGGAGGGGTTTTGGGCAGTGCACAGTTGGTGCACAATTTTCCCAAACAATGTGCCCCGCCCTGCAAACTATGAAACCACAAACAAAGAGGGATTTCATAGTTGGTGTAGTTTTTTTAAAACCATTTGACTTCTTAGGAGTAAATGTGCACCCCCATAGGAGAGGTTCATGATTAGGGGGAATGGTTTGGAAAACTAGGCACCCCTATCTAGGAAACTATGTGCACAAAATTATTTTCCATGAAAATTAGTTTTTAAATTTTTGAACCCCCTGGCCATCACCCTAATTTGATCCAACTCAACCCTAACTCATTTATCTCATTTTTTGAGGCTTATTTATGGTTAATATGGGATTTAAAACTCTTTTCTTGATGAATCAATGACCAGATTAAAGAATATTCACTTCTCCCAATAATAAATTCTCACCCCGAATGGTTTTCTCCCTCCCTCCCATATTTCTATAATATTTTGAATATATTTAACCCCCATTTGTAAGGCCCTGATCCTAGTTACCCAGAGTTAGTGCATTATTACATATCATTGGATTGATCACAAGAGATCATGTCCTAAAAGTTCAATTAGTTTAGTTTCCTTGGAAGTACTAGATACATACATAATTTTTACATTACATCATGAAATAAGGAAAAAAACATTATGTCCCCTTTGAACACACTCATTTCCTTTAGCCTATTTCTACAGGTTAATCATGATATACTTATTCACATCATGGGGAAAATAAAACATAGAAATGGGTGAGATCAAATGCTCAGTAAGGATAACAATATAGTATAAACTTTCATAAATAAGCATAAACATTTAAGGAAATTTACAAGACTAAAACAAAATCCTTTTAAACATAAACTATAGAATAATATGGAAAACATAAATCAAATAATTCCATTTACTTATTCACATAGATATTATAATAGTCAAATAATCGCATGTAATATCAATAGCTAATTTTATAACGATGGAATGCATAATGTCGGACATCATAACCACATAGTCAAGGCCTCGTGCCAGGACTACAAAATAAGATTTTGTCAAGGCCTTGTGCCAAGACACTAGTTTGTCTCATGAGACCTACCGATGCATCGAGGAGTTATAGAGGGATACACCCATCACTTACTAAGTCCAATTCATTCCACATATGAAAATTTTGAATCATAACATAAACATTTGTATTAAAACTTTCATACAAAATGTTATTATTTTAACCAAAAAACATGAATGGTATAAAAATAGTGCATCCACAGTCAAACATAACTCATTAAATACAATATGGAAGATTGTATTACAAAATATCAACCCCGATCAAGAATAATGAAGGATATTGACATAGATTAAAATAACCATTAAAAATATTTGACAGAAATATCCCCCTTTTCTTGAAAACATTTAAAAGTATCATTATTTATCAAGAAGCTGTTAAAAATAGATTTTTGAATCAAAATTTCCCACACCAATTTATAACTTTTAAAAGGAATTTTAATTTTAAAACATTCATTTCCATATAAAAAAATCCTTAAAACTATTTTTAAAACGTGGACATTAATTAGAATGATTTAGAAGAATAAATATTTAAAACATTTAAATTGATATTTTAGTTAGTGTTCCAAACCAAATGAGACACGCTTGAATAAAACTAAATGAGGTAATAAAAACTTTATAATATCATTATAATAAAAGGATTCATGATATACTATGTCAAAGTATAGTATATACACCATTTAAAATTGAATTGGTGTATAACAAAAAAGAAGTCTCAATGGAATGTAAATTGAGGTGAAATCCCTTATAAAGACCATATCCCTTTTTAAGGATAAATCAATGAAATAATTATGCGTGAAAAATATAAATACACTCAATATTATTGGATATTAAGTGTAAATTAATCATAGGACATTCACACATATTCTTATAAATACAACACCAATGACTTGGATATTTAACTCAATGAATGGAAATTGAGTTAAGATTACTCTTATAAAGTTCATATTGATGACATGAAAATTTATCAATGGAGTGATTATGACTATCAATAGTATATCCACAAAAAGGGTAGTGGAAATTACTAAATAAATAGTGATTTCACACATAATCTTAGAGTAAAATAATCAATGAATTTTGCGTAAAGCCTAATGAGTGGAAATTTAAATTTAAAAATCCCTTACCGATTTGGTAAATTAAGAAACATATATCCCATGAAAAAATGATCATAAAATGATGATGTAAATACTCATAAATTAATTTATATTACACAAAGAATACAACCATGGGTAGTACATAAACCACACAAAAGGAAATAGTGGCAAATATAGCATGAATCTCAGGGGAATAAAAGTGGGATGAAAACCCCTTACCACGTTGTAATCAATTGAGTCGTATGAACAAAAGTTAATAACCACCAAATGAATCACAGAATACCATGAATATAAATATAATCATGATAATATATATCAAATGGTAGTACACAATACACCATATTCAATAAATAAGTGGCGAACAATGGAAATCTCACAGAATTAAAAGTGGGATAAGAAACCCCTTACCTTGTACTTTTCCTTAGTTGAGGATACGTTAACCTCATTTATAATAGTTAAATAATTGTTATAAAATTATAAATGAACCATATTCATAAATATTATATCATATATGATCTTTTGATATTGTTTTTAATAATATTTCAGTAGTATCATTGTTTCGGGTGTTAACTGATTCGTTTTTCTAGATATGTTTTGTTACATAAGTCATGTTTTTTATGGATAGAATTTATTTGCTTCATATCCAGAATGATATTATGTTATTAAAACTCATTTTTTTAATCATAAAATGATATTTATTCTTGAATGGTTACGATGGGGAAGGAATATCATCGCGTTCATGGAGACGATAATCCGTACGTACGCATGAGCGACAATACCATTCTATTGATGGTGAAATAATATGTAATTGGATGGTATTTCATATATTCTGAATAATTAACATGTTATATTTATTATTTACATAAATTATACTCATTTTTATACATATCCAAATAATTAAGTGTTGAATAATAAACAACACCACGATGTGGAGACGGTAAGCTGTACGTACGCACATTTGGTGACATTGTCATTCATAGGATGGATAGAATAATGAATATGGTTGAACCATATTTATAATAACATCACAATATATATAAGGTACTGAAGTTTTTATTTTTTTATGGAAACAACAGAGAAAGAGGAAGTGGAAGAAGAAAAATACATAGAAAGAGGTGATGACATAATTACCTCTTCTTCGGGTGATTCCTTTTAATTTGACCAAAGGGATCATTAGGTTGAAATAAACTTATCCAATAGAATTAGTACATGTGTTAGTGTAATTATAAAATCATTTTTACCTTTAATTACCCTATTTACTTTTAACCGTTGTAATAAAATTCAAAAGTTACTAGTAAACAAAAATTAGTTTCATATTATTGAACCAAATTTTACTTACTGATGTCAACTGTGTCTCTCAGATTTTTGAAATTCATTTCACATAAGTGGTATAATTACATTTTATGTAAATTTGCTAACATGCCTAGAAGGTGGGAAAAAGATGTTAAAATATTCAATATAATTTTATACATATAATTTTATTATAAAATGACTCCAATGAATTAAATTGAACTAATATAGGTATTATGTATCTATTTTGACATAAAATAAATTTAAATAAAATTAATAATTATTTAAACAAAAATTCGGTTTTTAAACAATAACGTAGTGTTTTTCACTATTCATCAAAAATTGAAAGTTTTTAGAAAAAATCAAAAAATTTACCCTAAGATAATTTTGATATTACGAATCCAAAAATGATGTCTATTTTACCAAATTAAAAACATAGAAGTTTCATTAATTAATTTAAAATTAATTCCCATTATGAAAACCAGAAAGCGGGTTTCTGAGAAGTAAAAACTATCAAAATATTTACATGTGTTTATGTCCAGTTTAAAAGAGATATTACTTACAATGAACAACATTGGATTAAATGATAAAAAATATAATCTAATTATATTTCAAAACCATTCAAATCTATAATTTAACACTATAAAGTATTCTGATTAAAAATTTTGTTTTCAATTAAAATTTAATACCTTTCACTATTCATTAAAATATGAAAGTTATCAGAAAAACACCAAAAATTTATCCAAACTAATTTTTTATGTCATTATTTTAAATAAGAATTTAATTTCAACCAACTGAATATATAAAAGTGTCAAATATTGGATTTAGAAAGGGTTCTCCATTAAAAGGTGAAAAACTCTATTTTTTAAAAAATACTTCTTTTATCTGAAAAATTGAATTTGTCCTTATATTATATCTAAGAAACACAAAATATGAATATTAAAATTATATGGGATATATATAAAATTCAAAATGTGGTTATTACAATTCATAAACTCTTTCTAAATGGCTAGTTTGATAGGTCGAGGTATGCTTGAACAAGGTGTTGCGTACATCGCACACTATTATATTATTAGAAGAGAAGTGTACCGTGGATGTTTGGGGTGTTATATTATTCCCTCCTTCAATAAATTTTATCCTTGAAATTTGAAATTGTTCTTCAATAATAAAATGATAAAAGAATATAAAATAAATTTGCAGAAAAACCAAATAGAAAATAGGGTTAATAAAATTTAGTCCAAATAAGAGGGAAAAGGAAATGAAAATTTTCCACCAAATGAGGATTTAGAATAGGAGAACATTTGTGGCAATTATAAATGGAGGAAAATTGTAAATATTTATAGGGAGTGATTGAGGTCATAAATCACAAAAAACTGAATGGAAATTTGAGGGGATCAAAGCCATAAATCTATGATGAATAACGTATGGTATTAGGATAACACAATTTTGGGTTTAATATCATTTATCTAAGGTTTAAGAATTAATTTATTCATAAAATAAGAGAGATAAAATAATACTTGATAAGTAGAGTTCCATCCATTATCTAATTTCTACCACAAACTCATCTTTAACTCTAAATGATGACTATTCAAGATAACTTGGTGACACCTGAAGCGCTTGAATCAACTTATAGAGAATCACATAATCCATAAAGTATGAACTATATATATACCTTGTATTTAGAGATTAACCAAAACAAAAATGGTTAGTATAAGATCAAATGATTCCCAAAAAGGATAATCCTTTAGATAAATAAATACTAATCTTAATTTCTAAAATTAAACCAATAATACCCAAAGGTTAATAAATACCATTCAATAAACAATTGTCCTTAAAATCTTTCAATATAATCCAAAATAATATTGTAACCCAAAAATCAGAATAATTTTATTACATAGTCTTCCACGTTAAATTGTATCTCCAAATAACATCGACAAATCTTAAAGTCACATAATTGAAAGTAATTAACCTAATAAAATATTCTCTATGATAGGTTAATCATTTACATAAATAAATCAAACCTATGTAAATCAACAATAAAAACATAGATAAAAATCAATCATTTCTCCTCAAATGAAATCCCATAGTATTCTATTTTCCTCAGGCATATAGTGTTCCCAGCAGAGTGAACATCTTCCAAGATAACATTTATTACTTAATCACCAAATAATTTTGATACAATAAGTATATCCATTTGATAAAACATAAGATCCCAAATAAACTTATTATTGATCAATAAAATCATTTAACTAAAAATAATTAGACACACAAACCAGGGACTTCATGTAGTTTAGTGGTAGGCGATAAATCTCAGTCGTACTTTGGTTGTGGGTTTGATTCCCACAGCTTTGTCCGACATGATGGGTTGTCACACGGTCTGCATGTTGTCATTTTGCAAATAATATAATTTATAACATTCCCAAAATGAGATAAATTCCTCAAAAAAATCATTATATAATTTAACAACAAATGTTATCTCATACCTATCATTTTCATCCCAAAATTTAATAACCTATAATTTCCTCAAATTCAAGGATCATATAAACTCAAATGGTTATTTATAACTATATCCACAAAAGAAAAGATAATTCTTCCTCAAATAGGATTTTCACATAACAAACAGCTGGGTTACACATTCAAGAGAAAAGTATTCCAAAGTAATCCCATCAACAAAGAGCACTAATACCTGTTCCATCCATTTATTTCCATATAGGTTCTTCCAAGACCAAGAGGTTATCCTATAGAATAGGTCATTGACTCAGGTAATTCCTAGGTCCCCTACATTTACATAAAATTAATATAAATGTATTCTTAGGATCATTTTTATTTTCTTCTATAGTACTCTTCAATTTTACTCAACAATTCTTTACTTTATTTCTTTATTTCCCACACATAAAGCATTTCTTTGTTCCATTGAGACACTTTCCTTGGTGTCCCCTTCCATATTTCCAACATGATTGAAATTGATATTTCTTTTCTCCATGGTATCCTCTACTAGAACTCTTATAATTCGCCACGTTTCTCTTCTTTGATGAGTATGGGAGTTGGTTAATATATATGTTTTTGATCATATTTTTGGAAAACTGATTTGGCATGAACATGATATCTTTTACGCCTATCAACATTCCATTTCGTTTCTCATTTCCACCACTATGCGCACCTTGTACATCATGTTCAATGTTACTATGACTTCTTTGGAATCCATCCATTGACTAAAACCAGAAAGCATTGTGTGAGTAAAAATAGTCATAAAACCATTTAAATAATATCATGAAACATTATTTTCAATCTAAAACACCTTAGTGTTACCCAAGGTTATTTATTATCATATTATATTAAAATACTTAAAATCATTTTGTAAAGAAAATGTAAATTATCTTAATCATATCCCCTAGGAGTGTCGTAACCAAGAGTGCAACAAGACCCGTTGTCGTGCACCAGTTTCTGTTTGAGTCTATCTCAAAGTGGTGTATTTGAGTTTTACCCCTAGGTACATCTGTGCTAGAGCCGCCTGTACTAGCTCATATCTTGACAAGGATGTATTTCATTGAAACCCCACATCATATCTACAATACCAAAATTTTTGGATGTTCTTTTATACTAATCCACAAAGTCTATCTTTGGGTAATGTTCTCTAATCAGAGTTTTTTTTCTAAATCTAGTTTCCAAGGTTTGTACTAAACTTCCTCTAATACCAACTGTAATGCCCTGACCCTAGTTCTCTAGAGATAGTGCATTATTACATATCATTGGCATGATCACAATAGATCAATTCCTGAAATACCGATTAGTTTAGTATCCTTGGAAGTATAAGATACATACATAAGTTTTACATTACATCATGAAATAAAGAAAACCAACATTATGTCCCATTTGAACACACTCATATCCCTTAGCCTATTCCTAAAGTTTAATCATGATATACTTCTTCACATTCTGGAAAAAATAAAACATAGAAAGGGTTGAGCTCAGATGATCAGTAAGAATAACAATATAGTTGAAACTTTCATAAATAAACATAAACATTTAAGGCTAGTGTAAGAATAAAAAATCCTTTTAAAATTAAACTTCAACATAATATGGAAAATATAAATAAAATAATTCCATTTACTTATTCAAATGGATATTCTACTAGTCAAATAATCACATGAAATATCAATAGATAATTTCATAATGATGGAATGCATAATTCTGGACATCAGAACCACATAGTCAAGGACTCGTGCCAAGACTACAAAATAATATTTTGTCAAGGCCTTGTGCCAAGACACTTTTTTGTCTCATGAGATCTACCGATGAATTGATGATAAATAGTGGGCTACACTCGTCACTTACTAACTACAATTCATTCCTCATATGAAAAGTTTTAAATATAACATAATCATTCATATTAAAAATAGCATAAAAACGTTAATATTTTAACCACAATCTAGGAATGGTATAAAAATATCACTTCCAAATTCAAACATAAATCATTCAATACAATATGGAAGATTGTATTAAAATAGATCAACCTAAATCAAGAATCATGAAAGATGTTGACATAGATGAAAATAACCCGTAAAACTATTTGAGAGAAATATCCCCCTTTTCTTGAAAATATCTAAAAGTCACATTATTTATCAAGAAGCTCTTAAAACAAGATTTTTGAATCAAAGTGTCCCATACCACTTTGAATATTTTAAGAGGAAATTTAATTTTACAATATTCAGGTACATATAAATAAATCCCTAAAACCATTTTTAAAATAGGGACATTAATGAGAATGATTTAGAAGATTAAATATTTAAAACATTTAAAATATTATTTTAGTTAGAGTTCCTAAACAAATGAGATGTTTGAATTAAAATAATTTATCTAATAAAAACATTATAATATCATGAAAATAAAGGGATTCATGAAATACTATGTCATATTATAGTATATACACCATATAAAAGCGAATTGGCGCATAACAACAAAGAATTGTCAATGGCATGTAAATTGAGATGAAATACCTTATAAAGACTATATATTTAAGTTAAGGATAAATCAATGAAATAATTATGAGGGAAAAATATAAATACAATAAATAAGAATGGATATTAATTTTAAATCAATTAAAGTACATTCACACATATTCTTGTAAAAACAACACCAATGACTTGGAGTTTAACTCAATGAATGTAAATTAAGTTAAGATTACTCTTATTAGGTTCATATTGATGACTTGAGAATTTATCAATGAGTTATTATTTGTATCAAATGTATATCCACACAAAGGGGAGTTGAAAATACTACAAAAATAAACAAATTGTGATTTCACACATAATCTTGGAGTAAAATAATCCATGAATTTTACGTAAAACCCAATGAGTGGAAATTGAAATTAGAAATTCCCTTACCGATTTGGTAACTTAAGAAAAATAATTCCAATAAAGGAAGGATCATACAATGAATATTTAAATACCCATAAATTAAATTATATCTCACAAAGAATACAACCATGGGTAGTACATACACCACAAAAAATGAAATAGTGGCAAATATAACATGAATATCACGGGAATAAAAGTGAGATAAAACCCCTTACCATGTTCTAATCAATCGAGTTGTATGACCAAAAGTTAATAACCACCAAATGAATCAGATAATACCATGAATATAAAGATAACAATGATAATATAAATCTAATGGCAGTACATAATACACCACATGCAATAGATAAGCGGCGAACAATGGAAATCTCTCAGAATTAAAAGTGAGATAAGAAACCTCTTACCTTATACTTTCCCTTAGTTGAGGGTATGTTAACATCCTATATAATGGTTAAATTGTTTTTTTAAATTATAAATGAAGAATATACATAAATATGATATCATATATGATCTTTTAATATTGCATTGTTAATAATATTTTAGTAGTATCATTGTTCCGAGTATTAACTGGTTCATTTTTCTTTATATGTTTTGTTACCTGGGTCATGTTTGTTATGGATAGGATGTATTTGATTCATATATAGAATGATATTATGTTATTAAAACTTATTATTTTAATCATAAAATGATATTTATTCTTTAATGGTTATTATGGGGAATTAATCTCATCGCATTCGTGGAGACGGTAATCCGTACATATGTATGAGCGACAATACCATTATATTGATGGTGAAATAATATGTAATTGTATGGTATTTCATATATACAGAATCATTAAAATTTTATATTTATTATTTACATCAATTATACTCATTATTATTCAAATCCAAATAATTATGTTTTGAATAACAAACTACACCCCTACGTGGAGACGGTAAGCCGTACGTACGAACATATGGTGACTTTGTCATTCATAGGATGGATAGAATAATGAATATTGTTTTACCATATTTATAATGACATAAAAATATGTAGAAGGTAATGGAGTTATTATTTTGGTATGGAAACAACAAATAAAGAGGAAGTGGAAGAAGAAAAGAACATTGAAAGAGGTGATGAAATAATTACCTGTTCTTCGGGTGCTTCCTTTTGATTAGATCAAAATGACTCCTCAGGTTGGCTTTGAAATCAAATTAAGGACTCTAGGTGTAGTTGAAGTTAGTTGGGAGGATATTTGAGTAGGGGTTTTCCAAGCCAAATGGCTTTGGAGGTGTGATTTTGAGATAAGGGGAAGTGCCTTTTTATAAGAGAGGTGATGGCCACTTTAGGAAACCCTTGAAATATTATTTTATTAAACAATCATATTCGGTTTATATTGGCTCAAAAAGGATTTATTTTGAGGATAAGGTTGGGATGGGTCGAATAGCTCTCAAAAAATAGGTTTATATAGGTTTTTGTCACCATATTAACCTTATCTTTTAAATTTAACTCTTGGTTAAATAGTTTAACATTTACCATGTCTTCTTGTATTTTTATATTATATGGTTAATAAACTTACAATAAAATTCCAATAGAACCCCAAGTGTTTAATTAATGAATTATATATTATTATATATGTCCTTTGACTGATCTTTATATTTTTAAGACTATTATATAATCTAATAATATAGTATTTGTTTTAAAAACTCATTTATGACAATTTTGACATTATTTTGTATTTGGTTTTTTTAAAGTCATAAAAATATTATTTATTTGAAAACAAAAAATTTAATCAACCCTAACATGTAATATTAACCTATAAAATTTGTTTAATTCATAAAAAGTTTCAATTTATATTTATTTTAATTTTTATGAAATCAATTATTTTAATATTTCATTAATAAGGTAATTATTGCATCATCATTTTGTCATAAATAAATTCAGTTATATAAAGTATAAAAATTATAAATAAAATACCATGATGTATTAAATAGTGTTATATTTATAATAAATATATATAGTTGAAATTATCTTATGTATAACCCTATATTAAAAAAAATTTAGTTCTTAAAATTTGAATTTAAAACTTTTAACTCTTCTTTAAATAAAATAATAATAAATGTCATAATCTAAACCAAGTGGAAAAAAGGATCATATTTTATTTATAAGGTTTTTTTTGTTGAAATAAACTTATCCAATATAATTATGACATGTGTTAGGGTAATTATAATATCATTTTTAACATTATTTACAATATTTACTTTTAACCATGGTAAGTAAAATTCAAAAGTTACTATTCACCAAAAATTATTTTCATATTATTGAACCACATTTTACTTACTGATGTATACCGTGTATCTTAAATTTTTGAAATTCAATTCACATAAGTGTTAATATTATGTTTTATGCAAATTTGCTAACATGCCTAGAATGTGGGTAAAAGACATTAAAATATTCAATAAAATTGTATACATTTAATTTTATTATAAAATGAATCCAATGAATTAAATTGAACTAATATAGGATTTATGTATCTATTTTGACTTAAAATAAATTTAAAAAAAATAAATAATTATTTAAATAAAAAGTTTGTTTTAAAAAATAACGCAGTGTTTTTCACTATTCATCAAAATTGAAAGTTTTTAGAAAAATATCAAAAGTTCACCCTAAGATAATTTTGATATTCCGAATCGAAAAGTGATGTCTATTTTACCAAATTCAAAACATATAAGGTGCATTAATTAATTTAAAATTAATTCTTGTTTTCAGAACCAAAAAGTGGGTTTTTTGAGAAGTAAAAAACTATCAAAAGATTGATATGTGTTTATGTCCAGTTCTAATGTGAAATTACTTAAAATTACCAACATTGGATTAAATGATAATATTATAATCTAATTATACTTCAAAACATTTTGAATGTATAATTTAACACTATAGATTATGTTGATTACAAAAGTTGTTTTCAATTAAAATTTAGTGTCTTTCACTATTCATCAAAATATAAACATTATCAGAAAAACACAAAAATCTATCCAAAATAAATTTTTATGTCCTTATTATAAATAAGAATTTAATTTCATTAAATTTAATATAAAATGTGTCAAATATTGGATTTAGAAACGGTTCTTTATTAAAAGGCGGAAAAACTGTATTTTTTGAAAAATACTTCTTTTATCTGAAAAATTGAATTTTTCCTTATATTATATCTATGAAACACAAAAGATAAATGTTAAAATTATATGGGTTATATATAAAATTAAAAATTTTGTTATTAGTATTCATAACCGCTTCCTAAATGGATAGTTTGATAGGTCGTGGTATGCTTGAACTCGATGTTGCGTACATCAAACATTATTGTATTATTCCAAGAGAAGCATACCATGGATGCTTGGGGTATTAAAACATTAGTAATGGATCCATATATAGTTTTTTATAGATCTAATATGTTTTATCTTGGATCTTGTTTTTGGATATAGATCTCGTTCTGCATCTTGAAATTGAACTTTATGCTTTAATTTGGGGATTTCCATTGGCGAATGCTCATAAAAATTATTGATATAGGTGACATAAATTTAAAATACCATATTACTTATTTATTTATTGGTATGTTATTGTGAAATTGAAATTTCCCTGAATGGGAAGTTACATCTAGAATTTAATTTGATTAAATTGAATTTCTATGTGATAATTGAATGGTTTAAATTTAAGGAAATTGTAAATTAATTTAATTGGATTAATTAATTGGATAGTTTATTAATGGAATAATGTGACTTTGGAAATTATGGTATATAGGAATTATGGAATTGGTAAATTAAATGGGATTGTGTAATTGGTTATTTTTTTGGATATGGAATAGTTTGATAAAGGGAAAAAGGGATGTTTGTCTTAACATTGAAAGGTTAATGGGTTATGTGATTAAATGTTGAGAAATATTTTATTGATGAATTGTTTGAATTATTAAAGGTAATTAAATTATTTAACAATGTATTTTTTGGTAATTTAAATGGAATACCATGTTGTGAAATGTTGATAATAAGGTTAATGTAGATTAACCTTGTTAAATTTGGAATGTATGATATGTTTTGATTTTTTGATAAACAGCTTATGGGATAGGTACTGATCCTTAAAACACCCATGGGGTCATAGCTAGGGAATTATAGTACCAAATTCATGCATGTGATAACGAGTTTGGGACATGGAATGATGCTTCAAAATCCCACTTGTGTGATTTATTGATAGTGAGTGATGGATACATACTGATGCTAAAAATGACCATTTGTGTGATTGATTAATAATAAGTATGGGATACATATTGATTATTCTAAATAACACTTTTGTGATTGATTGATAAATTGGTTTTGGGACACATACTGATGCATCAAATATGCATGGGGTCATAACCATGGCATTGTAGGCCCAATATATAGGTATTTTCCAATGATTCCAATTATTAATGATATGAATTGAAATTAAATTGATAATTAAAGACCATGTTTTAATGAATTGTGATTCTCTATGTGATATGTGATATCCCTTATGGATATCTAAGACTTTTTCATGGGCCAATGTAGGTATTGGTGGGATGGGTTTCTCCATGAATCTAAAAATTTATGTTGTTAATTAAAGAATAATAAAATTTGATAATTATTTACTTTATTCATTGTAGATTATTCTTTATAAAACTACATACACCATAATTGAATGGATCTTATCTTATATGTCCTTGGTAGTGTCCTATTGAGTTTTAATAACACCCTAATCCAGCTTTTTAATCGGTACTAGAATAAACGTCATGTTTGGAGGATAGGATAAGGGAAAGAGCCTCATGTTAGATGGCTGAGTTGTGATAGAGCATGGATGATTGAACTAGACTTATTATCAACAACTTCTTGGGGGAGTTTGAAATGTATTTATTTTGGGTTTGAATTTTTACACTTGAATCCTTTTTTGCATGAACTATCTACTATTTAGTTATGAATATTGTTTTGAGTTTTTGTTCATCATGTGATATCAGTATTTTCAATTTATTGAATTATTTTGGTCGTTGGTTATTGTATTTTGGTTATTTCTTGGTTATTTATACTATTTTTCTTATTTTATAAAGAAGTTATAGTCTCCCCATGGTATATATATTAGACCCTCATTTCTTGTCGGCATCCTTTGGCATATGAGGAGGTGCTTTGGAGGTCAGGTAACCGATCAGATTGGGGAATCGATATGTGGAACCCAGGTTGAGACGTTACAAATTGGTATCAGTGTGGGTTTTATTTCCTTTTATTTTGTCTTAATATTTCATAAATATATAAATGAGACTAATAGAAGTTGGTTCTTGGAGACGATCTCATGCATGTAAGTAGCTGACACATGTATGGGGGATAAACAAAGTACCTAGGGTGGTATTTTTGTTATTGATGTGTGTTGTTACAATTGGATGTTATTTTACATCGAGTGATGCACTTGTTGTATGATGTGATTATTATTTCTGAGTTTTTTCTATGATTTTTCTTATGGCCCATTATGGAACGATTGTTGAGTATACATGAATCATTATAGGCACCCTGTAATTACTGCGACATGCATCAATTTTAGTAATGTATAGGAAAAGAAGGTTTTTAGTAAGTTTTCAAATACAAATGCTTTTTGTTGCATGTGTAATTAAATGAAAAATGTGGGTAATATGGATTTTTAAATTTTTAAATGATGAAAAATGTGGAAAATGGGTATCGAAAAATAATATTGAGTTATGGAAATGTGTTTACCATTTTTTAACCATGACCTAGATGTAGGATGATTAAGGGTAGTGATAGCACCTCAGTTTTCATCATGTTGTGGGGTTTGAGGGATGAATTTTAATGTGTTTACTTAAATACTAATAATTTTGTGTTAATATTGTGAAATTTTTCCTAATACATGTGTTTGGAATTTTAGAGATATGCTTCCACGATGATGTTTGTTGATTGGATGATAGGAGATCATGGCTAGATATCTGCCTCTAGTAGTGGAACGAGAGGCTCTAATATTACTGGGTGTGTGAATTTGAGAGCAGTTCTATGAGAAATTTTGTCACTTTATGAAGTTTATGGAAAGATACCCAATATGGGTTGTGAAGAGTATATAATAATTGAAACATGAGTTTTAGTTGTAGCACCTTCAGAATTTCATTACAGAGGGTAGACCCGAGGCATCAGAGATATGGATTGAGTTATCCATCTGATTATTGAACACCTAGAGACTCTGGATGAGAAGATAGTAAAACTGGATTCTTATATATTATGTGGTCAGATGAAGTGTTTATGGGACATCTAGACATAGGATGGAATGATGGACATTATAGAGTGTAAGGACTTTCAAGAGAAGTTCTTGGATTACTTTTACCCTGAGACGCTCAGGTAGGAGAGGGAAGACAAGTTCATGAGGCTGGCCCATAGAAGTATGTCTGTGATAGACTATGCATAATACGTTATAGATTTGTGGAAAAATTTCTAGAGTTTACAGGGTATAATTCTAATTTAGATAAATAGTATCATGATGGACTTAAATGTGAAATTAAGTCCTAGGTGAACATATTTATCCTGAAAAAGTTTTCTATAGTAGTAAATCAGGCTCTAATTTACGAGGTGAACCTAAAGAAGGCTTCCATTAGAGGACATGTGGTTTCTATTGAAAAATTAGAAGGTACATATTAGGAGAGTAGGAAGCATTGATTTAAGAATTCTAGTTAATGTGATAACAAGAAGAGAGTTTAGGGTGAAGAGTTAGTCTCACATTACCTTACCCGAGTGACCTATCACTAGTGAAGTAGGTCAGGCCACTTTCATTGAAATTCTCCCCAAATAATGGTAGATTTATGATCTTGAGGAAATACAAGACATATAAATTTTTTTTGTATTAACCAACAATAGATGGTTAATGATGGTGGATATAATTATAATCAGATTGTTGGAAGGGGTTCTTCAACCCCATATCAATCTTGAAATTATAGTTCTATTTTCCATGGACGTCAAGGTAGTGGATGTAGTGCTTCTAGGAAAGAGTGCCTATACTATTATATTAGTTTAGATTAGGGGAATCCGACTATATCACAGTGAAGAGGTGCAAGAAATATTCGTGAAATTAATCCTATACTTGTGGATATAATATTCTGACCATCTATAGTTAGAGGTACTATTATAGTATCTTCTACACTTTCCAATTCCTTATTTTATATCGATGACTCTCATTAAGTTTTATCTGTACAACTTGTGAATGGTTTGATCCTGGTAGTAGTGTTTGTTAGTGGGGGTTATTTTGATTGATACATATTTGGGAGTATGGTTGGGAGACATATTCTTATGAAAAGAGTGTTCTCTTTTGATTCAGGAGTATCATATATTTTGGTCCTTTGTATTGTGGATTTATCAAGATTTGACCTAATTATTGGTATGGACTTCTTAGTGGCATGCTGAGCCCACATATATTGTTACCGCTAGAGAGTGAATTTTACATCTCCTAAGGGTGAAAACTATATTGACTTTAGAGATTGAAATATCATGCTAGGTCATATAGGACCAGTTTATAAGTAATTTGGGGTGATCACAACCCAGGTTTCTAGTCTATTGATGGATGATATAGATGTAAACAATGATGTATTTCCACCCATAGTGGATAGGTTACTGGAGGTGTTTCTTGATGACTTATTAGGGATTTCACCTAATAAAGATGTGAAATATATGATTGAGATCATGCTAGGGGCTTAACTATTTTTTATAACACTATAAATAATGTTACCAATAGAGCATCAAGATATAAAGAATCAGCTGAAAGAGTTGATGGATAAGGGTTTTTTCCATCTGAGTACATCACCTTGGGGTTCTCTAGTCTTTTTTTCATATAAGGCTATCGAGACCTTGCACTTGTGTGTTGATTACTAGAATTTGAACCAGATGACTATGAATAAATGGTATCCTCTTCTACATATCGATGATCTATTTTTCCAATTGATAGGATCGTGTGTTTTCTCTATGATCAAATTTAAACTAGGGTATCATCATTTGAGAGTTTAACCTTTTGATATACCTTTGATTACTTTTAAACTAATGTATGGCCTTTATGAGTTTTTGGTGATGTTGTTCGGGAAGAAGAATTCACCAGTAGTGTTTATGGCCTTGATGAACTGAATATTCCATCCATACCTGGACCAGTTTGTGGAAGTATTTGTAGAAGACATATTGGTGTACTCCAAGACTTGTGATGATCATGCGCAACATCTTGATGCCTTGAAAAATAATTTTTTTTATTATCATAAAAAAGACACTTTGAGGGAAAAGTGGAAACTGCACATATTACTCCTTCCAGTTAAAAAATTCAAACCAAACCCAAATTCAAAAACCAAAAGACAGAGGGTCACCACGGGATCCATCGCGTAAACAGATCCCACAAATCACGCTGCCACTGGTAAACTCATGTCGCCATCATCATTACAGAACCATCATCATCCCAGTAGAACCGCACCGGAGATCACACCTCGCCGGGGAGAACCCCACCGTTATCATTCCAGCGCCTCCGTAGGCCGAGATACCACAAACCAGGGAAAATCAATACAACCATACCAAAAACCATTTTGACCAGTGAATCCACAAACAGAACATGATGATCAATGAGCCAAAACCAGAATAACAATCCATCTTTCATCAAAAAACACACCTGCAACATCAAGGTATCTGCTACCATCGTGAGATCATCACACTGCAAACCACCACAAGCACTTCCCAAAAGAAAATCACAGGAGGTTGAAATCAAATCGAGCCAGACACCAAATCTGAAATCATACAAGCCAGCAACCAAAACATGAAATCTGGAATGATAAAGGAGCATTTCCAACCATCGCTCAACACAAGTTTGAGAAAACCGAAGCATATTCAACCAAAGCACACCACCACCAAAACGCGGGAGGCTAAAATTGCAGCAGCAGGAAAAACCAAAATTGAAAATGAATCAAAGAGGATGAGTCAGAGAACCCTTCACCATTACGGGACGCCGTAGATCAACCAAAAAAACCCATCGCCTCCAATAGTCCTACAAGAGGAAACCACCACGAACCTTCGAAGCATCCAATCCGCCGTAGAACATTACCACAACCCTCAGGCTCTGATAAACCAGGACGATGTCGCGCCTCCAGAGACCACAATCCCACGGACGCTCTAAAGAGTGAGCTGGAAAATAGAGCGACCTCATTGCAAACTGGACTTACACTCGAGAATCATGAACTGAAGTGCCACGAAGGTCGTAGCTTGAAATCACAGCAGTAGGGAGAGCCGCAAACCGAAACGGAGAGCGCTGGAAGATCCCGTGGCAGATCCACCGTGGAGAACTGGAAGGTGGCGATGGGGTAAACCATAGCGTCGTAATCCCCTTATGGGCTCATCTCTCGGATATTCCTTCATGCACAACATCTTGACATCATCCAGAGTACACTGAAAGAGAATTAGCTACAAGTCATACTATCTAAGTGAATGTTCTAGATCGATCGGGTATATTTCATCGGTCACATATTCTCAGAGGAAGGTGTGTCAGTGAGGGTGTATAAAGTTCAGGTAATTGTTTCTATGGACCATCCCAAGAATGTCTTTGATATCCCTAGTTTTCAATGATTAGTAGGATATTATTGGAGGTTCATCCAGGACTTTTCCTTCTTGGAAACACATATTTAGGTCTTGAAAAATAAGGGAATTATGTTTGGATATTCTAGAGCATGTGGGAATTATTTCCAAGAGTTGGAGAAGAATTTGACTACCACACTAATATTGATCCTACCCAAGCCAAGGGAGGAGTATACAATGTTTTGTGATGCATCTAGGATCATGATTGGTTCCATGTCAATTTTGGGGGATTTATTTTTGTTGTATGGGTTATGGATGTTGAGGATGCATGAAAGGACTACCCTATGCATGAACTCAATTTATCTACAGTTTTTTATGCCATGAAATTTTGGTGGAATTATCTTTTGGGAGAAAATTTTACTGAGGATACAAATCAAAATAGAATAAATTATATCTTTTCACAATGTGATTTTAATCTCTAGATGTGGATATGGGTTGAGTGTATGTAGTCATTTGATTTTGAGCTAGCATATACACCTGAGAATGGAAATAGTGTTTATGATTATTTAAGAATGAAAACATAGACTCAAGAAGTTAGGAGTCTAGATATGAGTGGGATATGATGACTTCTCTAGCTGAGATACATGTTGTTATTCTGAAGGGATAGTAACAGATGACCCTTGTATCAGTTTTAGTGGAGTCAAAACATCTAAGTCATATTTGAGAGAGGAAGTATAAGGATATGAAGTGTTTTTCCATGAGGGAAATCCTTTAATGTGGGGATTCACCATTTTGTTGTACTATAGATAAGTATGAGATCATTTATGTCTAAAGCCATGTTACTTTTTCCTGCTTGTATGCAAGAGGTGTTGGTGTGTGAATTTATTACCTCAAAGTGGATAGTGCATCTGAGTGTGATTACAATTTATCGTGACCTATGTCAATAGTATTGGTGGCAAGGCCCAAAAAAAATATTGCAGGGTTCATGACATTATGCTACACCTATCAACAAGTAAAGTTTGAGTATAAAAAAACAAGTGGATTACTAAAAACGTTATACATTTTAGAATGAAAGTGGGATGAAGTTACCATGAACATCATGATTGGTCTCTCGATGAAACCTTAGAATAATTGCACTATTTGGGTAGTTGTGGATTGTATGATGAAATTAGCACATTTCTTGCTTATATAGGATACTTTCTAAGTGGACCAGTTGATATATTTATACATTTGGGAGATATTCCACCTATAGGGGGTTCCATGGAGTATAGTTTTAGACATTGAATCGTGTTTTACTACACACTTTGGGAAATTATTTCAAAAGGTTCTTGGTATATAGGTTTTACTAAGTAATACATTCTACCAAAAGACATATGAGCTGTTAGAGTATACTATTCAGGTGCATAATGATATGGTACAAGCATGTGTTCTAGACTATTGTGGTTATTTTGAGATACACATATAACTTTTGGTGTTTTCCTATAAAAATATTTATATTTCAACTATTCAGACGAAATCATATGAGGAACTTTATGGTAGGCAGTGAAAATCACAAATATGTTGGATGGAGGCTGGTGAGTTAGAGTTTTTGGGACCGAGTCTCATGTAGGAGACATTGGAGTAGGTTCAACTTGTTTACATGTGTATAGATACATATCATAGTAGATATATATTGTATGTTGATAAATGTTGAAGATCCCTAGAGTTTAAATAGGGAGATTTTTCTACCTTTAGATGTTTCCATGATTTGGTCACTATATGATTCAGCGATAGAGAATTTTTGCACCCAGATTTGTTGGAAAATTTGGTTTTGTCGAGATAATTAGGTTGGTGATGTACCTATTATCTATTCTTTAGAGGTATAATGCTATTCATGATGTTTTTCATGTCTCAAAATTTTCTTAGTATCACCTTGACTCTTCTCATGTGATTGATGTGGATGATTTTGAGCTTGTAGATAATGAATACTTTAAAGAAAAACTGATACATTTTGTGGATCATAGTGATAAAGTGTTGTGGATAGTTCATGTATTGAGGAAACATGGGTGCGTTTTGGAGGAAACATGTGATGTAGAAGTAGATATGCAAGCTTAGTGGGCCCAAATTTTTACCTCAGAATCTTAGAGATGCTTGAGAGTATATCTTAATGATGGTTTGTTATTAGGTGGGGATATTTTAAGATCCTAATCTTTTTTATGGAGATTTCTTGAGCTATTTTTACGTATTATTTTTCATTGTAATGGTTTTACTTTTTTTGAGCAATGTATTGGATGAGTTTGGGTAAAATTTAGATGATTTTAGAGGGGGTTTGGGCAATTCATGACTGGTGCATGGTTTTTAAAACCATAAAACCTCTTAGGAGCAACTGTGCACCCCTATAGGAGAGGTACATAGTTGGGGTGCATGTTTTATAAAATCGTGCGACACTATCTAGGAAACCATACATGTGGATTTATTTCCTCTGTAAATTGGTTTTTAAATTCCATAACCCCCATCCATCACTCTAATTCAACCAAAATCAACCCTAACTAATTCCTCTAATTTTTTGAGTCTTCTAAATGTATTCTAAGGGCTTCATAACTCCGTTCCTGATGAATTGGATACCCAATTTTAGTATATGCACCTCTCCTAATAAGATATTATCACCGCGATGGATTTTCTCCACCTCTCTCTTCTTTCTCTCATTATTTTAAGGGGTGTTTCTCCCCATTAATAATGTATCTATATCTTAGTTTTGATAAATCTGATTTTTTTTATCTTAGACATAGTTATTGGATCTAGATCTTGTTCTTCATCCTGATATTGAACATTCCACTTCAATTTGTGGATCTCCATTAGAGAATGATCGTCAATGACCTTGAGGTAGGTGGTCTAATTTGAAAATCACATCGTCCTAATTTAATTATGGATATTTAATTGTGCAATTTAAATTTCCATGACTGGGAAATTGCATCTGAAATTTAATTTAGTTAAATTAAATTTCCATTTGATAATTGAATTGGTTGATTTTGGGGAAATTTTAAATTGGTTGAATTAGAATAAATAATTGATTAATTAATTAATTTAATGTTGTGATAATTGAAATTATTGGATATTGGAATTATGGAATTCATCAATTAAATGGGATTGTGTAATTGGTTAATTATTGGGATATTGATTTTTAATAAAGGGAATAAAGGGATATTTATCTTAACCTTGAATGTTTAATGGTTTATATGATAAAATGTTGATAAATAGTTTAATGATGAATTGATCATGTTTTTACATGTGATTAAATGGTTGAACCATGATTCTTTTGGGAATGTAACTGGAATTCCATGTTACGAAATCTTGATTATAAGGTCAATTTTGATTAACTTATTAAATGTGGAATGTGTGATATATTTTTATTATTTTATAAATGGGTTGTGGGACATGTAATGATGCTTCAAATACCCACATGGTCCTACACTACTGGGAAAATAAGCTATACCCATAATTTTAAACCATGAGTATAGCCCCTAAAAACTGTGGGTATAGGCTATACCCATAGTTTTCAGAACTATGGATGATGGAGGAATTGATATAGATCTATACCCATGGTTTATATAGAAACCATGGGTATAGGACCTATAGATTTTATCATACCCATGGTTTAAACAAAACCTTTGGTATAGATTTTCCCAGTAGAGAACCTATACCTATGGTTCTCCAAACCATGGGTATAGGTAGTTGTCCCAATTTGGCAGCAGCAACAGCTCTTCTAGCTCTTGAACCTATAATTAAAGTAATATGTATATTACACATTCACTGTAGTACAAATATTATATATTTATAATTCAAAAAACTTATTGTAATAATTTTCAAACAATTTACAATACTAAAACATACATATACATCCATATAACCAATAAATTCATGTCATTAAATAACTTCCACATGTCTCCATACTGCTAAGTCAAAAAAGGAGGGGATAAATATATCCCCCATCACCAACATCATCATCCCGATCACCATCATCTATATCCTCATCACAAAAAACATCAATTCGAGCAGCAACAACAACATCATCCTCACTACCACCATCAACATGACCTCTACTAGGACCATCATTGGCATTACTTGGGCTATCATTTAAAGAGAACATTGATTATATATATGAATCAATAGTTATATTTTAGCTACACATTATGAACATTCCTTAAATATCATCTATTATTTAGTAATTAAAATGGAAATAAAATCAAAGTGAATAATACCAAAATTCATTAAAAATGAATATTACCACAGTAGAACAATGATATTTTCATCGCATATCACAACTGAAAAATGGAAGAAAATTACAAATCCTGTGTTTATTACATAATGCATTGATGTAAATGGATTAGTTATAAAATGTGTCCTTGAATATGTATAATATTTTTTCCATTAATATCATATTATTAACTATACTGTCTAGAATCTCTACATTAATTAATGATAAATATAGAGAATATATTAATGAAACATTTGAAAATGATTTTATATGATGATAAGGATTGGTGGGGACATATTCTATCACCCCATATTGTTTAAAAATTCATGGTGATGGATGGGAATCTTATTATAGGTTTAGAATTAATTAGGCCTTATCAACATCTATTAAAGTGGTAAATGATTCAATGGGAGAAAGATAAAAAATAGGCTTTCTAAATCACATGATTCAAGAAACGTCACTGGAAGATGAATTTCAATTATTTGAAAAAAGAACAAAACATAATATTATACATATAATATGTTCATAATTGCATGTAATTATTAAAATTAACATATTTAATATTGAAGATAATATGCAACTCATTGAGTTGAATGCCAATATAGGAACCAATGATAAAGATGCTATATCACATTTCTAATGGGATTGTTTCATGTTAAAATTTCATTATATATCATGTTTAAAAAAATTATCATATTTTTTAGTTTATGATGCATGTTTCACTGTATCATGGTTAAAATTATCCTTTTTATGGTATAACACAATTATTTTATAACATAATATGACATAAGTAGTAGATTTCCAATATTATAAATTAATGATGAATAAAAAATAAGGCATGAAAATATACATAGCTAATTGAGTGACAATATAAATCTAAATATTGTTTCTATTAATATTAAATTACCCGGATCTTCTCATTCTTGGGCATTATAGTGCGTCCCAATGTATGTAGATACGTCATTGAATCTTTATTCCTTTTTTCCCAAAGAATCATAAAAACAAAAAATCCATACAAGTAATGGTAAACGCTCTAAATCACAACTAACTCTACTCTTATAACAAACATATAAATCATGATTATATAATCTCCAAAACTCCCCAAGTTCCATAAACTTCACAACCTTACCAATTTCATCATCAGGAAAGTTAAACAGGCTCTACAAAAAATGTCAATTCATATAAATTCAATAATAATATAGATATAAATTTATAAAATTTTATTACCCATATCTTGTGAGTATGATTTGTCCATGATATCATTAATGATATGTCTCCATGACCCCAATTCCACCATAATGATATCATAGTACTTAGATAAAGTTGACATGAAAATTCTACACTGTATGGAATTTTTACCTATCATCTTATTTTTTTTCATTATAATCCACTATTACCTGTGTTTGGAAATTCTAGGCTTCTCGCATATGCGTGCACCCACATTGCCTACTAGAATTACCCACATAATAAGATAAAAGAGAAAAAATAATAATTCAGTCACGGTACAATTAAAACAAAATGAAGTGATATGATTTGACACAATTATAAAAAACTGGATGCAGGATACTCAATAGGCTCTGATGGATATATGGGATGTCCTGGATCAATATCCATTGAAGGATGTTTACATTCTAATGCATGATTTCGGTGATCTTAATGCATTTGAGTGGAATATGAAGGAACATAATCATCATATCCTGAATAGATATTTAGAGATGGTGGTAGTGTTGAAATGGAAGGATATGGGTAGTAGGGTTGGGAATACATCAAAGTATACGGATATGGTAAATGTAGGAACATCACTGGAGGCAGCGTAGACTTGGTATATAAAGATGAGGATAAATGATATGATGATGGAAGCATGAGTGAGAACATCCCTAGAGGTAGCGTGGACATGGTATTTAAAGAAGAGGCTAAATGATATGATGATAGTGGCGTGGGTGAGAACATCCCTAGAGGTGGCATAGACATAGTATATGAAAAATGTGCTAAATAAGATGATGATGGAGTCATTGCTGGGAACATACTGGGAGGATCAAGTGGAGGATGGAAATGTGTGGTAGATGGGGTGTCTGTAGGTCGGTCAGGGTGGGAACAGGTAGGACAGGATCTCCATATAGGTCCAGGAGCAACCATGCTTGTACCCATGCAAGTAGGATGAGGAGGAGTAAACTCCGGTGGAACTGAATGTACCTAAAAAAATCAATAAAGAATATGAATAAGAAATTATATGTAATATAGAGAGAAAATATTACAATTATTATACTCACTAAGGGAAGTAGAGGAGGAAACCCATGCTTGTGCATCAAATAATTGATTCCTTAAAACTTTTGTAGTATTTTTTATGATCTGTATAAGATTGAATTTGGAATTTTTTAGAATCAATTTTTAAAAATAATGCATACAACTTAGAAGTCAACTAAGTCATAAACAAATTTCATAACATGTTTTACTAACAATAATTTAACAATTAGTTATAATTTTTTTTAAAAAATCCATTTTAAAGTAGATTTTCAGAATTGTAATAAATCAAATTAAATGCAACGAAATGAAAAAAATACTAAAAAAACTTATAATTCCAAACTGAAAATAAATTAAAGTAATTTTAGTAATACCAACCCAAGAAAATCATGTCAAGCTAAACTGAATGAATTGTGAACATATATGGTTTCTTTTATATATTACCCACCACTACTTTATGTTCAACATCAACTCTCACAATGGGACAATTTGTGTCCTCAAATTCTATATTTTGGTCAACACCAATGGGGGAATAGATGGTATCAATTCCATCCCCAACATCAAGAAATATATGTCTTGGGGAACTTTATTAATTACACCACAATCAAGCCTCATATTATGTTTCACCTAAAACACTTATTTTTCCATTAATTCAAAAATTTATTGTTCATCGATATCCAAGAATCAACTCATGCCAAAAACTCTAATTACAATATAATAAATAAATGTACCATGTCTCATCACGGAATCAAACCATTTACATTTCATCATAGTGACTTGACCTTGAGATTAGTAATCCAATAACAATATTTTCCCAACAACTCTATAATAAGACACATTTTCTTATCATGGAGAACTATCTGATGCACTGGAATAATAGTTTGTTTTAGTAGTAAAAATTATTCCATAATGTTTTTTTCTCATTTCCATCACTTGATTAGTTTTTAAAAACATATACTCAGTAATTATTAAATATTTGAATTCAGGAACAAAAGAATTCAGACCGAAATCCAACAATCTAAATTCTTAAGAATCATAACCAACATGTATACTCAATACCTAAAATATATATGAATAATACAATTAAATGAATATCTATATTTTAAGTTAATTAATGTACTAGTCATACCATTGATTTTAACCAATAAATAAAGTATTGGCTATGAAAACTCTCTCTCCTTGTCAAAAGAAAAGATCGAAAAACTGTACTTATTTTTATTTTATATTCCCGATATAAAACGATAATAACCATTTAAGGTATTTGTTAAATGACATAGTATGGGATAAAATATAAATATAAAAATTTCTCACTAGATATAGTCATCAAACAAACCACAGTTAAAAAGGACTATACGATGGGACACATCCCGCTCTTAAAGGATCAACATAGCCAATCTATATAACACAGGAATTACCCCTCTTTAAAAATGACATGGAAATGAGTGATCCATTTACCCATACATCTTATCTTAATTTCTCATTGGATGATTATGTCTTGTGCTCACATAATAAAATACATTGAACAAAAATCTATACATTCTTTATCCAGATAACCTCTCAAAATGGAACAAATGGGATTATTCTTATTTCAGTCATAAGATTTCATTATGCACATATTTCTTTCACTAGGACACATCAACTAAAAATAAATAGGTCCCCCAAGAAGTGTTTTAGTTTAAATATGAACTATTAAATGAAGCATTATGGTGAAAATGATGGATGAATTGTTTCTCTAACTCCCACAATATTAATTGAACCTCTTTCTACATTATTATCAAGAATGAATTGGACAACCTTTTAGCACAATGTTATCTAAAGAAAGGTACAAGAAAATCACTATCATCATTACATTATTGGATTGAAAATTCTATATTTCAATTGGAATCAATTAATGAAGAAGGATATGATAATCATGAGTTTTTATGGAGTTTAGTTTTAAATGCCTTCTGTTGAATCATTTTGGCATGTTGTTGGAAAATCCTTCTGGAACCTTGATATTCTAAAATAATTCTAGAAATTTATTTTTATCTAAATGTGTCATCACATAAGAAGCATAAGGAACCTTCCATTTATTTTCACTTATTCACACAGGATGTAGTTCCAGTTTAATACCCCAATCCAACAATTCCAGATGACAACAAAAATCATCTTTCATCTTCCCCTTTATATTTAAAATATTTAAAATAAAAATTTGACATATATTTTTTTCAATGCTAATTACATCTAAAAAATGATGTAATGAATTGGTAGACCGATATAGAAACTCAATAAAGATACTTCTATTTTTCCAATTATAAGTAGATTCAGTGTCAACATTCTTCCTATTTTTAGATTTCATCCGACCATTCCCTAATGAAAAAAATGAAATCTTTCAATTCATTAAGCACATCAGTTCCTGAAATAAATTGAGTTGGTTGTTCAGTGTAAAAATTATTATAAAACCTTTTATTATTCAACCTATATTGATGATATATTGGCAAGAATCGTTGATGCCCCATGAAACTGAAACTATGACGATATTTAAGCCTTATTGATTGTGTATTATTCATACAAATAGGACATGATAGTTTTGATTTTGTGATATAACCAAACAGAATTGAATAAGAAGGGAAATCATTTATAGTCCTTATAATGGCATCACACATTTGGAATATATTTTTTAAAGAAGCATAAAATGTGTAAACACCCATATCCTAAAGATTCTTCAACTCTATTATTAAAGGTTTCAAGTAGACGTCTATATAATTACTATGATTAGAAGTTCCATATATCAGTATACTCTAGAAAGTGAAAGTAATTTTCATACACATCCACAGAGAAAGATTATAAAGTTGATTAAAAATAGGCCATGTGTTGTAAATAGTAAGCATTTGACCAAATGGATTAAAACAATCAAAATATAGACCCAACCAAACTTTATACACATCATATTATAAATTAGGATCTTTTTTATCAAATGAATGCTATGTTAATCTATATATAAGAAGAACCAACTCATCATTGCCTTTAATTCTTTTAGCATCATACCCTCATATATTGGCTGTAGAAATGAATATATTTTGAATCTTGGAAATCAATGGGAAGCACCACAAGAATTTCTGCAGTACATGAGATGGTGTTCCATCTATATTTTCCTTCCATAAATATGTATAACATTCTTAGAATTTATTCAGTTCAATTGTTTCCTCCCAAAATAAACAGAAATCTTTCAGACCATCGTGGGTTTTTCTATTAGAAAATCCAACATTCTTAATTAACTTCCATGAATTATAATTATTTTATGGAATATCTACACCATCAGGAATAACATCCATTAAAAATGTAAGAATATAATTAATTAATGTATTACAAATTCCATACATGGTTTTCCATATTATTAGAAATTCCATACATGGGTTTTCCATGGTTTCTCCATACCACTTCTTTCTTTTCATTTGTGAACTGTAGAATATTGTCTTTTCTCTCTATGGAGATACAAAACATAATAGATTGATTGAAATACATCATTTTTTATAAGGTAGTTAACTTCTTTCTAGATTAAACTTGGTATTCAAAAATAATTATAGCATGGACCCTGCATAAAAACTCCATATGAAGCATTTTTAAATGAAAAAAATAAAAAAATTTCCAAATTATTTTCAAACTCATCTGAAATCTAATTACTATGATACATCCAACTTCTCTCCATTATATTATAGGGGAAAAAATTTATGTTCCAATTGAAAATTTCAACCATAATTAAAAAAATAAATACAACTAAATTTAATATGAAAGTCTTAAAATTATAATACTATCTAGAAAAAAATATGGGAAATAATATTTTCTATAAGTGATGAGTAAAAATAACAAACCAAGGTGGGTATCCTTGACATTTAAGAATTTACTATCTTAGTGAATAAACTGAATAACTCTGAGATATTGAAAAATGCTACCTAAGGTTTTAACTATGATGAATCAATCAAAAAGATCAAAACAAAGGGTAAACTATAGTTTCATAAACACAAATTCTTAAATTCTAAATTATCACAATACTTCAAACATCCCAAAATAAAGTCCAGAGATCGAGACTAGAATCAATGGATCAAAATGATCAATATAAATAAAATGGAAGAATAAGTAATACCACATAATATATACTAATTCAACATCAAGATCTATAATATGGTAATGGAAAATTAATTTCATTGGAATTATGTCTAAGTCACCAATACCCCGATCCGAGTGATTTACTATCACCCTCTAATAAATTCCCCCTTTAAATAGTTATATAATTTGTTTCATTAGGGATAATGGTAATGAGAATCCATTTTTAAATATATAACATATCACACCCAATGGTTACAGTAAACTTAATATTCTAGTATCTTCATTATAAAATAGTCCCTTAATAAAAACACAATGTTCATGTTATGAAAAATAAGGTATAGAGGGAAGGAAGATAATTGAACCTTAAATGTAACATGAATTAAATAAAAAAACCCATAGACACACTTGTATAACCCCCCTTCAATCACATGGTTGGAATAAATAATCATCAAACTCTCATTATATCTTTGATATGGTGATGAAAAAGTTAAATAAAACATATAAAATATATGATAGAGCATAAATAATAAGGATTTAATCCACAAAACATAAATAAATATTTAATGGATTATTAAATACCAAATTTTAAATGAAAATATGGTGAAATTATCAAAGAAATATAACCTTTATAAAAAACAACAAGTTTATTTATCCCCTATAAATGATTTGAGAAATAATTAAATTCTCATTATTATGTTTAATTATTAGATTTATAACAATAAACCTAAATATCTATATACTTATATATTTCCAAGGATAAATTTTTTTAATCTCATATGGAATTATGCATTAATCCCCTTTCTCATTATCAAAAAACACTATCATAATTATTTTAACATGCCTCTACCTTAAATTTGAACATGGATCTCATAGTCAACAGATATGAAATTCATTCAATAAATTCATAGAGAATGTGTTTTTATTTTCAAGTTGACTGCAGCTTCAGAACAGGAACATAAACCATGGCATGACCTAGGCATGGCCATCCATGATTCATTACAAATATATTTACTTCTTTCCATGAAAAATACAAAATACAATTTCAAATATTTTATTTGAATGATAGCCACTTTTGGGGGTTTAGAGTGAACCCACACAGTAATAAATACACAAAAACTTCCAACCAAACTCCAAAATAATTCCAAAATAACATAAGTAGTATACCTATACTCAAATATCCACACACCCTACCACTCCAAGGAGTAACACTAAAAACAACATCTATAATTATATAAAAAATAGGGAAACCAAAAAAATCCATAAAACCAAAAAGAACACAAAACCAATATAGAAAATTTTAAAAGAGTTCGAATGGTTTTCTTCTAGGTGTGAAGAAAAACTCATAAAGTGTAGAATATAAAAACAGGAATGAAAAATCTCTAATTATATATTTAACTAGTATAAAAAAATATTTTATTAGATTGATCACATAATGAAATAAATTAAAATGAAAATAATAATAATTATAATAGAAGTAATATTTGGAACTCACTTATGTGATGTTAAAGAATATTTTAATAAAAAAATGATTAAAATTGAGGAGATCATTGGAGGAGACTCAAGGTCACCACTCAATTTGGTGGCCACTCTCTTAGATGAGAGGTAAATTATGGCAGTGTATCATGGGTGAATGAGTGGAGGCCAGTAGCATCCCAATATGTGAAAATTATATACCAATAGTTTTTAAAAAATTTGGCATAAAACATCATATACAAAGTGTTTCAAATAATCATTAGTATATATTTATCTATACCAATGATTTTAAATCACTGTGGGTATATCCTGGCTACAAGAACTCCATTCCCATAGTTCTTGCAACCCATGGGTATAGAGGCATAGGGATAACCCCTCTTTCCAATAATGCAAACCATGGAATTCTAGGAACAAATGCATGCACGTGATAAAGAATGTGGTACATGGAATGGGGATCTAAAATTCCACTAGTGTGATTGACGATAATGAGTGTGGGAGATATATTTATGCTACAAAATCCCACATGTGTGATTGATTGATAAACTAGTTGTGAAACATGGAGTGATGCTTCAAATTCCCAAGGGGTCCTAGCCATTGAATTCTAGGCCCAAAATATATTCATTGGACTATGGTTCTAATGAGCTGTGATATTCATTAAAATTAAATGGATATTAAAATTAAATGGATATTAAAATTAAATTTGCTAATGAATTGTGATTCTATACATGATATGTGATATCCCCTGAGTATATTTTAGACTTTGACATCAGTCGAAGAAGGAATTGATGGGTTGGGTATCTTTGTGAACCTGGGAAATTATGTGGTTAATTAAAGAATAATGAAATGTGATAAATATGTACTTTATTCATTGTAATTTATTCTATATACAACTACATACAATGCTATTGACTAGATATAGTTTTATATTCCATTGGTGGGGGCATATTAATTTGTACTCACACCCTACCCGAGTTTCCTGATAGATACCCGAATAGACTTCATGGTTGAAAGACATGATAAGGGAAAGAGCCCTATGTTATATGTTTGAGTTAGGATAGAGAATGGATGAGGGAACCAAAATTGGTGTTGAGACCCACTTGGAGGAGTTTTCAGTGTCTTTATTTTGGGTTCGAATTTTGACACCTAACACCTTTTTAGCATGACATGTCTACTATTTAATTATGGATATTATTTTCAATTTTGGTTCATCATGCGATACTAGTTTGTTCTGGTTATTGTATTATTATGGTCATTGGTTATTTTCTTTTGGTTATTCTTAGTTATTTATGCTATTGTGTTTCTTTGATAATGTGGGTATAATATCCACATGTTATATATATTAGACCCTCACTAGTAGTCGATAGCCTCTAGCATATAGGGAGTCATGCCTGGGGTCATGTAACTGATCAGATCAGGGAACTGGAATATGGCACCCAGGTTGGGATGTTAAACTACCTAACATGGTTTTATTTTAAGAGAATCATGTGAATTTAGTTTTTTATAATTATTACTAGAATATATTCTAGTATTTATCCCATATCTTGCACATTTCCCTTAATATTTTTATCATAATTTGTTCTTGGTTTGAGGGTAGGATATTAGAAATGGATATCGGAAAATTTCCCCTTCCATGAGGTACACATACTTACGGTCATTTGGTAAAGGTTTTAATTATTTATTTAAGATTTATTCTTGCAATGAAATAATACTTGGGTTTCTCCCATCAAAATATCGAATTTCCCATAAAAATATGACATAACATATTCCTCAGCATTAAACAAACAATCAAGTCCACCAAAAAATTCATATATTACCTTTACTTCCAAACTATAGGATTTTTTTAAAATACAATTATTTTTCATAGGAAATTGAATTATTTATTATTTTCTAAATTTTAAAATTTATTTCATTATACTTATTTCTATACTAGGATCATCCTCCTCATTATGTGAGAATGTAATATTTGTATAATCCTCATGAGGGTACTTAATTGAATCAAAGTTGTTTAAACGTGCAATGGTCTCACTAAACTAAATAGTGAGATTTCCTTCATTTAAATTTATGATGGTGTTAAATATTTTTATGAATAATCCACCAAAAATAATGGGTGACATTTTTGATGTTATGTTACCCTCCATGTTCAGTACATATACGTTTACTTAGAATATCATATTTTGTAATCTGACGTGGAAATATTCAAGGACTCATACTAGAAACACAATATACCAATTTAGAAGTTAGACAACCACTCTTGTAGTATTAAACTTACCCATTATTAAATAAGTAAAAAAAAGAAAATGTGACATTATATTTATAGAGGAACCTATATTAGATAAATATTATTTAAAAGACATAAAACCAGTGGTGAAAGGGACATAAGATTTACCTATATCCTAACACTAGGTAGGAGGTTGTGCATTGATTATGGTTGAAACCCCTAATCCTAAATTTAATCATCATTTTCCAAAAAAAATCATTTTTAGTGTATAGTTCTTTAAGAAATATTGAATATTTTGGGATTTTATAGAGAGATTAAAGGAGGGGGATTTTGATCTCCATTATCTAGAAAGTTTCCAAAATCTCATCTATATTTATTCTTCTAGTATATTCCTTGATTGGATTATTCTTGATGGGAATTTAAGTTGAAGGTCTATTTTTTCTCCCTTTTTTATTTTTTAAAGGTTTATTTAGTATCAATTTTTTTTTTTCAATATTTTTCTTCCACTCTTTTCTTCTTATTCACCATATTGGTTATTAGGTTCCTTGTCAACTATTATCAATTGTATTCTTCAATAAAGTAATATATTTTCTTAGAATAAAGTTTCTCAAATAAGTGAATTTATTTACCACTTATAGTGGTAACCATGATCACATTCCCTATGGGGTTTTAGACTGGTTGGGAAAACATTATTTCTAGGTTTTAATACAATACATCTACCACATTTCCAAGACAATTCTTTAATTCCTTATCTTCATTCCTCAAATCCTTAGCTTATGAAAATTTTTAGTTCTATTTTTGAAACTTTGGACTAGTTTAGGGATAATATTTAATATTATTTTGTTTTAAAGGGGGTGTTTGATAATCTGGTTGGTTTTATAGCTATTTAAAAAGTTGTTGGAAGGGTGGGGTTTGGTGGTATTTTTTTGGTAAGGTGATTTGGATTGGTTTTTATGATTCCAAAATCCATTTTAGAGTTGGGAATTACCTCTCAATACTTGAGTAGAAGATTGAAATTTTATTTTTCGTTAGTCATCTACAAAACTTTAAATTCCTTTCACTTCCTCACATTAGTCAGTATAATGATTACAAAAAAAACATAAACCACAAACCTCTACTAGAACATGATGTTCACTGAATATTTCAAAACTATTTTTATAGATAATGTGGTTGGTTATTATATCTTCAATTATAGAAAGGGTATTATTTAGAAGACTTTACCACATGTAGTAATTTGGAACCAATACCTTTTGTTCCAAATGATTATGAATTCTAGGCAATCTTATCTACCAATCATCTCACCTATACTGGTGGTTGAGGTCTCCCCCTGAGGATAAATCCATCTAATTATTATCACTATCAAGAAAATCCTGTTTGACAAGACTATGAATTAATTATCTTTAATTTATTGATGAGACCAACTTGCACAACATTTCTTTATCCTCTCCCAGTATTCATAAATAATATCTCTTAATACTTATCTGATGAGATAAATTTCTTTCATAGTTTCTCTGATCCTTTATGTGGGGAAGAATCACTAGATAAAACTCCTTTATAGATCATCCCATGAATGATTAAATTACCTTTTTACATCATTTAATTTTAATTTTTAACATTGGTTAAAAAAATCATAAATGAATCTAGTGTAAAAAATAATGGTTTTAACATAGGCTATTTAAAAATGATGTTAAAATAGATTTAATTTTTCATTATAAAATTTATATTAAAACCCCTCTAAATATAGATATATAGAGTATTTTAACATTATTTTTAATAAAAATGATGTGTAAATTCACATTCAACATTTATTTCTTATTACTAAAATTGACATTGAAATCTCAAAATAAAACTCGAAGTTTATTTGGCCTTATAATGTTGGTTTTCATAAAAACTGACCTTGAAGGTGGTTTTCCATATCTGTTTTATTAGAAAAATGACATGGAAATGATTTTCAACCTTTCTTTTAATGAAAACCAATGTCTAAATTCTAAATAAATATCTAGATTTATTTCAGTCTTTCCATGTTTTTTTTCATAAAAAACTAACATTGATTGTTCCACTTGATAGAGCGCTGTCGTGGGCGCCCTCAAATGATTAGTATGATTTTGGGGTACTTAGGTGTAGCAGAGTGGCTGACCAAGGTCGTCTCTCAAAGGAGGAAGTGAATTAAAACAATTTTTAGAGGTATTCTAGAAGTAAAATAAAAGAGAATAAAAACACTACTTGAAAGGATGGGGGTGTTTGTTTATAGTTTATGAATCTAGAAGAAGTTTGCTGGAAGAAGATTGTTTTTTTTAGTTTTGAAATGAAGTTTGATTAAAATGACACAACAAAAAGATGTTTGTTTAGACAATATTTAAAAGATGTAATCAATCTAACTCTACCTCTAAAATCATTTATTAATCATTATCATTTAAATTAATATTCACTTAATTATGATCCCTTAATTTGTTAAATCCCGAACCCTATGAGAATTAACTTTACCAAGAAGATTGAAGTGAATTTAACCTTAGGCTAACTTCGGAACATGCAATCGCAGCACCCTGCTTTGATTGATGTTCTAAGATTAGCTTATGGTCAGTGGTAAATTAAGGCACATATCCACTCTGGAAATGAGGATGAATTGTGTTTAGGGATTATATTTGAACTCTACAAATTTATCTTGTGTGGTCTTGTATTACCGATTAAGATCGCGCTCTCACAATTTACACAAAATCCCGACCTCGCGTGTTTTTCTGTACATTGTTCAATTGCTTGCTTAGTTTCTTACAATTTAAAAACACAATTCATGGATCATATTAAGTGAATTACAGTAGCTCATTGATTCAAAATAATTAAATGAAGAGGGTAGAAGATAGATCGATTACTAAAAGACTACTCTTCTATGGGTGGCGTAATCATCGTAGAAGCGTTTTGCATGTGCAAAGGTTTAAAATGGGTATAACCCAATAACGCTTCTACTCAAGAATTCCAGCCCAATTAGGAAGATTACGAGAAGAAGAAATTTAAACAAAACAGAAGAAAAGAAAAAAAATAAAAGAAGAAAAAAGAAGTTTATTACATAAACAAAATCATTACAACATGAAGGAGAAGAAGAAGGCTTCATCAAAGGGATCCTTGCTTCAAGAGCTACCCTTATTGAAATGGTTGAAGAATTGGAGTGGATACACTTCTCCTCTTCCCTAAACTTCCCAATGCACGTCCCAACCCCTCCAAATGAGAAAAACTCCAATTTATAGAGGGGAGGGGAGGAGAGGTTACAAGTGGTTTCAAGTGTGAATGTGGAAATTCGGCCAAATATTTTATGCCAACTTGAACCGCCCATTTGACCACCAAAACGCGTGAATTTGCCGGCCTTCCAGAATGATAAAATGTGCGGATATGTGTCTTCTATCTCCTCTCCAAATTTGGGCTCAATACAGGCCAATATGAAGGCGTTATGGCCGAAATACAGAAGCTTCTCCATTCTGGCGAGCCCAGCCCAACCTTGACTTCATGGCCCAATTTCAACAACCAACTGAACTCTTTAGCTCTAGTGTCCTGAATAAAAGTTGTAGATAATTAAGTTCGAAACACTGTTACAAAATTTCAATTTCAAATAATAAATATAAAAATATTTATTCTCGAAATACTACAATGCACTATTAAGGGTAAAACTGGAATTTTCACCAAATTTTCAAATGAATGATCAAATCCCAAATATTTTATAAATAAACATATTTAACACAATGTGAGGAAATTATTTCATTTATTATCAATAAAATATTCAATAAAATAGTGTTTTATCAACTCCCCCACACTTACCCTTTTGCACACCTGGGCAAAACCTCATATCAAGTAAACATCAATATCAAATCAAAACCAATTTTAAAACACATATCCTTAAGATCAATCAATTTCACATCAAGCATAAAAAGATATCATGCCTCATAAAAAACCTTATTTCAAGTTCTCTATTTATATCATTCAACATATTTCCACTTCATTTATCCACCCATGCACAAAACACTTACCTCGCTTGAATTTTCTCTCATCACTCAAATATCATTTTTTTTGCAATGTCTTTCTCATCCAAACTCATACAAAGGTCACCATAGGCTTGATAGATTCCTACATCGCTACCCGATGTGAGTCAAGGACATATGTTTATCATGAGGACTTTTCAGGGTTGTTCTATGGCTTTTGGTTGGTAGGATTAAGATGTTAAAAACTCTGAGGCTGAATGAGGAGGGCTTGACTCTTTTGAAGCAAAATTGCATTAATCTAATTTTCACTTAAATATGGTCTTCTCTTCAATCCCCATAGTATCAATTCAGCTCCATCATCATGAAAAGTCATGAAAGGTTTACACCATTCATCATTTCAGCATAAAAAATATCAATCTTCTCAAACATGATTTTCTTGAAAGCTCCAGATGGGCACAGCTTTCCACCACAATTAGAAGCTCTAGAAAAGGCACAGCTTCACTTGTCATGAAAGCTCCAGAAAAGGCACAGCTTTCAATATAATGACTTTCTTTAGCAGCAAACACATCTCTTCAGAATTTAATTTTCCACCCAAAGTATCACAAAATGTGGTGGCAAAACCCAAGAAAACTTCCCCCACACTTAAGCTCAACTAGATTATGCAATTTCACTTCAAGAGTTGGTTGGATAGGGAAAATTGGCTTGTAATGTGGCTTAACCTAACAGGTTGTGCATGGCTTCTAAGGGATACAAGGATTAAATATTCAAGGTAGGCCATTATAAAAAAGGATTCTTTGAAATAGGGGTTTTAATACCAAAAAAATGCCTCAATCATTTAAACACAAGTACCTCAAACCCTCAAGTTTTGACAGGAATAGATCAAATTCTGGTTAAATCAAGTATGGTTTGGTTCTCTCAAGAAGTGAGGTGAATGTAAAGAATATGAAAATAATGGTTCAGAAGCCTCACAGGAAAGTGATTTCAAATTTAAAGACAGTGAGATGTGGCATGGGATTCAAAATTCGGTGTACTTTCCATGAAATTACTAAATATTTGAACTTGAAACAAAGTCATTTCAGCATTAATTTAAGCTTAGTTTCAGGGGGTAAATTGTTTCACTTATTGATATGGATTTAAAAATGGTGATGAGAATCATTTCAGCTCAAAAGTTTCAAAAAGACACAGAAAATTGTAAAATAAACACACAAATTTTGAAAAACATACAATTTTTTTTGGTTTTTTTTTAAACAGGAAAACAATTGAAATTACTAAACTAAAAGGTTCCCTCCCCCACACTTAAAATATTGCATTGTCCTCAATGTGAACCCATGACATGATATATGCACATGAAATGCATAATTTTTAAATAGGACAAATAATATAAAAGTGAAAGGGTTAGGAACAGCCTGATGTGATCAAGTGATGATGGGGTCATGCAGTGTGATAAAATCCACTGCATCAGTAGGATGTCCCTCAATGTATCTCTTCAAACGTTGCCCATTGACTGTAAAGCTCCTTCCAGTGTCCTCTTGTGTGATCTCCACTGCACCATAAGGAAAAACATTAGACACAATATAAGGACCTAACCATCTGGAACACAACTTACCAGGCATCAACTTCAGTCGTGAACTATAGAGAAGGACTTTCTCTCCAACATGAAACTCCCTTTGTTGGATCATTTTGTCATGAGATGCTTTTGATCTTTCCTTGTAGAGCCTTGAGTTCTCATATGATGACAGTCGAATCTCCTCAAGCTCTTGAATTTGCAACTTCCTTTGAATTCCAGCTTGGGCCAAATCCATGTTGCATTTCTTTATATCCCAATATGCCCGATGCTCGACTTCCACAGGGAGATGACACGCTTTCCCAAAAACAATCCGAAATGGGGACATACCAATGGGGGTCTTGTATGCTGTCCTATAAGCCCACAATGCATCATCCAAGCGCTTGCTCCAATCCTTCCGATTTGGCTGCACGGTTTTCTCCAAGATTTGTTTCAACTCACGATTTGAAACCTCAGCCTGGCCATTTGTTTGGGGGTGGTATGGTGTTGATGTTTTGTGTGTCACCCCATACTTTCGAAGGAGGGAAGCGAAATTCCTATTGCAAAAGTGTGTCCCTTGGTCACTGATGATGGCCTTTGGTACTCCAATCCTACAAAAAATCTGTGCTTTGACAAAGTCCACAACAACATGAGAATCGTCAGTCCTGGTGGCCTTGGCCTCCACCCATTTACTCACATAATCAACAGCAACCAAAATATACAAAAATCCAAATGAACTAGGAAAAGGACCCATAAAGTCGATGCCCCATACATCAAAAATCTCACAAAATAGTATGGGTTGTTGGGGCATCTCATGTCTCCTAGAAATGTTCCCAGTGTGTTGGAAACGAGAGCATGACTTACAAAACAAATGGGCATCATGGGACAAGCTAGGCCAATATAATCCAGAGTCTAAAACCATCCTAGCTATCCGTTGGGGTCCAAAGTGTCCACCACATGCAAGTGTATGACAGAATTGCAAAACAGAATCAAACTCATGATCAGGAATACACCTCCTAATGACTTGGTCACTACACATGCGCCAGAGGTACGAATCATCCCACACATAATACCTAGACTCACTTTTTAATTTTTGGACTTGATGCTTCTTCAAATTTTCTGGGATTTCAGAGCCAACAATGTAATTAACTAAATCAGCATACCAAGGATGCTTACCTGAGATGGTATAGAGATGCTCATCGGGGAAAGTGTCCCGAAGTGGTACATGATACAAGGTGTCATCCTCTAGTGTGTGAGTAAGCCTACTCATGTGTTCCGCCACCAAATTCTCTGATCCCTTCTTGTCCTTTATCTCAATATCAAATTCATGAAGAAGGAGCATCCAACGGAGAAGTCGTGGCTTTGCATCTGGCTTCTTTAGGAGGTACCTCAAAGCTGCATGGTCAGAAAAAACAACTACTTTAGAGCCCAATAAATATGAACAGAATTTATCTAAAGTAAATATGATAGCAAGAAACTCCTTTTCTGTGGTAGTGTAGTTTGATTGGGCTGAATCTAGCATCCTCGATGCATAGGCGATCACATGTGAACGTCCCTCCACCCTCTGAGATAAGACAGCTCCAACCGCGAAGTTGGAGGCGTCACACCTAAGCTCAAATGGAAGGTCCCACCGTGGGGGCTGTATGATTGGTGGAGTGGTCAGACACTTCTTCAGCTCATCAAATGATACCCTGCATGAATCATCAAAATTGAAGTCAATATCTTTTTGAAGCAATCGAGATAAGGGTAGAGCGATCTTACTAAAATCTCTGATGAAGCGTCGATAAAATACAGCATGCCCAAGGAATGATCAAACATCACGCACACATGTAGGATATGGGAGGGATGAAATAATGTCTAACTTGGATTTATCAACTTCAATTCCATGTTGTGAGACTATATGACCTAAGACAATTCCCTTTTCGACCATGAAATTACATTTTTCAAAATTTAAGACCAGATTCTTCTCAATACAACGATGCAACACATCACCCAAACTAGAGAGACATTCATCAAATGAGGACCCATAACCTGTAAAATCATCCATAAATACCTCCATACAGGTCTCAATGAAATCTGAGAAAATACTCACCATGCATCTCTGAAAGGTACCTGGGGCGTTGCAAAGTCCAAATGGCATCCTCCGGAAAGCAAAGGTACCGAATGGGCAGGTGAATGTTGTCTTCTCCTGGTCCTCTGCTGTAATGGGAACCTGAAAATAGCCAGAAAATCCATCCAAGAAACAATAGTGTGTCTTCCCAGCTAGTCTCTCAAGCATCTGGTCAATGAATGGAAGTGGGAAATGGTCCTTACGAGTGGATTGATTTAGTTTCCTATAATCGATACACACTCGCCAACTGTTTTGTACTCTCACAGGAACTAACTCATCATTTTCATTTTTTATAACAGTGAAACCAGTTTTCTTTGGTACAACCTGAACAGGGCTAACCCATTGTGAGTCAGAAATAGGGTAAATGATACCTGCCTCAAGTAATTTTTCAACTTATTTCTTAACAACTTCTAGGAGGGTGGGATTAAGTCTCCTTTGTGGGTGTCTCACCGGTTTATCCCCATCCTCCAAGAGAATCCTATGCATGCAAATGGAGGGGCTAATACCTGATATGTCTGCCAATGTCCAACCAATTGCCCTAATGTTATCTCTCAAAAGATTCAAAAGTTTTTCTTCATGTTCAAAAGAGAGATTGTTAGCAATTATGACAGGTAATCTATCACCACTGAGCAAGTATGCATATTTGAGATTTGGGGGCAATGGCTTGAGTTCCAATGTAGGTGGGTGATGTATGGATGGAGAAATTGATGCAACAGACATATCTTCACAATGAACATCAGTATCAGAATAAAAATCATCACAATCAGAGAATAAAGCACCAAATCCATCATCATACTCAATAGCCATGTCATAATCAGAGTTCACATGATCAAAATCAGAATATGATTCCATTTCAAAATCAAATCTTAGAGAGTCTTGTTCCTTAAAAATGGGTGTAGAAGTATTCTTAGACATCAAACTAGAACCAATAATCATAATCTCCCTAGGCATAGGACAATCAAATTCTATGGAGTTTTTATTTGGTGGTTCAAAATGGGAGATAACAAAAGCAGAATGGTCCTCAGAGGGGTACTTCATGGAATCCATAACATTAAATATCACAACTTCATCCCCAAATTCCATGGAAAGTGTACCCTCATTGACATTTATGATAGTTTTTGCAGTTTTGAGGAAGGGCCTACCTAAGATAATGGGGGCATGAGAACTTACCTGATCATCCTCCATGTTAAGAACATAGAAATCCGCTAGAAAGATCATGTCTCTTACCCGGACAAGTACATCCTCAAGGACTCCTGCTGGATATGCCGTAGATCTATTCGCCAATTGCACCACTACTCTTGTTGGCTTCAACTCACCAACCTGCAAGGAAGAGAATACAGAGTGAGGCATCACATTTATGGAAGCTCCCAAATCACAAAGAGCATCAGAGAAGTGCAACTCCCCTATGGTTCATGGGATGGTGAATGTCCCAGGATCCTTGCACTTTGTTGGCATTGCTAGAGTTGGTGTAATGAGTTCTGAGACATTCCTTCCAAGGTTTATCCTCTCATTTCCCTTGAGCCTTCTTCGATTGGTACAAAGTTCTTTTAATAATTTCGCAAACCTTGGAATTTGCTTAATGGCTTCAAGTTGAGGAATGTTGATCTCCACACGCTTGAATGTGTCCAAAATCTCCTTTTGCATTGCATCTTCAGCCATCTTCTTGGTTTGAAAAACTCTGTTTGGAAAAGGAAGGGGTTTAGGAAGAACATCATCAATATTTTTCTTACCTTTATCTTTCTCCTTGGATTGCTCATCAGTTGGTATGGAATGCGGCTTCTCTGAAGTTGAGGTGAATCCCGGTGGAATGGTAGGTGCAGATGTATCATTCATTTGCTTCCCACTTCTCAATGTGATGGCACTAACATTCCCCTTTGGATTTGGAGTGGGTTGGGAAGGTAGATTTCCAGAATTCTTACTCACAAGTTCATGGAGGGCAGTGGCAATCTGACTCATTTGAGTCTTCAACTCTCTCAACTCCGAACTTTGACTCTTCAGCTCATTCTGTTGATTAATAACAATTTGTTTCAAAAGATCATCAGTGTTAGAGTCTACCTTGTGTTGGATATTCCCTTGTTGCTGACTTGTTGATGTTTGAGCTTCTAATCTCCTTTGGGGTTGTTGGAAACCCTGTTGGTAAGGTGGAGGCTGCTGGAAATTTGGTTGAAAAGGGGGCCTTTGTTGTTGTCCAGAGCCATACCTCATGTCCGCTAGATCTTTCCACCCTTGGTTGTATGTTGGATCAAACTTCTTTTGGGGATATGGTTGTTGTTGTTGCTGCTGAAATGGTCTCCCAGGGAACACTGCTGCACAATCTTCTGTTTCTTGGAGTTGTGGGCAACAGTCAGTTGGGTGGCTTGTCTCAGTGCAAATACCACAAGGCCTTGAAAGAGGGGGTTGGGATGTCTTTTGAGCCAATGCAATCTGCCTCACCATAGTTGTCAATTATTCTAACTTAGTATCAATCAAATGACTTTCAAGAGAAGAAGGACTTACTTGATGTACTCCTCGAACATGTGGTGTACCTCTATCACCGAATTGTTGGGAGTTTTGGGCCATCTTGTCGATCAACGCACGCGCAGCTACTGGTGTCTTGTCCACCAATGCTCCTCCAGCCGCAACATCTACCATGCTCCTCTCCATGGGTGTGAGTCCTTCGTAGAAGTATTGGATGAGGAGTTGCTCACTGATTTGGTGATGTGGGCAGCTTGCACACAACTTCTTGAATCTCTCCCAGTACTCATACATTGACTCCCCTTGTGCTTGCTTGATCCCAGATATCTCCTTTCGAATGGATGTGGTCCTTGATGCTAGAAAAAATCTCTGCAAGAAAAGACGTTTCAAATCATTCCAACAAGTTACATCTTCGGGTTGTAAATAATACATCCAATCTTCCGCAGCTCCATCAAGTGAGAATGGGAATGCTCTTAGTTTGATTTGATCTTCAGAGAGATTTCTAGGTTTTAGGGTTGAGCAAACCACATTAAATTCTTTCAAATGTTTATTGGGATCCTCACTAGAGAGGCCATGAAACTTTGGAAGTAAGTGAATTAACCCAGATTTCAGATCGAAGTCCGATTCGAGATTTGGGTATGCAATACAATTGGGTTGATAGTTAATATCAGGTGCAGCCAATTCTCGAATGGTTCTATTAAGTTCATTTCCATTGTTTCCATCCACTGGTTCTTGTTTTATGGTTGAATTTGAATTGCTTCCAATTTCAATGTTCTGATATTGGAGTAATTCTCCAACTGGTTGAATGTTGAAACTTCCCGTAGACTGAGAATGTCTGATTCGTGCCCTAAGGCTACGTTCAATCTTAGGGTCAAGATCTAAGAGATCTTCGGGATTAGTTCGAGTCATAGATCAAATAAAAATGAAAAGAAAGAAGGTGGACCATAGTAAAATAAAAATGAGAAGTTTGAGTTGATGGTCCAAAGAGAAGTAGAAGAAATTAGAAGAAGAAGAAGAAAATTCAGATTGGGTAAAGAAGGAAGAAAGAATAGAGGAAGAGAATAAAATGTAAGATAAAATAAATACCTCTAATTGGTTGAAATAATTACTTGCCTCCCCAGCAACGGCGCCAATTTGATAGAGCGCTGTCGTGGGCGCCCTCAAATGATTAGTATGATTTTGGGGTACTTAGGTGCAGCAGAGTGGCTGACCAAGGTCGTCTCTCAAAGGAGGAAGTGAATTAAAACAATTTTTAGAGGTATTCTAGAAGTAAAATAAAAGAGAATAAAAACACTACTTGAAAGGATGGGGGTGTTTGTTTATAGTTTATGAATCTAGAAGAAGTTTGCTGGAAGAAGATTGTTTTTTTTAGTTTTGAAATGAAGTTTGATTAAAATGACACAACAAAAAGATGTTTGTTTAGACAATATTTAAAGACGTAATCGATCTAACTCTACCTCTTCAATCATTTATTAATCATTATCATTTAAATTAATATTCACTTAATTATGATCCCTTAATTTGTTAAATCCAGAACCCTACGAGAATTAACTTTACCATGAAGATTGAAGTGAATTTAACCTTAGGCTAACTTCAGAACATGCAATCGCAGCACCCTGCTTTGATTGATGTTCTAAGATTAGCTTATGGTCAGTGGTAAATTAAGGCACATATCCACTCTGGAAATGAGGATGAATTGTGTTTAGGGACTATATTTGAACTCTACAAATTTATCACGTGTGGTCTTGTATTACCGATTAAGATCGCGCTCTCACAATTTACACAAAATCCCGACCTCGCGTGTTTTTGTGTACATTGTTCAATTGTTTTCTTAGTTTCTTACAATTTAAAAACACAATTCATGGATCATATTAAGTGAATTACAGTAGCTCATTGATTCAAAATAATTAAATGAAGAGGGTAGAAGATTGATCGATTACTAAAAGGCTACTCTTCCATGGGTGGCATAATCATCGTAGAAGCGTTTTGCATGTGCAAAGGTTTAAAATGGGTATAACCCAATAACCCTTCTACTCAAGAATTCCAGCCCAATTAGGAAGATTAAGAGAAGAAGAAATTTAAACAAAACAGAAGAAAAGAGAAGAAATAAAAGAATAACAAAGAAGTTTATTACATAAACAAAATCATTACAACATGAAGGAGAAGAAGAAGGCTTCGTTGAAGGGATCCTTGCTTCAAGAGCTACCCTTATTGAAATGGTTGGAGAATTGGAGTGGATCCACTTCTCCTCTGCCCTCAACTTCCCAATGCACATCCCAAACCCTCCAAATGAGAAAAACTCCAATTTATAGAGGGGAGGGGAGGAGAGGTTACAAGTGGTTTCAAGTGTGAATGTGGAAATTCGGCCAAATATTTTATTCCAACTTGAACCGCCCATTTGACCTCCCACACGCGTGAATTGGCCGGCCTTCCATAAGGATCAAATGTGATTATATGTGTCTTCTATCTCCTCTCCAACTTTGGGCTCAATAAAGGCCCATATGAAGGAGTTATGGCCGAAATACAGAAGCTTCTCCATTCTGGCAAGCCCAGCCCAACTTTGACTTCATGGCCCAATTTCAACAACCAACTGAACTCTTTAGCTCTAGTGTCCTGAATAAAAGTTGTAGATAATTAAGTTAGTAACACTGTTACAAAATTTCAATTTCAAATAATAAATATAAAAATATTTATTCTCGAAATACTACAATGCACTATTAAGGGTAAAACTGGAATTTTCACCAAATTTTCCAATGAATGATCAAATCCCAAATATTTTATAAATAAACATATTTAACACAATGTGAGGAAATTATTTCATTTATTATCAATAAAATATTCAATAAAATAGTGTTTTATCACCACTCAATGTTTTTTATTGAAAAATATACATGGAAATAAATTTAAAAATATATTTTTAAAATAGTTGATGGTAAATATTAATTAATTATTTTTAAATATAATAAATATAATAATATTTTTCTTTTAATTGAATTAAAATAGTAGTAAAGAGTAGAAAAAATCACCAAATATGTAGAAAACAAATAATGAAAACATTAATTTTAAATAATTTAATAAAAAATAGACACATACATTCTTATTTTGGATAAACATCTTAAAGTTAATGAAACATAAAAAAAATTCTAAAAATAAAATTTACAAAATTATTTTAGTCTCTATACATACAATATTTACCATCATCAAAAACTGATAAAAAATATATTCTATTAAATTAACAATATAAAAAATTAGTCTAACCCATAAATATTATAATGGAAGTGAGGTTTTTAAAATTTATCATCATTATGTTCATCATAATATCAAACTTTTATCTTGATAAATATTTATCGTATTCAATATTTCCTCTTTAAAAATTACACAACATTTAAGAAATGACATTTTTAAAATAAGAAATAGTATATATGTAGGATAAAAAATTATTAGATAATATAAAATTTATCTACCTGCACTTTCACATATTTAACTTTATCAGAATTCTCTATCAATAAAATGATAATTTTTAAACACTTTCCATGTTCTATTTTATTTATCATAATTAATTATCAAAACATATGTTACGAAAACAATTTAATATTAAAGAACTAATAAAACACAACAAAACATACGATTTCAACAATTTTTGAGAAAAATCAATGATTCCTCCATGTAAATAGAATAACTAACATGTCTTGAATTCATGTAGGAATAATACAGATAATATCCAATTTCCAATAAAATATAAAAAAGTTTGAAATTAATAAAATTATAATGAATTGTAGTTCGTAATTATTTAAGTCTTCATACTCATCAAGAAATGGAAGAAACCAATACTTAATATTAGTATTTTTCGAAATGATATATATATATAACATGAAAATCATTTTTTAGAAAAAGAACAACCATTGAAATGTATTCTAGATCTATAAAACCATAAATGGAAGTGATCTCATTTTTGATACAATGACTGTGAATATAACTAATTTGATACGTAATAAATTAAGTCACTATAATTTTGAAATGAAAATTGATATTAATTTTTTCTTACATAGAAAACAGTTGCAACATGAGTATGAGGAGATCAATTCTAAGAACAAAATGATGGATATATTTTTAAAATATTATTAAAGTATATTCTCTCCCAAATATATTGGTAGTCATTAAAAACTCATAAAATAGTGAAAAAATAAAAACTATTAGTCATAATTTTGTTATCACATAAAAATATAACAAGTAGCTAAAGGTATTGGTTCCTAAAACATTTTTTTATCATTTAATTATTATTTTGATTTTAAATACTCTTATATAAGGTAGATTTAATAAAAAATTACAATTAATTTTAAATAAAAATAAAAATAAAAATTAAAAACAACATATACAACATATGTCATCTAGTGAAGAAGTCTGGTTAGAATGAGTGAAAAACCACCCATACTATCTCTAACTCTATAAACCTCCTTGGTGGGAGATGACACTAGAGAAGTTGGATCAATAATATAAAGTACCATTACTCTTACATGACCCAATTGCATAATATGATGAACTACATAATCCCCCAAATTATGCATGATTCTATATGCTACATATGCATATGGGGATCCCTAGTATAGAAAACATAATAGTTAGTCAGGTCTGAATGAGGAGGCAGAGGATATGGATAGGAATGTTCTACAAGTTGCACAGGTTGAGCCTATACCACTATTTCTACATACATATCTTATTCAAATGATTTATTTTTATCATTTATTGAATGTTTCATCTCTATAAGATAAACCTTAAAGGAAGCTATTTCACCCCTATATTTTTCCTCCCTAAATTTTGTACTAGTGTGACCAAAATGTTTTCTAATATCGACACTTGCATTATATCGTATTATACAGCCCAAGTGTTCTAGATTTCATAAATGAACCATTAAAATTTCCATCCTACCCTCAAGGATAAATTTAACCTATGTCACTTTCCCCTAAAGGGTGTCCTGAAATTCTGTATGTAAAATTTATATTAGTTCAATGAATTTAAAATGTGATAATATTTAAGTTAAATAGTAATTAATTTATTACAATATTATCATCTACTTTATTTTATGTATTTGTAATAAACTTTACTTTTGTATCCTCAACCTTTTCCATATTTCATGGAGAGTGGGAGGATATGCTGGGTCAAACTAAACAACTTTAGTGGCACTACTTAATTTAGCTGTTAATTCATAACTTTTTTAGTAAACAGGTTCTTCCCTAGTAAAGGATACACTCTACATGAAAAAGTATGAGGGTATAAATTCAATAATTAGATCCATTAGTGAGATCTCCTAGAGTTCAGATATATAGAAATAAATGAATAATCCATCAAATAATTAAAAAATAATGCTATAAATTGATTTTATATTTAATAATCTCCATACCAGAAATGCTTCCACCCACCATCTAGTGACAAACTTCTCCAATTTATGTAAGATCCCAGATTTTCTCTGTAAGGTAGGTTTTAATTATGTCTCAGTTTAATCCCTTATTTTGGTCAATTATGTGATTTCTTAAGTCCTTAATGAGGATTAGAGGTGTTTGGGGGGGGGGGGGTTCGGGACATGAAAAGGGGAAAATGAGTTTTCTAGGCTAGGCTCACTGTCTGTGCATGGTTAGTGCTAACCGTGTGGGCAGCACAGGTAAACCGTGCAAGAGGAAAATTTTCAGACAATAGCCTCTGCACGATTTTCACACGGTTTGGAAAATCGTGCAGGTAAATCATGCGAGGGGCTCTTTGGGATAGAAGTATCCACACGGTTTGTGTATAGTTTGGAAAACCGTGTGAGTAAACCATGCGAGGGGGATCTTTGGGACAAAAGTATCCACATGGTTTTCACACGGTTTGGGAAACCATGCAGGTAAACCGTGTAGCCCAGAAACCTATAAAAAAGTACAAAAAATGCCACTTCGGGATTTTATAACCCACTCGGGATTTTCCTTCCCCTCCTCCCTTATAGCCCTAAGAACTAACCAAAGGGACCAAGATCTCCCTAGGATCAATCTCCTTCGATTCTAAGCCGTTTAGAGCGCCGTCAGTTGTGGATTGAAGATCCAGGTAAGGCTAATCTTCCTCTTGCATTTCATTTTGGTTTAGGGTCTCTATTTCTTTTCCCTCTCCATAAAAATCTATAAAACCCTAATTTTTCAGTGATTTTTAGGGTAAATCTTCAAGGGTTGGGTGAATGTAGACCTAAGGCTTCGGTTGGGAGTGCATTCTCCAACAGATTTATGCTAAGTGTTCTACAAGTTATATCCCTTGGGTTTTGGGTAGATTTGTGCATGTAGGGTTTTTGTTCTTGCTCTATTTTGATGATTTCATCTTTCTTTTGACTTAATATGGGGTAACATGTTTCTAAATGGTTAAATTATACCATATTGATCCCCATGTGATGCAAGGAGGATGAATCAACCAATTAGCGCCACCCCTGGTGTGTGCCGATATTTTCCGGACTTAGAACTAAGTAGTGTAAGATAGCTATAAAAGAATATAGAGCCCTTGATGAATACGTTAAGCTGCTTAATTGGATTTGTGGGAATTTATATGTGACTAGATTATAATTTAATATGCTTAGTGAGATAGGCATTGGAAATGGGAAATGGGGCTTAAGGGGTTAAGTAATTAAAAATGATGAATGTGTTAATGGATTGGAGCAATAACGTTATTTACCCTTTTATTGAGATTCTTGTGATGTTATAAATGATGTTGGCTTTGACGTTGTGATATGTTTATTTGTGGTGAATGAAAAATAAGCATGTTCACATGGCTTTTCTAAGTGGGGTATTGACTTGAGGTTCTACGCCCATGGGTTGAGTTGGACCGAGGTTCTAGCTCCTCCCCTAATTACATGGGTTTGGGAAGGGGACATAGTTCTATTCCCCTAACAATTGCATTCCACCCGGGCTGAGTCTTCGAGATGAGGATATTGGGAATTGTTTTGATATAATTCCTAGTGATATAGGACTTGTTTAATTCTCACATGTTGAAAACATTAATCATGCCTAATCTATTGAAAACACTAAGAGGGTGACCTGATAAATGAATTGTCTTAGTAATAAACACGGGTCAAGTGGTAGGTTAACTTAAAGGAACATAAGTAAAGATGTCCTATTAACCTGTTTACCTTATCCTGCCTTTATTTATCATTTTCATGCACTATCTTTCTTGCTGTATATTTTGTAGACAACGTTGTTGGTGTCCTACTGAGTTTTACTCACACCCTGCTCGGGCTGCTGTTAGATACCCTAGTAGATTGCATGCTTGCAGGTCAGGACAAGAGAAAGGGCCTTATTCTAGGGAGATGGGTTGGACATGGGACATGTTTGAGGGAGGTTCCATACATGGATTTTGGACCATTTTGGGGATTCTACAATTTTATTTCTATTGCGGTTTGATAATTTGGCACTATAACACAACATGGTATATTTATCATTGTTATGATTGTACCCAGTTTTGGGATTTGGTTATTATGAATGTTATGGATTGTTTTCTTATGTTTATGCTATTTCAGTTATTATCTGATGTGGCTTTATTTGATATTGAGGGTATAGTCTTCCCACGTGACCTATTGGACCCTCGCTACTAGTTGGAATCCTCTAGAGTATGGGTATGTGTGCTTGAGGTCATATAACTACCCGGTTCAGAGCAGCGGTTTAGTGGATCCTGGGTTGGGGACATTACAAAGATTCATCAAATGAGTTATTTTATCTTTATTACTATTTGTGTATTATATATAGGGGATTAGGAATGTGTCGGGCCTTGGTAATGAGATCGTGCTTGGGAGTAGTTAACCCATGTACGAGGGAAAACCCAAGTCACCCTAGGAGGGGATTGTTGTTCTAGTTGTGCATTGTTACATTTGATGATATTTCACCATTGGGTGATGCACTTGTTGTGTGATTTGACAGTTTTGTGATATTTCTCTCGTGGCCAGAAAAGTATGAGGTTGTGCATTCATGCATCATTCTAGGCACCTATGAAGGAAAGTTACATACATCTTGATAGGCACATACATGGGATGGATGTGCAGGATTTAAATGTTAGGATGCATATGTTCTTTTAAATGTAGTGAATTATGCATAATAAGATGGTATGAATAAGTAAAAAGGTGAAGTGAAAATGTATAGTAGTAATTATAGAATTATGAGGGTAGTGACCTGGTTGTGAGTGGGATTTTTTGGGTAGTGTGTGCGAACAAATTTGGTTATTACAATTGAAAATCCTATATATATCCCCTCCTTATCACAAAATCATTATGGTTTCATTTTAAAGCTCGTGTTTGGCATTGTAGAGAAATGCCACCTCAAAGACATGCACTAGTTGGATGACATGAGGACATTGCCGAGAATGCTCCTCCAATGGTAGAGCAAGAGAACGTGGTAATTCAAGGATATAAGGAAGAGAAGTTTGGTGATAACTTGGCTTTTTTTATGCAGATGATAGAACGAGACCCAGGACGGGTTGTGTCAAGCATGTTTGAGCTGACTAGGGAGTTTCAGCTGTATCACCCTCTGACCTTTACTATAAGGGGTGGATTGGAAGTAGTAAAGTTCTGGATAGAGTCCATAAAAACTATTATCAACCATCTAGGGACTCCTCTTGAGAATCAAGTGAAGTTAATAGCCTATATGTTGATGGGGAAAGCAAAGCATTGGTGGGACATTATGGTTCAGACAGAGCAGGTCGAGGGGATGATGTGGAAAGATTTTTAGGAGAAGTTTCTTGAGAACTTTTATCCAGAAACCTTGAGGTAGGAGAAGGCTGCAGATTTTATGAGGTTGACTCAGGGGATAATGTTAATGATGGACTATGTTATCTGTTTCACCAATTTGAGATGCTTCATTCCGATGTTGATGGGGGATGAGGTAGCTATGAAAAAATGCTTCCAGGACGTCCTGCGACATGATACCAGATCTCAAGTAAATATCTTTCATCTAAAAAGGCCTGTAGAAGTAGTTGATCAAGACCTTATCTCAGAAGAAAACCTGAAGGGAGCTTCAGGTAGTGAACTTCTGGCGCCGGATGGGTGAACAAGTTGTGTGACTTCTAATAGAAGGAAGCGCTAATTTGGAACCTTTCAGTAGGGTGGAAGCATGGAAAGAAGTCAGAAGAGGGGGTCAGCTTCCCATGATGATGACTGAGTCTTCTATTTTCAGTGTGGTAGGTCAGGGCACAAGCGTGACTAGTGTCCCTACCCACCAGTAGAGTGCCGAGCATGGGGAAAGCTAGGTCATGTGTAGAGATTATGCAGGAACCTGTGACAGTCAGGGAATGATGGTGGTTAGAGGAAGATGCCGAGTGTAGGAAGGGGATCAGTTACTCCATATCGGGCTAGCCATTGGAGCTCCACAGGCCTTACTGGTAGGGGCAGTGGATGTGGGACTCTAGGATGAGATCACCCTTACCAGGAGAGCAGTGCATTGCAGGGTACTCATGTTAAAGCTCAGGGTAAAGGGGTAGGTCATCTCCATGTAGTCCAAGCTACACCTAAGGGTGGTGAGGCATGACCTTATACTGTTCTAGGTACGATTCTTGTAGCTTCTATGTTTTCTAGTTATTTATTTGATACATGTGCTACACATTCCTTTATTTCTACTCAGTTTGTATTTGTGTTGGGATTAACTATAGAGACTGCATGTGGGGTAATTTTTCTTGATACTCAGCTAGGGGAGAGAGTTGAGGACATCATGCAGTGTAAGGGTTGTGCTCTGGAGGTTGGTGGGTATTGTTTGCTGTGGGATTTGTTTTTCCTAGATATGTCTGGTTTTGACTTAATATTGGGAATGGATTGGTTGGTGTTATATCAAGCCCATATTGACTATTACCAACTTTGGGTATTATTCACATCTCTCTATGGGAGCGCTCATGTCCTTCTTGGTGAGTGGGATACTTGGGCAGGCCACACAGGGCCGCTACACCGTCAGGTGGGGGAGCTCACAACCCAAGTGAAATACCTTATAATAGATGATGGGGAGAAAGGACAACCAATCTTACCTTTTGTTGTGGACTAGTTTTAGGACATGTTTTATAAGGACTTCTTAGGGTTACCACCCGATAGAGATGTTGAGTTTACAATCGAATTGTTACTTGGAGCATAGCCAGTATCCAATCCACCTTACCGAATGGAGCCAACAGAGCTCGAATAATTAAATATTCAGCTATAGGAATCAGAGCGTTTGGGGTTTATATGTCCAAGTACATCACCTTGGATAAATCTTATGAAATTTTATAAGAAGGCTGATCGGTCATTGAGGATATGTGTTGATTATAGGAAGAAAAACTAGATGACATTTAAGAACTAATACCCTCTTCCTAGAATTGATGACAATTTTGATCAGCTTCGAGGTGCCTCAATGTTTTCTAAGATTGATTTGAGATCAGGATACCATCAGTTGGGGGTGAGACCTTTTGACATACCCTGAATGGCCTTCCGAAGTAGGTACGGGTTGTATTAATTCCTGGTAATGCCGTTTGGTTTGACCAATTCACTAGCTATGTTTGTGCCCTCGATGAACTAGATTTTCCACCCATATTTGGATCAGTTTTTCATTGCTTTCATTGATGACATATTGGTGTACTCTAGAACTCACGATGATCATGCCAAACATCTTGAAATCATATTGAGTACACTAAGAGAGCACAGGATTTATGCTAAGATATAAAAATGTAAGTTTTGGATTGATGAGGTGCACTTTTTGTGTCATATCAAATTTTACTCAAGCATGTCAGTGGATCTAAAAAAGGTGAAGGCTTTGTTGTCTTGGGAGCAGCCTAAAAACATCACTGATATTTATATTTTTCTGGGTTTTTCTGGTTATTACTGAAGGTTTATTAGAGATTTATTTCATTTGTAAGCACCAATCAAAGGCCTAACCAAGAAAGGGGTTATGTTTAATTGATTAGAGGCTTGTGATAATTCTTTCCAGGAGTTGAAGAAGCGGTTGAATACCGCACCGATTTTGATCTTACCCAAACCAGGAAAGAAGTATACCTTGTTCTATGATGTGTCTGGTGTCGGACTTGGGGTGGTGTTGATGCAGGATGAGCGGGTTGTTGCTTATGGGTTGAGGTAGTTGAGGCCACATGAAAGAAATTATCCTAATCATGACCTAGATCTAGCTATTGTGGTTCATTCCTTAAAGTGTTGGAGGCATTATTTTTTGGGAGAACTATTTTCAGTGTTTACCTACCACAAAAGTCTCAAATACATATCTTATCATTGGTATTTGAATCTTTGACCATGAAGGATCGTCAAGTACCTATAGTCTTTTGATTTTGAATTGGTTTACACATCAGGAAAAGGGAATAGTGTCATTGATGCTCTTAGCCAAAAGACTCAAAATCAAGTTGTTCAGGAATCTAGTTTAGAGAGGGTGATGATGGCCTTATTTGTAGAGATACATTTGGAGATATAGGAGGGGCATGTGAAGATGACCCTTGCATCTTTAGTAGTTGTGTCCACGCTTTTGAGCCGAGTTAAATAAAGTCAGTTGATAGATCCAGAGTGTTTGGCTATGAAGGAAAGTCTTAAAGGTGGGGAGTCAGCTTCTGATTGGACCTTTAGTGCCAATGGAGTTTCCTATATCCATGGTCATGTCATGGTACCAGTAGGTGTATGAGAGGATTTGATGCGTGTGTTCCATGCAGCAAAGTGGGAAGTGCACCTGGGCTTGACTAAGATGTACTGTGACCTTCATAGGCAGTTCTGGTGGCCGGGAATGAAGAAGTATGTGGCGAGTTTTGTGGCACGATGCCTTACCTGTCAGCAGGTGAAGACTGAACATCAGCGACCAGGTGGGCTATTACAGTCATTGCATATTCTAGAGTGGAAGTGGGATGACGTCACAATGGGCTTTGTAGTGGGTATTTTGAGGATGCCTTGGAATAATGATAAAATTTGGGTGGTAGTAGATTGACTAACCAAATTTTCCATTTCTTTTCAATTTAGGAAACCTATATAGTCGACTAGTTGGGGGAGTTGCATGTTCATGAAATAGTATAGTTACATGGTGTGATGAGAACCATAATTTCAGATTGTGATATGTGTTTCACCTCATGCTTCTGGAAGGGACTACAATTGGCACTTGGTACCTAGGTGTTTCTGAGTATGGATTACCACCCATAGACCGATGGGTAGTCAAAGCATACAATTTAGGTATTAGAAGACATGTTGAGAGCATGTGTTTTGGATTTAAGTGGATCATGGGAAAATCACTTGTCACTTGTTGATGTTTCTTATAAAAATAGTTTTTAGGCTATAGTTTAGATGGCACATTTTGAGGAACTCTATAGGAGATCGTGTAGATCACCATTATGTTGGTAAGAGGATGGAGAGTCTGAGCTATTAGGGAAAATTCTTGTTCAGGATATGTTAGAGAATGTTCATTTGAATCAAAAGTGTATGGAAATAGCTCAGAGTAGGTTGAAGTCATATGCAGATCGGTATCATAGACCTCTTGAGTTTATGGCGGGTGAGAGTGTGTTTCCATGGGTGTCGTCAATATTGGGTCACCATTAGATTCAGAAACAGGTAAAGTTGGCACCTAGTTATGTGGGTCCATTTGAGATTGTAGAGAGGATCATACTGGTGGCTTACTGATTGGCTCTCCCACAATGGAATAGTGGGATTCATGGTGTTTTCCATGTTTCACAACTTCGATAGTATCAACCAGACCCATCTCATGTGATATATTCCATGGATGTCGAGCTTGAGGCGGATGCGTCCTTTGTAGAGCACCCAATACATATTGTGGATCATAGCGAGAAATTTTTGCTGGGTAAGGTTGTGCCCCTGGTTTGTGTTCTATGGAAATATGGAAATGTTCAAGGGAAAAATTGGGAATGGGAATTTGACATATGATTCTAGTGGCCCAATCTATATTCATTAAAAAATCAATGATGCTTAGGAAGAGAAGCTCGAGGATGAGCCATTATAAGGCGGACAGGTTGTAAGATCCTGTAATTATCTGTAAGGTATGTTTTACATACGTCTTAGTTTAAGCCCTTATTTTGTCCAATTAATTTCTTTACAAAGTACTTAAAGAGGATCGGAGGTGTTTCAGGGATTTGGTACATAAAAAATGGGGAAAATGAGTTTTCTGAGCTAGTCGCACGGTCTGTGCACGACTAGTTCTAACCATGCGGGTAGCCCAGATAAATAGTGCATGAGGAAAATTTTCGGATAGTAGCCTTCGCACCGTTTGGGAAACCGTGCAGGTAAACTATGCGAGGGGGCTATTTGGGATAGAAGAAGCTATATAATTTTCACATGATTTGGTAAAACGTGCGGGTAAACTGCGCGTGGGGAACTTTGTGATAGAAGCATTTTCACGGTTTGTGCACGGTTTGGGAAACCGTGCGGGAAACTGTGCGGCCCAAAAACCTTTAAAAAATTACAAAAAATTACACTTCGGGATTTTATAACCCACTCAGGATTTTCCTCCCCATGCTCCCTTAAATCCCTAAGAATGAACCAAAGGGTCCATGAGATCCCAAGGATTAATCTCATTTGATTATAAGTCGTTTAGAGCACCGTCAGTTGCAGATTGAAGATACGGGTAAGGATAATCTTCCTCTTGCATTTCTTTTTTGTTTAGGGTTTATATTTATTTTCCCTCTCTATATGAAGATCTCACACCCTATTTTTTAGGTGGGTTTTAGGGTGAATAATCAAGGGTTTATTTAATTGAGACCTAAGTCTTTGGTTGGGAGTGTGTTTACCAACAGATTTAAGGTAGGTGGCCTATAAGTTATATCCCTTGGGTTTTGTGTAGATTTGTGAATGTAGAGTTTTGTTCTTGCTCTCTTTTGATGAGTTCTTGGTGATTGTGACTTAAGATGGGTTAAAGAGTGTCTAAATGATTAAATTGACCCCTCTTGATCCCCATGTGATGCAAGTCGGATGACTTGACGAATTAGGGACAACCGTGGGGAGTGTCGATATTTTCCAAACATATATTTAGCTAAGTAGTGTAAGATAGTTGTGCAAGATTGTAGAACCCTTGATGAATATGTTAAGATGCTTAAATTTATTGGTGGGAATTTCTAGGTGACTAGCTTAAAATTTAATATGATTAGTGACATGGGCATGGGAAATGGGAAATGGGGATAAAGGGGTTATGTAATTAAAAATGATGAATGTGTTAATGGATTGGCACAATAATGTTATTTTACCATTTATTGAGATTCTTGTGATGTTGTAAATGATGTTGGATATGATGTTGTGATATGAGGATTTTTGGTGAATGATAAATAAGAATGTGCACATGGATTTTCTTAGTGGGGTATTGACTTGTGGTTCTACGCCCATGGGTTGAGTTTGACCGAGGTTCTAGCTCCTCCCCTTAATGCACGAGTTAGGGAACGGGACAAAATTATATTCCCCTAACGGTTGAATTCTACCTAGACTAAGGCTTCGAGGTGAGGATATTGGGAATTGTTGTGATATTATGCCTAGTGAGATATGACTTGTTTAATTCTCACATGTTGAAAACGTTGATCATTTCTAATCCATTGAACACACTAAGAGGTGACCTGATAAATGAATCATCTTAGTAATAAACATGGGTCAGGTAGTAGGTTAATTTAAAAGAATATAAGTAAAGAGAGCCTATTGAACTATTTACCTTAACTTGGAATTATTTATCATTTTCAGGCATTATCTGCCTTGATGGAAATTTTTTAGACACCATTGGTGGTGGCCTACTAAGTTATACTCACACCCTGCTCAGGCCGCCATTGGGTACATGAGCAGATTTCATGCTTGCAGGTCAGGACAAGGGAAAGTGACCTACTCTAGGGAGATGATTTTTACATGAGAAATGTTTGGGTTAGGTTCCATACTTGGATTCCTAACCATTTTGTGGATTCTACCATTTTCATTCTTTTGGGTTTTGATCACTTGACACTGTAGCATGAGATGTCATATTTATCGTTGTTACGATTGTACCCAATTTTGGGATTTGATTATTATGCATGTTATGGATTATTCTCTTATTTTTCCACTATTTTAGTTATTATCTAATCTGAATTACATCAGTATTGAGGGTATAGTATCCCCAGAAGACCATTTGGAACCTCGCTGCTATTCGGAAACTTATATTGTATGGGGAGGCTCACTTGATGTCATGTAACTACCCGGTTCGGAGCACCAGGTTAGTGGATGCTGGGTTGGGGACGTTACAATGTCACTGCATCTATATACCCATTCTTGAGGCATGTGTTTTCATTCTATTTGTTCCCAAATATATAAAATGAAATCAATTTTGTTTTAAAATATAACCATAAACATTTCAAAAAATAATTACAACTTTTCTTAATTTATTTTTTATCTTAAAATTAAAATTTCATTTTTAATTAAATTAACTATATTCTAGTCATATGAAATATAATATATTTATAGAAGGGTAATAATTAATCAGTTGAGAAATTTTTTCATTATAGAGTCCCAAAATCGATCTTTCTGCATATGGTCAATGCTCCTTTAATCAAGATATAAAATTCCAATTTTATAGTGTCACTGTATGTCCATATAACTCCTAAGCTTCTTAGTATTTTGAATAAATATGTAATTATTATCATCTAATTAAAATCACTATATTTTTCCATGTTGACAAGTGAAATTTTTGGTATACATTTAATCTAGTATCTACTAAATATAGGTTTTATACTATCTAATGAATTAGAAGACTCTTCTATAAGAGTATCAATTTAAGTGAATCAAATAATTTTTTAAAAAATTCATTTTATAAAGTAATTTAATTTTCATAGATATATTATTTTGAAAAAATATATACAAATACCTTAGAAAATTTTTCTTTTCCTTTATACCCATAATTTAAATTGATGAATGTAATGAAATTTTTTCTACCTATATTTTTTATAATTAAAGGATTTCTAGATGTAAATAATTATTTTAATTTATAAAAATAAAATTATATCCATCTGAAGATGATGAATACAAAGAAAAGGTCATAGAAATGTAATGGTGTTGGGCTTATTCAATCATAAAAAGTTAAACTAAAACTAATGAATATAAAAAATTATATAAAATAAAATAAATTATTGACAGTTATAAATTTAAATTTCTAGGCTAAAAAATAATTCCAATTCATGTGTATGTTTCCCAATAAATTAATGATGTCATTATTTTTAAACAAAAACATATGTAACAAAAAATAATTATAATAAAAAATATTACAAAAATGACAGAAATAATCAACATCTATGGATTTAAATATCGAAGTTAAAAAATAGAATGTTTACATGTGTAAGTTTAAAAAAATAAAAAATAGATATTTAATGGAATAATTAAGACTGTAGTGGATTATTTTCCAATATCAATTCTATGTAGTCATTTTTTTATGGCATAGAATACATCATCATACTCACTCTTATCCTCAACTAATGATTTAATAGATAAAGAAACCTCACATAATTCTATGAAATCATAAATATCCTCATCACCTAATTGAATTTATTTCTCTTTCAAAATGATAGACTAGAGACAATCCGATGGCATGATAACATAAAACACCAACATTTTATGTCTTGACATGATAAAAGGTTCCATTTTAAAACTATATCTTTTAAAATAAGAATGTGTATATATATAATTGTTATATTTCACACCATTGTTACTATCAACCCAGTTACAAATAAACACAAGTTCTTGAAATTTAATAAAATCAATTTCCCTTATTTTATCCTAAACTCAAAAATATGTTCTTGATGAAAAAAACTAGTCTTTTTCCTTTTCACTAGAAAAATGAATTTCTTTAGTGACAACCATCACTCCACTATTTTGAAAAGTACTAATGTTGTCTATATATTTTTTGTAAAATGTGTCACCATTAATGTCAAAACTAGACCATGTGATTACATTAATAAATTGTACTATTTTTAACCATTTCAATACTTACAATTAATATGAATTAGTGTCAACTTTCTCCTTAAACCATGAAAAAAATATATATTTTTACGCATTCGTCATACACTTTTATTTTCTTTTAAAATGTCACACCTTCAATTAAAATGATATACATGGTTTAACTTCATCTATGTTGTTCAAAATGTATTACTATGTATAAATCACAACAACATGCCCTATTATCATTACTTTTAAGTTAAATATCCTCATAACATCACCATTTACAGTAAAATGATAAGATATAGGGATACCAACATACTCCGCTTCATATAAATATTAATCATAAAACTTAGTCACCTCCAATGAAATATATTTTTAAACAATTAAGGACTATGGTAAATGTATAATTTTAACATATACCATTGAAATTTTTATATATCATTCAAAAGGATACATCCAATGTAAATATAAATGATCACATTTCCATATCTTTCGCACAAAATGAGTCATCAGATGAACTATTATATCAAAAAATGATAGTGGAAAATAAATTTCCAATTGAAAAATTATGAGGAAGACATTATTATCAAATGAATTTAACAAATTTAGGTCCTTGAATTTGTTGGAAATGGAATTGAAAAAGAAACACTACTTGATAAAATACTTCCTAAAAAGCATTTTCAAAATTCCATGTAGTGTGACTACCAATAGATTTTACATCAATAACTGATATTTGTGATATTTAATGGATGTTAAATTCAAATACTTCAATGAAACCAAATTTTAAACATTTAAAGAAAACCCATTATGTATAGTAATACACTTAAAACATTGATATAAATTTATCTTTTCACTATTTCTTAATATGTGACAATAACAAGATAAATATGAACTTTTTTATAGTAACAGTTAACTCCAAACTCATCCCATATATAATAAGTGTAATATGTTATTTAATCCATATTATATCTTTACTTTTATACGCAAAAAGTTTCAAATTAAACTATAAAATTTGTTTTTATCAACATACATAACATCAATGTTATTTTTTACCTCAAACAATAAACAATAAGTTAAATCATATAAGATTTATCATTTCTTACAAGTATTGTTTTGATGACCTAGACATTATATCTTACTAAATGTGGCATCTATTATTTTCACCTTTTTATAATATTCATTCATTAACAAAGTTTATTATGGAAATCCATACTCTTATAAACCACTAAATTCATTTTTTTAATCTTCGATAAGAGAAATCCATTAGAAATAAAATATATGATGAATCATGTATGTTATGTTTATCCTATTCTACAATAGGTTATATGAAATACCTTTTTCAAAAATTGGATAATTTTTATGTCCTTTAACACCATATCCAAATATGCTTCCATATGAAGGAAAGTTATTTATAGTGAACATTACCATTTCATGAAAAATAAAATAATATTTATTATATGAATCAAATAATTTAACACCTAACTCCCCTATTAATTTAAAAACAATAATCATTGGTGACATATAAACATAAATACAATTTCTAGGTTATTTTACTCATGATATAACCAATATCATTATAACATATTTTCTCTTTATAAAAATATATTTCGACGTGTTGTAAACTACTAATATAATATGCCTGGAAATATGATGTATTCTGAGGATATTATATGGATTCATTACATATGTGCACAATCTCATTATAAAATATCTAAATTCATTTTCAAAATCAGAAAATTATTGATAAAATCTCTTCCATTTTGAGGAGTCATTAGGGTGACATAAGTTTCTATAAAAAATTTGATCATCAACATTTCATATTATTCTCTTTGCATTAATTATATTTTCAAATAAAAACTTTATCAAATTACCTTATCATGATGTTTGGTGTCTATCCTTGAGAACGAATCATAGTTGGATCACCATCCATTTTATATCATTGTGTCCCAAATTTAGGATACTTTAATAAATATTTATATTTATTATTATAGGGAAAATAATAAATTGAAAAAAAATTTATTTTCATATATTATAGTCCCATTAGAGTTTTTATTTTTTGACATAATTAGAATATGTAAGCCCATTATTTTCTATAAGTAGTATTTTAAATTTTCTAAGTGATTTTGTGAAACATTTTTCACTCAATCCATTTATTTCTTTTAACTTAACCAATATCAACACTGTTGATTGCACTGTAAATTTATTACTACTTAGATAGAGTTATTTTTTAGTATCTTTATACAATCATTCAATAGTTTCTATTTTTTCAATGGTCTCGATGCCCATATCATAAATTAATTCATCAACAAAATCCTTCATCTCACATTGAATATCAATGTCAATATAATATCTTAACTTCTCTTTAATTTTACCATTCTAGGTCTTCTTTTTATAACTATGATTAAATCCATAGAAAATAAGGTGGTATTTTATTTTTAAAGAACTCAACTTTCTCATATTCCAAAATTTAATACATGGATAGGAAAACATGTTTCTATTTTCAAGATTTTATTTGTAAAATTACAATAAAAAATCACAGAACCCTTTCTTACATTCATAATTGGTTCATAATGAATATATCAAATAATTATACATTAATTAATTATAAAAAATACAAATTATAAATATTTTAAAACATATAAGTATCTTTACATATATATTAGCAAATAAATTTAAAATATATAAACATATTTTCATGACCCCCTCCCTCCAAGGGTACCCATCCCTGGATGGAAATGAAGGAAGATAAATAATGACCCATGAGTCCCACCTCCAATAAGACTTAGGAAAGAGACTTGCACTAAATGTATAAAAATCACTCATATTGGAGGAATTACCCTCTCTATAATATATAATAGGGATAATGGATAATTAACCACTGAGAAACTCCGACACATAGTATAAAGATAAAACTAAACTACCCCACAATGCATGAATAATGTTAAAAAATATAAATAAAAGTCTCCAAGTTAATACCAAAATGTTGTTCTATGGTAGTGACTCAAAAACAGCTCCAAAACTTGAGTTAGTAGTGTCCAACTCAGTCCTTGAAGTTCTCCAAGAAACCTGAAAATAGTTTATTTACATCGGCTGAGAGAAACATATATACTTAGTAGGATTGTACCCAAGGTATCAAGTGCACTGGTGAAAATAGAATAATAATGTTCCGGTGAACAAACATAACCAAAATGAACCTAAATTTTTCAATTAACCAATCCCAGCCTCCTTATGACATTATCACAAAATCATTCATCCAATATAGTAACATTGTTTGAAAATAACATAAAGCATTGGAACTTTGTAACCACTTCCAAACATATTTTTATCACTCACACCCCAATATCAAACATATTTTTCTCCCATCCCTTCCATACATATTAGGTCACATAACTAGTAATATCTTATGTGGGTAAATATACATTGTTACCTACCTCATGGTCACAAGTTTGAGTATCTAGTACTAGCACTCTTCATCATTGCATCACACCCTCATTGCATCACATCAAAAACACATTACATTACCAGGTTAGTAGGGTATCATGGACATGAAGAACATAAAACCAATGCCCTCCTATTAACATGCATAACCCCATCATATATCATATCTTCATCACCATTGGGTAATATCCAACACTAACCCATATCATCAATGGGTAATCTACAATAAAAACAATTATCATCACTATGTAATCACCAACACCAGCATGTATCATTTTTTCTACCAAAGTAATAGTGGGGAAGAATGGGTATCCATTCATCCATATGACCACCAACCTGGATGTGCGGTAAAACACCTAGAAACCAAAACATTTTAGTATTGGAAGGGTTATCCAACAATTGTCAGGTGTATATATAAATAGCATAAAATTCATGGAATATACTTTTCACACAATACCCAACTTATGGGTTTAAATCAACTACGCTAGACTACCCTAAAACACCACCATTACACCAGATGACATCTATTACAACCTTAACCACCACTAAATGCATCACATAAAAAACATGCATAACCACACAATTCCACTTTCAATTATAAGCTCCACCATGTTATAAATTTTAACAAGTTTCAACTAACTCCCATTTAATAATACATTCATTAAAATTTACACAAAACATTAATTAATCATTCAATAAATTTAATTTAATTATCACACATCAATTATAGACCATTCTTATTCATTTATCAGCCCTTGATTTTTCATTTCCATTGTTGAAATTTATTCACAAGATAACCATGACACTAATTCAACCACAACCCATATAAAAACTCTCCCATATAACATCTACCATAACTATAAAACTACATTATCCAAGAAATATCAACATAAAAACTACATGTCTCAACAAATGCATATCACAACCACTGTATGCCATGACCACCACACATCACCACCCCCATACATCAAAACCAACACACAACACCACCATCACAAAACTGCCCACATTGTGTCCTATGATAACAAACAAATTCATCACATCCTGACACTTTCCACACCAAATTAAGTCACTGTATTCACTACACAATAACTCACCTCCTACAAGGAAACACAACAAGAATAACCACACACACCACTAAAACTCATCTTCCAAAATTTTAAATTCATAAAGGGTTTTATTTACTTTACTTCATGACTTAGCATGGATATTTCCAAAAAACAATTCCATATTTCCATTGGAAACCAATTCGTTTTCTAGATATATGTGATTAGCCAATTCATTTATGGTGATAATAAGAAACCACATAATGAGGGTCACACAAACATATCGGCAATAGACCAAGAAAGACACCCAACGACCTTGATTTTAGGAAAAGTAAACATGAATGTATAATATAGTAGACAATAACTTTAAAATTAGTAAATCATGTGATTTCTCCCCATTCCCATTAATTTTGTTAACCCAATTCCCTATCATCACTAATCTGACCCTTAATATCACCCTATAGAAAGGAAAAAATCTATAAATACCTTCATATGTATATAAATAGGGTGAGGACGAGGATTCACTACCTCAAAGGATATTTTCAAATTTTTGTGCACAATATGTCAAAGTAGAAACAACCAGAATACTACATCCTCATAAGGAAACCTCAAATCAACCTAAACCATAACAACGAATCATTAAAAAGACAACCCAAACACTCCCAAACTAGAACACCACCACCACAAATAATTCCTAAATAAAATTCAAAAAAAAGATGGAGAAAATAAAATTTACTCATTGTGGACTTCCAAATTCCAACCTTTGGAATCTAAGGAACAATGTAAGAGGAATGGGGTTGAATGATCCTAAACAAATTCCAAACATTCTCCTAAGGTATGATGGAAATGAGAGATAAATAAAATAATTCTGGCCATCCGAAGAATTTATAGACAATATAGACCTCATCACATTAATGGTGTGAAACAAATATTCACATAATGAGTTCTTATGAGGCCTTCCAATTTAATATGTGAAACATATTTAGGCCATGAACTCCTCAAACTCAAATCCCAATGAACATCCACCAAATTTCAACCTCAAATTAATTCACGTCATGATTCACATGGGAAAATACCTTTAATCTAAACTTAAATATGTGAATCACCATCCTCCAATCCATGAATATCATCTCGTATTATAAACACATTTTCACATCCTAAAGAACCTTTATCTGTATAATTGCAGCACCGAACTCCATTGATCACTGCTCGAGCCTCTATCGAACACCTCCAACTCCCAAACCAGTAATGTAACTAGTAGGGAAGGTATAGAAAACTACATCATATACCTATAAAATTATTCTCATACACAATAGTCGAATCCAAATACAAAAGAAAAAAAGGAAGGTTCCAAAAAAATTCCTGAGAGATATCTCTAAGGGAGCTTATAACACTCCAAATACTACCTCCATCCAAACACATTAATCTAAGATAAAAATTCCAAAAATCACCCCACACAACCACATAACCATCCTCCACCAAAAACAAAACCAAGCATTCTCACAATAATAAAAAGATACCTCTTTCCAATTTAACCACTCACACAACACTTGAGGAATCTATAGTACCCAAGAAAACAAAAACCTCAACCATCACACAACACTGGCCTAAGAAAAAAAACATGGAACCTTTTACCTCCATATCAAGATATTTCCCACTTTGGGTGGTGCTGAATCGACCACACAATTTAAAACGTGTCATAAATATAAAGTTTCTTGATTAGAAATTGGTTTTCCCCTTCTTCATGTACTTGAATCCTTAACAAAACCCATCAAAAAGGGAAAAAGGGACATCACATAAATTATCAAGGTTCTAATGTCACATCATCAAGGGAAAATGAAATAAAAAAACTCAAAAAAATATGGGTACAAGGAAATGATTTGCATTTTATGCTCCCAAGTACTCTCCTCTCTGACACTGTGCATCCATATCACACAAATAAAGGGGATAATTCATCCATTTAGAACTTTATATTTATGATATATAATATCTTATAGTCTCACCATGAATGTCACATCATACTAGATATCTAACTCTCCACATTCAATGACCTAGGAGTCATCATTATGATATTTATTAAGCCAAAACACATGGAAGTCATCATGAATACTACCTAACTGTGGAGGGAGTGAAAACTGATATTCCACCACACCAACATTCCCCAATATCTCAAAAGGACCAATTATAAATGGAGAAATATAACTCCTGATGTGAAACCTCTACTACCCAATCTAAGAAACACCCTCAAGAACATATGTTATTTAACATCAAACTCTTGGGGACTCTTCCTATGATCATCATAGGAATTATAATGATCTTGTTCCACCCCCATCTACTATCATACTATATAGATATTCTTCATAATGTATACTTACACATCAGTACCAAGAATAACTAACCCCCAATATATTTCTAGCTCAATGAAAAACTAAATAGCCACCCATAAAATGCCTCAAATGGATCCATTCCAATGGAAAAGTGGTAGATATGTTTTATAATAAAAAACAACCTAAGGAAGGTGATTTTACCAAGAACCTCCAAATTACAAGACACAAGTTCACAAACTATCCTATATCATCTATATTATTTTATTCATATTACCATATCTTTATGGTTATAAAGTTGTGCTAAGGTGTAACTAGGAGCAGAAATAATGATGCATTCCCCCGCAGACTCATTAGGTAAAACATGGATCTAAATAATAGATAATTCTCTTTTATACCATATTAATACTATCCACATAATCTATATAACTCCTCACCGAAACAACCTCAATACTCAATTCAAATATTGATATAAAATGATCCAAATTCATCTGTCGGTCCACAATAAATGAAAATGAATCACATGGTCCCTGAGATTGGGGTCAATATGTGATAAAATCCATCAATATGTGCTCCAATTTCCACTGATGGATAGCCAAGAGATAAAAAACAACTATGTAAATGTTTTTAATCTCTCACCTGAAGATAAGCTTGGCACTTCACCACAAATTTTCCACCAACAATTTCATCACAGGCCACCAAAGATACCTCCTCAATCCATGATACATATAAGTCACACCAAGGTGCACCTCTATGGGTGAGATATGAAAATCATGATGAATTCTATCATGAATTTATAACCAAACAAAAGACATCCCCTAAAATATCCCTTGGCTCATACTATCCTTTTACCATCCCACTAGAGCATCACTATAGACAACATGATCTCACATCACATTTTCCTTCAACACTCCCCATTGAGAATCCAACACCTACTATATTATGGAATAATCCATGGTAACATGATAAATATAACCGCATGAACTACTTTCCATCACATCAAGATGCATAACTATAAGATACTCTATCACATTCCAAATATCTAAAGTTTCCCAAACCACACCTACTTGGGTCTTCTGAATCAGTGCATCAGTAGAAACATTACCCATTTTCAGGGGTGTAGGTGATCTCAAAATCGTAACCCTAGGGAAACTCTATCCACCTATACTAGTGTATATTTAAATCCAGCTGAGAGAATAACTATTCTATGATATTTTAGTTAATTAAAGTAACAAATAGATCACTGATGAGGTAATGTCACCATAGGTTCAATAGGAACACAACTTCTTCCAACTTCAGATCATTAGTGACATAGTTATTCTCATGTGTATATAACTTCCTAGACCATAAGAGATAATATACCTCTTTTATAACAATATTTATCCAAATAACATGTAGTATACACAAAAGAAAACCTAAAACACCACACCCTCCTTAGGAAAATAAATCACTGATAATATTCTCCTTCTAGAAACCAAATGTTTTCTAACACTAATAGTACAAATAATAACATGCTTCTTTCTGGTAATTTCTATCAGTGGGGACTCAATCCAATATAAAGCAGAAAAAACCATTGGTAATAGCCTTTAAGTTAAATGAAATTATAAACCTATTACACATTATTCGGTGCTTCCCAAGAAAAAACCACATTAACCTTCGAGGGGTCTATGGCCACAACCTAAAAACACACCACATGCCAAAGGAAATACACTTCTCGTATGCAGGACATACACATGGATATATTTTCCTATAGTTCTTAGTGTTGAAGTTCATAAATGTTAGATATTATATGATCATCATTATTATCCTATGACTTAATGTAGGTCATAATATCATTGATGAAAATGATAACAAAATTCTCTAGGAACTCAAGAAATATAGAGTTCATAATTACCATGAACATAACTGGTCTATTCTTGACCCCAAATACATTGACTATGAACTCGAAGTGTCTATATCTACACCCAAATGTAAACTTCATGATATCATTATCTTTCACCCTCATATAGTGATATCCTAAAAATGATCCTAAAAAACAAACTAGTTTCCTTCAGTTGGTTTAATAGTTTGTCAATCCACAGGAGGGGGTAATAGTTCTTGACTGACACCTAATTTATCCATTGGAAATTTACACAAAACCCCATACTACCATCCTTATTCTTACTGAAAAACACTATATCACCATTAATACATACACTAGGTCTGATGAAACCCCTATACATCGAATCATCAACCTGAAATCTCAACTCTCATAGCTCTATTGGCATTATTTGATAGGGTTCCACCAAAATCATAGATATGTTCAATTGAATCACTATCCTAAATTCAACATCTCATCGAGGGGTTAGTTTTATAACCTCATTTAGAAAAACATCCAAAAATTCATCCATAACCCATGAATATCCTCTACCTGAGTTTCCACTAATATCACCATCAACTAGGAAAAAATAGGCCCCACTTTCATTCCACCCATTAGATAACTCTTATCTATAAAGAAAAAACCTCATTGACCCTCCACATTATAAAATGAAACTCCCATGTTGAAATAGTTGATTAATTTACACACAATATAAAACCAATCCATTCTAAGTATACAATCATATGGTTTTATCTATAGTAAAAGAAAATATTTAACTCAAAGGTGTTTCCCCATCCCTTGTGTACATCACTATCACACAGTAAGCCAAGTATCCTAACCTCCAACCATTGTAGGTAACACCAAGGGAATTGGAAGACTCTATAAATTAATTTCGATGGTATGGACTAGAGTAAAATAAAAAAATTAGTGTGATAATCCTGAATCAAATAGGTTAAAAAAGAGTAGATGATAAAGTAATCATACCTTGGGAAACCTAGGGATCTACTAGAATTGTTGCATCTATCACATACCTATGAATATGACCAACTAATCTACCATTATGTTATCATCCTCCATGAAAAAAAAATCCTAGATCTTTGAGTATGAGTACAATCACAAGGGTACTCTTTACGAACTCCATCTTCATTTGGCTACTGAACAAGTTTCAGTTGTCATTGTTGCTGAAACTACCTCATATGAAACTATTGATACTATTAGAAAGGGTCCTATCTAAGACTGGCCTCCCTGAGTGGTTAGTTATAAATATTGGTAGAGGCCTTCTCCCCTAAAAATAGTATGAAAGAAGGTATCCATTATAAGTTTATTGAAAATCACTGGTCCTAAAAGGAAGTGGAGGGATCTACAATGGTCAGTTCCCCACTATTTGGAACCCTTAATGGATAGACATATGTGGAAAACTTTCTAAAGGTCACACCCTCAGGTAAAAATTCAAGCTAATATCTAGAGGTCCACCTCCGAGAGAAGTCATATTCTTGGTGACCTCAACCATCCTCTACATCTCTAAAGATATTGAAAGTGTAAACGAGGTGACTACATACCTGATCATTGTAAAAATATCTTCTTACAGATTATATTCTCTAGACTCATCATTTGGGAAAACATAAATAATAAAGTTTAAGAGTCCCTTGAATTTGATCCCAAGCACCCACACACTCAAAAACCCCTACAAAAGATAGATAAACTCCTATATATTTTTCTCCTTCATCTTTGATGATAGGAATTACAAACAAAAATCCTTCTAGTAGTACGACCATAAAACATATTACTTTTTACAGTCACCAACATAAAGTCTCCAACACTAATACATAGTTCGCACATAACACTAACTACAAAAGGAATCCCAAACTCAGCCCAAGCTCAAATCATGAGGAAAACAATCTTGATCTCCTCCAACTTTTGATTCACCTATAGATCTGATACACTCCCCTCATACATTCCCAAACCCTTCCACTGAAAGGTATGCATAAACCTATAGTATTCCACATAGTCCATTCATGAGATCATGGGGAACCTAACGTCCCATGTCCTAACTGGTCTCTATGGCCTATATCACACACTATGATCAACCAACGTCATTTCCCTACCAACCCATAATATATGGACATTCCCTAACTCAAAAAATCAAACTATCTCTCAAAAAAATCTTTGATACCACTCTGTAATGACCCCCTTCCTCAAAAGGTACCCCTCTTGAGCTGTTAATAAAGGAATAGAGATAATGACCCCAAAGTCCTACCCCCATTAAGCCTTGAGTTAGTGACTAGAACAGTCCCTGATGTCCTCTTGAAATAATGAAAATTAGATTATATATAGGGGCATAACATGTACACCTAGTAGGATCATACCTACGGTCTCAAGTGTACATGTGAAAAGATCATACTAATGTGCCCGTGAAAAAAATATAAAAACCAACATGAACCTAAACTGGAAAACTAACTAATCCCAACCTCACCATGGCACACTCACCATATCATGAATCCAATATAGTAATGTGGTATTAAAATAATAGAAAGAAAAGGTGCCCTACAACTACTTCCCCCCATGATTTCCACTCTCATTCCCCAACATTAAAAAACTTAGACACTCATCCCTTTCATACATATCATATCCCCAAACTAGTCATCTATGATGTAGGTCAGGATATTTCCATACCTACCCAACCCTCACAAGGTCTAGCATCTAGTGCTAACAAAAGTCATCATCACATCACATCCTTAATGAATCACATCATAACCACATCAAACAACTAGGGAAATAGGGTATCATGAACATGAATGAAACCAACCCCATTCCCTCTACATGCCATGCATGACCCCGAAAACATATCACGTACTCATCACCGTGGGATAATCTCACACACTAACCCATGTCATCAATAGTTAATATCTAATAGTAACCTGTATCATTACTATGATATATCAAAAACTCACTCATGTCATCCCTGATGCTGAAGGAAGAGTGGGGAAGAGGGGGTATCTAGCCATTCATATCACCACCAACCTGGATGTCAAGGAAAAACGTAGAAAAAAAATCATTTGGGTGTTGGTAAGGTTTTCTATGATATGTGGGGTGTGTAGAGAAATAACATAAAACACATGATAGATAGATAGAAGACAATTCAAAACCTATGGGTTCACATAAACTTCACTAGCATACATAATAATACAAACATTATACCACATGAAATATTTCACAACTACCACAACAAATTAATGCATCACACCACAAAACTACTACACATAACTACACAATTCCACTTCCAATTTTAGATTCCGCTATTTTCTATATTGTAATACTTTTTCACTAACTTCCATTTACTAAGACATTCATTCACATTTAATCAGAAATTTCTTTAATCATTCAATTAATTTAATCCATTAATCACACATCAATTTTGTTCCATTTTTATTAATTTACTAACCAATTATTTTTAATTTTTAAAATTATATTTTATTTCATTGATAACAGTTAACTAATACAATAACCCCACACATAACAACTCACCCATATCAATCAAACATCGCCACAACACCACTTCATCCAAGTTATCTAAAAAAACCACACATCTCAACCACCACACATCATAACCACTACAACACACCATCATCACAAATCAAAACCATCATACATAATTCCCATCACATAACCAGCCACATCACATCACATTCCATCCAACTATCAGATCAATGTCTCACACTGTCTATACCCAATCTGGTCATTACCGTCACAACACACCATCCCAACTCACACTAGGGTCTCACAACCATATCAACTACAATACAATCAAGGCTCCAAATATCCATCTTTTTTTGGAAATGGTAACAATCATGAATAATAGCATCATAAATAAAATCAAAAGCATTAAAACATGCAATTTCTCCAAATTTTATAAAATTTTAGTTAATAAAATTCATTATTTTCATTAATCTAACCCTTAATAGATATGTAATGTAATGATTAATCATGAAATCCCCACACATTCACAAAAATAGGGAGAGAAATAAGATCCCCTTCCCTAGAGAGGATTTTTTAATTGCCGCACAAAATAAGGAAAAGGAGAGACAACTATAGGACCACAACAACATAAGGAAACATTCAATCAACCTAAACCATACTAAGGGATCATCAAAAAATCATACCCCGTACAAAGTAGAAATAAAATGAAAATGAGAATTCCAAAATAGAAATAGAATAAAACAAATTAGAAAATGGAATTTAATCACCATGGATTAAAAAATACAATCCTTTGGTAGCAAGGATCAAAGTAGGAGGAAATGGGATTAAAGATCGTCAAAAAATGCATAGTGTTTTCTCATGGTTCAAGAGAAATTAGAGAGAAATAAAATAATTTAGCAGAGCCCTAGAATTTAGAGACAAGATGCACCTTGGATCATTTATGGCACAAAACACATACTCAAATCATAAATTTTCATGTGGCCCTCCAAACTAGGATGTGAAACATATTCAAGCCATGAACTCTGAAAACTCAAAATGTGATGAATATCCTCTAATTTTAATGACAACACAATATCTAATTAGAATACATCGTGAATTACCCTTTCATTTCATGAGTCTTTTAGTCACAGAACCCTCATCTAACCTTCAAGACATGAATCACTAGCCTCTAATCCATGGACATCAACTCACATCATGAACACATCTTCACATCATGAACTACCTATTATAGCTAAATTGAAGCTCTAAACTCCATAGAACCTTGCTCGAGCCTCACCTAAACTCCTCCAACTCCCAAACAAGAAAAGTAACAATTTGAGATGGCCCAGATCCATAAACATATAAATTTGAAATGAAGGTAAATTTAGAACATTATGATAGAAATTATATACAAACATATAAAAATTAGATATAGAAATATATAATAAAAACCCATAATAAACTAACCATTTATTTCGAAATATTTAATAAAAATAATAATTTTCACAAAGTAAATATTAAAATATTAAAATAAATTAATAGAATATAATAAATTTAAAAACAATTTATTCATAAATATATAATAAAAAATAACCATTTAATCATTTATTCACAAAAATTCAATAATAAAAACACTTATACAGTATAAAAATTAATACAATAAAAAATATAATATAAATAATAAATGAATACCATAATTTCAACAACAATAAATAAAGAAATAAAATTTTAAAATAACATTTAATAAATATTCTAACTGAAGAATTCAAATATTTAAAAAAAAAAATTATTGATGTAAACTATATATCTATAATGAAAATAGGAAAAATAATATGAAAGAACTTCATATTACACGTAATTAAGTTAGAGTGTGATAAAAAAAAATTAATACCATAACAATGGGGTTTGGATATCAGTTATACGAATAACTAATAGCCTCACTCTTGAGGATATATACTTTTAATTCTTTAATATTTTATCTTATATAATCTAATAACTTATCAACACACCAAAATCCAATGACATCATCAAAACTACCCTCCATTTGATGAACTTCTAGAATCCAATATGAAACTTTTCATCAATAGGGGTTTAAAACTGGTTATACTAATAACTGATGTTAAATATATAAACATTGGGGTTCTTATATTTTTTATTAACAACCAACATTAAATCATATAAATGAAATAAATTTTTTATTCTACTATCCCAGTCATTGAGCTCTCATGGTTTCAAATTATACAACTACTCTTTTTCTTCCTCTTCAAATGGGAATGGGGAATCCCACAATGTCACTTTATCTTCTACAACTCCTCTAGGATTGAGTGTTTAGAAAACCAAAAAAACATTAATGTTATTATTAGGGTTCTCACCTATATGACCAGATAATATATGAATCAATTAGAATAAATTATTTTTCAATTAAAAGTCAGTTTACAAGGAAGGAAGGGAAATTTGAGTGTTTTGACTAATTAAGTGAGGTGAAAAAATATCTCTTAAGGTATGATTAGTATTTAATACTACTTTTGAAGGATTTTAGTGAATACATAATGTTTCACTAATATATGACAAGGAAATTTTCTCAAAATCAATATGTAAATTTAGTAATCTAATTCTTTTGAGAAGAGTTCTCTCAATCTCTAGGTTAATAGAGAAATATTTTTCTATATTTGATATAGTCACACAATTTAAAAGTAATTATTTTACTACTACATCCATAGAAATAGTTCCATGTTTTTGATATACTTTTACTAGTTGTGAATAAATATTATTAAATCTCTATGTTGTTATAAGTATAATACAGTGGAAGCCTCAGGTTGTTTCTTGATAGGGGTGAAAAAACTCATTTGTCATAATTATTTTAAAGGGGTTGGATTTGAGTGAATTTGGTTTTTTTAGAGAACATAAAATCAATTAAAAAAAGTGATTAAAATCAAGATAATGAAAGGTATTGAGTTTAACTTTAGATTTATAGTTGTAATTTTATCATTGTATTAAAAATGATTTCGTATTCTACTTATTAATTACTTAATGATAGAATCCCCAATCATTCTATCAGTCATACCTGGTTAAGTAAATGGTAAAGATTAATATAATAGAAATAACTACTCAATCCTACTTCTTATTTTTATGAAAAGGTATCAATGAAAAAAAAATAGTGAATTATCCCAAAACTTCATAGTTAATACTCAATCAAGGTTTGGAGTTCCAAAAAAACTAAAACGTAACTCACTACCCTCGGGAACATGATAATAATTGCAATACATTCACCACTAAGGCCAGATTATTTCATCATTTATATACTAAATTTATTGGAGGTATAATTTCATTTCATCAACTGAGGTATTAAATAATGAAAAGTTAAAATCATTCAAATATGATAACATTTAAAGTATGAATATACCACTAAATTTTGAAATAAACCAATATAAAAGAGTTTTATTCATTGATGTTCCAACTCAAGAATTATAAGTGGATGTCATCCCCTTCCCTAATGACTATACGGTTCTCACCCCTCTATTTGGAGGATGAAAATAGTGAGGGGCGAAGGAAGAGATAATTTTTGTATTAGAAAAAATTGTGAAATAAGTAGAAACAACACTAGTCGGATCATAGGCTGAACAAAAATCCACTCCTCTTTGGTCTCTTTATCCTTTTAAATATTTCTTTCTCTCATATATATCAACATTACGGGATTATCTCCATTCGAATTTTAATCATTCACATGATTCTAGGTTCTCAATTAACCCACTTCTTAAATAATTTTCCATTTAACATTAGCCAATTTATGATTTTGAGAATATTTTAAAGGCCCAAAAGTATATGTATTTATATCAACTACATGGGAACTTAACAATATAAGTGGTTCTAGGATTATACCATGTCCTTATGTGGTGAAATAGATCAACTCACAATGCATCACATGATTTATAAAATTTCAAAAAGAAAAAAACCTTATATTACTCCCTATGAATAGACAAAAAAATGTAAGATAATTGGTATGTATGATTCCCACCTTTGAAAAATTATAAATTGTGATGATACATAAGAAATTATATTCATACAGAATATATTTTTCCATTTCCATTGGTTCATAAGATTTTTTATTTTTCCAAAATTTCAATTCCATTTTATGAAAAAGATATTTTTGTCCAATAAAAATGAAATTAAAACTCAAAATATTTTTATTTTGGATCAAACTCATATGTAACAAATTTTCCATTTGAATAATATGTTACACATCATCTTTTCCCTCTTATAATATGTTACATAACATTAGGTTCTCCAAATATTATGTTATGTATATTTTTTACAACTAAAATTATATTAGTTATGGTTCAAAATTTTCTATGAATTAACTTTGTACTTACACAAAACAATAAAGATTACAGTACATGGGAAAAATTCTTTACAACACCTCAAAAATTAATTCTCACATAAAAAACACAATGGTTGGATTTTCAGTTAATCCAAAATATGAATAAAAACACTGAAAACACAATAATTAGTCTATTTACAGAATAAAAAACATATTATTCCTAAAACCACAAAATAATGTAATTTCCATAAAAATTTAATAAATGGTGGGGATTTATTTATTGAAATGAATAGTAAAAATGTTAAAAATATGAACTATATTAGGGATAAAAGAATAATCCATCACTAATTCTCTTGAGTGAATTACAAAAACCACTAGTAGTTAGACTATATTAACTCCCATGAGGAGGCCCCTTATCCCAACATTTTCTCTAACATGGGGGTCCATTAATCATACCAATATGAATCCCACATAATGACCACTCACTAGGGTGGTATTGTGTCACACGAATACAACTAATATTTGATAACCCTTGGGACCACTATTGAATAATATTATTTACCTATGTGAATCAGATGAAGAATCCACACGAGTGAGTGACATTTCATCATCTATATAAAATTATTCAATATTTGTTTTCTCAATGGTTTCGATGATTATGTCATGAATTAATTCCTCAATAAAATACTTCATCTCATGAAAAATATATTCATCAATGATAGATTGTAAATTTTATTTTATTTCACCATGTTAGATATTTTGTGTTTAACTATAATTAAAACCATAATAAAATAGATAGTATTTTATTTTTCAAGAACTTAACATTATCATATTCAAAAATTTCATTCATGAAAAACATTTCTCTATTTTCATGATTTCATTTATAGAATTCAGAGATATCATCAACCCCTTTCTCATATTTAGTAATTGTTCTTCATGAATTTATCCAATTATGATCCATTAATTACCTAAAATAACAATGTAAATTATAAATATATTGAAAAAAATAAATAGTTAAACATAGAGATAAATAAATAAATTTAAATATATAAACATATAAATTTAAACTATATATAAATTAAAAACATATAGGCTGAAGTTATATATACACATATAAAAATTAAATATATAAATAGATAATAAAAAACAAACAACTAACCATTTACTCATAAATATTTAATGAAAATAAACAATTATAAAAAATAAACTTTAGAATAATAAATAAATTAATGAAATATAAGGAATGAACTAGCCTCACTGTTGGTGGTGGGGTGGTATGTTTTTTGGGGGCAAGGGGCAGCTCGTGGGGTTGAGTACCACATCCTTCAAGTTAACAATGATTTTCTTCCTTGCATTGTGTTTCACGATGGCCACTATAATCAACCTATTATAATAAATGAACTACCCATTTATTTTTAAACATGTCATTGAAACAAAAAATCAGCTAACCATTTATTCATAAACATTTAATCAAAACATTATACGACATAAACATTAATATAGTAATATTTAAATGTAATTTAATAAATAAATTAAATTTTTTTATTAATAATAAATAAATTAATAAATTAAAAATATGAATCATTTAATAAATCTTATAAACAAATAAAATTAACATTTAACTGATAAAAAATGTTGATGTATATAGTATATCTATGAAGAACATAGGGAAACAATAGTAAATGAACTTCATATTACACATAATTGAGTTACAGTATTATCAAAAATAAATAAATAAATAAAATTTAAATATCATAAACATATTATAAATCATATAAACCAGAAAAAAATTTAAATAAAAAAATTTAGATGCTGGAATGATATCATCTATGGAAATATAAATAAAAGCAGTGAAAAATAATATTGAATTCAATTAAGTTAGAAAACTGTTGAAAAAATATATATCAATAATGATGATGGTGGAACTCAATGAAGAGACACATAATAAGTTTAATGTTAAAGAAATATGGTGAATCTGGTGGGATAAGAGTGAATGAGGTGAAAAATAATGGAATTAGGGGATTAAGCAATGTAAAAAAATTGGAATTGGAATGAACTATGTATAGGGAGGGAGTTGGAAACCCAAAAAATATTGGTTTTTATAATAATGGGTGGCGATCAAAGAATGGGGTGAAATTAATGTTACCTTCAATTTAATTTTTATAAAATATTTTAATGTTAGTTTTTAGTATATCCTATAACAACTCTGGTTTTTTTGGATAAACCCTTAAAATATTTTAAATTATATTTCTGATGTTATTAATGAAGTTGTTGTGGAGTTTCAGGTGACCTATTACTTCAATAACGATATATTAAAAATATTAAATATGTTAACTCATGTGTATGAATAATTTATAAAAAATTGGATTTCTCCCCAAAAAGATTATTAGATTGGGAAACCAAGACATCAATTGAATCTACAATACATTTTACCCTAGGAGAGGCATAAATTTCGTTCTCATTAGGTCCTAGTATATTAAGTAGGTGCGGTAGGATTAGAATGAATTAACTAAATATAAAATTCAATAAATATTAATTCAACCATGACCTAATAAAAATTTTTTCAAACTCACTTATGTGATTCTATTGGTTTAGTCCTATGAACCTAGATAGTTGAGAGAGTAGGATGGTGGGGGAGGAGAGGTTCTCATAGGGGAGATATTGGATGAAGATCTTGGAATTGAGGATTGATTATAAAAGAGTCAGATATCACCCACATCTATGAATATAACAACACAATATTCATCATGATAAAATATTGATCCATTTTTGAGGTAGGGATCATGTTTTTGGATTTATCCCAATTTTTATGTCAATACAATTAAGGATCGATATCTTTATAATTTAATCGATGATTTACCCTTACAAATCCTTGTTAATTTATATTTCTTTAACTTTTTATTTTGGAATCATTGATTATATAACTTTCTAAATTTATCTATTTATTCAATTTCCTTAACTGTAGATAGTTTTGGATCAAATAATTCCTTCCTTGGTTTTAACTTTTTTGGTATATGGATTTCCCCCTTTTTCATGCATTCATCACTGGTATTCAGTTTAGATAGTGATTCAACATCTTCTCACAAACCAATTAATTGTGTGTTTAATTATTTATTTCAGGCATAATTTTTGTGAATTAATATTTATAGAGTACAACATGATGGGAACATTTTTATAGTGATGAGATTCGAGTGAGGAATGTATGGTGGATGATTCATGGTATGGATCAAGAGGGTTACATAATAGACAATGGAGGTTCAATTTTTTGAAAAAGTGTGTCTAGAATATTGCATTAAATGGTAACATGATCTTAGTCAACATGATTTTTGATAATTTTAGTGGTAATCATTGTGATGACAAGGAAAATAGAAAATCTTTTGGAGGACTCTAAGAGTCTAGAAATATCCAAACTACACTCTGTGTAGTTCATAAAAATAAACATTTTGTATTCTAGATAACGCAATGCTAGGATTTCTTAAAAAAAATTAATATCACATGGACATGTATTCAATCCATGCATCATGTGTTCTTAGTTGGAAATCATGATGTGTATAATAGAAACATGCCTTTTGATCTTAGGTGTCCTAAAAATCATGTAATCCTATTGTACACCATATTCACACCCAATGAAAATGACTCTAACAGTGAGGCACATGTCGAGTACCACAATAGAAACCACACATCGTGTGAATAGAATCACACACCATGTAAGTAGTATTCTGTATTCCATGATTTCTAGATGAATACATCTTGGTTGACATCTTGGGGTGACACCCCATGTACCCCCTTGTACACATAGTGTAATTTCATTTTTCATGGATGAGGATGTTTGAGTTACCCATTTTAATACGGTTCCATATGGGATGTGGTGGTAGAGTTTCTGATCCCACTACATATAGCTAGGTATCCCACCTTTCTACTTATTCAATGTGATCCCTTGTATATGGTTAGATCTTGGATAGAGTTAGGTATCCCCTATGTGTTCTAGGGTTATGATCCTCTGTTCCTTTTTCCCTTGGTAGGGTTATGTATCTTATTATCTTCATTTAGATGTGTGATACCCTCTTAAAGGACATTAAAACTGGAGTCTTTTATCCCCTATAGACCTGGACATGATTCTATATATGTGAGTTAAACTCTAATGGTTTTAGGTATCCCCCCTATGACAAAGGTGTGATCCTCTATATATGAGTTGAATGACCTTATCAGAGGTTTATTATATTGAGGTGTGTCTTTCCTACATGCACTTCCTAATATGTCTCACGAATCACTTTTTAATATTATGGATTCATGAAGTCATGTAAATAATGTTGATGATTTTAATCACTATGATATTTGAGACCTTTCTGGATTATATGTATCCTTTTATGATTATATATGGGTTCTTCCTTATTTTTCCCATGCTATGTTATTTGGAGATATATCTATCTTTTGATGCTCTAGTTTTGGGTGATTTTGAGGTGTCTGGATAAGTATGTATATATTCACCCCTACAAAGGCTATTCTTGCATGTGTTTTGTCTTATGTTGATGATAGGATGTTTGATTGAGATCTAGGTGGAATTAGAGTGGGTGGCGTCTAGTGGTTTTTGGAGTTTGTGGTAGTAGGACTATGGTCAGACTTTAAAGGTTGCATGATAGAATAGTATTATAGGTAGATGTCAAGTCAGACTTGTTTTATGGTTATTAGGCATGTATTTTATTCTATTTACTCTGATTGTATACTATCACAGTCTATTTAGGGATATTATAGGTTGTGTATGCATTTATTATTTTGGTTATATATTATTATCCATTAATCTATTGTGGATGGAAATTCATGTGTGTGTAGAGGTAAATTAGTATTAGGACTCCCATATATGTGATATGTCTACTCGGTGATAGTTATTAGCTTCTAGCCTATTATATGCGGGGTTGGGGTCGAAATATTGTCTTATCACTAGCCAGGTGGTCCATGGTTGGTCGGGTCATGTCAAAGTGGTATCAATGCCTAGGTTTTCCTAGGATGAATTTTGGAGACAAAGTAGTTGTGAGGATTAGATTAGTATTAAAGGAAATAATATTAAAGGGTATCATGTTTAAATTCTAGGCTAGGGACCCTAGTGATGGTGCAGTGGCTAACGTATCCCTTCAATAGTATTATAATAACCCGCTTGTCAATGCAGTACATAGAGAAATCAGTTACAGGGTAAACAATAGTGTATGAATCAGATATAAATGTGTTTACTTTTTTTAATTACTTCTTGGATCATATCTATAGATATTCTCTGTTAAACATATTATATCATTAATGTTACATTATTCCTCCATGTTTAATGTTTCTGATAATCCAATGAAATATTTTCGAAGATGACCAGCTTAGTGATGAGGCCTTTCTTTGAGGGAATCTGCATGGGGTGTTTCTTATTGGTAGAAATTGAGAATTACTTTCACCCATCAATAAATGAGTATACCTACCCTTATTATAGTGGGTCAACTTTTTTCATTTCATTGATTATAAATCCATTTTACTTTTTTTTGATGATGGTGCATGTAGGTTGTGTAAGTTTATGAGTTTCAAATATAGACACCACCTAGGTTCTGGTGTAATTTGGGCCCACATAAAGAATATGAATAGATATAGTTGAAGGATATAGTGTTTTGTCTAATTTGGTACCCTCTTGATCATGTGGTGGTTCTTATTACCATCCTTCTTTATGACATGATAGAATAATGGTGGATATTTGTGACTCAAACATATCATGAGTTAACTCTTTCATTCGTAGAGTCTGAGAGCCTCTTCTGAGGGGATTATTTCCCGATTAATGTACATTTAGTTTGTTTCAAAAAGTTGTTAGATTTATAGTGGGTAATTATGTTCAGGACTGAGTATGCATTGAGGATCAATAACCTCAAGATGTACAATCTTGACATGGTTTGTGAGGGTTACTTCCAAGAACGGCTGCTCAAGAGGTGGATTCATAGAGATGTTCAAGATAAAGTGGTTCCTTTTGTATCTCCACCTATTTTGGGGTTCTAGAATATTCCCTAGTGGTGGATAAATTTCTAGCAAAGAAATTAATGTTATTAGGCACCTCTAGTGGTCACCAATAAGTCGATACCTTGGTAGCAAGTAGTCTATGGTGGGCTTGAAGACATAGATGCCTGAGAAGATATCGGATGAAATATCATACTTGAGGATCAGTGGATTAAGGTTCCTAGAGGGGATCTAACAAATAGTGATAAAGGAATTAGAGTTATTATAATGGGTGATGGCATATTTATCATGATTTTATCACCCATTATACCTAAAATGGAGGATACAAAGCAGATGGGTCATCACTTAAATGGAATCATCATGGCTAAGGACCTTTTAGGGGTGTTTGGGGAGATCTTCAAAGAGTTGATAATTTTATAGGATGTGGAGGAGTTATAGAAGGTGGTCAACATTATGATATATTACCACTTCTACCACCTCCAACTAGAATACACCAGGGCTATATGAATGGAAGTCTAGGAAGTGCATAGTTGTAAGAATTTCATGCTTATGAACCATAAGATCTCATTATGACTCATGGTGTGATCTATGACTTTTACACCATGGTTTCAATTTTTTAATACATAGTTTTAAGTTGTTCCATCATGGAATCATGCTATGTTCAAATATTTAGATTCTAATGGATAATCTAGCATAACCCCTATATCTAGAGAATCTCTATGAGGATTTTTTTTCTATCACAGTATTCAATAGGAAATATGATTTGGTTATTGGGAGAGATAGATTCACATGGTATATTTTCATATCTATGATGAGATTTGATAATGTTATTCTTGTTATGGACTAGATATCTAATTTTCATTCCTGGATTTATTGATTTCATAGATATTAAGATGTATTTGTGATAATGGATCAATGTTTTCATTAATTGGAAAGAGGTATTTCCCAGTTGAATGAGTAAATATTTTGGAAAGAAAGTTGTGGATTATTTCCCATCAGCTGGCTATCTTGGTTCTTCCTGAAAAAACACTTAGTGTAAGTTCAATTTCCAATAGTTTTAGAGGAGTACCTAGATGTATTTCTTGAGGATGTAACTATTTTACCTCATCAACTATAGGTCAAATTATATATTTTATTTCATCATGGGACTACTCCTATATAATAAGTGGCACATCAGATAACCCTTAGAAAGTTTTGAGAGAAGAATGTGTGATCTGAGGACCTTTAGAGTAATGCCTTTATCAGACCTAGAATTCCCCCCATGGAAGCTCTAAAATTATCTTCGAAGAAGGAGGATGATACCCTAATGTTGTGTGTATATTTTCATTGTCTAAACAAGGTGAAAATCACGAATATGTATCCACCAATGAGAATCTATAAATCTTTGATTAGCTAGAGGAGGAAAAGTGATTCTTAAAAATTGACCTCAGGAATGGTTATCATCATCTTTGGGTTAATGATGAGAATATACCGAAGATTACATTCTGAGGTAAAATTAATCATCATGAGTACACAGTGATACCATTTGGTGTGAATAATGCCCCAGAAATGTTTATGGTACTCATGAACCAAATATTTGAACCATTCCTAGATAATTTTTGGTGGTCTTTATTGATAACATTCTTACTTGTTCGACATCATAGGAAGATCATAAAAGAATTTAAGTACTTTCTTAGACAAACATTAAGGGAATCAACTATATGAAAAAATATGAAAGTGTTAGTTCTAGAATAAAGAGATCCACATTTTGGGTTATGTTATCACATTAGAGGGGGGATTATATGTAAACCTAGTGAAAATAAAGTAGGTGATAACATATGAGACTCATAAAAAACATAGTTTAGGATCAAAAAATCCTAGGGTTGAATTGATAGTACCAAATATTCTTGTCAAATTTCTCCTGGATTTCGACTCCCTCTACTACATTGTCCTGAAATGGGTAGCCTTTTTCCTAGTCATAAAATTTCCATAAGTTCATTGAGTAGTTGTGGTCGAGTTTGAAAATATCTATGTTCCTAATATTTATAGAATATAGAGTTGATTATATGTTGTTATGTGATTCCTCTAGAACCAAACTCAATTGATTTTTGATGTAGAGGAATCTAGTAATATCTTAAAAGTCTAGGTAGTTGAGAACACATAAGTATAATTATACAACCAATGATTTAGACATAGTATCTATGGTGATTTTCCTCAATACATAGTGGCAATCCCTTCTTCATGAGTGTTTTTTAATTTATTTCAACCACAAGAATTTGAGTTACATCTTCACCATGAGGGATATTAACCTGATATAGAGGTTATGGTAGTATTTTTTGTGGGACTATGTCTTCTAGAGAGTATATACTCTAGGAAAATGGAATGTGGTGATAGATTATATCATCATGAAATATTATTTTCTGTTGTTAGGTGAGGTATCAGAGTAGTTGGACTAATTATTATGATCCTTAGGGGATGAGGAAAAAGTATAACACATTTGATTGATGATTTATTCCTTATATTCCTTTAGTGTGCGAGGGAAACACAAATTGAATATTTTGATTTTTAGGTTCTATATGACTATATGTTAATGGGACATGCACCTGATCAGCTATATAAAGGTTGGGAGCACATCATACTCTTCTGTGGATAAATGGAAGTGCTAGACATGATTCAAGAGGAGGTACTGAGAGAGTTCCATACAACTCCCTTATAGGTTTATCCTAGAATAGAAAATATGTACTATGAACATTTGATGTAATTTGGGTGGCCTAGGTTGAAGAATTACATTGCATTTTTCATGTTTCAATGCCTCACCTGATAGTAAGTGAAGGTCAGGCACCAGATTCTAGTAGATTTTTACCAACCACTAAATGTACTAGAATGAAAATGGGATAGTATATACCTAGATTTTGTGAAGATAATTCCATGAATGGTGTGAGGAAGTGATACCATATAGGTGATTTTAGATATATTGTCTATGTATTCCCACTTCTTCACACTTAAAGAGCATACGTTGGTGGATATATTTGGATGCTTGTATATGAAAGAGATCATGCAGCTTCATAGTTCACCCTCAACAAACATTTTAAGATAAGATGATATTTTCATGTCATGATTTTGGATTGGTTTATAGGAGGCCCTTGGGACACAATTTATAATGATTATATTATTCCATCCCCAGACAGATGGATACACCAAGAAAACCATTCAGGTCCTAGAGGACATGATGGTGGCTTGTATGTTAAACTTGAGATGAATCTGGGAGGATAATTGTGATACCCGAATGTTTTTATGAAATATTTTATTTAAATAATTTTTAACCTTTAGTATCTTTCTTTGCACAAAATTGTGAGTTTAAATGAACTGTGAGATGCCCTCAATATAAAATTACCATTATAGACTAGCCATAAGGTTAGTAGGAATAATTATAACTAACTTATGAAAATGAATTCTGAAAAATATAAATCAATTAGATATTTTTATTTTAGAGTGAATTAATTTTGGTAATGAAATTAATAAGATATATATGTGTTATATACTTAATAAAATATTTTTTATATTCATTCAATGGATATTTTAGTCATAGGTTATGAATAAAACCCTCTTTAATGTATATTTTTAAAAGGTTAAATTTACACCTTTGAATGGCGAACCAATTTTAAATTAAGACATCAAAAAATTAATTATTTATGAAAACATAAAGATTTTATTTTGAACTGGGTTATAAAATTTTACTTTGGTTATTTTTTGATATTTTATGATAACTTTCATATTTTGGTGAATAGTAAAAAATACGCTAAATTTTAATTAAAAACAACTTCTTTCGTTGAGATAATTTATACGGTTAAATTATAATATTTAATGTTTTTAATGTATAAATAGAATATATTTTTACCATTTAATATAATTTATGTCATTATCATTAATTTTATATTGAATTTAGGGGTAAAATCATTTCAATCTTTGGCAATGTTTTAACTTTTAAAACCTTTTTTCTCAACAACGAGATTAATTTTAAATTAATTACTAAAACTTCAATGTTTTGAATTTCTAAAAATGAATTCCATATTTGGAATAATTAGGTCCAAATTATGTTAATAGACAAATTTTTTTGGGCATTATGAATAGTAACTTTGGTAATTATTTTTATTACCTTGGTTAAAGGTGAATCAGGCAATTAAGGGTGAAAATAATATTATAAAATTAACTTAACACCATTAAAAATTATATTAGATGATTAAATTATACCATTATCACCTATTTTTAAAATTTAATAACTTTATTTGCACTTACCTATGAAAATGACATGAATGTAATAAAAACTAATGAAATGGACAAAGTGTCTCAATCTATTTTTATATAAGTGTACTAATTTTAATATTGGGATAACTCAGAGATAAAATCGACTATAGATACTCTATGGAAACATAAATTAATTACCCACATCATAAAAAATTATTTATAATTTTTATAGATTAAATAATTACCATTAATGATGACACAATAGTGATGTATAAATTATTTTATTAATAGAAATATCATATAAATGGTTTTATAAATGTTAAAATAAATATCATATTTACTAATTAATGTTATTAGTGAATTTTATAGGTTACTATGACATATTAGTAGTTCATTTAATATTTTTGTTCAAATTTATCTTCAATGTGAATTTTATTTAAAGTCTAATAAATGAATAGTGTCAAAATTGACACTATTGATATTTTATAAACATAACATTTTATTAAATTATTTAAATTTTTTAAAAATATTTAAAATTTAAAAAGTGATACTTATAAGTTCTAAAATATCACAAAGTATGCATTTATGTTCAATTAATACCACATAATTAAATATTCATTACCATTAAATATTTAGAATGTTATTAGCATAATTAAACTTTAATAGAATATCTAAGGGTCTATTAAAATGATAAGGTTTAAATATACAAGATAAGTTGTCATAAATTTATTTTTTAATTATATTACTACCCTATATAATCTCATCTTCAAATTTGGGATACTTTGGGGGGGGGGGTGGAGAGGTTTTTATTTTATTATTAATTAATATTTTTGAGAGTTTCCTAAAGTTCCCCTCTTCAATATTATAAAAGGGCACCTCCTCCCTCCCCTATTCACTCCATTTTGAGCCTTCATGCTCGGAAAACCTGTGAAAATCACTCTTATAAAATTCCCTTGTAACATTATTGAGGTTTTTTCTTCCCAAAATACCAAATCTAGTGCCCTAAGTGGAAATTCAAAGGAGGCACGTCGAGGAAGAGGTAATCTCTTCTACTGATTCTTTCATGTTTCTTTCTTCTTCTACTTCCACTTATTTAGTTGTTTCATTATAAAATAATAACATAAATATCACTAATAGACTAATATGTTATTAAAGATATTAACCAACCCTATTTCACCTTCTTTCTATCCTATAAGAAATGAAATCACCGCACGTGCGTACGTATGACTTACCATCTCCACATTGTGGTGTAATATTTTTCTAACCACCACCTTACTTGGATGGGTATAATGGTGTAAATAATACATATATATGAATAATATAACATTATACTAACTCATAGATACTATAAACTATCCACTTCAATACTATTCAACAATTATGGGAACGATATTGTCGCTCGTGTGTACATATGGCTTACCGTCTCCACAGTGCGGTGTGATTCATTCTACATGATCTTTATTAAACCATGATTATATAAATGAATTGAATGAATAAATATGATATATATTATACTAATAAAATTATATAAATTATATAACTATAAACTAAAAAGATGAATAATAACTTATCCAACAAAACAAACTAAAGAACATAAAGCAGTTAATACCCAAATAATGAGTAACAATGAAATATGTTTATTACATATAGATAAAAATATGATCATAAATTCTATCATAAAAATTATTATGATTATGTAATAAATCAATAAAATTATTTAAATCATTATACAAGATATTTGAATACATACAAATGATATTGGACCAAAGGTAAGGGATAGATTTTCCAATATCGTTTTTATCCGAGATTGTTTATTCTTAAGTATTTATTGGGGTTATATTTTTCATCCATGTACATTTTTTCTAAAAATGTTTTCATAAAATTTTTAATATTCTTCCATATATATTTAAATTCATTTTTACCCATTGTTGACTTTTACCCCATGGTATGGAAGGAATCTTTATTTTGTTTACCATACGAGGTACTTTTTTGACTTTTCTAGAAAAAGTATGAGTAGAATGTTCTTTTAACTTATACAATATGAACATATTTTTATGTTTTCATAGATTATTATTTCCATTAATCTTCCTTTACAATGTTTCATGTTTATTTTCAATTAACTTCTTTTCTTTTGAAATTTCACGACATATTGAGAAAAGAAAATGTTTTTGAAGAGGAAAGGATGTTTTTCTCAAGAACTAAGTTCAAGTGTTTCATCAAAATTATTTTCCATATAAGATGATATAGGGTTTTGTTTCTACACTTATTGTTACTTTTATTTGATTATTTTATGATGAAATTATTTTTATGTAGTCCTTTTATCTTATATAGATTATGTAATCATAGAATGATGTTTAAGAATCCCATTTTATTACAAGGGTTATGCTATGATGTATGATTTATGTTTCTGTGGAACACATAAGAATGGTTTTATTATGAGATGGGTGGGACCTATATCTCCCTCCAATTCATTGGGTAAAGATTTATATCTCATGTGATAGACATGGATGGAACAAAAAGTTAATCATGTTCAGTGATACACGACTAGAACGAGGAGTGAACTCAGCTTAGTAATAGACTTTGTCTGCTATGGTGGTTTTGGAAATGAGACTTGAATAATATGAAATGATTTTCTATGATTATGTGTGTATGATACAAAGTTTCATGTATTATTTTATGATTATTTGGATTACATTTCAATTCTATGATTTATCCCACGACATGATATTTTGATATCTTATGTAGGATAATAATTTCAAATGATATGTTCATATAAATATGATATGATTGATATTTCCTTTTTCACCCTTACTGATCATTTAAGCTCATCCTTTTGTATGTTTGTTTTCCCTAGGTCAGGAAGAAGGGTATAAAATATGTTATTCCATAAAGGAGTCTTGTTATGATGAAATAAAAGTGCGACAATATAGATGTTTTATTAACCATTTGTTTATGTTTCCTATTTTCTAATTACACTATACCTATATAGTACTATCATGGTTTTGTTATATATTGTAATAAATATACTTCAATTATGAAATAAAAACAATGTATGTAAAGTATGGGCCGTTATATATGGTATCAGAGCAAAGGTATAGTTACCCTTTAGAAACTTGGATGAGAAAGCCTTAGTAAGAACCATAAAGATATGTCTATGTATAGGATAAAATCCTAGTGTTTTAGAAATTACCATGAATAACCTATGATAAAACCTAAAGTGTGATAAATTGAAATTTTATTCTTTATTATGTGGTTTTCCTGTTATGATTAGTGTTTCTCACAGTATTCTTCTTTGTTTTAGTCAATGGATAAAACCTGAAGGAACTACATTAATAATACATGCGATGGGAAAAGTGATGATTATCCCCCTTAGAAACAAAATGTTAGGGGAGATAGAATTCAAAATCTTCTATCCATGCTCACACAACTTTCTCGGTCTATAAATCATGTATGACTTCCAAACAAGAAATGGAAGGAGCAAAATTTTATTGAATCCTTCATGAGGCAGCTCCCCCCTTTATTCAGTAGGTCTTTTGATCCATTATTGGCTGAACAATGGATTAGTACCACTGAAAAGATATTTTCAGTTCTATAATTTTCTAAACATGAAAAATTCATCTTAACAGTATATCATTTAGAAAGTGATGCGGATCGATGGTGGAATCTTATCAAGAATACAAGGAAAAGAGAAGAAATTGAGTATATGGAATGGGATGGGTTCTAAAACATATTTTTCAATAATTACCTCCCTTATATTCTTCGAACAAAGATGGAGAATGAGTTTTTTGAAATGAAGCACAAGGATGATGAATCTGTTGGAACCTATGAAGAAAATTTTACAAGACTCGCAAGTTACACATTCAGAATTATTATCCAACATGAGAGTAAGATTGATTGATTATTTAGTCTCATAAAACCAAGTCTCCGAAGGGAATTATCCCTAAGGGAATTCAATATATATGATAAAATTGTTCAATGTGATCTCAAGGTTGAGATTTAGATTGGGGTAACCCATCAGTCATATGTGTTTGATAAGAAGTATAAAATGGAATTCAAAGGTAAATATAAATACCACACTAAAAAGAAGCTGAGTTTTCCCTTATTCTCAATGTGTGGAAAGAAACATAGAGGTAATTGTCTTAAAGGGACAAGTAAATTTTTTAAGTGTGTAAAATAAGGTCATCGGGCAATTGAATGCTGAAGTGATGGGAAAAAGATGTATAATGATGGAAACAAATAAAATGCTACATAGAATTCACCTCCAACACTTCAATGTTACAAGTTCTAGGAAATGGGGAATTATTCTAATCAATACCCTAATCCAAGGGTTATTGATGATGATCGATGTCAACATACTAGTAATTACAAAGATAAAGGAAAGTCACATGCAATTACTATCGGCGATGTGGAGTACGATAATAAGGTGGTGAAAGGTACACTTACCATCCACTCTGTAGTAGAAAATGTTTTATTTGATTATGGATCCACCCACTATTTTAGTTTTGAAGAATGTTTTAAGGGTATCACCGTATTACCTCAATAATTATATGTTGAGTTTGCTGTGGCAACACCTAATGGCACAACAATCACATTAAAGGTCTACAATTATTCTCCGATTGATGTTTGGGGGAATGTGCTTTCTACAAATCTTATGATCCTTACTATAGTGGAATATGATGTGATTCTTATCATGGATTGGATTTCTTTATATGGAGATCATATCAATTTACAAAGAAGGGTAGTCACATTTCATATTCTAGATCAATCTATGATCATCTATCGATGCAAGGATGAATATAACTTTTGAGTAAATATTTATTCCATCTTATGGGTATTGATTCCAATAAATTAAGGTTATTTATCTCAAATGGTTGGCGGGAAACTCGTGATTAATAATACACCCATTGTACGGGAGTTTCATGATGTATTTTTAAAGGAATTTTCAGGTCTTCTACCAAATCGTGAAGTTGAGTTTTCAATAGAACTCATACTGAGTTCTATGACTATTTCAAAGACACCTTATAGAATGGCCCCAATTGAGTTGTAGGAATTGAGGAAAACACTCCAAGAGAATCTTAATAAGGGATTCATACGCCCAAGTGAGTCACCTTGGGAAGATCCTATTCTATTTGTTAAAAATAAATATGGATCCATGTGACTCTACATTGATTATAGAGAACTTAAAAAGATCATTATCAAGAACAAATATCCTCTCCTAATAATTGATGACTTATTTGACCAACTATGTGGAGCCCAATACTTTTCCACGATTGATCTTTGTTTAGGGTATCATCAATTAAGGGTAAAAAAGGATAATATACCAAAGACAACATTCCATACAAGGCATGGACACTATGAATTTATAGTGATGCCTTTTGGTCTTACTAGTTCCCCTACTATATTCATGGATCTAACGAATAGAGTCTTTAAAGACTATCATAATCAGTTTGTGGCAGTATTTATAGATGACATTCTTTTCTATTCAAAGGGAAAGTAATAACATGAAAATAACTTAATAATTGTACAGAGGACCCTGAGAAAGGAGAGGCTTTATGCCAAATTTACCAAGTGTGAATTTTAGCTTTAAAAAGTTTCATTTTTGGGTCACATAACCTCATGAGAGGGGATATATGTGGATCTATAAAAAACAGAGGTTATTGAAAGATGGTTGAGATGAACAATAGTAACTGAGATATGAAGTTTTCTTGGTTTGGATGGATATTAATGATGATTTTTGAATGATTTTTCATGATTATCTAATACATTGACCAAGTTGACTCATAAAGGAGTTAAGTTCAATTGGATGAAGGAATGTGAAGAGAATTTCAAAGAGCTAAAAAGAAGATTATCCAGTGAACCTGTACTCACACTGCCTTATAGAAGAGAATGGTTTGTGATAAAGAGTGATGCATACAATAAGGGGTTGGGATGTGTTCTCATGCAAATGATATGGTGATAGCTTATGCCTCGCGACAGTTGAAAGTCCATGAGAAAAATTACCCAACTTATGATTTGGGGTTAGCTGCAGCAATATTTGCATTAAAGATATGGAGGCATTATCTTTATGGTGAAATGTGTGATATTTATACTAACTATAAAAGTTTAAATTATATTGTCACACAAAAGTAGTTGAATATGTGCCAAAGAATATGGTTGGATTTGATTAAAGATTAAGACTGCTCAATACATTACCGCCCTAGGAAAGAAAACAAGGTGGAAGATGAATTAAGTCAACAAGACCATGCTAGCTTATCCATGATGAGGATCATTAAAGATACAATAATTATTTATTTTCAAAGAATGGATCTTGAAGTTATAACAGAAGGGGAGAAATCTTGTCTTTCTCCAATAAATGTTCAATAATATATACATGTGAAGATTAAAGAGGAATAGAAGGAAGATGTAGAGTCACAAAAGAAGGTGAGAAATGTTTTTGAATTCAACCTTGATTGTGATGAAATAATAAGGTTCAAGAATTGGTTTTGTGTTCCTCCCATACTAGAATTAAATAAGGATAAATTAAAGGAGGCACATAGTTATTCATTATTTGTTCACCCTGGAAGCACAAAGATGTACAGGGACATGAAAGAGTACTTCTAGTGGGATGGAATGAAAAGGGATGTCGCCAAATATGTATCTTGATTCTTGGTTTGTCAGCAAGTTAAGGCTAAAAGACATAAGTCTATGGGGATATTAAACCATTACCTATACTAGAATGTAAATGGGAAAACATCACTATGTACTTTGTCATCAGACTTCCCAAAACATCCAAAGACAATAATGCTATATGGGTTATAGTTGATCGCCTTACGAAGTCAACACACTTCATTGCTATTAAAGAGGATTTCTCTCTTGATCAGTTTTCCCATATATATTTAAAGGAAGTGGTGAGATTGCATGGAGTACCACTTTCCATTACATCTGATCGAGATCTGAGGTTTACCTCAAATTTTTGGAGAAGTCTTCATCATGCTCTAGATATAGAGTTAAGTTTCAGCATTGCTTATCATCTTAAGGAAAATGGTCAGTTTGAGTGGAAAATTAAAACTCTAGAAGACATGTTGAAAGATTTATCTATGGATTTAAAAGGTTTTTGGGATCAACACCTACTAATGGTGGAATTTTCTTACAATAATTTCTTTTACTCCAGTATTCAGATGGCTCTTTATGAAGCCCTCTATGGAAATAAGTGCATAAATCCAACTTGCTGAAATGAAATTGGGGAAAGAGATATTTTAGGACCTAATCTTGTTGATGAAATGGCTGAAAAGTTCATATCTATTCAAAAATATATAATAGTAGCCAGAGTCGACAAAAAAATTATGCTGACAACCAAAGAAAAGACCTAGAGTTTGAAGTGGGTGATAAGGTGTTCTTATGAATATCTCCCTAGAAGAGAGTAATGAGATTTGGAATGAAGGGAAAGTTGAACCCTAGGTATATCGGTTCTTTTGAAATTTTAGATCATATTGGGAAGGTATATTACTCTTCGGCACTTCCACCGAATCTCTCTCAAGCTCATGAGGTGTTCCGTGCATCCCTCCTGAGAAAGTACATACATGATCCTTCACATATACTAAGCTCAGAAGTCGTACCACTAGAGCAAGATCTTTCTTATAATGAACTACTAATAGAGATTATGGATCATAGTGAAACATTTCTATGAAACAAGACCACTATCTAGGTTAAAGTTTTATGGTGGAACCACAAATTATAATAAGCTACATGATAACTTGAGGATATGATGAGTGAGACATATCCTAATCTATTTATTTTCGAGTGATGAATTTCGAGGGCAAAATTCAGTTTAAGGGGGGTAGAATGTACCATCCATATGTTTTTGTGAAATATTTTCTTTAAATAATTTTTATCCTTAATTAGATTTCTTTTCACACAATCGTGAGCTTAAACGAACTGTGAGATGCCCTTAATATAAAATTACCTTTATAGCCTAGCTGTTAGGTTATCATGAATTATTATAACCAACTTATGAAAATGCATTATGAAAAATATAAATCAATTTGATATTTTTATTTTGGATTGAATTAATTTTGGTAATGAAATTAATAAGATATATATGCGTTATATACTTAATAAAATATTTTTGTTATTCATTCAATGAATATTTTAGTCATAGGTTATGAATAAAACCCTATTTGATGTATTTTTTAAAAAGGTTAATTTTACACCTTTTGAATAGAGAACCGATTTTAAATTAATAATTTTACACATTAATGATTTATGATAACATAAAAAAGTTATTTTTAAGTGGGTTATAAACATTTACATTGGATAAATTTTTGATATTTTCTGATAACTTTCATATTTTGATGAATAGTAAAAATACGCAAAATTTTAATTAAAAATAAATTTTTTCATTGAGATACCTTATATGGTTAAATTATAGTATTGAATGGGTTTAAAGTATAAATAGAATATATTTTTACCATTTCTTATAATTTATATAATTATCATTAATTTTACACTGAATTCATAGATAAAAACATTTCAATTTTTTGTAATGTATTAACTTTTAAAACCTATTTTCTGACCAATAGGATTAATTTTAAATTAATTAATACAAATTTTGGGTTTTGAAATTTGAAAAATGGATTCCATATTTTTAATAATTAGTTCCAAATTATGTTAATAGACTACTTTTATTTATGGGTATTATGAATAGTAACATTGGTAATTATTTTTATTACTATGGTTAAAGGTTAATTTGGTAATTAAGGGTAAAAATAATATTATAAAATTACCTTGACACCTATAAAAATCCTATCGGTTGATTAAATTATACACTTATCATCTATGTTTCTAAATGGAATCATTTTAGTGCCACTTACCTATGAAAATGACATGAATGTAATAAAAACTAATGAAATGGACAAAGCATCACAATCTCTTTTTATATAAGTGTATTAATTTTAATATATGGATAACTAGAAGATAAAATCGACTATAGATACTATCTGGAAATCTAAAAGAATTATCCAAATCATAAAAATTTATTTATAATTTTTAGATCTTAAATAATTGTCTTTAATGAAGACACAATAGTGATGTAGAAATTATTTTATTAATAGAAATATCAAATAAATGGTTTTAAAATTGTTAAAAGAAATATCATATGAACTAATTAATGTTATACACGAATTTTCTAGGTGACTGACATTTTCAGGAGTTTATTAAATATTTTGGTTCGAATATATCTTCTGTGTGAATTTTATTTAAAGTCTACTAATGAATAGAGTCAAAATTGACACTATTGATATTTTGTAAACATAAAAATTTATTAAATTATTTAAAAATCATAAAAATAATTAAAAATTACAAAGTTATAATTATAAGATCTAAAATATCATAAATTATCCATTTATTTCCAATTAATACCACATTATTAAATATTCAATACCATAAAATATTTAGAATGTTTTTACAGAAAATAAACTTTAATAGAATAACTAATGGTCAATTGAAAATATACGGTTTAAATTGAAAAAATAATTTATCCAAAATTTCTTAGTTGATGATATTAAAACCCTATCTCTTCTAATATTTTTTTTAGGGACACCATGGAGATTTTAGGATAGGGTTTGATTTTATTATAAATAAATATTTTTGAGAGTTTCCTAAAGTGCCCCTCTCCTCTCTTATAAAAGCGAACCTCCTCTCTCTCATCTTCACTCTATTTTGAGCCTTAAATCTTGGCCAAAATGTAAAACTTACACTCATAAACATACCTAGTAACATTATTGTGGTGATGGTATTCTCAAAACACCAGCTCTAGTGCCCAAAGTGGAAATTCAAAGGATGTATTTTGACGAAGAGGTAATATCTTCTACCAGTTCTTCCAAGTTTAGTTATTTTTATACATCCTATTATTTAGTTATTTCATTATAAAATAATAACTTAGGTATCACTAATATACTGATATGTTATTATAAATATTAAACAACCATATTTCACCGTCTATCCATCCTACAAAAAATGAAATCACAGTGCGTGCGTACATATGGCTTACCGTCTCCACATCGTGGTGTAATCTATTTTTCACCACCACATTACTTGGATGAGTATGTTGGTGTAAATAATAAAAAATATGAATAATATAACATTATAATAATTCTAACATACTATACCCCATCCACTTTAATAGAATTAAACAATTATGGTAACAATATCGTCGCTTGTGCGTACATACGAATTACTATCTCCACAGTGCGATGTGATTCGTTCTACATGATCTTCTTTAGAAAATAATCATATAAATTAATTAAATGAATACATATGATATATATTATACTAATACCATTATTTAAATGATATAACTATAATCTAAAAATAGGTAAAAGAACTTATCTGATAAAACATACGTTAGAACATGAAGCAGTTAATGCCCGAATAACGCGTAACAATGAAATGTTACTAACAAACAGATGAAAATATGATCATAAATGATATCATAAAAAAGATTAAGATTATGTAATAAATCTATAACATTATTTAAATAATTATTCATTAGGTTAAAAAACATACAAAGCATATCAGAACTAAGGTAAGGGATAACTTTTCCAAGCTCGTTTTTATCTGAGATTGTTTATTTGTAAGTATTTACTGGGGTTATATTTATCATCCATGTCCATTTTTTATAAAAATATTTTCCTAAAATGTTTACTATTCTTCCATTTATATTTTAAGTCATTTTTACACTTTTTTGACTTTTACCACATGGTATGGAAGGAATCTTTCTTTTGTTTACCATAAGAGGGACTTTTTGACTTTTCTAGAAAAATTAAGAGGATAATGTTTTTTTAACTTATACGACATGAATAGATTTTTACACTTTCATAGAGAATTATTTCTAAGAAGATTCCTTAAAAAAAATTCATTTTTATTTTCAATTAACTTTTTTTCTTTTAAAATTGCAAGACATATTGAGAAAAGAAAATGTTTTTGAGGAAGAAAGTATATTTTTTTTAGAACTAAGTTCATGTGTTTTTATCAAAATTATTTTTCATATAAGAAAATATAGGGTTATGTTTCTATCCCTATTATTACGTTTCTTATTACATTGTGATGGAATTATTTTTATTAATTCCTTTTATCTTATATGGATTATATTATAATGGCATGATGTTTAAGAATCCCATTTTATTACATGGGTTTGCTATGATGTATGATTTATGTTTTTGTGAAACACATAAGAATGGTTTCATTATGAGATGGGTGGGACCTATATCTACCTCCAATTAATTGGGTAAAAATTTATATCTCATGGGATAAACATGGCCGGGATGGAATGTTAATTCAGTTCAGTGATACATGACTATAACGAGGAGTGAACTCAGTTCAAAAATGGACTTTGTCTTCTATGGTGGTCTTGGAAATGAGCCTCTACTAATATGACATTAGTTTCTATGATAATGTTTGTATGACACAAAGTTTTGTGTCTTATGTTATGATTATTGGGATTACGTTGTACTTCTATGATTTATCCCATGACATGATATTGCGATCTCTTATGTAGGATAATATTTTCAAATGATATGTTCTTATGAATATGATATAATTGATATTTCCTTTGTTTACCCTTATTGAGCATTTGAGCTAACCATTTTGTATGTTTCTTTTCCCTAGGCCAGGAAGATAGGTATTAAATATGATATTCCAAAAAGGAGTCTAGTTATGATGAAATAAATAGGAGAAAATGTTGATGTTTTATGAACCAGTTGTTCATGTTTCCCAGTTTCTAGAGACATTATACCTATACGGTCCTGTATTGGTTTTTTATATGTTGTAATAAATATACTTCAATTATGAAGTAATTATAATGAATTTAATGTATGGTTTATTATAATAATATACCCTTCTCATATTTTTATTACAAAAAAATATATCACTCTACTATTTTTATGACACATTTTGAGTCCTTTTATAGGAGTCCTTGAAGTTCAATACTATGTTATTCGAGGATGGGGGAATCAAAACATATGGGGATGAATTTTTAGTGAGAAATTATATTGAAAGTGAAGGTCATATATGATAATATGGAGACAACACAAAGCCATCATAATTTATACATTGACCAATGATTGAAGCCTTTAGAATTCATTGAGGGAGAATTTTTATTCATCAAGGCATCACCTATTTGTTGTTTGAGAAGGCTGACTAGGGTGGCATGCAATTTCTATGATTCATTGGTGAATTTAACATTCCCTGTAGGATTGGATAGGTTTTGTACTAACTAGATTTACCCCCATAGTTAGACCAAATTAATGACACCTTTTACATGTTTTAGCTGAAGATATATATGCATGAACTATCACACATTGTTTGTTGGGGAAAGCCAAACATTGAATATGTGGCCACATTTTTAGAGTTTCTATTAGTGATTGAGGATAAATAAGATAATATCCTTTATGGGTGAATGATTCCCACTATTTATGTTCTCTAGTAGTTTAATAATCTTAAGGTTGTATTATGGGAGTGGGAGAACTAGATGTAATCTCAATACCATTAACTATTTAAGTACGTCCTTATTTACAAAACAAAATACCTTAAAGTTTGGGATAATGTAATTACTCTGGTTTTTATGATTATATCCTTTTTATATTTTAAATAATATTTTCAAAATTATTTGTGTGTTGGCATAGAGTTTTGGGTATCATGTAGACCTAATAACAATATTTTAAAAATATTAAATTTATTAACTTATCAGTGCACATAATTTTAGATATAAAGGATTTCATAAGGAAAAAATATTTGGATGGAGAAAATGAGACCACCAATGTATCTAGAATATTGGTTTTAGCCTATTTGTGATATAAGTTTTGTTCGCATCGAGCCCCAATAAGTTATGAAATCATTGGAGGATTAAAGAGAGTTAATTAAATAAAAAAATTTAATTAATATTTATACATTCATGACCTAATTTCCATATATTTAAACATCTCTTATGTGATTATATTGGGTAATACATACAAACCAATATAATTGAGAGACTGATAATGTGGGAGAGAGGTATATATTCTTATGAAGGATATATTAGTATACAATAATGGAATTGAGAATTAATCACAAATGCATAGAATATCACCCAAGTTAATGAAAACAACAACACATGAATTATCTTCATCAATGATTGATAGTTTTTTATATATGTATTTATTTTGTATTTATACCATTTTATATATTTTTTCAATCATAGATTAATCTCTAAATAATTTTATCTATGATCACCCATTGCAAATCCCTGTTAATTATTTTTTAATCATGTGATTTAGGAATCATTGATTCTAGAAATTGGGATATTTATCTATTTCTTCAAATTAGTCAATTTTAGATTGTTTCTAATTGCATATGGTCATCATGGAATCTCAATTTTATGTTCTAGGGATTTATCCATTATTTTTTCTTGTGTTTATCATTGATATTATGTTTGGATGGTGATTCGAACAAAACCTAAAACCAATTTGTTTTGTGTTAAATTATTGGTTCAATGGTTCATTATTATGGATTCAACATCCTGGATTATGGAATGGTGTAAGAATTTTGAAAATGATGAAAATTGTGGAAGGAATATTTGATATCCAATTAATGATTCATGGAATGTAGGTGGTATAAGAGATGTCAAAGGTTCAAATTTATGATATGGTATTTCCTGAATTTAGCATCCAATGGTGACATGGTCTTAGTCAATATTTTTTGTAGGAATTTTGGTGGTAATAAAAATGAAAATATAGAAAAAAAAAGAATAATTAGGAGGAAAATGAGATTCTATAAATTTCCTTATTACATGGAATGTAGTTTTGAAGGAAAAATGCCATATATTCCAAATAATGTAGGTCTAGATTTCGTAACCTAGTTAAATATCACACAACTTTGTATCTTGATCCACACATCGCGTGTTATTAGATATCCAAATCAATATACTCAAGAAGTATTCATAGAATGAGCCTAAGTGGAATATATGTTTTCTAAGACCTGGATACACTCTATGTAGACCCAGTGGAACACGACTTGCGTGGTGAGGCATATTATAAGTATCAAAACAAGACCCACATGTAGTCTAGATATACTCACACATCATGGAGTTAGTATTTTTCACCCCATATTGACTAGAAGAACATGATCATATTATCTTATTTGGGTGATACCCCATCTACACCCCTAGGAAATATCATGTACTTTCTTTTTTCTTGGATTAGGATGTTATAGTGATATTTTATAGGTAGGTTTTGTCATGTGACATAGAGGTAGATTCACTTATCCCCAAGATAAGATTTGGTACAAACCTAGAAACCTAGTTTGTGTGATCCATTTTCTATGAGTTGAACGTGGATAGAGTCAGGTATCCTCTTTTGGGTCCTGGGGTTGTGATCCTATATTTTTTCCCTAGGTAGGGTCATCTATACCATTACCTTCATCTGAATGAATGATCCCCTCCTACAAGACATTACAGATGGAGTCAGGTGTCTCCTAAAAAATATATCTTGATACTCTATCCAGGAATTGAAATTTTATGGAGTCATGTGTCCCCCTACTCCTAGGGCATGATCCACTATATATGAGTGTAATTTTCATGTCTTATGTGGCTTCTAGTGAGGTGTCTCTTTCCTTTGGGTGTTTCTATATAGGTCTCATGGATTTATTTTTGATATTATGGATTCATGAATCCATGTGAGGAATTCTGATCATTTAAATCATTATGAGGACTATAATTTTTTTATATTACTTGTATCCTTTTATGATAATATATGGGTTGTCCCTTCCTTTCCATTTTTTTTGATTTGAAGTTGTCTCTTTCTCTTTTGGTTCCTTACTTTTTCTTTATTTCATGGTTTTATATTAGGTATGTAAATACTCACTGCTAAATGGACTCTTCTCACATCTTTCATGTCTTATAAAAATAACGGATTGTTCTATGATGATCTAGGTGGTCCTTGTTTTGGTTGTGCATTAATTGTGGTGTTTGGAATATATGATATAAAGACCACATATGATCTTTGTTGTTAAATGTTGGGACAATATTCTATATAATTTTCTAGTTGAACCTAATTTCTGTTTTTTCCTATATCTATTTACTTTAGTTATATACTTTTATACTCTATTGGGGTATATTATAGGCTTTTCATAGATTTTTTTTCAATTTATTTATTATTATTCATTACTCTAGTATCAATGAAGATTCATTTCTGTGTTTGTACAAGTACATTAGGCTAAGGTGTCCCATATATGTTATATGCCTACATGGTACTAGTCACCATCCCCTATCCTATTAGAGGTTATCATGGGATAGAAATCTCAACTAATCACTAATCCAGTGGACCCTAGTAGGTCGATTTGTGTCATAGATGATTTGAAAAGCTCCAGTGGTAGGGTTTTAAGGTTGTTTATACTAATAATTGAGGTTAAAACCCCAAGAACTATGGTTTTCAAATTTTTTACTAATAATAGAAATTAATTAAACAATGTAAAACCAAATTTTTCTACTAATTTCCCAGTCACCAACTTCTCCTAGTTTCAAATTATCTAACCACTATTTTATGTACCCTTCTAATTAGAATGTGAAATACTTATATACCACTTTATCTTCCACTACACCTCTATAATTTTGTGTTGAGAAAACCAAAATGTATTCCTTTTAAGACCCTGGAATATATGAAACAATTTTATTAAACTATTATTCAGTTAAAATTAAGTGTGGTGAAAAATGATATCTTAAGGTCTCGTTAAGATTTCCTACCATAGTGTTTGGGTCATAGTGGATAAAAATATTTTAAATCAAACATGAAAAGAAAATTTCATTAAAATAGGTTTGTAAATTTTATTTTTTTAAGTATTTAGAGTACATGTCATTCAATCTAGAGGTCCTTAGATAATTTTTTTCATTATTAGATCTGGTCACATGATTTAATATTTAGTTTTATTCTGCTATATTCTAGATAATTGTGTCAAGTTGTTGAACCACATTTCATGGGTTTGAAAAAATATTATAAAATTCCTAGGTAATTATGAGTATAGTATATTGAAAACCTCATATTATCTATAGAGGGGTGAAAAACATCATTTGTTAAAATTTTATAAAGGTGTTATATCTAAGAGAATTTAATTTTTTTAGAGAACCTATAATAAATTAAAACAATTTGTTAAAATAAAGTAAATAAAAGGAGGTGGTTTTAGGTATTTATTTATAACTTTAATGCTATCATACACTTAAAAAATTGTTTCATCTACTTTTTATTGATTAATTGATGACAGAATCCATAAGTGTTTCATCGATGATCCTAGGTTTATGTAAATGGTAAATCTTAATATAAAAGTAATCAATTATTAATCATTACTCCTTCCCATTTGTGTTAAAATGTATCAATTACAAAAAAAGAGTGAATCATCCATGAACTAATTAGGAAATATCCATTTGATTTTTGGAGGACCCAAGAAATTCAGATGTAATTCACTTGCCTCTCATATATCCCATAAATTATTATACATACACCACTAAGCATTTTAAATTATATTATTTATATAATAACCCGAGTGGAGGGATATTTTTTATTAGTAAATCAAGGTATTAAATAAATAAAAGATAAAAAAATTTAAAAGCATCTATATTTAATGTAATAAACTACCACAAAATTCTGAAAGCATTCAAAAAAGAAGTGTTTTATTCATTAAAGTGTCTACACAAGCATTACAAGGGGATATCATCCCATTCCCCAATCACCAAAAGGTTATCACCCCTCTAATAGAGGGATGAAAATAGTAAGGGGATAAGAAATATAGAATTATATTAATAACGAAGTGTATAAACTAAGATTATAAAACTCTAGTAGCAGTAGAGACTCAACCGAACTCAACTCCTATTTGGAATATTTCTCATCTTATATATTTATTTATCCCATATAGTTCAACTTAATTGGATTATTTCTCTTTTAATTTGAATATATTCACATGATTGTAGGTTCCCTATTAACCTGCATCTTAATTCCTTTTTCCTTGAACTTCGGTTAATAGAGGATTTGGAAAGTATTCTAAATTCTCAAAAGTATAATGATTTATGACAAGACACATAATAAATCTCTAAATTATGGGAATCTAAAAAATGTAAGTGGAATTAGGGTTATATCATGTCTCTTCATGGTTCAATGGATCAACTCATTGTAAAGCACACGATTCCAATAATTTCACAAAGTATAAAACCTTATTTGACTCCATATGAATAGTCAAAAAAATATAAGATAATTTATTTGTATGATTTTCCCATAGGAAATTTTTTTTTGTTGTGATTATATATAAAAAATATTCTTGATTAATAATATATTATTCCCTTCCCAATGGTGCGTAAAATTTTTCCGTTTTCTAAAATTTCAATTCCATTTTATGCATAAGATAATTTTGGATAATTCATATGATGTTAAACTTAGACCAATTTTTATTTTGGATCAACATCATATATACCATCTTTTTACCATAAAAAATAGGTAATTATTATCTTTTCCCTCTAATTATATCTTATATATCACTGGGTTTCCCAAAAATTGTGTTTTGTGTCACTTTTCCAAGGAAAATTATATTGTGCATGGATTAAAATTAATTATACTCAGACTATACAATGAAAAATAACCTTACACGTTATAGTATTTGGACAAAATTATTAAAAACAATTTAAAAATGACTTCTGATATCAAAAACACAAATAAAAAGTGTGTATTTTCAATTAATTATAATAATGAATAAAAACACTTAAGAATAAAGAATTAATTCATTTCCATAATAAAACCCTACTTATTCCTAAAACCTCAAAATGATGTAATTTCCCTAAAAATGAAAAAATGGTGGGAATATATCCATTGAAATATAATGTAAAAGTGGATAAAATATGAAATCTATATGGGATCGAATACTCATCAACTTACATCTCTCTTGGGTGAATTACTAAAACCACTAAGAGGTGGACCACCTCAACCCCATTATGATTCCCTTGATCCATATATTCTCTTTAACATGGTGGAATTTTAATATTCTTAACATTACTCTAACCTGATAACCACCTAGTAGGGTAGTCTTATATCACATGACTATGTCTACTAGTTGTTGACCCATGGGATACTATTTGTTGACACATGAGACTAATGATTATTAATAGCCTCCATTTATAAGAATCAGGTGAAAATCGCTGACTAATAGATGATGGAAAACATAACCCATTAAAAAGGACTTGAATATTATTCCTTATATATACCTCACTAGAAAAACTCTCAATAACCAATCCCTCTCTTTTACTCCCATGTAGGTTGGAATATATAGTGGTAATACTTCATATAATATCTCCATCCCGAGACCCTAGTCTAACATTTCATCCCTCAGAAAACTAACATTAATAATATTCATGGAGTACATCATGAGATCCTTAAACATCAAAGTATATTAAATTTTTTAATCCCCTGTTATTTGTACAATAACTACTATACATATACCATCCCCAAATTCATTGAGTAATACTCTATTTCGGACAAATAATAGAACTCATACCGGGATATTTTCACCTAATTATGTATCTTAGTTGTCAATGATCTCCTATATCTCATTGAATAAAAAATGATATTTAATTCTAGAATCACCCACTGGTCCCCTAGTGTATGAACTAAGAAAAACACCATAGACTTCATGTAAAACTAATATTTAGTGACCCCATGTTTAGAATCACCACAAAACCTTTAAGTCTTCTAAAACTGAAACTCATAAAAAATTTCTAGTCTCCAGGTAATATTAATCTCCACCAGATGATTTTCTATCTCCTTAGTTTCAAGTTGTGGTTATCCTAAAATGGAACTTGATTTGGACCTTCATCAATTAAAAGTTCAATGATTAGTTTTGACATATCATGTCCTTACATTTAGATCTTATTTGGAAATCTGTTGGATTGTATCTTGAACTTCAATGACAAAACTCAAATGTATACAACACATTATAATATATCAAAGTGAAACATTGTAATATAAATTATGAATAATTTTCCCCTCATTCATCTAACCTAGAAAATTATCCTAAAAAATCATATACATCAGTCATCACCAAACCCCAACAAGATTCAACTTCCAAAATATCAATATCATGATAGAATTTTCTTAATATATGATTCAATCACCTGAATAACCATATTACTTATTTAGGATTGTAGAAACCACTCACATTCTATGAATTGATCCTCTAGTATGATAGAATAAACTCAACTACATTGGAAAGTATGATATTATCTTAAAAATAATGTTTCATACGTACTGATAACCAAAATATGTCCTTAATAAAAAACTAGGATTTGATACTACTTTGACATGACTCAACCTATCAAGACCGCACCCAAGTTGATGAAAATGCTGGTTGTGCCACCCCGATCCCACCTTAAATTGGATAGTGGAAGGTGATTAGCACCAAGAATGAATAAGAAATAAAGGGTGGAATTTTCTTAAAAAAACGTGGAATGAAAAAATGTATCATAAAACCAAAATCTAACCCATAAATGACCAGCACTTATAATAATTAAGTGATTCAAGATAAATGAATAATCCATGTATGCATGTACTAACAAGAAATCTATTAGAATTCAATATAATGAAATATTCCAAATATAAATATGTAATAATTCCCAATTATTATCAATAAAATGATAAATATATGACCCAATAAAGAAAAATATTAGTATGAATTTTCAAAGGACTAAATCTTTTCACCTCTATACAGCATATCTTCTTACACCTTGAAAAACATAATTTTCTAAAAACATATAGTCATTTTAACTTTAATAAAAAATTACATGAGTTCCCATGTAGGAGTATGTATTATAATACCTAATATGATGCCTTAAAAAATAAACAACTAATTATATCAAACATAAGTACATATAATATTAACACAATGAATCTAAAATACAAAATAATGTCCCAATTAATTTTAATGAGCCATGTATTATAATAAGGAAGTTTTACATGATCAAAACCTAATCCTCTAATAAATATATACCTATTATCACCATAATAATCTCCAGTTAAATAATACGTCTTAAAATTTTACACCCATATGAAAAATTTGATCCCATGGAACACTATTGAAATGATTACCTTGAATAATCACTACCAAAATATGGAAAGGGTACTTGAAATAGACAATGGGGAGAGTGGAAAACGAGGGTAGGAGAACTGGGTGTGCATGAGGTTTAATAAGTTAATGTGGGGTTCAATTTGGGGTAAAAATAGATATGGGGTATAAAGGAAATATAATATTTTTAATGATTTTAGAACATCATAGGGTTTAGCTTCATGGTTCCCCAAGCCATGTGCTAACTATAAGAACTTCATTAGATGAACCAGAGCATAGTGTATGGGAAGGATGAATAGTTAGACTAACAATGTTAAAATAATGTGATTATATCTATTAAAATTCATAGGTCTAGCACATGGTTTCCATATAGTTAGTGATAATCAATTTCTATCCGTGAAACATGCTATCCTAAAAAACCTAAATTTCATGGGAAATTGACCCGGAAGGAAAATAGAAAAAATAATGACTAAAAAAATAAAATAATAGAGTAAATTATATTTATGGTGTGACAGTTCTCACCAACACAATGCATTCTTCCCCCAGAAAGCACCAGAAGGATTTATCGATCAAGATAAAGATTTCAGGTTTAGGATCTTTATAACGATACAACATAAGAGATGAAAAATAAAAAACCAAAGACAACATCCATGAAGAAAGAAATTAATCACATAGATAAAATTGAGTATACAATTCATACCCAATTTATAATATAAATATCACCTAAAAATACTAAATACTAACACTTATAAGGTTTCACAACTAGAAAGACAAAAACTCATAAAAAGGAAGAGTTAACTCCCTAAAAATAAATCACAAAAACTTGGAGCACCCTGACCTAAGTATAAACATACCAAAGGGAAAATTTTAAGACAAGATTAAAATAAATGGTATAATCCATAACAAAAACTATGATCACAATATAGATTAATGAATAAAATCATGGTTAGTTAGAGATGGGGAAAGGAACAAATCCAATAAATAGATGATAAAAATACCATATGAAGGATAAGAGGATGGGAATGTAAGCCTCATCATGAGGTTCTTATATTGTGTTCTCCCCAAAATATTAGGAATTATGTTTGAAAATTAACCATTTTATCTAGGAATGATTCATGGAACATCACGATACTAAAATCTCAAAGAAAATGGGAACAACATTGAAAAAAATACACACCAATATCAAGATTCATTATTAACCATAAGACATTTACATCATGAACATAATCTAAAAAAATTATAAGCATTGTCATCCAAAAAAACTCAATACTAGGAAGAATAGAAAAGGAAAATATAAAACAATACAGAAAACATCAAGTAGATGTTGAACCAAAATCTTGTTCAGTAAGTTGGATCTAGTGAATTTTGAAAGGGGTAGATCTGGTTCCACCACTTTTACCCAAAACCACTAATAAAACTTTTTATGATGACCCAAATAAATATAGTTATGATAGGTTTTAGGAGTTTCTGGATATACAAACTTCTTATTTCCAACATTCCTACACTGATGGCACATCTATGACATTATTCTAGAAGAATCTAGGTTGAATAAACTGGATGGATACTTAATACTACCACGAGACTACATAAACATGTCTTGCTCCACCATCCCATTTTTGTAATTTTCCTCACTACTCCCAGTAATAGGTAAAACATCATTACTTAGGGAATTCAAACCAGGACAACCTAAATTCTAATGGTCTATTTCAATATATCTTCATAGATTTTAATTCTACAATAGGAAACTTCCAACATAAGATCAGTTTGAAAATCCATTTAAAAACATACAACTTTTAAGGATTCATGCATGTCCAGGTCAAGAAGGTATAAAGATAGATCGATGGAATGAATTCCATATTCAGACATTGATCACACACCTTTTTAAAGGAAATAAAATTCCATATCCCTCTGTATTTTTACATCATCAGGGAAATATTATTGGAAGAATAGTGCTTTGAATACCTACTAGGAGAGGTTCTTATTTGGTTTAATCAGAATAATGGACTTACACTACTTCTAACTTGTTTTATCTAACACAAATTTAGTAAACTTGAGATTAAGGGATTCTGGATGCCAAAGTTAAATGAAAATTTCATCAATAATCCAAAAACATTACTCTACCTCTTGAGAATATGGTTTCCCATGTAAATGATTTGAATAAAGATTCCAAGACACCTAAAAGAAATTATTATGCTAATAAACAATAGGAATGAAACTAGGCTTTGAGACCAATGTGGATGGAATAATTGACTCGGGTATAACTTGATAAACTGGAGGGTCCATATGTGGAGAATCACCTACAACTCCCTCTTTAAAATATGTTGATACATAGTGGGGGAGTAATATAAATATTGGTAGAAGAAAACATAGTCAAAGTATAAATTAGATTCAATATCCATAAACCTAAATACATATTAATGGATCAATCGAAAATATTATATAAAAAATAATAAAATATCAAAAACATATAAAATCAATTAAATAATAATAATTCAAAATAAATTACCCAAAATAAGGTCACAGTTAAATTTTAAAATTTTATAAAAAAATACCCTTTTAAAGGGATTATATATTTGAATTCATCCCTTAACACACCTTTCCATTCACAAGATAAACATTTATAAAGTTCCAAATATTTCAACATATACCTTCAAGAACATTTTAAATTTTTATCCACTAGAAGATCCTGATTTCTAGAACTTCATGATTATACATTAAAAATTAAGAATATTTAACAATACTCCCCTTTCAAAATAATAAAACTCTCAAAATACAATTCCCATTTATGAGTCAAAAATATTTGATCAAAATTTCACATTATTAATGAATGTATACCACTTTTAAAAGTGATTTCTAATGTTTTTATATCAAATTTCCAAATAAATTTGAGCCAAAAAACCTAAATATCTCATGTAAAATGTCTCAAATCAACTTAAAAACATCATAATGCATAAAAATTATTCTGAAGGATCAATAAATACCAAATTATGAAATCTAGAAAATTTATAACTATGTATAGTTTATAAGAACTTTCCAAAACTATGTGAAGCTCACTAGAAGTCTCTTTAACCTGGGTTAATGGTCAACACATGGTTTTGGAGACCATGCACAATAACTTTTCACCCTCTGGGTTTTATTAAGTTTCTCTCCAAAATAATAATTTCTTAAAAACAACCCATAAACTAACATCCCAATAATGTAATACTCAAATAAATACCCAAGATATCAAATACATTTGAGATACCACCATTAATTTAAGAAAAAAACAACTTAGACTACCATGGTAAATCAAGTGTCATCTTGAAAGAGTGGTGATCAATCACCTACTTATGACCAACCAAATTATGAAGGCCATACCTCTATTCTAATGAACATCACAAATAACATGGGTTTATCTTTAACTTATTCTATAATGATAACCTAGGGTCTAATACTATTTTTTCGTGGACTAATCTGGGCCTGGGAACCCATTCTGGCTTGAAACAAGGTCCAAGAGGCATTTTGGATCCTCTCCGGCAAGAAACAAGTGCCAAGGGAATCAATAGAGGTCATTGGGGATGATTTTCACTGAAGAATCAAGAATAGTCCAAGTAACTCTACTAGGAAGTCTGATATGAACATTCTATAATTTTAAGTTCCATACCACAGAAATAAGTAAGTATAAAAATAAATGAAAATCCAAAAAAACCCATAAGAAGAATTAAGCATATCCCATGATACTGAAACATTCCAGTAATTAAGCATGACACAATCCATCATCCAAAAATCAGTAAAGATATACTAAAATTTAATAAGTTATAGAGTTCAAAGAGGAAATTCAAAATGGATAATACATCCAATGATTCCAAAAAAATAAAATAAAAAAATCCACAACTTCTATCTTCATGTGTTGACTGAAATAGTTTCACTAGGTTTTATCAATACCAAAACCAAGAATCTAAGACCAATCTGTCACGTCCATGCCAAACTGGATAAACATATAATGATAGGAATGATTTATATAGTGCAGTAGTAAACCCCATGTTGATCCATCAATACACATTAAAAGTAGAATTATGTCATTATACATTGAAAATATACATAAAATTAAGTTTTATATTTATTTAAAAAATAAAACTACTACAAAACTTGGTATTTATAATCGCTATAAAAAATGCTGCTCTATGGAATCATTATCAACACGAAAGAAAACACAAATAAATTTAACACTTTATCAGTGATTTGTTAGCGCTAAAAAAAGTCCCATTTATCAATGCTTTATTTTTTGCACTGATAAATACTACCGTTTATCAGCGCTTTATTTTTAGTGCTGATAAAGGCTGCCCTTTATCAACACTTTATTTTTAGCACCGATAAAGGGTACCCTTTATCAGTGCTATATTTTTAGCGCTCATAACGGAGGCCTTTATCAGTCCTATATTTTTAACGCACATAAAGGAGTCCTTTATCAGTGATTTTTTATGGTTGATAAAGGTCTAAATAAATAAAATTAAATAGTTAAATAAAAAAATAAAAATGAGTTTGTTAAAAAATATTGAAAATTTTATTAATTAAATAATTATTTATAAAAATAAATAAATTGATTATACTATATATAAATTATAAATACTAATAAATAGTATGTATTATATATATATATGAAAAATTAAAATTAAAAAATTTAAAATTTTAAATGAGTAAATTGAGAAAAATATTGAACATTTTATAGATTAAATGATTATTGGGAATGTTAATAAATAGTCCGTACAAAATATATGGATATATATTAATGTATATAAATATGATTTTTATATTACAAAATATTTACGCACTATAATTAGGGAATAATGGTTTATAATTAAAAATTAATATGAATAAAAAATACTGATTAATTTCATAGAGTAATGGACATATAATTGAATTTCCTTTGATTTTTCAATTTAACATAGATCAAACCCGTGTTATATTAATTTCACAAATACATAATTAATTCATTTTTATATATAATGAACAAACACAAATCCTATACATTTTTTCAATATTATTAAGGTGTACTTATTTTTTATTTATTCAATCACGCTCATTTTTAACACGCATGAACTTAAAATTAAATATTAATTAATAATGTCAAAAATATAATTGTAAAAAAATATTTATAAAAAATATTCATAAATAAATATTTATAAATATATTTATAAATATATATGTTTAAAAATGTACATAATTTATTTATAAAATTATATTTTTATAATAATAAATAATTAATTAATTTTTTAAAAGTATTTATATAATAATAATTATTTATTATATATATTTAAATAATTATCAATAAATAATTATATATGTTTAAATAATTATCAAATTTATTATAAATTTACTTAAATAATGATTATATTTACAATATTTATATTTATATATATTTTTCAAATACATATATAAATAAATATATAATTATATATATATAATGATATAAATATTATTTTTAAAAAATATTTATATAATTATATATATATAATTATATATTTAAATAATTATAAAATTATAAAAAAATATATTTAAATAGGGAATATATTTACTATATTTATATTTCTATGTATTTATTAAGCATATATTTATTTAAAATTATTTTTTATAATTATAATTATAAATCCATTATTAGTGCTTAAGTAGTATGAACTGATAAAAGAAATCTTTATCCTCGCTTTTATTAGTACTTATAAAGATGTATCATTATCAGTGATATAAAAGTGCTGATTAAAGTAATATTTATCAGTGCTAAAACATTAGCACTGATAAATATGGATTTTGTCAGTGCTTTTTAAAAGTATTGATAAAAGTGTCTTGATCTAATTAAAAAGACCTAACCTATTGCGAACCATTTGAGGGTGATTCTCATCCATTATCTCCTTTCCTTGACCCAAAATTTCTCCCAACTCTCCCTCAATCACTTCACCCTAGGGTCCAATATCTATTCAATGGTGTTCCAAATCATTCTATCTCAACCTCAGAGTACAATGCGATAATGAATCTTCTTAATTTCACATTGATTGTGCGTTTTAAGCTACGTCGCCCTTTGGTGGACACCTCAAGTATGTTAATCTTCAAGTATTTTGGGTTTCAAGATCGATCAATGGTAGGTATACTCAATAAAAGGAATGTCATGATCTCATTTTCTTCGAATGAAGATCTGGCAAGGGCTTGGTCCAGTGCCCCCTGTAGCTGCAACGACTTCCGGTTCTGTCTCTTCAGATGGTCATATAATTTCTATATGAACCGCAACATTCCAAAAGAAATGATTTAGGTTAATTTCTTTAAGATTCATCTACCTTTTCAAAATCCAGTGATTATACACATCATAGGGAATCTCGTTGGTAGATATTTATGTTTTGATAGTAGAACCCGATCAGTTTATCACCCTGTTTCTCCTTGTATTTGCATGGAAGATGATGTATCGAGACTACCTACAGATAATATTTGGATTACAGTGGGGAGGAATTTTTATGTAAGAATGTCTTGTGGTTTTAATAATTGGTCTATTTCTATAGTTTCTATAATATATTTGGTCATTTAACACCTACCTATAGGTGAGGAACCAAGAACCATGAACAAAAACAAGTTGCAGTTTCTGGAGATAACGACAAGGGCATCAAGCCTGGTGTTGTTGAAGGGTTGACAGGCTAGAGTCAGTTGGAAATTTCTGCTGAACCATGCAATGAAAAGGATTTTCAATGAAAGTCTCAGGGGGGTGTATTTTCTCAGTTAATCAAAGCTCGAATCACAAAAAACCCACTCGAATCCAACAAACCCACTGCCTCTATTTTCTCGAACATCTTTCAATATCCAACATCTAGTTGCAGTTTGGGTTTCTAAGGAAAACATTGTTATCTGGATCCAACGGTATTGAATTTTATTCAACCTAAGGTAGGCCTTAGTTTTCCTTTTTTAGGTTCCTATTTTCTGTCTAAATTTTTCATTTTGAGATCAAGATATTATGGTTTCATATTTTCCTTTGTAGTTTCCAATTTTCTTTATGTACTTTTGCAAGAAATGTTGTATACATTTTTTATTTTTTTTGTAATCCATTGTTTGTTTGGAGACAATTTTGGATATCCTGGATTGGTCTTTTTAATTTTTTTCGAATCAATTTGATTCATTGTCTACATCTATACCCCATTTGGCTCCACAAGATTAATTTTTTTTTCTATTTTGAAATCTTAGTGAATCACCTCTATTCCACAGATAAACCAACTAAATAAATATTTGTTCCACTATATAAATAGTTGAGTTTTCGTATATGAAAGCCTTAAATGAATAGAAAATTTATTTAGATGTTTATGGGATAGGCGTTGTAAGGGTTATTGTGTTTTCTCCTTGGTGTGTGATATGCTTATTGATGCATATTTTTTCTTTATGCTAAATTATTTATTGACCTTCCAATAATCTCAAGTATGGGTCAATGCATATTAGATTTTCTCCATAGAATCCTTAGGTTTCAATACCATTTGTTCGAAAAAATATATTGAAAGTTACCAAATTTTATATATTAGAAATTATTTTTAGGTATTCCTCATTTTATGTCTATATATAATTTTTAGGTCTATATATACAGTTAATCAATTGTAATATAATTTCTACTTAAATATCCAATAAAATATTTTAAACTCATTTTACTTTCAAAATAATTAAATTAGGTTACTATATATACATTTTTTAAAATAAATAAGATCTCCAAAATTTAAACAATTATATTTCATACAAAATTACACAGAATAATAATTACTAATAAATAATATAATTTAAAACTTAATATTAATAGTATTTTTTTAATTTCATTAGAAAAAATATTGATGTATATATATAGATCGAATAATATATTGTATATATAAAAAAATTTAAATATAATAAATTATATAATTATATATAATTATATTCGAATAAAGTATAGATTTAATAAACATATGCATATATAATATATATGTAGAATATTTAGGTAGATTCGCCTTATTTATCTATATATCAAATGAGGAGTGACCTCTATTGTATAGTTTTTGAAAGTGGAAGATGTGAACCCCGTTTAGGTTTATTGCCTATCAAGGTAAGTTTGAAATAAGTACATGCCTCCATCAACCCCTTTTTATAATCATATAACACCTTATCATTTTTTTAATAAAATTTAACTTATTAAGAAAACAATTTTTATAAAAAAAAATTAAAATATCCTTGAACAATTATTTTATTAAAGTTTTATTCAGATCCTTGTGGACAGTTTCAAGGATATAAATGTAAGTAATTCATTATTACTCTGCCTTCACATAAAATCAAATAAATTTATTTTAGTTAAATAAATTCATTAGCATAAATTACACTGTAGAAACCAAAGACCCCAGGGCGGCATAATACTACAGTTTTGTATTCTGACTATTCCGTCTCCACCCTCTCCATTTCATTTCTTCCCCACACTCTTTCATTTCTATGGTTGTGTTAAGCATTGATCTGGAAGGAGTTTTTTGAAAATGGAGGCGTTGAGTTAATAACTAGTGTCAATGGTGTAATTCTCACAAATGGGAAGAATTTACCCTTTTAGAGAACACAATGAAGTATAATTTTCATCCTCAAAAATTTTATCTCCTGAATAATTATTATTTCATTTTGTGTCCTTGAGACTTATCCCCCATATCTTTTATGTTTCTTGTATTATTTTGGTCATTAGTCATCCCATGGATGACTAATACATAGATTATTTCAAGTAACATAGGTGCATGTCCATAAGAGAGGGAGGATGTGTGTCAAACAAAAAAATATAATGATAACTGATTGATAGATGAGCTGATGAGGATGACAATTTACTTCATTGTGTTCTCTAAAAAGGGAAATGTCCCCTATTTGTGAGAATTACACTATTGACACTAGTTATTAACTAGATGACTCCATTTAACCAAAACCATTCCAGATAAAAGCTCCACACAACTAGATAAATGATATAGTGAAGGGTGGAAATGAAATGGAGAGGGTTGATATGGAAGAATAGAAATATGCAACTGCAGTGTTGCGCAGCCCGGGGGTCTTGGGATACTACAATGTAATTTCAGATGATGAGTGTATGTTACTGAAATTAATTTATTTCATTTGACATGGAGGTATAGTTAATGATGAATTAATTTCATTTTTATCCTCTAAATTTTCCATAAGGATCTGAATTAAAATTTAATAAAATAAATGGTTAAGTATTTTTTTAATGTTCTTTTTCGATAAGACTTGTTTTTTTTAATATGTTTTATTTTATTAAAAAAATGAAAAGGTTCTATATGATTGGAAAAAGATGTATATGTAGGTGTGTAATTTTTTCACAGTTAGGGAAATTATTCATATGTCATTTGATATGTGTAGGATCAGTGGAACCTCATTTTGATGAATGATGTGACCACTATGATTCAATGTGCCCATTATTAATTTAAAATTGAATGTTTAGTTAAAAAAAATTCACTCACTAAAAATAGTGACAATTTTCTCATATTTCATTAATAATTTAGGAACATGATTCATAAGTCCTTTGTGATGTGTAGGAATCAGTTTCACAACAAACTGATACCTGATGTGATCGGTATAGGCCAAAGTGTGTGTTTCCAGTTAAAAATGACATTTGAATAAAACAACGTAACACACTCAAAACTGAGAAAATACCTTCGGATTGTTTTGATACATTACTGAAATGATCCATATGTCATTTGATATGTTTATGAATTAGTCGTACCTCAATCCAACACAGGGTTTGACCACTATGTCTCCAAGTGCGTCTTTTTTATTTAAAAATGGAATCAATTTTAATAAAATGTACAACTAACTAACTCAAAAATGATCTAACACATTCATATTGTTTTGAAACTTTATGAAAATTATCTATAAGTAATTTTTTATGTAGGAATCAACCTCACCTCAATATGACACATGGTGTGCCTGGTATGACTCAATTTGTCCATTATCTATTTAAAATCGATAGTTTAGTTCAAAAAATTTCACTCACTGAAAACTAAGAAAATTTGCTCATATTTTCTTGAAAATTTATGACATTTATTCAAAAGTAATTTTTGATATATAGTAATCAGTCTCATGTCAATCTGATACACGATGTGATCGTTATGAGTCAAAGTGAATGTTTCGAATTTAAAATAACAATTTATTAAAAAAGACATATGACATAATCAAAACTGTGTAAATGCATTCAGATTGTTTTTTTACATTATGAAAATGATCTATAAGGAATTTGAGATGTGTAAATATTAGCCTCACCTCAATCATACATATGGTGTGACAGAAATGACTCAAAGTGTGTCTTTTTATTTTAAACTCACATTAATTTTAGTAAAAAGGCCAACTCAACAACTCAAAACCAAGAAAATGAATTCAAATTATTTTAATACTTTATGAAAATGATCCATAAGTCATTTTTGTCATATAGTAATCAGCCACATCTCAATCCCAAACATGGTGTGTCAGTTATGACTCAATGTGTTTGTTATCAATTTAAATCAAAAATTTAGTTCAAAAAGTGTCACTCATTCAAAATAATGAAAAACACTATGATTATCTTTATAATTTTATACAATGACTCATAATTCATTTTTGATGTGTAGGAATCAGTATCACATCAAAATAACACCTGATATGACCAGTATGAGTCAAAGTGTGTTTTCTAGTTTAAAATAACATATTAGTGAAAAATATAAATGACGTACTCAATACCATGAAAACACATTTGAATTATTTTGATACTTTAGGAAATTGATCCATAATTCATTTGAGATGTGTAAGAATTAGTCAAAACTCTATCCAAATCATGGTGTGACCGGTATGAATCCAACTGTATTTTTTCAATATATGTGTATTATTTTAGTTTAAAATGTGCATCATATCTCCAAAACATAGAAAACAAGCCTAGATTTTTTTTCTCTTCATTTAAATTTTGTATTCATAAATTGTTTAGATGATTTTGTGGTGTTTTTTTATTTCAGTGTTCTATTAAAGTGAATTTCATTAGCGGGGCAGTGTGTTGTAATAACACACTATAATATTCCCCTTTATCAATGCTTTTAAAAGCACTAATAATGGGATCCTTTATCAGTGATTTTATAAGAACTGATAAAGGGGTCTATTATCAACACTTAGAACAGCACTAAGAAATAGTCCTTTATCATCACATTTGGAGTGCTGATAATAGACTTGGGATTTTAACCTCACCCTAATAGTCAGTGTTTCTCTAGTGCTGATAAAGGCCATTTTAGGTCTATTAAAGGCCTATTTTGTAGTTGTGTAAGTAAGATGCTAATTTATTAAAAAACTTATTTCTTTTTCCTACTTTATGAATCCAATTTTTAAATAAAGGTCACCATGAAACCTTTTTAAATAAAAGTGTCAAGTGATAAATTGAAAACCATTTAAAAGGAAATGGAAAATGTTATTAAGGGAAATTTTTATGATAGAGTTCAAATGTAATGGAAAATACATCACACAAAAAATAGTCATAATGGGAACCTAGGAGATTTGAATAGAATCTGGGATAGAGGTAACATAACTAACATAAAGGACAACCATTGCTGAATAAAAAACAACTTCCCGCAATACTTGGTAATAACTCATTGGTCTAATCGACGGCTACAATTATATAAGAAGAATAAAATCTATCTTAGGTCCACCTTCCAGAGCATGACCATGAATTATTACAACAAGTGTCTCTTTTCTTCCCACCTTACTACCCATCATTTCCCATCACACATAAAATGGAGGCTATTTAAAGCAATAATTAATATATATATATATATATATATGTATATATATATATATATGTATATATATAGAATAAGAATTCACACCCTCACCTATGACACCCTTACAAGAAATATTCCAAATTCAATCAAGAGCACACATAAAATACATACACCCATTCTTCGAGAATTATCATAAATATCATAATTTAACATTAATTTTCATAATATTTGGGGAATTTTAAAGGATTTTTCATTTTACAAAGAAATCATTTGTAATTTTTCATTTGGTATATATGAGTATTTATTATGAAACCAAGCCACAAAAAAGTTTATAAAATGAAAACACCCTCTAAAAATAAAATATCAATTTCAAATAGCCAGTAATTCCATTATATAAACACTTACTAAGAATACATTTCCAAAACAGACTCTATACTTTGAAAAATAAGTTAAACCCTATGCATGTTTGATTAAACTGAATAAGATAAAACTTACTTTATCAAATAATACTAATTATACATTATAACATTTTTAAAACACATAAAACATATGATTAAAACCAATAATAAATCTTAGTTATAATTTTAAAGTGTTATGAAAAGATCACCTACCTTTAACCGCCATCAATTTTAGGAAAAATGGTGTTAGTCCACCTAAAAAAAGATTATAGAACCTTAAAATATCAATAGGGAACCAAAATATATGAAATCCAAAATTAAATTTGATTTACAGTTGAACCCTAGGTTATCGGGACCTCACTAGGTATGAGGGAAAAATGAGGAAAACGGAAATAGAAAGAAGAGGGAAGCTATAAGTTATTACCATCAAGAATCATCTCAAAAACATTAATAAGACACATGAAATTGACAACTAATAGAGTATAAAAAATTGTAGGAGTTCCTAAATTGTGTGAGGTTGAATGGGAGAAGGAGGAGTGGGATTTGGGGTAAAAAACTAATAGGGTTATAAATGTAATATATTTTTTAATGATTATGACACATCATACAGTTGGAAAAACAATACACAAACTATTCGAGCCTCATTTGAGGACTTGGAGCATGGCACATAGGAAAAACACAAAGTTAGACTAACTGTGCACCAACTGTGGGATTGGATGTGTTGCAATCTATAATCTTTCCACACTGTTTTCTCATAGTAAGTTCAAACAATGAACTAACCATGTGGAATGTACTTTATACACCCAAAACACTAAATTTCAAGGAAATATGACCTAAAAGGAAGAAATAAATAATAGGTTCTCTAAATAAATAAAATGATATAGGAACATGGGATCAGGGTGTAACATACCACACCCTTATCCATGATTAATCATCAATCATCACGTCAACAAACTACCAAATTAATAATCAATGGAATAAGGTGGAGAAACCTCACTCCATTAAGGATAATAATATTTATTGGGATTCCTAAAAATGTATCTCATATGGAGTACTCTCTCCATGTCAATTGATTGGATACCTATCTCTATGTCTAATATGAGGGAACGATTCTCTACTAAGGAAAATGATGGTTAGGAGGATACGTTACCCCATGTGTAATATAGAGGACTCATGACTTGTTGAGAAGTCAATCTATTGGATGGATACCTAAACCCATATTTCCACCCTAGCACTCGTTCCTGACCTATGAGAAGCATTTCTTAAATCTGGATTAACACCAAGAATATTCTCTATGTACATTTCCATTACACGACCATCCCAAAAATCGTATTAAAATTTTTAGGGATCACACATTAACCTATTCTCACATAATACTTCATAAGAAATAATTAATAGAATTTTTATCATTAAATACACTAAAACATAATAAAATTTAGCAATTGTTTCTATGACCACTTCTAAAGATAGAAATTTTAATAACATTTATCAATTGTTTTTAGTGATTATTTTGATATTTAGAGATCGTTTTGTATTAGAATTGTTTATTTATTTTATATATTTTAAATTTTATTTTAGTTTTTAAAAAACACATTTTAAAAACCATAATACTTGTATATATATTTATATTTATATGTATAAATTTATATACTTATAAATGCATATATATATATATATATATTTAATTATGTTTGTTTGTGTTGTTTATATATTTATATTTATAAAAAAATTATATTTTTATTTTTATTTATCATTTATATAAATATAAATTTTTATTTATATTAATATATAATTTATATACTTGTATTTTCATGTGTGTGTTTATATATATATATGGAATAAATAAATTATGTATAGTAATTTTTATTTAATAGTTAACATTATTGTAATTAATATTAAAAAGTGTTATATTAATAGTGATCAACAATTCTTAAATTTTTATTACTATATTTTTATATATTCTAAGTAGTATATATAAAAATAATATTTATAGTTATATTTATATTTATATCAAATATTTATTTATTTATATTTTTAGATAATTTATATATTTATATAGATAGTTAATTTATATACTTATATTTATATTTATATATGAATATATATATATATATATAATAAAAATTAAATAAATTATATTTAATAATTTTTAATTTTTAATTTAAATCTCAACATTAATAATTAATGTTAATGAAATGTAATATTATTAGTAATTAGTAATTCTTAATTCTTACTAATATTCATATTTTTATTAATAAATAATTTATATATTTATATTTATATGAACGATTTATATTTAAATTTATATATTTGTAAATAATATATTACATGTTTTTGTGATATGGTTGGGGTCATAGCCCTTTATTAGAGAAATAAAAAATATAGGGATAATGTGGGAGGTTCATATAGGCATTCCTGCCAACAAAATCATACAGCATGAGATCGGGTACAAATACTATGATGATATACTCTTCCCCTGGCCTCGAGGGTGATATCCCCTTTGCTCGGTCTAGACCGAATTCGATGGACCAACCCCACCATTGACATAATCATCATCAATAACATTTTTGTTGTCAAATAGTTTAGAAATTCCATCTTCTCTTTGCATCTTATCTTCACTACCTTCATAGGAAAGCAACTTAAAAGAGTTAGATTTGAGGTCCTTTCTCACAAATGAGGATGAACATCCTCTTACCTTTTCACCAATAACTTCAATTCCTAAAGCCTTAGGAGAAACATTTGTAGCAAAAACTTCATGGATCACTGGCTGTGTATTTTGAGTGTTGTTCATTTTGTTAGGAGTATTCCTATTTCTAGAAAATTCACCCTCTACCTTTGCTGCACCCCTAGAGTTTTCATCTTTCCAAAAAATCTGTAGCTATTACAACTACTTTGATTATATCAACCATGGATCCCCCAACTTCATTTTAAGTTCCATTTATAGGAGAACCGCCAAATACCATAGCCATAACTTTGTCACTCCCAGCAGTATCCTTACATGCAATCACTGTGAAGGAGGGAATAACACTACTCTGAATAGTCACCACATGCGTAACTGAATAGGATCCTAGGTTAGATGAGGGAATAATTTTTATTTAGTCACATATAATGATATCACCAATATTCAAAGGTTTCCTTGAGGTGGTATCCACCACTTTAATTTTCCATTATCCTTTGGTAGCATCAAGGACTGTCTCTTCCCATAATTAAATTTATACTTTATCTTGTGTTTCATTCTCGTCTTCAAATAGACCTTATACAGAGTCAAATAGGAAACTTCTCTAGATAAATTACTTTAAGAAGAGCATCTCTAAATGAGGCCTCCCCACAAAACAATTGAAATTCCTTTTATTCTTCTTCCATGTCATCCCAATGTGAGTCACATATAGTTATAATAGGGGGAACCCAGGCCCCCATTCCCTTACATTGATCATCCTATAATATCTACAGAAGTGGAATGTTTGACAGTCTGATATTTCATGAACCCATACTTTATGGGTTTATTTGGATGAAGATCCATCATAGTATCATCAGATATACTTTTCTTATTATAGTGCTTCACCTCATGACCATACCATGAAAAAATAAAGTACGTGATGATCCTTGTATATTTAGTACTAAAATCGCCAATAAATTTATTGTCCAAATAATAATTAAGGACCTTTTAATACCTAATTAATAAAGTAAATTCATCATTGATAGTAGAGAGTAATACCTTATGTGATAATCTGGATCCAAGGTTCACTTCTACTATCATGATCGAATAGTTCCCCAATATAACATGCTAATTTTCTTTATCAGGTTTAATTAGAGTTCCATGATATAGAGTAATGTTATATTGGATTATGGGATTCCATAATATCCAACACAAACCATAAACTCTAAACCATTCTGGAACCATAGATCTCCTACCCTCAAGCGTATTAATATTGTATTACTAAACCTTAATGTGTAAGAACTTAGTCTTAAGAGAAACTGAGCCAAAACTCCACACCTTTGTTCTCAACTCTGAAGAATGGAAAAGGAGGATAAAGAACCCTCAACCCATCTATATGAAACTATAGTATTTTAATCCCTAAATAGAATAGATATGATTTCATAAATTTTTAATCATACATTGTTTCAAATCTCTTAGAAAGACATGGTGAGCGATGATAAAATGTTTACCTAGATCAAGCCGATATGAAATAGATACCTCATTTGAGAATACATCAGCAATACTGCCTTTACTCCAAATCCTACCCACCTCTGCATACCTAAACTAATAGAAGAGACACTTCCCAATAACATCAGAGCCTTTTCAATTTACCCGAAACTGGTCATGATCCCTATAAATTCCAACTGAGGATCCATGTATTATGTACAAAGAGACCTTGTATCACCCAACCACCCGAGGAGTTCCTCCCAATAGAAATTGTTACCCTAGAAAATATGGAATCACTATGAATGCTAAGGAACCATATTCATCATCAAGATCACCCTGGTAAATCTCTCGTGACCGCATCCTTCCCCTTTCAATGTATAAGTAATTTATATTTATGTTTATACCTATAATTATATTTATATTAATAATATATATATATATATATATATATAATATTTTTATATTATTATTAATAATTTATATATTTATATTAATAAGTGTATGTATATATATTTTTATATTTATTTATTTTTATATTGAATTATGGATACACGAATATATACACACATGCATATATATTCACACACATGTGCATATATATGACAATAAGTTAATTCCAAAACTAGTGGTTAGAGAATTGGATCCTAATTGGGAGTATAGGGGTTTGAATATTGACCTCTAAATGTGTATTACCACCACTATAGAACATTTATTAAATAATATGTATGAATTTGGAAATATTCATGAAATAGTTATTTATAGTGGTTTTTAAAAGTATCCGTAAATTATTTAGTGGTGGCTTAAAATATCACTAAAGGTCCAAAACACTACTGCTAAATTGGTTTTTTATTAAAATTATAACTTTAATTTTCTTATTTAGATAATAATAGAATCAATAGAAAACCTGATAATTGTAATTCGGTGAGAATATCCACTTAATGTTTTCTAGTTGTTTGGAACCTCAACTTGATACCAACTTCACTATTTTGGGTTGTTTCACTTAATAACAGTCAGGGGTGATGATTGAAAAAAGTGGTATATTGACCCTATATCCTTTGTGAGTAGGTTACCTAACTATTATTTTGAAGAGGACTAATGGGTAACCCAAAACTATCTTAACACATGATCCATGCATTATTCCCTTCTTTAATAAGGAATAATAAAATGGGGTCTAAAACCCACAAGTCATTACATCTTGCTAGAATGTTGACCCTAGAATGGATCAATGAATTTTTAATCCATAACTACTAGAAAAAATATCAAAACATCACGATGATTTGGTTTACTATTAACCAAGAGTCATTATGGTCTTGCCCAAATCCCTAAGTATAAGAAGTAGATCCTCATACACCTAATTAATTACAACCATTCTCAAATAGTCTTCACATGAATCCACATCCAAAATCTAATTCCAAATGAAGAAAAATCATCAGTTTGGGAAATCTATTTATATCAATATATAAATCTCTATATTTAGCACTACTCTTTATCAACATTAAAAAGATAACTAACAAAAGGGATACTTTTATAAATTCTAGCTAAAACCATAGATAAAGGGAGTCTTTATGATTTATAAAAAATGTTAATAAAAATGGAATTTATCAGTGTTCATTAACAATGACAAAGGACTAATTTATTATTATTTTTCTTAGTATTTATCACCATTTTTTTAGTGATGATAATGGTTAATTGTTTAGTTATTTTAATGGCCTTTATCATCATGTTTTTTCACTGATAAAGATCTTATTTATCATCACTATTCTTAACATTGATAAAAGGTGACCCTCATAAAAAATTATAAATTATCAAAAAAACATTTTAAAGTATAAGTATATTTTTATTTGATACATATAAAATATCATTCCAAAAATATGATTTATATAATTCTAAATATGTATTTTCACTTTATATATATTATATTTAGAGAAAATAATTTAAAAATTAACTAAAAATTAATTTTAATTAATAAATTTTAAATTAGATTGTGTAATATATATTTAATAACAATTTAGTGATTTAAAATATAATAAATTTATTAATATCTTTAGATAAGTTGAAAACAAAACTTGAACTTTAAAGGACTATAACTTTTGATCCATGACTCCATTTGGACTCCACAAGATATCAAATGAATTCTTGAAAAGAGACAAACACCTTCTATATTGAGGTATATCATAATCCCTATTTTTTCTATAATAAAAAATCCCTTGAAGTCCTCTAAAAGTATTTTTTTGTGGGATTCCCAAATTTATTAATATTTGATGGAATTTAAACTTTATTTAAGATGGTCTTATAATCATTTTTTATGGGAGAATTTATTTTTTCAAGTATATTATATGGTTGAAATTTTTTTTTTAATATTGTAGTGTTATCTATAAATAAATATATACATATTTTCATATAAAAATTTTAATTATACAAATATATATTTAAATATATTTATTTTCTTCTTAAATTTTTCAACCTTATGTCAATAAAAAATAATTATTCATTTTATGTAAAAAAAATATTTTTTAATTTTGTTATGAAATGTATGAATATTTTAATGCTTATACAAATTTATATGTAATGGTAAATATAAATATGTGTATTTCTGTGAGTCTATATTTAAAAATGGATATATATTTATATAGATACCCTGATACATGTAAATAAATATTGACAAATAATATATGTAAATATGTATAAATACAAATGCAAATATTTATATTTATATATAGATGCACATGAATATGTATATGTAAATATAAATAAACACACGTACATATTATATAAATCTATTTAAAAATAATTATTTTAATATATATAATTATATATAAATATAAACGAACACAAATTTGTATATATAAGTACAAACACACGAAAATGTACACACACACACAAACATATTTTATAAATACAATTCAAATTAATTAAATAAATATATATAATTATCTCAATATATATAATTATATTAATAAATATTTATTTGAATAAATATACACAAAATAAATTTAAATATATGAATATAATTAGACATATCACAAAATATAGAAAACACATATTGGTGCGGAGGTAATGGAATTGAAAAAAAAGAGGTCTTGGTGGTCATTTATTAGTGGCAGTTCTGGAAATTGTCTCTTGAAAACAATTAACTATTATTTAAAATATAGTGTTAGTCTGATATAAATATCTCTATATTTTTTATATTTTTTTTATCCCATGGTGGTTTTGTTAAAACCAATGTGAAATATAAAAAAACCTAATCAATATCTCCCCTCTCATCCTTGTAGCCTTAACCCCTTCTCTCATCGACATTGATCGCCGACCACAGTGACCCCACCCCCAAAAAAGCTTATGGGATGATGGAATGAAAAAATATGATGATTTAATGAAAAAACCATTCAAAATTAATTTTTATTTAATATAGAAAATTATTTAATTTCCCATACTAGGAAACTCACCATGCTGTAACACTCATACTAGTTTATCCTTTACAGTTTTTAATTTTGATTTTGAACCTCATTTATTACCTCATAGTATAAAATGGTCCTTTATGTGTCATTACCAATTTCTTGATGCATATCATAAATTATAGTTTAAAAAGAAACAATTCAATGGAGATATTTAATTGAGAAAGTCACTGAAGTGTTCATCTAGTTTATAAATATTTGGAATATTAATTATTTTCAATTTAGAATTTAGAAAATGTAATCAGTTTGAATGGGAAAGGGGTATGAGGTATGACATCTGAAGAAATTGGAACCAAAAAATAGAAGAAAATGAGTATGTTTTTCAAAATTCTTTATTGGGAGTTTAGTTTTCTTTGGAATAATCTTGACATAATGGATAGTGAGAAGAAAGTATGCGATAATGTAATTTTTACATAGCTTGACAAGCATGGTAAATCAAATTATCGCCATAATGCTCATAAGGATTTGGAATCAGTGAATATAAAGCGTGGTTTTGGTCAAATGATAATGGAAATATTCCTTATGCTATTTTTACTAGGAAAAATCCCAAGAAAGATGTATTCTAAAAGCTTTTAAGAATGTAAAAGTGCTAGATGGATATTGAAGTAAGAGTTCAAGGTTTATAGACATAAAAAATTGAATGATAATATGATTGGAAATTTATTACTCATATATTTTGATAGAGTAGTTATTATCATTGGAATTGTGTAATATGTTACCAGAAAGAAGTAATTGAAGTTCTATTTGAGTTATGAACCTTCTCCAGGGAGATTTTTGGAAAAATACTAAATCTAATTGATCTTGAAAAACATCAAGAATGAATTCTATTGACACTTTTTCATATAGAGATTTTATTTCCCCCCTTCATTTTTACAACCAAGATTCATTTAATTGTTAATTTGGATGGGGAAGCTAAACTTGTTGGACTAGTACATTATCAATGGATGTATCCAATTGAGTCATACATTAATATTATTTTTAATTTCCCTAATTAGTTAAATTTTATCAAATCATGTTGTATAAAATTTTTATTATGATTTTTATAGTTGTTTTCATCAAATAATTTGTTTTTTTAAAATAACATATAAGGAAAAAAGATCAACCAGAATACTCTATTATTGAAGGCTACATAGCTCAAGTGTGTATAAAATTTTTTATAAGTATTTAGAAGGGATTGATACTAGAATTAATTATGTTGGTTATATTGATGATATCTCCAAAATCTCTCATTATGAAATCCAATCATTGACATTTATAACTATTGTAATACCATATATAAAGGGGTTAAATTTTAATCTATCAAATGGTTCTCCCATTGTGTAAGTATATAATCATATTCCTGTTTTTTTGTGTAGTTATTTTTTCTTTGTTAAAATTAATACCACATATCTTTTTTTCAAGATAATGTGTATTGAGAATTGAGATGAAATATAAAATGATTTAATGTTTTTGGCTCAAGTTCTTCTATTCATGGAAAATTGATTCAATGCATACAATATTCATGGCTTCATTTTTTATACAATTAATTAGGAAAAACTGTTAAAAACTAAAAATGGTGGTGTATTTATAGTTTTAGAGGTGGGATACTATGAAAAGATGATTTATATAATAAAATAAAACTATCATGGTCATTTTGTTATTGTTATATTAAAATATACATGGTTCAACATTGATAGGGTTATAATGAAATATTGATTATATTTTACTTCTACCAATCTATATTGATTGATCCATATCATTAAGAATGAAGAGTGTGGTCTATTGGTCTTGGATTCCCAAGTAAATGTGATTTATTATGTGGATGATGATGTACATAAAGGCTGAATTGATATTGTACACATAAAATAGATATAATTTTATGATACAGGCAATGAAGGTCAATTACTTTGTAAAAATGATTCTTATCAACCACAAAGTATTCGACAGTTTTTTCCTGATAATATTAAAATAACAGAACTTGTAAGTGAGGGTGAAAATGAATTAATCTTCACAATAGAGGTTGATAATAAATAATACATTGAAAATGAAGATTAATGAATGTATATATTACTAATGAAACTATTTTAAATTTTCTTATTTATATTTTTTTGTACATATATATAATTTTCTATTTTTATCATTTATTAAAAAACATTTACTTGCTTTTTTATACATAGAATATATTATAAACCATTTGAATTTTATGAATGCGGTGAATATTTTTTTTTGATAATTTGGTTGATCATAATCTCAAATCATGACACCCTTACAACTTTCTTTAGTGGATTTGTGTGATTCTTCTGTACCAAAAACATTTAGAGAGCAGGTAGCTTCCCTAGATGTTTTTGGTAGCTCTTCTTTTGATGAAACTCCGACAAAGAAGCATTTGGTCACTCCTCTATCTAGAAGATATTGGTGAGTTACCATTACTTGTATGTATTTAATTGTACAAATATATATATATATACATCATTAAATATTAAATTCATTTCTCAAATAGACAATGATAACAATATAAGATATATAAATATGAATATAGTAGATGTATAGGACCAGAAAGAATTAAAATTTTCATTCCATTAGATGTGTTTTGGGTGACTAGTAGAGATTTTGATGGAATATTTGGACATATTCATGAGCATCTTACTATTGAGATGGTACGCCTTCCTATAAATTAAAAATATTGGAGGCATATTCGCATAAATTGAAAAAATGAGGTGTTTTGATCCAATTAAAGGTAATATAAATTAAAATTCATTGATCACTAATTTAAAATGTGTGAGTACAAGTATTAATATACCTATAAAAAGTATAGTCTTTTACTTCTAGAAGTTTTTTTTTTTGGATATCCCTGACTTAGTTTCATGCCCATGGACCATGAAAATTTTGGGAAAGAAATACATATAATTTAAATGAATATTATGGAATGAGTTTAATGACACATATATGAGAACTCAACAAATATAGCGAAAGTGTATAAAAGAGTGTCTCTTCAGTAGTGGAATATGTTATTTGATATTATCTAGGATGCATATCATGAGGTAATTACAAATTTTATAGTATCCTAACAACCTATAGACAATAAAAATATATTTTTTATTAATGGTATTATTTTTTGAAGGAATTATAAAAAAAAAGACAATGAATCATGAAAAATAAGTCATTCCTTGTATTGATGTGTCAAAGAGTTTTTCTAAAAAAGGAAAAATCTTTGTTGTATTTTATCCATTATCATTTTAATTATTTTGTTATACTTAAATGTTTTCAGTAACTTTTATATATTTTTTTATAAAATCTATGTAATTAGGTTAACTGGTTGGGCAGACATTGATGTGGCATTATATTCATTAGAAACCTAGAGGGAGTTTTATTAATGAACCTACCAAAGATGTTAGAGTAATTACATATCATTACTAGTTAATTTTATTTCGTTACTATAAAAACATAATAATGAAAAAATATATAACATAAAACTAGCCTTAAACCCAATTAAATAGATCAAACATCATTAATTAGCTCTATTTAAGACCATATTTTCATTAAAATCAATGAAAATATGGTCATAAGTAGATCTAGTTGGTGATTTTTTATCTATATAGTGGGCACCATTTTATTGGATTTAATACATGTCTCTTATTATGATTTATTTTTCATCATCATGTTTTGGTATTAATGATATAACATTAAATGGAAATAAAAATAAATTAATATAATAATATTATGAATGTTACATAATTTAAAAAGTAATTGTTATTATTGTTGCATTAATAATTTAAAATACAAGAATATTAGGATGAAAACCGTTCACAATCCTCATCACTTTCACATAATGATGTAGTTTTAATATTTTTTAGGGAAGGAGCACCATGTGTGTTCACAAGGGATAGTTTATTGGCATGCTGCATTAGGTAGCTTTAATACAGTTCCATTATCATTTACTGATACACCTTCTTGTAAGGGTTTTAGGAGTTCCATTGACCAAGAAGAAAAAAGTAAAAATTATAATGTTGAATGAAAATGTTAAAGAACATGAGTCTTGTAGGAAAAAACATGATCAACGTAAGTAAATAATGGAAAATTTCTTTGTTTCTGTATTTTAGAGGATAATAGTCACAATCACCTAGGAAATTTCTAATCTTATAGATCATCCTATAGTGGTAAATTATAAACTCAATCCATAACATGTCCAAAAGAAAATTTCCATTATTGTTATGATTATATTGCATCCTTTTGAAGATTATTCTATGAGGGGGGGGGGGGGGGGTGGGATAATTTGATATTAGTGTTCTCATTCAATTATGTGGGTTCATATTGATATGAAATCTTTTGAATTTTTATTTATTTATTAGTGATGTGTATGAGAAGACGACACTTCCATATAAAAATCATTGTGCTTTGAATAACTCAATAAGGGGTTTTAAATGATTTCAAAGTCTTTAAAAATTTGTGTTAGAGGGTCAAAACCAAGAATATAGCATTGGAGTGCCACATAATTATAGAAAATTGATTGTAGATTGATTTGTAAAATGTAATAACTAACACCACATAAATCATTGTTTTTGTTTTCAAGGGATGATATTAAATGAATTTTCCATGTTTTCAAAATCATAAAAAACTTTTCTATAATAAGATCCCTAGAAATTTTTTTATTATCATTAAATTATGGGAAAACTATAGTTGAACTTTCTTATGTGCCTGAGCAGTCATCACATCAATTTTTTATTTAATGTGCTCTGAATTACCCACTAAGCACTTTTAAAAGATATAAAAGACTTTAAAAACATCCTGTAGGGAGTCAAAACAAAGTAAATGACCTTGAATAACAATGAAATTGTAGGATAATGGATATAGATTTTTTAAAAAAAAATTGGAACTAAATACACATCAATCTAATTTTAATTTTTAGAGGATGATAATAAATTCATTATTAATGTTTTAAAACACTAAAACATCCGGGTAACAATAAAAACCATATAAAACATCCTCATATTATTAGTAAGTCACATGAAAATTTTATTTGAATTATTTTTTATGTGTACGAGTATATGTTACATCAATCTGACAAGCAGTGTTCTTATAATGACTCAATAAGAAGTTTTAAAATATATCAAAGTCTTTAAAAATGTTATTCAGGGGTACAAAACTAAGAAAATAATGTTAGAGTTTGATTAAAACGTATAAAATTATTGTGGATTGATTTTTGAAATGTATGAACTGATGGCACATCAATCTGAGTCTCGATTTACTAAATATGGAAATAAATTCATTTTTAGTGTTTTAAAACACTAAAACTTATTTGAGATGGTAAAAATCATATAAAATGGAATATTTTTTGTTTAAATCCTAAGAAAATTGTATTTGAATTATTATTTACATTTACAAGAAAATGACATGTCTATATGACATGTGGTGTGCTCGGAATGACTTAATAAGTAATTTTAAAAGATATCAAAATCTTTAAAAATGTGTGTCATGGGGTCAAATCCAATAAAATGAACTCAGTGTATTGTGAAATCATATGGAAATGAAAATGGAATTGATTTTTTAAATATATGAATTGACATCATTTCAACCCAACATGTAGTTTTCTCGAGATGACAATAAGTGCTTTTTAGGTATTTTAAAACATTAAAATGTCCATATAACAATCAAAAGCCTAGAAAATGGTATTTGATTGATGTGAAATCGTAGGGAAACTACTATGGAATTAATTTTCAAATATAGGGATAGATTTCATATCCAGGAGTTTAAAATTTATTTATTGAGTAATTTCAAGCTCACCACATGTTAGTTTAAAATTTTTATTAGATTATTATTAACTTATCCCTTTTTAGTTCCAAGTGTCAAATCAAATATTAAATAGGTAACATTAAGTTATCATAGTGTTATTGATTATATATTATTATTTATTTTAAAATTAATTTTTTTGATTAATAAAATAACAATTTTTATGTGAATAATTATGAATATATTTTGTGCCTATTTTTTTTGTATTCTTTTTCTTAAATGTTCTTGTTTATATTGTATGTGATAGATGTTAGTATGAGGTAGGAAATTCTCTCTTATGATCCAAAAAATTATTTATAAGGTAGTCATGATGACTTATATTTTTTGTGACATAGTAATATATTATCATTGATTTATGTATAATTATTATCTATTATATTCAATTCAGGTTTCTATCATATTTCGGTTCTATTTGATAACATGACATAGACAGTTTCACATATGATAAATTTACCTATGATTGTTTTTTGATGTAGTGGAGGTGACTATATGGACATGATTCACATGGGTGGATCATGGATATTGTACACCTTCTATGTGTATATTATTATTGTTCTTATGGTTGACTGATAGTTGTGTATATATGACTGTCAATGTATGACTGAGTTTATTGTATATTTATGGTTGAATTTATTAAATTATTGAGTTTGTTGAACAAATATATTTTTTAATGTATTTTAATTTTATAATTATTTAATATTTCTAGAAGTAGTTTCTAATAACTGCCGCTAAACTAAATAGCTACTATAATATTTAGTGGTGGTTAATCTATTTTATTCTACAAAAAAATAAACTATCGCTATATTAATTAGCAGTGATAATTTTATTTTTCATCAATTTAGTTTCATTAAAAAAATTAAAACTATTGATAAATAAATTTAAATGAAACTTTAATTTTTTTTGCAAAAACAAGTAGAACCACTACTAATTGACTATCGACAGTGAAATATGCAGCAGTTTCTATAACTGCCATTAAATCAATTTACAGGAGTTTACAATGCCTCTAGTAGTAAATAAATTACTCTTCTTTTTCCCTATAGTATAGGTATTCACTTTGAAACTAGAGGACCTAGGTTCAAATCCTAGGAGTTTCACGAGTGGGATGAATGTTAAGGAGTATTTTGAGAAGTAATAAATGGTGGTGAGGTGGAAAGCATTGATAAAAGTGAGGGATTATGGGGGCCTCCCACAAGATCATGGGAGGTGGTAGGGTGGATAACACTTATAAAAGGGTTCCCTTGAGCTGGTAAAATAATTTTAGATAACATGAATAATTTTTTAGCATTAATTAAGGAGACATGATTTTAAGGTATCTTAGAACATAATTGCTTTTATAGCACTAATAAAGAAGAATTATAACACTTCTAAAAGTAGTTTCTGTAGTAGTTTCAACCCAATAAAAGTCAATGTTATTTTTTCATCACAAAAATAGACAAAATAGTGTCGTGATAACTTTCCTGGTATCATCCACTATATGATGTGATTTCTTTTAACATAAAAGTCAAATTCACACCTCGAATGGATTTGAATGGAATTAGGAACCTCATTGTTTCCATCTATATTAAAAAAAGATCAAAATGGACTACTTATTAATCCAAATATTACATTTCCCTAAAATATAATATAAATAAAATTGATTTATTGATGGTGTTAGTCCATGTGGCTGTCACTTGGGCCTTCCATGTGGCTCTGTAGGGGATGAGGTGAAGGGAATAGGTTGTTCATGTGCACTATATACACCCAAAAACCACCCACCATGTGGAGAACAACTTCCCACACATTTCTCCTCACAAAAATGTCCCACCACATGGTGGTCTATTTCCCCCCAACTAGAAAATCCAATGTCCATGGGCCTTCATCTAAATTCAACCCCTCACCTCACCCACTATATCCCCATCCTACTATTATCACTATCCTGAGCACCATTTAACCCTACTCAAATCCACCATTTACCACTCTAAAGGTCAGAGTGTTGTGATAAAAATTATCATCTCTAGTTTTCTAGGTCATGTTCTACTAGAACATTCCCCAAAACACTAGACTACATCATCTAGTTAAAAAATATAATTGGAGATCATTTGGGACTGTGATTGACTATCATCAACAGTACAGGGAAATTTTTTAATTGATCTTTAATATAAAAAATATAATCAGAACATTACATTATAATGAAATTGAAAATTTCAAATACAAAATCTGATAATAGTAGAGAGAATCTAGAATTACTAACTGGTTGGATCAACATACACACTATGAATATTGTCTAATTGGATCAACTTGAAGAACATGTTGAAATGAGGACAATTAATATTAAATAATTAATTGTGGTTGAAATAGTTCTTGGGCCATATACAATGGCCATTTTTTGATATAATCACTAGATGAAATCTTAATAAATGATAAATAATAAATTAATAAACTTTTCATCAGATATCTCATTTTTGAGATGTTAGTCTTTTTTCACTAGGGGACCCTATTTCTGGAAAATATTTTTTTCATGCATTCCTTCCCAACATTAATTAATTGTTACTTAAATCATATAAATACATAATTAACTATGAATATTCCTAAAAAACCTAATGTAACAAAAAATATAATCCTTATCAGGGGGATTTAAATTATTTTATTATCATGTACTTGTAGAATCAAGATACATAACATTTCAATGGAGTGAAACCCAAGAGAATTTAATTTTTTTTTTGAATTTGGATTAGGGATAATTTTTTGATGTTTCTGGAATGTTATTATAAAGAATTTGAATTTTTAAATATGGGTGGAAATGAATTAGAGTGAGGTTTTGGGTGTTAAGTAAATTGGTTTTTATATAGGATATAATGACAGTAATCAAAACCCTGATGAAAGTCCACCAATGTTTTGGTACGGTAGTTAGTTGCTCTATGTTGATGCCTCTACCATATGAATATTGGTGGTAGGACTCCAAGATCTTGGAGGCCACATTAGGAGTCTAGTGTGGACCATTATACTTTTAGTGGAATTCCTGACCCCACTTCTAAGTTATAAAATTTTGGTTATCTTGGGTTGTATTTTTATAAAATCATTGGCATCTTCTATGTCCAAGCATAGAAAATGGGAGGGACATATCCCTTGATCTAATATTACATTACCATTCTTCATAATATACAATTATCATCTTCTATAACATTGGATATCCATCAATGGATATGGTATTATCTCTCCTCGTATAAGGTAATTTACCTGATTATTGTTTGCTTCCATCATCATTTGGTGGTGATCCCTGTTAGATCCCTAATTTGGGGAATTTTAGAGTGGTTCTCTATATCTTCTAATTGAGAATAAATTAGACAATGATATAGGATAGGTTAACTTCTATTAACTAATTTTGGTTGGTCCCTAACTTATTATCAAATGTATTTTGTCCTCCATGTATATTATGGTATTTGGGAATGGATATATGATCTAGGAAGGCTCAAACAAGGATTGAGAGGGTTTGGAACTGTGTGAAAGAATTGGTATATCTTCATAGTACTGAAAAAGATGTTCCATATGTGAGATTTATTATTTTATTGTATCTTGATGACAATGATTCGTTTTGAGATGTGGGATAGATCTATGATATGGAACATCAATATTGTTAGAGTACGAGGTAAATTATGAGGGTTCTAGAGTAGTTCCTTGTAGTTACGTTAGATCAACTATTGAGAATAGATCATTTTATGGATGGTTCCAAAATTTGTTTTACTCACGATAATATATTATTAAAAGGCTAATTTGTAGTCTAATGACCTTGGGAACCACCTAATAGGTGAGTTGTAATCTTGGAATAAAATGAATTATAGGAGGATTTACAAGGCTTAGTGATACCACAAAAAATATTCTTCCAAGTGCGGATGAGTGGGATGACCTCCAAAAAAATATTTCACCTTGGGGTTTAGTGTATGGAATGGATAGAGATAGGGAAAATGACAATGTAGTCATTCATGAAAATATTATGAGTTTGGTATATAATGTAAAGTTGGTATAAAACCTTGAGTTTATGTGAAATATATTTTTAAATAAACTTAATATTTTTGATATGTTTTGTAACCTGAAACATGGAGTTTATCATGTATTACATGAAATAATAATTTTATTTTTCGTTATACACAACAATGAGTATTAAAAAAAGTGACATACTATTAAAATGATATTATTTAATATTATAATTATCACCTAGCCATTCGAATGGGGAGTATGAATAATATTTTCTAAATTATGAAAATATATGTCTATGAATGTATATTAAATGAATTCTTTTGTGACTAATTATTTTGAAATGAATACAAAAAATTAAAAATAAAGGAAATATTTTTCTGAAAAACATTTTTTTTACACACAGACGTGTTTTATCTTAATAAATTTATAAAATCACTTTTGGAAAATTATTTTAATGAAATTTTTATATTATATATTTGTAATAAAATTATATTTTGTGAAATATTTTTTTGAATTAATTTAATCTTTTTGATATTTTAAATTTCACAGAACACTGAATATAGTTTGTGTTATATGAATGAAATAAGGCATTCTTTCTTTGTATTCAACAAAAATTTGATATTACGCTATACACAACACTTACATTAGCTTGTGGTATATGCGACACTATTTTTGGATTGTGTAAAACATAATGTTGGGTTCCTTCGATAGCTTTTGTTACATGCAAGACTGTGTTTTACCGAATAACAACATATGATTAATATTAATATTAAAATATTATTATAATTGTCAATTGGCCATTGGAATGGAAGTTATGAATAAGATTAACTAAATTTTAAATATATGTTTTAACCATATATATAAAATCAATCATTTGGTTATAAATTAGTTATAAATGAGTAATAACTATTTAAAAAATAAAGAAACTCCTTATCTAAGAAAACTACTTTTCTATGTACAAACGCGATTTATCCCAATAAATTAAATAAATAATATTTTATAAAACATTTCAATAAAATATATATATATATATTTATATTATATATTCAATCAACTATCAAACATTCAAATTATGATTTTTCTATACAAGAGATAATATTAAATCCAAATTTACGGATAAAGATATATATTTTTCTAAAAGGTGATGTTATCGCCTCTTAATGGTGTTCCTATTTTAAATTTAAATTTAGAAATTTTTATAAATTATATTTGATAAAATAAACTTCATTATAGAAATTTTAACATCATCATTTACATAGGATAAAATTTTGTTTTTTCTAAGAAGTTTCATTTTTGGATGAATAGTAAAAAATACTGAATTTTAATTCAAAACATCATTTTCATAAAATTATTTATATGGTTAAATTATATTTTAAATTATAATTAAAGTATATTTTGATAAATTATAAATATATTAATAGAATTTTGGTCATTTTAAGAAATTTCACATTTAAATTGGATATAAAAACATTTCAAACTTTTAAACATTTTCACTTTAAAAACATATTGTCTTATCCCGTCTGCAAGATTAATATACAATTAATTTCTTCCTATTATGTACTTAGAATTTATAAAAATTTATTCCATATTTGAAGACAAAATTTAATTTATATTAAGTTCACCTTTTTTACTAAAAAAATTAGTGAAGTCAATTAAAATTAATGATAGTGATTAAGGTAAAAAAACAAGTTTGCATAGTGGTTAAACATTAAATTAAGGGGAGAAATAACCTAGAAATGTGTTCAAAATCCATTTAATGTTCATATTTCCACCATATCCATTATTTTATCTAAATTTAATCATTATTTCAGGCACATGATGCAAGGGAGACCTCTCAATAGTGTCTATCTATTTATATTTACAATAATGCCACCCCTCCACTATTAAAGGTCACTCTCCCCTATCACTTATTCACACCTCTCAATCACTTTTTCTCTTCCAAACAATTCCCAAATAAGATCCAAAATTACATCCCTTAATCCTAGAATACCCACTTTTGTAATAAATCCAATAAAGTAATCCCTTTGATGAAAACAAAAAGGAGTCTCTCAAAAGATAAGTAATATCCTTCAACATGAAATTTTGTTTTATTCCATTCTCCATACCCTAAATTATTATTATTCCATGATTATATAATAACCTCAGTATCATCAATATACTTACACATTTTCATGTTAATGGTACAACCTACAATCACACAAACATCCATCAAATGAGATACGTAAACATTGTTCATGCGTGTTGTGGACTACCGCCTCGTGAACTTATGTCATTAGTTCTTCCATTTACACCTTTCAAGGTTAGTAATAATGAAGTAATTTAAATTTTTATATGATATATATGATATTTATAATGAATTAATTCTTTAAAAATTATTATATAACTCATACCTTTATGCTTTCCATTTTTTTGGGAATACGATAACCTCGTTTATGGTCTTGTGGACTACTTCTGCATCGAAGCAATGTGATTCATTCACACTCAAAATGTAATGTATTAATGATGGATTTAGTAAAATAATATGATATTTATTGAAAACTAATGATATTATAATGATAATATATATACATTCATATATCTATGTGTGTTTGTGTCATATAATTTCATTCTTTCAATACGAAAAGAATATAGGAGCAGCATTCATACGTATATATGGCCTACTGTATCCATGAATAGTGTATTCCATTCCATATTTATATATTTTATAGATTATTATAAATACTAATATACTGAATATATATGATATTAAAACCATTTTTCACATTCTTTAAATAATTAAATTGTGTTATATGTAATAAGATCAATAATAAAAAGTCAAAACAAATACAAAAACAAAGAGGTTATTAAATGAAATATATCATTAACATAGAATTGTTAATAAATGGATAACATAAAGTCATAATTATATAATATATTTAATTATATATAATAATATGTTTCTATTTTATATTTATAATAAACATATATTTATAATATAGGATTTTTGAACGTCTACAAAGAAAGTCAATACTTAAGGTAAGGGTTTTCTCATCTCACTTTTATTTAAGTGAGATATATTAAATATTAAACAATTATTCTTGTTTTGTGGTGTATATACTAACCTATGAAATTTTATATCATGCATTTAATTTATTTAATGTTATGAAAAGTTTTAATTGATTTTTTTATTTCATGGATCTCATGATTAAAAAGTTACTCAAGTAGTAAGGGGATTTCTAGTCTCACCTTTATTTTTGTGAGACTTATCCCTTAATCAAAAATCATTTCCTTTTTGGGAAATATATACTAACAATTAATGTATTCAAATATTATTATCTTAGAATTTATTTTTATTCACATATCCATTTGATGATATCTATTTCATGGGGTTTACAGGTCAAAAGGTACCAAATCGGTAAAGTAGTTTTGTCTCAATTTTCCTTCTCTAAGACACATGTATTGTTATTCACGAACATTATTTTATGAGGTGTATATAATACCCTTTTACATGTTTTATTATTAATATTGTTATTTTAATTATGTCATTTGTTTCATGTGATGTTATTATATCATGTGTATTATGATTCAAAGTTAGCAAAGTGGTAAGAGTTTATTACAATAAGCTCGTCATTTTTCGGGATTGTTTACGATTATGATTATATTGATAAAATATTATTACACATGTCTCATGAACTCTGATTAATTTTCTTATAATTTGGTTATTAAGTATTTATTCATATAATGGTACCATTTTTTCCACTCTTTGGTACTTAATAATATTAAGAAAATGTTTTTAAGAAAATCTGACTTTATTTCTATCTTTAGTCAAAAATTTGTTTTATTCAAAAACCATTTTTTCTAAAGCTATTTTCAAAAAAATGTTTTAAATGATATTTTAAAGAAAAGTATTTTCAAAATGTCTTATGTTATAAAAATTGTTTAAAATGGTTTTCAAATTTTCCTTTATCTCTTTTAAAATTTATTTTGAAATAAAAAGTTTTTCAAAATGTTTTATGTTTTAAAAATAGTTTTTCCTAAGTGGAAATAATATTTTCCTAAATAAGTATTTTAAATGATTTTTAATATTAATTTATAAGTTTTAAATGTTTTTTCAATGAAAATGATTTTTAAAATGTTTTATTTCTTAAAAATAGTTATTTTCAAACAAAGGTTATTTTCCTTAAAAACTCTTCCAAGTGATATTTTGAAATCCTTATCCATCTAAGATGACATTATTTGATATAGTTTATTCTTTAATTGGTATAATATAAATGGAAACCATTTATATGATTTATCTGAATGATTTATGTTTTTATGGAATTATTTTTATAGAACTCGTTTCTTTTCCACAGGTCAATCATGATTCAAATGGATTTTTATGAAGCCCATTTCTTTTCAATGGGATGATCACATTTAATATAGAATATCATGAAACCAATTTATTTTCCACGGGTTAATCATGTTATAAAATAATAATTGTTTTTATTATTTTTATGATCATATGAAATATCTCTTTAATTTATACATGTTTTGATTCAGGGACATAGCTTACACGATGGGGTGGCTCAGATAGAGTCAAGTAAGCCCGTTACAACTTATATGATGGGGTGGCTAAGATAGCATTGATTTTTCCTATTACATATTATACTATGGGTGGAAAAGATAGAACTGGGTATTCCTATTACTTCTTATTCTTTGGGGTGGCCCATATAGTGTTGGGTAAACCTGTTATATATTATACAATGGGGTGGCCCAAATAGCGTCAGGTGATCCCATTACAACTTATATGATGGGGTGGACCAGATTGGGTCTGGTAATCCCATTAAATATTATATGATGGGGAAGCCTAAATAGAATTAGGTGAGCCCATTATAGATCTAAAATAAATTGGGTAAAGATTCATATTTCATATGATAACAATGAGAACAATTCAATGAGATTAATACACTATGGGAAGAAGGATTAGCCTAATCCACTATAAGGAAAGAGAAGTGACTGGGGATGGTGGTCTTTCCCTCCTAGAAGGTGTATCCCCCATGAAGTTACCTGATATATTTTGGAAATGAGCCTTGACTTATAGGGAATGATTTTATACACTTATGTATATTCCACAATTCAATGCATTATTCCTATGTTATGCTTTCATGGTTTGTGATCTTGATTTCCATATAATTCATGCCTTATGTTCTTCCAATAATTATGCCATGACTCATGTGTGTGATCTTTGATATGCAGGGTATGGTCTTTAAATGTTATTTATATGTTATCATACCCTTATGTTCATGTTATACATACATGTCTCTTTTATTTACCCTTACTAAGAATATAATCTCACCCTTTCTTATGTTTCCTTTCCTTGGGTCATGAATAAAGGTAATGAGTAAGAGTACTAAAGGGGGATATCTTTGTGGGAAAAATTGTTGATTATTCACCAAGTTGTAAGAATGTGTTTCATGTTTCCAAAGGCACTAAAATATTATGGTCCCCAGGAATGTACTTCTGTAATGTGATAAATATTCATCTAAAATGATGTAATATCCATGTATTTTAATCTTGTGTTTCTATATTTAGTATCAAAGGAATGGTTTAGTCAATATTTGGAAACTAGGATAATAATACTTCTGTGAGATCCCTAGGAATATTTATAAAGACATGTATAGGTATGTGTCTATGGATAAGCCTAAGGTGTCATAGATTTAAAATAAGGTATCGTGATTTAGGCATCCTATAATTAAACTTCCATGATTATACAGTTTTCTTATAGGATAAGTGTTACTCAAAATATGATTTATAGTCTTATTCAATAGTAGGAAATAGAAGTAATTGGGTTAACATAGATGTTTTCAGATGTGTAAATTATGGCCATTACACAAATTGATGTCGTAAGTGGAAATATCATGAAGGGAATCAGGAAGGTAGTGAATGTTTTAGTTATACTACTGAAGATAAAGAGACTATGAATGATATGTTAAAGGTATGGGATATTATAATTGTATTTTTTACATTAAACATAAGAATCATGATTAAATTAAGGTTGATTAACCTTAATACAAGAATTATATTTCATATTCTAGGAAAGGGGTATTAAGGAATTAGACAATGGATCCTAATTAATGGTTTAAGAATAAATTTGGATGATTGAAGTGTATATGTATTGTATTTCTAGAATTATGTTATATAAATCATTAATTATTTTTTATTAATTATTTAAAATGATATTTTTAATTTCGTTAATGACACCGAAAAGATATTTAATGGATATGTGATATTTTATTAAGGGAAATATAACCCTTAATATGTTCCTCATATAGATATATCGATGTTTGGATAAATAAATGTTTGATATTAATACGTAAATTGGATGGTATTGATTACCTTGGAACTGATTAAATATTTTTTTGAAAAATTAGTCTATGTTATTATGGATGAATTTTATAACTTTTTTGATTGAAGGAATATATCAAATAATCATTGGAATAATAAAGTGTTCATGTTTTCAATAAGGATTTATGGAAATTCATGAAATTACCATGTTTTGATAGAATACTTTATAAAGGTATTCACATGTTTCAAATGTCACAACCAAGATCTACCTTATGATATATGGGGGATAATTTTTAAGCCGATTTAATTTCCTTATTTCTAAAGTCATGTATTTTCATCATTCAGAAGTGTTATATGGTTTAACATTTAATAAATTGTTTAAGTTAAAATTTGGTTGCTGTTTTATAGATTAAAATATTATCTCTCCATATGAAGATTTGTGCATATTGGATAACCTACGATAACCATTTTTTTGTTATGATAACTAAAGATAGATTTAATGACTTATCATTCTACATATGGATCTTATAATCTATTAGTGCTTCAGACATACCAATTTCACCATAATTTTTGGAGTAATAAATGGAGTGGAAATTGGTCAAGATACAAAAAAACGGTGAGATTGAGCATATGAAATGGAATGAACTCAAGAAATTATATGTCCTTGTAAAAATTATTTAACTTCAGGAAAAGGGGATTTAAATAAAATTTTATACCATTATAATTAATTTGAATGATATCAATGACCTTTTTCAATCCTCTTGGGGTTATGGATTTATGATCATTAAATTTCTCTTAATCAATTTCTATATCACTCTACATAATAACTGAATAGTTATATTTCTATTCCATGTCCAAGTGTTAACATTCCACCTATGTTCTCCTATTTACAAAACTAGTTATGAGTTACTTTGGGTAACCATTTTGTTTCCAACTTTCCCTTTCAAAATAGAGTTTTAGGATTCATTTATATGATGTGGGTTTCTATGAAAGTAACATCAAAGTATTAAAAAATTTAAGAACTAGATGAATATTAATGGTGAGATTAATTTTAAGGGGGGTATAATGTAACACCCAATGATTTTTTGAAATATATTTTTTTGAATTAAGTTAATCATTTTGATATTTTTTATTTCACGCAACACTAAATATAGCTTGTGTCATATGAAAGAACTCTTTTATTCATTATTTGTATTCTACAAAAATTTGATCTTGCACTATATGAAAGACTTATATTTTCTTACAATACATTAAACTCTATATTTGTCTTGTGTAACACAAAATGTTGAGTTATTTTAGTAGCTTTCATTACACACAAGACCATGTTTTCTCGAACAACAATATACTATTAATATTATTATTAATGTAATGCCTCGACCATAGTTACTTAGATTCAGTGCATTATTATATATCATTGGCATGATCACAAGAGATGATGTCCTAAAAGACCAAATATTTTAGTAGCCTTGGAAGTACTAGATATATACATAAGTTTTACATTACATCATGAAATAATGAAAAACAACATTATGTCAGCTTTGAACGCACTAATACCCCTTAGCCTATTCATGCTGGTTAATCATGATATACTTATTCACATCCTAGTAAATATAAAACATAGAAAGGGGTGAGATTATATGCTTAGCAAGGATAACAATATAGCAGAAACATTTTTAAATAAGCCAAAAAATTTAAGGAAATGTATAATACTAAAACAAAAGCCTTTTAAACTTAAACATCAGCATAATATTTAAAATATAAATCAAATAATTCCATTTAATTATTCTCATGGTTATTCTAATAGTCAAGTAATCACTTTTAATATCAATAACTAATTTCATAATGATGGAATACATAATTCCGGACATGATAACTATATAGTCAAGGCCTTGTGCCAAAAATAAAAAATAAGATTTTGTCAAGGCATTATGCCAAGACACTAGTTTGTCTCATGATACCAACAGATGCATCTAAGAGCTATAGTGGGCTCCACTCGTCACTTACTAAGTCTAATGTATTTCTCATATGAAAATTTTGAAACATAATATAATCATTCGTATTAAAACTAGTAAATGAAATAATAATATTTTAACCAAAAACCATGAATAGTATAAAAAGTCACATCCACAGTCAAACATAACTCATTCAATACAATATGGAAGATTGTATTAAAATAGATAAACCTCAATCAAGAATAATTAAGGATATTAACATAGATGAAAATAACCAGTAAAACTATTTGAGAGAAATACCCCCTTTTCTTGAAAACATTTAAAAGTCTCATTACTTATCAAGAAGCTCTTAAAAATAGATTTTTCAATAAAAGTGTCCCTTACCAATTTTGAAAATTTTAAAAGGAATTTTAATTTTAAAAAATTCATTTCTAAATAAATAATTCCTCAAAACCATTTTTAAAACATGGACATTAATGAGAATGATTTAGAAGAATAAATATTTAAAACATTTAAAAAGATATTTTAGTTAGAGTTCTTAACCAAATGAGAGACGATTGAAAAAAAATAATTGAGGTAAAAAAACTTTTTAATATCATGGGAATAAAGGTATTCATGATACACTATGTCAAAGTATAGTATATACACCATATACAAGTGAATTGGTGCATAACAACAAAGAAGTCTCAATGGAATGTAAATTGAGATGAAAACCCTTATAAAGACTATATCCTTAAGCTGAGGATAAATCAATGACATGATTATGTGTGAAAAAATATAAATGCACTCAATATTATTGGATATTTAGTGTAAATCCATCAGAGTACATTCACACATATTCTTGTTAAAACAACACCAATGACTTGGATGTTTAACTCAATGAATGGAAATTGAGTTAAGATTATTCTTATCAAGTTTATATTGGTAACTTGAGAGTTTATCAATGGAGTGATTATGTGTATAAAAATTATATCCACATAAATGGGAGTGGAAATTAGTACATAAATAAATAAATAGTGATTTCATACATTATCTTGGAGTAAAATAACCAATGAAGTTTCCATAAAACCCAATGAGTGGAAGTTGAAATTAGAAATTCCCTTAAAGATATGGTAACTTACGAAACATACATCTTATGAAAGAAGTATCATAAAACGAGGATGTAAATACACATAAATTTAATTATATTACACAAATAATACAACCATGGTCAGTACATACACCACACAAAAGGAAATGGTGTCAAATATAGCATGAATCTCACAAAAATAAAAGTGAGATGAAAACCCCTTACCACGTAGTACTCAATCGAGTTGTATGAAAAAAAGTTAATAACCACCAAATCAATCACATAATACCATGATTATAAAGAAAATCATGATAATATATATTAAATGGAGGTACACAATACACCACATGCAATAAATAAGTGGAAAACAATGGAAATCTCACGGAATTTAATGTGAGATAAGAAACCCCTTACCTTGTACTTTTTCCTTAGTTGAGGGTATGTTAACCTCCTTTATAATGGTAAAATAATTTTTATTAAATTATAAATGAACCATATTGTAACGCCCCGACCCCAGCTACCCAGAGCCGGTGCATTACTTCGTAACATTGGCATGATCCCAAAAGATCAAGTCTCGAAAGACCGATTAGTTTAGTAGCCTTGGAAACACTAGATACATTCATAAGTCTTTCATTACATCAAAATTAAACAAACTACAAAAAAACATGGTCTTCATATTCCACACTCATATCTTCACTGATTATTCTTGCAAGTCAGTCATAAAATACTTCTTCACAACCTGGAAAATTTTTAAACATTGAAAGGGGTGAGCTCAAATGCTCAGTAAGGATAACAATAATGCGGAAGCTTTCATAAATAAACATTAACATTTAAGGCAATGTATAACTAAAACAAAAGCCTCTTAAACATGAACTTCAACATAATATGGCAAAAGTAAAATGAGATAATGCCATTTACTTCTTCACATGGATATTCTACTGGTCGAATAATCACATGTAATATCAATAACCACTTTCATAATGATGGAATGCATAATGCCAGACTATCATAACCACGTAGTCAAGGCCTCGTGCCAAGACCACAAATAAGATTTTGTCAAGGCCTCGTGCCAAGACACTAGTTTGTCTCATGAGACCTGCCGATGCATCGAGGAGCTATAGCGGGCTCCACCCGTCACTTATTAAGTCCAATGCATTCCTCATATGAATAGGTTTAAACATATCATAAACCATAACATAATCGTATCACATAAAACATGCATAAAGGAAACATAACATTTCCACATTTCAATCAAAAGATTTCAATACAACACATTGACATAAAAAAAATGCTTTTAATACCATTTTCAATACCAAAATAAAAGAAAGATAAAACATTGTATTTATTTTTCTTTTAAAAAAAGGTATGGCTTGTAAAGGAAGCCGAAACTCAAATAATGGTCACGGCGGCGGAGAAGTCATTGTCGCCGCATATGTATGGAAAGAACAACATTACCTTTTTGTCGTTTAGTAAAACACTTCGTATAAAAAAGATTCCTTTTGAATAAACGTAAAAGTCAAAGGGGTTTATACACCGTATAAAAGAAATTTGTGTATAAAACAAAATATGCCTCAATGAAAGGAGATTGAGACGAAGTCCTTAAAAAGATAATTTTTAAAATAAAATAGATATATTATGTGTATTCACTATAGGTACACATAAAGAAAGTAAAAATACAAAATAGGATATAATAACATCATGACATAATTTGAAAGTAGGAGATTAACCCAAAGAATGGAAGTTGGGTTAAGAAATTCCCTTACCTCGTGTCTGACTTGACTCAACCGTTCTTTAACCTCCTGAATAATAAACTAGAGTTAATATATACCTTATTAAGAACCATTTTCAATTTATTTATCCTTATTATATCACTTATTACAATGATATGAACATTATGTAATTATTTAAGTTAATAACGGTCGTTTTGTCGATCTTTGGTACTTGAGTCAACAATAAGCTTCTTATAATTACAAGTTGTTTATGTGGTGAAATATCCATTATATCCAGAATTATATTCATGATTTAGATGTCATATATATATCTTATATATCCAGTACATACATTCATTTATAATATTACATAACATTTAGAGGTAAGAAATGAAATGCACCGTTCATGGAGACGGTAAGCCGTACGTACGCATGAACGCTACTTCCATTTCTATTTCATATTTTCTGGAATGGAATCATAATGATATGAGAGTATATTATAATTCCAGTATAATAACATATATAATATCATTAACTTTATCCTTCACACACCCCACATATGGTATTAACGAATCAAATCACTTTCAGGGGGCGGTAGTCCGCGCTTCCTAAAATGAAGATATCGTGTTTTACCCATAATGGAAACCATAAAGGTATGCCCAAAATGAAAAAAAACAGAAGCTTAAGGAAAACATAAACATATTATATATCATATAAAAATAGTGACATCATAATGGCCACCTTTGAAGGTGTTAAATGAGTGTTGAACAATCATCGTTTCGGGAGGCAGAATTTCGCCATCCACGGAAACCTTATGTTCTTTAACCATTTGATGTAGTTGTGTGGAAGTGTAGCTCAAATAAATCTTATAACAACATCCTAGTATATTTAAGATACTGGTGTTGTTACAAAAGAAGTAAATAAAAAGAGTTTAGGGGGTTGGAGAAGCAAAATAAAACAAAAGAACATGAGAGAATGAATTACCTTAAAAAGTGTAACTCCTTTTGAGTTGAGCCTAAAGGCTTCCTTTGAAAGGATTCTGCCCAAAGGGAATCCTCTAGGATGAGGAGAGGGATGTGGAGAGAGCAAATGGGCAGGGGTTGGCCGAGCCAATGGCTTGAAGAGTGTGTGAAATGAGGTAGAGGTGGGGGCCTTTTATAAGAGGAGAGGAAGGGCACCTTTGGAAAGTAAAGGAACATTACATTATTTGAAAATGTGTTTCGGTTTTAAAAGGTCCCACATTGATAGAATTCGTGGATAAGGTGATAAGGCATCGAAAGCCACTCATCCAATTGGTTTTGGCCATGTGTAGTTCATAGATTTTATATTACCTTTCCATTTTATTTAAATCGTCAAATAATGATGTCATCGCTGCATCATTATTATGTCATAAATAATTAAATTTATTTAATGTCTAAAAATTATAAAAAAAATACTATGATATAGGAAATCTTTTTATCTTTCCAATGACTATTTATAATCAAAATTTGGACTTGTGTAACCCTACTTAAAAATTGTTTTAGTAAAACACTTTATTTTAGTGTCATTTTCACTTTAACATTAAAAAAGTAATTTATGTTATTTCCCAACAAAAGTGAATCCATGGGGTCCCCAAGTTAGGCCATGGCTTGTCTTGGTCGGCCATGACACAACCAATGAGGTTGGGACATGTGTCTAGGTCATTTAATATTATTAAAGTATTATTTATACCTTAAACTACCCTAATTACCACTAATCGCGATTAAGAACTTAATAAGTTACTATTCACCAAAAAATTATTTTTATCCCATTGAACCACATTTTACTTCTTAATGACAACCATGTATGTCGGATTTTTGAAAATCAAATCACAGAAGTGGTAATATTTCATTTAAAAGAAAAATCAGTTATTTAACTACCACTTAGTGGTTTCACTATTCATCAAAAATTGAAGTTTTTCAGAATAATGCCAAAATTTCACCCTAAGCTATAATTGATATTCCGAATTCAAAAATGATGTCTATTTTACAAAATTCCAAACATATAAGTTGCATTAATTAATTTTATAATTAATTCCCGCTGTTACGACAAATAGCGTGTTTTTAAGAAACAATTTATATCAAAAGATTGACAATTGTTTATGTCCAATTTTAATGTTAAATTAATTCTAAAGACCACCATCGGATAAAATGGTAAAAATATATTCTAATTATACCTTAAAACCACTAAATAGTATAACTTATCACTATAAATTATTTTGATTAAAAAAGTTGTTTTAAGTATTTTTCACTATTCATAAAAATTTGGAAGTTCTCGGAAAATTACAAAAATTTCAACATAGGCTAATTTCAATATTAGGAATACAAAAATGAAGTCCATTTTGAAATATAAAATTTATAAAATTTCAAAAAGTAGGTATTACTATTCACAACGGCTAGTTTAATTAGTTGTGGTGTGTGTTAGAGCTCGAGGTTGCGTACAACACACGCTATTGCATTATTCGAAGGGAAACGTACAGTGGAAGTTTGGGGTGTTACACATATACAAAAATATGATATCATATATTATCTTTTAATATTTATTTGTTAATAATATTTCAATTGTATCATTGTTTCGGGTGTTAATTGATTTGTTTTTATTTACATGTTTTGTTACATAAGTCATGTTTGTTATGGATAGGATGTATTTGATTCATATATAGAATGATATTATGTTCTGAAACCTTATTTTTTTCATAAAATGATATTTATTATTGAATGGTTATGATGGGGAATGAATCACATCACTTTCGTGGAGATGATAATTCATACATACGCATAAGCGACAATACCATTTTATTGATGGTAAAATCATTTGTAATTGGATGGTATTTCATATATACAGAATAATTAATGTGTTATATTTATTTTTTACATCAATTATACTCATTATTATACCTATCCAAATAATTAAGTGTTGAATAACAAACTACACCATGACGTGGAGACGGTAAGCCGTACGTTCGCACATATGATGACTTTGTCATTCATATGAGGGATATAATAATGAATATGGTTGTAAAATATATATATTAACATAAAAATATTTATAAGGTACTGGAGTTATTATTTTGGTATGGAAACAACAAATAAAGAGGAAATGGAAGAAGAAAACAACATTGAAAGAGGTGATGAAATAATTTCCTCTTCTTCAGGTGCTTCCTTTTGATTTGAACAAAAAGGCTCATTAGGTTGGATATATAATCAAACTAAGGACTCTTGGTTGAAGTGAGGGTAGTGAGGAGGATAGTTAAGTAGATTTTGGTCGAGCCAAATGGCTTTGAAGGTGTGATTTTGAGATAAGGGGAAGTGCCCTTTTATAAGGGTGGTGAGGGTCACTTTATGAAACCCTTGAAATTATATTTTATTATACAATCATATTCAATTTATAATGGATCCAAAAGGATTTATTTTAAGTCTAAGCTAGGGATAGGTAGAAATCCTCTCAACCAATAGGTTTTAGACAGGTTTAGGTCTCCATATTAACCTTATCTCTTAGATTTAACTATTGGTTAAATAGTTTATCATTTACCATGTCTCCTTGTATTTTTATATTATATGGTTAATAAACATAATATAAAATGACAAGAGAACCACAAGTGGTTCATTAATGAAATATATATTATTATATAATTCCTTTGGTTAAACCCTATATTTTTATGACTATTGTATCATTTAATAGTATAGTATTTGTTTGAAAAACTCATTTATGACAATTTTGACATTATTTAGTATTTTGTTTTTGTGAAAGTCATAAAAATCTTATTTATTCATACCAAATAAATTGAATCAACCCTAATTTGTAATATTATCCTAGAATTGTTTTTGAAAATACATAAAATGTCTCAATTTATTTTTATTTTAATATTTATAATATCAATTATTTTAATCTTCCATTAATAAGGTAATTACCGCATCATCATTGTGTCAGAAATAATTTTAATTATATAATGATTAAAAATTATAAATAAAATACCATGATGTATGAAATATTTTTAGATTTATAATGAATATTTATAGTTGAAATTATCTTATGTATAGCCCTATATTAAAAATTATTTAGGTATTAAAATTTGAATTTAACACGTTTTACTCTTCTTTAAATAAAATAATAATAAATGTCCTAATCTAAACCAAATGGACCAAAATGATAATATTTTATTCCTAAGATTAATTTTGGTCAAAATACACGTATCTAATAGAATTATGACATGTGTTAGGGTAATTATAATATCATTTTTATCTTTAATTACCCTATTTACTTTTAACCGTGGTAAATAAAATTCAAAGTAACTTTTCACCAAAAATTATTTTCATCTTTTTGAACCAAATTTTACTTACTAATGTCAATCATGCCTCTCAAGTTTACAAAATTCAATTCACATAATTGTTAAAATTATGTTTTATGCAAATTTTCTAACATGCGTAGAAGTTGGGTAAAAGATGTTAATATATTCAATAAAATGTTATATATATAATTTTACTATAAAATGACTCCAATGAATTAAATTGAACTAATATCGGTAGTATGTATTTATTATGACTTAAAAAAATTAAATTAGATAAATAATTATTTAAATAAAAATTCAATTTTTAAACAATAACGCAATGTTTTTCACTATTCATCTAAAATTGAATGTTTTCAGAAAAATACCAAAACATCACCCTAAGATAATTTTGATATTACAAATCAAAAAATGGTGTCTATTTTACCAATTTAATAATATATAAGTTTCATTTATTAATTTAAAATTAAATCCCATTTTCAAAACCAGAAAGCAGGTTTTTGAGAAATAAAAACTATCAAAAGATTGATATAGATTTCTGTTCGGTTTAAAATTGAAATTACTTACAATGAAAAAACGTAGATTAAATGATAAAAATATAATATAATTATACTTAAAAACCATTAAAATGTATAATTTAATACTATAAAATATTTTTACTGAAAAAAAATTGCAATTAAAATTTAATATTTTTCACTTTTTATGAAAATATGAATGTTATCAGAAAAAAACCAAAGATTTAACCAAACTAAATTTTATGTATTTATTATAAATAAGAATTTAATTTCCTCAAATTTAATATATAAAAGTGTCAAATATTGGATTTAGAAAGGGTTCTTCATTAAAATGTGGAAAAACTGCATTTTTTGAAAAATACTTCTTTTATCTGAAAAATTCGAATTTGTCCTTATATTATGTTTAATAAACAAAAAATATGAATTTTAAAATTATATGGGATATATATAAGATTAAAAATGTGGTTATTACTATTCATAACTGCTTTCTAAAAATCTAGTTTGATAGGTCTTTGTACGCTTGAACTCGGTGTTGAGTACATCACATGCTATTGTATTATTAAAATAGAAGTGTATCATGGATTCTTGGGGTGTTAAATTATTACATCATTCAATAAATTACATAATCTCAATTTTAAATTTCTCTTCATAAATAAAAGGTTAAAAATCTATAAAATAATTTTGTGGAAAAACCTCATCGGAAATAGGGATAATAAAATTTAGTCTTAATAAGAGGGAAAAGGAAATGAAAAAGTCACCACAAAATTATGATTTCGAATAAGAGAACATTGGTGGAAATTATTATTGGAGAAAAAACGTAAATATTTATAGAGAGTGATTGAGTTCATCAGTCACAAACAAGTGAATGGAAAATTTAGGGCCTCAAAGCCATAAATCTATGATGAATAACATAAGGTATTAGGATAACACATGTTTGGGTTTATGATATTTTCCCTAAGGTTTAAGAAATAATTCCTTCATAGAATAAGAGAGAAAAAAATACTTGATAAGTAGAGTTATAATATTTAACTAATTTCTACCACAAACTCATATTTCACTCCAAATGATGAGTATTCAAGATGACTTGGTCACACTTGAAGTGCTAGAATCAACTTATAGAGAATCACATAATCCACAATAGATGAACTAAATATTTACCTTGTATTTAGAGATTAACAAAAAACAAAATGGTTAGTACAAGATCAATTTATTCCCAAAAAGGATAATCAATTAGAGAAAGATATACAAATCGTAATTTCAAAAATTAAACCATCAATACCCAAATGTCAATAAATACCATTCAATAAGAGATTGTCCTTAAAATACTTAAATATAATCCAAACTAATATTTAAACCCAAAACTCAGAATAATATGATTACATAGTCGTACATGTTAATTTGTATCTCCAAATAACATCGCCTACTCTTAAAGTCACATACTTAATAGTAATTATCCTAATCACATATTCTCTATGATAGGTTAATCATTACCATAAATAACCCAAATCGCTATAAATACACAATAAAAACATAGATTAAAATACACCATTACTCCTCAAATGAAATCTCATAGTATTATATTTTACTTTGGCATATAGTGTTCCAAACAGAGCGAACATCTTCCAAAATAACATTTATTACTTAATCATCAAATCATTATCCTACACTAAGGATGTCCATTTGATAAAACATAAGATCCAAAATCTACTTATTATTGATCAATAAAATAATTTAACTAAAATTAATTAGACACACTAAAAAGGGACTTCATGTAGTCCAGTGGTAGGCGATAAATCCAAGTTGCACTTTGGTTGTGGGTTTGATTCTCATAGCATTGTCTAACATGACGAGTTGTCACATGGTCTGTGTGTTGTCCTTTTTCAAAAACTACATTTTATAATATTCACAAAATGAGATAAATTACTCCAAATAACCATAATATAATTTAACCACAAATGTTATCTCATACCTCACATTTTCATCCCAAAAATTAATAACCTGTAATTGACTCAAATTCAAGGATCCTATAAACTCACATGGTTATTTATAACTATATCCCAAAAAAAGATAATTATTCATCCAATAGAATTTTCACATAACAAACTATAGGGTTAAACATACAATAGAAAAGTCTTCCAAAGTAATCCCATCAAAAAAGAGAGCTAATACTTTTAAACATTTCTCTATCCATTTATTTCCACATAGGTTCTTCGATGACCAAGATGTTATCCTATAGAATAGTAATTTTAATCAGGTAATGCCCTGGTCTATTACATTTATAGAAAATGACTATAAATGGATTCTTGGGATCATTTTTATTTTCTTCCATAGTACTATTCATTTTTCCTCGGTAATTCTTTACTTTATGTCCTTCTTTCCCACACATAAATCATTTATTTGTTTCATTGGGACACTTTACTAGGTGTCTCTTTCCACATTTCATGCATGTTGGAAATTGAGATTTCTTTTCTCCATGGTCTCCACTGTTGTAACTCTTATCATTAACCGGCTTTCTCTTCTTTGTTGAGTCCAGGATTTGGTTAATATATATGTTGGTGATCATATTTTTGGAAAACTGATTCGGAATTAACATGTTCTATTTTACACCTATCAGAATTCCATTTCATTACTTATTTCCACCACCAGGCCCACCTTGTACATAATTTTAAATGATACTATGACTTCCTTGGAATCCATCCATTTTCTAAAACCAGAAAGCATTGTCTGAGTAACAATAGTTATAAAATCATTTAGATAATATCATGACACCTTATTTTCAATCTAAAACACCTTAGAATTTACCAAGGTTATTTACTCTTATCTTATATTTAAATCATTCAAATAATTTTGTAAAGAAAATGTGACTTATCATAAGCATATACCCTGGGAGTGTCGTAAAAAAGAGTGTAGCAATTTCCATTGTCGTGCACTAGTTCTCATTCAAGGATTTCTCAATACGGTGTTTTCAGGTTTTAACCCTAGGTAAATTTGTGACAGATTTTCCTCTACCTGCTTGTATCCAGACAGAGATGTATTTATTGGAAAACCCATATAATATTTACATTACCAAAATTTTTTGATATTCTTCTATACTAATCCCCAAAGCCTCTCTTTGGGAAATGTTCTCTAATCAGAGTTTGTTTTTCTAAATCAAGTTTCCAAGGATTATACTAAACTTCCACTAATACCAACTATAACACCCCGAACCTAGTTACCCAGAGTCAGTACATTATTACATATCATTATCATGATCACAAGATATCATTTCCCGAAAGAATGATTAGTTTAATAGCCTTGTAAGTACCAGATACATATATAATTTTTACATTACATCATGAAATAAAGAAAAACAACATTATGTCCCCTTTGAACACACTCATATCCCTCAGCCTATTCCTACAGGTTAATCATGATATACTTCTTCTCATCCTAGGAAAAATAAAACATTGAAAGGGGTGAGATCTGATGCTTAGTAAGGATAAAAATATAGTGGAAACATTCATAAATAAGCATAAACATTTAAGGAAATGTATAAAACTAAAACAAAAGCCTTTTAAACTTAAACTTCATCATAATATGGAAAATATAAATCAAATAATTCATTTACATATTCTCATGGATATTCTTCAAGTCGAATAATCACATATAATATCAATATCTAATTTTATAATGATGGAATGCATAATGTAGGACATCATAACCACATAGTCAAGGCCGAGTGCCAAGACTACAAAATAAGATTTTGTCAATGCCTTGTGCCAAGACAATAGTTTGTCTAATGAGACCTATAGATGCATCTAGAAGCTATATGGGGCTCCACCTATCACTTACTAAGTCCAATACATTCCACATATGAAATGGTTTAAACATAACAAAAACATTAGTTTTAAAAATAGCATACGGAATGTTAATATTTTAACCACAAACCATGAATGGTATAAAATAGCACATACACATTCAAACATTACTCATTCAATACAATACAGAATATTTTATTACAATAGATCCACCTCAATCAATAATAATGAAGGATATTGATATAGATGAAAATAACTAGTAAAACTATTTGATAGAAATATCCCCCATTTCTTGAAAACATATGAAATCTTCATTATTTATCAAGAATCTATTAAAATTAGATTTTTGAATCAAAGTGTCCCATACCACTTTGAAACATTTAAAAGGAATTTTAATTTTAAAACATTCATGCCCATATAAATAAATCCTTAAAACCATTTTTAAAACCTTGACATTAATGAGAATTATTTAAAAGAATAAATATTTAAAACATTTAAAATGATATTTTAGTTATAGTTCCAAAACAAATGAGAGACGTTTGAATAAAAATAATTGAGGTAATAAAAACATTATACTATCATGATAATAAGTGGATTCATGATATACTATGTTAAAGTATGGTATATACACCATATAAAAGTTAATTGGCGCATAACAATAATGAAGTATCAATGGAAGGTAAATTGAGATAAAATCCCTTATAAAGATCATATCATTAAGTTAAGGATAAATCAATGACATTATTTTGTGTGAAAAATATAAATACACTCAATATGAATGGGTATTCAGTGTATATCAATCATGAGACATTCACACATATTATTGTAAAAATAACACCAATGACTTGGATGTTTAACTCAATCAATGGATATTGAGTTAAGATTACTCTTGTCAAGTTCTTATTGATGAGTTGAGAATTTATCAATGGAGTTATTATGTGTATCAAAAGTATATCCACACAATGGGGAGTGTAAATTACTACATAAATAAATAAATAGTGATTTCACACATAATCTTGGAGTAAAATAATCAATGAAGTTTGTGTAAAACCCAATGAGTGGAAATTGAAATTAGAAATTCCCTTAATGAATCGTTAACTTACAAAACCTAAATCCCATTAAAGAAGGATTATAAAATGATGATGTAAATACACATAAATTAAAATATATTACACAAACAAACACCACACAAAAGGAAATAGTTGAAAATATTAGATGAATCTCACAGAAATAAAAGTGAGATGAAAAACCCTTACCCTATTGTAATCAATCAATTTGTATGAAAAAAAGTTAATAACCACCAAATTAATCACAAAATACCATGAATATAAAGATAATCATGATAATATATATAAAATGGTAGTACACAATACTCTACATGCAATAAATAAGTAGCGAATAATGGAAATCTCACGGAATTTAAAGTGAGATTAGAAACCCCTTACCTTGTACTTTTTCCTTAGTTGAGGGTATGTTAACCACCTGTATACTGGTAAAATAATTTTTATTAAATTATAAATAAACCATATACAAAAATATGATATCATATATAATCTTTTAATATTTCATTGTTAATAATATTTTTGTAGTATCATTGTTTCATGTGTTAACTGATTCATTTTTCTTTTTATGTTTTGTTACGTAAGTCATGTTTTTTATGGATAGGATGTATTTTATTCATAACTATAATGATATTATGTTCTTAAAAATTATTTTTTAAATCATAAAATGATATTTATACTTGAATGGTTATGATGGGGAATTAATCTCATCGCATTCATGGAGACAGTAATCCGTACGTACGCACAAGCGACAATACCATTCTGTTGATAGTGAAATCATATGTAATTAGATGGAATTTTATATATACAGAATAATTAAAATGTTATATTTATTATTTAAATCAATTATACTCATTATTACACCTATCCAAAATATTAAGTTTTGAATAACAAACTACACCACGACGTGGAGACGGTTAGCCGTACGTACGCACATATAATGACTTTTTCATTCATAGGATGGATAGAATAATGAATATGTCTGTACAGTATTTATAATAACATAATAGTATTTAGAAGGTACTTTATTTATTATTTTGGTTTGTAATCAACAATTAATGAGGAAGTGGAAGAATAAATTAACATTGAAAGAGGTGACGAAATAATTACCTTTTCTTCGGGTGCTTCCTTTTGATTTGATCAAAACGACACCTTAAGATGGAATTATGATTAATGTAATGCCACTAAGTTTATGTGAGGGTAGTTGGGGAGATATTTGAGCAGGTTTTGGCCGATCCAAATGGATTTGGAGGTGTTATTTTGAGAGAAGTTCAAGTACCCTTTTATAAGAGAGGTGAGGGTCACTTTAGGAAACCCTTGAAATATTATTTTATTATACAATTATATTCAGTTTATAATGTCTCCAAAAGAATTTTTTTGAGGATAAGGTGGGAAGGGGTTGAAAAAATCTCAACCAATAGGTTTTAGACAGTTTTATGTCCCCATATTAACCTTATCTTTTAGATTTAACTCCTGGTTAAATAGTTTAATATTTACCATGTCTCCGTGTATTTTTATATTATATGGATAATAAACATACTATAAAATGACAATAATTCCCCAAGTGGTTTATTAATGACATATATATCATTATATAAGTCATTTGGCCGAACCATAGAATTTTAGGACTATTATAGCATTTAATAATATAGTATTGTTTTTTTTAAACTCATTTATGACAATTTTGACATTATTTAGTATTTCATTTTTTTGAAAGTCATAAAAATCTTATTTAATCGAAAAAAATAAATTTAATTGACCCTAAAATGGTAAATTAACCTATAATTTTTTTTAATTCATAAAAAGTCCAAATTTTCATTTATTTTAATATTTATAATATCGATTATTTTAATCATTCATTAATAAGGTAATTATTACATCATCATTGTGTCATAAATAAATTTATTATATAATGAATAAAAATTATAAATAATATACCATGATGTAGGAAATATTATTTTTATTTCTAATTAATATTTATAGTCGAAAGTATCTTATGTATAATCCTATATTAAAATTTTTTTATTTATTAAAATTTGAATTCAACACTTTTAACTATTCTTTAAATAAAATAATAATAAATGTCCTAATCTAAACCAAGTAGACCAAAATGATCGTATTTTATTCCTAAAATTTAGTTTGGTAAAAATAAACTTATCAAATATAATTATGACATGTGTTAGGGTAATTATAATATCATTTATACCTTTAATTACCCTATTTACTTTTAACATTGGTAAATAAAATTCAAAAGTTACTTTTCAACAAAAATTATTGTCATATTATTGAACCAAATTTTACTTACACATGAAAACCCTGTCTCTAGGATTTTTGAAATTCAATTCACAGAAGCGGTAAAATTATGTTTTATGCAAATTTGCTAACATGACTAGAAGGTGGGTAAAAGACGTTAAATTGTTCAACAAAATTTTATACTTCTAATTTTATATATAAAACGACTTCAATGAATTAAATTTAACTAATATTGTTGTTTTTTATCTATTTTTACTTAAAATAAATTTAAATAAAATAAATAATTATTTAAATAAAAAGTCATTTTTAAACAATAACACAGTGTTTTTTCACTATTCATCAAAAATTGAATATTTTCAGAAAAATACTAAAAATTCAACGTAAGATAACTTTGATATTCCAAATACAAAAATGATTTCAATTTTACCAAATTCAAAACAAATAAGTTTCATTAATTAATTTAAAATTAATTCCCATTGTCAAAACTGGAAAGTAGGTTTTTGAGAAGTAAAAACTATCAAAAGATTGATTTGTGTTTATGTCCGGTTTAAAAGTGAAATTACTTAAAATTAACAACACTGAATTAAATGATAAAAATATAATTTAATTATACTTAAAAACCATTCAAATTAATAATTTAACACTATAAATTATTTTGATTAAAAAAATTGTTTTCAATTAAAATTTAATATCATTCATTATTCATCAAAATATGAAAGTTATCAGAAAAACACCAAAAATTTATCCAAACTAATTTCTTATGTCCTTATTCTAAAGAAGAATTTAATTTAATTAAATTGAATATATTAAAGTGTCAAATATTGTATTTAGAAATGGTTCTCCATTAAAAGGCAGAAAAACTACATTTTTTTAAAAATACTTTTATCTGAAAAATTGAATTTGTCCTTATATTATGTCAAAGAAACACAAAATATGATCGCTAAAATTATATGGGATATATATAAAATTCAAAATGTGGTTATTAATAGTCATAACAACTTTCAAAATGGTTATTTTGATAGGTTGTGGTACGCTTGAACTCAGTGTTGCGAACATCACACACTATTCTATTATTCAAAGAGAAGTGTATTGTGGATGCTTAGGGTGTTACAATTAACATATTACTATAGTTTTAACATATCAATTGCAATGGAAGTTACGAATAATATTAACTAAATTATGAAAATATGGTATTCACAATTATATAAAATGAATCCTTTGGTTATCAATTAGTTATAAATGAAACTAAACCCTATTTGAAAATAAATAAATTCTTTATCTAAGAAAACAATTTTTATATTTACAAGAACATTTTCTCCCAATAAACTAAATAAGACACTATTTATAAATGATTTTAATGTAATTTTTATAGAAATATATTATAAATTAAATCTACTATTAAATAATCATCTTATGTGTTTTCTAAATAAGATATAATACCAAAACCAATTTTATTCATATATATATATATATATATATATTTAAAATTAATTTTAACACCATTTAATGGTGAACCCATTTTAAGTATAATTTTTGAAACTTTTATCAATTATATATGATGAAATAAGCTTCATTTTTTAAATCATATATTCGAAATTATATTAAGGTTATTTTTTTTGTATTTTTTAAAGATGTTTAATTTTTGGATCAATAGTGAAAATTATTAAATTTTAATTCAAAACTGCATTTTCTTCTAATTTATTTGTAAATTTAAATTATATATTAAATTTTTATTTAATTTATATTTAGATAAATTATATTTATATAAATAAAATTTAGGTCATTGGAATCAATTTTACGTTTAAATTAGATATAAAAACATTTCGAAATTTTGAACATTTTCACTTTCAAAACTCATTATCTCGTCCTGTCTGAAAAATTAATATTAAATTAATATCTACAATATATGTGTTTATATTTTGTAAAAATAGATTTAATATTTTTAATAATAATAATTTATAATTTCTGGTAAGGTAAAATGTTTTTTTACCATGAATATTAGTGAAAGTAACTAAAATTAGTTGTCGAAATTATGGTAAAAATGAGTATACTTTGTGGTTAAACTTTAACTTAATGGGCCAAATAACCTAGAAACTTGAATAAAGACATTTTATGGAAATATTTGAACCATTTACCCCATTTTATTGTTAATGGGCCATTATTGGTGTCACATGATATAAGGGAGGCCTATCAATATTGTATACCTTTTTATATTTACAAGAGTGTTACTCCTCCTCCACTATAAAAGGGAACTCAATACCCGCACTACTTCATATATATCATGTCCTTTTTCTCTTAAAAAACCTTCCAAAAAAATATACCAACTTACCTCCCTTAAACCTAGAATCTTCCCTTTGGTTATAAAGAAAACTAATGAATCCCTTTGGTGAAAACCAAAAGGAGTTACTCAAATATGAGGTAATATCATTCAAAAATCACTTCTATTTTATTCATTTTTCTACCAAATAAATTATAATTATTACATGATTATATAATAAACTCAATATAATAAATATAATGAGATATTTTTATGTTAATTTTATGACATTCAATCATACACACTTCCAACAAGTGGGATATACAATCATCATTCTTGTGTACAACAGACTACTGCGTCATGAACCGATTTTGTTTGTTCTTCCATGCCACATTTCAAGGTTGAAAATAATAATTTAATATTAATTTTATATTATATATATTATATTTATGATTTTTTATGATTATATAATTATTATATAAAACAAACCTTTGAGATTTAATTTTTGTGGGAATACAATAACTTTGTTTCTGGACTACCGTCTCCTCAAAGTGATATGATTAGTTCACACTCTACATGGAATGTACTAAGAATGTGTTTAGTAAACTCAATTGATATGCATGGAATAATAATTATAATTTAATGATAATATATATATATATATATTATTTACTTTCTTTCCTTCAGTTTGATAAGAAACGGGAAATAATGTTCATGCGTATGTACGACCTACCATCTGCATGAATAGTGTATTCCATTTCATATTTATATATTTTATATATTTTTATAATTACTTATATTCTGAATATATATATACACACATATATGATATTTATATATTTTTTATATTTTTTAAATTAGTAAATCATAATCTAAGGAAGAGGATCAAGTATAAAAATCCAAAACGTAGACGAAAATCAAAACTGTTATTACCTGAAACATACCATTAACATGGAATTGTTAGTAAATGGGAAATTCAAAGTTATAATAAAATAATATATTATATGATATATAAAAATAAAGTTTTTTATTATATTTATAATAAACTTATATTCATTACATAGTATATTGGAATGTGTATGAAAAAAGTTAGGACTTAAGGCATGGGTTTTCTCATCTCTCCTTTATTTATAAGAGACATATGCTATATTTTCCACTTATTCTTATTGTGTGGTGTATATTCATCCCTATAAAATTTTATATCATGAATTTAATTTATTTAATTACTTTAATAGTTTTAATTTATGTTTTTATTTCATGGATCTCATGATTCAAAATTTACTCAAGTGATTAGGGGATTTCTAGTGTCACTTTTATTTCTGTGAGACTTATGCCTTAATCAAAAATAATTTATTTTATGTGGTATATATATTTACCATGAATGTGTTTTATGATTATTATTCTTAAATTTATGGGTATTTACATATCCATTTTCTGATCTCTCCTTCACGGGGTTTACGGTTCAAAAGTTACCAAATCAGTAAAGTATTTTTTACTCATTTTTCCTTCTTTGAGACACATGTAATGTTATGAACCTACATTCATTTACGAGGTATATATACTTCTCATTGACATGTTTTTTTAATATACTTTTTTCATTATATATTATTCTTTATGTAATGTTATTCTGTAATGGTTTTTATGATTCAAAGTTACTATAGTTGTAAGAGTTTATTGAAATAATCTTATTGTTTATTGAGATTGATTACTATTATACTTCCATTGACAAAATATTTTGACCCATATCTCAATAAATCTCAATACTTTTCTTCTATTTGAGTTATTCCTGATTTATTAATTTAATGTTTCCATTTTTCAACTCATTGGTATTAAGTAATATTAAAAAAATCTCTTCAAGAAAATACAAATTTATTTCTCTATTCAGTCAGAAATATGTTTTATTCATAAAACATGTTTTCTAAAAAGGTTTTCAATTTTTTTAAATTCTATTTTATGAAAATTTATTTTAAAAAATATAATTTAAAATCATTTAAAATAGTTTTCAGATATTATTTTATAAGTTTTTAATTTTATTTTCAATGAAAAAGGTTTTCAAAATGTTTTATGTTATAAAAATAGTTTTTTTCACAGCATAAAGGATATTTTCCCCAATAAAATTTTAAATTTGTTTTGAAGCTTAATTCATAATTTTTCAATTTTTTATTAAAAGAAATGTATGTTGAAATTTTTTTGTCTTAAAATAGATATTTTCAGATAAATGTTTTTTAAGAACTGTTCCATCTGATCTTTCAAAATCCTACTCCATATAAGATGAAATAATTTGATATTGTTTATGATTTAATTGGTATATAATAAAATGACACCATTAATATTATTTTTATTAATGGTTTATGTTTTTATGTCATGATGTCTATGGAAATAGTTTCTTTTCTATTGGTTAATTATGATTCGAATAGAATGTTATAAAACCTGTTTCTTTTCGATGGTTTAATTACGTTTCAAAGGGATTGATTTGAAACCCATTTATTTTCAATGGGTTAATAAAATTTTAAATAATAATTATTTTTATGAGTTTTATGATGATATAAATGATCTTTATACTTTATTCATGTCATGGTTCATCGACATAGCTTATATGATGGGGTGTCCCAAATTGCGTTGGGTAACCCAAAAATAACTTATAAGATTGGGTGGCCTAGATAGTGCTAGGAATTCCATTATATTTTATATGATGGAGTGTCCTAGATAGCACCGGGAAATCCTGGCATAACTTATATGATTGGGTGGCCTAGATAGCATTGGGTAATCCCATTAGAGCCTATATGATGGGGTGACCTAGATAGAACTAGGTAATCCCATTATAGATTACACGAGGGGGTGGATCCAATAGCATTGGGTAATCCTGTTATAGATTATAAAATGGGGAGGCCTATATAGCACTATGTGAGCCCATTATAGTTCTCCAATGTATTGTGTAAACATTTATATGTGATAAGATAATGATGGGAACAATTTGACTAGCTTGATCTACTAAGGGAAGAAGGTATTACCTATTACACTATAAGGAAATGGATTTGACTAGGGATGGTGGTGTGTCCCGCCCAGTAGGTGTATCCACCAGGAAGTTCCCTGATAAGTTTTGGCAACGAGCCTTGACTTATAGGGAATTATTTTAAATTTTTATGTATATTCCATAATTCAATGTCTTAATCATATTTTTTTATTTCATGGATTATGATCTTGATTCCCTTATGATTCGTATATTTTGTTCTATAAATATTTATGAAATGACTCATGTGTATGATCTTTGATATACAATGTATGATCTTCCAATGTAATTCTCATGTTCTTATACCATTATGTTCATGTTATGCTTACGCATCTCCTTTATATACCCTTACCATGCATTTGGGACCACTCATTCTTATGTTTACTTTCCTCAGGTTATGAAGTAGTGTTTTTCAAAGGGAAATTAAAAAGGAAGATCTTTGGGAAACATTGAATTTCTTTCACCATGTTAGAAGAATATGTTACAGGTTTTCAAATACACTAAACTATTCTATTCCTCGGGCATGTACATTTGTAATATGATGACTATTCATATAAAATGATATAATATCAATTTTTTTATCCTGGGTTGCTATAATATTCAATAAAATGTTTAACTTTCAACTTATGTGTTTTCTAGACAAGATATAATAATTAACGCAAATTTTGACTAAAAAACAACATTTTTCTAAAATACGTTTTTTCATCTTTTTCACAATTATTTTAAAATTAATTTTTTCCAATTTTAGAAATTTTATTTTAAAAAATTAAAAATAAAATTTTTAATTATAATTAAAAAATTATTTTTGAGTGAATTTTTGATAATTTTTTGAGTAGATAAACTTGTTGATGAATAGTGAAAAATACTGGTTTTTATAAAAAAACATTCATTTTTACAGAATTGAAAAGAATAAAATTGTTTTAACAAGTATTTAAAAGTAATATTAGTTAAATAATATATATATTAATCCAATTTAGTTCGTTATAATCAATTTCATATTGAATTTGGATATAAAAACTTCTCAAACTTTTGAACATTTTATCTTTGTAAAACCGCTTTCTCATCCCCTACGTGTGATTAATTTTAAATTAAATTTATCCACTTATGTGAATGGAATTTAGAAAAATAGATTTAATATTTTTAATTATAATAATTTATATTATATAATAATTTGAACTTTTTTTGACTCTAGAAATACATGGTTGACATACATAGACATTACATTTCTTTTGCGGAATACATAATAAATTACACAAATAGACACCCAAAGACTATATTAGTTTAGTGTCTTTGGAATCTCGGAAAATATTATTCCAGAATTGTGAAAGATATTCAACAGATCCCATAAATATCTTTCCATTTAGTTTTCTTAACTAAAACCTTTCCTTATATCCTAGGGAAAAGAATTCATAAAAAGGGTGAGGTCAAATGCTTAATAAGGGTAAACATGAAGAATATAAAACAAAACATAAACATAAAAATGTAAAAACATGGAAATAAATTTTGAATATAAAAATCATGAGTTATATACTTTTTAATATCACCAAGGTCCTTCCCCAAGGTTTAATATCACCAAGTTCAACCCCCAATGTGTCATAAAAATTACTATGGTTATTAACTTAGGTATTGTAAAAATTACCAAGGTTATTCACCAAGGTATCATAAAAATTACCAAGGTTATTCACCAAGGTATCATAAAAATTATCAAAGTTATTCACCATGGTATCTTAAAACTTTTCAAATATACAGATTAATTTCTTAACCTAATGAATTATATGGAGATATAGGTCCCATCCATCTCATAATCTAACCATTATTACATGTACCACAAAAACATAAATCATTCATCATAGCATAACACATGAAATAAAATGGGTTTCTTAAACATTATTACTTCATAGTAATATAAAATAAATATATTCCATAAAATTAATTTCATCATAAAAAAATAAAATCCAATTAATAATAGGAATAAAACACAGCCCTATGTCATATTAGATGGAAAATAATTTTGATAAAATACTTGAACTTAATTCCTGATGAAAATATCAATTCTTTTTCAAAAATGTTTTATTTTCTCAAAATTCCATGAAATTTTAAAGGAAAATTATTTAGTTAAAAATATAATTTAAATCATGTAGAGGAAGCTTCATTTAAATACTGTGTCATGAAACTGAAAATAAATCCATTCATGATGTATAAGTTAAAAAACATTTTCATCATACTTTTTCCAAAAGAGTCAAAAAGTACCTCAAATTGAATGAGGACAAAAGTTTCCTTTCAAACCATTTAATAAAAATTCACCAAAGAGTAAAATTAAATTTAAATTTTTTTATAAGAATATAAATAAAATCACATAATTATGAAACATGAATGTTTTTCATAAATATAACCAAGTAAAATCTTACGTATAAACAATCATTGATAAAAATGATATTGCAAAATTATCCCTTACCTAGGGTCCGATTTCATCCGTATATGTTTGAAAATACTATATCGTGGGTTTAGAAATATTATTAACTTTTAACATAACCATAATAATATCTATTAAATCATATATTATTCACTTATTTCTTTATATTACCCGTTTATAAATGAATTCCATGTTAAATCAACATCTTAGATAATAATATTTTTATTTATTATACGTGTTTAGACTTGTTATTATCAATGTTATTACATATATCGTGATTTAATTACTTAAATAATGTAAAAAATAATATTTATATATATATAATAAATATTTATCATATAAATATATATAATAGATAGATAAATGAAATGGAATACACCGTTCATGGAGACGATAGGTCGTATGTACGCATGTATGTTGTTTCTGTTTCCATAATAAATTGAATGGAAGAAATTAAATGATATATATATACACATAAATCCATTAGATTTATTATTTAGTATATTTCATGATTATTTATTATGTATACTTTATAATCATTCTTGAATGGTTAACGTGGATAATGAATCTCATTGCGTCTTGGAGACGGTAGGTCGTACGTATGCACGAGTGATGATATCATTCACTTAAATGGTATGGAATTGGATGGTATATTAATTATACAGAATAATTAACATGTTATATTAATTTTTTACATCCATTATACTCATCATTATACCAATAAAAATTACGTTTTGTTGAGTAACAAATTACACCCTGACATAGAGATGGTAAACCGTAAGTACACACACATAGTGATATTGTTATTCGTAGGATGGATAAAAGGAGTTATAAGGTTGTACCATAATTAAATTAAAATATCATAATGTAGAATATACATGATTTAATACTTTATTATGGTAACAACATAAGAAGAGAATGTATAAAAAGAAAAGAAATTTGAAAGTGGTGTTAAAACAATTACCTCTTTTTCGATTATCTCTTTTTGATTTTCACAAAAGGTCTCCCTAGGATGGATTTATACCAAAAGGGTGGAATATAGGATGAATTTATGGAATTTTGGAGGATATTTGGGTAGGTTTTTGCTGAGCCAAAGGTCTTTGGATGTGTAAATAAAAGATAAGGATAATTTCCCTTTTATAGGAGAGGTGATGGGAACTTTTGGAAAGTCCTAAAATATTAATTTATTATAAATTTATTTTCAATTTTTAATAGTCCCAAACTCATTTATTGAGAATATAATATGATTATGGTTTTAAATACTATCAACCAATATATTTTAGACATGTTTAGGTTACAAAATTATCCTTATCTTTTAGCTTTAACCCTTAGTTAAAAACATTAACTCTTACCATGTCTTTTTGTATTTTCATAATACATTGTTACAATAATTGTTATAAAATCCCAAAAGAAAATCAAATGGAACATTAATGAAATTTTTAGCATTATATAATTCAGTTGGCTGAATATTATATTTTTAGGACTACTATATCATTTAAAAATAGTGTTTTGTTTAAAAACTCATTTATGTCAATTTTAATGCTATTTCGTAATGTTTTTTTATTAAAGTCATAACAACATGATTCCTTCGAACCAAAGCAATTAAATCATATCTCGCATATCAATTTTGTCCAAAAAAATTATTTATGGAATTAAAATATTCAAATTAAATTTATTTTAATATTTATAATATAATTTATTTGAATATTTCATTAATAAGGTAATCACTGTGTCATCAATGTTTTATAAATAAATTTATTTATGTAATGTATTAAAATTATAAATAAAATACCATGATTTAGGAAATACTTTTATATTTATAATTAATGTATTATAGTTTAATAAATCATTTATATAAACCAAAATACTTTTTTTAGTAAAAAGACACATGTTTATGTTATATTTTCCTTTACTTTAAATTAATTATTATAAAAGGTCATTATCACACCTATGTGGATCCATGGGTTCCTAAAACAGACCAAAGGATGATAATGGAATCACATATCTCATCCAATAGTATTAGGACATGTGTTAATTTATTTTTATATTTTTATAATATTATCTGTTACCCTTATATACCTGATTTTCTCTTTAGCCTTGGTAAATAAAAATAATTACTGAAGTCAATATTTAGAATATCCAAAAATAAAAGGTACCTATTTACAAAATTTAGAAATTATGATTAAAAATATGGAATAATTTTTTATAAATTCAAAATAAAGAATTGGAAAAAATTAATTCAAAATTAATTCTTATTGTCAAAACCAGAAAGATGGTTTTTAAGAAATAAAAACTATCAAAAGATTGTCATGTCTTCGTGTCGAATTTAAATGTGAAATTACATCCAATGAAAAAAATTGTATTAAATGATAATTCCATAATCTGATTACACTTTAAAACCAATTAAAACAGATAATATAACTATATAAATAAATTAGATGAAAATGTAGTTTTGGATTAAAATGTAGTATTTTTCACTATTCATTAAAATATTAATTTTATCAGAAAAATACCAAAAATTCAAACAAAGTAAATTTTTTATCACACAATTCTAAATAATGAGTTTAGTTTGTAAAATATAATATAAAAATTCATAAAAACTAGATTTAAAATTGGAGTTTCATCAAAAGGTGGCAAAACTGTATTTTTTTTCAAAATACTTCTTTTATCCAAAAAATTGAATTTTTTCTTATATAATGTCTAGAAAATACATAAGATGAATTTTAATGTTATATAAAATTAAAATTTTCATTAATACTATTCATAATGGGTAGTTTATATCACATTAAATAAAAAAAATTAATAAAATATTATTTTTTTAGTGAAACTTGGTATTGCACACAATGCAAGCTATCGAGGAAGGTCTCTCTTGCGTGTAAGGAAAGAAACATTAGTGTTGTGTGTAGTGAAATATTCTTTTGGTGTTATGTATAACATAATCCAAACACAGTTCTTTTATACATTGAGAAAAATCTATACTTAATGTTTACTCTATTATATGCCAACTCGATGTTACGTGTAACATACAACAAGTCGGTTTTGTGTGAAAAGAATGTTTGACTTAGCGAATTGCAATATATAAATGAAAATTTTATTTTATTTGAAAAACATGGTCCACAAAAACTCAGGGTGTCACATTATACCCCACTTAAAATGAATTTCTCCATCAAAATTTTTTGGGGTTAAAAAAGGTTTCCTACTTGAAAGATTCTTTCATAGAAACACACATTAAAAAAATGAATAGTAAAAATTCATTTTAAAAAACTTAAGTGAGAAAGATAAAAGTTATCCATTGTAACTCATCATTGTGTTTCCACATAAGAGAATATAGGTGGTAAGTTAAAACATGAATATGGAAGAAAAATCTATCTGTCATGTTTTGATGGATAGTGATAGGGAACAAGGTTTTAAGAAAGTTAACAAACAAAAATTTATAAATATGCGATGATTTAAGGGACCATGTGATTCATCAGATAAGAAGGTGCTAGGATAATGTTTTTTGTTTTCAATATCCTTTTCCTAAATTATAATTACATTAGAAGAAATACGTACTTGATTTCAGTACAATCTCGCAATTATTTGTGCCATGAACTATTTCCGCTTCATCTCTTATCAAAGAAATGAAGTTGAATTTATCATTCCTAAAGTTTTATAGTATCTTGAAATCCATAAATTTAATGATAGTTAATTTCATCTATATTTACTACAAAAAGGTTATAACAAGTTATAAAACATGCATAAGTCAATATATTTTTATATAATACAAACTATATCTGATGTTTAAACATTAAAAATTTTGATAACCTTACAATCCTTTTGAAAGAAAAAAATCCAAAACAATAGAAAAATTTTAACAAAATTGGATTAACATTTATCACCCAAATATCATAAGATATATCTAGTTGGTCACAGTCCAAAAATGTGAACACATTCATCATGTATTCTCTTCAGTCATGGTAACAACCTGAATTATTAGATATCCTTATTGAAAACATGCATGTTTCCTTATTCCAAAACTTATTGGATATATTAATTAAGTACTAACAAGTTGTATACTTCATCCACGATAGAATAAACCTCTTGTCAATAACTCCATAATTAGATCTCAGGAAACTAGCATCATCCAATTTACTTATTGAACTCCAATATACCATTATCCAAGCATCGTTTTCTTAACATAAGGAACATATTATGGGTTATCTTCCCCTTAATAATGTTTTCTATAAGTATATCACTTACCATTAAATATACTTTTTGGATCCTTATAACTATTCAACATATAATTTCTATTCCTTATTGAAAAACATAAACTAAAAACACTCATATATTCCACGATTCATATAACATAATCTTTGGATTTGTAACATATACACATTTATCATCCAAATTTATTCTTAAACCATTACTTAGGATTCATCATATTCATCTTTACAAAAATATGAATAATATATTAAGGTTTCTCAACCTCAAGATTATTTGGTTTAATGTAAAAAATACTTGAAGAACATCACATACCTTTCACGTGTATTTTACAACATCTATATCTTCAGCAGTATGACCAATACTTGTACTATCATCATGATTCTCTTCATGATATTTCCACCCACTTAGAAAATAGATCTTCATTATTACTATAATTTCCACATTTGAAACATTTAATAGTTAACCATGTTCTATGTAGTTCTGGCTATTGACTAAGACCAGAAAGAAAAGTGCGAGAAATGCATATCAAGTATTAAAACAACAAAATCAAGGTAAATTACTTATAATATTTAAATATATGATATCTTAGTTTTAATCCTAGGGGATTCATTATTATCAGAAAAAATCTAGAATTGTAACCTATACTTAAATTATTTATAGGAAATCCCTAGATATGTCCTTAGAAATATCTCTATGGATCTCCGTAATGTTTTGTTTATCCTAGTTCCCAAAGGTTCACTAAATGTTTTCTCTAATACCAACTCTAGCAACCCATGATTGACATACATTGACATTACATTTATTTTTCAGAATACATAATAAATTACACAAATAGACACCTAAATACCATAATAGTTTTGTGTCTTTGGTAGATTATAACACATTCTTCTAGCTTGGTGAAAGTCCTTCAACATCTCCCAGTAAGATCATCCCCAGTATTTTTCCTACCTAAAACTTTTATTTATATCATAGGGAAAATAAAACATAGAAAGGGTGATCTCAAATGCCTAGTAAGGGTAAAAATGAAGAAAATCAAACAAATCATAAACATAAGACTATAAAAACATGAACATAAATTTTGAATATAAAAATTGTTAGTAATCTACTTTGTCATATCACCAACTTCCATCCCCAAGGTGTCATATCACCAAGGTCCATCCCCAAGGTTTCATAAAAATTATCATGGTTATTCACCCAAGTATTGTAAAAATTACCAAGGTTATTCACCATGATATCGTAAAAATTACCATGTTTATTCACCAAGGTATCGTAAAAAATACCACGATTATTCACCAAGATATCATAAAACATGCAAGAATGGCCTGAATGCCTTATTTTTTATTGATTTTTGATAACCCCACTTTCCAGGGATGAGGGGGAACCCTTAAAAGGCCCGTAGACTTTGAGATTACCTAGACCATAGGCTTATGGGACATTACATGACTGATGTTCTTAGGGAATTCAACCAGACTATAACTACAATGAACTGTACCTCTCCAATATCTGCATCGTGATGGTATATCTCAGCCTTTTCATGGTCATCCACCTAAGCTTCTCATGAAAACACAGTCTATTCTTGATGGGGTTTCCATACCCTCTCATTCTTCCAAATTTGTTGGTTTTACTCTGGTGAGTGTGCAAACTCTAAATACTCCTCTATAATTGCTCTTTTTGTAGAGTCTGTCATGGGAAACTGCATTTATCATGTGTCCTGAAGGCCTTGTGGTGGCCCGAAGGAATTGAGGTGGACCAAAGGCCCTAAGGTGTCCTGAAGGCCCTGTGGTGTCCTGAAACCCTTAGTGGCTTGAAGGCCTTGGGTGGCCCGAAGTCCTTAAAGGGCTTGAATACCAAACTGGTGGCCCGAAGGACCAAACAAGTGAATAGTTACAACTTCTATTGTACTGAACATTAACTACTATAATACCCTCTACAATAAGTTCTACAGTAACACATAATTTATCCTTCCACTTGGTTTTTATCTCAGGTCTCTTGGATGCACTTGTCGAGTCCTCACCAATAGGGTTGAGGCTCTTTTGCCTAAAATATTCCATCTCTAGAGATTAATTTCATTACCCAATGCATTGGAGGGAGATATAGGTCTAACCCATCTCGTAATGAAATCATTCATACATGTTTCAAAAAAAACAAAAATCATTCATCATATCATAACCCATGAAATAAAATAGGTTTCATAAATATCATTCCATAAGAATAATATAAAATAAATAGATTTCATAAAAACAATACAATCATAAAAACAATCAAATAAAAGTAATAATTAGGATTAAAATATTACCCTATGTCATCTTAGATGGAAAATAATTCTTATAAAACAAGTGAACTTAATTATTTAGGAAAATATCCTTTCTTTTTCAAAAACATTTTCTTTTCACAAAATGCCATACAATTTTAAATGAAATAAAATTAGATGAAAATAAACAGGAAATCTTTTAGAGTAATATTCATGGAAATAAGGTGTCATGGAACCAAATAAATGCATCCATGTTGTATAAGTTAAAAAAAATTCTCTTCTCACTTTTTCCAGAAGAGAAAAAAACTACCTCAAATCGAATAACGACAAAAGAGTCATTTCATTCCGATTAATAAATATTAACCAAAGGGTAAAATAAACTTTTAAAAATTGTAGAGTAATAGTATTAATATCACGTAATTAGGATACATGAATATGGATGATAAATATACCATAATTAATATTTACCTATAAATAATCTTGGATAAAAATGAGATTGCAAAATTATCCCTTACCATAGGTCTGATTTCTTCCATATATGTCTGAAACTTCTATATTATGGGTTTAAACATATTATTAACTTCTATAAAAACAATAATAATATCTATGATATCATATATGATTCACTTATGACTTTATATTACCTGTTTATTTATCAATTCCTTGTTAAAGCAATGTTTTGGATAATAATTGTTTTATTTATCATATGTGTTTTGACATTTTATTCTTGATATTATTATATATATCATGATTTACTTACTTATAGAATGTAAAATATGATTTATATATCATAAATATTCAGTATAGAAATATATATACTAGATAGATAAATCAAATGTAATACACCATTCGTGGAGACGGTAGGTCGTAAGTATGCAAAAACTTTGTTTCCATTTCTATATTCAATTGAATAGAAGAAATTTAATAATATATATATATATATATACATAAATACAGTAGCTTTATTATTTCATATATTTAATTCTTATTTTTTATATATAATTTATAATCATTTTTGAATGGTTAATGTGGATAATGAATCCTATCATGATGTGGAGACAGTAGGTCGTACGTACGCACGAGCGATTATATCATTTACTAAATCGTTAAACTATATGAAATTAGATGGAATATTAATTATAAAAATAATTTTAATGTTATAATAATTATTTACATCCATTATAACAATCATTATACCCATCCAAATTATGTATTATTGAAAAATAAATTACACCACGATGTGGAGACGGTAAGACGTATGTACGCATGCATGATGATATTGTTATTACTAAGATGGATAAAAGGAGGAATAATGGTGTACCATAATTATAATGGAATATCATCATGTATAATATATTTTATTTATTACTTTATTAGGGTAAAAACATAAGAAGATGAAATAGAAGAAGAAAATAATTTTGAAAGAGGTGATAAAATAGTTACCTCGTTTTAGAGTATATCCTTTGATTTTTCACAAGAGGTATCCCTAGGATGACTTTATTCCAAAATTATGGCCTCTAGGTTGAAGTGAGATAAGTTTTGAGGAGATTTGGGCTGGGTTAGGTTGAGAAAAAGGGCTTTGGTGTTGTGAATAAAAGGGAAGGAGAAGTTCCCTTTATAGGAGATGTGATGGGCACTTTAGGAAAGTCCTGAAATATTAATTTACTATACATTTATTTTCGGTTTATAATGGTCCAAAAACTTATTTATTTAGAATATTATATGATTTTAGTTCAAAATACTCTCAACCAAAAGGTTTTAGACAATTTTAGTTCACAAACTTAACCTTATCTTTTAGCTTTAACCCTTAGTTAAAACATTAACTCTTACCATGACTTCTTGTATTTTCATAATATATGATAACTGAAATTTCTATAATATGAAAAGAGAACCTCAAGTGGATAATTATTGACATTTTAAACATTATATAATTCATTTTTCAAAAGATTATATTTTTACGACTATTATTTCATTTAATAAAATAATATTTAATTTAAAAACTCATTTATGACAGTTTTGACACTATTTAGTAATTAATTTTTTTAATGTTGCAACAACTTTATTCCTTCAAACCAAAGGAATTAAATCATAAATAAAATGTCAGTGAAGTCCAAATTTTTTTTATTGCATCATAATTTTAAAATTACATTTATATTATTATTTATAGTATCATTTATTTGAATATTTAATTAATAAGGTAATCATTGCATCATTATTGTGTCATAAATAAATTTATTTATTTCATGTCTAAAAATTATAAATAAACTATCATGAGGTATTTAATCTTATTATATTTATAATTACTATTTATAGTCTAATATATCATTTATATAAACCATAAAATTATTTTATACTAAAAAGATACATGTTTATGTTATATTTCCAATTACTTTAATTTAAGAATTATAAAACTTCATTATCACACCCAAGTGGCTCTAGGTGTTCATAACATCAACCCAAGGATGATCATGGTCAGTCATACCTCATCCAATATGATTAGGACACGTTTTAGGATAGTTTTATATTATTATAATATTATTTGTTATCCTTATTTACCTGATTTACCCTTTAATCATGGTATATGAAAATAATTACTGAAGTTACTATTCATAATATTCCAAAATAAAAGGAACCAATTTAAGAAATTTGGGCCTTATGATTCCAAATATTGAATCAATATTTATGAATTCAAAACACATAATTGGTAAAAATATATTTAATTTTAATTCCCATTGTCAAAACCAGAATGCAGGTTTTTAAGATATAAAAACTATCAAAAGATTAACATGTGTTTATGTCCAATTTAAATATGAAATTAATTTCAATGAAAAAAAGTGTATTAAATTATAAAAACATAATACTATTACACATAAACACAATTTTTAAAAAATAATCAAACTATATAAATAAATTATATGAAAAGGCAGTTTTAAATTAAAATGCACTATTTTTCACGATTCATTAAAATAGGAATTTTATTAAAAAAATACAAAAAGTAAACTAAATCAAAATTTTATGTCTCATTTCTAAATAAGAAGTTTATTTTTTCATATATAATATATAAAAGTGTTAAATACTAGATTTAAAATCATTGCGCTATCGAAAGGCCACAAAACTGCATTTTTTAAATACTTCTTTTATCTGAAAATTTGAATTTTTTCTTATATCATGTCTAGAAAATAAATAAGATTAATCTTAATGTTATATAAAATTAAATATGTGATTAATATTATTCCTAATGGCTAGTTTATATCCCATTAAATAATAATATATTAATAATATATCATTATTTAGTGAAACTCGGTATTTTGTACAATGTAAGCTATTAAGGAAGGTCACTCTTGCCTATAACACAAGTCAAGTCAGTGTCGCATATAGTTAAATATTCCTTGGGTGTTATGTATAACAACATCCAAACATAGTTCTTTTATACAATGAAAATAATTTATACCTAGTGTTGCATGTATCCTATTCCAACTCGTTGTTGAGTGTAACATACGATAGGTCAGTTTAGTGTGAAATGAATGTTTGACTTAGTGTATTTCATGATATAAATGAAAATTTTAATTTATTAGAAACAAATGACCCATAAAAACTCATTGTGTTACATTATACCCCCCTTAAAAGTAATTTCTCCCTCGAAATTCATCAGTGTTATAAAAGGTTTACTACTTGAAAGTTTCATTCATAGAAACCCACATTGTAAAATGGAATACTAAAACTTAACTCTAAAAATTAAATTTAGAATCATAATGGTTACCAAATGTAACTCATCACTGTTTTTCCACATAGTAGAATATAGGTGGGAAGTGAAAACATGGATATGGAAGAAAAATCTAACTATCAAGTTCTGATAGATAGTGCTAGAGAACAAGGTTTGGATAAAGTTAAATACCAGAAAGTCATAAATATGTAATGATTAAAGGGGCCATATAATTCATCAGATTAGAAGGTTCTAAGATAACATTTTTGGATTTCAAGATCCATTTCTAAAAGTTAAAGAACATTTTACAAAATACTTAATTGATTTCCGTATAATATCATCATCAGTTGTGCCTTGAACATTTTTCACATGATCTCTTATCAAAGAAAGGAAGTGGAATTTGTCATTCCTAAAGTGTTAGTAGATTATGCGGTTAATAAATTGATTTATTGGTCAATACATCTGTCTTTATCACAAAAATGTTATCACAAGTTATCAAACATGCATAAGTCCATATATTGTGAGACAATAAAAAATTCATCTGATGATTAAACTTTCCATAAATTTGATAACCTCATAATCCTTCTGAATGATGAAAATCCAAAACTATAGAAAAAGGTTCCAAAACATGGATTAACATTTATCCCCCGTATATAATATGATATATTTGGTTGGTCACAGTCTAAAAAATGTGAACACATTCATCATGTATTCTCTTGAGTCATGGAAACAACCAGAATTATCATGTATCCTTATTGATGACATGCATGTTTCCTTATTACAAAACATATTGAATATATTCCTTAAGTCCCCAAAAGATTTATACTTCTTCCACAATAGCATAAACCACTTTCCTATAACTCTATAATTAAATCTCAATAAACTAGCATCATCCAATTTACTTATTCAAATCCAACATATCTTTATCAAAGCATCATTATCCCAACATAAGGGGAATATTAATGTTTATCTCCACCTTAATAATGTGTTCTCCAAGTATATTTCCTTACCCTTAAATCAACTTTTTAGATCTTTAAACTATTCAACATATCCTTTCAAATCCTTAATGAAAAACATATAATGAAAACACCCATATATTTTATAATTCATATAATATAATATTTGAATTTTGTAACATATAAACCTTAATCATCCAACTTTATTCGTAAACCATTACTTAGGATCCATCATCTTTATCGGAATGGCCTAAAGGCCTTCATTTTTTTATTATTTTGATAATCCACATTTTAAAAGGTGAGGTGTAACATTTACAAGGCCTAAAGGATTAGAGACAATAACATAACCCATAGGTTTTAGAGGGAATCACCTAGACAAGACAACTTGGAACTGCTCCTCCCCAGCATATGTCATTAAATCAGCACTTCACATTTACAGGGCTGGTTGGCTAGCTGTCATATGCAAATCTGCACAGGCCTGGTACTGATGCCAAAGCCATACCCTCTCATTCTTCTCATTTTTGTTAGCTCTGCTCCACTGAATGCGCTTACCCTGAATCCTCATCTCAAGCCTTTTCTCTTGTAGTTTGACTGATACTTCTCCATTCATTTGACTCGAAGGCCTTGAGGTGGCCCAAGGGTAGTAAGGTGTCCCTAAGGCCTTGAGAAACAACTGGACCGAAGGCCTTGGGTGGCCCAAAAGCCTTACATGACTCGAGTACCAAACCGGTGGCCCAAATGCCCAAATGGATGAATAGTTCTGGTTGCCACATTACCGAACAGTGACCACTATAGTACCTACTACAGTACTTCTATAGGGCCTGCTACAGTGAATGCTACAGTACTGCTATATTACCAGAGATTCGCCTCCACCCAGATTTGATCTTGGGTCTCTTGGATGCACCTGCCAAGTCCTCCCCAACTGTGCTGAGGCTCATGTGTGATCCATAATATTTTTCTTTCATAAAATATGAATAATGTACTATTTTTTCTCAACCTCAATCTTCTTAGGAATAATTTAAACAATACTATAAAAAATCACAAACCTTTCACATGTCGTTTGCAATATCTTTATCATCATCAGTATAACCAATACTCATACCATCATCATGATTCTCTCCATGATATTTCCACATTGAAAAATGATCTTCATTATTCCCATAACTTTCACATCTGAAATACTCAACGTTTAACCATGTTCTATGTTGTTTTGGCTATTGAATAAGACCATAAATAAAAGTGTGATATATATATATCAGAGATTAAAAAGAAAAAAGTAAGGTAAGTTACTTATAATATTTCAATCTATGATATCTTAGTATCAATACTGGAAAGATGACCTATACCCATGGTTCAAAATCGTGGGTATAGACCCCAAAACCATGGTATAACTTATACCCACGGTTTTGGGAACCATGGGGCTGCGAGGCATCGCAATAGGGGTCTGATTCTATACCCATGGTTTTCCAGAACCGTGGGTATAGGTGTTTCACAGTGTGGCACACCAGAGTACTGCATGGCACATCACTTCCCCCATGGTTTTCAAACTGTGGGGATTTATATTCAAAAAACAAAGATGCCATGTTTTGATCATAAGACCCCCACCAACTGGCTACCACCTCTGACCAACCGAGCCAACTACATTTACAATATATATATATTTCTATAATTATATTAATAGACCTGCATATCTAAAAATGAAAATAACGGGATTCAAACTCCCGACCCATCAGATGTAGTTTAGATGGATCCATTCTCCCCTGGCCTTCGGCACTCTTGCACCTCCATCTACATCACCTAGGATTTCCTTCGCCTAGGTTCTCTCCTCCTCTGTCACTTCAACTTTATCTCCCCTGGTCTTCACCCCTCATTCTCTTTTAGGGTTTCTCTTCAGTTCTCCTCCCTTTGTTTTCTCCCTTTTGGAGTTTGAGCTGCGGGTTCCCTCAGACACACTAACCCTACTCTGGCCTGAGGGTTTTCTATGCCTCTCCTAGTTGGATCTCACACGGTGGTAACCAAGAGTCTTTGGGTTCTGTGGTTCTACGGATGATGGGCTACAAGGTGATTCCAATTTCGATTATTTTTTCTTTGTCAGGTTCTTCCCCATCCACCTCAACAAAGCTCTGACCTCAGATAACATTTCCCCTCTCCATTTCGGATATGGAGCGAGGGATATTCTAAGGTTTTGGGAAATCGTTATGGCGGTCGTGGGTCTTCCCCTTTTGGTTTCATCCCCTGTTTCGTTTAGGGTTTATCCCCAATTTCCTTTTTTTTCCAGTCCCCTTTCTGGTTTCATTTCCAGTTCTATTCCCCCCTTCCATGGATTTGTCTCGATGGTAGTCATTTCCTTTTCGGTTGTTGGCTGTTGGCAGTGTATGTATGTGAGGTATCAATGTTGGTGTTCACATCGGTGATGAGTCAAGGATGACATCGGCGATGGTGTTATGACGGTAGGACGATTGTGTTGTTTGCATCATCGATCTTGGTAATGCGATGTCTGCAACAACAGAATGGATGATGAGGTTCTGTGCGATGACAGAGACAGAGATGGATTCCTCAATAGTGAAGACAGATTGGCATTTTGGTTCTCTGGCGACATGATTTTTTTTCTATGGGATCAACTTCTTTTCTAGTGAAGAGTGTTTCTTGGTAATGGGATTGGGGTATAGTGATGTGTGGCTTGAAGTCAGAGGATAGTGATAACGTTGATGTTTGGAAAGATCAGTGGGGATGTGTTGGTGAAAGCGGTGATATGATGATGGTGGCAACACAATGGTTAACAAAGTGGTTGTGACAACTTTCAAGGTAGATTTGTGGCTCGAGGCATGAATGCAAGCCCGTGGTTTTGAAATTTGAAACAGGGTGTCTGGAGATGGTTCGAGGCATGTTGATTTTGGTTATTTTGGGATATTTTTAATTTTGAACTCTGTATGGATATCATTTTTTTGGAGGGTCTGTGTATGGTTCCCACTTTTCCTTAAAGTGGTTTTTTAATAAAAAATGAATTGGCAGAACTCCCGACCCATCACCAACAGGCCACCGCATATGACCAACGCAGACAACTACACGTTAATGATATATATATATATATATATATATTAATACAACCTCATATCTAAAAATATAGATTTCGATATTCGAACTCGCGACCCCCCACCCACAGGCCACCGCCTCTGACCAACAGAGCCAACTTCATGTTCAATATATTTATATATATTTTTATAAATATATCAATACAACCGCATATCTAAAACATAAGACTCCGGGGTTTTGAACTCATGGCCATTTTGATGAGTTTGTGTCACCGGACCAACAGAGCTAAGAAAATTTTGTTATATATATGAATACATCTATTTAATTATATTAATTATAATTCACTTATTAGAAAATATAAATTGGCGGGTTTCGAACTGCCGACTGACTTCAAAAATACTCTCAACTGAACCAACCAACATACATATATTTCTTGTTAAATTATGTGTATCATTATTATTATATTATTCTAGACCGTGTTCTTGTAAAGACCCGTAAAATTCAAGGGAAATTTTTTCTTAATTTTCTTTGGAATTTTACAAGAGCGCGGTTTCTGACGGCACCTGATTTCGAGGCTCGGAGTGCCCGGAATCAATTTCCGAAGTTTGGCTCGGGTACGTTCAGTGAACGAACGAGCGGGAATTTCTAAATTTTGATCCGGCGCTCGGAATTGAAATCTGAGGGCACCGATGAACTCGCAGCGCCGATATTCGCTTAAGGAGACCTTTTCCGAGGTTGCGTTTATTTCGGGTTGAGAGTTAGTTTTTGGGAGTTTAGAATAAGTTAAATAAAAATTTTGGATTACAAATTTTTATTTAAACTTGTTGGTTAACTTCTCTCAAAATAAGTTAGGGGTGGGACCCACACCCACTTAACCTCCCTTGAGAGGATTAAGTGTGGTGGGGCCCACACGAACCCTAAACTTTTCATCTTCTCTCAAACTCCCTTAACCCCTCTTTAAATGACATGACAATTGTTATTTAATTTTGGAGTTATCCTTTTTGAATTTCAAACCATTGAAATTCTTTTGTTAAGTTTGTGAATAAAATAAGCTCTTATCTTATTTTTTTGGGTTAGAACTCTTTAGCCATCTTGTGAGGATTTGAGAGCTTTTCTTTCTTCTTCAAACTTTGACGAAGAACGCTCAAGCTTGACGAAGAACGGTCAAGCTCCGACGAAGAACGCCGCTCCTCTCTTCTTCGTCTTCCGTGTCAACGAAAGGGAACACCGCTTCCTCCTCGGACTTCCTTCATCGGCATACGAAGTTTCGCCAACGACGTATCTCTTCGGGTGTATCTCTTCGTCAACGGATTTGACGAACGACTACCGCGACGCCAGACCTCCGCGATGTTGTCTTCCGTGGGACGTTGACAAATCTTCGAACCTTATACCCAAGGTAGGGGTGGTTGTTAATTGTTTATTTATTTATCATTGTTCGTGGTTCTAGCGTGACTAACGTGAGGTTTTTAAATATGTGTTATTGTTTAACGTGAGGGGGCCGGACCGCATGAACAAGGCCGAACCCCCTCCTTCGTTCTTGATGTTTTATATTGCGGATGAAACAAGGTGTTGAGGTGTCGTCGCACCACGCGGTTATTCGCCCCATTATATTGCGCAGCGCCATCGCGCCACGCCGTGGAAGAATCATCAAGAACGCGACGTCGTCGCGCCGCATCGAGGGGAATGGAAGGCGCGACGAAGGGGTGCGGTGCCGTCGCACCGCGCCGGACGACGAACACCGCGGTCGGTTCCGGGCTGCGGCGAGACGGGAAGACCGGCGGCACGCCGGGCCGCCGGCGTCGGAAGCCGGAAAGGGGACCGGATGTTCCGGTCCGGTTGGAGAAAAACCGGTCGGCCAGGTGGCCGGCCGGAAGGTCAAAGGCCAGGGGAATTTAATTTCCCCGGCCAGCTCAAAACCCCCCCTCATTTAAGAGAGGGGGGCGGTTTCCTTGAGGGGGGCAGGCGGCCCCCCGGTTGCCTTCAAAGCAGGCCCCCACGAGGGGGGGGCGGTCTCCAAAAAGGCGCGGCTCTTAAGGCGCCTTGCTGGAAGCGGGGGCTTAGCCCCCCGCGCGTGACCCTAGCGGCGCCAGGCTGCGCCGCCGCCAGCCGGGCCGCGCCGCCGCGCCGGACTGCGCCGCCGCGCCGGTCCGCGCCGCCGCACCGGTCCACCGCCGGCCGGGCCGGGTCGGACCCGGTTCGGGCCGACCCAGGGGGGGTCGGGCCGGGTCGGGCCGGACCCGGACCCCCCCGTTTTCGAGACAACTTCGGTCTTTTGGCCATAACATGAGCCACGGACCTCCGATCGACGAACCGTCTGCGGCAACGCGATCCTTGGATCGAGACGGTCGTTTCGGTATACTATACTCAAGGCGCACCTTCTTTTTCGGGAGCCTACGTGGTTAAAACTCCGTAGTTAAGCGTGCTTAGCTTAGAGTAGTGATCAGGATGGGTGACCTCCTGGGAAGTTTCCCAGGGTGGGTGGGAGACGGAAAGGCTGATGTCTTTCAGACTGGACGTCCGATTGACGAACCGTCAGTGGCGATGCGATCCTTGGATCGAGACGGTCGTTTCGGTATATCGCACTCAAGGTTTCGGATTACTTTGAGTTCGGCCGGGTTGGTTCGTACACGAAACCAACCGGACCTTCGGAGCGGAAACGCTCATATCTTGAGCTACGGACGTCCGATTGACGTGTCGTCAGCTTTGTTGTATTCCTCTTAGTGAGATGGATCTTTTGGCATACTCCGCCCGAGGTTTGGACGCAGGTGGAGTACGGTCGGGTTGGTTTTGCCTTAAAAACCAACCGGGCCCCGGAGACGAAAATGCCAATAACTCTCAGACCGAGCGCCCGATCGACGCGCCGTCTGTTGCGTTGAGTTCCTGTTGACGATACGGAACTTTTGGATACATCAACTCTGGACTTTGTGACAGTTGATGTATCAGCCTCTCGGCTCGTGGAGCGGACCCTCCGAACGAGCTTGCTGTGTGCGGGAACCCTAGTGCTGGCTGCGACTGCGACTGTGACTACTACTGCTACTGCTACTATGACTGCGACGACGACAGTACAGAGATCCTGTGTGGATTCGACGACGACGACTACAACACTCAGCGATCCTACGTGGATCAGTGCTACGATCCTGTGTGGGTCTTTGCGGGGGTTAGTACCTATCGATCCTTCGTGGGTCCGACGACTTAGATGGATCAGTGATCATCTTCACCGTCATCCGAAGAAGTATACCTGTGTGAGCTGAACCTTCTATTTTACTCGATAGAGGTAGTGCACTTGGTTGTAGCGGCAGACCCGCGATTCTGGAGACGAGCATACGGAGTTCGGAGACCGTGTAGCCGGCTGAGACCTGAAGGCTGCTCGACCGACTCGACTTGGAGTGAGTCGACTAGCCCAGTGGACGGAGCGCCCGGTATTTGGCGGCAGACCCATGGCGGACGGAGCGCCTGGTAGTTGGCAGCAAACCCGCGGTACTCGACTGGAGGAGTACCTCTGTAGGCTATTTGGGTGAGCGCCCGGTATTTGGCAGCAGACCCTCAGCGGACGGAGCGCCCGGTATTTGGCATCAGACCCGCGATACTCGACAGGAGGAGTACATCAGCAGTCTTAGGTTAGTGAGCAGTACCTCGGAGTCGTGACAGGACCACTGTACACTTCAGATATGGGGCTCTTCAGCAGTTACGGTTTTGATAATGAAAATCCTTGTGTGAGATGAATCCTAATTGCTTTCCTGTGTGGATTGTGTTGTGCTATCCTGTGTGGAATACGTTTTGCTTTCCTGTGTGGAATACGTTTACTTTCCTGTGTGGACTGAGTTGTACTTGGGCTCGGAGGTTGGAGCGTATTTGAAATTGATGACTTAGGTATATGTATGGGCATATACCTAAGCATTGTCGGTTGTTACTTCGTGTTTGTATTTTTCTTTGTGGTTTATCCTTTGTGGATTTCGGGAGACCTACAGGGGTCTCGGGGTCCCTACTAAGTATCTTATACTCACCCCTGCACGGGCTACGCCCGCACTACGTTGTGTTGGTTGCAGACGACAGACAGCGTTGATCTTGGCTGAGGCTTGCAGAGCAGGATGGTACCTGGAGGTGGACCATTGGGCGGGACGTGTTCAGAGCGGACGGCGGGACCCGTGGAGCAGTGGAGCTATCTGTACCCACCCTTCAGGTGGGATCTCCAGTGGACATCTCGGTGTAGCGGCTTTTACTTACAGTTGTTGTTTTCCCTTTCGATTTGTACTTTACTTTCAGTTTGGGTTTTTATACTGGCCCATTTACTTTTCCGCACTTCCAGTTGTACTCTGCTTTTGCTTAGTGTTTACTTTCCACTTGCTTTCTCTGTGGTGTTTGCATACTTTACAAAGGCAATGTCTTCCCTTTTTACCGGGAATTACGCCTTGGTGCTAGTCGCCAGCCCCTGGCCTATGGAAGGCGGGCTTGGGGTAGTCACGGCACGGACCCGAGGGCGGGTCGTGACAAATTGGTATCAGAGGAGTTCGGTTCTACCGCGAACTCTGATCTTTTCTATGTGAAGCAATAATGTTTAGCGTATTGAGTGTGGTTATCAGTATAGGGAGTCCAGTGTTGGTGCGGCAGCCGACGTATCCGTACACCAGGACCCTGACTTCTGATTTCCGACTTAATGCACGAAAACATTGATTGCGTGTGTGTTTTAAAGTTTTATTTGTGATTTCATTATATCAGTTCACCAGGTATACTGTTTGACCGTGGCGCACCTGTTTTCTATTCAGGATGGCCCCACGACGGCAGCCAGCTAGGGTTCTGAGAGTCGAGTGTGATGACAGCCCACTGAGCGACGAGGCCTCGGTGCAGGGCCCTTTGTCAGCAGTGGCACCGGCGGTAGCACTACCCGCCGAGCCCCCGATGCTTCCAGCGCCAGCCGCTAACGATGCACGTCACCTCAGCGCACTGCATGAGTTTCAGCGCCAACGACCACCCAGGTTTCGCGGGGAGACAGATCCCCAGGCAGCCGAGGACTGGCTGGAGGCAGTGGTACGTGTGTTTAGGCTAGTGAGGACACCAGCAGACCTCATGGTGATCATCGCTGCGAGCCTACTACACGCAGCAGTAGGACGATGGTGGAGCTTGATGCTCCAGGTGCACGATGAGGCATCTCTACTTTGGACGGACTTTCAGTGCCTCTTCCGCTCAGAGTTCGTCCCAGCCACCCTTCGTGCGGTGCGTATCCAGGAGCTTCTTCAGCTGCGGCAGGGCATCATGACGGTCGCTCAGTACTCGGCGAGATTTACTGATCTCTCGCGCTACTCGGCCGACATGGTACGGGACCCATTCTTCCGGGCCCGGACCTTTGAGCAGGGTTTGAGACACGAGATCAGGGCATCGTTGATCTCCCTCAGCATACCGACTCAGACAGGAGTACTGGAGAGGGCTCTTTTGATCGAGAGCTTCCTGGCTAAGTCCACAGTGAGACCTACCGTAGGGCGGCAGATAGCAGAGTCTTCGGCAGCAGGTAGCCGACGGATGACTCTGGGTTCCAGGCATACCAGACCTACCGGTGGCCGACTGCAAGACTCAGGCTCAGTTGTGCGAGGGATCCGAGGTGGAGTCAGAGCCAGGCGTGCCGAGAGTGGGCAGTGTTACTCTTGTGGTGGGATTGGTCACATGGCTCGTGACTGTCCGACCTGCCATGCTGATGATCAGAAGTTAAGTGAAGAACCTCCCAGGAAGAGGTAGAGGTTCGACCGTGGCGATCCGCAGGGAGGAGGCGGACGAGGCAGAGGAGGTGGCCGAGCAGCAGGTGGTGGGCGACGCTTTGAGGCTCTGCCACCACCACCACCAGGAGGTCCGCCCCGACCACAGGGAGTAGGTGAACAAGCGAGAGCTCAGCTTCAGGCAGCCGAGGCCTTCGATCATGGAGCTCAGGGAGCAGATGGACAGGAGCAGAACTAGTGGATACGTCCTTTGTACTTCTAGTTCCTTGTTGCTATTGTGTAGCGTCTTTGTATTATGAGATGCAATAATAAAAGACGCATACCTTGTGATGTTTTCATTCCTGTCCTCTTTTGTGTTGTTACTAAGAGGTTCCAGTTTGACTGTTGACTTGACCCTCACTTGTGAGACATCTACTGGAGGAGACCCAGTTACCACACACTGATGCCGACAGTGTGACTCAACTCTTGGAGGCGAGAGTAATGGTTGGATCTCTTGGTAGTAGCGTCGAGGCCTTACGACGTCATCCTTGGTATGGATTAGTATCATCCATGTTAGGATTGACTGTATTAGGCAAAGAATGTGGTTCATCCAGGGGATGAGACCAGATTTCTCTTGTCGGCAAAGAAGAAATCTTGCAGCACTTGTGGGACCTGTGATGGTCCAGGCCACGACAGAGAAGGTCCAGGTCATCCAGGAGCGGATGAGTACAGCTCAGAGCCAGCAGAAGCCTTATGCTGACAGGAGGCGGAGGCCACTGGAGTTCGAGGATGGCGACCACGTCTTCTTGCGAGTCTCACCTCGACGTGGTATTCGGAGATTTGGCCGAGGCGGCAAGCTATCTCCGCGCTTCATCGGACCCTTTCATGTCCTCAGTAGGGTTGGCGAGGTGGCTTATCGCCTGGCTCTGCCACCTCAGTTGCACCGGGTGTACGATGTCTTCCACGTATCTCAGCTGAGGAGATACGTGCACGACCCGACGCACATCATTGACCATGGGGAGCTTGACGTTGACGATGGGGAGACTTTTACAGAGGTTCCGGTGGAGATAGAGGATCGACAGGAGCGGGTCCTGCGTGGGCGATCGGTTCCTCTTGTGCGCATCAGATGGCAGCACAGAAACCTCCAGGAGAGCACATGGGAGCGGGAGGCTCAGATGCATGCTCAGTACCCTCATTTGTTCTCCTAGTTTTTGTTGTATCTTCACGGGGACGTAAAGCCCTGAGGTGGGAGTAATGTAAAGACCCGTAAAATTCAAGGGAAATTTTTTCTTAATTTTCTTTGGAATTTTACAAGAGCGCGGTTTCTGACGGCACCTGATTCCGAGGCCCGGAGTGCCCGGAATCAATTTCCGAATTTTGGCTCGGGTACGTTCAGTGAAAGAACGAGCGGGAATTTCTAACTTTTGATCTGGTACTCGGAATTGAAATCTGAGGGCACCGATGAACTCCCAGCGCCGATATTTTCTTAAGGAGACCTTTTCTGAGGTTGCGTTTATTTCGGGTTGAGAGTTAGTTTTTGGGAGTTTAGAATAAGTTAAATAAAAATTTTGGATTACAAATTTTTATTTAAACTTGTTGGTTAACTTCTCTCAAAGGAAGTTAGGGGTGGGACCCACACCCACTTAACCTCCCTTGAGAGGATTAAGTGTGGTGGGGCCCACACGAACCCTAAACTTTTCATCTTCTCTCAAACTCCCTTAACCCCTCTTTAAATGACATGAAAATTGTTATTTAATTTTGGAGTTATCCTTTTTGAATTTCAAACCATTGAAATTCTTTTGTTAAGTTTGTGAATAAAATAAGCTCTTATCTTATTTTGTTGGGTTAGAACTCTTTAGCCATCTTGTGAGGATTTGAGAGCTTTTATTTCTTCTTCAAACTTTGACGAAGAACGCTCAAGCTTGACGAAGAACGGTCAAGCTCCGACGAAGAACGCCGCTCCTCTCTTCTTCGTCTTCCGTGTGAACGAAAGGGAACGCCGCTTCCTCCTCGGACTTCCTTCATCGGCATACGAAGTTTCACCAACGACATATCTCTTCGGGCGTATCTCTTCGTCAACGGATTTGACGAACGACTATCGCGACGCCAGAACTCTGCGACGTTGTCTTCCGCGGGACGTTGACAAATCTTCGAACCTTATACCCAAGGTAGGGGTGGTTGTTAATTGTTTATTTATTTATCCTTGTTCGTGGTTCTAGCGTGACTAACGTGAGGTTTTTATATATGTGTTATTGTTTAACGTGAGGGGGCTGGACCGCATGAACAAGGCCGAACCCCCTCCTTCGTTCTTGATGTTTTATATTGCGGATGAAACAAGGTGGTGAGGTGCCGTCGCACCACGCGGTTATTCGCCCGATTATATTGCGCAGCGCCATCGTGCCGCGCCGTGGAAGAATCATCAAGAACGCGACGTCGTCGCGCCGCGTCGAGGAGAATGGAAGGCGCGACGAAGGGGCGCGGTGTCATCGCACCGCGCCGGACGACGAACACCGCGGTCGGTTCCGGGCCGCGGCGAGACGGGTAGACCGGCGGCACGCCAGGCCGCCGGCGTCGGAAGCCGAAAAGGGGACCGGATTTTCCGGTCCGGTTGGAGAAAAACCGGCCGGCCAGGTGGCCGGCCGGAAGGTCAAAGGCCGGGGGAATTTAATTTCCCCGGCCAGCTCAAAACCCCCCCTCATTTAAGAGAGGGGGCCGGTTTCCTTGAGGGGGGCAGGCGGCCCTCCGGTTGCCTTCAAAGCAGGCCCCCACGAGGGGGGGCCGGTCTCCAAAATGGCGCGGCTCTTAAGCCGCGCCGCCTTGCTGGAAGCGGGGGCTTAGCCCCCCGCGCGTGACCCTAGCGGCGCCAGGCCGCGCCGCCGCCGGCCGGGCCGCGCCGCCGCGCCGGACCGCGCCGCCAGCCGGGCCGCGCCGCCGCGCCGGACCGCGCCGCCGCGCCGGTCCGCGCCGCCGCACCGGTCCGCCACCGGCCGGGCCGACCCAGGGGGGTCGGGCCAGGTCGGCCCGGACCCGGACCCCCCCCCCCCGTTTTCGAGACAACTTCGGTCTTTTGGCCAAAACTTGAGCCACGGACCTCCGATCGACATACCGTCTGCGGCAACGCGATCCTTGGATCGAGACGGTCGTTTCGATATACTATACTAAAGGCGCACCTTCTTTTTCGGGAGCCTACGTGGTTAAAACTCCGTAGTTAAGCGTTCTTGGCTTAGAGTAGTGATCAGGATGGGTGACCTCCTGGGAAGTTTCCCAGGGTGGTTGTGAGACGGAAAGGCTGATATCTTTCAGACTGGACGTCCGATTGACGAACCATCAGCGGAGATGCGATCCTTGGATCGAGACGGTCGTTTCGGTATATCGCACTCAAAGTTTCGGATTACTTTGAGTTCGGCCGGGTTGGTTCGTACACGAAACCAACCGGACCTTCGGAGCGGAAACGCTCATATCTTGAGCTACGGAAGTCCGATTGACGTGTCGTCAGCTTTGTTGTATTCCTCTTAGTGAGACGGATCTTTTGGAATACTCCGCCCGAGGTTTGGACGCAGGTGCAGTACGGTCGGGTTGGTTTTGCCTTAAAAACCAACCGGGCCCCGGAGACGAAAATGTCAATAACTCTCAGACCGAGCGTCCGATCGACGCGCCGTTTGTTGCGTTGAGTTCCTGTTGACGATACGGAACTTTTGGATACATCAACTCTGAACTTTGTGACTGTTGATGTATCAGCCTCTCGGCTCGTGGAGCGGACCCTCCGAACGAGCTTGCTGTGTGCGGGAACCCTAGTGCTGGCTGCGACTGCGACTGTGACTACTAATGTTACTGCTACTGTGACTGCGACGACGACAGTACAGAGATCCTGTGTGGATTCGACGACGACGACTACAACACTCAGCGATGCTACGTGGATCAGTGCTACAATCCTGTGTGGGTCTTTGCGGGGGTTAGTACCTATCGATCCTTCGTGGGTCCGACGACTTAGATGGATCAGTGATCATCTTCACCGTCATCCGAAAAAGTATACCTGTGTGAGCTGAACCTTCTATTTTACTCGATAGAGGTAGTGCGCTTGGTTGTAGCGGCAAACCCGCGATTCTAGAGACGAGCATACGGAGTACGGAGACCGTGTAGACGGCTGAGACCTAAAGACTGCTCGACTGACTCGACTTGGAGTGAGTCGACTAGCCCAGTGGACGGAGCGCCCGGTATTTGGCGGCAGACCCACGGCGGACGGAGCGCCTGGTAGTTGGTAGCAAACCCGCGGTACTCGACTGGAGGAGTACCTCTGTAGGCTATTTGGGTGAGCGCCCGGTATTTGACAGCAGACCCTCAGCGGACGGAGCGCCCGGTAGTTGGCAGCAGACCCGCGGTACTCGACAGGAGGAGTACTTCAGCAGTCTTAGGTTAGTGAGCAGTACCTCGGAGTCGTGACAGGACCACTGTACACTTCAGAGATGGGGCTCTTCAGCAGTTACGGTTTTGATAATGAAAATCCTGGTGTGAGCTGAATCCTAATTTCTTTCCTGTGTGGATTGTGTTGTGCTATCCTGTGTGGAATACGTTTTGCATTCCTGTGTGGAATACGTTTACTTTCCTGTGTGGACTGAGTTGTACTTGGGCTCGGAGGTTGGAGCGTATTTGAAATTGATGACTTAGGTATATGTATGGGCATATACCTAAGCATTGTCGGTTGTTACTTCGTGTTTGTATTTTTTTTGTGGTTTATCCTTTGTGGATTTCGGGAGACCTATAGGGGTCTCGGGGTCCCTACTGAGTATCTTATACTCACCCCTGCACGGGCTATGCCCGAACTACGTTGTGTTGGTTGCAGACGACGGACAGCGTTGATCTTGGCTGAGGCTTGCAGAGCAGGACGGTACCTGGAGGTGGACCATTGGGTGGGATGTGTTCGGAGTGGACGGCGGGACCTGTGGAGCAGTGGAGCTATCTGTACCCACCCTTCAGGTGGGATCTCTAGTGGACATCTCGGTGTAGCGGCTTTTACTTACAGTTGTTGTTTTCCCTTTCGAGTTGTACTTTACTTTCAGTTTGGGTTTGTATACTGGCCCATTTACTTTTCCGCACTTCCAGTTGTACTCTGCTTTTGCTTAGTGTTTACTTTCCACTTGCTTTCTCTGTGGTGTTTGTTTACTTTACAAAGGCAATTCCTTCCCTTTTTACCAGGAATTACGCCTTTGTGCTAGTCGCAAGCCCCTGGCCTATGGAAGGCGGGCTTGGGGTAGTCACGGCACGGACCCGAGGGCGGGTCGTGACAAATTGGTATCAGAGGAGTTCGGTTCTACCGCGAACTCTGATCTTTTCTATGTGAAGCAATAATGTTTAGAGTATTGAGTGTGGTTATCAGTACAGGGAGTCCAGTGTTGGTGCGGTGGCCGACGTATCTGTACACCAGGACCCTGACTTCTGATTTCCGACTTAATGCACGAAAACATTGATTGCGTGTGTATTTTAAAGTTTTCTTTGTGATTTCTTTATATCAGCTCACTAGGTATACTGTTTGACTGTGGCGCACCTGTTTCCTATTCAGGATGGCCCCACAACGGCAGCCAGCTAGGGTTCCGAGAGTCGAGTGTGATGACAGCCCACCGAGCGACGAGGCCTCGGTGCAGGGCCCTTTGTCAGCAGTGGCACCGGAGGTAGCACTACCCGCCGAGCCCCCGATGCTTCTAGCGCCAGCCGCTAACGATGCACGTCGCCTCAGCGCACTGCATGAGTTTCAGCGCCAACGACCACCCAGGTTTCGCGGGGAGACGGATCCCCAGGCATCCGAGGACTGGCTGGAGGCAGTGGTACGTGTGTTTAGGCTAGTGAGGACACCAGCAGACCTCATGGTGATCGTCGCTGCGAGCCTACTACACGCAGCAGCAGGACGATGGTGGAGCTTGATGCTCCAGGTGCACGATGAGGCATCTCTACTTTGGACGGACTTTGAGAGCCTCTTCCGCTCAGAGTTCGTCCCAGCCACCCTTCGTGCGGTGCGTATCCAGGAGCTTCTTCAGCTGCGGCAGGGCATCATGACAGTCGCTCAGTACTCGGCGAGATTTACTAATCCCTCGCGCTACTCGACCGACATGGTACGGGACCCATTCTTCCGGGCCCGGATCTTTGAGCAGGGTTTGAGACACGAGATCAGGGCATCGTTGATCTCCCTCAGCATACCGACTCAGACAAGAGTACTGGAGCGGGCTCTTTTGATCGAGAGCTTCCTGGCTGAGTCCATAGCGAGACCTACCGTAGGGCGGCAGATAGCGGAGTCTTCGGCAGCAGGTAGCCGACGGATGACTCAGGGTTCCAGGCATACCAGACCTACCGGTGGCCGACTGCACGACTCAGGCTCAGTTGTGCGAGGGATCCGGGGTGGAGTCAGAGCCAGGCGTGCCGAGAGTGGGCAGTGTTACTCTTGTGGCGGGATTGGTCACATGGCTCGTGACTGTCCGACCCGCCATGCTGATGATCAGTAGTTAAGTGAAGAACCTCTCAGGCAGAGGCAGAGGTTCGACCGTGGCGATCTGCAGGGAGGAGGCGGACGAGGCAGAGGAGGTGGCCGAGTAGCAGGTGGTGGGCGACGCTTTGAGGCTCTACCACAACCACCACCAGGAGGTCCGCCCCGACCACAGGGAGTAGGTGAACAAGCGAGAGCTCAGCTTCAGGCAGCCGAGGCCTTCGATCATGGAGCTCTGGGAGCAGATGGACAGGAGCAGAACTAGTGGATACATCCTTTATACTTCTAGTTCCCTGTTGCTATTGTGTAGCGTCTTTGTATTATGAGCTGCAATAATAAAAGACGCATACCTTGTGATGTTTTCATTCCTGTCCTCTTTTGTGTTGTTACTAAGAGGTTCCAGTTTGACTGTTGACTTGACCCTCACTTGTGAGACATCTACTGGAGGAGACCAAGTTACCACACACTGATGCCGACAATGTGACTCAACTCTTGGAGGCGAGAGTAATGGTTGGATCTCTTGGTAGTAGCGTCGAGGCCTTACGACGTCATCCTTGGTATGGATTAGTATCATCCATGTTAGGATTGACTGTATTAGGCAAAGAATGTGGTTCATCCCGGGGATGAGACCAGATTTTCTTGTCGGCAAAGAAGAAATCTTGCTGCACTTGTGGGACCTGTGCTGGTCCAGGCCACGACAGAGAAGGTCCAGGTCATCCAGGAGCGGATGAGTACAGCTCAGAGCCGGCAGAAGCCTTATGCTGACAGGAGGCGGAGGCCACTGGAGTTCGAGGATGGTGACCACGTCTTCTTGCGAGTCTCACCTCGACGTGGTATTCGGAGATTTGGCCGAGGCGGCAAGTTATCTCCGCGCTTCATCGGACCCTTTCAGGTCCTCATCAGGGTTGGCGAGGTGGCTTATCGCCTGGCTCTGCCACCTCAGTTGCACTGGGTGCACGACGTCTTCCACGTATCTCAGCTGAGGAGATACGTGCACGACCCGACGCACATCATTGACCATGGGGAGCTTGACGTTGACGATGGGGCGACTTTTACAGAGGTTCCGGTGGAGATAGAGGATCGACAGGAGCGGGTCCTGCATGGGCGATCGATTCCTCTTGTGCGCATCAGATGGCAGCACAGAAACCTCCAGGAGAGCACATGGGAGCGGGAGGCTCAGATGCGTGCTCAGTACCCTCATTTGTTCTCCTAGTTTTTGTTGTATCTTTACGGGGACGTAAAGCCCTGAGGTGGGAGTAATGTAAAGACCCGTAAAATTCAAGGGAAATTTTTTCTTAATTTTCTTTGGAATTTTACAAGAGCACGGTTTCTGACGGCACCTGATTCCGAGGCCCGGAGTGCCCGGAATCAATTTCCGAAGTTTGGCTCGGGTACGTTCAGTGAACGAACGAGCGGGAATTTTAACTTTTGATCCGGTGCTCAGAATTGAAATCTGAGGGCACCGATGAACTCGCAGCGCCGATATTCGCTTAAGGAGACCTTTTCCGAGGTTGCGTTTATTTCGGGTTGAGAGTTAGTTTTTGGGAGTTTAGAATAAGTTAAATAAAAATTTTGGATTACAAATTTTTATTTAAACTTGTTGGTTAACTTCTCTCAAAAGATGTTAGGGGTGGGACCCACACCCACTTAACCTCCCTTGAGAGGATTAAGTGTGGTGGGGCCCACACGAACCTTAAACTTTTCATCTTCTCTCAAACTCCCTTAACCCCTCTTTAAATGACATGACAATTGTTATTTAATTTTGGAGTTATCCTTTTTGAATTTCAAACCATTGAAATTCTTTTGTTAAGTTTGTGAATAAAATAATCTCTTATCTTATTTTGTTGGGTTAGAACTTTTTAGCCATCTTGTGAGGATTTGAGAGCTTTTCTTTCTTCTTCAAACTTTGACGAAGAACGCTCAAGCTTGACGAAGAACGGTCAAGCTCCGACGAAGAACGCCGCTCCTCTCTTCTTCGTATTCCGTGTCAACGAAAGGGAACGCCGCTTCCTCCTTGGACTTCCTTCATCGGCATACGAAGTTTCGCCAATGACGTATCTCTTCGGGCGTATCTCTTCGTCAACGGATTTGACGAACGACTACCGCGACGCCAGACCTCCGCGACGTTGTCTTCCGCGGGACGTTGACAAATCTTCGAACCTTATACCCAAGGTAGGGGTGGTTGTTAATTGTTTATTTATTTATCCTTGTTCGTGGTTCTAGCGTGACTAACGTGAGGATTTTAAATATGTGTTATTGTTTAATGTGAGGGGGCCGGACCGCATGAACACGGCCGAACCCCCTCCTTCGTTCTTGATGTTTTATATTGCGGATGAAACAAGGTGGTGAGGTGCCGTTGCACCACGCAGTTATTCGCCCGATTATATTGCGCAGCGCCATCGCGCCGCGCCGTGGAAGAATCATCAAGAACGCGACGCCGTCGCGCCGCGTCGAGGGGAATGGAAGGCGCGACGAAGGGGCGCGGTGCCGTCGCACCGCGCCGGACGACAAACACCGCGGTCGGTTCCGGGCCGCGGCGAGACGGGAAGACCGGCGGCACGCCGGGCCGCCGGCGTCGGAAGCCGGAAAGGGGACCGGATTTTCCGGTCCGGTTGGAGAAAAACCGGCCGGCCAGGTGGCCGGCCGGAAGGTCAAAGGCCGGGGAAATTTAATTTCCCCAGCCAGCTCAAAACCCCCCCTCATTTAAGAGAGGGGGGTAGTTTCCTTGAGGGGGGCAGGTGGCCCCCCGGTTGCCTTCAAAGCAGGCCCCCACGAGGGGGGGCCGGTCTCCAAAAAGGCGCGGCTCTTAAGCCGCGCCGCCTTGCTGGAAGCGAGGGCTTAGCCCCCCGCGCGTGACCCTAGCGGCGCCAGGCCGCGCCGCCGCCGGCCGCGCCGCGCCGCTGCGCCGGTCCGCGCCGCCGCACCGGTCCGCCGCCGGCCGGGCCGGGTCGGCCCGGACCCGGACCCCCCCCCCCCCGTTTTCGAGACAACTTCGGTCTTTTGGCCATAACTTGAGTCACGGACCTCCGATCGACGAACCGTCTGCAGCAACGCGATCCTTGGATCGAGACGGTCGTTTCGGTATACTATACTCAAGGCGCACCTTCTTTTTCGGGAGCCTACGTGGTTAAAACTCCGTAGTTAAGCGTGCTTGGCTTAGAGTAGTGATCAGGATGGGTGACCTCCTGGGAAGTTTCCCAGGGTGGGTGTGAGACGGAAAGGCTGAGATCTTTCAGACTGGATGTCCGATTGACGAACCGTCAGCGGCGATGCGATCCTTGGATCGAGACGGTCGTTTCAGTATATCGCACTCAAGGTTTCGGATTACTTTGAGTTCGGCCGGGTTGGTTCGTACACGAAACCAACCGGACCTTCGGAGCGAAAACACTCATATCTTGAGCTACGGACGTCCGATTGACGTGTCGTCAGCTTTGTTGTATTCCTCTTAGTGAGACGGATCTTTTGGCATACTCCGCCCGAGGTTTGGACGCAGGTGGAGTACGGTCGGGTTGGTTTTGCCTTAAAAACCAACCAGGCCCCGGAGACGAAAATGCCAATAACTCTCAGACCGAGCGTCCGATCGACGCGCCGTCTGTTGCGTTGAGTTCCTGTTGACGATACGGAACTTTTGGATACATCAACTCTGGACTTTGTGACAGTTGATGTATCAGCCTCTCGGCTCGTGGAGCGGACCCTCCGAACGAGCTTGCTGTGTGCGGGAACCCTAGTGCTGGCTGCGACTGCGACTGTGACTACTACTGCTACTGCTACTGTGACTGCGACGACGACAGTACAAAGATCCTGTGTGGATTCGACGACGACGACTACAACACTCAGCGATCCTACGTGGATCCGTGCTACGATCCTGTGTGGGTCTTTGCGGGGGTTAGTACCTATCGATCCTTCGTGGGTCCGACGACTTAGATGGATCAGTGATCATCTTCACCGTCATCCGAAGAAGTATACATGTGTGAGCTGAACCTTCTATTTTACTCGATAGAGGTAGTGCGCTTGGTTGTAGCGGCAGACCCGCGATTCTAGAGATGAGCATACGGAGTACGGAGACCGTGTAGCCGGCTGAGACCTGAAGACTGCTCGACCGACTCGACTTGGAGTGAGTCGACTAGCCCAGTGGACTGAGCGCCCGGTATTTGGCGGCAGACCCACGGCGGACGGAGCGCCTGGTAGTTGGCAGCAAACCCGCGGTACTCGACTGGAGGAGTACCTCTGTAGGCTATTTGGGTGAGCGCCCGGTATTTGGCAGCAGACCCTCAGCGGACGGAGCGCCCGGTAGTTGGCAGCATACCCGCGGTACTCGACAGGAGGAGTACTTCAGCAGTCTTAGGTTAGTGAGCAGTACCTCGGAGTCGTGACAGGACCACTGTACACTTCAGAGATGGGGCTCTTCAGCAGTTACGGTTTTGATAATGAAAATCCTGGTGTGAGCTGAATCCTAATTGCTTTCCTGTGTGGATTGTGTTGTGCTATCCTGTGTGGAATACGTTTTGCTTTCCTGTGTGGAATACGTTTACTTTCCTGTGTGGACTGAGTTGTACTTGGGCTCGAAGGTTGGAGCGTATTTGAAATTGATGACTTAGGTATATGTATGGGCATATACCTAAGCATTGTCGGTTGTTACTTCGTGTTTGTATTTTTCTTTGTGGTTTATCCTTTGTGGATTTCGGGATACCTACAGGGGTCTCGGGGTCCCTACTGAGTATCTTATACTCACCCCTGCACAGGCTATGCCCGCACTACGTTGTGTTGGTTGCAGACGACGAACAGCGTTGATCTTGGCTGAGGCTTGCAGAGCAGGACGGTACCTGGAGGTGGACCATTGGGCGGGACGTGTTCGGAGCGGACGGCGGGACCCGTGGAGCAGTGGAGCTATCTGTACCCACCCTTCAGGTGGGATCTCTAGTGGACATCTCGGTGTAGCGGCTTTTACTTACAGTTGTTGTTTTCCCTTTCGAGTTGTACTTTACTTTCAGTTTGGGTTTGTATACTGGCCCATTTACTTTTCCGCACTTCTAGTTGTACTCTGCTTTTGCTTAGTGTTTACTTTCCACTTGCTTTCTCTGTGGTGTTTGTTTACTTTACAAAGGCCATGCCTTCCCTTTTTACCGGGAATTACGCCTTGGTGCTAGTCGCCAGCCCCTGGCCTATGGAAGGCGGGCTTGGGGTAGTCACGGCACGGACCCGAGGGCGGGTCGTGACAGTTCTCGCCAAATATTTTTTGTTGTCCCACGTAATGTTTTTCCCGTCGAGACATCTATACCCACGGTTTGGCCAAACCGTGGGTATAGCCCTTAAAAAAAGCCCCAATACCCACGGTTTTTCAGAACGATGGGTATTGGTCTTCCAAAAAAACCCCATAGCCATGGTTTAACCGGAACTGTGGGTATAGGACTTGAAAAAAACCTATACCGACGGTTTTTCAAAACCGTGGGTATAGGTTCCCGTATTATCCCTATACCCATGGTTTTCTAAAATCGTGGGTATAGGGTTACACTATACCCATGGTTTTTTGAAAAACTGTGGGTATGGGTCTATTTTCCAGTATTGGATTAATCCAAGGTTATCCATGACTATAAAAAAACTATAGTATTGTAACCTATACTTGTCATATCCGTAGTACACCCCAAGACATATCCTTATAAATATATCTAGGGATATCACTAAAGTTTTTACATCCTTGTTTACAAAGGTTGACCAATCCTTCGCTCTGATTCCAACTCTAGGAACCCATGATTGACATATATGGAAATTTCATTTCTTTTTTGGAATACATATTACATTACAGAAATAGACTCCTAATGAATGTATTAATTTAGTGTATTTAGAAACTCGGAACACATTCTTCAATCTTGGTGAAAGATATTCAAAATATCATATAAAGATCTTCCCCATTAGTTTTCCTCTCTAAATACTTTCTTTATATCTTGGGGAAAGGAAAACATAAAAAGTGTGAGCTGAAATAATCATTAAGGGTAAAATTGAAGAACATAAAAATACATAAACATAAGAATGTAAAAACATGAACATAAATTTTGATTATCAAAATCATGATTTACCTTATTTTTCATATCACGAAGGTCCATCCCCAAGGTGTCATATCACTGAGGTCCATCCCCAAGGTGTCATAAAAATTACCATGGCTATTCACCCAGGTATTGTAAATATTACCAAGGTTATTCACCAAGGTATCATAAAAATTACCAAGGTTATTCACCAAATTATCATAAAAATTACCAAGGATATTTACCCAGTCATCTTAAAAATTAATAAGTCTATTCACCAAGGTATCGTAAAAATTACCAAGGATATTCACCCAGTTATCTTAAAAATTAATAATGTTATTCACCAATGTATCGTAATGATTACCAAGGTTATTTACCAAGGTATTGTAAAAATTTCCAAGGTTATTCACCAATATATCATAAAATTTCTGATCTCTAGAAATTAATTTCTTTACCTAATGCATTTTAGGGAGATATAAGTCCCACCCATATCTTAATTAAATCATTCTTACATGTTACACAAAAACATAAATCATTCATCATAGCATAACCCATGAAATAAAATGGGTTTCTTAAACACAATTTCATTATAATCATATAAAATAAATAGATTTCATAAAAATAATTCCATCATAAACACAATCAAATAAAAGTAATAATAGAGATAGAAACATGAACCTATTTCATCTTAGATGGAAAATAAATTTGATAAAAAAAACGAGAACTTAATTATCGAGGAAAATATCCTTTCAATTTAAACAAATGTTTTCTTTTAATAAAATGCCACACAATTTTAAAAGAAAAGAATTTAGTTGAAAATAAAATTTAAATCATGTATAGTAATCTTCATGTAAATAATTTTTCATGAAACCAAAAAAATACATTCATGTCGTATAAGTTTAAAAAAACAATCTCCTTGTACTATTGCCGGAAGAGTTAAAAAGTACCACAAATAGAATAACGACAAAATATTTCCTTCATAGTGTTTAATAAAAATTCACCAAAGGGTAAAATTAACATTAAAAAATTGTATATGTATATAAATAATATAACATAACTTGGAAACATGAATGTGGATGATAAATATACCCCAGTAAATATATATGTATAAACAATCTTGAATAAAAATGAGAATGAATAATTATCCCTTACCTTAGGTCCGATTTCTTCCATATATGTTTGAAACTCCTATATAGTTTCATTAAAAAAATTATTTACTTTCAAAATAACCATAATAATATCTATTATATCGTATATTATTTACTTATGACTTTATATTACCCATTTGTTTATCAATTCCTTATTAAATAAACATTTTGGGTAATAATCGTTTTATTTATCATACGTGTTTTGACTTGTTATTATTGATCTTATTACATAGATCATGATTTACTTACTTACATAATGCAATTTTTTTTATATATCATAAAAATTTAGAATAGAAATATATATAATAGATAGATAAATGAAATTTAATACCCCATTAATGGAGACAATAGACTGTACGTATGCATGAACATTGTTTCCATTTACTTATTGAAATAAATGGAAGCAATTGAATGATATATATATATATATATAAATTAAATTTATTATGTTATATATTTCATGATTATTTATTATGTATATTTTTTAGTCATTCAGGATGGGTTAATGTGGAGAATGAATCTCATCGCGTTGTGGAGGCGGTAGACAGTATGTACGCACGAGCGACGATATCATTCACTTAACGGTTAAATGGTATAAAATTGGATGGTATATTAATTATAAAGAATAAATTTCAGGTAATAATTAATTATTTACATCCATTATACTAATCATTATACACATCCAAATTAAGTATTATTGAATAACACATTACACCACAACGTGGAGACGATAAGCTGTACGTACACACACATGGTGATATTGTTATTCGTAGGATGACTTAAAGGATGTATAAGGTTGTCCCATAATTATAATAAACTCTCCGAATATAGAAGATATTTTATTTATTACTTTCTTATGGGAACAACATAGGAAGAGGAAGTAGAAGAATAAAATAATTTTGAATGAGGTGATAAAACAATTTCCTCTTTTTTGAGTATCTCATTTTGATTTTCACAAAATATATCCCTAGGATGTCTTTATGAAAAAAATTTGGAATCTATTATTATGTGAATGAATTTTTGAAGATATATTTTTAGGTTTTTTTCAATCCAAATGGATTTGGTAGTGTTAATAAAATAGAATGAGAAGTTCCCTTTTATTGGAGATGTGATGGGAACTTTAGGAACATTTGAAATATTAAATTATTAAAAATTTATTTTAGGTATCTAGTGGTCCAAAACTAATTTATTTCAAAGATAGTATGAGTAGGGTTATAAATATTTTAAACAAATAGGTTTTATTCAATTTTAGGGCACACAATTAACTTTATATTTTAGTTTTAACCCTTAGTTAAAAACATTAACTCTTACCATGTCTTCTTGTGTTTTCATAATATATGGTGTATATAATTAATATAAAATGAAAAGATAAAATCAAGTGGATACTTAATGACATTTCTAACATTATATAAGTCATTTTGGAGAATCTTATATTTTTAGGACAAATATATCATTTAATAAAATATTATTTTGTTAAAGAACCCATTTATGTCAATTTTGACACTATTTAGTAATAGATTTTTTTAAAGTCATAATGACTTTATTTATTCAAATAAAAGACATTAAATAATCCCTAACATGTCAAATTCGTCTAAAAATTTCATGTGTGTAATAAAAATGTTAAATTTACATTTATTTTAATATTCATAAAATCATTTATTTGAATATTTCATTAATAAGGTGATCACTCCATCATCATTGTGTCATAAATAAATTTATTTATTTAATTTATAAAAATTATAAATAAAATTCCATGATTTAGAAAATATTTTTAGATTTATACTGATTATTTTTAGTTGATTATATCATTTATATAATCCAAAATAAAATTATTTCAGTAAAAAGATACATGTTTATGTTATATTTCCCTTTACTTTAAATGAATAAGTATAAAATGTCATAATCACACCCAAGTGGCTCCATGAGGTCCTAAAATCTACCCAAAAATGATCATGGTTGGACATATATCATCCAATAGGATTATTAATCATGTTAGGGTAGTTTTAGATTATTATAATATTATTTTTACCTTTATTTACCTGATTTAGACTTTAACCATGGTTAATAAAAATAATTACTGAAGTTATTATTAATAATATCCAAAAATAAAATGTACCTATTAAAAAAGTTTGAAACTTCTAATTCCAAATATGGAATCCATTTTTTGAAATTCAAAATACAGAATTAGAAAAATTAAAATTTAATTTAATTCCAATTGTCAAAACCAGAAATCATGTTTTTAAGAAGTAAAAACAATCAAAAGATTAACATGTGTTAATGTCCAATTTAAATTTTAAATTAATTATAGTTACCAAAATTGTTTTAAATGATAAAAAATAACCCAATTAAAATTTAAAACTAATTAAAAAAATATAATCTAACTATATAAATAAATTATATGAAAAACAGTTTTGAATTAAAATGCAATATTTTCACTATTCATTAAAATGTGAAGTTTAAAAAAAATATCAAAAATTCAACAAAAGTAAATTTTGGTGTCCTGATTTGAAATAATAAGTTTATTGTTTCAAATATAATATATAAAATTATTAAAAACTATATTTATAATGGGTGTTCTATCAAAAGGAGGCAAAACTGCATTTTTTAAAATACTTCTTTTATCCGAAAAATTGAATTTGTTCTTATATCATGTCTAGAAAATACATAAGTTGAATATTAATGTTATATAAAATTAAAAATGTAATTAATACTATTTATAACAGATAGTTTATATGTCATTAAATAATAATATTTTATTAATATATTATTGTTTAGTGAAACTCAGTACTGCATACAATGCAGGCTATTGAGGAAGGTTTATCTTTTATGTAACACAAGCCATATCAGTGTTGTGTGTTGTGCGATATTACTTTCATGTTACGTATAAAAAAATCCAAACATAGTACTTTTATATTTTTTTAAAAATCTATACTCAGTGTTGCGTGTATCATACACCAACTCGGTGTTCCGTGTAACATATGACAAGTCAGTTTAGTGTGAAAGAAATGATTGAATTAGTGCATTTCATGATATAAATGAAAATTTTAATTTATTTGAAAAAAATGATCTATAAAAACTCGGGGTGTTACATAATACCCTACTTAAACTAAAATTCACCCTCAAAATTCATCAGGGTTATAAAAGGTTCACTACTTGAAAGTTTCTTTCATAGAAACCCACATTGTAAAAAGGAATACTAAAAATCCATTTTAAAAGGGAAAGTTAGTAACATAACAGTTACCCAAAGTAATTCATCACTACATTTACACATAGTATAATATATTTAGGAAGTGAAAACATGGATATGGAAAAAAAAATCTTACCATGGAGTTCAGATGGATAGTGATAGAGAACAAAGTTTGGAGAAAGTTAACAACCAGAATGCCATAAATTTGTGATGATTGAAGGGACCATCTAATTCATCAGATAAGAATGTTCAAGGATAAATTTTTTTGGTTTTCAATATCCTTTTCCTAAATTTTAAGAACATGAAAATAAATACTTACTTGATTTTAGTATAATCACGACATTGGTCGCACCTTTAACAATTTATACTTTCTCTCTTATCAAAGAAATGAAGTCGATTTTTTCATTACTAAAGTGTTAGAAGATCATGCGATCCATATATTTAATAACAGGTCATTCCATATATCTTTATCACAAAAAGGTTATCACAAGTTATCAAATATGTAGAAGTCCATATATGGTGAGATAATACAAACTTCATCCGATTTTTAAACTTTCAACAAATTTGATATCCTTAGAATCCTTATGAAAGGTGAAAATCCAATACTATAGTAATAGTTCTCAAACTTGGATTAACATTTATCCCCCATATATCATAAGATATCTCTGGTTGGTCACAGTCCAAAAATGTGAACACCTTCATCGTGGATTCTTTTGAGCCACGGTAACAACCTGAATTATCACGTATCCTTATTAAATAAATGCATGTTTCCTTATTCCAAAAACATATTGGATATATTCTTTAAGTCTCAAAAAGTTTTATAAATCATCCACGATAGCATAACCCTCTTTCTAATAACTCCATAATTAGATTTCAAGAAACTACCATCCTCTAATTTACTTATTCAAATCCAACATATCTTTAGCAAAGTATCATTATACTAATATAAGGGACATATTAAGGGTTATCTTCCCCTTAATCATCTGTTCTCCATGTATATCACCTTAACATTAAATATTCCTTTTATATCCTTAGAACTATTCAACCTATCCTTTCCATTCCTTAATGAAAAACTTATAATGAAAACACCCATATATTTCATGATTCATATTACATAATCATTGAATTCTGTAACATATATACCTTAATCATCCAACTTTATTCATAAACCATTACTTATGATCCATCATATTCATCTTTCCAAAAATATGAATCGTGTTTTAAGGTTTATCAACCTCATGCTTCTTAGGTTTAATGTAAACAATAATGGAAGAACATTATATACCTTTCACACATCATTTAAAATATCTTTATAATTAGAAATATGAACTATAATCATACCATATTCATGATTCTCTTCCTGATATTTCCAATTAGGAAGTATATATTCATTATTCCAATAATTTCCAAATATGAAACATTCAATGGTTAACCATGTTCTATGTATCTCTGGATATTGACTAATACCAAAACGAAAAGTGTGAGAAATACATATCACAGATTATAAATAAAAAATTAAGGTAAATTACTTATAATATTTCAATATTTGATATCTTAGGTATAATCCTAGGCTATTCATGATTATCAAAAAAACTCTAGGATTTTAACCTATACTTTTCTTATCCTTAGTACTTCCCTAGGAATATCCTTATAAATATCTATAGGAATCTCAATAATGTTTTGGTATCCTTGTTTCCAAATGTTGGCCAAACCTTCTCTCTAATACAAACTCTAGAAAAACATTCTTGTCATACATGGACATTATATTTATTTTTTATAATATATAATACATTACACAAATAGATTCCAAAAGACCATATTTTTTTAGCATCTTTAGAAACTCGAAACACATTCATCTTGCTTGGTGAAAGATCTCTAACATCTCTCATAAAGATCTTACCCATTATTTTTCCTACATAAACCCATTATTTTATATCTAGATGAAAATAAAACATCAAAAGGATTAACTCAAATGGCCCGTAAGGGTAATCATGAAGAACATCAAACAGAACATAATCATAAGAATGAAAAAACATGAACATATATTTGGATCATAAAAATCATAAGTTATCGACTTTATCATATCACCAAGTTCCATCCCCAAGGTGTAATATCACCAAGTTCCATCCCAAAGGTGTAATAAAAATTACTATGGTTATTCACCTAGATATCATAAAAATTACTAAGGTTATTCACCATGGTATTGTAAAAATTAGAAAGGTTATTCACCAAGGTATCATAAAAATTACCAAGGTTATTCACCAAGGTATCATAAAACTTTTTATCTATAGAGATTAATTTATTTACCCAATTAATTTGAGGGATATATAGCTCCCACCATTCTCTTAAAAAAATAATTCTTATATAAACAACAAAAACATAAATAATTCATCATAGCATAACCCATGAGATAAAATGTGTTTCTTAAACATCATTCCATCATAATCATATAAAATAAATAGATTTAATAAAAATAATTCCATCATAAAAACATCAAATTAAATTAATAATAGGTATATAAACATAACCCAATATTATCCTAGATGGAAAATATATTTGATAAAACACTTGAACTAAATTCTTGAGAAAAATGACCTTTCTTTTTCAAAGAAACTTCTTTTCTCAAAATACAAAATAATTTTGAAAGAAAAGAATTTATTTGAAAATAAACTTCACATTTTGTAGATTAATATTCATGGAAATAATGTTTCATGAAACTTAAAAAAATCCATTCATTCCATATATGTTAAAAAAAATTCTCCTCATACTTTCGCTGGAAGAGTCAAAAAGTACCTCAAATCGAATAACAATAAAATATTACATTCATACCATTTAATAAAAATTCACCAATGAATAAAATTAACTTTAAAAAATTATAGAATAATATAAATAATATCACATATTTAGTAAAAATTAATTTGGATGACTTATATACCCCATTAAATACATACATATAAACAATCTCAGATAAAAATGAGATTGCAAAAATTATCCCTCACCTTATGTCTGATTTCTTTGATATATGTCTAAAACTTCTATATATTGGGTTTAAATATATTATTATCTTGTAAAAGAACTATAATAATACCTATGATATCTTATATGATTCACTTATTACTTTATATTACCCCTTTATTTATCAATTCCAAGTTAAAGCAACATTTTGGGTAATAATTGTTTTTTTCGTGGTTTACTTACATCCAAAATGTAAAACATGATTTATATATCATAAATATTCAGTATATATATATATAATATATATATAGAGAGAGATTAAATGAAATACATGGTTCATGGAGACGGTATGCCGTATGTACGCACAAACGTTGTCTCTGTTTCCTTATTGAATTGAATGGAAGAAAGTAAATGATATATATATATATACACACACATAAATCCAGTAGATTTATTATGTCATATATTTCATGATTAATTATTATATATACTTTATAATCATTCTTGAATGGTTAATGTCGAGAATGAATCTCATCGCGTCGTGGAGACGGTAGGTCGTACCTACGCACGATCGACGATATCATTCACTTAATGGTTAAATAGTATGGAATTGGATGGTATATTAATTATAAATAATAATTATCATGTTATATTAATTTTTTAAATTCATTATACTCATCATTATACCCATCCAAATTAATTATTTGTGAATTTCAAATTACACCACGTCGTGGAGACGAAAAGTCATACGTACACACGGATGGTGTTATTGTTATTCATAGGATGGATAAAAGGAGGTATATGGTTGTACCATATTTATAATAACATCTCAAAATGTAGAATATACGGTATTTATTTCTTTACTATTGTAACAACATAATTAGAGGAAGTATTAGAAGAAAAGAATTTTGAATTAGGTGATCAATCAAATACCTCTTTTTCGAGTATCTCCTTTTGATTTTCACAAAAGGTCTCCCTAGTTTGGCTTTCTATCCAATGTGTGGACTATAGGGTAAATTGAGGGAAGTTGGGAGGATATTTGGGCCGGGGTTGGGCATGAAAAATGGCTTTGGAGGTGTGGGTAAAAGAGAAGGAGAAGTTCCCTTTTATAGGAGAGGTGATGGGCACTTTAGAAAAGTATTAAAATATTAATTTATTATAAATTGATTTTCAGTATATAATGGTTTTAAAATAATTTATTTAGAATATAATATGATTATAATTTTAAATACTCTAAAAAAATAGGTTTTAGACAAGTTTATCTCACAAAATTAACATTATCTTTTAGCTTTAACCCTCAGTTAAAAACATTAACTCTTAAAACATCTCCTTGTATTTTCATAATATATGGTTACTATATTTACAATAAAATTACAATAGAACATAAAATAGATAAATAATGGAATTTTTAACATTATATAATTAATTTGGATGATTATAATATTTTTAGGACTATTATATCATTTAATAAAATAGAATTGTTTTTTAAGAAACTCATTTATGTCAATTTTGACACTATTTAGTAATTGATTTTTGATAAAGTCATAAAAACATTATTTATTCAAAAAAAATACATTAACTCATCTTAAACATGTAATTGTCATCCAAAAAATTATTTTATGGAATAAAAATTTTCAAATTAGTTTTATTTTAATATTTATAATATCATTCATTTGAATATTTCATTATTAATGTAATCACTACATCATCATGATGTCATAAATAAATTTATTTATATAATGTATAAAAATTCTACATAAAATACCATGATGTATGAAAATATTTAGATTTATAATTAGTATTTATAGTCTAATATATCATTTATATTAACCAAAATAAAAGTGTTTTCTTAAAAAGATACATGTTTATGTTATATTTTTGTTTACATTAAATTAATTATTATACAAGGTTATTTTCACGCCCAAGTGGCTCCATGGGCTCCTAAAATAGACAAAAGGATGATCATGGTCATTCATATCTCATAAAATAAGATTAGGACCTGTGTTAATATAGTTTTATATTATTATAATATTATTTGTTACCCATATTTACATGATTTACCCTTTAACCATGGTAAATAAAAATAATTACTGAATTTACTATTCATAATATCCAAATATAAAAGGTAACTATTTACCGAATTTGGACATTATGATTCAAAATATGGAATCCATTTTTCTAATTTCAAAACCCATAATTGGATAAAATTAATTTAAATTTAATACCCATTTTCAAAACTAGAATGTGGGGTTTTAAGAAGTAAAAATTTTCAAAAGATTAACATGTGTTTATGACCAATTTAATTGTGAAATTACTTCAAATGACTAAAATTTTATTAAATTATAAAAAAATTATCTAATTAAAATTTAAAACCAATTAAAAAAAGATAATCTAACTATATAAATAAATTTTATGAAAAAGCATTTTTGAATTAAAATGCAATATTTTTCATTAATCATTAATAAATGAAATTTATTAGAAAAATAAAAAAAATAAACCAAATTAAAATTTTAGGTCTATATTAAAAAAAAGAAGTTTATTTTGTCAAATATAATATATAAAATTGTTAAAAACTTGATTTAAAATGGTGTCACCATTAAAAGGCGTAAAAAATGATTTTTTTAAAATACTTATTTTCTTTGAAAAAATTGAATTTGTTCTTATATCATGTCTATAAAATACATAAGATAAATTTTACTTCTATATAAAATTAAAAATGTGATTAATAATATTCATAATAGCTATTTTATATCTCATTAAATAATAATATTTTAATAATATATCACTGTTTGGTGGAACTCGGTATTGTGTACAACGCAAGCGATCGAGGAAGGTCGTTCTTGTGTGTAACGCGAGATAATTTAGTGTTTCATTTAGTGAAATATAAATTTATTGTTACTTATAACATAATCCAAATATATTTATTTTATGCATTGAACAAAATATATACTCAGTGTTGTATGTCTCGTATGCCAACACGGTGTTGCGTGTAACATATGACAAGTCGATTTAGTGTGAAATGAATGTTCGACTTAGTTCACTGCAAGATATAAATGAAAATTTTAATTTATTCAAAAAATGGTCCATAAAAACTTGGGGTGTTACATTGATCATAATGAATAGTAAAAATAATAAAAATTGCATAACGCAATTATGGTGAAAATGCATTTATCAAGGGTTAAGCTAAAAATAAGGTTTAAAATGACTCAAAACATATCCAACACCTTTTTTATGTAAATATTTCAATATAATATATTATATGTTTGATAATTTCTAATTTTGGATCCTTTTGGAATGTGAAAAATGTTGTTACACCTGTTTATTTTCAAAAATTATAATTGTGTCACACACCTCACTTATAAAAAACCACCCCCTCACCTATCCTCTTCACACTTCAAATACCATTTGGTTAAACCAATAAATACCCAAAAAATCCTTAATTACCTTATATCATCATAGAATCCTTATTTTGGTCAAAAATCCTACCTAATAATCTTTTTGGAGAAAACTGAAAGAAGTTGTCTAAAGAAGAGGTAATGTCCCTAAACAAGCATTTTATTTTATTTCTTCCTCCACATAATTTAATTATTACTAAACCATTATATTATCTTAAAATAATTATCTTTCATATACTAATATTTTATTATTTTAATGGTATAACTTAAATCTTTATCCTCTTCCATTAAATGGGTTTTGAAATAATCATTCATGGGTATGACTGACTACTACCTCACGAGCAGATGTTGTTCATTTTCCATCACCACCTCACACGGATAGATATAATGATAGATTTATCATTTTTAAATTCTATTTATTATATTATTATTCTTCCATAATCATTATATCACATGCACCTTCTTACTTTAAATTCCTTGGGAATATGATAATGTCATTCATGTGTATAACAAACTGTTGTCTCACGATGCTATGTGATTCATTCACACTTTACATGGAAGGTTATAATATGGTTTTAACAAAAATATGTGATATATATTACATAAAATTTTTTCTATAATTTTAATATATCATTTTACTTTATTTTATTTCATTCCTTTGGTAAAATTCACACAACATTCATGCGTATGTATGACTTACCATCTCCATGAATGGTATATTTCATTTCCAATCTATAGATTTTAGAGATCACCATAAATACTTTTATAATGAATATATATTATATTTATATCATGGTTAAAATTATTGAGAACATGGAACCCTGATCAAAGTAAGAGGAGAAAAAATTAAAACATATATAAAAAACAAAGTAGATATTCCCTAAATCATGACTTTAACATAGAATTGTTAAAAAATGTGTAATAAAATGTAATAAGTAAATCATATATGGTATTATATATATATATATATGGTTCATTAATTTATTTATAATAAAATTATATATATTATACATGAGTTTCAAACTTGTACGAAGGAAATTCAGTCTTACGAGAAGGGATTTCTGTCTCACTTATTACTTTTGTAGGACACGAGACATATTCACCAATTATTTCTTCTATTTAGTATATATAAATTACATGAATTTATTTTAAGATTATTATTCTTAAAATTAATGGGATTTACATATCTATTTTAGGATCTACCTTTATTAGGGTTTACAGTTCAAAATTTACCAATGTAGTAATGGATTTTGTCTTAATTTGACTTCTTTGAGACTTATGTTATGTTTTTCACCTATATTAGTTTATGACGTGTATATAATACCCATTTTATATGTTATATAATGTATAAAAATCTTTTTATGATATTATATATTTCATTTAATGTTATTATTTCATGGGGATTGCAATTCAATGCTACCAAAGTGGTATGAGTTATATGTTTCAATCACATCTTTTATCGATATTGTTTATGATTATACTTATAATGATTAAATATTATGATATATCTATCAATAACTAATGAATTATATTATAATATGGTTATGTCTTGAGAATAAATTTTTTCCTTAATTTTTCTCTCTTAATTTACTCAAGAGTTCAAAATACTATTTTTAAATAAAACCAATTCTATTCCTATATTTGTTCGAAAATCCTTTTTCTTAAAAAACCATGTTTCCTAAAAATATTTTCAAAATTTTTTTAAATTTTTTTAAAAGATTTATTAAATGTCACTTTTACCCATTTTTTAATTTTTACAAAATATTTTGAAGGTAACATTCATGTCACTTTCCACATAATGCTTTTTTTGATTTTACCAAATGTGTAAAAGAAATATTTTTTTAACATATACAACATGAACTAAATTACCCATCATCATGACCATTATTTAAATTGTATTTTAATTTATTAGTTTTCATGTTTATTTTATAGGGAAATAATTTTCAAAAATTTTGTTCCTCTGAAAAAAATCAAATTGGAAATGTTACTTTCCTTAAGAAATATTTTAAATGATTTATAAATCCTCATTTATAAGTTTTCAAGGTTATTTTAAAAGAAAATATTTTCACAAAAAAATTATGATTTAAATTTTTTTATTTCAAATAAATAAGAACATTTTTCTCAATAAATGTTTTAAATTATTTTTAAATCTTCCTTTATAAGTTTTATATTTTTTTCAAATAAATGGATTTCCAAAATATATTCTGAATTTTTAGTTTTAAATTATGAGTTTCAATGAAAAGATTTTTTTCAATAAATTGTTTACCTAATATCTCAAAATAATTATTCTTCTAAGATGAAATTCATTGATATTATCTATTCCTTAGTATGGATATGATCCAAGGATACCATTCTTATTATTTCTCCAAATATATTGTTTTTATGATGGTACAATGTTTATGAAACCTGTTTCTATTACACATATTAGAACATGAGGAAATGCTTATAAAACCCACTTATTTTAATGGGTTATGCTATGATGAAATAATGAAAGGATTATGAAACCTGTCTCTTTTCCATAGGTTATGGTATGATAAAATATTTATGAAACCAATTTAATTTCATAGTTTATGATATGATGAATTTTTTATTATCTTAGGGCACACACACACACATGTATATATATGCTTTTCATTATGTGATGGGTGGGACCCATATCTCCCTCCAATTCATTGGGTAAATATTTATATCTCATGAGATATATAGGACTAGAATGGGGAGTGATATTAGTACAGTAATGGACTTTTCCCTCTATGATGGTCTTGGGAGTGAACCATGACTACTACGTTGCTTTGGGGGGGGGGGGGGTGAACCCATTCCACTATGATAGCCATGGAAGTGATACTTGAAAACTATTAGAATTATTTTGTATACTTATGTGTATTCTACAATTCGATGTCTTATAACAATTTTATGCTCTAGCAGTATATGTTATTTTATTTTCTTATGATTCATGTCTATGAACTACCAATATTTATGACATGACTCATTATTTTTATCTTTGATATGCAGGGAATGGTTTTAAAATTATATGTACATTTTCTAATTCCCTTATTCTCATTTCATGCTTATGTGATCATTAATATCTAACTTTTTTATACTTACTGATCATCTTATGTTACCCTTTCTTATGTTTCATTTCCCTAGGTTATGAAGAAATGTTTTAAGTAGGGTATGTCTATGAAGAGTAATAAAGTGGAATATATTTATAGTATATTTTTAATAACTTTAACCAAATTAGAATATTTTTTACCTAGCCTCCAAAGTCACTATTCTATTATGGTCCCATTCATGTGTTTATGTAATGGATTGAATATTCATCTTAAAATAAGTTATATCCAAGTATGAAAAGATTATGTCACTATATATGGTATCCAAAGAAATTTTTAGTTATCCTTTGGAAACTAGGGTGAGAAAAAATTAGTTAGAAATCATAGAACATGTCTGAGGATATGTATAAATATGAGTTAAAAAATAGAAAAATGTCCTGGAATTTTAATAAAGAATAGAGCAAGTGGTTTCCAAGAACTTACATCCTCATATGGGTGCTATAAGTTGATGTGTCTCTAATAATTATGGTAACTAGGGGTAATAACTCTAAAAAGTGAACATTGAGTTTGACTCAATCATCACCTTGTGTATAAAAATGGGCCTTGTTTCACACATTGTTTAACACTCTCAGGAGATATGATTTGGAAATTCACAAACTATTTATAAACCATCATGAAAGATTTAAATAGATGATGACTATGAATAACCAGGTATAAACCTAAGGTGTCATATATTAAAAATAATGTGTTGTGATTTAAACATTTTATTAGTGATTTCTCATGATTATATAGTTCCCCAATATGATTTTTATTTCTCACACTATTTTTTTAGTTTTAGTCAATGGTGGAAACAACAAGAAATTGGATTAATGTTGAACGTGATTGAAAATATATTTATTAGGAGAAAAATGGTATGATTAGTAGAGTAAAGAATATTTTGATTGTGCATAATAAGTTATCATAGAACATGATTAACAATGTGCACCTTAACTAACTCTCAAAATTACCAAAGAAGAGTATGGTAGAATTCTCTAAGAGTTAAGGTGGTGGGGACTATAGAAGAAAGAAGATTCAGTTTCTTATATGTTGAGAATTTGGGAATAATCACCCAATAATATGTAATATAGGAATGGGAATATATTTTGAGTTTTGAAAATAAGGACACAAATAAAGAAATTATAGTGTAAAAATTAAAAGTATAGTTAATGTAATGTATGAGAATAATGGTATCCCTATGAAATCATCGATGGTTGAATGTTAAAAATTTGGAATGTATGGGAGTTCTGTAAATTTATTTCATAAGGGGAAAGATCATAAAGGGAATAAAATGGTGGTATGATTGATGGTTATACTTCTAGTGATGAGGAGACAACAAATGAAATATGAAAGGTTTGAGTTGTTCTAATAGTATTATTTATGTTAAATGTGAGAAGCATGATTAAATTGAGGTTTAAGAATGTTAATACAAGATTTATAATACATATTGCAAGAAAGAGGTATTAGGGAATTATTTTATGAAGCCTAGTTAATGGTTTGAGAATGTAGTGGGATTATTGAAGTGTTTATTAATTGAAATTCAATAATTATGTTATATGAATCATGAAATATATAAGGATTGTTTAGAATAAATTTTTCATTAGGTATTACGAAAAATATTTTTGAATGGTAATAATTACATAGAATAGTGATGTAATGGTAAGGGGCTATTTTGATTATGGGAATATTAACATTAATATCTTCTTGATGTAGATAAAATGGGTTTTTTTGGGTAAATAGAAAATTGATATGAATAAATTAAATAAGATAATATTAATGTCCTTGTAATCGATTAATGATTTGTTAATAAAGTGGTTTATGTTATTATTGATTGATTTTATAACATTATTTAATTTCGAGAATATATTCAACAATCTGTGATTTTATTTAAGGAATTAGAAAGAGTTTGTTTTTGAAAGAAGGTATGTTTTCATTGTGGTTTTATAGTAACTCAATACATAACAATGTTTTAGGATAATATATGATCAATGTATTCACATATTTCATATGTGACATTAAGATCTACTTCATGTTGTTTGGGGGATTAATTATAATATGATTTTTTTACATTTAGTATCCTTTCTCAATTTTTTGATTTCAATTTTTTTCAAACATGGAGGATCCTTATGGTTAACTATTCATCATATGGAATAAGTTGAAATTTGGTTGTTATTGCATATCCTATAATAACAATTTTTTGATAATAACTATTGAAATAAGGAATAACTTATTATACTTTTACGAATATTGTGATCCATTAGTTATTTGGGCCTAAAAAATTTCATATTCATTTCAAGGAGTAAGAGATAAAGTTGAAATAGATCGAATCCCAACCAAAGTATGAGATTTTTCTTACAAAACAAAGGAAATCTAAGACCTAAATATATCAGTCCCTTTAAAATTAATGTTCATTTTTGGATGGTAGTCTATCTATTGGAACATCCACTGAACCTCTCTTAGTTTTATGATGTTTTCTAGGTATCTCTCTTGAGTTAGTAAATATTTGATCCATCAAATGTACAGAACTCAGAGATTATATGTTGGAGCTTAGTCTTTTTTAGGAACAACTAGTGGAGATTTTTTATCATACAGAAAAATTTCTACGAAATAAGACCACTCACATGGTAAATGTTTTTTTATGAAACCACCATCTTGAGTAAGCTACATGGGAACCTGAGGATGTAATGAGTTATAATTATCCTCTATTTTTTGACAAAAGAGATGAATTTCTATAGAGAAATTCATTTTAAGGGGGTAGACTATAACACCCTGAGATTTTGTGGAATATATATTTTTTCAAATAAATTTAATATTTTCAATATTTTTGGTTACACACGTCACTATTTTTACATTTTAGTACATGAAACACTAAGTGTAGCTCGCATTACATGCACCACCAAGTTTAAACAATATGACATACTATTAAAATATTATTATTTAATATGATAATTATCAAATAGAAATTATAATTAAAGTTATAAATAAGATTAAATAAATTATGAAAATATATGGTGTATACATGTATATAAAATTAATTATTTAACAATAAATTAATTATAAATAAAAATAAAAACTATTTGAAAATAAAGTAAATCTTTTTCTAAAAACTGTTTTTATACACACAAATAGATTTTACCTTAATAAATTAAAAAAAAATTGGTTAATAATTTTAATGAAATTATTATATTATATATTAAATCATATGTTTAAAATTAATATTTTGTGTTTTCTAGAAAATAGATAATAATTAATCAATTTTTTTCTTAAAAACAATATTTTTTAAATAATTCAGTTTTGTCGCTTTATGCACACTTATTTAAAAAAATTATCTTATTTTATAAAATTTATTTTAAAAAGTAAACTTATTTTTTAAAATTATAATTTTTAAATTATCATGGAGTGAATTGTTTCTAATTTTGTAAGAAGATAATTTTTTCGATGAAGAGTGAAGAATACTAGTTTTTATAAAGAATATTAAATTATTTCAAATAATTTAAAAAATAAAAAATTGTTTTCATAATTATTAAAAGTAAAATTAGTTCTATTATATATCTATTAATATAATTTAGGAAAATATAATCAATTTTATAATGAATTTTGTTATAAAACTTTGAAAACTTGTGAACATTTTTACATTAGAAACCCACTTTTTTGTCGCATCTACAGGGTTAATTTTAAATTAAAATTTTCCAATTCTATGAATTTAATTTGTAAAAATGGATTAAATATTTTTATTAAGAATAATTTATATTATATAATATTGTTAAATTAATTTTTTAACATGATGGATAGTAAAAACACTAAATATTATTTACCATAGTTACGGTGAAAATTAATTATCTGGGGGTTAAACTAAAAAATTAAGCATTAAAAATGGCCCAAAAATTTCAAAAAACAAATTGGATAGATATATTAATAGTTAAAATATAATATTTTTTTATAATTTTCCATCATTATCCTTTTTTCATGTGAAAAACATGGGTAAACCTTTTTCTTTTAAAAAATGAAAAGTCTGCCACTCACCTCACTTATAAAAGGCCACCTTCTATCCTCTCATATTATCAATTCCAAAACCATTTGGTTCATCTAATAACTGCCAAAATAACTAAATTAAGTCCCAAATATCATTCTATAATCCTTATCTTGGTCATAAATCCAATCTAATTATCCTTTTGGTGAAACCAAAAGAATGCATCTAAAGAAGAGGTAACGTCCCTAATCAACCATTTTATTTTATTTCATCATCCACATAATTAAATCATTATTAAAACATTATGATATAATACCATAATTATATTAAATATAAGAGAATTTTATTATTTTAATGGAATAACCAATGTCTTTCTCCTCTTCTATCAAATTGGTTACAAAATCATTATTTGTGTGTACAATAGACTATTTCCTCGTGAACTGATATTATTCATTTTCCGTAACTACCTATAAAGGTTAGATATAATTATGGATTTATAAATTATATATGATATATATGATATTATTATGCATTTTAAATCATTATATTATATTTCCCTTCTTACTTTCTATTTTGTGTGAATAAGATAACGTCATTCGTGTGTACAATTGACTACTGCCTAACAAAGCAATGAGATTTTTTCACATTTTAAATAGAATGTAATACTGATAGGTTTAATGAACATATTTTATATATATGACATAATTTTTTTATGGTAATATATTAATTACCTTTCTTTATTTCTTTTCGTTATGAAAATGGAAACAATGTTTATTCATACAAATGACCTACCTTTTCCATGAATTTTGTGTTTCATTTTTAATATATAAATTTTATGGATCACTATAAATACATGAAAATAAAATATATGTAATAATTATATCATGTATAAATATTTTTATATTATTTAATCATCATAAAATCAATAGTACCAAAAATAAAAAATCAAAACATACATGAAAAACAAAGTAGTTATTGCCTAAAATGCAACTTTAACATGGAATTGTTAGTAAATATGAAATAAAAGTTCATAAGTAAATAATATATGATATGATATATATATATATATTTATTTATTTAATATAATTATAATATAATTATATTGATTATACAGGAGGTTAAAATGTGTATGAAGGAAGTTGAGACTTATGCTAAGGGATTTTCATCTCACTTTTTACATCTGTAAGACACATGACACATACACCACCTATTTATTTTATGAGGTGTATATAATTACCATGATGTTATTTTATTGTGATTCTCTGGAAAATTATTTTTATTTGTCTATACATTTTAGGATATCCATTTCAAGGGGTTTATGGTTCAAAAGTTACCAAAGTGGTAGGGGATTTTTTCCCAATTTATCTTCTTTGTGACTTATGTTATGTTATGTTATGAACCTATCTTATTTTATAAGGTTTATATAATTCCACTTTGATATTTTATATCATGAATATCCTTATTTTAATAAACTTATAATATTCATTTAATTTTATTAATTCATGGAGATTGTGATTGAAAATTTACAAAGTGGTAAATGTTATTATCTCATCGTTTATCAGGATTGTTTAGGATTATACATACAATAATGAAATATTATGATATATATCACAAAAAACTCATAAATTTTATTATCCCTTTATTTTATCATAAGAATACATTTTCTCCCTTCATTTTATTCTCTTTATAAACTCAATAGTTTAAAATTATATTTTAAAGGAAAAACAAATTTACTTCTCTCTTTAGTAGAAAATCATTTTTCATAAAAAATACGTCTTTCTAAAAATGTTTTTAATATTCCAAAAAGGATTTTTTAAATAAAATATTTTCCCATGTTTTACATTTTATGAAAAAATTTAAATTTATCATCATGTCATTTTCAAGAAAATGCCTATTTTTCTTTTACCAAAAATGTGAAAGAACTATTCGTTTTAATATGTAGAGTGTGCATGGAATTTCACGTCATCATGAGCATTATTTTATTTAAAGGTCACTATACATGTTTTCAAGGTTATTTTAGAAAAAATTATTTTTAGAAATTTTTCATACCTTCAATTTGTTTCAAATTAAACATAATATTTTCCTCAAGAAGTGTTTTAAATGATTTTTAAATCATCCTTTATAAATTTTCAAGGTTATTTTCAATCAATTTTCATTCAAAATGTTTTATTTATTAAAAATTATTTTTAAAATAAGGATGGATATTTTACTCAAGAAATGTCCAAAACGAATTTGAAATATACCATTATAACTTTTCATGAATATTTTTAGAGAAAATAATTTTAAAAAGAATTTACAATTTTTTAGTTTTAAATTTTATTTTCAAAAAAATATATTTTCCTAAAGAAATATTTTATATTATCTTTAAAAAAATTTCCATCTAATATGTAACTTGTTTATGTTATCTATGCCTTACTAGGGATATGATTCAAGGATAAAATTACTATTCTTTCTATGAATAGTTTGTGTTAATGGTTTCATTATGTTTTGGAAACCTGTTTCTCTTCCATAGGTTACACCATGCTGAAAAGGCTATGAAACCAACATATTTTAATGGGCTATGACATGATGGAATTATGAAATAATTATGAAAACTTTCATTTTTTACGTGTTGTGATATGAATTAATTTTTATGAAACCTATTTAATTTCATGTGTTATGATATGATGAATGTTTTATGATTTTATAGAACACATATATATATATATGTTTATTATTATATGATGTGCATGTCCTATATCTCCCTACAATTCATTGGGTAAGGATTTATAACTCATGATATTTAATGGACTAGAATTGGGAGTGAACCCAGTTCAGTAAGGGACTTTATCCAATATGACATTCTTGGGAATGTACCTTGAATACTATAATGGTTTATAGAGTGAACCCATTACACTATGATATCTTTGAAAGTGATTATTTACTAATATGAAACTGATTTTTTATACTTATGTGTATACCAAAATTCATTGTCTTATGACAATGTTATTTGTTCATGGATCATGTTATTTGATTACTTTTTTATTATTGTCTTATAAATAGACAATCCTTATGCCATTACTCAATATTTTGATATATTATATATAGGGTATTGTTTTAAAATGTTATGATAATTCCATCATACCCTTATACTCATTTAATTATTATGTGATCATTGATATCTAACATTCCTACCCTTACTAAGTATCTCATCTCACCCTTTCTGGTGTTTTCTTTCCTGATGTTATAAAGAAAGGTTTTAAGTAGGTTATGTTTGTGAAGAGAAATAAAGAGGAAGATATTTAAAGGAGATGTTGGATATATTTCACCATACTAGAATATTTTAGACCTATTCTCAAAATAATCTAAACTATTGTAGTCCTAAGGCATGTGTTTGTGTAATACATTGAATAGTTATTTAAAAATATGTAATATCCTTGTATGAAAATATAGTGTTTCTATAGTGGGAGTCTAATTGATTTATTATATAACCATTTGTGATGGCCTACATAGGGTAAAATGATTAAATAATAATTCAAATCTAGTCCATATTGAGTTTTAGGATGTGGGAATAATAGGTTTTGGAAAATAGATATATTTTCATTTGAGAATGGATCTTCTTCATAGTGATTTGTGACAAGGATGTCCAACCTTTAAGATGAGTATTTTAGAATATATGATGTATGAGATAAAATGGATGTTAGTTGGGGCTATAATTAATATGTAGGGAAATGTGAGACATGATAAAAACTAGTTTACAGTCGAGATCTAAGATATTAGGTTGTGTGATTCCATATGACTTTTCATCATTTATCTTGATTGTGTTGTGATGTGGTTTAAATAAATGATGATATGTATTGAGTATTTCCCATTGCAATACCTTCCCATGATTCACATGCACTATGAAATGGTTGGATATATTATTTTTTGACCTGGAACTTTCTTGAGGGATTTTCTATCTTAATCCTTGCCCATGATTTGGATGCATATTATGTTCTATGGGACAATAGTTATTTATTAGAACAAAAAATATTAATTATTACCAAGGGTTATGATATATTAGTACTTTCTTATTAATTAAATGTGTGTTAATTTCTAAGGGGTTAATACTTATGGAATGAAAACTCTCAGTGTGAATTATTTCCATAGGTTTGAATATGCCAAGATTCATCCTATATTCATATACATGTCACTATGTCTATGGGTTATAACATGTGTTTTGGGTCCCCATGGTGTGGATTTTAACAAATGCAGTTCAATGGCATGGGTCAGAGTAGGTAGAGTGTTGCATTGGGATGACCTAATTAACACAAGATGATAAAAATGATTATTTATATTATTATTATTATTATTATTATTATTTTCATATGGTATTGCACATTAACTCACATATAATCATTTTAGTATACATTATAGGCCCATTGGTAGTGTCGTATGAAGTTTTATACCCACACCCTGCACATGAACATCGATGGAGACAATACCAAGGAAGTTTTAGGTCTTTATAGTCGAGTCAACATATATTTAATTTATTATGTTTATATATTTTATTCATACAACCATACATTTAGATGATCATTTTTTTGATGTATGACCAACATGTCATGACATGAGTTCATTTGATAATCCAAGTTGATATATTTTTATATTATGAAATTTATTTTATTATTCCATGGTTGTGATGTGATATTATGTTTCTTGTATGTTTATTAATTTATATTTATTATATGGTTATAATATCAAGGGTATAGTTTCCCTATAATGTGGATTAGGACCATGCCACTGGTCATCTGTCTCTAGAATATGGGGCGGTGTCCCTAAACCCATGTTTCATTCCATATAAATGTTACAAATGGAAAACTATGTCAAAATATTATAATTACAAGCTACATCAACATAATCGACTCCCCACTTTCTTCCAGGTAGAAATCATTATATGAATTTTGAATCATGAAATATACTTCCACCAACATTTTTGGGTCTATATGTGATCTCAAAATCATAATCTTAGAGAAACTCCACCCAAATTATATGATGAAAGTTAAGGCCTATTTATAATAATGTGTACTATAATATCAAATGATCTATGTAAATAGAAAAGTTTTCCCCAAAAAATAGTGTCTCTATAACTATAAAATAATGAATTTTATTATAAATAAAAGATCATAGGTAAAATGGTTACATTTACAATGTCATATTTTCTAGGACCAATAGGAAATGTATTCCCCCTCATTTATCAACAGACATCCCACACCTTAATGTGAAGCAACACAATAAGATTTTAACATAAAATCATCATAATAAAAATGAATAACTAGTTCACTTTCAAACCTTTTCCTTTTGGAATTCAAAATCCATATAAAATTATTTAATTAAATTATATCTTGGACTTTCTTTGTTATAGATAATAAAAAATTTATAAATATAAGAGAAATAGGATATGAACCAGTCATAATATATCACTAAACCAAGTAAATGTTTTTTCTTTATAACATTATTGGGTTACTCCCAAGAAATATCTTCTTTAACTTCAAGTTAATAAACAACTACACTCTTTTGAGAGATAACATGCATGAGGAAAATAACCTCACATGTAAATAAATACTTTGATATATTATTATAAAATTGATGTTATAGAATAATTCCCATGATTTTCCTCAAAAAAATATAATTATCCTCTTATGATCTTTAATTAATACAAATATCACCAATGAAAAATATAATAAATTGATTATGGTAATCCCAAAACACTCAACGTATACATATCTTAAAAAAATTTGGTTTCTTTGTAAATCCAAATGAAATCACCATGAACACAAAATTCCCATATGTATATCAATTTTTAATGTGTTCATCCATTATCACCATATAGTAATATATGATAATAAACTAGTCTTGAAAAACTATCTAAATCATTTTAACTAGTCAAATAAATCATCAATCCTTAGTAAAGAATAATTTTTCATTCCCATCACTATTTCCAATTTTCATTAATCAATGTACAAACTAATAACAATATAAAAATTCAATTAAAATAGTACAAGATCACATTATAGAAACACACTAAGTTGGATTAAGCCTCTTTTTAGAATATTATTGAAATGAATATGTAACTTTTAAAGTTACATGGGATCAATTTGAAAATAAAATTCTGATGTAATGGATACAACTTTATATAAATCATTTTTAAATAAATGTGGTAAGTTTACAACTAAAATATGTTAAAACTAAATAAAATATTTCACAATTTTAGGATAGTATTTTATTTATGCCTTAATTTATAATATCATAAAATTCTATAGTTATAATGTTATAAATGTTGAAAAAAAAATCACTAACGCACAAGACACGACATGGGAAAATTTACCATAATGTAGTTAATATCTTCTCATGGTGATTGAAATTATGTTGTACTATATTGATGGATATTATATGATATTATCTGATAAACTCTCTCACATTTTTTTATCATTCGTCTTCGACATGAAATATGTGATGTCCCAACCTGACTCACTCTGAACTATTACTGTACCAAACTAACACATCAGCCAAATCACATCTCCTCTATTCCAGAGTTTATTGATTAGTAGTGAGGGTTTAGGGTGGTACTGGTAGGAGACTATATCCCATATATGAAAGTAACAATAATTGATAAATTACCATAAATCATATGAAAAACAATAACCATATTCAAATGTACATAAATAAATATCCATAAAATAATAATATGACATGGAAATAATACATATTGTCAAATAGAAATGATCTTCCACTGTCTTGATCACATATACAATAATATGGTGATACAATAACATAAAATATTAAATTCTCTACAACCTCAAGCCATGCCTCATCCCAAGATCTACATACCTTCAAAAATTTACCACTTGATCAAACATGGGCTACAACCCAACCAATACCTTTAACCAAGTAAGAGTCTTCTCAAGTACCCAAATGCAATGGTGGTTAGAGCGTGGTGTGAGTATGAAACTCAATAGGCCACCACTAATGTGGTCTTGCACATAACTTGAAATTCAGTGATATATTCACATGAAATGCTTAGAAAAATAAATGACTACTGAAAATAAATAAATTAAACAAATCACAATACCTACTTTGACTTTATTCAAGAATGTCTCTAGGAATTTTATGGGGGTTGTGGCTTCCCAATTACCAAATTCCACAATTATATATCCTCAGTACCATGATCTTGATCGACCATACATTCTTTAGCCATAGGTGAGGTATCTTTGTGCACTTCATGATAATCATTACTCCCAATATAACAAAATTAATTCTCCGAAATAAATAGATTAGTATCATAAACCTCCCCTGTGGAAGTTTTCTCAGCTTAGGCATTAACCTATAAGTATCCCATACTTGGGTAATTCTCTTATAAATATTTATCTCAGTATATGGAATCAAACCAGACTCTATGTTTATGGTAAGCCCCTAAATAATATCATGGCCCCCCACACAAATGTTTTCTCAACTAAGGTAATTAATCATATGTATCATGGGCCACCCTTATGGGTGGTTTTTGATCCAGTGGTATCGTACAAATAAATGTTGACCCTTGATAAATTTCCCAACATAAGCAATAGATCACCCGAACGATGTATTCTATGTCAAAAAAATAAAAAATATCCACCAGGGGAATTTTCTAAACCAATCCAAAAAATTAAAAGAAGTGATGCTTGGTTGAATTCCCCAACCAACTACTCCTTCATAATAAAGCACACCCTATCACTAGGATTAAAAATATACCTGGGAAACTCACTCAGTCCCCCAATCCAAAACATTTAAAAGAAATACCTCTATCAGTTTTCTAGGTCACTAACCAACCCAACACCCAACATGGGTCCCTCCAGTCCCATCACATCCAAGGAACCATGCTTAGTCACCTTCTTAATCCAAATTCCACCAAGGGTAACCCACCACGTGGGGTAGCACACCTCCACAACCCAATATTAATGTACCAATGGTTCTAATATATCTCAATGGTCCTCACAAGGTATAATCATGTTACTTCACTCTATTCATTATACACCTCCATATGGGGTAAACCATAGGTTTCTGCCTAATTCCACTAGATAATATGAAACTCGATCAAAAAAACTCAAGAGGTTTAAATGCCATAGGGAATCACTAAAAGTTTAAAAGCCTCATCCATCAATGGAAAATGTAAATAATATAGTGCTCATGGGTATTTCAAGGGCCTTGTCACCTCACATGGTCCATGGAATCCCATATTATATTAATATTTCTATTACATTATTTATTAAAAACCCACTTAATTCAATAAGAAAACACCACCTGTGGTGAGACTACACATCAAATGAACCATAAATAGAAGAATAAAATCATAGTTAAATTATGAACACCAACTACCATTTTTAAAATAATTTTAATTTAACTTGATTCCCAACATCTCTGTCTAAAGCTCGTCCAAGCCTCGACCACGTTCACACATGGTTCACTAGCTATCAAAAAATCACCCAAGGCCACTAACCCACACTGAACAAAAAACATTAATTTATTATATAATTTATAATGAATTAATAAATATAATTTAATAAAGGGTAAAATGTATATATATCACTAAATATACTCTTCAAATAGAAGCCACACCCCAATAACACTTGGAAGGTCAGTCTCATCTTCCCGACCCAAGCCCAAGAAAAATACCCAACACACACCATTGAGAAAACCAAAATTAATTTAATTTATGGAAAAAATGATAATAAATTATCTATAAATTTATTCCTAATCAAAACAAAAATATTGGTACCTAGAGGACATGAATTTATGTCCTCTTCTTATGTAGAATAAAATCCCTATCATGTTCAGCTGATTCCACCATGTTCTGAGAGAATCAGAACTGAAAACCCAAACTGGATTAGAAGAGAATTAAAATTTAGGAAGGAGGAGATCAAAGAAGAATGATATAGGTTTAGAAGTACCTCAAATCATATAATATTAAAACAAAAAACGTCACCTTTGTGAGGCTTTAAGGGAAGAACCAAGGGGGAGGATACCCTTGTTCGTATGCTAAAACGAGAAAGGAAGAGGTGGGTTCCATCCTTTAAAAAATGAGGGTGGGAATAAAAGTAGTTTTCCACATTTTAAGGGAAACCATCTGGTCCGTAGCCACCTAGAAAATTTATATGCACTGGATGACCCACCAACTAGCTAGTATAGGTCCATCGATGTGGTGGTGGTGAAAAAAATAACAACGCTATTTTCTATAAGACTCTGGATGGCTAGTAGTTTTCTTTAGTCTACAATGTAGAAACTTTCCTTGACACATTCGAGGACTTCCTAGGTACCCAATACATCTCCTAGACCTCAATACACATCAAAAACATGTATTTTAATATGTTCAAGATCTCATAAATTGATTCTGAATCACTCTTCAAAATATGACTCATCCACCAAATTCAATATTTAAAATTCTTTATATAATTTTCAAGCTTGTAGATACACGAGGCTTAAAAAGTCCACACCATAACACTTATCATCTATGTGAAGTGTCATAGAGAAACCTATCATCAGTCTTGACCTACTTCAGTGCCAAATCACATTTAATTCATTTTGTTCCATCAGTGAATAGTAAAGATAAATTTAATGTGTATTTCCAAAACCAAGGAACCTTAACCCACTAAAATAGAGATAACTCTCATTACCCTTCACCAAAATATTGGGGGAGAATTTTCCTAATATCATATAACATAAAACATAGTCACATCATCATCTAGTTGATCATTAAGCCTATGGTACTCCCAAACATATGTATTAGATTATAAGACCATTTTTGAATCATAGAACTCCCCACCATTGGAATTTCTTATCTCAACCCATGTCACACATCCTAACGATGAACCTGACATTATTTACATCTTTCCATGCCTGAAAATACATGAGAAAATTATTTAAATCCTAGTTCATATCCTTTTTTCCAAATTCCAAATCAAAATGAGCATGCTTCCACTGTCCATTAATAACACAAGCATGATCAATTTTCCGTGAATAAACCTATCCAACTCTAGAAAAAAATGTTAGATAATAATTCAACTAAGACTTAATTGGGGTGAATTGAGTTCGTGAAATTTCCCTGACCTAGAAACCACCCTCTATATTGTATGATAGGTTTAATATTTTCTTAATACAAACATGAAATGGAAATAAAATAAATAATAAAAATACCAAACATTAGATACTTATTGTGGTTTAGGTAAAAAAATACCCTAGTCCACTCTACCTACACTCAACTCTTATATCTTTATGTTTCTTAATAGAACAATTCCTTTTCCCATGGATTATCGGTCCTTTTCCCATATAATACCAAACTAAGTGTAATAATACTTCACTTGGTACAAAGCGAGTATATTTTTTCATGATCCTATAGTGCTTTACAGAAAACATTCATTCAACACTTAGTTTAAGGAGGCCTTATCTTCAATAGTAGGAAAGGAAAATGAATGTTTACAAAATGAAGTGAACAATTTCAATATGGAACTAAAAAAATATAGGAGTTCCCCAAGAGATAAGAAAATAGTGAAATGTAGCTTGAGTAGAGTCTTATAGAATATAGAAAATTTTATATTTAAATCACAATTTTAGGAAACTTGATTCTTCTTCATCTTTAGCTATGTATAGAGTAGTAGCATGATTGCTTCAAGAGGGAGAGAGTGCAAGTGCTTGATTCTATTCATGTTAATGTTTTTTATATTCTTACTTCTCGTTTGAATAATCTTGTATATACTCTTGTTTTATTTCACTATATGATATTCTATAAAATCTGGTCTTGAAATTAAATTCCACATGGCCTTTTCTCAAAATACCTTAGTACTAGGACTGAGTAGTTAATTATTCTATGCTATTTTCTTCTCTTTCTAATTGCAATGATTTGGAAAAATAATTTTTACCATAAAGATATAGTAAAATATTTAATTCATTTATAAACAAATTAATTTCCACTTAATGTACTCTAATGGTATAAATATATAGGTTTCAGAATGACATAGCTGATTCTGGATCACCATAAAGCCGAATTCCATCCATTCAAATTCATGTATCTAATTTGATCCACATATCCACTCTTCATGTATCCATATTCTTAATTTAGCCAAACCATGTATCTAAAATTAACACATAACTAAATTTTCATGTGGGTAACTAAATCATGCATCCATTTAGAATCACATAGTTTAATATTCCATGGATCCAATTTACAAAGTAGATTGCTTCACATAGCCATTTATTTAATGTATCTATTTACTCATATAGGAGATTCACCAATATATATGAATTACACATGTCTAATTATATGAAATAGATAATTTACATAGGTTTTTCTATCATATAGATTATTTATATAGCTTATTACTCTATGCAACAATTCTTATAGAAAAAATATTCTGGTAGACAATTTTAATAGAATCAAGAAAATTTCATCAAAAACATCTTAAATTGTATAATAATAGTAGAATTAATTTTATAAATATAAAACCTAATGAACACACATAAAAATCATTAGAAATAAATTTAGGGTTTTTAATATCATCAATGCATAAAGTATATGTAATATTATGGAAAAATAATAGTACTCCCAAAATATCCCTATTTTAATTATTACAAAACCTATTAAATAATAATCAATGCATTATAAAATGATTTAATTATTTTGAAGTATAATATATAAAATATATATTTATTTTAAAATGTTTTGTTTTCCTTTCCTACTCACCATTTCTCCCCCTAAATATATCGCTTTTATATTCTCTTTCTTTTGAGACTTTAAAAAGGAAGGGAGAGGAGAGTAAAATTACTTTTAATATAGAGCTTTGCCTAAATGACCCTAAGGCCTTCATTTTTATTGATTTTTGATAAACCAACTTTCAAGGGATGAGGGGGAACCCTTACAAGGCCCGTAGACTCAGAGATTACATGGCCTATAGGCTTAGAAGATTACATGACCCGAAAGTCTTAGGCAATTCAATCAGACTATCTACAAGGAACTGCCCTCCCCAGCATCTGCATCCTTGATAGTAGCTCTCCACCTTTCAATGATCGTCTGGCTAGGCTTCCTGGGCATGAAAAGGTTGGTACCAATGGCATAGCCATACCCTCTCATTCTGGACTTCCATTTGGTTCTGCTATGGTGAGTGAACCTGCTCTGAATCTTCTTCTGGGGCTGCTCCTTTTTTGTACTGTGTCTGGGGCCTGCATTCATGTGGCCCGAAGGCCTTGGGATGGACCTAAGGCCTTAAGGTGGCCCTAAGGCCTTGAGAATAAACTGGCCCCGAAGTACTTGGGTGGCCTGAAAACCTTGCAGGACCCGAGGACCAAACCGATGGCCCGAAGGCCCAGATGGATGAATAGTTCTGGATGCAACAGTACCGAACAATGCCTACTATAGTGCCTGCAACAGTACTGCTACAGTACCCAGAAATATGCCTCCACCTGTATTTGAACTAAAATTAGATAAAATACATGTAATGAAAATAATTTCTTTGAAACCGAATGAGAAATGAACTGGTATTTTATTAATCATGAACATTTATTGGAAAAAAACTATTCAACAGCCCTAAAACTATATAAACAATATATTAGTCTATCAACCTTATCTTATGAATGGGTTAAAAAAAGATAGATGTTTTGGTATAGTTTTATTAAAAGTTATAGAAGAGGAAGAGGTAGTTTTAGGGTGAACTAATGGAGGTAAAAAACTCTTTCTATCTCCATAGCCAAAAAAATTTCAAGAAAAAAAAAGAAAATTTGTCTCATGGTCTTTGAGTTGGTTTTCTCAACACTTTACCCCAATTATAATAAGAAATAATCAAATAATATGTGGAAAAACTAATAAAATTCATTTCCATATAAGGCTCTGATGTTGTAGCTCCATGTTCAATAGATTCTAAGGTAATTGTAGTAGAATCCATTGATTAGTCTCTTTGATAAATCCTAGTTGGGTCAAAAACATACTTCACTCTCTACCTGGAACCTCTATAGGTATCCAATTGTACTAGTACAAGGGACCTTTTTCCCCTTATATAGAATAATGAATCATCACACATATCAATTCTCCTTAAGTTATTATATTAATAAAAATGAAAATAGACGTTTAGACTTGTATATTCATATGAAAATATGTTTTTAGACTCCTGTTTGGTATCCCATTAAAATATTAAATCTACCTAGCTGAAAAACATTAAAGAGTATTGACTATATCAGTCAAATGAGGTACATATGGGGAAATAAGAGGTTCTTTATATAGCTCATCTGGAAAACGATCAATATATACCTATAGAATAATTACCCTTCTTTCCCAGGAAATATGATCATGATCTAGGTTAGATAACTTATATATTAGGATTTGACCAAACTCATTCAAAGAACTAAATGTATCTTGAGGCACCGGACCGAGGGTATGATCTGGTACCAGAACAATTTTCCTTATAGGTATGTATACTACAAGAACTCTTCATGTAGCTTCAGTTGGTACAAAAGGTAGTTCATATGAATCTGGGGAACTAGTATCCTCTTTTAAAGAGTTTCAATGTTCATCTACAACTACCTCATAAATCTTATATATCATAGTTGTAATCAACTAATGGTTTCTATTTACTAGAGCAATAGAACAAAAAATCTTATCTCTTACTTACTTAGATACTCAAAATATTTCCACTGTGTAATCATCAAAAGACTATTGAATATAGAAAATCATTAAATTTAATCACACATCAGTGTTGAGAAACAGTATAATGATAACTTATTTGGTTTCTTTAAAATCATAAAACAAATCCTTTTCAAATTCTTGTGATATTTTAGGGGTGAACATGTAACACTTTAAATGATTTTATCTAAGAAAAAAATAAATTCAAATATGGAAACATTTTATGAAACTGATTTTTGAATATAGAACCACATAAGGTGAAAAAGTTGATGTGGTGGTTGGTTTAAACCTCATAATGAACTCAAAATAACTCACAACTACACTCTACAGAGTGTAAATTCTCTCTTTCATTTCAGTCTTCAAAATGTTAATTTCATCAAGATAATCCACATAAAAATCCAATTGAACTTGTGACATATTATAATCTATGTCCCTTTGAGATTCAATATAAACTCCCAGTTCATTGATCTCAGACGTAGTATTACAAATTCCATTATTCTATTTCACTTGAGTTTTCATAACCTCAATATCTTGAGTACTTACCCTAGATAAAACATGCATCACAAGTTGGAGGTTATGAATTAAGGTTTTTTTGGGCATCAATCATCCCATCCATATTTTCAAAATATGCTTTAGAAACTGAACACTAATTTAGTTCCTTGATATCTTATTTGGAAGGTACCATCTCTTTGTTCAAATCATAAAAAATATAATTTATGATTGTCAAACTCTGTCAACACTATTGAGGAAAAAATCATCATGAGTCTTTCGAAATAAGATTCCACTAATGTTTTTCTTAATGTGGGTATATCCTTTTACACATGAGGATTTTATGTAATGGGCAGTGGGATATTTAAATGATTAGTAGCACCCATCATTTCAATATTATGATATCCATCTATTTCATTAATAGGTGATCTAAGGAGTAGTCAACCTCAGTGTGATCAACCTCATGTTCACATATGACTGCAATAGTATAGACACTAGGTATAGTTTCAATTGTACATATCTCTTTATCTCTATAAGCTATCTCAAAAGCTAGAACATCTAGATAAATAGACTCAATAGCTATAATAACCATATCTTATTATCTATTAACTGCTCCATAAATAGATCTTACATCTGTTACTACCATCTATGATCTTGTTATAATCACATCTTACACTTCCCTAATATTCACTATCTCCAAAGGTTCTACATCCCTAGGAGGTGAGTTAATTAATGCTCCCCTGGATTTGGTTCTTGAGGTGGTAAAATCACCTGAGCAGTAGCTTCATGTCTATCAATCCTTAAAGATATTAATGCATTATCCAAGTTGTAACTAGATGTTTTTTTGCAAGAATAGTAGATTGGGTGTTTCTTTTATAAAACTTTATAGCTTATCCTTTATTGAGATATACTTATTTCTTATTCATGACCAAAAATATAATCCTTTAACATGGATAGAAATTCAACTAAATTTACCTTGGAAATAGTGGTTCCTAAACTGCATCATTTATTGAATTAGTTTTAAGTTGATATTTTTGATCAAAACATATAAGAGGAACATGTCCTAAAACAATAGATTTTCCATCTCATCATACCTTTCAGTAATTACAGTCTGGATGAACCTATAAAAAACCTCTCACTCAACTTCTAATTCTATCTCAACATTATTTTCAAATGTACAAGAACTAAAAAAAGAAAAAAACTTAATAAGTCTAATAGATCTTGTACTAACTAGAGTCTATAAAAAACTAAACTCACCCTTGTGAGGAAAATATATCATTTCGACCATTTTTATAGATAAAACTATAAAAACTTTTATATTTACATTGGTAGAGAGAACATCCTCTATTTTTTCAAACTGGAATTTTGTATTTCACATAAAATCAATAACCTAATAATCAAATAGAAAAAACAATTTCTTCTCACCAAAAATAAATTCTCATCCTTAGAATTTGAAAACTTTCTTCAGAAGCATCATAGTTTCTTTCAGCCAATCCATATCCATAGAGTTCACGTAAGCACATGATGTGGTGCACCTATATCCTTTTCTTTATTAAAAGAACTTGAAACAACATCATCTCCTTACATGGACTTCTTTATTATAGAAAGGTCAATATAAATTTGATAGAAAAAAGGTTATGGTTTGACTTTAGATATGAGGGGAAGTAGTAGAATAGAATGTGATGAGAGGATCAATTGTTTTTAGGTTGCATACCTACTTATTTAAAGGGTTTTATATCCAATTAATTTTGGAGTTGATCCAGTATAAAAATAAGGAAATAAAACTAAACAGAAAAAATATTATTCCATTTTAAAATGAAAATAAACTAATTTCTATAAAAATAAAGATAGATATATATATATATAGGTGGAATAACTTTATTTAATTTCCATAATTAATTAATATAAAAATATAATAATGATAAATTTAAAAATTAAAATATAATTGAAATAAAATGGAATAAAATAAATTAAAATCCTTACATTAAAATAAAACAAATTTATAATTTGTAAAATCAAAACATTCAATAGAAATAAACTTAGTAAAAATATTTAATAATTGATTCTTAGTAGGAATATATTCAAGTGATACTTCACCTTTATGAGCATGATCTCTTAATAAATGATGAATTAAATTTGTTTGATTTGTTCCAGAATGATTTATCATTTTCATTGAATTATTGATAGCACTAGTGTAGTAATATTTTATTGAGACTTGATTTAATTTGAATACCAAATCCATTAAGGTGTGTTTCATCCAAAACACCTATGCACAACAACTACCAATAGAAATGTATTCTTCTAAAATTGTATATACATAAAATGGGGTTTTCTTATTACTAGACCAAGATACCATATATTTAACAAGATAATTGAAGTTTTTTATGGTACTCTACCTATCTAGTATATAAACCATCAAATTTGGAATTTGAGTATGAAACTAAATTATAATAAGTGATTTTTGAAAAAAAAATAAAGGAGGAATTATTTCCTTTAAATAACTTGAAATTATTTTGGCACCTTTAAAATGATATTCCTTGAAATTTTCTTGGAATCTAGAACATATTCACACTACAAACATAATGTCTGCTCTATAAGAAATTAAATACAGTCGACAACCAATTATTCCTTTGCATAGATTTTTGTGCACTATTTTTCTAGCTTCATCCAAATCAATATTTTTATTAAAACTCATATAAGTTTCACATAATTTACTATTTTAAGTCCAAACCTATTATGAAATTCTAGTATGTATTTAATTTTATTTAACACATTCCCAAAGTATTATTGACAAATGTTAATACCAAGAATGAAATTTAACTAACCCATCATTCTTATTAAAAATTCCTTTTGCAAGTGTTTTTATATTTTATCACATAATTGTTTATGTGTATACCTAAAAATAACATCATAAACATATATTTGAACAATAAATATATATAAATATGAAGTTTTATTAAAAAGAGTAGGATATTATACTTTTACGAAAATTACCTTAGATAAAATAAAAGAACTTAAATACTCATACCAAGATTTAAGTGCTTTTTTATTGTCATAATGATCTTTGGTAAGTCTAAAAAATAAATTTAGAAAATGAAGATTTTAAAAACTTATAGGTTTTTTAACATAAACTAACTTTATAAGAAAACCATCTAGAAATTAAAATTTCACATCCATCTAAAATAATTTGAAATACATATGTGATTCATAGGGTAGGTTAATCATAATGGATTCTAATCTAAAAATGAGTGAAATTTACTCTTCAAAATATATCCCTTCTTCTGGGTTATATCCTTTAGCCACCAGTCTACTCTTATTCTTAGTTTCATTTACATGACCATCTTGTATGTTTCTAAAAACCCATTTTGTTCATATAACATAGTATTCGAAGGGTCTATTACCAAATTCTCACACATTCTTCCTCTTGAACTAGTTCGAATATTCTTCCATATCTAAAACCCAACTCTCAACCCCTAAGTATTTGTTTATAGTTTTAGTTTTTTTTTGATAAAAAGGAATAAAATACTAAAATGTTTTATATGCTTACTCTATTCAAATTAGATTCATCTAAACTTCCTATGTTAGTTTCTAAGGTATGGTTTTTCATGTTTCTAATCTTTCAAGGAAGAAATGTTTTAGGTTCACTAATATCCATTCTTTTAGGCTCTAGTTCTCCAAAATAAATTTCAAATCATCATATTTTATATTTTCAAAAATATGTTCAGGTCTCATGTTTTCAATAGAATCACATATCACATTAACATGAGTCATTTTATTATCAAATATAACACTCTCACCAAATTTCAAAAGATTTTATTCATCATTAATATTTGAAATTTTGTTGAAATCTCTATAGTCCTTAGAAAGAGTAGAGTATCTAATAAATATTCCTTTATAATAATTATGATCAAATTTACCATGATTATCCTTGGTCTTCAAAATATAAAATTTTCAACCAAATACATTCAAGTATCAAACATTTGTCTTTATACTATTCCCTATCTTATAAGATGTTTTATTAAAATTAGGCCAAACTAGAACTATTTTATGACATAACATATTGTATTTATAGCTTCAACCCAAAAAATTTGCGGGCATTTTTATTCATGTAACAATGACCTAGAAATTTCTAACATGGTCTTATTCCTCATTTTAAAAAAATCATTTAGTTATGGTGCATTGAGGGTTGAAAAAATATATTTAATTCCATGATTATAATTATACTAATTAAAATCAGGTTTTCTAAATTCTCCCCATGGTCACTTCTCGAAAAAATATTTTTTGTATCTCCCTCTTTTTGAACCAATTTAAAAAAATATATGGAAATAACAAGAATCACTTTTAATACTTAAAAGATTCCAAGTAAATTTAGATAAATCATTAACTAACACATAAAAAAATATTTCCCTCTTAGGAATGTTATTATAGAAGGTTCAAACAAATCCTCATGGTTAATATCTATAGTCTTAGATATAGAAAACTATTTAATTTATTTAAAATAATACTTATATTGTTTTCCAATTTAGACTGCATCAAATAATTTATATTTGTAAAATTTATGTTAAGGAAAATATGAAATTAAATTTATTTTAGATAATTTTTTTTCAAAGAATATACACTAAAATGTCATATTCTTTTATTCAGAAACCAATATTCATTTTTTCATCCTTTATAATGATCATATTTTTTTCTGAAAAAATAATTAATATCTAAGGTATATAAATTATCTATTCTAGGTTCCTTAAAATTAATGATTTTATCATTGAAAAAAGAAAATAAATTATTTGAAAAATCAAAAAAATAATCTTAATTACAATGTTTTCAAACAATTATTATATTGGCTTTCAATCATTACATATATAGAACATTGTAGATGGCGACTGATCTTAGATTTCCAATTGATCCACCACCCATAATATTTACCTTGGAATTTTCACCAAAAGTGACATCTCCTCAATCAATTTTGGTTAAAGAATGTAAATTTGGTAAATATATAAGAATATTCTTTCATAATCCACTATCCATTTATAATTTTTTTATTCTCTTATAGATTTTTTCATAAAAAAATTAAACATGACTTTTTTTGGTTAAAATATTTTCTTGTGTCCTGATATGTAAATAACTAAATATTTTGGAAATCAAATCTATTTGTGTTGTCCATAAATTCTAGAATTGAATTTTGAAAAAATTATCGAAAGAAAGCAATGCATAAATTCACAAGAATTGTTGTTTTTGTAAACTAAAACTATTAGTATAATTCCCCAATTCCCCATAATGAAAACAAATAATTTTATATAAGTTGTTATTGTTGTAATTAGTCATAGAATAATTTTAATAAAGATTTTTTTTAATATCTTCTTCATATTCCTAAATTATTCTTTTGGAATTTATTATTACAAACAATTTAGATTAATTAATGTTATACCTTTTTGAAAAAACTTGTAGAATATTTAAGGTCTTGAATGTCTTTTTATATCCATTCAATTTTATTTCCATCATGGTATAGTATTCATGAAATTCTTCCAAAGAAAAGTTTTTATTTTTGGTGTTAGATTTATGATAATAATAATAAAATGTTTTTACCTCCTCAGAGTGTGACATAAATTACATGTTGTTTTTTATTAGATATTTCAGGTTCCTATAATAAATATGTATCATTTCTAGAATCCTCACAAGTGCTCCATGTGAAATTCATATCTTTCCTATATTTCATTATATAGTGTATCATCTTTAAATACTTATTTTCACACTCTGTATTATCTTACAGTTGATTTCGTTCTGACTTGATGTGATTGAGTTTATTACACTCATAGCATCTGACCTATTAAGAGTTTCTCTCATAATTCCTAAATTATTTAAGGGGTTTCTAAAATATCTTCACTTATTTTAAAACTTTTTAACTTTATGGAAAAATTCTCTATATAATTATTTTATTCCATATTACTTGAGGTATATTATTCCCCATATGATTCATAAATTTTCATACTCTTTCTCTTTTCTTCACTTATTTTTGTATAAACCATTAAGGAAATATTTTCCTTTTTTAATAAGCTTATGCTCCCCAGTTTTAGCTTCTATATATGATTCATACAACATGAGTTTACCAATAATATATTTTCTTTTGAAATAATTGATAGTTTTATAGTTCTTAATGGTAGATAAAATTCCACTCTATCTAGGTTGCAAAATTCTTAAGATATTTATATCTTGATCTAGTTCAGAAATAAGTGTTCCTAGAGTAGAATAAATATTTAAAAACTCAATAAGTATTCAAATTAACTGAGTAATTCTATCTCCTAACTTCATTCTAAAAGTATCAAACTTAATCTTTGTAGTACTGTATCGAAGAGATCATGCATGATCAGTTCCTTTATAGTCTATTGATATGGTAATCTACATATCATAAGTTCTTGCACATTGTGAAACTTGGTTGAACGTGTTAAGACCTTGTCCACATATGATAACATTCATGTATTTGGAGTTTAATATATATATATATTTTATTTGGTAGAAACTCTTGTTTCAAGATTAGTCTTGGTAATTTTTTTAGGCTTTAATACTTTTAGATAAAAATTTAAACAAAGGTTTTTTAAAGAAGTAAGCATCTATGAATTCTGAAAACCATAATTTTATCCCTTTAATTAAGGATCTATTACAATAAAAAAATATTCTCTATTTTAAGTATAATTATCCATTTTAATATGATATTAATACTTCAACCTTTTATAGTTGACAACTAAAAAGTTACAGTCAATGATAATAATTGTCAGTCAGAGAATAATCACACTAAGGCTCATGTGGGGGTGAATTGAATTCATTAAATTCTCTTATCTTATAAACCACAATATTTAAGGTATAATAGGTTTTGATATTTTCTTAATATAAATATGTTGTGTAAATAAAAAAAGAAATAAAAGTACCAAACACAATATATTTATATATTTCCTTGTAATATAAATCCCCTAGTCCACACCACAAGTGCTCAACTCTTAGATTTTGGAGATTTAAACTAGTATCGGTCCTTTTCCAAGAGATAGCCAATATATTTTATAGGGACTACCCAACTGAGTGAAATTATCCATCACTTGGAATAAAACCAGGTTCCTTTTCTATGGTTCTATAAGGCTTTACAAAACACCGGCCTTTAAAACTCATTATAGGAGTGCTCACTTCCAACTATATGAATGAATAATGAAACTTCACAAAATGAAGCACACATATGAAATATGAAACTCAAAAAATAGATGATTTATCTAGGACAGAAGATAATATATAAATTTAGCTTGAGTAGAGTATTATAGAATAAAATATAGTTTATATTGAAATCATATCTATAGAAAAAATGTTTCTTATTCTTCTTTATCTTTGTATGGATTAATATCCCGAAATATTTAAGAGATAATGTTCTTGCTTCTTTCCTTTTTGTACTTCTCTACAAATTTTTACCTATGATTTGAATACACTTGTATATAATCTTCTATGTTTTAACAACATGGTATCCCATAATATATAGTATTATAATTAAATTATAGATGTCCTTTTATTAAAATATCTCAGTAATAGGACAGAGAAATTAATTATTTTCTACTATTTTCTTTTCTGGGTACATACAACTTTTTGAAAAATCATTTTTACCATAAATATATATTATAATATTTATTTTATCAATAAAAATATTAATTTTCACTTAAACTACTTTACTGGTAATAAATATGTTGGATTCAAATTTATTTATCTGATTTTAGATCACCGCGTAGATTAATTCAATTGAATTGAATTCACATAGAAAAATTGATCTACATAGTCATTTTTTACATAGACTAATTATTCACAAAGCCTAATCATGTAGCCAACATTCTAACATAGACAAAATTTTAGGTATGTTACCAAATTATGTATCTATTTCAAACTATATAGATGGATATTACATATATCCAATTTACATAGATAATTAATCTACATAGTCAATTATTGTAGTTGTTTCATCAATGTATATATTTACTCATATAGATGATTCATCGACGTATGAAATTTCCATGTAGTTAATTCGATGAATAATTTACATAGTTGTTTCCTTCACATATCCAATTTATGGGTCAAATTATCCATGTAAGAAAAGTCTTTACGTAGCCTATTTTTTAGACACATAGAATTCCATTAAAAAATACAGAATTTCAAAATAACATCAGATTGAATTAAATAAAGATAAAACCTAATGAACACACTCAAAAAATTAGAAATGTATGAATGGTTTTTGAGATCATATAAACATAAATTACCTAGTATATCATGGAAAAAAATTAGTGTCATAATAAAACAAACCCATCATGTCTCAAATGATGCACCTGATGTAGTTTACAGCACACCACATCCAACTACATATGAAAACGATAGTCATTCTTCCCTTGGAAGACCATTATTAAAACGATAGGCTTCCTATAAAAATGTTCCACTATAATTGCCCAATAAATATTTCTTAAAACCTTAGTGGAAATACATTATCATCCAAAAATATCCACTAAAGTCTCAACCTGAATCTCAATATAATTATATGATTGGATATTCAACCATTAAAAATAGTTGTTTTTCACTACTACAACATGACCACCAATATACCTTAGACCCGAATCAATCATTTTTGAACCCTAAAAATGCATTCTAAGTCTAGAACAATTTATTGACCAATATCCAGTATCATATCCAAATATATACTTAAAATTCCTTGAGGAATCCATGTATATTCATATCCCTTTTCTCAATAGTGTTATTATGCTATAACAACCATCCAATGTTTATCCTTACAAAACCACTACCTTCTCTATGTGAGGGTCATATACCCATGATTGATATCAATATCCCCATCATATGAGTATCCTTATATTCTTTTCACGAGGTCAAAACTCTAATATTTAAAAACCCATCTTCGTTTCATCACCTAATATAATAATCGAACATGGCCGAAACAAATCATACCATAGTGCCAACGTGAACATCAATTTTCTATCATTTCCTAAACCATGTGAACACTATCAACAAAATTTACCAAAATTAATCTGAAATGAGGACCACCCCCCCCCCCCAACTAGACATTGGTTCACTCCCCACCATATGACTTCACTTATGATACCCCTCGAGAACATCCTTAGTGGGATCCATTCTGGAGCATGTGTGCCACTCCTCATGATCCACACTCTCCACATCATAGTTAAAATTTTCCATTAACCAACTCTTGCATTAACCTTGTCATTTCACTAAATCCATTTTCAATATGTATTCTACCATGTAGGAACATTTAAAAATACTCATCCAAGCCTTGGGTCGTCAATCCCATAAGCATAAAATTGAAATTCCTTAGCCCTCGACTCACCTACAACTGCTCACTGATTCACAATTCAAACGGAACTATGCTTACCAGTGCACACTACCTTGATTCAATTGAAACTAAAAGGTCACATTCCCTGTTTTGACTAACTCCACTTATCCTGACTCATTCCCTAGTGATTCATATTCCATCAAACTAAGATCTCATTCGTAATTAAACAACTGATTATGCCTCTTTCATGTCATTTCCATCCAAAAAAACCATCACATATTCTATCAACCAAAATGAGTCTATAAATATAACCTATATTAAGGCTTACCACCCCAAACTACAGAAAATTCTCTTGCCACATGCTAATATCATCAAAATAGAAGAACCATATGAACCTCTATTTAAAACCATCAACTTCCATTCCATAACCATAAATCAATGTCACCTCACATGCATTGATCTCAAATTAAATCACTTACCCATGCTTCCAACCTTAAAGGAAATAATTATCCCTGGCCAACACCCCTCACTGATTTACCTTAATCACTAAAAATGTTCTAATTCACTTAATACATGGTCGTATCTCAAGGTCTCTAGGTAGTTCCACTTAGGATATAAACAATAGTATCATTAGGGGTTGAAATCATGGGAGGCTTCACATGGTTCTCTCCCATAACAATACTATATATCATATTCCAATGCTCTCTCGAGGGTTTCACAACATGACGACATCACATGCTAACCCATTCCCTACAAAGGATCTATTTCTCACAAAGAATCCTCTTATACGACTTCTCTCTCAATAACCACAATCTCATAAAATTTTTCTATGAGGAATTAATTACTCTTACCAACTTCTCAGACTCTATATCTATCCCCTATAGAAGGGAATTTGTCACCATCATCTGCACCAATCATCCTTTTATAGAACCCATGTAACCTACCATCAAAAAGGGATATATGAATTTTATCCTAGATGATTAGATTATCACCAATTAATTATTTTTTAAAACTCTATATTAGGTGCTCGTTACACTTTAAACAACTAGTCATCTTTCTTCAGTGATAAAACTCACACTAGCATGCCCCTACATGTCATAAAAATCCCTACATGACAAGAAGGATTCATTAAAAGATGTATTTTTCCTCTATGTTCTAAGAGTCAAGTCCCAAATAAGTCCTAAATATTAAAAACTACATGATAACTCCTTGATTTGAAATAATATAATTTAAATAGCACAATCAGAAAACAAAAATTCCATTCCCATGGTAACCTAAACTTCCAACAATTTGTTTTCACGATGCACCTATCCAGGTTTCATAAAATGATCCCAAACATTAGTATATATCATGCCAACAATCTCCCCAAATAGTAAAAAAATCTTTAATACCACCTTTTAACATCTAAACTCATATCACATTGAATAGTAACCCGAATAGACATCCACATGATCTCAAGTGAACCTCATTATAATCCAAAGGTTTATGATTAGTAATGTATTTCTAGGGTGGTGTTGAGAAAATACTATACCCCATATATTATAATATAAATAATAGATATATAACCCAAAAAACATTGAAAACCCAACAAAATCATATAACATACATTAATAAACAACCAAAGAATAATAATATGATGCAAAAAATATACATACAATTATACAAACTTGATTACCCACTAGAACAATGATATATAAAATAAAATAGAAATTAAATTAAATTCAAGATTAGTTCCACTAAAACCCCAAAACATGCCTCATCCCCTATTGTATATAAAAACCCAACTTATTTGGTATAATCAATCTTACTCAACAACTTTATCTATTCCAGTTACTAGGTGAGAGTTTTCTTAGGTACCCAAATATAATGGAGGCCCGAGTAGGGTGTGAGTATGGAACTCAATAGGTAACCACCAAGGTAATCCTATACATAAATAGAAATTTAGTGATATGTGTATTAACATTATCATAATAAATAAATGTATACTGAAAATATATAAACCAAACTACCCATAATACCTACTTTAGATTGATTCCATAATGTATCTATGAATTTTGGGAGGATAGTGCAAACCCATGTACCAAGTACCATTATTTGTTAATTTTAGGTCCATGATCCTGATCAACCATGCCTAATTCAGCTAGTGACGGGGTGCCTTTGATCATATTGTGATGATCATGCCTCACAATATAATAGACCCAAGTTTCTCTGATATATTTATTAGTATCAAAGAATTCTACTACATGATTTTTATCATCCCATGTAGAAACCACTAAGGATCATAGACATGGTGAATTATCCTATAAATATCTATCATAGTATACCAGATCAACCTCAACTAAATTTTTATGGAATCCCCACTAGTAATATCATAGAACTCCCATAAAAGAGCTTTCTCAATTAAAGGAATGTCCTATAAGTATGATTTACCTCCCATATAAATGTTTTATCAACTAGTGGAGTCAAATAAATAAACATAACCCCTTGGAAATTTTCCATAAATAAACAACAGAACACCCCAATGGAATATTGCATGTAAAATAATACAAACATCACCCCAAGGTACTTTTCTAAAAAAAATCATAAAAATAAAACAAACAATAGTTGGTCAAACTCCTAAGACCACCATTCATCCTTAACTAAGCACACCCTCTCACTAGGGTAAAAAATATCCTTGGGATTCCCACATGGCCCCCCTAGTAAAAACATGTAACAGAAACCCCCTCTATTGGTTTTCAAGTCACTACCTAACACGACACCCAACATGGGTCCCTCAAGTCCTATAATAGACAAGGTCTCTCGATTGGGTCCCTTCTTTATCTAGATCACTCAAATATTGCACCAACCACTCTTGGTAACACACCTCCCCAACTAAATCTCAAAGAGAAAATGGATCTATGGTCTCTCAAGGGCCTATAAATGTTCTAATCATAACAGTCCACTCAATTCACCCCATGTCTCTACATAGAGGTGGCCAGAAGTTTCTACCAAAGTCCACTAGGTCATACTCAACCTAGTGGAACCCCTCAAGAGGTCTAGATTCCATAAGGTATGATAACGGGGCTCATGACCTCAACCATTAGTGGTTATGTAAAACAAGATATCCCTCAATGGTCTGTCATGAACCTAGGAACTCCACTAAATCTAAGGAATCCCATTTTAAAGTAAAATGTGCATTATATTTTTTATTGCCATCCTAATTAATTCAATAGACCAATGCCTATGTTGGAGAGTTTACACATCACATACACCATAAAAAATAAAATAACCATAGGGTAAGTACAAAAATCAAATAAAATTTTTATAAGATTTCCATTTTAACTCATCATGTGACATCTCCTACCTAAGCCCTTCAAAGCCTTATCTAAGCCTACACATGTTCCACTTGCCATCGAAAACTCATTAGAGGCCCCAAAGACACATTGAGAAAACCAAATTAATTAATTATAGTATTTATAATCAATTAATAAATTTTTATTAATTAATTTAAAAGTTAAGAAAGATTATTATATATCCTCATCATGCCAAAGCTACACCCAATAGTAGGTAGAAGGCACTTCTTATCATCCTAGCCCTAACTCAAGAAAAATCCCAAATATGTGCCACTAAAACAATATGTAAAATAATTTAATTTAATATAAAAACCATAATAAATTCTTCATTGTGTCATAAATCATATAAAAATATAGAATGCATATGAAATATCAAGTCATCCTATTCCCAGGTAGAACGAAATACCTATCACTCTTGGTTGATTCCACCATAATCCAATAGAATCAGAATAGAAAACCCTAACCAGAAAAATAAATAATTATAATGGATGTAATATCAGATCAATCGAGGATCAATGAGGTTGGTAAGTACCTTAAATTATTAAATATCAATATTAAAAACACCACTTTGGTGGGGATCGAAGGGAAGAAAATGGTGGAGGAGACCCCTACTCACACACAAATATGGGAGAGGAATAGCTGGGATTCCCTTATAAAAATTTAAATGTAATGTAGAGTAATTTTACCCCTTTTAAAGGCCACTAGATAGATTATTTCCACCTATAGAATATTGGTGGCTCTAGATGGAAAACTGACTAGCCGATACGTGGCAACCAATGAGCTGGTGGGGACAACAGCCAAAAATTATACTTTACACCATCCACAATATGGTCTATTACCACCACTATTTTCTGAGTTGGTTGCTATAATATACACTAAGAAACTACCTTTTCCTCTATTGTGTCCCTCTAGAGCCCTCGATACATCACCTGAACCTCATTACCTATCGAAAAAATCAAGTTTAAGATATTCAATATCTTAAAATCTGATTCTGAATATCAGTTAAAATCCATCATATCCAATACATCCCACAATTCAAATTCCTTCTGTAATTTTAATTACCATACAGACATAAGGACTTACAGGGAATGTAATGAGATGACATGTAAACTAAATGTGAATATTAAAATATTTTTAACTTTTAGTTTAATCAATGAATTTTGATCTATTTTTTTCATCATATCATAAAATTTATAACATTTTTTACTCGAATGGGAAATTTAATTTGATGCACATATCCTATATAAAGGAGTTCAATATATTTTTTGGAACATAGAATATCATTCTCTATCGGATAAAATTCTCCCTATATTTATCTTCTCTCTATTTTCCTTCCAATAGGAGGTTATTGCACCTCTTTTCATAAACAATTCATACGAAATGGTTTACTCAATATAGTGGATAGTGGATACCATCAGTGGAATGAATCTATTTGTTGTTGTTAAGGGATCACGATCTAAATAATTTCTAATGAATATTGACATCTTAAACAATGACGTATGTCATTTTATGGTTTTTTATTTCATCTTTTCAATTCCGCTCTTGGTCGATCTTGGAATGGATTTTCTATATTCTTTTCATGTTAATGGGAAAAGAGAACTGTGGTATGTTAATACCACTACGACATGGATTGTGTAGTTTTCCCCCAAAAAAATGAAATATTCTACCCATTAACATACTGTAGTTTTCATCCTTTTCTATGAAAAATGGAGTGTCTATTAGAAACTTGTCATTTTAAATCAAACTATAAATCAAATCATAATTTTCAACATATAGTGTGATGTGTTTAGATGACTACTATTCCACATTTAGACACACTAGAATGACCAACCACATTATGGTGAATATTGACAAGCAATTTCAATTTTTGGTGAGATTAAAGAACTAAAACAACATGTGTTTCCAATACAGCATCCAAAATAGGTTAGGCTATATTGTAGTTCATGGTGAGACTAAGGGTGAAAAAATATTTTGTTTTTTCATTATGGACTCATTTCAAGAGAGTCTGCTAAAGTAAAAAAATAATTTGGATGATTTCACCATGTTGTGATAAAAATATGTGGTCAATGAAAAACAATAAAAAAATAAAAAACCATTAGTATAGGTATTATACTTTTTCTTTGGTTTATTATGGAGTTATGATCTTAGATTTATACGTAAATAATAGTTTATACATATTATATGTTAGTGTTGTCATGTGATTGAGGTATCTATTTAGTAAAGATTCATGTGTAGAGTGATTTTGGTTTTGACTACTAACAAGACAAAAGGCTTATTGCTTGTCTAGAAAAATTAGATTTGGTTAACTTTATATCTATGATTACCCTTATATGGATTGTTGATTTCATGTGATTATAATTCCATAGAAGAAATATTTTCATGTACCATATGCACAAGATGCATTTGGATATGTGTGGATATATTTGAATTCTATTTTTAGGTTAGTAACATAAAATTTGAGTTGTTTAAAAATATTCATATTAATATTCATTTAAATTATTAATTTGGTTGAAGGAATAGGGATTCCAAAAATAAAATTCAATAAACATAAAGACTAAAATAGATATTCCCAAAATCTTTTATGTCATATTATATGAAACGTTTATATCATAAATCATGATTTTCATTATATTTACATGTTCTATCATATTTTATGATTTGGTTATACCTAAGTGCGTTGAATCATATCATATGACACACAAAGAACTCTAGGATTGAGAAAGGAATTTGAACATTAAAACATAACATTCCAGAATACTCCATCAATGACTATCATCATTATAAATAATTTCATAAGATGAAATGATAATGGGAATGAATTTGTTGAGGGTTATAAATAGATGACACTAAATTCACTCACTCTTACATTATGTAACATTTGACTGGATAATTGCATCACTTTATGAGAATCCTTGAGGTCTTATAAAATGAGGAAATTCCATTGAGATGGCATGAATTTTTGTTTTCCCAAACCCTAATTAAAGCTTTATTTACTTCTTGGAATCTCTCTCCTTCATCCTTTGTTTCAAGTTGCACTAGCATGTCATGGGTCTTTAGGAGAATCATGACTATACAATGGATGGTTCACATCTACCTCGTGGATAAACTATGGAGGAGGGAGCCATTTAGATATCCTTGAGGGACATTTATCAACAGTATAAATGAATAATTATGTATAAATCATATATGGTGTAAGGTGAACAATGTTCTTCACTTTATATATTACATTGTTCCAGTTTCATAACATAGTAGATTTTGTTTTAATGGTTTCATGTTGTTTCCACTACATTAATAATGTGTTAATATATCTTAAGAAATCCTTTAGTGGTACAGAGATTGAATTTAAATAATGTTTATAGTTTATACATTTTATGTGTTATAATTGTGATGAAATTTAAATTTATCTTAATTAAAGTATCATTGGGTAGATGGAATTTATGTAGGACTACTCACTACCCTAAAGAATCAACTCTTGTCAATAAAAGAGTGTGATGACTATCTTTCAATCCAATATTTAACTTATAGTGTTATTTATTTCATAATATTCTAATCAATTACATAAAATAGTTTCATATACCTTATGTTTGGGATGAATTTGGATGTTTATGAATATAAATATCTTTTAATTTGGGTTAGGAACACAAGATAAGATTTGTGTTAAGAGTTACAAATTAATATGGTTTTGACATATTGATTTAGTGTAAGGAATAACATTCTAAAATAAATTATTAAAATCATTCTTACATTTTAAGTGAAAATATGAGAGAATATTGTGATATTAAATACCCTTTAAAAATAATAAGTTTTATATTCCTTATATAGTGAACATGTGTCAATACCTCGATCATTAAAATGGGTAGGTCATTCTAAAGATGGATTACCATGTATTATATTATAAAAGGAAAGTATGTAATATGTGACCCCGATAGAATTAGGTTCCAATTTCTGGAATTTTATTTGGGTTACACATGGCTAGGATACCGTAATAGTATTAGTTTATAGGAGGAATGGTGTTATGTTTTTTATATGATTGATTGAGTAGACAGTTATCCACTTGACCATATTGAAGTAATATATGATATGATTGGGAATTTTCCCTACCTAAATAATTATGTGGTGAGAGAATATATTTCAATGAATCATTTAATAGAAAAATATAGATCTGGGGTCACCAATAAATATAATGCATTTCAAAATTGGTAATCATTTTATTGGGAGAACATTTAATATAAGTTCTTATTAAATGATTCTAGAACCTGATACACATATGAAAAAAGGATTCTATTGTAGATAAATATGCATAATTATCATATAACATGAATTTGAGATCAATAATTGAAAAGAGAATATTAATGTAAGAAACATATTATACTATAATAATGACTAAATAATTATTCTTAATCAATAAAAAATTAATCATTAGAGAAACACCTAAATGTGCTACCAACTGATCATGTTTGTTAACACTTCAATCTATATTCTTATGTGTAGTATAGAAGGATTCACGTGAGGTCTCTAAGGAATTAGTTGAAATATGACTAAATGAAATTCAGTGTGCACTCATATATTGAATATGATTGGGTATGTTGATAACATGGAGAGATTTGAGGTTTACTTAAGGCTTGCTCTAGTGGTGTAATTTATTATGTTGAAACTTTTCTAGAAACATTAATGAAATCATGAAATTTTACCTAATGTTTTCCAAATGTTGAAAATATATAAATGGGGCATGTTATGTATATGTTTTACTATTTTATATATAATAAAAGTAGGTAAAAGTTCAAACAAAAAGAAATCTATTTTGTTAGAAATTCCAATATTTTTTCTTCAAGAAGTCACTTTGGTCATTAAAACCTAGAGGAGCTTTCTATAAGTGAATAATTTTTTCCACATGATGGAATTTTTTAGGATATAAAAAGGGTCTTGGTAAATCCCATGAAATACGATGTTTGATATTTGTGTTATAGAAATAAATTATTCAATTTTAAGGGTATATAATAATAAGAGTGTGTATTATAAGTGTAATAAATATACTAGAGTTCAAAATCAAGGTAAAAATATAAATATTTTGTATTTTTCATCCCAATGATGAATTAAAGATTCCAAGAAAATGGAATGGATATAAAGAAAAATATCAATCCTATATAGATCTAAATTATAGATGTGTTTTTTAACATATTTCTCTAATGAAATACAATGATATCTTGTTAACAATGGGTATTTATGAATAAAATGAGATAACACACATGGTTCATGACTAATTGAATTCTATAACAATATTTAAAAGAAGATAAGGATAATATGAGTTTTATCTAGGGTAAAAGTGTTTATCTGTATGTCTTTTAAAATAAAATGGATTTAATCCCACCATCGGTGACATATTTTAATTAATAAAGACTTAATTTCAAAATAATGTTACAAATACACGGAATACCATATAATATATTGACATGATTGTTTATTTTTTAAATATTCCCTCAAAATGAAATAAGAGTTATCTATTAAATTCAAATGATTTTTTTATCTTATTAGGATATTCTAATGATATTATAGTGCCAAGAGGGTTGTGTGAGTACATTTAGACTTTAATAAGTATAATGTAAAAACATATAATATTATTCTTGTCAAAATAAATATTGTAATTCACTTAATATTCTAAAATGGTTTAGGGTCTATTGGAAATGATAAATATAAATATTTACATTTAGTTACCATTATTAAGGGAATAACTCCTTATCCTAAAAGATTTTACAATATGATGGTGAATAAATAAGGAAAAGTGTTTCAAATTTTTACAAAAATGATTTGGAGTGACAATTTTATGGAAATGGTTATAAGAATAATGATGATGGACTTAGAAAGAGTTATAATTAGACAATAATAGTTATTAGAATAAAAACATGTGGTTTTTGGAATTAAAGGAGTTTTATTATTATTTTTAGAGGGTTAAACATTAATAATATTATTCATTAACCTTTTTATTATTCAAACTAGATTTATTAATTGATGATAATCACTAAAGGAGTTTAGTTGGATCATTTTTCAAATAGTCACATAGAGATACAGAGGGAATTAAAATTAGTTGTAATGAGTTTAAAAACCCTAAAAATAAAAAAAAATATAGAAGGTCAAGTGATATACCATTTGAGATATGATTAGATGGGTGCCTATGTATAGTTTTTTTAATATTATCAAATGATTTAGATATTTTTTTTATTTTATAAAAATGTAATATATACATTTTCACATTTAATACATATATTATATGAATTATCCTATTAATGTATGACTTTGAGTTATCCCTTACCCATGTTCATCATGGGGTATTATAGGTTGTAATGAAATTTTATTGTTAGCATGAGTAGTATTTTTTATAGAGATTAAAAATATAGTCATGAGGCATAAAAGGATATTTGTGTACTATATGTCCCTATAAGTATATCATATGGGGTGTTATACAGTATGTATTTGATATATTAGGGGTAAATGGTTTATATATGTATTTACCCAATACCTAAGTTTGAGAATATACCTAGTATGTGAACCTTCATACTTCAATACTATTATTATACTAGCCTTGAGGCTTAGCTAATCAGGGTGTTTGGGTATATTGTTGATCATGTTGTTGGTTGGATCTTAACCAAGATTAGATTTTTCCTCCCATATAATGAGTACAACAATTGGTACCTTCATTAAAATATATTATATAAATATATTTCCTTAACTAGATTATACAAATTATTTTCTTATCTTTAAAGTGAGGGGAATGTGACATGATCATCCATAATGGTGGATGAAATTTGATCCATTTATCAACCTATTTAGTCTATAATTTGAGAATCAATAATGTACAATTAGTTATATAGGATTGGTATACTTCATATATTGTGGTTACTTGATTTTAGAGACAAAGGAATCAAAATAAAATTCATTCTTTTATATGATGAAATTGGTGGACACTAGTATAGATAAACATGTGTTTGATTGAAATAATACCAGATCCCTTTTATAACATGAGTAGTACTGATGATTTTTTTAGATTCCACATTTTTTTTACATTTATGAATCTAGTAATTCATATTTATTATCAATTATACAAATTATTTTTGGGTAACACTTTTTGGTTTATTGAATGGGAACTGATTTTGGATTAGAGAGGTTCCCTAAAAGTGTTATAGGGACTACCTAAAAGGATTATTATATGAACCTTCACAAGGTTTTTCATATTATGTTATATAATGTGAAATTGATGATATATAATTGTTATGTTTATCATGGGTTAGTCATGAAATATAAATTTGAACCCATATAGAATTTACTAGTGTGGTATGAATTTGGTTGTTTCATAGAGAGGCAGGAATACTTAATGTTTATATATGTGTGAGTGGGTTTGGGTAGTGATGGTAAATAAATAACCAAATATTTTATATGATTTAGGGTAATTGGAGAAGTATCTAAATCAGTTTTGAGAATGTTTCCTCACATTGGATATTCCCTCTACTTACTTTCTAAATCATAATAATTTCAAATGAAACTTTCCCAATTTCTTACTAATTTCTCAAGACCTCAATCAATTACTCCTACCTAGTGGATCCATCTAAAAAAATTCAGGAAATTGACACTAAACAATATACTCTTTCCTCGATAAGTGACTGAAGAACTCTGATCACTTCTAAACTAGTCCTCGCTACCCTATACCATATAATAATAAATATGTTATAAGGGTAGTGCATGAAAACTAAAAAATAAGAGGAATATGAATTAAAATTCAATAAACAAAGGAAATATCCTACTTGATAAAAAAATAAACATTTTATAAAGATCATGAAATAGATAATTGAATATAAATAATAGATATTCATTACTAATGGTTAGAGAAACCATCCTTATCTCAACCATAATTGGCCTATTTTTCGATATCTATATAATAATATAAAGTACATAAATAAGAATAAAAAACAGTATCCATCCCCCCTTTAGTGGATTTTACACCCTTTTATAATGGGTTGAAAAATTTTGAAGATCCTAAATCAAAAAAGGGATAGTCTCTAAATGATCTAGAAAGCTCAATATTCTCCACATGGGTGAAACTAAATTCATTTGAATTACAAGGATAATGATGTGTTACATTTATTCTAAAAGAGTCTCCCCCTCCCCTTAGAGAATACACTATCTATGAGTTTTTAGTATTTTTTCTTGATTTGTACAAGAAATGAGAATAGAATGCTACCAATATTTCTCATGCTAATAATGATCTCCATGTGTCCTATTATTAAATCCATGGCATTGATATGAACTTTTCATGGGGGGGGGGGGGGTGGTTCCATAACACTCATATAGATCCTCCATATACTACTAATCTCAGATTTCTATATATCAAAAACCATTACATATCCTTCTATACTTGATAAAAAATGATGTTACGATGAGATAAAATTTTACCCAATCTCAATAAACATTTATATATCAATAATATAACTCTTACAAATTAGATGTTTTGTCCCAGTATCACTCAGGCCATAAGAATACTCTTAAGAATATGTTGTTTTAACCCTTATAAAAATGAAATAACCTTTATGTACCATTCAGGCTATGAAATTACCATTAATTAATTCTCATATTTAACCGTTATGTATAGGAAGGGAACATTCCAACAGCAAGGTTAATAGACTTTATGAAACCTATGAATCATTGAAGTAACCCATAAATATCACTACTGGGACTCTCGTGTATCGAAACATAATAATCTTTTATATCCTCTTCAAAGTTTGATGTTTCTTCTCATTTGATAAGTGTTGAACCCTTAAAAATTATCATAGAACTCATACACATTAGATGGCCCATGGTTAAAGGTATTATCTAAACCTAAAAATTATGAAAACACAAATTTAGTACAAGAATATTCTAAATTAATTCCAATAAGGCACTATTAATTAAATATCATGAATATAAATCCAATTTATAAAAAATTTGAAAATCAATAAAAAAATAATCCACTTATTTAAAAATAAATTAAAATAAAGGTAAAACGCTATGAAACCATAAAACAAAATTTCAAAAATAGTAGTTTGACAACTTTTCAAATGAGTTTTAAAAAATTACAAAATGTGTTTTGGATTTGGTTTCAAAAGTTATTGTATATAATACAAGATGAGGTGAATGAAACAAAGCCTATTTAGAATTTGTAAAAGTGGTAGATTGAAAAAGATATTACCCTAATACTATATATCATATTATATCTTAAGGGTATATCATAAATCATGGTTTTCATGTTATTTCCATGACCTATATCATTGGATAAATTGGTATTATCATAGTTCGTTGGATTATATTTCACTAAAAAATCAATCAATGACTAAAAATGGAATTTGGATTATAAGAGTTAACATTATGTAATATCCCTATAATGGATATCATTATCAAAAAATTGTTTCATAAGATGAAATGATTGGGGGAATGAATTAGGTAAGGTTTATAAATAGATGTAACATAATGAATTCACTTTTATGTTATGTAACCTATGGATGACTTCATGAACCACTTCAATAGAGTCCTTAATGAATTATAAAATGGGATAATATCCTAGTGATTATCTATGTGAAATCTTTCCCAATCCCTAGAAAAATATCTCTACCATTCCTGTAAGCTCTCTCTCCTTTACCCTTTACTTCCAGATTCACTATAATATCATGGTTCATTAAAAAATCCCTCCCATATTATGGTTTATTCAAATCAAATCAGGGATATACCCTAGAGGAGAGGGTCCTTTAGTTACCCCCTAAGAGTTCTTTATTAGTCACTTATGAATGAATACTAATAAGGTAGTGATCTATGGTCTGATGTACATAATGTTATTTATTTTGTCTATAACATGGGTTTACTTTCATTACATGGTAGATCTTAGTTTAAGGGTTTATTTTTGTTTATTTTGTGTTGATTAAATTTTAATTTATCCTAATAACCCTTAACATACATATAGTTATTTCATGAGATAAAAATATTATATAGGTTGAAATAGATACAATGAATAGGACGCATATGAAATGGTGAGACTAAGAAAACCCTTAAAAATACAATGTGTGGTTTTATTGCCAAAAAACACACAAAGATATCTCAATCATCCAAAAAATTAGTTTCATACTAAATATAGGTTCTAATAGATTACCTTGTTTTATGCACAGTGGAAATAGTTAACCTAAATAATTAGGTAACCAAATATTGATATATTATTTGGGTAAAACATATATGGGAAAATATATGAGATATGACAGTATAAGAATAGAGTTGAGTTTTTTTATGGTAGATTTTAAAAAACTATTTTACAATCAATTATATTAGAACCATATATGATATGATGGGTATATTGGAATACCTAAATAACTATGTTTTTAAATGATCACTAAACTGAACTCAAAACTTAACAAAATATTAATCTTATCATACTAAATTGATATGATTTATAGGTTCATAGTTTATATTATAAGTAATTTCATAGCCCATGATGAAAATATATAAAACATGATACTCACTATTAGATATGTATTTTTTTAGATCTTGGAATGCATCACTAATATCATTCTGAGATATCTTATAAGTAAAACCTATAAAGTAATTATAAATTAGAATCTAAGGTTAATAAGTGTTCTTATAGTGAATTATTTTGAAAATATGGATTAGAATATTAGAGAAATCAATTTATATAATTTTAGATCGTGGTTATTTTATATTAGGTGTGCATCACAAGTTTGTTTTGAATAACATACACTCAAAAAAATATGAGATAATTGATGAAATGTGAAGCATATCTATGTGTTAGTGTTAGATAATGTGTTTTTTTATTCGATAATGTAACTTGTGATCTATTTTTACAAAGTATATTAATTCTAGAATTAGAAAATCATTATTATGTTCCATCCATAAATAAAAATTTTATTTCATTATTTTTTTTGTAAAAGATGAGATATTAATTATTTATTACCAACAAAATTAATTTTATATATATGAATGAAATTTTTTATAGCATTTGGAATATGATTAATGTTTTATATATTCTAGATATGAATAATACTATATATAAAATCTAGGAGAATAAGTTAAGGGTTTATTTTAAAATGACATATCTGTTGTATTATCAGCCATTTCCCGTTCACCTTGAATAGATTTTATGATGATTCTATTTTAATTTCAAATAAACCAAATGTAAATTCATTTGTCATGATGAATGGTCTAGCCCATCGAGAATGAGGATTACCTAACATGAGTTTAAATTAGGATAAAAATGGAAGAAATTTATCACTAACTTGAAATTCCTTCTAAATGTTTCCTTCATGGGAATACTTTTTCCTTATATAGAAAAACCCATGATATTATAACTATAACTTTACCAATTTAATCTTTGTATGTTCTATGTATTTTTCAATTCCATGTTCACATGGGTAAAAACCTTGTCAAACTTGTGTCATAGTTTATTGGGTGGATTAAAATGCTTACCATTAACTATTCTATAAGGAAACATAATAAAGGGTTTTTAGGTAGTTTTATATTCCCACAAAGAATCCTCTAACTTCCAAATCTAGAACATTGGGTTGGGTTGAACTATATTTTCTCAGATTATAATCACTTCTGGGTTGGATACCTAAGACTTCCCATTTTTTTGGGTAGTCGTTAGTTGAATTGTTACTTTTTACTCCATACCCTCCCTTTAATTATTCCATTCCATAATTACATAAATTCTTTCCCTGATCATTCATGATTTCATGGGTTATTCCAAACCGGTAAAAAAATTATATGGGAAATTATATAACCACCCTAGAGTAATCAGTTATAACATATTGGGCATTAATCTATTTAGATACATTTTCTATTGAAAATGAAATAAGGGTAATTTTGAAAACAATTGGAAAATTAATTATAAATTATATTCCCTAAACATTAAATAATTTTTTTAAAAAGTCAATTTCTGTTAAAGAATTTCTTTTATTTTAGAAATACCTCCAATAAGCTATAAATTTTTATACAATTTACAAAAAATATGATCATATTTAAAAATAATGGACAAAAATATTCAATCCTCTAAAACGATCCTAGTTAGTCAGTTAGGTCCATAATAGCCTCCACATCTAGGTGTCTAGAAAATTTTAAGAATAAGTAATAATTCCTCATTAGGTATACACCTTTTAATCATCATGTCACTACATATTTTCCACAATTATAGATCATTCCATACATAAAACCCTGAATCAGACTTCAAATTTAGTAATTTTTTATTAAAAAGGAGGAATGCACCTTTGAGGTGACTAAGTAGTTTACTATGTCCACATACAATGACACCTTACTAGTGATCTCATAGAGATTCTTAATAGTGAATTCATCATTAAAAGGTGTTTTTACTGGCATTTCCACTTAAATGGTGTGGGAAATTCTAGTCATATGGTCTATAACCAGGATATTACCTCCCTAATTTTCCTTAATTTCCTTTTTGACTTATTTTAGAAGAATAATTCACTACACTGCCCTTAGTTTTGAGTTATATTTATTTATCAAGTAACTAAGAGTTTCATGGTTTGAGTAAACTATTAATTTACTTCCCAATAAATATTAATAGAATTTCTAAAGAGAAAATAATTTGGATATGAAATACTTATATGTGGTTGGGTAGTTAATATAATCTGAATTAAGTATTTTTAATGAATATGCAATCATATGCGGGTGAAAATTAATCATTTGTGATATAGACACAAGTATTTCATAGAATGAAGCATCACAATGCACATAAAATGGTACATTCTATATTGGCATCCTAATGATAGGTATAGTAGTTAGTCTCACTTTGATATTATCAAAATACTTCCTTCACGATTCATCAAACTAAAATTCAAAATTCTTTTTAAGAAAATTAATTAGTGGTAATGTAGCTTTTCAAAATTCTCTAATAATACCTCTGTAGAACCCAACATGTTCTAAAAATAATATATATTTTTTATAGAAGTGGGGTGTGGTTGTGTAAATATGTAATCAAGTTTGGATTTTTCAACTTCAATCCCTTTGGAAATAATATATCCTAGAACAATACCTATTCTCATCATAATGTAATTTTTTTCAAAATTTCAGACCAAGTTATTTTCTATGAAACTTTTTAATTATTTTTAAATATTCTCAATACAATTTCAAAAAAATATTTCATAAACTCAAAATTCATCAAAGAAAACCTGCATACAACTTTTAATGGGGTTTCAAAATATTTTTATCATGTTGTGTTTGAATCTATATGGGTAATTGCATAAATAAAAGTCATCCTTCAATATATAAGTATACCATAAGATCAAGTAAAAGTGGTTTCTTTCCAAATTTTCAAATGAAATAGGAACTTGAGAATAGTTAGAAAATCCATCAAGAAAATAGTAGTGACCCTTTACTGCTAGACTTTCAATCATATAATTTTCAAAGGGAATGGGATAGTGAAATTTCTCAGTAACATAGTTTAATTTTATATATTAAATCAGCACATGTAGCTATTTTGAATATTAGTAGTCGATATATCATTATTCTAATTCTAGAAAACAGTAATTCTCTTATTTTTTGGTATAATTTTATGGGGATCACCTAATCAGAGTCAGAAATTGGGAAGATGATGCCAAATTCCAACTTAATGTTTAACTACATCTATAAGTGTTTGGATAACCGTGTTTTTCTTTCCTCAATGGTTTTTATTCACTCTATAATAAGATCTGTTGCATCAATACAATAAGATTAATTCTTGGAATATCCCCCATAGATTATAATATATCCTTAGCATTTTTTTCAAAGTGGTTTAGTAATTTTTTCTGTTGATTATGTTCCATGTTTTTTGAAACTATTATAGGTATATTTTAATCTTCCATAAGATAAGCATATTTTAGTTTATATGGAATATATTTTATTTCAAATTTTGATGATTCTTCACATGATGGTGTCAACCTAGGTTAACTTACATTTTCAATTAATATGTGCAAAGAATAAGATTTTGTAATTTATTTAATAAAAAATTATATATTATCAAAAAAACATCATCTAACTCATCACCAGACTAGTAATTATATTAATTTTTTTCAAGATTCAATTTTTTTCAAAAATAGTGTTATCCAATGTTTTTTATGGAATTAAATATAATCTTATATTATCATTCCATCTCAGATTTGGATTTACTCATAAAATATGAAATTGTATTCAGATTAGGGAAGATTAAAAAATAATACCCCTCATGAGGAAACATCATAGAATCTAAAATATTGAATTTCAAAGTGCCTTAGCCAAATTATATAGAGAGGTTTACTTCATAAAAAATATTACCAGTCCTTATTGTTTTTGGGAATTGACTCCCTAGGATGATAGGGGAATGATAAGTCCCTCTTTATTCCTCTATGATAAAAATATAAAAAATCAATTGGGAATATTATATTCTTTACTATTACTAATACATCTTCCAAGACTCAAATTGGATATGTAGTGGGGTGTTTGGATAACTATACCACCTATTAGGTTGGATTGATCACTCTCATATATAGTTAATAATAGATTGAGTGAGGGATGATAATAATTTATACCCTCAAATCACATAGATTATTGGTCAATATCAACTTTCTTATGGTGAAAGTAATAATGAAAGAACCTAGGTCCTGACAATTTCTAGGTAAGTGTAAAATTATTAAGGAAAAACATTGCTAATTTATCTTACCCATTCATCTCTATATAGAATTCTCCTATAAGTAAAAAACTATTTGATAAATTATATATATATATATATATGGGAATATGGTTGATTTATTCTAGAAAATAAATATTTATCTCCACCTTGTTGAAGGTATCAAACACTTATTTTTATAGGTTCTCTTTATTAACTTTGTTTTACAGAACCATATTTAAATTAATGTGTGGTAATGTTTGAGACAAATCCTCCATTTTGGATTTTCTATTGCCCTTATTTACTAATTATGTCTCAATAGTTGACTCCAATTTCTACACCACATGATTTTTTTCATCTCCACTTGGTTATTAAATTTTTATTTTTCTTTCAATGGTGACTCTTCAATTCTCTATACTTCCCTAACACTTATCAAAGAAATAAAACATAAATTTCTATTTAGGTTAAGAATTTTTTTAGTGGGAAATTTAATTGAACCTTGCTTCAATTCTTTTCTAAAGTAGTAAGGATAAATCAATACTAACTTTTTAACTCCTCAAGAATAAGACCATTTGTTGTTAATGTATATTGTTGATTACCTTGATAATCTAAAAACATCTCATTAGATCCCATGTGGATGGCTCTTGAATCCTTCCTCGAGGTTGATATCTTATTGAGGGGTGAGATTTGTTCCTTTGTAATTTTTGTGTATGGTATATATTTTTTAAATTCTAATAAAATAGTTTACTTTATGGGTTTTGGTTAATAGATCCATACTAGAATATTGATTTTTCCTTGAAACCTTGTTTGTTCACTGGTTATTGGAACTATCTTTGGTACATATCACCATAAAATTCAGTGGAATGAACTTGAGGAGATTTGTCTATGAAATTATCTAATGAATTTCACATTTAGAAGAATAGTAGGGGTGTAAATTATGATTCATTTTCTATGATTAGTTTTAACTACCTTATAATGGAGGATTTTTCTTTGATTCTAAATTTAAGTAAAGGTGAATTGGAACTTTTATCTCATGTACACCTTTGGTATTAGTCTATGTAATAAACTTTTGAGAGTTTATATAGATATTTTCTATCAACTTTTTGGCCTTTTATAGAGATTTATCTATGATATATCATCCTGAAGAAGCATCCAATTGGTTATTATCACTATTCAAAAGGCCCCTATAGAAGAAGACTAAGAAATGGTGATTTTATATGGGTTGATGTGGGAATCTAGAATTTGACTTCTTGAACCTCTCCCAATACTCTAAAGATTATCTCCACTAACATTACTTATTCCATAAATATATTTCCTCAGATATGTTCTCCTTAAAGTATGGAGGAACACAGGAATAAAGGATCTCTAGTACTCATCCCAGTTTGAAATGTCTCAAATGTTTTGATTTTAATTTCAATTCCTTCATTGAGCCCTCTAAAGACACTGGGAATGAATTTTATTTAATCTATGATTCTAAAACACCTATAAGAATAAAGGTGATTCATTAATCACTAAACTCCTTCAAGTTCTTATTGGGGACTTCTCTAACCCAACCATAAAACATAGAAAAAAGAAAGGTTAGTCTAGACTATAAATGAAAGTCCTTTTTATTATTTGGTAACACCAGTTGATTATTCTGATAGGTATAATTTTAAACACTCAAATAATTTTGTTTTATATTTAATAATGATAGGTTATATTATATATTTTCATTAACTATTAAAGCTAAAAAATAATGGGGTGATGATTGAGAGTATGTTGATGGGATAGTGACAAATTATATATCCAAATATTAAATAATACTCACATTTAAAACTTTGTATAAGAGATTTCTATCATTTTCTGTATCAGAATAAAGGAGTTTATTTGAACTAAATTTTTTCATCTGTTGAAAATATTCTAAATAACAATCAAAAAAATATGGATTTATTCTATAATAAAGATTTAAATTTCTTGATGCAGATGTCATAGGTCAGTTAAGAAATATATATTTAAACCCGAGTAAAATGTTATAGCGTGTGGTGACCTGGGTTATCTAATAGAGTAGTAGTAATCCAAGGTTTAATTTGTGATTGGGTTTGGGTGGGGGTTTAAAATAGAGAACCAAATGTGCAAGATTCAGTGTAATTGGAGATGTTTTCCAATCATCATCAAGAAGTGGACTCACCTAAGACATTCCATCACCTTACCTACTAGATCATAAGTAATTCATGTGAAACTTTATTACTATCACACTAATAGGTCAATAACAAAACTAATTACCCCTACATAGTGGATTTTATTCAAATAGAATCATGAAATGATCATTGTACTATTTTCTGTTTCCTGGGAAAGAGAAAAATGACTTCTAATCACAATTAAACCAATTATTACTTTTATTTACCACATTATGAATGAATACTATATTGATTAAGTGTGTAAAAATCAAGAAAATGGAAGGAATATGAATTAAAATGTACTGAAAAATAAAATTTTCCTTATCCTAAGAAATCAAATAAATCCAACAAGACCAATAAAGATATAATTGAATATCAATTACTGGAATTAGTTATCAGGGGGTGGGGAAAATATCCTTGTCTTGGTGAAAATTGGACCTTTTCTCCATCACTATAGAACACTATAGTGGATAAAAAGAATAAAAAACAATATCCAACTACCCCAATACTGTCCATTTATCCCTTTTATATTGGGAGGATAGATGTTAAGGATCCTCTACCAATGTAGGCATGGTATTCATGTGATATGAAAAGATCTACCTCTTCCACATGGATGGAATTGGATTTCTTATAATTCAATAAGGAATTATAAACTTCATTAATTTTAATAAAATCTATCCCACACCCTAGGGTTCCAAAATAGTGACCCCCATTCATGGTTCACATCCCTACCGAAGCACCCTACCAGTCAGTCACCATCCACTTTTACTAAAATAATAATAATAATAATAATAAATGGGTTTGGGTATTCTGTCACTGATACCCACAACCTACCAAATTAATAATCAGGTAGGTTACATAGAACCATATCCCACCATTAACTATATTAAATGATACCTTAAATCGATTTAATCAAGTTGGGTAGGATCTGGTACCTAGTTTTCAACTACCCAATACCATCCATAATTTGATTACAATGAAAATCAAGTGAGTAAGAATTGAAATTCACTTGGGGATTTTTTTCTAATATATAAAAAATATATTCCTATAGATAAAAAATGATTAATAGAAGTTTTAAATTAGTGACATGATCCAATTATATATGAGTGTTGTTTCACATAATGTTGGGCTTCGAAGACATTTATTTACCTGATGTAATTATAAGAAACTGAAATCGATAAAAATGTATTCTATTGAGGTTTATAAACCATTAATGATGATAATTAATTATGATATTTAAATTTTATTAGAGAAACATTGAGTATAATTGGTAACGTAAATGAAATTAAAACATTTTGGTTAGGTCATGGACAAAATATGTTATTAATATAGGTTTTCTCGTAATCTTTGAGGTACATAGATTATGGTCACCTAATTTTATCTAGGACCAATTACTTAAAATATGGTGGTATGAGTCCTCAAAATGATGTATATCATAAATTCAGTAATTAAATATATAAATATATTCAAAATGACCAAACAATTATCCTATTTTAAAATTTAATGTGAAAATATAAAATAGAAAATATCTAAGAAACATTATCCATTAATGAATTTTGTGGGTTGATAATTTAATGATGATGGAAGTGTAAGTGATGAAAATTAAAATGATTACTGATTCCCTCTCCTGATAATAGTTTGGAATTGTTGTAAGTATTTTCCAAACTCTATAAATTTGAGATATTCAATAAGGGTGAGGTTTTTAATAACATTTTGGATGTAGATATGTATTTTACCCATATTCACTATCATATAGAAGTTGAATTTAGGCCATAAATAAAATTATAGTGGTTAAATGAAACTTTAGCGTGGTATTTTCTTACATTTTAGTCGATAAATGTTTTAATTGTGAAATTATTTCTTTTGGTGATGAAGTTAAGGGAAAGTGGAAGTTATCCTCATAATGGTAATTGTAAATTCTTTAAGAAAATTATAGAAAATAATGAACACATACACTAAGATAGTTTGGATGGAGGACATTTCAATTTTTTAAGATCAATGTTAGTTCCATTGAAACTTCCATGGTTGAAAATCAAGGCAATCAAAGATAGATATATTTTAATGTTTAGTATCATCAATGTTTATCAGTTTCTATTCTTTGTATATTTTCCAACTATTCAGAGAACAATGTCCCCCTCACATTTACTTTATTTTACATTGTCTAATATTTATACTTAAGTTAATTTTTGGGTGTTTGAATTTTTTTATATAATTTTAATTAATATGATGTTTTTTATCATGTGATTTATTTTAATTTAATTTACCAGGGTTATTTTTATTAGTAAAATTTTATAACACATATTTTTAATCATGTTGATTTTTTGAATATATATTTATGTATATATAATATATTATTTATTTTATTTTATACATATAATTTTTTTAGAAATATATATATATAAAGGTAGTAACATCTACCATGTGGAGAACCTCTATGCGAAAAAATGTTTAAGTGACTACATATGTATTTTTCAATCTACCACATGTTGTATTTTTTTAACATAACATACTATCCTGGTTAACCAATTATAAAGAATTATTTAATCAAACCTATGATTTATTTTATACCTATTGTGTTTGTATATGTTTTTTGGAAAACTAATGAAGTGACTTCAATTTAATATCCATCAACGACATGATCTCTTATCGACCGTGAAGCCATGCCTCTTCTTATCTACTGCATGATAGAAGTATCAACCATGTGAATGAATTTATATGAATGAACAAATTTATTCTTTCTCATACCTACCACAATAGATTATCCATCCATGGATTTATCAATCCAACATCACCGATGAAGGCACTTTGGTTCAACCACAATTCATTATCTTCATTGACGAGTAACATACATCTCATCCTAAGTCAAGCTTGCATGACCTCATGATCTCAAATTTTATTTCCATATATTAAATTTACCATATTTTATTCAAATCAAACACAAGGAGTGTTCAACACATGTTCAATAGATCAACCTCATGTTATGGTGATCGACAACATGAAGAAATCATTGACTATAAGGATCAAACATGTGAGTAAAATAACAAATAACATCAACTGTACATAGTGATGGGTCAACCATATGATGAATTGAATGAACACACATTATAATCACATGATAATTCATGTGACTTCACTTCATGGACATCATAGTAAGTGGGTTTATCATGATCCTCATAGTTGTTCCAACACATTTTCAATTTTTATGAATTAGATAACATGCTTAGTTTACTTATTTTTTTATAACATATTTACTGTATGATTTATCAAAGTATTTTTATGATTTATTTAAATAATAAATTCATATAAACCTTATAAACATTATTTTTTAATGTATATTACAATTTTATTTCATTAACATGCAGTAAAAGTTTAAATCTAAACATACTTTATTTAGTGATGGAATTTAAATTTTAAATTTACTAAAAATATGTTGCAGTTTATTTTAACCATTTTATCATTTATATAATACACATATATAATAATGAAACTACTAAAATAATTTTTTAATATGTTTGATAGTAAAAAAATGAAAATATTTATGGAAATAATAAATTTATTATCATTTATTTTATACTATGTTTTTATATATTTCAATCATTTAATTATTGAAAGATTTTCGTAATGGTTTAATTGATTGATTTATTTTATAAAATTTCATTTATTCTAAAGAGCATATTTGAAAGTTTTTTAATAAGTTAAATATTGGAATTAAAGGATACCAAAATTATTATTTGAATACGTGTGATTTTTAAATAGGTAACAACATGTTTCTATATTTTTAATTATTCTAACCATTGAATGGAAATGATGAGTTTAGGAATCTCTCATGTAGTTAGAGACCAGGGTGGGAGAAATATAATAATTAGTGAATATCGTATAAATAGAGATCAAGTCATGTAGTGAAATACACTTGAATACTTTTCTAATATATGATACTAAAGTGTTGATAGCACATACAACTACTATTTCATATGTATAATTATGAAGTAACATTAACATTCATTTCATTAGTGTTGAAGCGATCAAGGTTTCCTAAGCTAAATTGACATAAACATATTCTAATCTCTCTTGATCATTATTGTTTTATATTTTTCACTATTTTATTATTTATTTATTTGTATGTGTTATTTTATTATTTTCCCAATCAAAATCATGTTTGGTATTGGTTATTCCTCCTAACCAATAGGAATGTCGTTGGTTTGTGAATCCAGAACAAAATTCCGGCTAGATTCAATTTTGAATATAATAAAAAGTCAAGTCGGTTGTGACTATGGATATTTTAAAATTCCGGGTCCGTAACTATTTATCACACCACAAAAAGAATGTTTTATTAGTGGGTACTAATCTTATTATCGAGTGGAGATTATTGAAGGGTAGAGTAGGATCATAGTGATCCAAACTACTATAAAAATGCTATTTTGATATATTATTCAAACTTCATTATTTTATAAACACTAAAGTATCCTATAGATTTATATAATTAGATGTGATTGGTTACTTATTTCAACATTTTAAAAGGAATATTACCCTCCCCCACACATACACACACCTATAGTAAATTATTTCCATCTATCTAGGATTAAAATTATTATATGAGGAAAAATATGACAACATCAAGGATGGCGAGACGGGAGGCGAACCGAGTGACGGCGCGGAGTGATGGCGCCTGCTAGGGTTTTCTACCGAGATGGTGCTTCTGCACTTCCTCGGATTCAATCGCCTCGACATGCGAACGATGGGAAAGGATCCGGTTCCGAGCGGTATTTCATCTGCGCCGAGTTCCGATTTCAGAAAGCCAGTGGTTTCCTCTTCTGATTTGCTCGCGTCGGCTGGTGGTGTTGTCTCCTCCGGCAAGCGACTGTCTTCTGGGAAGGATGCGGACCCGAGCAGCTTCAAAAAAGTGGAGGCTTCCTCTGGTGATGTCGCATCGGCTGGTGGTGCGAAGGTCTCCTCTTGTGAGACTGTTTCGCTGAGATCGGAGGATGGTGCGGTGAGGGTGGACTGGTTGAATCGCGTCGCTGCGAAGCCTCCGCCCTGCAAATCCCTTAACCAGTGTGCTTGGGATTCTTCGAGGTCCATGGTAAAGGATGTTTTGAAGATTGCCTCTTCCGATGTCAATATTGGTCAGTTTCAGGAATCTTTGAGGGTTCCTTCTGGTGCCGCATCATGTGGTCAGCGTTCCTTTGTTGATGTGATGAAGGATTCTTTATCGGATCAGAAAAAGATTGAGAATTCCTGCTTTAGAAGGATTCTCCGAAAGGGATCTTTGGCTCACGTTGAGGCGAACCCCGGTGTGATTGCTGAAAGGTTGGCATTTGGTGAGAACTCATTGATTGCTCGCATTATTCTTCCTAAAGGTGCGCAACCCTGGAAATGTGAAGATTTATTCCGTAGAATTTCGAGGTTGTGGGGATTTGCTAGCTGGAAATGTGTCTCCCTTGGGCGGGGATTCTTTCACTGTTTGTTTCCATCGGCGGATCTCAAGATTAGGGCATGGAGTTCTGGTTCCATGTTTCTAAAACCGGGATGGCTTCATCTGCACGAATGGTCACTTGACTTTAATGTCTCAAATGCAAAAAATGTCTTCGCTCAGGTATGGGTGCATCTTCATGGTCTTAATTGGGTTCTTTGGCATCCAGAGATCCTGCATTATATTGGAACGGCAATTGGAACTCCCATCCGCCTTGATAAGGAAACAACTGATGTCAGATTTGGGCACTTCGCTAGAATGCTGGTGGAAGTTGATCTCAGATCCACTCTCATTGATACGGTAACTCTTTCTATTCCGTCTGATCAAATTCTAATTGATGTTGAATATGAAAAGAAACCTCTTTTCTGCACTAAATGCATGACTGTGGGGCACTCTTTGGAGTTGTGTCGTAAAAACAACTCTTGTAAGGAGTGTGGGATGCGAGGACACCCCTCCAATCTCTGTCGAAAAAAGGATACTTTGAAGGAATCATCCTCTCTAAAGCATGTCATCAAGGACAGCGACCCTCCTATGAAGGCAGCCCCTGATGTGCCGACTCCTGGAAAGGGAAAAGAGTTGATTGTTTATTCTACTCCGACAAGATCTTATAGCGGCCCTTCTAGAGATCATGAGGTTATCACTTCTGATAATTTGAGTCCTGCGTTAGCATTGGTGGTGAATGATTCTTCACAGCTGAACATTCAGAAGCTGGCTAAAGAGGTTCCTCTAGTTGAGGACATCCCCATGCGGTCTCCAGAACGGGTGATCCCTGATTCTCACCAGGTTGATGTCTCTAATCAGGGTGATGTGCAACTACATGTTGATTATCATCATGAAATCTAGAAGCAATTTCAGATATCTGAGTTACCTGAGAAATGGGGGAACATTTCTGTAGATGAACAGGGGAGGGTGCGTACCCCGATAAGGGTCTCGGGCAAGGGTGGTCATGCCTCTTATAAGGATGCAATATTGAGTGACAAGCCAAAGACTACTGAAAGTGAGGGTCCTCCCCTTAAGAGGAGACAACGTAAGGATTTTTCTAATGTACCTAGAACTGTATCTACCAGATCGTCGTCTAAGGTGTCAAGGAAAGTGGATTTGGATATCTTGAAAATCCTCAATAGGGACAAGTCTCAATCTGAGTGGGAGACTGCTGGTGATTCTGATTATGGTAATGACATGTCTTTTTATGATCTCTAGACTTGCTCTTGGTGGATGAGGGCATGTCCGTTGTTTGACCCCATCCGCCGCTCTGTTGTACTTTTTCTTTCTCTTAATAAATGGTCAGAAGCTGCCTTTAAAAAAAATATGAGGAAAAATATTTTAGGATATAAGTTCTTTTCATTATTTTTATGATATACTAACATGAATATCCTATAAATTGTCTATTGAATAATATTATTAAATATAGAGGGTATTAATGAAAATGGAGGATTGATACCTCAAAAGCCCTCATTTTTTCAATATAAGTGATTATAGGTATTTTAAAGATCAAATGGAATCATACCTGAATAAGTTAAGTTTGGATCATTTAAAATTCATTGAGAAACCATATAAATTAACTTAATATGTTCCAGAGAAACTTATAGTTTAATAACCTATGTACTTATAGAATAATTTGTCTTCATTCTGGAATTAAATAGTTACATTCATTTTAAATGTATAATGAAATAAGTGATATATATTGAAATTAAGGAATATGTACTAATAAAATAGTAACTACACCTATGAAAGTATAAATAAAATTTAAGTATCTTATAAATGAAAATTTGATATATCTGTATCAAGGAATAAGTAAATATATGATTTTAAAATGATAAATTAAGTGTTGGAATTTTTTTTAGATTATAACTGTTTGTTTAAAATTTTATAATAACAATTAAAAAGAAAATTTATTTTCATAAAATAGATTCATAAATTAATATATATTTTTTAAAATATAATTGTATTGAACCTTATTAAAATTTTTATGGTGTCATAAAATTAGTTATAATATTAAAATCAGTATTTCTTGAATAAATGATGAATTTAATTAAAAATTAAATTTCTCACATTTATAAATTTATTTTTTAAAAATTAGATTCCGTTTTTTAATTCTACACATCAAAAAATGTTTATGGTGAATTTTTGAAAATTTTATAAAATAGTGTAATTTTGGTGAATAGTGAAATATAGTAATTTAAGTTATAATTAAATAAAGGAATTATTGACTCATGGATAATGTATTGATAAAAAAATCACCCATTATTTAAAACTCAACTTATATATTTATTTTACTTATTAACAATAATGAACACTATTGATATTCTTGAGGAAAAATAATAAACCAATGAATAAAATAATAAAAAACACCCATGTCCTCTCTCTATAAATACCACCCCTCACCACACCTTCTCCTCACACCTCCAAATCCTTGTATCTTGTATAAATTATTCCTAATTTCATTTATAAACATATTCCCTTTGTCCAATACCAACTAGTATCTCCAAAATATCAAAACCAAGTTTCTTAAGGAGGTTCTCAATGAGACAATATTCAAAAGGTAAAAATCCTCCATTCATTTTCTTTTAAATTCATTGATTCTTTTTTATTTATATCTTGTACTCGCCTCCCCTATCCAAAGTGACATGATAACTCTGGTATCATAAATATACTATAATTATATTTTGTTAATGGAATATCCATCATCAAACCTCTTCTCTTCTCCTCTTATTCTAAAAAAAGAAAAAATTGTCTTTGACATGTTGATTCCTCACTTTTATGGATGATGAGTTTTCATTTTCTTTTACTACTTTGAAGGCTGGTCAAAAACTATTATTATGGTTAAATAATATTTTAATATTTTTATTATTCGTTTTTTAATGTTCTGTAACTAATTTATAAAGATAATATTGAATAAAATGAAACAAGTTTATGATGATCAGAAAAATAGAAAAAAAACCAATTTTATCCTTAATATAATATCTAATGAATCATTATTTTATAAAAAAATGATATATGGGATAATATTTTAATTTTATAATCATATTAATACAATTTATTTCTACTTCTATAGTTTTTATTCAAATTGAAAAAAAACTCTCATAATTATACTCAATGGAACCTTCCATAAAGCCATGAAATGAACACTCTTAGAGTGATGATTATGATATTTATAACTCATCAAAATGACCATAAATGAACATAATAAAAGGGTAATACATAAAATATATGTGTAAAATTTTATCAATTGGGTAATTAATGAATTTAATTTTTTTATACATGATATCAAGTATAAGTTTAGAAAACATTTAGACATATGTTAAGGGACTTTATTTTTAAAAACCCTCTGTTCATGATAGAACAATATTTGTTAAAGAAATGTTTTTTACTCATACAGAATAAGAATATTTTCACACTTTAATGACACCTTATTGATTTTTTATTTCCTTTAAAAGTTTATAGCTTTATTTTCAAATAATGTTTTTTCATTTATAAGTGCACCGCTTCTTAAAAATGAAAATTGATTTCAAATTTGAAAGTTTATTTTCCCAATAATTTTCTTTTTATTCAAGTTTAGGTGTTATAATATGATGGTTCTTGGGGATTATGATAATAATGGGTTGTTCCAAGATAAAAATAGGGTGAATTTTCTCGTTATAGCTCTCCTGGGAATTGGATAAAGGGATTGAGTTAGCTGGTTAGGTTTCTCCTAAGAGATTATAGGAATATACTATGATGGTTATTCCAACTATAACCATGGTAGTGACTCTCTATGTAGCTAGTAGATATAAATTATATATAATATTGCTATTAAAATGATGCCACATGTTACCTTTTATGAAATATGTATTATTTCTATGGTTTTACATGAAAAATTTGATTTCATAAGGTATTCTAAGTAGAAAATGTTTTATGTGTAAAAGTTATAACTATGTGAATAAATTTCATTCATGGACTAAAAGTTTTTGTAATATTTTTTATATCCCTTTCTTATCCTTTTTTCTCATCCAATGTTTTAAAATAAATCCATAGATTTTTTGGATGGGTAATAGAAGAGGAGAATTTGTGTTTAAAGATGTGACGTTTTATTATGGAAAGATATCATGTGTTTTCAAAAAGATTCATATTGTGAAAAAATGAATATTGGGTAGAAGTGTATACATTGTAATATATGAGTTTCTATGTATGATATTATACCACAATTCTATAAAATTATAAAAATAAAATATCTTTGGGAATTTATAAAAGTGAATTCTAATTTAATTAACTAGATTATGTAATGTTTAAGTATAAGTCCTAATAGATTTTATCTGAGAAAGGTTTAGATAAATATAGGGGTTGGGATAATTTTCATCGAATACCCATAAATTATTTTTACTTTATGGTTAAGTTGAAATGACACAACATTTAAATATTACCATGTTTCTTCATCTATGATATGTCTATTCTGAATGGTTTCTCATATAATAAATATAGAGGTGGAAGTAGGAAGGCACTGAGAGGATGATATCCTTCCAAACATGCATCCCATAATTTTGGGAAATGGAACTAAGAAGTGTGTGAAAATAATGGATTAGCTGATGTATTATATAAATGAAAGCAGTATCCATGCAATATATTATCTAGGTTAACCTCATATGTCAGTGTTGGAACATTTTATAAGGCAATATCCTCCTGTATTTAGTGGATATTTTAACCTAGTGTTAACTAAAGGATGGATTTATATCCCTAGAGAATATTTTTAATGTCATGGGGTGTTCATATCATCAAAAGTTTAGTCTTTCTATTTACCATTTTGAATGGGAAACTAAACAGTGGTCGTCAATGGTCAATAATACCAGGGATAGTGAGGAGATTGATTCTTCATAATGGGATGAATTCAAAAATATTTTTCTAAGTTGAATCGACTTAGGATGGAAAATCAATTTTTATAATTTAGATAGGAGGATGATTTAGTTGCTGTATATGAAGAAAAATTCACACGATTGGAAAGGTATGGTCCAAATTTTATCCAGGATCTTGATAGAAAAATAAATCATTTTTACTCAATATTGAATCCAAAATTTATGTGCATTATATTCTCATGAATTTATATGTTATAAAAACTTTTTCGATCTATAGAGAAGGTATAAATGTTGTTTTTTGATAATAATGTGTTCTTTGACAGGCAATAGAAAAAGAGGTATAAGTTCTGGTAAAAAATTAAAGAAGAAATCAATGATGTTTGATGGTAAGAAAATTTAGTTTTTAGTTTAGGATAATTGTGGTAAAAAAGATATTGGGGGATTACTTTTGAATCCTAGTAAGTTTTTTTGACGTGGAGAGTTCAGATGACCCATAATTACAATGAAAAAGATCATGGTAGTGGTGAGAAATTTTTTGATATATAGACATAAATATACTTTAAATGTAATGAGATGGGTCCTTATAAAAATGAGTGTCTCAAGAGGAACCCAAACGATGGGAAGAATCCAGAATATAAGTATAGAGATGTGGTGAAATATTTTTAAAATACTTCAATAGATGTGGGGCCATCAAATGAAGTGGTATCAGGTACATTGATTGTTTATTTAGATTATGCTAATTTATTTTTGGATTTGGGTTTTACACATTCTTTCATATCTGATAATTGTTTTGGTAAATTAGAAATTTCACCTCAAGAAATGAAGCCATAACTTATGGTAAAAATGCTTGGGGTAATATTAAGAAAAATAAATTTTAAGAATATTCATATAGATCTCTATGGAAATAATTTATCAAGAAACCATATTGTCTTCCCCTTGGTTGAATTTTATGTTTTGATGGTTATGGATTGCCTTTTTGATTACCATTCTAGGATTGATTTTTGAGATAAAGAAGTTGATTTTAAAAAAGAATTTGATTTTTTATATAAAAATGACCTCATAGCTTTGATAACATATCAGGATCTAGGAGAATATTAAAATATAGAAATAATTTTTATCTTATACATGTTTTTTAAGACAAGAAAAATGTTCATATTTATTATTTTTCAATGGTAAATATGTATTTGGATGTTTTTTCTAATGCGTTTCCTAATATTATACCTGATCTAGAGGTTGAAATTACTATTTATTTTATCATTGATGCTAAACCTATTTCAAAACCCCCTTATAGAATTGATCAATTAGAACATATATAATTGAAAATAGAAGTTGCGTGAGCTTCTAGATAAATGATTCATTCATCAGAGTACATCACCTTGGGGTTCCCTTATTTTATTTGTTAAAAAGAATTATTTTTATATGAGGATTTTTATTGATTATAGAGCATTGAATAACATCGCTATTAATAATAAGTTTCATTTTCATTTTATTGATATATTTTTTGATCAGATCCAAGGAGAAAAGTATTTTTATAAGATTGGCTTGAGATCCATGTACCTTCAGATGAAGGTGAATGAGGATAACATTCTGAAAACATCACTTTATACTAGATACGGTCATTAGTAGTTTTTTTATTCCCTTTGGTTTGAAAAATTCCCTGGTTTTATTTATGGATCTTATAAATAGAATCTTCTGGGGATATTTGGATAAGTTTGTTGTTATTTTTATTGATGATATTTTGTTTTATTAAAATAGTTATGAAGATCATGAAAAAATAATTAAGGATTTTTCTATAAACTCTAAAAGAAAATAATTTATATTGTAAATTTAGGAAATGTGATTTTTGGTTACAAAAGATTTATTTTTTAGAAACATTATAAATAAGGATGGAATAACAATTGTTCCCACAAAAACAAAAATTTCATATAAATGGGAAATACCTAAAAATTTTATTAAGATTCATTTTTTATTGGATTAGTGTCTATTACTAACGGTTTGTTAAAAAAATTTCATGTTCATCTAGTCTGCTATGTAAGTTAAAATGAAAAGGGATTAAATTTATCTAGAAAGTAGAATGCGATGTTTGTTTTTGGGAACTAAAAAAGAGATTGGTAAATGATCCTGCTTAACCCTTCTTTCTATAAATGGTGATTTTTTCATCTATATTGATGATTCTTTAAAGGGACTTGGTTATGTTATAATATAGAATGATTAGCTAATTACTTACACTTCATGGTAACTGAAACCTCATGGGTAAAATTTTCCCACACATGATTTAGAATTCGAAACTGTGTTTTTCACTTTAAAAATTTAGATACATCATTTATATGGATACAAATGTAAAATATATACTAAAATTAAATGATTGAAGTATATATTTACTTATAAGGAATGGAATATGACACCTTGGTTAATTAATTGATTAATTATGGCTTGGATTTTTTTAGTGTAGTAAATTCTTCAATTTTTAAGGTGTTAGTGTAATAATATCCATAAAATAGAATTAATAAAGCCTAGAAGTAAGAATATTAGTTATAGAAAATGTTATAATTTGTTTAAAGGGTAATTTTGAAGAATTTATCATTGATAAATATTGTGTTTTGTGATTTGGTAAGAGATTATGTGTGACTTGTGATTCACAGATGAAAAAAACGTTACTAAGTGAAGCTCATAGTTCTCCATTTTTCATTTCAACCTGGAATCACTTTGATGTATAGAGACCATCAAGAGTATTACTATTGGGAAGGAATGAAAAGATATATTAGTGACTTTACCATGATATATTTGACTTTTCAATAGTTAAAAGTAGAATGAAAATTACTAAAGGGGGTGCTTCAATCCTTTCTAGTGCCATATTGGAAATTGGAAAATATATCCACAGATTTTATAGTGGTATTAAAAAAAATTCTTAAAGCAACAATGTAATTTAGAAAATTTTTTATCAACTAAATAAATTTACACATTTTTTTCTTATTTGAGATACTATGTGTCATGATCAAAATTCTCAGCTGTATCTTAATGATATAGTCTGGTTACATGGAATTCTACTCTCTATTGTAGATAACCGTGATCTTTGATTCAATTATAAATTTTACAAGGGTCTTCATAAGTCATTGGGAACTGAATTAAATTTCAACACTTCTTTTCATCCTCAATCTGATGGATAGTCAAAGTGAACGATTCAGATATTGGAAGATATCCTTCATGATTTTTCAATGGATTACCAGGGAAGTTGGGATCAATATCTTTTTTTGGTTTAGTTTTCATATAATAACAGTTTTCATTCCAGTATATAGATGGTGCCTTTTGAAACATTATATTGAAAATTGTGCCCAACTCTAGCATTTTAGGATGAAGTTTGTGACATAATATTTATGGGTCAATAATTGATAGAGTAAATGGTATAGAAAGTTCATGTGATTTAGAAACACTTCAGGAAAGCACATAGTTTGAAGAAAATTTAAAAGGATAATGTCAGGAATGATCTTTCTTTTGAGGTAGGTAATCCTGTCTTTATAAACATTTATCAATGGAAAAGTGTGATGTGTTTTGTTGATATGGGGAATCTGAGTCCATAATCCATTAGAACCATTAAAATCCTATATAAATTAGGAATAGTAGCCTACCGAATGGCTTTGCCACTAAGTTTTTCCCAAGCACATAATGTTTTTCTTATTTTGATTTTAAGAAAGTATATTACAGATTCATATCACGTTTTGAGAACTAAAACTTTTCATTTGTAAGATAACATTTCATATTATGAAAATCATGTTTAGACTATTAATAGTAGAGATAAAGTATTTTGGAACAAGTTAATTCACGAGGATAAGGTTTTGTGGAGAAACCACACAGTTGAATAAGCAACAAGGGAATCTAAATTTTTTTAGGGAAAGGTATACTCACTTTTTTAGTAATTGAATTAAATTACAATGATTCAATTTACACAATGAGGTGAATGTAACTACCTAGGTACTTATATAATAATTTTATTTCATTCTAGAATTAAATAGTCACATTCATTATAAATGTATAATGAAATAAGTGATATATAAAAAAAATTAAATAATATATACTAATATAATAGTAACCTCACCTTTGAAAGTATAAATAACATGTATGTATGTTATAAATGAAAATATGATGTAGTTACATCATTTTGTAAGTAAATAAATGATTTAAAAATGATAAATTAAGTGTTCAATTTTTTTTTAAATTGTAAATGTTTATTTCGAATTTTATTACAATTATTTTAAAATAAAATCTATTTTTATAACATAAAATAATAAATTAATAATTTGATTTATTTTAATTATAAGATAATTTTATGTGACCTTATTTAATTTTACAACATTTCATAAAATCAATTATAATATTAAAATAAATATTTTTCAAATGAAGGATGATTTTAATAAAAATTGAAATTTAACATATTTAGAAAAATATATTCAAAAAAGAGTCTATTTTTGAATTATATATATTGATAAATGTATAGGGTATTTTTTTGATATTTCTTTAAGATAGGTGAATTTTTTAGAGAATAGTGAAATGCGTTAATTTACGGTATAATTAAATAAATGAATTTTTGAGTCATGGGTGATATATTTAGGAGATAAGAAACCCTTAGTTCAAACTCACATTATCTAGTTACAATAATTAGTCACAAGTATAAAAAATATTGGCATTCTTGATCCAAAATAATAAACAAATTAACAAAATAATCAAAAACACCCCTCTCCTCTCCCTATAAACACCATCCCTCACCACCCCTTCTCCTCACACCATAAAATCCTTGTATATTTTATCAATTATACCAAATTAAATTTCCAAGACTCTTATAAATTTCCAAGACCTTCTAGTCCCACCAAAAGATCCAAATCAACTTCCTTAAGGAGGTTCTCAAGGAGACAACATTCAACACATAAAAAACATTTACTCCTTCTCTTTTTATTTTTATTTTCTTTTTTCTACCTTATCATCACCTACAATATCAAAAGTGAAATGATACGTCTAGTAACATACATATAATGTATTTTTATTTTGTAAATGTAATATCCATATTCAAACCTATTCTCTTCTCCTCTTATTCTAAAAAAATAAAAAGATCAGTTGGGACGTGTTGATTCACCACCTTCATTGATGATGATTTTTCATTTTCTATTACTGCCTTCAAGGATGATCAAAAAAACATTATTATGATAAAACCATATTTTAATATGTATATTAAAACTTTTAAATCTTTATAGAACTAATTTATTTTCTTAATATTAAATAAAACAAAACTTGTTTGCGATGGTTGGAGAAATCACCAAAAACAAACCAAACTTTTATCATTAATATTTTGTCTAATTAATAATCCTTATATTTGAAAAAAATGATATAATGGATCATTTAAAATTTTTGAAGAATATTAACACCATTTATTTCCACTTTTAGAGTTTTTATTTCAATTTACAAGAACTCCCAAAATAATAGTAAAGGGAATCGACCATAAAGCCATGAAACAAATGCTCTTAGAACAATGATTCTGATAATTATCACTCATCAAAATTGTCATAAATGAACTTAATAAAATTTTATTAAATAAAATATATGTAGAAATGGTTCTAAATTAATTAATTAATTAGAATAATTTGATTATTCATGATCTTAATTACATGTGGAAATATGATTTCGTACATAAGGTAAGGGGATTTATTTTTAAAAATCTTGTTTACAAGTTTGAACTCTTTTTATTAGAGATTTTTTTTAATTTTACAGAATAATAATATTTTTTTCATTTTCATAAAACCTTCTTGATTTTATTCTTCCTTTATACTTTTAAAAGTTTATTTTCAAATAATTTTTTTTCATTTTTATTTGTGAGTCTTCTTAAAAATTATAAGTTATTTGAAAATAGAAAATTTATTTTCCTCAAGAATGTTTTGTTTATGAAATATTAATGTGTTATGATCATTTTATGGTTATTGGTAATTTTTATAATGAAGGGTGGTTCCATCATAAAATGAGGTTGCGTGATCCCATTATAGATCTCCAATGCATTGGGTAAAGGGATGGAGTTAACTAGTTAGGTTTCTCCTAAGAGATTGGGGAATATACTGTGATGGCTATTCCATGTGTTACCATGATGGTTACTCTTTATATAGGCGAGAGAGATACATTATATTTAAGATTGATATGAAAATTATGACACAAGTTACAATTTATTATTTATGTATTATTTTTATGGTTTTACAGGAAACATATGATTTCATAAGGTGATTTAAAGAGCATATGATTTATGTGTAAAAGTTATGACTTTGTGAAAATGTTTTCATTCATGGAGTAACAATTTATTTCTTCTGTTTTTATATCCCTTATTGATCCTTTTTTTCTCATGCAATGTTTTAAAATAAATTTCATAGAGTTTTTTAATGGGTAAAGGAAGAGGAGAATGTAAGTTTAAACTGATGAATTTGTTTACAGAAAGAATTCATGTTTTATTCTAAAAGTTTCATATTGTAAAAAAATAGATGTTGAGTAGAAGTATCTACTTTGTAATATCTGAGTTTATATATATGAAATTATGAAATTATTCTATAAAACTATAAACCTAAAAGATATTTCATAATGTATTAAAGTGAATTCAAGTTGAATTAACTAGATTATGTACTATTTATGGATGAATCCTTACATATAGGTAACAATCTAAAAACGTGTGTTTGGAATTATATAGTAAAGAATGTGTAACTATGATATAATTAGAAACATTTATAGCCATGATTTATCTTTTAATACATCCCATGGAATTTAGAGAATTCTACAAGTTATTTTTTACGGGATAGTTAATCATAAAAGAGGCTATCTAAAAATACTACATATAGAATATTAGGATTCTAAGATGGGAGAAGATGACTCAGTAAACCAAATGTTTCACTGATTTACAATTATTAAAAATGGGATGAGTGCACTTGATGAATCTCTGGACAATACAAATCTATTTCAATGTTTTTAATGGAATTACTTAAAATATTTCATACAAATGAAATGATTATTTATAAAAGTAATAATTTTAAAGAGTATACATTATATGAACTAATCAGTTTTTTACTATAGTATAAACTTTAATTGAACAATATTTATGTTGAGGAGCCTACAAATAATAAAGGTATTTCTTTTAAATATAATTTTAATGAATTATATAACTCTTATGAATCTAGTTAATATAAAATTGATAATGATATGGCTCATATTAGTAAGAATATTTAACAAAATTTGAAAAACAAATGAGGTAAGAGGAAGTTTAAAATTAAGATCGAAAATAAGTACCAGAAAATTAATACTTTAAATAATATTGATATTTAAAAAATAACCGAATATTATTGCATAAATAATGGGAATATCATTGATCAATTTTAAAAAAATGAAGCATTCAAAGAATGACATAATGATAAAATAAAATCAAGAATTTTTTAGAGGATGGTATTGTTCATATAGTTAAAATTCATGTAGTGCCATGTGATGTGAATAGGGTATATGGAACCACGATTTGTTGGATACACATGGTGAGGAACCTGAATCATTATTTACTCAATTAAAAACACATTATATTTTTTTACACAATGAAATCCCTGAAGATAAAAAATAAACAAAATATGATTCCATTTATGATTCTGATTCTATAAATTCAAAAGGAAAACAACTATATAAAGATAATAAAGAATTAATGAGTAATAGTATTAGGATTGTTGAAAAATATATTGATATAAAAATTAAAATTAGAAAATTAGTCAATTAAAAAATATAAAATTAAAAAAAATGTAAAATTATGGAAATTTGTTTCCTAGAATAAGTAATATAAAATGAATTGTGATTATAAGATATTGAAATAAAGTAAGAAAATGAGAGACATAAATATTTTATGGAATTAAATTATAAAGATCACGAAAATGGATTATTTTCATCTTAGAGTACATGAATAAAGTTTATAATGATGTAAGAATCAAAATAATGAAAGGAAAAAATTGAGAAATATGAATTCCGGTTCTAATAAAAACTCCAATACTAATTTAGAAGCTCTTCAAAAGGAGAATATGGACATTAAAATGGAAGTTGATAATATTAAAGAAACATTATTATCTTTTTTTCAAGGAAAAATGGAATATGAAAAAATGATGTATATGATAAAACCAAACTATAATAAGAATGGTTTTGGTTATTACATCCTTTCACCAAGCATGAGTAAGATAAATTTTTTCAAAATCTCAAAAAGAACTATTTTGAGTGTAATATTATTTAAATATATAAAGAAAGGGAATTATGAAAATTAATTCACTTTGAGATTTACATAATCATGTGGTCATACTAAAATATTTATTCTTAAAAAAAAGTAGAAAAACCACAAATAAATGTTTTAAATAAATTTGGGTGCTAAAATATTCTGCTACTAATATAATTAAACTAAAATTTTCATGGGTACAAAAACAATCCACTTGATTGATTTATTTCTATAAATATTCCTTATAATTCTCAAAGATTCATTTTATCTAGAAAATAGTCATTCCAAAGACATGATAGGAAATTTTTAAAATTTTACATCTTTTAATTCATATGATGAAAGCCTAGTAACATTTAGAGAAAACTATAAAGGTAATATTAGAGGTATTAGAGAAGTTAGATTTTCTAAAACAAATATTATATAAGAAATATTTTTATATATTTAAAAAAAAATTATTACATCATATCTTTTTTATGATAGATAAAATTTAATATTTTAATATGATAAATGTATAATTTTGAAAAATAAATCTGTCTTATTTTCTATATATAGAAAATATAATGTTTACACTATTGATTTCTCTGATCTGAAAAAATATAAATTTAAGTTTTTAAATATTGTAAAAACATATGATATATTATTTCATATAATACTTGTACATGATAACTACATATTATTTCAAAAAAAATCAAAGCACAATCAAGATATATAATTTTAAAATTTAAATACAAGTAAATATTTTATTTGAGACTCATTTAAAAGGTAAGTATCATAAATAATTATCTTAATCTACTAATGATTTTAGTACTTATAGATGTATTCAATTAATAAATCTTGACATAGTAGGACCTATACATCCTAATGTTTAGAAGAAAAATTATGTATTTGTAATAGTTGAACAGTATAGAAGATTCATCTAGACTTTTTTTATATCTCATAAAAGTGAAACTCTAAACAAGTTTTTGGTTTTCATCAAAATTAGAAAAAAAAATTCAAAAATATTTTAAATTTATATATTATAAGTGATAGAGGTAGTGAATTTTTAAATTTATAATTTGACAAATTTTCTGTAAATGATAGAAATAAGAATTATTTTTTCGCCCTTTGGTGTCACAAACAAACTTGTATAACCCACCTAAATGATACCCAAGATAATCCTTACATGACTTATGGGGATCTTTTAATCCCCATGAGCTAGTGAAAAAAACCAGGGTATCAATAAAATTATAGTTGGAATTATTTCACTAAAAAAGTTATAATTCAAAGAAAAGTAGTATATAATGGAACAAATAAAGTTATCAGTATGAAAAACACTTCATAAGAGAAAAATGGTCTACAATACCCTAGTATAAGACATAACTATGACAAGAAAACCCAATACAACGTGTGGATCCTAAACTCTATCGTATGCAACCAACTCTTGAAGGTACCTCATGTCAAATACACCATCCATCTCTGTGTAGTACCTTAACTTTACTTATACATTCCATTAATAAATTGATAAACATCCAAAGTAAATGTATGTTGTGATATGATATACCTAGTAAGATTTAATCAATCATTTCATAATCATTCCATATTAGATAAACCATCTATGCTTAATTTAAATAAAAACTGTCATGGAAACTTTTTCATAGTTCATATCAAAAAATGATTGGAGAAATATTACTGATGACTATTTGGAAACATGTAAAAAAGTTATTCCATCAAAGTAGTCATAATCATGCGTATTTATGAAATATTCATGAATATAATATTTGTCAGAAATGGTTATATGAATAAAAATTTGAATAAAAACATAAATAAGTAGAACATTTATATCATAATCCATGTAGTTTCATTTCCAATCATAAAACTATGGTGAAGATTACCAAGGGTAGTCTTTTCAAGGATTATCCCACATCTTGTTAAAGTACGGCTTCTAACGTGCACAAGGAACAACCCTAAGGATGAATATTTGAATATCCAAAAGGAATAATCTACTTATCCTTAGGTAGTCTAGTTTCATTAGTCATCATAAATCCATTACTATGTAGATCTAATACATTCCTAGAGTGTGTTCTTCCTAAGAAACTACACAATATTCCATTTGTTTCAAGGTAAATCAAACAATTTACAAGGGGATATCATTGGTTCAAAAACAATTTCAAACATCATTTCATTTATCCGAAATTAAAGTTTTTTAAAACATGAATTTTATTAAAAAAAATCAACCTCAATGGGTCTTTAACATAAACTGATATCATTATTTCAAAAACCAACATCGAATGGTTTTTATTGAAATTCTAAAAATTCTCTCCAAAAATCAATATAAATTTATTTTTATCAAAATACATCAAAATTTCACATTTAAATTAAAAAACACATCATGAAGTTTGGTTTCATCAAATTACTATTGATATTCCAAATTCAAATCCTAGAAAATTTTCCTTAAAAATCAATAATTAATCACTATGAGTAATTTTTCATCACACCATGTCATTTCAAAGTCTATTCATCAAAACCCAACTCAATATTTAGAAATTGATTTAATTAAATAAAAACACCTAAGAATCAATGGTTTCAAATAATAAGAATATATTTTTAAACCACCTACCTTGATAAAAATTTCACAAGACCTTGATGATGGATTCTCAAGGAGGAAAAGCCTCTGGAAATCTGATAGGATCCACGAAACAAGAAAATCTGTGTGGCACGGAATCAAAAACCATAGTGTAGGATAGAACACCATAGAACATTGGTGAACTTAAGGATATTACCATGGAACAAGAGACATGGTTGTGTCATCAACATTACCTCCATGGTGTAAAGGGACAACTATGGTGTAAGAAGCACTATAATATGACCCCTACAGTGTAGAGAGTGGGACTGCAGAGTGGAACTACATATAAGTCTAACATCTATGTCATAAAATAACATTGTATCATGGATTTGGTCTATAATAGTCCTTTATTGATTTGGAAGGAATCCATGTGAATAATTATATTGTTATTTATAAGGGATTTATGCACATAGAAACCCACCCCCCCCAATAAATCCTCTTAAAAATAGAAATTGAGGATCTCAATTAATCCTCAAAAAAACCATTAAAAATGTTAACTCATGAAGCTTGGACATTCAAATATTTCTATAACAGATGGAAACATGGCTGAATAGAATGTTTTAAGACACCATGAAACATTCTTTCCCAAATATCCTTCCACAATAAAGGCTACGGTGAATCCTCTAAAGGTTGGGGAAATTACGACATATCCATTTTCTCTATGGTGTGGTGTCAACCCCTACACTTCTACTACATTGAAACCATTAACTACAAGACACAAGAAAATACTCTATGGCATGGTCCTTAGTGAAATAGTTTTTTACCATCTATTTTGGAATAAATTTTCCAAAAACATTAATTTAATATTTCACAAGATTGTTTACTCTCAAAATCATTCACATGAACATGAATCAACTCAAAAATAATGATGAGAAGATGGAAAATAATAAGGACCAGAGAAAAAAACTAAAATAAATGGCCATTATGTTATAATTCTCCCCACTATAATATATTTCAACCCCCATAAATCATATCTAGAAGACTCCATATTAATGATATGCGGCCACTAATCTATCATCAATCTGTCTTGCTCTCATGTTTCATGTGAATTAAAACTATTCTTCCACAAAACCCAAATCAGGGGTACATATTTTCCATGAAAGATCCTTTATCCGAGAATAAATAATATGAACTAGCTTCTTAGTCACATATAAATCAGGTTCAAAATACCAATCCACTCAAATTAAGATATAGGATAGATCAGGGAGATATTTCCTGAGTTGTGACACAAGGAACACATTGTGGATAGATATCAGCTATGGTATAAAATTCAAACATTAAACCACATTACCAACCCATTCAGCAACCTAAAATGGTCCCATGTATCTTGGTGATAACTTTCACTATTTCTTATGGCACCAGTGACCTAACCATGGTGAAAATATTAGAAACATTAAGACACCAACTCCAAACTCCAAAGGGTGTTGATAATGATTATCATGGGATTTTAAATGTACTTGTGTCATCATTATTCTCAAAAAAATAAAATAAATTTTAGTTCACACACCCTAGAAAAACTAGGTCTTACCTCGGAATATTCACTAACCTTATACCAACAATGTATATGTTTTCGAGTTCATACTTATAGATCCAAAAAGTGTTTGATCTTGATGGATGACTGGTGGTTTCTATCATACACAAATGAAACTATCCCCAAAAGATTATCCTAAGATCCTCTAAATTTAAGGATTCATACCAATATAATTTCTTCCAGAATTTGAATTTTCCATTAGACTTGGACATACATTTGAGGATCTTATTCCATGATCAACTTCACCTAATATCCCATTTCCTTCTAGAGGCCCATAAAAAATATAGAAGTGAATTGGGGATCACTATAAAAAATTATTGCAAATGAAAATACATGAAATATCATGAATCTTAAGACATACAGTATTCTCAAGTCCTCAACCATGGTGATATCATGAATCAAAATGAAGAGAGTTGATTTTTCCAATCAGTCAACCACAGCCCATATCATATTCTTACATCAATGTGTATATGGTAATTCTACCACAAAATACCTAGATATCGCATCCCACTTCTATGTTAGAACTAGAATGGGATGAATAAAACCTGAAGGCTTATAACAGTTATCCTTAACTTATTGATAGGTATAAAAATGAGAAAAAAATCATAAATGTCTCATTTCATACTAGGAAATTAGAAATGATAAATTATATCAAAAAACCAATTTATGGTTCTAGGGTGTACTACCCACAAAGATTCAGGATAATCACACATTACAAACTTTACTCAAAGGTATTGAAATGAAAAACCAATTATAGAAGCATAGGATTCAATCAAAATATTGATATCACTTTCTGATGATCTCTCCACTATAAAGATTCCCTAATTCCCCAAAACACATCATCAAGTTATTTTGTCAAAATAATGATCTTGGGTAATATGGAAGTACACTAAACACTCACCAAAGTAATCTTGTTCACATCCTCCTGGACACTAAATTAATAAGATAAAAGAGAGACATCAACTTCCAATCTTTAAATATTATTTAATATCTTGGGATAGAAGCTTCATAATTAGATCATCTGTAATGAAATTCCCCTTACTAGGTGTGTAGGAAATGTCGAAATCAAAATCTTGTAGGTACTCCAACCACTATCTTTGTTGAAGGTAAAAATAGTTTTTATATAGAATGACTCCAGATTTTATGATCGAGGTAGATGGTAAACCTTTTGTGGAAAATTTAATGCCACCAAATCTATATAACGTGCATTATAGTTGTAAGTTCAATTTTTTCATGGGGTATTTATTTTCATAAGGCTGAATTTGATGAGAACCAAATGCTACAACATGATCTATATGTATAAGGACATAGTCCAAACATGAACTTGATGTGCCATAGAAATCCACATAGCCTTGAAAATATTATGGAAGAGTTAAAATATGATATAAAGTCATCCAATTCTTTAACTCATTAAATAAACCTAACATTTTGAATACCAAATAATCTTTACACTCTTCCAGGTAGGAGCATTCATTGAAGAATTCAACTAAGATAAATCCCTCAACAAATGGTGACAATATTCTATCAATCCTATGAATATCTAAATATCAAATAAATTTCATGGTTTCTCTTAGGTCATAATAGATTTCACCTTATCAGGATCAATCGAGACACCATGTTTATAAACAACATGTAATAATAATTCTAATCTTTATATCTAGAAGTTTCCTTTAGAAATTCGGAATTAAGTTTTTGGTTTCCAAAGATATCCATTACTTGTCTCAGATTATATATGTGGTCCTCCTTAGTCTTAGAGTAAACCAATTTTTCATCTATGAAGACTATAACAAAAGAATCAAGGTACTCATGGAATTTTTTTTATTAAATTAATTAATTCTTAGAGAGTATTGGTTAGACAAAAAAGAATTATAAGGTACTCATAATGGACATAACTACTTCTAAAGGAAGTCTGGGGAATGTCAAGCTTATTAATCCTTTGTCGATGATAACAAGGAAAAAGGTAAATCTTTTACAAACACTTTGATAATTTTAATTGGTTATAAAAATTATTATATGAGGAAACATATACTTATTCTGGATTGTGACCCAATTGAGATTTAGATAGTCAACATAATGGAGAAGGGTAAAATAGGATTTATTAGAAAAAAATTATAGGTGTTGTCAAAGTAAAAACACTATACTGGATAAATCCTTTAGAAAAAATATAATCCCACTAGTTTTTCAACTCCTTCAGTTCTATCAGTTCTTTCTGGTAAGATATAATAGAAATAGGTTGGGTTCTCAGTACCATGTAGATACCAATCTATACCTGTCATACTACTATAAAACTAGAAAAATTAAATTGAAAAAACATCCATAAACTGAATAAATACTGAAGTAAGTTTAGAACTCTAAGTTTTATTCTACAATTTGAAGTAAATCATAGATTCCTTCTTACAAAAATATAGAACAGGAGGCCATGGTTTACTTGACCTTAGGTCCCACTCTCCTTAGGAAAATTATTCATCCCATTTTTGTTGTTAAAGGAAACACGTTGGTATTAATATTCAATACAATATTTATGGGTGACCAACCAGTCCATCTTAAGAATGACCTCTAGATTTTTCATATCCAGGACCAAAAATTTCCAAGGAAGATTGACTTCCAATAATGTGATAGTACAAAAGGGGCATCAGAGAGCCCTCTCTTTCATCATCTTGACAGGTGTACCAATCTCCATAACATAAGGAATAAGCTCAGTAAGATGAATTAATAATTACATGATATAGGTAGATATAAAGTAATGAGAGGTACCAATATAAAATAAAGAGGATACTAAATATTAAGCAATGGTAATGGTACCTCTCACTATCATAGGACTCGAATCGACTACCGCTCGATATTCTTTCACGGCATGATGAAGGTTCATTTTTAATGCATGTGGATGGAACCCATATTTTTTGAAGAACATGGATATACCACAATTACTATCAGTATTAACAAGCACACACCACTGCCTGGAGTGATAAAAACATGACAAAACCACTTTCAATATCTAATTTATCCCTAAGATATGTAATTATTTATTTCTTATGAGCAATAATGCTTCATGTTCCAAACCTTACTATATAGATAGCATGTAATAAGAACTTTACTAAATACTAATGATAATTTAATAGAGGTATAATATTGAGATCCACCATAATAATTTATACCACTAAATCAATCCTACATCTTCTTCCATTTAAATAAACTAAAAAAATTACCACTAGGAGTACTCGAAACTCCGTTCAACCTTGACATCCCAGAAAAATCAAGTTCCACCATCAAAGATCTTTCGAGAACATAAGAATATGAGGTCAGTTTTATTCGAAAAAAATGTAATCAAATATATGGTTTAATACCCATATCATATTTATGGCCGTTAGGATTTTCATTTGATACTACCTCAGGTGAAAAGTGAACAGGATTGTTAAAGTGATTGGAATATTTAGTCATAGTTCAGTCACCTTTCTCGAGTTTAAAAACTCCAATGATTTATCCAGCACCATCAAATCTGAATAGAACTACTACATGAAAAGATTCCTTATGTCTTTAAACTCCAAGACAAAATTCTTCCCTATCTCATCTATTTATTCCCACCACCTTCATTTAGGCCCTTCAAACATCAAAGTAGCATACTTCACCTTAACAGAATCTTGTATCTCCCTGAACTCAAAGAGCTACTAAATGTTATTCAACCAATACTCTTCTTACTTGGAAACATTGGTACCCTAGACAGATAGAGTCTTGATATTAAAAAACTCTTTGTCATGTTTGTCGGTATCACCCCTTCGGGGTACAACATCTATTACCCAATCGAGAATAAGTGCCGCTATCTGATACAAATATGGGACCACAATCACTAAACTTTTTACAAGGTTCTGATTAACCAGAGGGTTTTCTTGTTATTGTTTTCCAGTTTCTCATTCCCAAGGTCAATTCATATATCTTATTAGGGTAATGTTACTTCACAACATTAAGGAAAACATCAGATATGAGACAGAATGTCACCAACTCTCTCAAGAGGGAATCAACATGGTTATAAAAATATAAATCAAATACTAAGAAAATTATAAAATCAAAAACATCAGTCTTCCTCAAAGACACTTTCCCTAATAACCCATTGTTTCTTAACGTTCATTATGATGAGAGTTATCCCATAACTCACTCGTAACATACCCATTATGTCCCAATAATCCAATCCCAAATTTTATATCAACATCAAATAGGAGGATGAACCACCTTTGATACCAATTTTTCTTGAGTGAACCTAGATAACCCACATAAATGGTACTTGCTCTAGTACTAACCTGACCTTAAGGGCATTTCATATCCCCACTGGCTGGAGAAAAAACCATGGAATCAATAAAAGTAAATATGGAAAAAGGTCTCCACTAGAGATACAACTCAAATAAAAGTAGTGGATAATGGAATAATAAAACTATTGGTATGAAAAATGCTCCATATGAGAAAAGGGTCCCCAAAACCCAAATAAAATACAAAAATACAGCAAGAAAATATGATACTACTAGTAAATCACATACTCAATAATGTGCTACCAACTCCCAATTTTCCTACAAGTTAGGTACACTCTCTATCTTCACGTTTTTCCCTACCTTTACCTGGACCTAGAATATGGAAATATGGAAGCACCAGAAGGAAAAAATAGTGTTTGAGATAACAAGACCAATAAGATTTAACCAATCATTTCATAAGAATTAAAAATTAAAAAAACCATTTATGTTTTATGTGAATATAATATATAATGGAAATAGTATCAACGTTCTTATCAAAACATACTGGAAGGAACATTTCCAATACCTATTAGAAAACAAAAACTACATCATTTCCATCAATGCAGGCATAATCATGTATCTTTGTCAAATATTAATGAATATAACATTTATCAAAAAGGGATACATTAATAAGAATTTCCATCAAAACTAACATGACTAAAAAAATTATATCATAAGGACTAAAAAGTAATTTCTAATCACAACACCATGGTTAATAGACACACGTGGTAGGTTGTCCTTGGATTCTCACACATATTGGTAAAGTAAAGATTCCAATGTACAAAAGGACCATAATAAAGGATGAAAAGAAGAAGGTACATAAGAACTAATATCCTAACCCTCCAGAAGTTTAGTTTCATTAATCATCATCAAACCATTTCTAAGTTGAGATAATACATGCCTAGAATGTATTCTTCTCGAGAAAACACCCAATATATCTTATGCTTCAAGGTAAATAAAATAATTTACAAGGGTATATAATTAGTACAAAAACACTTTCAAACATCATTCGATCCCCCCCAATTCATGTTTCAAAACATTCCTTTCATTTCAAAAATGAACCTCAATGGTTTTTTTCATAAACTCATGCAATTCTTTCTAAAACCAACATCCAATAGATTTAACTATAATTCATCTCATTATTTACAGATTTTGAAATCAAATGATTTTTTATCAAAATACATAAAAATATCACATTTCAATTCATAAATATCTCATTCCTTTCATTGTTATCAAAATCCTATAGATAGTGAAAATTTAATGCACAAACATTTTTTTTTGGAAAATCAAGAATTAATCACTATCAATATTTTTTCATCACACACCATACCAATTCAAAGTCCATTTATCAAAACCTAATTCAATATTTGGATGTTAATTTGAAAATAAATTTAAAACACATAAGAATTAATGGTTTTAAATAACATTAATATATTTGGAAACCACTCACATTGATAAAAATATCAAAAGACCCCGATAAAGGATTGTCAAGGATGGAAATTCCCAAAAATATTCCATGGTGAAAGGAAAGCATTGGGGTGAAACATAAATGACCATGGTATAGGGTAGAGCACCATAGTGAATTGGTGAACTAGAGGATATTACCATATCTTAGGTCATATGGTTCCAAAAAAAAATTACCTTCATAGCTAGAAGCTATTACTATAGAATAAGAAGCACTAGAACATGAAATATAGGGTATAGAGATGGGGATTATAGAATATAAAAATATTGAACTATAACCTATACAATATAGCATGACCAAACACCATGGTGTTGATTTTACTATTGTATTTGGGTTCTTTGAAACAAATCAAAGTGAAGAAGGAGATTGTTATTTTTTGGGATATGATATGGGTTGGAAAAATCTCATTAAATCCTTTAACCGGATAAAATGGAGGCTCCTAATTAATCCTAAAAAATGGATCATTTAAAATGAAAATACCTGAAGCCAAAACATTCTATGTTTTCTATAACTAATGGTAACATGGATCTATAGTGGGGTAAAATACTCTAGGACATAACCCTTCCTTATTACCCTTCAGGGGTGAAGGCTATGAAACATCCTCTATAGGTTGGGGTCCTAACGATATATCCATTTTCATTATTTCACAGCTTCAACCCCTATAGTACCACTAAAGTGTATTTATTAAATCCATAGTAAATCAAACTCTTCTGTGGCATGGTCCCTAACATTGTGGTATGGTACTACTAATTTTGGTAGAATTATTAAAAAAACATTCATTTAATATTCTGTATGATTTTGGAATCCTGAAATCCTGCACACAAACATTGATCAAATCAAAAATAATTACGATAAGATGTAAATAAAATAAGAACCTAAGAATGTACCTAGAAGGAAATTATGGGATGTTACAATAGGACACTATAACAAAATGGTGTGGTCAAAATAAATAATAGGTAAATTCTATCAATGGATAGATCAATTCATAATGAGTTTAATATGCCTAAATATTTTTGGTTTGAGGCTATTATTATATATTTTCATGTGTTGAACAGATTTTATATTAGTCCATTTTTAAATAAAACACCTTAAGAATTATTTAAAGAGTTTAAACCCCATATTAAATATTTTAGTGCATTTGGTTGAAATGTTTTTATTTTAAATAAAAATAATAATTTTAAAAAGATTTATTATAAAATTAATGATGGAATATTTTAAGATTATCAAAATTATAGTAAGGAATAGAGTTTTCAATTAGACAAATTTAATTTCTAGGGAATTTTTGTTTGATAAATTTAATAAAAAATAATAATATCAAGATTAATATAGAAATAAATAAATATGATGAAGAATTTAGAGAAATAATTTTTTGTGAAAATAATGATCAATAAAGTGATAAGGCCTAAGTTGAGATGGATAAAATATCTCACCAATATTATCCCAAAGATAGGAAAACTAAAAAAATATCATACTCTTGAAAAATTAATTTGAAATATAGGTTTTGGAATAAAAACCATAAAATTTGTTTTAAAATACTATTCTAATTCTTCATCTATTATTGATTTTTTGCTTCTTAATACTGATGATGATTTAAATAATTTAAACTTTGTTAATTTTATCTATGAAGAGTTAAATAAATTTGAAATAAATAAACTGTGGAGTTTAGTTGAATTACCAAAAATAATAAAATAAGAACTCCCTAGATTTTTTGTAATAAATTTGATGTAGCCAGAAACATAGTTAAAAATAAAGAATAACTAGTTTCTCAAGGTTATTATTAAAAATATGTAATTTAATTCGATTATTTTTTGTCTCATGTAGATTTAATATGAACTATTATAATTTTATTAGTGGTTTCTTGTTTTCAGAATATCAAATTATTTTAAATGGATGTAATGAGTGAATTTTTAAATGGAATAATTTACATAGAATTAATTTTTTTAAAACCCTAGATTTGAAAATGAAAAGTTTCAAAATCATTTTTTTAAACTTAATAAAGAGTTATATGGTATTAATATATCTCTTAAATATTTTTATTATATTTTAACTAAAATTTTATCACAAAATTACTTATTTAAAGGAAAAGTTGTTCCCAACTTGTTTATAAAGAAAGTTACAAATGATATTTTGATTGTGAAGATGTATTTTGATGATATAATATTTGGTAATATAAATTATTTACTTTGTAATGACTTTTCAAAATTAATGAATGTTGGTTTTTACATGATATTTTTGGGAGAATTTAAACTTTTTATTAGCTTGAAAATTATCCAAAGAAAGTATGGTATTTTATTAAATAAATATAACTATGTTAATGAATTTGTTAAAAGGTTTATCCTTAATCCATAGAAGTCCATTAAAACCAAAATGAGTACTAATTCCAAATTGGATTTTGAAGAATCTAAAAATCATGTTGATGTTAAACTATATAGACGCATGATAGGCAGTGTAGTTTATTTAACTGCATGTAGACTATACATAATGTTATTTGTTTTTTGTGCACTATATTTTATTCGAATCCTAATGAAATTAATTTTAAATTTGTTAATAGATTTATTATATGTATCAAAGGTATTATTAGTTCTATTTTATTTTATTCAAACCAGAATTGTTTTGAATTTGAATATTATTCTGATTCTGAATTTGTTGGTTCTGTGCTTGACTAAAAAATAAAAATAGTTATGTTTAATTTTCATGGTAAGAATTTAATTTCAAGGGGTTATAAAAAACAAATATTTGTTGCATTATCTATAGATGAGGCTGAACATGTTATTGTTTCTAGTTTTTGTTCTCAAAGTATCTGAATTAAATAGACATTATGTTATTTTAATATTACCATTTTTATAAAATTACAATTTTTCATGTTAATTCTAGTTCTATTTTTATATCAAGAAATCCATTACAATACTCTATAAAAATTTATAAATTTTATATTTCATTTTCTAATGTATCATGTAAAAAAATGAGATATTAGTTTATATTTTATTCCAAATGAAAAGAAACTAGCTACTATATTCACTAAACCATTAGATTCTATATGATTTGAGAATATTATGTTTTTTACTTGTTATGCTGGAAGAATTATATTTTTATTACTACTTATTAAAATAAGATACATTGTTTACAGATTCAAATATCTACTTTCTTGAGTATTTTAATTAATTGTAATTTCTTTTAAAATGTTCTACTTTGTGTTGTAATTCATATTAAAATTTTAATCTTGTAAATTTATTTTCATAGATAAGTTTTTTTTATTTTCTTATAAAAATGGTCTATAATTTTCTTGTGTAATATACTTATGTTTAAAATATTCTAAATTTTTTATGTACATATCATAATTATATTAATTTTATATATACATTAATACATGGAGAGATTTATTCATTTTAAAATATTTTCATAGAATTCATTTATAAGACCTTAATTTGTAAAAAATATGGTATTTGTAACCATTTTTTATTTAAAAGGGAGAATTTTTTCTAGACATAATAATTTTGGTTGATAAATTTCATAAAGGGGGATATTGTTTTGAAATAAAATAAATCGTCATTTTTATAAATTACAAAAGGGGGATAATGTTAGTTATTTAACATGGGAAATTAATTTTATATTTAATTGTTTTTGTTCTTTTAAATTTTACATACCTCAAATTTATTATATTTTAGAATTTTATGAAATTTATATTTGTGTTAATTTTTTAGTGTTTTAGTTTTGTTCAACGTTTTTTAATTAATATGATGTTTTTATAAAATACTTTATTTTAATTTATTTTTCATGGTTATTTTTATTAATAAAATTTTATAAAATATATTTTCTATCATTTTTTTAATATATATTGTTTTAAATATATATACAATAAATTTTTTATTTTACCTTTTATAAATATTAATTTTTAAAAATATATAATAGGTAATAACATCTAATGTGAGGTGAACCTCATATCCAGTAAAGTTTTTATGCCATTGCATGTGTATTTTTCAATCTACCACATGTAGTGTTTTTTAAATATGCCACACTATCATAGTGAACCTATTTGGTTGAAAACTATTGAAGTGAAAAAATATTTAATTTTCTTCTTACTGTGTGTATATGTGTTTTGAGGAAAATTGATGAAGTGACTCCACTAAAATCATCATTGACCACATTCTTCCCTATCAACCATGAATCCAAACCTCTTCATATCGAATGCACAGAAGCAGTATTGTCCATGTGAACACGTTTCTATAACTATTCCTATTTTTCTTTATTGTACCTACCATAATAGATTCTTTTTCCATGTATGAATCAGTAGAAAACTACCCATTGCGTTACTCTATTTTAACCATTTTTCATCATCTTCACTCATGATAGGCATATTTATCTTCTTGAGTCAAACCTGTATGACCCCGATATCTCAAATTGGATTATCTTATATTAAGTCGACCATATTTTATTTGTATCGACCATGAAGAGTGTTGAACAAAATTTAAATAGATCGACCACATGTTATGGTGATCGACCACATCAAGAAAGCATAAACCATAAGGATTTACCATGAGTATTAAATAAAAGAGTACATCAACCACAAATGATGATAAATCAACAATATGATGAAGTGATTGACTAGACATTATAATCACACAGTAAGTCATTCCACAATATGTTTTGGACCTCATGGTAAGCGGATTTACCTTAAACCTCATGATTTACTAACACTTTGTCAATTTTTTGGGATTATATAGCATGCTCCGATTATTCGTAATTTTTATAAAATGTTTAACTGAATTATTTATCTAAGTATTTTTTTAGGATTTATTTACAACATAAATTCATATAAATAATATTCACTATATATTTTAATAAATATTAGAATTTTTTTTAATTAATACATATTCAAATTGTAAATCTAAATATACTTTTTCTCATGATGGATTTTATATTTTATACTTATTGTAAATATTTTATAATTTATTTTAATAATTTTATCATTTATATAACACACATATCCACTAATTAAACTATTGGAAGTATTTTTTTAATATATTTTATAGAGAAACAACATGAATTTATTTATGGAAACAATAAATTTCATATCATTTATTTTAAAACCTATTTTTATTTGTTTCTATCATTTAATGATCACAAAATTTTGATATTTCTTTTTAATGTGTTATTTATTTAAAAACTCTTATTTATTTGGATGAAAAAAAATTCAAAGTGTTTCAATGAGTTCAATATAGAAATCATATCACGCCAAAATTATTATTGGAATATGCAAAAATTTTAAATAGGTAAACACATGTTCCCATATTTTTAATTTTTCTAACCATTTAATGATGGTGATATGTTTATAAAAATCCCACACAATGAGAAAAAAATGAGAAATATAGATGTTCTTTGTTGACTAATCTATAAATAGATACTAAGGAATATAATGTAATAGCCTTGACTAGTTTTCTAAATCATGATATTAAATTACTGAGATCATATGCATCTACTATTTCATTGGTGAGATCATGAGGTAACTTTAATGTTTGTTTCATTAGTACTAAAGAGATAAAAGTTCCATGAGATACATTAATTTCAACATATTTTTCCATCTGTTGATCATCATTATTTTCGATTTTTCATCATGTTATATTTTATTTCATCTGTTTGTAATTATAAGCAACAATTTATGATTTTTCAAGTAAAATGAAATTTTGGTATCAATTATCCCTCCTAAACAAAAGGAAGGTCCTTGCTGTGTGACTCATGAAAGAAATTCTAGTTCGATTTTGTTTTTACTCTAATAAAAATCCAGGTATGTTGTGCCTCTGGGTTTTGAAAACGATATGGTCCTTATGTAGGTTATCAATTATTAAAGGTGAGGTTTCTTTGTGGGTACCAATTTTATCACTTAGTAGACAATATTAAGGAGAACAGTAGGATCTTTATGATCAGAACTACTATAAAATTATTGTGTTCATATAATATTTCTACTGAATTATTTTCTAAATAATACACTACATTGTTGATTCCTAATATAATAAAATTCGATTGATTATTTGTTTTAAAATTTTAAAAGGTCTATTCACCCCTCCCCCCATATTTTCCATAATTTTAATCAACAAGAGAATATCATAATAGGATATTAATGATAATTTTTTTAGTAGAGTGCTCATTTTATTTCTCAATCATGGTGGATTTATATGAGTTTTTTTGGAAATTAGGTTTATTAGATTATGATATTTGACTTTTAGATGAATGATCATACATAAGAGACCATAATTACTCTCACAAGTATGTTGGATGTTGGGAAATAATAAAGTAAATTTAGGTGATTCCAATGTTGAGGATGATAGAATAAATCCTCCAAAATTATTATATAGACAAAAGGCAAAGACCTTTAGGGTTTGAGGGGAAGATCATGTGATCTCATAAAAATTGTATATTGAAGGGATATGATTCAGAAAAAACCATTCCCTAATATATATTGATGAATTATATGTCATAGTATTTTATTTGAGATAAAATATTATCTTGTATTCTCATTGTGAATAGAGAAAATGTGCGACTTATCCCATGTACAATATATCATAATGTAGCATCCCGACCCTTTTTTTCACCTAAACAGTGCTCTATGCTAGTTGGACACTTGGCCTTAGGGGCACATCCACGTATACCAAAGGCTGTAAACTATTAGAGAGGGTGTGATTAGGAGATAGTGGGGATACTATACCCTCATGTTATGATAATAATAGTGATCCATTTATATAATATATTGTAATAAGGAATTCATAAACAACAAATAAATTCAGTAGAAAAAATAATAACAACGACAATAATGATCAAAAATCCCAAAGGAATAATTCCATACACAGATAAAACATTCCATAAAAATTATTAAAAAAATATTCAAGTAGGGTCTCTTTTGGCTGACCATATTAGTACATATTTAAATCATGAAATATCTCAAAATAAAATCAAACTCAATATAGAGGAACCACCGGGTCCTCTACCATCCATCCCATATAAAAGATACAACTTTGATCACTATGGTCCAAAACCTAAACATGTTCCCATACCTGATCTCAATGTCATAAAGTCTACAGACATCCTATGGGGTCCCTATAGGGTGTGAGTATGAACTCATTAGGCCACCACCAACTTGTGTCTATATTACATCCATAATTTCATAGGGTTATCAAAAATATAAATAAAAGTCAATGTGAACATTCTTTAATAATAAACCCAATTTCCTTATACTCAATATCCATATGGAAGCATTTACATTATTTTACCAATGAATGTAATCACTAAAAATATTTCACCAAATACATATATATATATATCATACAGTACATGTCTACATATATATGTTTGCAGTGGAAATCACCCACGGCTTAGTTCCCAAGCATCCCTTAATGAATATCATATCTGGAGATCCCTTAGGCACCTCCCATAAATAAATCATCAAAACCTCATTCCATCTAACACCTATTTTCCATCAATCATATTCTCTATGTCCTTACAACACTCTCAATCAATAATTCATAGGTCCCTCAGACAATTTCTTAAAAATTCCACATCAAATCAACAACCCAATATCCCAAGGCACTGTGTTTTTCATCCCCTAATATATAATTACCATTTTGTCAACAACCAACATTGTGAGACATGGAGATATACATCCTCTCGTAATACCGACCCATCAGCCTCAAGAATAATGGAGATCATTATCCCCCAACCAATGATCTCAACACCATATCCTAATGTTCTATCACCATCCACGTGTATTTATATAGTGAGAACCTCTAACATAATCAACTGTCAACATCGTCCCTTGAAATGAAATTTCTATGGAGGCCACCACCCACAATGAGTGGTCAACACCAGCTCAGTTGAGTCCTACCTGAGTGCACATTACTCCAAAAATATGATTCCCCAGAATAGTGAGTTTAACATCAAAGAATAATATAATCTACATCATCTAGCATCTCATTCCCCTACAACCATGTCACTAAAACTCTTGATGATCAATACCATCCAGAGTCACATGGTCCATGCCCTCATCCTGATGACCTTTTCACTTCAATCCAACAACCATGTTGCCTCATCCTGGTGATCAACATCACCTCAAGTGTCTCAGGACATTTTCAACATAACATACCACATCACCTCAATCTAGGTGATCAACATAATTGCAATCCTTAGGCCTATCCCACCATGTTCCAATAGAACCAATCATATCATATAACAATTTAATTAATTTAAGTGAACACACCTGGTCTATCCTACCAAATTTTTTTAAATCTCTTCACCCTAATTGTAATATATAATCAATGGATAGGTATTTCCCAATTACATCCCATAATATCAATTCAGTAATGTAAAAACTACAATTATTTAATTGGGGTTCTCTCAAGGACTACCCACCTATGAGAAGGAAGGAGGAGGAAAAGAAGATATAGGAAGTAAGGAAAAGAATTCATTCCAAACTTTTTAAAGAGGAGCATGGTTCAGTCATATAGTTTGGTGAACCATGTTCCAATTGTATGAACTCACTATCCAAATAATCACACCTTTGAAATTGGTAACACTGTTTGGCCACACAATTTGGCCAAGCCATGCGCCAACGGTGCACACCTACTGCCCAAGTGGTACTTTGTGTATGGGATCAGCCACACGGTTTAGAAAACCATGAAAATACCATTTTCACCCTCTAATAATACCTAAAACACCCTACATTATTGACTAAAATGGTCACATGGTCAAATAAAATTGTGCCCCTTTGAAAATAGGGCACACGATTGAGACCACATGGTCTACCATTCTAGAAACTATATTTTCAGAGCCCGAAACATCTAAAACCCACTAAAACTCTCAAGGAACTTAAATATACTTAAATCAATTTAAAAAGAAATTAGTTAAATCAAAATCCTAAAATTAGGTTTCTAATATCAACATAAGAGTTGGTTTTCTCACCGAACTCAATAATTGAAAAAGGTTGGGAAATTTGACCTCTTAAAAATTCATGGATGTTATAGTCTCTACACCTTGTAATAGCACATCCCTAACCTATCAGTATTTACCTAGATATGGTAACCAACATACCCATCTCATTAACATCACCCTAGTCTACCCTAGATATTATTTTATGGGTCAACACCCCTCAAGGTGCCCCCCACCATAGGAGTTACCAACCTATTTTCTTCCTCACCTAAAATTCAAACATTATGATGGTTCCACCAACCATACCCATACATACAATTCCTCTAATGATGAATCATCTTTACCACACCTAATTAAATTCTCAATTCATTCCCATGTCATTTATAACACCCATACTCTCCTACATCTCATCAGATTCCCATTGCATATATGTTCCATACACAACACTTATAAAATCCCACATCTCCTTAAATTCCCATAAATCTTTCAAGTCAATAAATTCTCATAATAAACACACATCATATATAATGTACATTCCCAAAATATTCTTAATTCTTATGCACCTCATACACATCATTAATCATATGATTCTCATAATAAATCTCAGTGCCTATACACCTCAAATATATATATATATATATATATATATATATATCTTGCATCATAACTGATTCTAACCTACTAATCAGCACCAAGTTATTCTAAAAAAATACATGTGCACCGTATGCACCAAACCTAGCCATGCTAAAAAAAAGGAAAAATCAGTCGTGCCCAGGGAGTACCTATAACTTTTATAGGCACCCCATCCAGATTTATCATTGATAGCTCAATATCATGCACCTGGCCTAAATCCCAACTACCCGAAGCCTAGCCTCCCTTTAGATTTGCACCAGCTACTGGTCACTGACCACACAAATAGGTCTATCCATCACTACCATGACCTCAATTTTCTGGTTAATCCAAGATACCAACTCCTAGTATTACTCCCAGTCCAACCCCATATCCCTGAGTTGGCCTAGGCCCCTGAATCTTGGTTGTCGAAGAAGGATTCCTTTATAACCTCTCCAAATTCATCATCTTACCACATGCTCGACACTACTTTAGAGCCCAATCTCATTAGATTTGAACATGCCTCATCTTCCCACACTTGAATCATACTACTAAAGACCCACTTCTTAGTGTTCTACCTGAATATCTAGCTTGAATTCCCTACTAAGAGACCTCATGGCCTTGCTTCCTATTACGTGAACCATCACATCTAATCTCACCTAATGCTACTACTTGACTAAAATAAGACAGGTCTATCATGTTCCCCTCAGTTATTAGTTCATTATTCACCACCTCGTAGAAATATATCATCCTAAATATATTTACCTACACTCTAATTTAATACCATAAACCATCCTTTAAAATCCACACCCTAGATATGTCATTTACCACCATAATAGGTGAAAAATGAGATAGGTATATAAAACTGGATTTATAATCCATGAAAGAAGTGTCTCTATATTGGAGATTTATAAACATGTGTTATATTCCTGACCTTAAGGACTATGAGAGTATATGCTCTATGAACCTCATCTTAAAATCATTTCAATCCAGTACCTCATGTCTTCCTTCTTGAACCTGTAAATCCCAATTACGTTTTTTCATTTCTCTAAGCATGTTAGTCTCCAGTTTCACTGTAGAGACCCGAAGCTTAACGTACATAGACATTACATTACTTTTGCGGAATACTTGGTACATAAAAAAAACACACACACAAGGATCGTAATAGTTTAGTGTCTTTGGAAACTCGGAACATAATCTTCTAATCGTGTTGAAAGATCTTCAATATCTCCCATAAAGATCTTCCCTTTTTTTTATACCTAAAACCCTTTTTTTATATCCTGGGGAAAAGAAAACATAAAAGGGTGAGCTCAAATTCTCAGTAAGGGTAATCAAAAGAAATATCAATCACATCATATACACAAGCACATAACTTTTGGAAATCTTAACCTGCAAAAGAGATCATAATTTCATAACATGGGATAAATCATGACAGTGAAATGTAATCACAATAATCATAACTTAAAACATGAAACTTTGTGGCATTCACACATAATCATAGAGAATCATTTCTTGTTAGTCAAGACTCATTTCCAAGACTATCTTAGTGGACAAAGTCCCTTTCTGAATCGAGTAACCCTCGTTTCAGTCCTGTTTCACTGAACCGGTATAACCTACCGTTCCAGCCCTGTCTATCTCATGAGATATAAAATCTTTACCCAATGCATTGGAGGGAGATATAGGTCCCACCCTTCTTCTAATGAATCCTTTCTTATGTGTGCCACATAATCATAAACCATACATCATAGCGTAATCCATGTAATAAAAATGGAATTCTTAAACAACATGACATCATAAAACAATTCATATAAGATAATGGAATTCATAAAAATATTTCCATCACAACATAATAAAATCAATGTAATAATAGGGATAAAAACAGAACCCATTATTATCTTAGATGGAAAATAATTTTGATAAAACACTTGAACTTCATTCTTGAGGAAAATATCCTTTATACTTCAAAAATACTTTTCCTTTCTTAACATGTCATACAATTTTAAACTAAAAGAAGTTGATTAAAAATAAAATTGAATACTTGTAAAGGAAACTTCTTGGAAATAATGTTTTAGAAAGCCATTCATGCCGTATAAGTTAAAAAAACATTCTTCGTACTTTTGTCGGAAAAGTCAAAAAGTACCTCGTACGAAAAACGACAAAAGATTCCTTTCATACATATTACTAAAAACTCACCGAAGGTTAAAAATGGATTTAAACAATTGTAGGTGGATGGAAATAATATTAAATATTGATGAAACATGGATGTGGATGATAAAATACACCCTAGTAAATACTTACGAATAAACAATCTCGGATAAAAATGAGATTGTGATATTTCCCTTACCTTAGGTCCGATTTTCTTTGTACGTGTCTGAAGCTCCTGTATAATGGTTTAAATAATGTCATTGACTTATTACAGAATCATATTCATTGTTATGATATCATATATGGTTCACTTATGACATTATATTACCCGTTCTTTTGTAAACTCCATGTTAAAGAAGCGTTTTGGGTAAAATCGTTTCATTTATCGTAGGTGTTTTGACTTGTTGTTCTTGACATTATTATTACTTATATCATGATTTACTTACTTCCAGAATATAAAATATGATTTATATATCATATATATTCAGTATATATATATATATATAATATATAGATAAATGAAATGAAAAACACCGTTCATGGAGACGGTAGTCCGTACGTACGCATGAACGCTGTTTTCCTTTCCTTATTGTCTTGAATGGAAGTAAGTAGATGACATACATATATATATATATACATAAATCCAGTAGCTTTATAATGTCATATATTTCATTATTATTTCTTATATATACTTTATAATCATTCTTAAATAGTTAACATGGAGAATGAATCTCATCGCGTCGTGGAGACGGTAGTCCGTACGTACGCACGAGCGATGATATCATTTCCATAAATATTGAATTGAATTGGAGTGGATTATAAAATATATCAGAATCAATATGATGTTTTAATAACTATTTATAGTTATTATTTACACCATTATACCCATCCATGTAAGGTGGTGGTGGAAAATAGATTACACCACGGCGTGGAGACGGTATTCTGTACGTACGCACGCGCGGTGATTTCATTTTTCCGTAGGATGGATAGATGGTGAAATAGGGTTGTTTCATACTTATAATAACATATCAGTATATGAGTGATACTGATGTTATTACTTCATAATGAAACAACCTAAGATGAAGAAGTGGAAGAAGAAAGAAATTGAAAAGATCGGTAATGGATATTACCTCTTCTTTGGAACGCCTCTTTGAATCCTCCACTTAAGGAACTAAGATTGGTCTTTGGAGAAGACCAGGACCTCTAGGATTATTCTATGGAAGTGGAGAGGAGAAAATGGCAGGGTTTGGCCGAGCTTGAGTGCTCAAATTGGTGTGAGGAGGAGGGAGAGGAGGTGTCCTTTTATAAGGGAGGAGAGGGGCATCTTAGGAATACCTCAAAATATTATTTTATAATAAAGTCAAAATCGGTTTATAATGGTTCCAAAGGGTCTTATTTCGGAGCTAAAGTGGGGATGGGTCGAAATCCTATCAACCAATAAGATTTATACAAGTTTAGGGTATTAATTTAACCTTATCAATTAGATTTAACTCTAAGTTAAATAATTTAACTTTTACCGTGTCTTTTTTGTTTCTTTCACTATATGGTTAATACACTTACAATAACATGCCAAAAGAACCCCAAATTGTTTATTATTAATATATATATCCTTATCTAAGTCATTTGGCTGAACCTTAGATTTTTAGGAATAAAATAACAATTAATAATATAATATTTTATTTAAAAACTATTTTGTGTCAATTTTGACACTATTTGATATATGATTTTTTTGAAAGTCATAACAGAATTATTTGTTCGAACCATGTTTATTAAATCAACACTAATATATCATAGTAACCTAGAAAATTAGTGGAAATCATAAAAAGTCTCAAATTACATTCATTTGAGCATTTATAACATCAATTATGTTAATATTTCCTTAAAAGGCTAATTACTGCATCATCGTTGTGTCATAAATAAATTAATTTAGTTAATGTCTAAAAATTATAAATAAAATATCATTATGTAAGAAAGCTTTTTAGATTTCTAATGAATATTTACAATCAAATTTATCTTATTTATAACCCTATATTAAAAATGTTTTAGTAAATAAACTTTGATTTTAACTCTTTTAACTCTTCTTTGAATTAAATAATAATAAATGTCCTAATCTAATCCAAGTGGACCTAAATGGTCATATTATATTCATGAGGTTGTTTTTGGCCGAATTACACTTATCCAATAGAATTAGGACATGTGTTAGGGTAATAGTAATATCATATTTACCCTTAGTTACCCTATTTACTATTAACCGTGGTAAAAAAAAGTAAAAAGTTACTATTCACCAAAAATTATTTTCATCTCATTGAACCACATTTTAGTCCTTGATATTAACCGTGTCTGTCTGATTTTCGAAATTCCATTCACAGAAGCGGTAAAATTAAGTTTTATGCAAAATTCAGTTTTTAACCTACCACTTAGTGGTTTCACTATTCATCGAAAATTGAAAGTTTTCAGAAAAATACCAAAAATTAGGCCTAAGGTATATTTGATATTATGAACTCAAAAATGATGTCTATTTTACCAAATTCAAAACATATCAGTTGCATTAACTAATTTAAAAATTAATTCTCGTCGTCAAAACAAATAGCGTGTTTTTAAGAGATAATAACTATCAAAAGATTGACACTAGTTTATAACTGGTTTAAATGTGAAATTACATACAATGACCAACATTGTATTAAATTGTAAAAATATATTCTAAATATACTTTATAACCACTCAAATTAATAATTTATCAATATTAATTATTTCGATTAAAAAAGTTGTTTTTAATTAAAATTTAGTAATTTTTACTATTCATCAGAATATGAAAGTTATCCAAAAAGTACCAAAATTTCACCTTAGGCTAAATTCGATAGTCCGAATCCAAAAATGAAGTTCATTTTGAAAAATAAGATTTACAGAATTTTAAAAAGTGGTTATTACTATTCATAACGGCTAGTTTTAATAATATTTTAATAACATATCGTTGTTTAGTGAAACTCGGTATTGCGTATTACACACGCTATCGAGGAAGGTCGCGATTGCGTGTAATGCAAGGCAAGTCAAGGATGCGTGTTGTGCAAGCTCCTTTTGGTGTAGCATACAACACAAGACATTAATAAAATTAAAAAGAATATTTTTTTATAAAATCTTGGGCTGTTACATTCTACCCCCCTTAAAATGAATTTCGCCCTCGAAATTCGTCGGGGTTATAAATGGTTTACTATTCGAAAGATTCTTTAATAGAAATCCACATCGTAAAAAGGAATATCAAAACCAATCTTTGAAAACAAAAGTATGAAACTTAACGGTTACCCAAATAAACTAATCACTGGGTTTCCACATAGGTGAAAATATGGATATGAATGAAAAATCTAACCATCAGGTTCTGATGGAGAGTGGTAGAGAACATGGCTATGGAAAATCCAGTAATCACAAATCCATAGATTTGTGATGATATAAGGTACCATCTGATTCATCAGGTATAAGACCACTCGGACAACATTTTTGGTTTTCAAGATCATTTCCCTAAATTTGAAAATTTACATTAGAATAAATACTTACTTTATTTTGGTACAATCTCACTGTTGTTTATGCCTTGAACAATTTCCACTTCATCTCTTAAATAAATGAAGTTGAATTTGTTATTCGTGAAGTGTTAGCAGATCATGTGATAGAATGATGGGTCATTCCATCTGTCTCAAACAAAAGGTTAGAAAAAATTATATACATAAGTCATCTATAGTGAGATTAATCATATATGGTTCCTAAAATGAACTTATACTTCATATATCATACCGCTTAATAAAATAAAACTAGTTTCTACTAAACAGGGACTTCCTGTAGGCCAGTGGTAGGCGATAAAGGCCAGTCGCACTTCGGTTGTGGGTTCGATTCCCACAGCCTTGTCCGAAGCGATGGGCTGTCGCCCGTCCTGCAGGTTGTCCTTTTTCTAAAACTATATTACTATAACATCCCATCAATAATATCGAGAAAACTTATATCCTTAAACAATACTAACTTATGTCTAACATAATCCATTCCAATCTTTAGGCTTATCCATAATACTGCAGTCCACTCTCATATATCATAAGATATGTTTTGTTGGTCACATTCCAATCATTCAAAGTCCTCAATCATGTATTCTCTTGAATACCATAGTGAAAACATGAATGCAGTTTAAAGTTAACACTTTCCACATACCAAAATCCTCAAAATTCTATATACTCAAACCATGATATCACTTAGTCCTTATATCAATCATGAGCTCATGAATACTATTAAACATTTCATTTTTTCATTTTCCCTTCATTATGCGCATATCATCTTATTTCCAAAATATATCAATCACTTTGAGTATCACATCAATAAATATTGCAATACTCAATAATACAACATTATTTCGAAATCCCATTACATAAACACGTAATCATTCCACCACATCGTTGTCATATTCAACATTGCCAATAGTGATCGCATGTGACTTCCCTTTGTCCTTTGCCTTCAGTGGTTGCTCATGTTGATCATCACTAACCCTTGGATTAGGGCAATTATTAGCATAATGCCCCATTTCCTTGCACTTGAAGCATTGAAGTGTTGGTGGTGCGTTCCCTGCAGTGTTTGATTTATTCACATCATTAGAAACCCTTTTTCCATTACTTCGACACTCAGCTGCTCGATGACCTTCTTTTCCACACTTAAAACATTTTCTAGACCCTTTAAGAAAATCTCCACCATGCTTCTTTCCACACATTGTGCATAAGGAAACATTCATCTTCTTTTCATCATTATTATGAAATTTCTCCTTGAACTCCATCTTTCGTTTTTTGTCAAAACCATGAGATGGATATGTAACACCAACTTTCATTTCTACCTTGATAGCACAACCCACAATTTCTTCATAGCTACTGAAGTCTCTTATAGCTAATGCCCTTCTAAGACTTGGTTTTAAGCCACTGAAAAATCGATCAACTTTACTTTCGGGTTGGATGATAATGCCAGATGCATACCTTGCAAGTCTTGTAAAATTCGCTTCGTATATACCAACAGATTCATCATCCTTTTGCTTTAGATCAAGAAACTCCTTCTCCATCTTTGTTCGAAGAATACGAGGGAAGTACTTATTGAAAAATAAGTTCTTGAACTCGTCCCATTCCATGGACTCAATTTCATCTCTTTGCCTTGTATTCTTGATAAGATTCCACCATTGATCAGCTTCACCTTCCAAACGATATACTGCTAAGATGACTTTATCATGTTTAGAACATTGAAGAACTGAAAATATCTTTTCAGTGGTACTGATCCATTGTTCAGCAACAAGTGGATCAGAAGACCCACTGAAAGAAGGTGGACGTTGCCTCATGAAGGACTCAATAGAATATTGTTCCCTTCTCTGCTCATTTGAAAGTCCAGAATGATTCATAGCTTGTGTAAGTATAGCAATAAGATTTTTCACTCCATCTCCCATAACATTTGTTTGTTCAGGAGGACAATCATTGCATTGTCCATTGCATTGATCAACACGGTTCCTTCGGGTTCCAGCCATCATCTAAAACCCAAAAAGAATAGTGTGAGAGGCAAAAATCATGCTAGGGAAAACAACATAGTAAAGGGGGAGTACCTTCAATATCTAACATCTTAGGTTTAATTCTATGATTGTTAGCGTAGTTCTAGTAATATAACTTATACGTATACTTAACCTTAGGGACATCCCTAGACATACCGTAGAAATATCTCTAGGGATCTCACTAACGTTTTCGCATCCTAGTTTCCAAAGGTTGACTAAACCTTTCCTCTGATACCAACTGTAGAGACCCGAAGCTTAACGTACATAGACATTACATTACTTTTACGGAATACTTGGTACATAAAAAAAACACACACACAAGTATCGTAATAGTTTAGTGTCTTTGGAAACTCGGAACATAATCTTCTAATCGTGGTGAATGATCTTCAATATCTCCCATAAAGATCTTCCCTTTTTTTTTACCTAAAACCCTTTTTTTATATCCTGGGGAAAAGAAAACATAAAAGGGTGAGCTCAAATGCTCAGTAAGGGTAAACAAAAGAAATATCAATCACATCATATACACAAGCACATAACTTTTGGAAATCTTAACCTGCAAAAGAGATCATAATTTCATAACATGGGATAAATCATGGCAGTGAAATGTAATCACAATAATCATAACTTAAAACATGAAACTTTGTGGCATTCACACATAATCATAGAGAATCATTTCTTGTTAGTCAATACTCATTGCCAAGACTATCTTAGTGGACAAAGTCCCTTTCTGAATCGAGTAACCCTCGTTTCAGTCCTGTTTCACTGAACCGGTATAACCTACCGTTCCAGCCCTGTCTATCTCATGAGATATAAAATCTTTACCCAATGCATTGGAGGGAGATATAGGTCCCACCCATCTTATAATGAATCCATTCTTATGTGTGCCACATAATCATAAACCATACATCATAGCGTAACCCATGTAATAAAAATGGAATTCTTAAACAACATGACATCATAAAACAATTCATATAAGATAATGGAATTCATAAAAATATTTCCATCACAACATAATAAAATCAATGTAATAATAGGGATAAAAACAGAACCCATTATTATCTTATATGGAAAATAATTTTGATAAAACACTTGAACTTCATTCTTGAGGAAAATATCCTTTATACTTCAAAAATACTTTTCCTTTCTTAACATGTCATACAATTTTAAACTAAAAGAAGTTGATTAAAAATAAACTTGAATACTTGTAAAGTAAACTTCTTGGAAATAATGTTTTAGAAATCCATTCATGCTGTATAAGTTAAAAAAACATTCTTCGTACTTTTGTCGGAAAAGTCAAAAAGTACCTCGTACGAAAAACGACAAAAGATTCCTTTCATACATATTACTAAAAACTCACCGAAGGGTAAAAATGGATTTAAACAATTGTAGGTGGATGGAAATAATATTAAATATTGATGAAACATGGATGTGGATGATAAAATACACCCCAGTAAATACTTACGAATAAACAATCTCGGATAAAAATGAGATTGTGATATTTCCCTTACCTTAGGTCCGATTTGCTTTGTACGTGTCCGAAGCTCCTGTATAATGGTTTAAATAATGTCATTGACTTATTACAGAATCATATTAATTGTTATGATATCATATATGGTTCACTTATGACATTATATTACCCGTTCTTTTGTAAACTCCATGTTAAAGAAGCGTTTTGGGTAAAATCGTTTCATTTATCGTAGGTGTTTTGACTTGTTGTTCTTGAAATTATTATTACTTATATCATGATTTACTTACTTCCAGAATATAAAATATGATTTATATATCATATATATTCAGTATATATATATATATAATAGATAGATAAATGAAATGAAAAACACCGTTCATGGAGACGGTAGTCCGTACGTACGCATGAACGCTGTTTTCCTTTCCTTATTGTCTTGAATGGAAGTAAGTAGATGACATACATATATATATATACATAAATCCAGTAGCTTTATAATGTCATATATTTCATTATTATTTCTTATATATACTTTATAATCATTCTTAAATAGTTAACATGGAGAATGAATCTCATCGCGTCGTGGAGACGGTAGTCCGTACGTACGCACGAGCGATGATATCATTTCCATAAATATTGAATTGAATTGGAGTGGATTATACAATATATCAGAATCAATATGATGTTGTAATAACTATGTATAGTTATTCTTTACACCATTATACCCATCCATGTAAGGTGGTGGTGGAAAATAGATTACACCACAGCGTGGAGACGGTATTCCGTACGTACGCACGCGCGGTGATTTCATTTTTCCGTAGGATGGATAGATGGTGAAATAGGGTTGTTTCATACTTATAATAACATATCAGTATATTAGTGATACTGATGTTATTACTTCATAATGAAACAACCTAAGATGAAGAAGTGGAAGAAGAAAGAAATTGAAAAGATCGGTAATGGATATTACCTCTTCTTTGGAACGCCTCTTTGAATCCTCCACTTAAGGAACTAAGATTGGTCTTTGGAGAAGACCAGGACCTCTAGGATTATTATAGGGAAGTGGAGAGGATAAAATGGCAGGGTTTGGCCGAGCTTTAGTGCTCAAATTGGTTTGAGGAGGAGGGGGAGGAGGTGTCCTTTTATAAGGGAGGAGAGGGGCATCTTAGGAATACCTCAAAATATTATTTTATAATAAAGTCAAAATCGGTTTATAATGGTTCCAAAGGGTCTTATTTCGGAGCTAAAGTGGGGATGGGTCGAAATCCTATCAACCAATAAGATTTAGACAAGTTTAGGGTATTATTTTAACCTTATCAATTAGATTTAACTCTAAGTTAAATAATTTAACTTTTACCGTGTCTTTTTTGTTTCTTTCACTATATGGTTAATACACTTACTATAACATGTCAAACGAACCCCAAATTGTTTATTATTAATATATATATCCTTAGCTAAGTCATTTGGCTGAACCTTAGATTTTTAGGAATAAAATAACAATTAATAATATAATATTTTATTTAAAAACTATTTTGTGTCAATTTTGACACTATTTGATATATGATTTTTTTGAAAGTCATAACAGAATTATTTGTTCGAACCAAGTTTATTAAATCAACACTAATATATCATAGTAACCTAGAAAATTAGTGTAAATCATAAAAAGTCTCAAATTACATTCATTTGAGCATTTATAACATCAATTATGTTAATATTTCCTTAAAAGGGTAATTACTGCATCATCGTTGTGTCATAAATAAATTAATTTATTTAATGTCTAAAAATTATAAATAAAATATCATTATGTAGGAAATATTTTTATCTTTCTAATGAATATTTACAATCAAATTTATCTTATGTATAACCCTATATTAAAAATGTTTTAGTAAATAAACTTTGATTTTAACTCTTTTAACTCTTCTTTGAATTAAATAATAATAAATGTCCTAATCAAATCAAAGTGGACCTAAATGGTCATATTATATTCATAAGGTTGTTTTTGGCCGAATTACAATTATCCAATAGAATTAGGACATGTGTTAGGGTAATAGTAATATCATATTTACCCTTAGTTACCCTATTTACTATTAACCGTGGTAAAAAAAAGTAAAAAGTTACTATTCACCAAAAATTATTTTCATCTCATTGAACCACATTTTAGTCCTTGATATTAACCGTGTCTGTCTGATTTTCGAAATTCCATTCACAGAAGCGGTAAAATTAAGTTTTATGCAAAATTCAGTTTTTAACCTACCACTTAGTGGTTTCACTATTCATCGAAAATTGAAAGTTTTCAGAAAAATACCAAAAATTAGGCCTAAGGTATATTTGATATTATGAACTCAAAAATGATGTCTATTTTACCAAATTCAAAACATATCAGTTGCATTAACTAATTTAAAAATTAATTCTCGTCGTCAAAACAAATAGCGTGTTTTTAAGAGATAATAACTATCAAAAGATTGACACTAGTTTATAACTGGTTTAAATGTGAAATTACATACAATGACCAACATTGTATTAAATTGTAAAAATATATTCTAAATATACTTAATAACCACTCAAATTAATAATTTATCAATATTAATTATTTCGATTAAAAAAGTTGTTTTTAATTAAAATTTAGTAATTTTTACTATTCATCAGATTATGAAAGTTATCCGAAAAGTACCAAAATTTCACCTTAGGCTAAATTCGATAGTCCGAATCCAAAATTGAAGTTCATTTTGAAAAATAAGATTTACAGAATTTTAAAAAGTGGTTATTACTATTCATAACGGCTAGTTTTAATAATATTTTAATAACATATCGTTGTTTAGTGAAACTCGGTATTGCGTATTACACACGCTATCGAGGAAGGTCGCGATTGCGTGTAATGAAAGGCAAGTCAAGGATGCGTGTTGTGCAAGCTCCTTTTGGTGTAGCATACAACACAAGACATTAACAAAATTAAAAAGAATATTTTTTTATAAAATCTTGGGCTGTTACATTCACCCTTTGACATGAGTAGTGTCTCGAGCTAGTCAAAGATTGTCTTCACTGACTTGGTCCACTTATATTCTTACTATGGTCCACCCTTACCTTAGAATAATTGTGTGTGCTGATATTATAACTCATAAGTCATATGTTTCATGGATGGCTTAGCTCCCTGAGATCCCCTATCAATACCCTGTATATGTATAACCAAGCTTGTCCTATGATACTCAACAAGCCATGTCCCAAAATCATCTATATGTTGCGGCTATACTACCTATACTAGATCTTGTACCTACATCACATGATCATCACAACTCTCCAAGGCCTTATCCCAAGCCTCGGGGCCTCATCCCATTCACGCGCATTCATCACCATATCTCCACCCACCTGATGCTCCAACAGAATCCTTCTAGATGGAATCAGGTTGAATACCAATCTAAATGGTTAAAAAACCATAATAGTGTGCTTGTGTGTGTGTGTCTGTGTGTGTGTGTGTGTGTGTGTGTGTGTGTGTGTGTATGTTTGTATGCATATATCATATATAGGGGAATCTATCACATGAAATTCATCTCATCACCATTACACTCCCCTACTACACCATGTCACATGACACCTAGCATCATGGACCCTTACCTACCCATATTAGAGTTATAAATCACATATAATCTGGCCTCATGGACCCTTACCTTCCCATATCATGTCCTAGAATCACATGTAATCTAGTCACATGGCCCCTTTCTTACCCCTAGCAGATCTAGAAATCACATATAATATATCATCAATCCAGTATAGTTGAGTAAATTTCTACTAAAATGTAATATATAAAAATGTTGTTTAGTTTCTTTGTTGAAACATTAAACAACTCACTCCTATTTTTTCATCCTTTCCTACCCATATTAGGGAAAGTCCCATATATAACATGTATATATAATCACATGTCTACCTCATAGGGATCCACATACCTGGGATGGATGAGTATAATTCCACAAAAAGGCTAAGTAGAAAAAACAGTGTTTAGCATAATTTTGGATACTTTAAATATCCCAACCCCTCTTTGTGCATTCTAGGTTACCAATGATGATCATAATAAAAAAACACATCATACGAGCCTAACTTCCAATCATGATGCATGAACAATCCCCCCTTTCCATACTAGATGAATGGTCAAACTACATAATAGATAAAAGTCACACCCAATTGCGCCATTCCAGGTGGAAATCAATCAACAATAAAAGAGAAAATAATAACATTAATTCCCCACCCCTAGAATCATGGGTTTTCCCTCATTCATGGGGATACAGGCATCCATAATTGATCTCTTTATCCATTTTTGACTATATCCTAGTCTCGGGTCCACCTTAACCCAAATAGTAATACCAAAAGGAGAAATGAAATGAAACACCTCTGATACCATTTATAGTTCCCCAACCTGTTTTTCTAATTAAATAGTGATCTGTGATGGTAAGACACTAGGAATTAAGCACAACTCTCTATATAACAAAGGTTACCAACTAGAATTTAGGGTCTAATTAGGTGATAGATGGGAGATTATATCCTCAAGTGATAATAATAACAGTGGTATATAAATATACAACACGGAAAAAAAGGACCACAATAATGAAAAATAAAAATAAATTCAGTAGACGATGAATAACAGTAGTATAAATATTCATCAAGCCTAAATGAATAATATTATATGAAAATAAAACATTCGATAATAGGTCATAAAAAACAGTAGAAAATAAATGTTTCTAGTATCCCACAATGACAATATATATATATATATCATGAAACAACACAAAATAAACTCCAAATCGATATAGATGAACCACCTATTCCACTTCCATCTATCTCACTCAAAAGGTACTACTCTGATTATTGAGGTAGAACTCCCATGCCTGATCCCTTACCTGATCATAAAACATAAATTTTACGTGTATTTTGAGGGGGTCTTATAGGGTGTGAGTATGAACATAGTAGGCCACCACCAACATGTTTCTATATTACATCTATAATTTTAACGTGTGTACGAAAAGAAATAATAAAATTCAACCCACTCATAATTTACTAATAAAAACTCTTTCTTTGTGCCCAATAGTCACAAAGAAGCATATACCTGTTTCATCCAATACTGGTAACCACTAAATATGTTCCATAATATATATATGTGTGTGGAATATAGTACATGTAGGTATATATATATTTGCAGTGGCGAGGACTCATGTCCTAGTGTATAAGCATCCCATGATGAATATCATATCTAGATATACCTCAGGATCCTCTCATAAAAAATCACCAGAACCTCATGACATCTGACACCACTTGTTCCATCAATCATGTACCCAACATCCTTAACACATGACCAATAGATAAGTCCAAAGTCCCTAAGTCCTCTACACCCCATTGGATAAATAGCCTTACATCTTGATACATGGAGTTGTTTTTCCTCCAATATTTAAGCATTTTCGGCTCAACCGTGAATGTCCTGAGGCACATAGATATCCATCCACCCATAATCATAGCCCATTGGCCTCAAGTATAATGGTGATCCACAACCCCCAATTGATGGTTTCAAAACCATCTCCTAATGGTCCATCACTATCCATGTGGATTTCTATTGTGAAAAACTCTAACAAAACTAATGGTCGACACTATCCCCTAATCCATAATAATCATGGAGGCCTCCACCCACAATGAGTTATCAACACCACCTTTACTGAGTTGTATCTATGTGGACATAACTCTAATGGAACGTCAGCCAATATTAGTGAGTAGAATCACCAACAATTACTTAATACACATCATTCTCCAACTTGTTCCCATGTGTAAATGTCACTAAAAATCCCGATGGTCAACACTATCCAAAGTCACACAGCCCATGCCCTCTTCTTGAAGACCTATCTGCCTTAATCCAATGACCATATCACTTATACCAAGTTATCAAAATCACCTCATGTGTCTCATGCCACACCCAACCTGACAAACCACATTGCTTCAATATAGTTTATCGACATCACCTAAATCATATGGCATATCCCATCACATTCTCATGGAAGAAATCATATACTACAATAATTTATTTAATTTAAATGAACCCACCAAGACTATCCCGACCAAGTGGTCAGAATCCCCTTACCAGACTTAGAATATATAATCAATATTTAGGTATGACCAATGTAATCCCATAATATTAATTTAGTTATTTAAAAACAACTATTATTTAATTAATGGTGTTTCACAGACTTCCCACATGGGTGTATATCAAACGCACCCCCAAAACACATGAAGAATTAAGGATAAATCTAGGAACCACCTTATAATTTTAGGTTCTCTCTCATATGATATCATCCTCTAACTCACATTGAAAAGAGTAAAATCAAGTTTTTAGTAAAACTCCTTGTAAATAGGGAAAATGAAATTCAACAAATTTATCATTAAGTATATCAAGATAAAATAGAAAGAAAATCAAGAGCATCAAACAATTTATCGATATGCTTACAAAGTGAATAAAGAAGCATTGATCAGAGTTCCGATGATAGATATCCCTTATATTATTCATAGAGGGAAAAAATGATATCCCTCACCTATTGTATGTGTTGAATGGATAATAAGGGTAGACAAAAAGAATAATTATGAATGAGGGAAAATTCTCTATTTCACACTTTTTAAAGAGGTGCATGATTAATTCACATGGTTTTACTAACCATGCTCCAACCACGTGCACTCTCTATCCAAAGGAACACCCCTTTGAAACAGGTCGCATGGTTTGGACTCACAGTTTGGCCAAACCCTACACCAACCATGTGCATGTACTGCCTAATAGGAACAAAGTGGATGGGATAGGATGAATGATTTGACGAACCATGAACATCCCATGTGAATACTTTGATAAGACTTGAAACACCTCACATGATTAACTGAAGGGACCAAATAGTTAAATATAACCTCACCCCTTTGAAAGCAAGGCACCAGTTTGAGGCCGCATGGTTAGATAAACCATGTTCCAACCATACGCCTTGGTATTCTTTTACATAATATGGGTTTTCAGAGACCAATGCTTTCAAATACCATTAAAACTGTTGAGGTTCTTAATGAGTCTTAAAAACATATAAAACTAGGTCATTGGTCAAACTATTACATTAAATTAGGTTCTGATGATCAAGAGAAGTGTTGTTACACTCACAAAACATAAAAATTCAAAAAGTTTTTGAAATTTTACCCACTCAAAAACCCAAGATTTCACGATTGAGTTACATGTATGAGTATTAAAATTTCATTGAATGATTAGAGCTAGAAATATAATCCAATTAATTTAATCATTAATCAGATAGAAGTGGTTAAAAACTGATATGATTAGTTTCGTGTAAATAATTTACTTCACTTGGGACCTTAGTGTGTAATGACATTTCATATTTCACTTGTGTGTATAATATCGATTTGTGATATTAGTATCTCAACATTTCTTGTTGAGTTTTTTATTTTCAAGATGAAAATAATTAAATATGGGGTGAATGTAATGATCCATATTTATTAGTAAGTTACTCTATTTGTGAATGTTATTGATCTTGGATATTGATACTAATGATGTTATAAGAGTATGATCTTATTAATTTAGTATTTAAAATGGTAAAAGTTTATATAGAATTAAAATAAAAATAAAATTAAAGATTTAATATTTTTAATGAATAAGGTCCCCCATAAAAAACTGAAAATATTTCATGAATGGTGAGACATCCATAGGCCTTCACATTTAAATATAGTGTTAATAATATAAAGTCTTTGTAGATAACATGAAATATAATCAACTCCATGGATCATAATTTTAGGGTCTTTGTGGACTAGGTATATAACATATGAAATAAAGTACAAAACATTTAGTAAATTATTCTTCTATAAGACATTAGGAAATAAAAGGGATCCATAAACCATCTACAATTCATAAAACTCTTTTTTATTGAGGAAATTTTCATAGAATAAAAATATGATGTAAATATTAAATTAATGGGATAATTGAAAGGAAACATGAATATCATGATAATTAAGAATATCATGACATTATTAAGTATAAAATGTGGTTATAATATAGAACAAACATAAGGAATCATATATAAATACGGAATACAAATATTGAGATCATAATAATTTTAAATAATTTTATATCTTCAAGAAATAATTTCCTAAAATTAATAAGATACAAATCATAATAATGTGTTAAAAACATAAAACATGTCATCATAAGCATATTTCAAGGACCACTAAAAATACATCATAGCATAATCTTCTAGGATCACTACCCTTTCACCATAACATACCATCTTATGAGATATAATCATTACCCAATGCATTAGATATATATATATATATATATATATATATTGATTCCAATCCTTAACATAACTACATGTTCAGGAATATACATTTCACACAGAATAAAAACATAAAATAATCATCATCATCTTAACCCATGGAATAATAAACAAATAAAAAATCAATGAGATATCAAATAATCAAAGTATATGAGATCAAGGAATCATATAATTACAAAAAATAAGAAAGGAGTAATCTAAAATTTCATTTAAATAATTATTTTACCTAAGAATAAAATAACAAATATGAAGATAATAGAGTCCTGAATAAATGAAATATCATAAAGAGAGGTATCTTGGATGGAACCTCTTGAAAAAGAACTTATGGATAGAAAAAATCCTTAAATAATGAAAAAAATTAATATAAAAAAATAATTCCCTAAAAGGAAGTTAAAATGAGCATTTTATACATTTAAATAATATATTATATAAGAAGAGGGTAGAGAGGGAATAAAAAACTTGAATAAAAAGAGAATACAATGAGAGAGGGTGTATCCCTAATCAACATCATAAACTATTTTATAAGTATCAATAAATGGAAAAATTGATATATTTCATGTAATTATATTGAATGAATGTAAATTAGTATAATATATGTTCAAATTATAATATATACAAGAAATAAAGAAATATATTCTTGAAGATAACATCTAAATAACAATAAAGGTGATAAAAATTCCTTCAATAAGGATTCCCCATATCATTAATTTATGGTATGAATTAAAAAATTAAAATGATAATAAATAATAATTTAATTTCTAAGAAAAAACTATAGAATAAGTAATATAAAAATTTCAATGGAAAACATTTACAATGTTTTCGATGGATGATTAGAAAAAATTATAAAGAATTAAAAATAAATATGCCCCCTTATAAATTTGGTAATGTAAAAAAGATAGAACCACTAAAAATGAGAATATAAAAAAGAAAATGTAAATTAAAATAAAAATATTTATATATAGTGGGATATTTTTAATAATATGGTATGTTAATAATATATAAAATAATTTGAAAATTTGTGGATTTTTTTCAATGAATTTAAATTCAAACTAGATTCCTCTAACAAAAAATTTAAGAGATCAGTAAAAAATTAAAAGAAATAAATTCAAATAAGTACTCTAAAACAAGAGAAAAACCTATGTATTTTATGTATAAATAATGAGTTTTATAAATAATATAATATTATAAAGATGATGTAAGCGATACAAGAAATGGAATAAGATATATCATGTGGATACCTTACATACTTTGAAGGTTTGACTTGAAAAAAATGATCATAATAATAATTTAAAATTATTCATATCCCTAAATAATGAATTGAAATTATATAAAAATAATTTCTTAGGGTGGTATATATAAAATAATATAAATTAATATAGCGACAAAAAGTATGCATAAAAAAAGAGAGAGTGAGTGGGAGTACCCCCTTACAAGCATCCTAAATTATGAACTATGGATATATAAGAAATATAATAAGGTATGTAATGCAAAAATATTCAAATGAAAATTGAAAATTATCAATGAAATAACTTTCAGAAAATACTTAAAATATGTGATAGATAATATAGAATAAATATATGAGTAGAATAATTATTTTAAAGGAAACCCTTTACCTTAAGTCTTGGCTCACTTTGGATGTCCTCTAATATCCTAAATAATAAAGTTATATTTATTAATAATTTGATTAAGAATCTAATTCATTTTTATTTCATTATTATTATTCCCCTTTATTCATTTATTATTTCTATATTATTTATGATGATCACTTGAAGATGTTCATTTCATAGTTCTAACATTATATTTGTATAATGGTGACAATCAATGTTCTTTGTCTAATGAGTTTATAAAATCTACAAGTTGAAAGATATAGAGTAAATATGTTTCCATAAATTAAATGGTCCCAAGATAGGTATAAACTATGTAAATAAAAAATTATTTTACGATCATTTTAAGTGATTAAACTAACCATGATTGTTTATTTTTTAATATTATAAATATCATCTTTGTTTCATCTTTATAAAATCCTAAAAAATAAATAAATAAATTTTTATTTTTATAATTACATTATTATTGTGTTTGTTACCATACATGAAATGAAGTAATGAATATAAAATATCATCATCCACATAGTTGTTGTAAATATATTATTTTGAGCATGATGTTTTCAATAAAGATTAATAGAGTGGGTTGTATTCAATATTTTATTTTTATAATTAAATTAATGAATACTTATTGTACTTATTTCATGAATTTATAATGATGAATTATATTTATAATGGATAAGATTATAAGTAAATTAAAATAATTTTTATGAGACTATATACCTTCTCTTTTAGATGCCTTATTTGGTATAAGACTAAAGGATTTAATGAATGGTATTTTTGTTAGAATAGTTACTCCCTAGCATGGTTGGATGATTTTAGATATGTTGGGAAAAAATCCCTCAAGGTATCAGTGAAGCATTTTTGAGGTGATTGTATTTGTTGACAAAGCGGGCCTCCGTGTTGAGTTTGTTCACAAAGTAGACCATGATGTATAATTTTTTGAAAAAGGGGGTTTACATGGTGATTTTTTAGGTTCAAGATATGTTGTTGTCTATCCATGTTTGATTGAAAACCTTGACAATGGAATGGATGATCTGGAGGTAGGACAAAAACAGCAGATACCAGATGGAGCCATTTTCTAGTGTGCCAAATTTTTGGGCCTGAAAATCGCAAAAATGGAGAGACGTGTTTTTGGAAAAGGGAGGTGTGCGAAAAATAAAAGTGGTGTGTGGAATATTTGGGTGGGGCGTGAAAAATAAAAGTGGTGTGAAAAATATTCACATGGTGCGCAAAAAAGGAAACAGGTGTGCTAAAAAGGAAAGTGGTGCGTGAAATATTAGCGTGGTGAATGAAATAGGGGATTGGTGTTTTTCACACAAGAGGTGTTTCGAGATCAGAACCTCGAAAATTGGAAAAGGCATGAGGTGCGCGAAATATTGTAGTAGTGCGCGAAAAACAATGTTGCATGGAAGATGTGGTTTTCACGCTTGAAGTGAAATATCTGCTCAAGGATGGTTTTTCACGCAGGGGTCGATTTTGCCAATAAATATGATGTCACCCCCTCATTAAAAATAGGTAAAGAGATAGAGATTATGAGAGCTCTCACACGTGAAATTGGAATATTCTAGGGAGTTTCATTTAAGCATCATGTTTGAGCATAAAGTCAGGTGGTTGAATGTAAAATAATTGTTTTGTGCATAAAAGAAATGGTAGCATGTAAAAAAGGTCTATTGTGCGTAAAAGATGGTTTTTGCATGTAAAAGAAGTGTTTGCGCGTAAAGTGAATGCTACATGTAAAATAAGGAGGTTGTGTGTAAAATTGGTAGTTGCGCGTAAAAGTAGTGTTGTGTGAAAAGTGGATTTCATGAAATAGTAGGGAATTGCGTGCAAGGTGCAGTAAGGGCTGCACATAAAAATTGGGGTTGCCTGGTACACGCGATGCAAAGTGAGATTCATCTGCGGGTGAAAGTGGGACATCAACAGAGCATCTATTAATAATTAAGGATGCTTATTTCATTAGAGATAATGAAGGTAACTACAATCCTTCAAAATGTGAGTGGATCTTCTGAAGAAGTAGTGAGAAAACTTCAGTTGAGAGAGAAATGATCTTTCATTTTGTGAGTGGTTGTAAACAAGGAGGGACAGTGAGTCCGCTCCAAACTTGTAAATAGCATAGCACTTATAGTAGATATGGTACATAGACACATCGCTGGTGTATGATCCTTGGATTTAGCCTAGTGAGGGTGAACCAATTAAATTTTTTGTGTCATGTGCATGCTTTAAGATTCATTCATACACTGCAAAGGGAAGGATGAAGAGAAGATGGTTTTGTCTAACAACAAAACAATATCAAAAGGGGTAGTTGTTTTAATTTTTCATACCCTGATTCACCCCCCTCTTAGGGTATCTAGCCTAGTGGACCTAACAAGAGATATATGCTTTATTACTTTGTTAAAGCAATAATTTTTTTAAGTGAGGAGAAATGGATAGAGGAGAGTGGTATTTATAGTTTAATGAGGGGAGTGTTTTTGAATAAATTATTGAATAATTAGTTATTATTTTAGGATTATGAATAATATTGGTAACTATCACTAATAATAGAATTTGATTAAAAAACAAATACTTATTGACTTATAAATCCTTAAAACCCAAATGGTGTCTTTTTAAATGACCTTAAGGATCATTACATACACCTAGGAGGGGGTGAATTAGGTGTTGAATAGTTTCTACCAAAATCAAAATCTTATTTAATGATTTATCCCCCTTTGGTTATTAAGCTATGTTGTTAGTTATGGTGGTTGAATCTATTTTATGGCTAACCAAGAAATCATACCACATTCTATTTAAGTTACACAAATAATATGGGAATGTGGTATTTTGACAGGTTTTGGCTCTAATTCCTACTCCATACATTGATTGGTTATTCACCTTGGTAATGGTTTCTCTCCTATAATCAATTACAAAATACAATGGTTTTTTATTCTCACACTTGAAAAAAAAACATTCTGTATACACTTTCTTGGTTCTCATAGGACTTCCACACAATAGTTTCTCACTACAGTCATGGAGTCATACTTTGATATTTTTGCATACCTTGATTCCCACTAGTTATATGGATACCCACCATGTATAGGTAAGTGATTCGTTCCTCTATTTTTTATAAGAGATATCTAATATGAACATGCATGATACAATATCCACAATATATATCTCCTTCCACTAAATAATAGTGTCTTTTAATTCTTATAGTTCTTCAATATAAATTCCACCAACTCAGTATCATCTCATGGATCATCTATATAGAGTATTTAAATATTATAATCACCTAGATTTATCAAATCAATATATGATTAACTGGTATCCCCAAATACCACAACTCCCTACCTCTAAAATGATCAACCCCAAGAATTAAACCATGCTCAGCTGGTTGTTCTTTCCTTTATTAGAATTCGTTTTCTTCTCATTATATCACCACACTTATCAGATCATATAATGATAGTTGGACTCTTATTCTTCTTTCATCTGCAATGCCCATTACATCTCCTTTACAATTATATATTGATTCTCTTCTTCCTTGAGATCTTGAAGGTTTAATTGATTCAGTACAGTCTCGTATGATATACTCACACACCTGTTCTCTCTCCTTTATTTTATTTTTATGAATATGTCCCTAGAATTTAGTTTACAGTACATATAAAATATAAAAATTTTCATCAAAATTCGTTCCCATGATCCCCATTTATTAATTTCATACATGGTTGTCCTCAAGATCTCAATGTTTCATTTTCCTCTTCTGTGGTTTTCTCTAATAATTTTATAATAAACCCCTATCTTTTTATCTTCATCCTCATTTTTCACAGCCAAAAAATATTATAGACACTTTTACCAATATACCATGATATCTAGACTAATATTCACAAAATTCCATCATAGAAATCAAAAACATAATCATTTATCATAGATATATAAAATTAAAATAGCAACACACTAGCTCACAACTTGACTACATCCTCTCTTATTCACTAATTAACCTCAAACTCATGTTATTCTTTAGCTATTAATCACATAGTTCCACATAACACTCAATTTAAAAGATTTAATTTTAGTTGATAAATAACAGAACATTATTTCAAATAATTCATTCACATATTTAATCACAAATCACTTCATGATATTTCAAACAACGAAGTCCATCTCTTTCATCTCTGGATTTACAATTTCGATAATTAAATAAATCTAGAATTTAATATCATGATTAATTTATTTCTATAAAATCATCAGGTTCTCATATTCTTATATTCTCAGATAACCAAATTAAATCACAACATTATTTTTTCCTTCAGATCAATGACGTTCATCTTTATCATCTACAAATTTATCTATATTTTTGGATTTAATTAATCAAGAAGCCTGTCATTAATGATTTATTCATTATCTCAAAATAATATCATCTTCAAATTTATAAATCATTTTTGAAGATCATACCTATTTTACATTGTTTCCTTAAATTTATGCTTCATTTTTTTGGATTGTTGTGTTTTTAAAAAAATCTAGTTCACTATGTTTTTTCATTGTTCTTAAAAAATATCCATGTTCCGAGAGACCTTGATTTTTAATCAATGTAAGGGTTCTAAAGCTTGGGAAAATATGTAAAAAAATTACACTGTTATTTCAAAATGGGTATTCAATGCCACCTCATAAAAATATATAGAAGGCATGTGTTTCCTAAAATTTTATCAAATTTATGAAAAATGGATATACGTGAATCATATGGATTTCCACATGTGCTATAAATTTAGATGGTATGTTCATAAAGATGATCAGTTACACACAAAAATAAATGATGCAAGAGATATTTTTTTGGGAAAAGAATTTTCCTGAACAACATGGAGGTTGCATGAAGGGTCAACCACACCTATATATAGTTTTTTACCCCTTATTAGAAGTCAAAAATACTTAGAGAATATATAGTGTCTGTTTTTAAATAAGGATTATGTGAACCTAATTCTTGAAAAAAATAATTTACATGAACATTAGTTTCACAAAGAAATAGATTTTTTGACATGAATAAGTTAATTTCATTCAATATTGAATATTTCATGAAATTCAAATGTTTCACAAAAAGGTTGAAAGATTCATAGTATTTTAGAAATTTTGTGAAGACTACACAAAGGTTGAACAAAAGGAAAAGAACTATTAACCATAAATAATTTACTAGAATATATGTTGTAAATTGAAATGTATCATTTGGCTGAAAAAGAGATTTACATCACACCATATACCAAATTAAAGATGTTATAAATCATTAGAGGTTTGGAGGAGTAGTGAATACTTTATAGAAGGTGGAGTATTAAATTATTAAGAGTGGGTGGTTCTAAACTAGGGGATAGTAATTCTACTCCATACATTCTAATAGAATTGTGATAAGTGATTCTAGTATATTTGAACATTTCTTTTTATGCTCCTTGGGCTAGCCCAATTAGAGTGAAACTAGTAAAATTTTTGTGTCCCTTTCATGATATCATTCCTATGTATATATTTCCATAAGAATAATAGAGTGGGAGTATTATTTAATAGAAAATATGATCAAAATGGGTTGTTTTATTAATCTATCATACCCCGATTCACCCCCATCCCTAGGTAATTAATTTAGTGGTGCTAATAGGCTCCTTAAATTAATTTATTTTGTCACATTAATTTTGTGATTTTTTTATACTCATAAATTATTTCATGCAACTTCTCAATAATTTCATTGAAGATATTAAAATATTTGAAAACACATAATTACCATAAGGGTAAATTATTCATTAGGTGATCATGACTATAAGATCATGATTACAATGCATAATCCTTAAGAACATCACATCATTATGACTTAGTATATAGATGATACTTATGGAATGATTCTTATTTCTATGATCCTTACGGTATTATCATTTATACCATGATGACTCTTACTTTCATTTATTCATATGATGCATCATGCTTACAGTTATATCATCCTTATAAGAAATAATTCTTATTTGATCCTTCATCCTTATGGATGGATCATCCAAATTTAAATGACTCATATATATACATCCTTATGGGTAAAATGATCCTTATAATATAGTTCCAAATTCTAGTAAATAAACTCAAATTCACTTCATCTTATCTTAGGTCCCTCATAATTAGTTCAGATCACCTCAAAATTGTTTCAATAAAATATAAGAATTGTTAAAAAAAATTACAAGATCCTTTTATGTATTTTTCAAGATAATTGGTAGGAAATATACTCAATATTTATTATTTCAAGGAACCTCATTTCACTTATATTCCATTTTCAATACAATAGGTTAGATTCTCCCGCATTTTAGCTATCTTTTAACTCTATTATTAAATTTATCTTAAAAATTACTCCAAATGTATTAAACATGACTCTAAGCATTATTGTATTTCTTTCACATGAGTACCAACACAATAAATAAACTAATTTATAGTCCTCACACATACTAGAAAGTTATTCCAAACTCCATTGCTAAAATTTTATATTTTCATTGAAATTCAAATGGAATCTATCTCTTATTATTTTCCCATACTACATTGGTAGTACCACCAAATTCAATTAATTGGTGTACTCTGAATCCATCGCCCAAATTATTTTCCAACAGAATCAAATATAAATCTAACCAAAAATCCATTAAAATTAAATATAACAATAACTTCATCAATCTATAATTTCACTTTAATCCCCCCTTTAGATTTATTATTACAACAACATAACTTTAAAGAGAAATTTTATACTAATCACACAAATTTATAATAAATTAAAATTAGGAAAAAACATTTCTCCCCATTAATTTATGGGCACGTGTGAGGGAACAAAACCCCCCATCTCAATGTAATTTATTATGCCCATTGATATATCACATTCTTAAGTTAAGGATGAGACCATAATATTCTACGTAGTGATACTTAAGTGATTTATCTATAAGTAAATGTGAGTAAAAATCAGTTTAGAAAACAATATTGAGTTTACCAAATCATAAAAGTCGTCTATACACATTACTCAATGTGTTACCAACACTATAATTCTTCTTTTATGGGTTACTCAAACATATTTTCAACATAATTAAATAAATTTTACTCAAATTCACAAAATACATCAAAAACATTCAATTGAAAATATACACATTCCCCAATTTATTAGGAAGTCACTCCCCTTTGATAATTATAAAAAGAATAAACCAAAATACGGATAATATATTGATTATCATACCTCAATCTACACCATTTTCTAGGTCTATTTATAATTCCAATCTAAAATAGATATTTCATGTCTTGAAGTATAAATCATCTGATATATCCCCTTCAAGGTATGATTCTCATACATATTCATCATGGAAGTCTTATTTGAGGGGAAATATACAAGAAAATTTAATTTCGTTTGATGTTTGATACCAATTTAAAATGTGTACCAAATGAAATTTTATAACAACATGGCGGTTTAACATTCTTATAGTTATAAATATAATTACATAATCAAAGAAAAATATATAAGTATGGAAATAAGGTTTCAATCCATCGTCTATTAAATTATAAAATTGAGGATAATACTACCTTATCAATCCTATAAAACATTTATTTCTATCTTTAATGTTTATAATTTTCTTCATGCTTGATTCCTTCTTAACATTCCAAACCTATTCATCTTGAGGAATCATGGTTTTCACTTCTTTAACATGTTTCTTATTGATTGAAAATGGATTCTACACTTGGGAAACTATGCCACTCTTATTTTTTGTCTTGATACTTTTATTTGGAATTTTTAACTCATCAATGAATATGATCAAACACACTTTATCCACATTCTCCTCCTTCATCATGGGTGCGGACTTCTTCTTTTTTCAATTAATATTGAACTTCAAATCACTGGTACTTTTTTATTATCACTAATTAATTGATTTTAATGAAATATCCATTTTATGCATCTAATAGATCTATGAATAAACTATTATATGCAATACTTTATTAGACTTTGGGGTTTTATTTTTTATGTAACCTATCACATTTTTCATTAGTTATGTCTTCCACCTTGTTGATATTTTTGTGTACTTCCTTGATTGACTCACCTTTTTTATTCCAACTTACTCCCTTGAACATATATCTTCATAAACATAATTTAATGATCCATTATGTGATATTTTCTACTCTAATAGAAGCATATTATCTCCCCCTATGTGACCATTTATGTGTGGAAATATATATTAAAATAATCCACAAATTAACAAGGACTTGAAATTTTTATCCCATAGATAGATTATTTCCATTTATTGAATTCTATCCAATAGGTTTGTTCTCAAATTTTACTATACTCCCCATTTATTAAATCCTTATATAGGATTCATAGGTTGAAATATTACAAAAATAATCAATGAACATATACTTGAACCTATAATAGAAATAATAATGTCCTACAAACCTCTTATTGCTTTCACATAATCTCAGTCTTTCCGGATTTTTCTACTTGAGAACCTAGTTGTTTTTATATATTTCACCACTTATAGGCACCATTTCGGGGTTGATATTCTTCAAAATTCTCATATCCACCCTTTATGAGTTTTTGGGTTTCTTATCATTTTTAATAACCCATCTTTCTAAAGATTTGTCTTTTTATACATCATTATTTGTTAGGACTATGGGTTTCCTTTCACCATGAGCAAGATTTGTATTCCTCACCAAATTCTCTTACACTATATTTACTATTATTACAAGTCTATTATGATAATAAAACTATACTATGATGCTTTAGTGGCAGTTATTTTTTTCTCATTTATTTAGGAAGGTCTATTTTGGGTTGATTTTATTTTATTTAACTTGACTTCTAAATCCAAACACTTCGTATTGAGGGAATATTTATCATCCTCGACTAAGATCAATCTCTCTACCAAAAAATTATTAGGATTTTTACTTAGTCCATCATGCATATTTATTATCTATTAAAATTAATTTTCAATATCTTTCAATATTTTTTACATCCATTTATGCATCCTTGAAATCCATTGTGAATTTATGAATCTTTTATAGTTCATATAAAACATTAGTAACTTCATCATTGAAAAAATCTTTCTCAGAAACTACCCTATACAATTATTCTTTCAATAAAAGAAACATTATCAGTGAAAAGTAAAATTTTTTATCCCTTAGATTTCCCAAATTTTTTGAGGGTTCCACATGTGTCTACTTTTTCATCTAATGACTCTTCTATGGAATCATCTTCATTTTCAATATATTAATTTTTTATTTTATAGTCCCTTAATATAAGCTGATATATATACAAAAACTTCATTAGTAAATTTAATTAGATGACCTCTAACCTCATAATACAAAACAAAAAATTATTTATCACTGAACTCTTATTCTTCAACACTCAAAATTTATTCATGGGATGCATAATAATCTATATATTCAGCTATACACTAAATAGTGTGAGTACTTTCAGATGGTGTTTATTCCTATTTTTTCTTGATATTTTTCTCAACTTCTTAGCCTCTTTATTTTTACTACTTTCAATGGTCTTTGGAGAGACTTCCATATGCGTAAAAACATGAGTACATATGTTTCTTCCATTGTTGACTCTTCTTAAAATATATTCTTCATTATATTAAATAAAAATATCTAAAAAATAAACTTTTATCCAACTAGAAGTAACCTTACTCTAATACCTGTTGAAATGTCCCTAAGGATTGGTACAGACACCTAAGAGGTTTATGAGATAGGTGTTGAATATTTTTTACCACAATACAATTATTCAATAGAGATATAAGCCTATTTGGTTATGTATATTTTTTGTTGTGCATGATAGTTGGATATTTTTTATGTTGAACCAAGATATCATACTATATGTAATGCAAGTAAAGAAAAAAGAGATTGCATGGTATTTTAACAAGTTGATATCTAAGGCCTACTACTTCCCTTGATTGGTTATCTGTCCCAATCAATATTCTTCTAGTATAATAAATTTTTAACTACAATGGTTCGTGGTTCTCACACCTTAATAGAGTATCACAATGCATGAAATTTCATGGATTTTATAGGACTTCCACATAATTAATTCTCACTACAATCATAAAGTTTCATTGTGATCTCCCTGCATACGCAGTATCCCTATAGTTCTATAGATTCACACAATGTATAATTAAGTGTGCCTTTTAGAACATTTTTATATAATATCTATGATTAAATCTAGGATGATATAATATCCACAATATAAGTCTTATTCTAATTAATAATATATTCATAGAATACTAGAAAGTATTCCATAAAAATACATGAAACTCGATCTTAGTTCATGTATTATCTTCCTAGAAACTTCACTAAATATAATTACTTTACTTTCTCAACTAAATCTGAGCTCCTTTGATGATCTCAAATCTACTAGATCCTCAACTCTTAAAGGATCGACACTAAGGATAAAACCATTCACAGATAGTTGGTATTTCCCTAATTCTCCTTATTCTTCTAATCACTGCATCATTATAGTGATAATATATTATAATGATGATTGAATAATTCTTATTTCTTCAGATTTGATATAGATCAAATCTTCTATATAATGTTATATCAGTTTCCTTATACACTAAGAGATTGAATTTTGTATTGGTTCATCACAGTCTTAGATAAAATCCTCACACACCTCTTCTCTCTTCATTTTCTTATTTATAAATAGGTCACAAAAATTTAGTTTCATATATTTACACTATAGAAAAACCTCTCATAATAATTGGTGTTTATTATCATCATTAACACTTTTCATATGTGGGTGTTCCAATAACAACCCTACTCTTTATTTCACACTTAAAAAAATTTATTAAATAAAACCGTAACTTGATACAAAATATCTAATTTAGAGGTATAGTGTCTTTGGGGCTTAGAAACATTACATAACATATTAAAACATGAAATACACATCTTTATTGAAAACATATTTTCCATGACCACACACATTCCTTCGTACTTAGCATTGCATGCGATAACCTGAGGACATGCATAAGAAAAGGGTGAGCTATAAAGCCCAGTAAGGGAGTAAACAAGTCATAACATGAAGAATAAAGTACATGTTAGGAAATATTAATATTAATGGATCATAATATAAACATTAACATGAATGCATGGTATATCCTGATTATCATAACATGGAAATGTGGCATCAACATTTAACATGATATCAGCATGAGCTAAGGATCCTTTCACATGGAGCATGAGTAAACTCTCATTTAAATTTAATTAACATTGTTAAACCTTCATTTCAATGGATGTATCAAGATACTAATATTTACCCAATGCATCATAGCGCTATCTGGTTGCACCCTTCTTGATCATTTCATTTCATGTATAAGTGTGCCACATGGATCATATAACATTGATTCATTAAACATCATAATTTATTAAAAGATAAAAGAATTTTAAATTAAAACATGTAAAATATATAATCAATAAGTAAATTTTTCTAAAGGTAAATACCCTTGATAATGAAATGGGCATGATATTCACTACACAATGACTTTAGCTTGGAATATTGTAGTGCAATTTTGGCAGCATAATGGCGTGACATAAGAATTCTTAAAAATGGTTAATGTGAGATAAAGGGGTGTCTCATCATATGTACATGAAATTTTCTGTAAGGGGTTGATATAGATACATGTACCAACATATTTAATTGAATTTTGATTCATAATACAAAAATAATTTCTTGAATGTAAAAGAGAAGAGAGAAATTCTTTGCAGAATTACACCATGGTAACGGGTGTACATATGAGGAATTAATGAGAGATAAATGGGTCTATAATCATTCAAACATACAGAAGAAATTATGGGGAGGTTCAAAATCATACCCCAACATTTTTAATTGAAAATAAAAGCCTATAACAACATAATGAAATTTGGAAAAATATGAGAAAGGAAGAGATCTCGTACTTGGAAGTGTGATCACAAAGGTTTGGGAGAGGCTTGAGAGAGGATTCTTTGGAGCTTGGGGTGACTTGGGAGGATTAAATAGAGAGTAGGGAAGAGGTTTGTCGGGCTCCGAAGGCTTTTCATGAAGAGGAAGTGGGATCTTGGGTGGGTTTATATAGGAAAAGAGAGGGAATTCATTATTATTTAGGTTTTGGGCACTACACATTAAACTAATCAAAACCACAAACCATCCCATGGGTTTTTCCCATGGGTTTTTCCAAAGGGGAGTGGAATTTTTTTTTTAACAAGTACTATTTCCTAACTTATTGAAATATTAGGATTGCTTATGTGAATGTGAGTCACACTCTCAAGAAAAACATTTTAAAAGGTTAAAATATTTTATAATCCTTGAAGGGCCCACTAATGCTTTTTAAAATAAATTAAACAAACCAAAAAATCACCTTATTGTAATTTTAAAACAAATATTTTCTGAACATAATGTTTATATTATTTTATTACATCACTATTGGGTCATTATGATGTCATAAAACACATTATATATTTAAATGGTATTTAATTTTTTTCCAAAAAAAAAGACTATCTCAGAAAATTAGGAAAAATTCACTATTGGAAAATTTCAATGTCTTTATTCCAAAAATAATATTCATTTTATCTAAATAATTTTCTAAACATGTGAATTTTCACTTTTAAAATAAAAACTGATATTTATCGAAAATTCATGGGTTTGACAAAAACTGTTTTCAACCCTTAATAAAAATTACAATTGTATTTATAAAAATTATATCATAATTTATATTTAATAAAAAATAATTTAGTAAGAATATTTTATTAAAATTTTATTTAATTCAAAAATCCATTAATTTTTCAAAATAGATTTTTTATTTGAATATTAATTTCAAATACTATTTGTGCTTTAAAAAAATATTTATAAGGTAACAATAAAAAATGAATGTATATTTTTTATTATATACAACAATAATGAAAATAATCATAGAGATAAGTACTTGTTACATAACCTTTTATAACACCCTCATATGAACTAAGGGTAAGGTTTGCGATGTTGACGGACTCTTGGGGTGGCTCAGATAACATCACACAGGTGGTAATCTCTATCAACTTCCACTTCTCCCATAGGCGGTTCTGTTCGAGATTAAAGTGTTGAAGCTCAGCTTGGACTTGGTCCAGAGTGAAGCCCAGTGACACCACCTCCTTTCCAAGCACGAAAAAAATGGTCTTCATACAAAGAAATTATTCTGGATGAGTTCATCTCTTCCTTTGTCTGAGTAAATTGTATTTTTTAAAGCCTTTTATTTATACTAATCATGTAATCACTGTTCAATGGATATATTGAAAATATTAAAAATTATTAATGTTATTTTAAAATCCAAAAACATAAAACCATGGATGTACATATGTTATATAACCCTTTTACATTATAAGGCATTTAATTGGATCAAGAGGAATTTTCATTAATAAATGTTTGGGTCATTACAATCTTCCCCCTAAAGAAATTTCACCCTAGAAATTTACTTTTCACATACTAAAAAAGATGTGGGTAAGTCTGTCTCATCACTTCCTTTGGTTCCCACATTGCTTCTTATGGGTTTTCCACAACACCTGGATGAGGGGCATTGTATTATTTTGTGGAACTTTTTCCCTAAAATCAAAGATCTTCACCGGCTTTTCTTCATAAGAGAGGTCATTCTAAAATGGTAACACCTCTGGATTGATTATATGTGATAGGTCAGGTATATACTTCCTTGAGAGTGATACATGGAATACATCATGTACTTGATATTGGATCGGTGGGAGTTCTAGTCGATAGGTCACAGCTCCAATGCAATCAAGGATCTCAAAAGGGTTGATATACCTTGGACTAAGATTTTCTTTCTTCCCAAATATCATAACTCTCTTCCACAGTGATATGAGGAGTAATACCATGTCCCCAACAACAAACTCTAGTTCTCGTCGACGGTTATTAGCATAACTCTTTTTTTGACTTTGAGAAGCTTTAATTTTCTACTGGATGGTCTTAAACTTCCCAATTTCTTCGACCATTTCTAGACCTAGTAGTTTTTTCTCCCAAAATTCATCCTACTATGTCGGTGTTCTACACCTCTTCCCATACAGGAATTCATAAGTAGCCATTTGGATGTTTAAGTGGAATTTTTTTGTAAGAGAACTCAACTAAAGGTAGTTGTTGATCCCATCCTCCTTTGAAGTCCATTGAGCATGATCTCAACATGTCCTCAAGTGTTTGGATAGTCCGCTCAGATTGGCCATCTGTTTGAGGATGATATGATGTATTAAATATTAGCTCAGTATCTAGAACATGTTGAAGACTCTTCCAAATCATAGAGGTGAATCTTAGATCTCTATCAGATACAATAGATAGTGGTAGTCCATGAAGCCTTACCACTTATCTATATATATATTCATGCCAATTGATATAATGATAAATCCTCTCAAATTGCCATGAAGTGTACAGTATTTGTAAGATAATCCACAAAAACTCATATAGCATTGTTTCCTTTGGATGTATTCTGAAGTCCAGTGACAAAGTCCTTGTTGATGTTCTCCCATTTTCATACTGCTATGGGTAATGGTTGCATCATCCCCTTAGACTTCTTCCTCTCAGCCTTCACTTGATAACATACCAAGAACTTTCATGTATAATCAGCGATCTCTTTCTTAATGTTATTCCACCAATAATGATCTCTAAGATCTGGATACATCTTTGGGTTTTCTGTGTGAATTGGGAAATTTGAACTATGGGAATCATCCAAAACTTATTTCTTCAACTCCGAATTTGATGGAACACAAATTCTTGACCCAAATCTCACAATTCCTTCTTCATTAACATTGAACACCAAGGATTTCCCTTTTCTAATAGTTTCCACTTTCTTCTAAATTCTAACATCATCCTTTTAAGAATCCATAAACCTTTCCAAAAGATATGGTTGAATAATCATTTCTGAAAGGATTAATGATGTTCCCTTCTTTATGGTTACCATGTCCATCTTCATCAAATATAAGAAGATTTGATACTTTTAAATTCTCCTCAATGATAGAATTGTTGGTTACTTTCTACTTAGAGCATCCTCTACCTTGTTCACTTTCCCGTGGTGGTAATGGATTGAGAATTCATAGTCATTGATCAGCTCTAACCATCTTCATTGGTGCATGTTCCACTCTTTCTATGTAAATATATACTTGAGGCTTTTGTTATCTGGGTATATTTCACACTTCTCCCCAAATAGGTAATGTTGCCAAAAATTTTAAAGTGATTATTACTGCTTCCAACTCCAGATCATGTGTAGGATAGTTTTTCTCATGAACTTTCAATTACCTTGAAGCATAGAAAATGAATTTTTCATTTTTCATCAACACACAACCTAGACCCTTCATCAAATTATCACAAAATACCACAAAAACTTCTCCACTTGTGGGTAGTATAAGAATGGACATAGTGATAAGCCTCCTTTTCAACTCCTTGAAGCTCTCTTCGCATTCATCACTCCATGAAAACTTTATTCCCTTCCGAGTTAGCTTGGTAATATGGTTCGAAAATTGTGATAAAATTATGAAAAATCAGAAATAATATCCAGCTAAACCTAGGAAGATATGGGTATCTGTTACCAATTCTGGCCTCGACCATCCCTCAATTGTAATTTTCTTGGAGGGATCCATAGATATCCCATTGCTTATGATGATATAACTCAATAATGAGACCTACTTCAACCATAACTCACACTTGTTTCACATTACATAGAGCTTATCCTTTGCAAGGTATCTAGTAAAGTTCATAGATGCTTCTCATGATCCTCCTTGGTTTTGGAGTATATTATAATATCATCTATAAATACTACTAAAAATTTGTCGAGGTGATCTCTAAAGAATATATTCATCAATTCCATGCAAATTATTAGAGCATTATTGAGTATGAAATTCATTTCTATGAATTCATAGTGCCCGGACATTGTATGAAAAGTATTCTTGGGGATATCCTCATTCTTCACCCTTACTTGGTAATATCCCGGCCGAAAATCCACCTTGGAGAAGTATTGTGCTCCACATAGTTGATCGAACAAGTCATCAATCGAGGTAAAGGATACTTGTTTTTATCGTGATTTTTTTGAGCTCACGATAATCAATGAAATGGCGCATTGATCCATCCCTCTTCTTGATGAAGATGACTGGTGCACCCCATGGTGAAGCACATGGGTATATAAACCCTTTATCTAGATTCTCATGTTGGTGTTTCTTTATCTCCTCAATATTCACAATAGCCATTCTATATAGAGTCTTAGATATTGAAAACCCCCTAGGTATGGGATCAATTGAGATTGCAACATCTCTTCTAGGAGGAAGTCTAGTAAATTCCTCGAGAAACACTTCAGTGCATTACCTCACAATAGGCATGCCTTCATGGATGGTTTCCTCCTTATAATGAATCATCTATACTAGATATGCATGCTCATAGAGAAGAAATATCCACGCTTGAGATGATGGTTCTAAAGAAGATTCATCCTCATCCTTGAATTTATACAAAATCAGGGGTCGATTCGCTATATGGAGATTTATTTCCATCTCACAGAAATTTATGTTGGCTCTATATAAGGAAAGTCAATCCATTCCAATAATGGCATAAAATTCCACCAAAGAGAGTATGATGAGGTTTGTTGACAAGTTCAATCCACAAATTACAATAGGGGAGGAGTTATACTCTTAGAATTCAATGATTTCCCCATTTTCCATACTCATTAACATCTTTACTTCCATTATTTGTGGTGGTGTTGGGATTGTTCTACTAAACATCCAGGATATAAAATAATGCATAGAACTAGAATCAAAAAGTAAATTTTCTATTTTTAAATTAATAACTAGCGTACCTATCACCACTTCATTTTTGGGGTTCACTTCGGTGATAGTGATGGAAAAAGATCAACCATATTACCTTGGAGGTTGTTGGTTTCCTTAAAAAAAACCCTTTTCTTAGGTCATTGTTTTGAAAAGTTACCTAATTGTTTATAGTTTAAGCAATTAACAATGCGTTGAGGGTCGAACAGAGTGTTCCTATCCTCCATCACAGCCGTAGGGTTTTCTTGTCAATAGTTAATGTCCAGGTTCCCATCTCTTCAAAACCTAAAGCATTTCCCCATCCCCTTCAAGCAATTTATGGGTGATTCTCTATGCACCATTAGAAATTGGGGTGCTTGATTTTCTTAACACCATTGGATTTATCCATTGGACCTCCCGAATTGAAATCCACCTTAAGCTTCTTATCCCCATGATACGCCTGAGATTCACCAATCTCTATTTCGACTTTGAGGGCACATCAAAAAAATTCCTCATATGTCTCGAAGTCACGGATCAATAGGTCTTTCCGTAGGCTAGGTTTTATCCCAAAAAAGAAGTGTTCCACCTTGCATTCAGGGGTAATGACATAGCCATAGGCATATCATTTAATTCATGGAAAGTTTTCTCGTACGCTCTGATGGATTCATTATCTTTTTTCTTAATGGAAAGGATGTACCTTTCCATCTTAAGTTAGTGGGTGCGAGGAAAATATTTGTTGAAAAATTTATTTTGGGAATCCTTCCATTACAATTCTGGAATCTCCCCCTCATGCTCATATTTTTAATCAATGCCCCTCATTGATTAGCTTCACCCTCAATACGATGAGAAGCGAGAAGTACGTTCTCTTGTTTAGAACATTGAAGGATGGATAAGATCTTCTCAATGTACTTGATCCATTATTCAGTGATTGAGGTATCTGATGATCCCTTAAAAGTAGGAGTCCTTTATCTCATTAATCTCTCTATTGAAACTTTTTCTTTCTTATTGGGGGTTGTACATTCCTCTTGACCCATGTTTCTATTAAAAAATTGAGTTAACTGAGATATTATCGTGACAAAGTTTGTGATTCCCACTCACATCGGACTAGGAATCTCATTAGAATAGTCATCACATTGATCTTCACATCATTTTTTAGCTTGATTCCACCTATTACCGAACATTGGTTGGAATAAGAGGACATGTAGGGGTAACACATAAAGGGTAATCTAAAGAAAAAAATGAATGACTTATATATTACTTTTATTTCCTTGACTTATGAACTTATAGGCTTCAATATATGTTATCCATGATCTAATTCCCAACATATATTCTTAGGGTCCTTTTTTTTACTCCCTTAATAATGCTTTCTACTAAGCTTATGAATTTACCAAATCATATCCCCTGAGAGTTTCATAACCAAGATTGAATTAAGGCCCGTTTCCGTGCACCAGTTCCCATTCGAGTCTATCTCAATGTGGTGTTTTCAGGCTTTACCACTAGATACATTTGTGCCATATCTGTCTCTATATGCTTGTATCCAGACAGGGATGTGTTTTCTTGATAAACCATTTACTCAATACTCACCAAAATTTAGGGTTGTTTTTATTATACTTAGTCTTATCTATAAGGCTTTCACTAGGGTTTTCTAATCCTAATCCTAAAAATAACTAAACCCGTCCTCTTATACCAACTATAACAACCCTACTCTTTATTTTACACTTAAACATAATTTGTTACATAAAACATTCACTTGAAACAATATAAAAGATCAAGAGGTCCAGTTTCTTTGGGGTTTAGTAACATTACATAACAACTTAAAACATTAAATACACATCATTATTGAAAACTTCTTTTACATAACCACACACATTCCTTCGTACATAGCATTGCATGGGTTAACTTGAGGAAATGAATAAGAAATGGGTGAGCTATAAAGCCCAGGAAATGAATAAACAAGGCATAACATTAAGAATACATTACATGTTAGGAAATAGTCATATTAATAGATCATAAGAGAAACATGAACATAAAGTCATAGTATAGCATGATTATCATAACATAGAAATCTGACATCAACATGTAACATGATATTAGCATGATCCAAGGCTCGTTGCACATGGAGCATTAGTAAAACCTTATTTTACTTGAATTAGCATGATTAAACCCTCATTGAAATTTATTTATAATGATATTAATATTTACCCAATGCATTGGAGTGCTATCATGGTGCACCCTTTTTAATCATTTCATTTCATGCATAAGTGTGCCACAAAGATCATATAAAATGGATTCATTAAACATAATCATTTATTACATGATAAAGGATTGTGGAATTCATAAATGAAAACTCTATAACCAAAAATAAATGTGAATAATGGTGAATACCCTTGATAAAGAAATGGTTATTGTATTGTCCATACAATGACTTTGGCTTGGAAAATCATGGTGCAATTTCGGCAGCATAACAACATGACATAAGAATTATTAAAAATGGATGTCGAGAGATAAAGGGTTTTTCATCATATGTACATGAAATGGACTGCAATGGGGTCATATAAATACATTCCTCAACATATTTAATGGAATTTATATTCATAATACAAAATAATTGTTGGAATGTAAATGAGAAGCGAGAATTTCCTTACGAAATTTCGACACGGTAACAGGTGTACATGGGAGGAATTAATGAGAGAGAAATGAGTCTATAATAATTAAAACATAAGTAGGTATGGGGGGTAAAAAATAATACCCCAATATTTGTAATTGAAAATAAAAGGGCATAACAACATAATGAAATTTTGACAAAAATGAGAAAGGAAGAAATCCATTACTTGGAAGTGTGACCCCAAAGGATTGGAAGGGTCTTGAGAGAGGATTCTTGGGAGATTGGGGTGACTTGGGAGGATTATAGAGAGAGTAGGTAAGCATTTGTTCTATTCTAGAGTCTTTGATTGAAGAGTAAGTGAGAGCTTGGGTGGGTTTAGATTGGAAAAGAGAGATAATTCTTTATTAATTAGGTTTTGGGCACCACACATTAAACTAATCAAAAAAAACTATCCCATGGTTTTTTAAAAAGGGGAGTAAAAATCATTATTTTACATGGACAATGTCTTAAATTATTAAAATATTAGGATTCCTTATGTGTAGGTGAGTCACACTCTGAAGGAAAACATTTTAAAAGGTTAAAATATTTTTTAAGCCTTGGAGGCTCCACTAAAGCTTTGTAAAATAAATAAAACAGACCTAAAATCACATTATTTTAAGGGTAAAACACATATTGGTCGAAAATTATGTTTATAGTATTTTATTACATCACTATTTGGTCATTATGATTTCATAAAACACATTATATATTTAAACGGTATTTAATTTTTACCCAAAAATTTGACTGTCACATAAAATTATGAAAAAATCACCATTGGATAATTTTGACATCCTGATTCCAAAAATAATATTCATTTTATCTAAATAATTTTCTAAACATGTCAACTTTCACATTTAAAATAAAAACCGATATATATAAAAAATTCATGGGTTGGAAAAAAAAATCAAACCTTAATAAAAATTAAAATTGTATTCATAAAAATTATACGATCTTTTATATTTAATAAAAATTAATTTCGTTATAATATTTTATTAAAATATTATTTAATTTAAAAATACATTAATTTATAAAAATATATTTCTTAGTTGAATATAAATTTAGAATACTATTTGTTCTTTAAAAAACATTTACAAGGTAATAATAATAAAATAATTGTATATTCTTTATTATATAAAAAAATAATGCACATAATTATAGTGCTAAGGTATTGTCACATAACCCATTATAACACATTCATATGACTTAAGGGTAAGGTGTGCTATGGTGATAGACTCTTGGGGTGGCTCGGATAACATTGCTTGGGAGGTAATCTATATCAACTTCTGCTTCTCCCGTAGGTGCTTTCGTTCGAGCTTAACATGTTGAAGCTTGGCATGGGCTAGGTCATGAGAGAATCCCAATAACGCCACCTCATTTCCAATATCTGAAAAATGGGCTTCATACAAAGAAATTCTAATAGATGAGGTCGTCACATCCTTTTTCTGAGTAAATTGGATTTGATAAAGCCCTATATTTTACTAATCATGTGATCACTATTCAATGAATATATTAGCAACCGTCACAATTTTTAATGATATTTTAGAATCCAAAAATATAAAACAAAGGAAGTTAATATTTTATATAACCATTTTACATAACAAGACATTTAATTTCATCTAGATTAAATTTAATTAATAAAATTTTGGGTCGTTACAGTTCCCATGATCACAATATAATATTTTCTCCCTCGAAGGTTGTATCTGGAAAGTTTATAGGAATATCTTGGTTTTTTACCTTAGTTTTTCATCTCATCCAATAAATATTTATCATCTTATACCATTATAATTTTATTCCTCTTATAATATTCAAAAAAACTCTAAAAATATCCATTACATAATCATTTATCAGGGTTGTATGAAGTTCACATAGAAGCACCGCATCTTATCTCTTGACTCCATCTTCTTATATTCACTAAAGCATCTTGAACTTGTTTTATTCTTCTATTTGAAGCACCCAGCTACAATTCACACTCAACTCACCAGCTTGAATTTCTTTCTATTAAGAACACAGTTTCATTTCATCTAAATCAGTCCCAGCTTGAATCACAATTAAATTTGGGATATTTAGAATAATAAATTCTAGTTCTTATATATTTCAATTAAAAATTTCTATAATTAAATAAATCTATAATTTTATATTAGGATCAAATTAATTATTATAAATTCAACTTCATCTCATGTTTTTATTTTCTCATACAACCATCTTGAATCACAATTTTTATGTGATGTTTTAGATCAATGAGGTTCAGCTTCATCATCTTCTAATTTATCTCAATTTCTAAATTTAATTAATCTAGAAGCCACTAATTTCAAAATTTATTCATCCTCTCAAAATAAAAATTGTTTTATATTATTTAAATCATCCATGAAAATCAAATCCTTGAATTAATTGATTGTATCACATTAGTTTTGTGATGTTTTGATCCACGAAAATCAAGTTTAGAATTGTCCTGATCATTTCTATTAAAATAATTAAATTCTGTAAGAACTCAATATTATCATAATTAAATAATTATATTTTGGGTCTCATGATTAGGGGACAATATTTTAAACAAGTCATCATTATCATCATATCAACTATAAAATGTAGTATGCAGATAATTCTTATAGAATGATTCTGGTGGAATGATCATCAAAATGAAAATGACCCATATAGACTTTAATTATTATAACTTATCATGATTATGTTTCAGTCATAATTATGAGATATGATTCTTACACACTAATTCATCCTTATAGATAGATCACCCTTAAAAATGAAGCATATATGTTCATCATTATGGTATGAATAGTCCTTATGATAGAATTCAAAATTCTGGAAAATAGAATTAGATTCACTTCAACTCAACTTAGAGAATTCACAATCTATTCAAATAACCATAGGATGACTTCAATAAATTTTAGGAATTATTAAAATAACTAAAATCTCCTTTTAGCTATTTTACAATGTCTATAGAAGGAAATATACTCAAGATATAGTACTTAAAAGAAACTCACTATAATTATATTCCATATTCAACTTCAAATGTTTTAAAAACCTTCATTTGGGGAGTGATTCACTAAAACTTGTATCCAATAGCTATAGAACACTAGGATAGATTCTCCAAAATTTTAGAAAAATTTTAACTTTATTGATAATATATTTTTAAGACTTATTCTAAATATTGTATACATAACTCTAAGCTTCAACACATGTCCTTGACATGAAGACCAGCACAATTAATTGAGTAATTAAAGATATGTAGACATTGCATTCAGTTCATCCGAAATCCATTTCCAATATTTTATATTTCACTTAAACATCCAATAGAATTAATCTCTTTTTATTTACCAATAATTCATAGAAACAAACTCCAACTTTATTTCATGGGTGGACTATCTATCTATCACACAACTTCGTCTCCAACAGAGTGACATTAACCAATAGCAAATAATCTATTGACATAAAATGAAAAAACACTATCAATCCATATAGGAACTTCGATATCATTGAATAATTTATTTAAAGTAAAGAATCAAAATTTGTTTGTTGTTATAATGAAATATAAATTTTTATTTATAAATTTCCTTAAAGAATTAGAAATGCACTTTATCAATTTTAGATATATTATTTTATATTTTAATAGATTTTAATTCTTGAAAAAATATTATAAGTTATTAAGTTAATTTTAAATCATAATCAATCGAAATAATATAAAAAATATGAAAAATTGTATTTTTACTATTCAACCAAAAATTAATTTTTTTATAAAAAATACAAAAAATTCTCCCTTGAATAATTTTAACACCTTAATTTAAAAATTGAAATATATTTTTTCAAAAAAAATATAAATTAATTAAATCATAAATTTAAAATTTATCATAAAAATTTAATGTTTTTATTATAGATTATAATACATGTTTTACTAATAAATTAATCTTATAATTGCATCTTTTTAAATTCCCAAATTAATAATTTAATGACATTTTGATACTTATATTTACTTCATTTATTCATGGTAAACATTATCAATGATGTTAATTTAATATTTACCATAACCATCATTTTATTATTCCAACTATTAAGTTACTATTCTAATGGATAGGTTAATATATTAATGGTTATATTTTTAATGAATACTTTACCCTTTAACAATAGTCATATATCCCATGTACTCCATATATATATAATTTCTTTCTTTCATTCTCCATTAACATAGTTTTCTCACAAGTTTCTCAATATTTCTTTTACAAAAATCCTTTCTTATTTCTAATTTTTTTTATTTCTTAGTACATTGATATTCTTTATTATAGTATTTATGGGAGACTATAACCTATTATATTTTAAACATCTAGTTAGTATATTTACTTATGTTGGTTTTTTAATTTTTCTTATCTTAATGTTATATAATGTATTTATCCTTCACTTTTAATATTAGATTACTAATTAATAAAATATATATTATTTAATTATGCATTGTATATGACTTATTTATGGTATATTATAATATTAAAATTCATATTATTCAAAATAAAACATGTGTATATCATAAAAAAACTATTAATATACAAATATACATAAATTTTAGGTTTATATTATTTAAAAAAAATATAAAAAAACACATTTATCTTTTAAAAACTAAGTTAATGGGAAATTTTGAAAGAATATATACAAAATTTGGGGTGTCACAAATAGAAACTCAGATTGAAATTCAATTAGTATGTTAGTTCTTGAGATAATGTGTCTCAATTCGGACCTAAGTAAAAAAATATTTAGTTTATAACCCCTATGTGGCCCATTTTACTAATAAATAAATAGTTTCCTTTAGATTTTTATCTTTTTTAAAAGTTTCTTGAGGTGACTTGAATTCCATTGAAATAAAGAAAGAATTATTATACACCTAATATAAGAATGTTGATCCCCTTACTGATCTGTTTATAAATTTTTATAATTATATATTATTTTAATTTATGATTTTAAAGTTTAAAAATATCAACATCAACAATAATAATAATTATATATAATAATAATAATAATAATTTTTAAATATTTTTATAAAATTGGCAAACAAACTCCCTTGATGTATTCCATAAGCATGGTTATGTCCCTAATGTAACAATGATCAGCCACACTAAACACAGAATTAGACCACATGAACATGATCTTCCTTATGTATTAATGATTCCACCTTTATATTGGTGTCCATAATTGTGACATTCCATTGGAGGATCAGCAGAGACTAACACTACTCTTTTTAGGATTCTTGATCACTTCTATTGTGGAATTTTATATAGAATATGGAGGATCTATAATTTTAAAAAAGATATTAATTAAAAAGTTCTATTTGTAGGATAAGTGGTCACCATATGGATGTGGCCTAAGTCGGGTGGCAGTTATCAATTAAGATGGGTGAAAATTAGAGTTGTAAGGGAGAAGAATATAATCAAGGAGATTTTGAAATCTTGATTTCCCCTATTATTCTGTTAAATAAATGTATATTTAATATTCCATTTTTTAATTTCATTTTTTAATATGCCTATTTAAGAGTTATTATGAATTTATAATTAGTGAATTTAATAATCTATCTCCCCCAACAATGTGACTCACTAGATTCTCCATCCCTTCATCCTCTATTACTTTGCTGATGAGGATCCTGGCCTTCTGGACGTTATAGTTCCAGTGAATAGAGAGAGATAGACAAGAACTCCTAGTCTTTAAGGATCAAATTTATTGAGAGGGAGATTAGTAACACCGTGAGAGTGAGAATAAAAACTGTGAGGACGAGGGACCCTCTTGGTTTGACTGTTCCGTTTCATCCAAGAAGGGTCATGTGTCGTGTGTTCCCATTTGTGTCTTCATTTTTCACCAAAGGAGCTTAGACACAAAAATATTTTATTGTCATCTCTACTAAAAGTGAATTTTTATAAGCTCTTGGCTCATCCATGTTGTTTCATGTGGAGATCAATAATGATTGGTGGTGGTTTTTATGGTTCTTTAACATGGATGGAATCTCATGGAGAGGAAATTCTTTGACTGTGAAGGATCATTTGGATGATATGTGGATCATGGACAAGATCGTTGAACCTTGGATGCAATAATTTACCTTATTGATTTCAATTAAGGAAAATGATTATGGGTCGTAATATCTAATCCTAGAAGATCAACCGTACCCAGGAGGTCAAACTAAACCTTGATAATTGGGTTTACTCTGATATATTTCCTATTTTTTATAAGTAAAGAAATGTGATCCATGGTTCTATTCATGAGCTAAGACAATAGCTCAAGTGAAGGTGGATATCAGTTTAGGAACAAACTCTTTCGTATAAGGATTCTCTATATATGACCATCCAAATTAAAAAGAGAGGGAGTAATGAGGGTATTGAAAACTTTTATCACTAATTGGCTTTGTCCATCTTTTATCAAAAGGGATAGAGGATGCATACTAATTAGTTCGCCGAATGAGGATGGATTGATGAGGATTATCTCTCACTGGTTGAATATGGTTATGACCTTTTAATTTTCTTGATATGAAACATAGAGGGAGATTATGATAGGATCATTGGTTCTTGATCCTAGATACAAGGAAAATAAACCAACACAAAATAGACATACCTCGATAGCGACAATATTAAAGACATTGAATTTTAAAGAACTTGATGACCATGATTTCAAGGGCTCACAATCATCTTATTCATTGATGGAGTCGAGACTAGGCCCTGGTATGGGGTCTCATACCTATTTAGAGTTTTTATTTTCTGATTATTTTGTAATCCTTGCTCCAACTTCTTATTTTTTATCATGTTTCATGTATGTGTCATCTTTAGTTTTTATCATCCCTATGTTTATCTCCTATACTCACCTTAATTTCTTTTCATAGTGTAAAACTCGTGATGATCATGCCCCATTCATGTTGGAAAATGGCTGAATCATGTAAATCTTTCCATCTTCTTTAATTCTTTCTTTTCCACATTTTGACCGGTAAATTGCTAATCAAAATCTCTACTTCTTGAGTTATAAAATAAAATGTGTTTTTTTTAATTTAATTTGTTTTTTATTGAAGCTATTTGGGCCTCATTTTTTTCATTTTTTCTACTACCTTGTATTTTTGTAATTTTATTTATTATATTTAGGAATCTTTTTTATATTCTAGAAACCATATTTGTAAGTCTAGAATTTATTTCTCTTATATCAGATTCTATGTTGCTGATTCTTGTATGGATCATGTTTTTATTTATAATGATTTATAGAATATATTATATTGTAATTTTTTCCACTTTGTCATGTATTTTTTAACTGTATGTGACGATGTTCACTACCATCATGTGTTGTGTTCACTATTGTAAAATATTTTGATTTATTCCTTATTGTTTGAAATTATTTAATTGAAACCTTCTTTTTCTGTATAATAGTTTTCATATTATTTATTTAAAATGAACATGTTATCAATTTATTTTGAAATCATTTTTTCATTGGTTTCAAATTATTTTATAATTGGATTTTACTCTTGTATAATTCTTTTTTTGTTTCATTTAGTTTAGTAATTTGTTCTCTTGGGATGTAATATCAATCTATTATTTATAGTTTATTTCCTTTTCATTTACAAATTCTCTCTATTAGACTGAGCCTTATAGATTCCTTTTGGTAGTTTCTACTTATGTGTATCTCAGGATTCTGGTTTTAGGAAAGGATTTTGTGTGAATTTGGATTATGTTTGAGAGTCAATTAGCTATGAGGTGTGTTGGAAAGATATTGTGTCTCCAATTTCTACCATTTATCTAGGATTTCGGCTTATGTTAGCTCTAGTGTGTTTATCACTATCCTTTATGATTGTTTTCTCTAGTTAGGTACTTATTGAAAATTTAGTTTTTTTGGGATTGGGTAGTTTGGGGGTAAAATTCTCTTTTTTCTTGATTTGTTGGCCCCTTATAATCTCATCATTGATGTTAGAACCTATTCAGTGGATATATTTTTGTTTCCTAGGAACCATGTGTCATTAGTAATACTAGAATTGGATTTTTATCCCTTCAGTGGCTTCTTTCCCATTGGTCTCTAGCTAGTTGTCTGCCTTTTGTTCACATGTATTAGAGCTATCAAAAGATGCCAGGACTACTTTCCTTTATTCTTATAGTTTCCCTTCATTTGAGTATATCTCCTTTTGGATTTTATTTTAGGCAGTCTTCTCCTTAAGTGTATATCCAAAATCCATATTTTAAGGATATTTTGTAACCTTGTGTCAAATGTATTCCTGATCTTCTTCTGTATGACATTTCTTGGCTTAACATCGATTGTTCTAGGTGATTTAGTCCTATTATGATTTTACGGTTTCAGGTGGATACCTATTTCATTGTTTTCCTTTACTATGCATGACATATTTATTCTTCTCATTTGATATTATTTTTTATGATTTCATTCTTTTTTTAATGAGTTTTGATTCTATATTATTTCTATAAGTTTTTTTCATTTTTTATATGGTTGGGTAATGCTCTATTTGATTATTTCATGAAGGAACATGTTAGCTATTTCAAGGAACTATTATAGAATGTTATTTGGTGGTCCTGAATTCTTACTTTTAATCACATCAAATAGTTAGTCAATTAATTATAGTTATGTACTTTATCATGTATTTTTTTGGAATTGTTTAATTCTGATCATGTTTATCAGTTTTGAGAATATCATTAAATTTTGGATTCATGTATCACTATTGATACATGTTAGGGGTAGTTGGACCGATGTGTGACAAATTTATTATAGCTAGTATTTCCCTTTTAGTTTCTTATTTACACTATGCCCAAATAGATGATTTAGGTGGTTCAAAATCGTCATTTGTTTCTGGATTTAATTTTCATGGTGAAGAGTTTCATATAGTTTCATATTAAATATTTCCATGCTTTTTAATTTATAAGGTGTAGAACTGTGAAATAAGGTTTTCCATTTTTAGTTTTTATATTAAATGAATATTTAATATTAACTTTTTTTAATATAATTTATTAATATTTTTATTTATGAGTTGTTACACAACTAGTATAGAGAAATCACTCAATCAGGCTCCACCAACCACTTGTCCTACAAGATGATCCCTCCCTTGCTCCATGATTATTTTTCTGATGAGGCTTCAATCTTTCTATATGCTTCAATTCCAATGAATAGAGAGAGATTATTAAGATATAATGGTATTTAGGTCTCATCTTTATTGAGAGGGAGAGTAGTGACACCGTGAGGGTGAGCAGCAACACTATGAGGGTGAGGGTCCCTCTTCGTTCTGTTATTCTATTTTATCCAATAGACTTTATGGGGAGGGGGTTCTTAGTGGTTTCTTCATTTTTCATTAGTGGATCTGTGACATAGAGAGATTCCATTTTCATCCCTATTCGAAATGAATTCTGAAAAAATTCGGTCACATCTGTGTTGTTACACACAGAGATCAATTGTGAGCCTAGGTTGTGATTTTGTATCATAAATCTAGAGGGAAGCCCATGATGAAGATTTTCGTGGACTGTGATGGATCATATTGATGGTTGGGTATAGCTTGGATTGTATTATTGTACCTTTTAAATAGTGATGTACCTTAATGATTTCTATTTAGGATGATGATTCTGGCATTCAATGTCTTGTCTAGGAATATCAACCATATAGAAGAGGTAAGATCAACCCCTGGTAAGTGGGTTTGTTCTGATTTATTTACATCCATTAATTTTCTAGGTCTTGTTTCTTCTACCTTTCCAATGATGATTTGGTGTGCGGTGTTGTGTTTTTATCCTTCTCATTTCATTTATTTTCTTTATTTTTTCATAGTAAAAAACCCTTGATGATTCTTCCCCATACATGTAGGACATTGGCCAAAGCATGTAAATATTATTATCCTTTTACTCCTTTATTTTTTTAATTTCAACACGTAAATTTCCAATCAAAATAATTTCATATGGAATCTTAAATTCAAATATGTTCATTTAAATTTAATGTTTTATTTATTGATGTAACACCCCGACCCCAGAATCCTAGAGTCAGTGCATTATTACGTACCATTGGCATGATCACAAAGGATCAAGTCTCAAAAGACTGATTAGTTTAGTAGCCTTGGAAGTACTAGATACATTCATAAGGTTTATATTACATCATAAAATGGAAAATTACAACAACATTGTTTCCATAGACAACACTGAGATCCCAAATACTATCCCTGCTAGTCAGTCATAATATACTTCTTCGCATCCTGTAAAAAATAAAACATAGTAAGGTGTGAGCTCAAATGCTCAATAAGGATAACAATATAGAAGAAAGTTTAATAAATAAGCATAAAAATTTAATGAAATGTGTAAAACTAAAACAAAAGAATTTTCAACACAAACTTCATCATAATATGGAAAATATAAATCAAAATAATTCTATTTACTTACTCACATGGATATTATACTAGTCGAATAATCGCATGCAATATCAATAGCCACTTTCATAATGATGGAATGCATAATTATAGACTTCATAACCACAAAGTAAAGTCCTTGTGCCAAGGCTACAAATAACATTTTTCCAAGGCCTTGTTCCAAGACACTGGTTTGTCTCATGAGACCTACCGATGCATCAAGGAGCTATATTGGTCTCCACCCATCACTTAATAAGTCCAATGCATTCTTCATATGAAAATTTTTAAACATAACATAAACATTCGAATTAAAACAAGCACTTGAAATTTCAATACTTTATCCATAAACCATGAATGGTAGAAAAAAAAACATCCATAGTAAAACATATCAGAAAACCTTAAATACAAAATGGAATATTTTTATTATAACAAATCAACTTCAAACAAGATTAAAATCAATTAAAGGATGTTGACATAGATGAAATCGAAACTGTTTGAGAGAAATATATCATTCCTTTATTGAAATCATTTAAAGTTACATAATTATAAAATAAATCATTTATTTTGAAAATATTCTTATAATCTTGTAAGGGAAGCTTCGATGATGTTATAATGGCAGAATATAGACGCACCCATAGTATAAGTTAAAAAAACATTCTTACCTTAATTTTGTCGAAAATGTCATAAAGTAACTTGTTTAGAAAATGACGAAAATATTACTTCAAAAAAGTACAATGTCAAATAAGGGTATAAATGACTATAACCTATAGTCTAGTAAGTTGTTAAAATGTTTTCGAATAAATTTTTAGGAAAACACGGATGTGGATGATAAAGAGGTCCCACTAGATAATTACATATAAACAAACATGAATAATGAAGAGGTTGTAGAATTAACCCTTACCTTGTTCTTTTATTTGGTCAAGGGTAGGTTAAACTCCTGTATAATGGTGAAATAATTGTTATTAAATTATACAAGAACCATCTACATTAATATGATATCATATATGATATTCTAAAATTTCTTTGTTAATGATATTTCAGTAGTATCATCGTTTCAGGTGTTAATTGATTCATTTTCATTTATATGATTTGTTACATAAGTAATATTTTTTATGGATAGGATGTATCTTATTAATATTTAGAATGATATTAGTTATTTAAACATTATTCTTAATTATCAAATGAAAATTAGTCTTGAATGGATATGATCGGGATTGAATCTCATCACATTCGTGGAGACGGTAATCCGTAAGTACGCACAAGCAACAATATCATTCCATTGATATTAAAATCATATATAATTGGATGGTATATCATATATACTGAATCATTATCATGTTAAATTTATTATTTAAATCATCTATACTCATTGTTATACCCATCCAAATGGTGAAGTGTTTGAATAACAAACTACACCACGACGTGGAGACGATAATCCGTACGTACGCACATATGGGGACATTGTCATTTATAAGATGGATACAATAGTGAATATGGTTTCAAAATTTTTATAATAACATCACAATATGTATAATATACTGGAGGTATTATTTTATAATGGAAACAACAAAGAAATAGGAAGTGGAAGAAGAAAAGAACTTTAAAGAGGTGACGATCTATTTACCTCTTCTTCGGGTTCTTCCTTTTGATTTGATCCAAAGGGTTACATAGGTTGGCTTTATGACTAAATTAATGCCTCTAGGATGAAGGGAGGACAGTTGGGAGTATATTTGGTCAGGGTTTGGCTGATAAAAATGTCTTTTAAGGTGTGAACTAGAGATAAGTGGAAGTGCCCTTTTATAGGAGGGGTGAGGGGCACCTTAGGAAAAGATTAAAATATTTTTTATAATAAATTAATTTTTGGTTTTTAATAGCTCCAAAATAAATTATTTAAAATATAATTTGGTGATAGGTTGAAAACCTTTCTTCCAATAGGTTTTAGACAGGATTTGGTCACTATATTAACCTTATCTTTTAGATTTACCTTTTAGTTCAATAGTTTGACATTTACCATGTCTCTTTGTATGTTTATATTATATGGTTAATAAACATACTATAAACTTCCAAGTAAAACTCAAGTGGTTAATTAATGATACACCTATCATTATATAAGTCTTTTGTCCAATCCTTTGATTTTTAGGATTATTATATCAACCAATAATATTGTATTTTTTTTAAAAACTCATTTATGTCAATTTTGACATTATTTAATAATTGATTTTTTTTATAGTCCTAACAACTTTATTACTTAGAAAAAAATACATTTAACAAACCCTAACATGTCATATTAACCTATAAGATTAGTTTAATTTATTAAAATTCCCAAATTATAATTATTTGGATATTTATAATATCAATTATTTTAATCTTTCATTAATATGGTAATTACTAAATCATCATTGTGTCATTAATAAATTTCATTATTTAATGTCTAAAATTTTTAAATAAAATACCATTATGTATGAAATATTCTTATCTTTATAATGAATATTTCTATTCAAATTTATCTTATGTATTACCCTATATTAAAAATGGTTTAGTTATTAAATGTTGATTTTAATACTTTTAACTCTTCTTTGAATTAAATAACAATAAATGTCCTAATATAATCCAAGTGGACATAAGTGATCATATTTTATTCCTAAGGTTGTTTTTTGTTTTAATTAAACTTATCCAATAGAATTAGGACATGTGTTTGGGTAATAATAATATCATTTTACCCTTAATTACCCTATTAAATTTTAACCGTGGTAAATAAAAGTAAAAAGTTACTATTCACCAAAAATTATTTTCATCTCATTGAACCACATTTTACTTAATGATATCAACCGTGTATCTTGGATTTTTTAAATTCAACTCACAGAAGAGGTAAGCTTATGTTTTACGTAAATTTTCAAATGCTCCTACGAGGTGGGTAAAAGATGGTAAAAAGTTCAATAAATTTTTTTTATATCTAAAATTATTAAAAACTAACTCCAATAAATTACATTTAAATTATATAGTAATTAAGTATATATTTTGGCCTAAAAATATTTAAATAAAATAAATAATTATTTAAATAAAAATTTAGTTTTAAACTATAACTCAGTGTTTTTCACTATTCATCAAAAATTGAAAGTTTTGAGAAAAATACCAAAAATTCACCCTAAGCTAATTTCAATATTCTGAATTCAAAAATGAAGTACATTTTGGAATATAAAATTTATAAAATTTACAAAATTGGGTATTGCTATTCTTAACGGCTAGTTTGATTGGTTGTGGTGTGTTTGAACTCGAAGTTGTGTACGGTACACGCTATTGTATTTTTCAAAGAGAATCATACCGTGGAAGATTGGGGTATTACATTCTCCCATCCTTCAAATAATTTCATCCTCGAAATTTGTAGAATATTACTGCATAAAAGTACTAGGGCGGTTCTTCATCATAAGTTCCTCGGGTTCTCACGTTGCCTCTTCCATCTTATGGTTTCTCCATAGAACTTTTACCAGACGAGTCGTCTAGTTTCTCAACACTAGTTCTCTTGTATCAAGAACTTTGACAGGCTCTTCACAATAAGACAGATCGGGTTCCAGTTCTAATTCCTCATAGGTGTGTACATGTGTTGGTTTAAGCATGTATTTTCTTAGCAGTGATACGTGGAACACATCATGAACTTTGGAGAGACTTGGAAACATTGCCAAATGGTAAGCTACAGTCCCAATTTGTTCTAGAATTTAGAAAATTATGATGTACCTGGGACTTAATTTTCCCTTCTTACCAAAAAATATAACAACCTTCCAAGGAGGTAACATCAAGAAAACATGATCTCCTACTTTAAATTTAAAATCCTTCCTTCAGTTATCATCATAGCTCTTCTGCCTACTTTGAGCTTCTTTGATATGGGTTTGGATTAACTTCAGCTTTTCCATCGTTTCCTCCATAAGTTTTTGGCCTACGAGTTTTCTTTCACCAACATCATCCCAACAGGTTGGTGCACGACATCTCTTTCCATATAACGCTTCTTATGGTGCCATATAAATACTTGAATGGAATATATTGTTATAAAAAAATTATACCATAGGTAAATATTGATCCCACATACCTTGAAAGTCATGTGAGAATGATCTCAACATGTCTTATAAGGTTTGAATATTCTGTTCTGATTGTCCATCAGTTTGGTGTGGTAGGTAGTGCTCAAACGAAGTTCAATATCAAGGGATTTTTGAAGAATTTTCTAGAATGTTGATAAAAAACGTGGATCAAAATCAGAAACAATCAATAGGGGTACTCCATGAAGTCTCAAAACTTCATTAATATATAGTCTTGCTAGAAATTCGAGTGGTAAATCTTCTCTTATAGTAAGAAAATGTGCTGATTTGGTAAGACGATCAATAATGACCCATATTTCATCGTTCCTTCTAGGAGTCTTTGGTAGCCCCATGACAATGTCCATCATAATAATGTCCCATTTCCACTCCATTATGGGAAGAGGTTGCATGAATACTCCAGGCTGTTGCCTTCCATCTTTCACTTGTTGACAAACCATACATCTTGACACAAAATCAGAAATCTCCCTCTTCATGTTGTCCCACCAAAAATGTTCCTTCTAATATCTATACATCTTAGTGCTACCAAGGTGTATATAGAAATTAGAACTATGAGCATCATCCAACAACTACCTTTTTAGATCAGGTATATCAGGAACACAAAGTCTCTTCCCAAATTTCAAAATTCCATCTTCATACACAAAGTCACTCAATCTCCCATCATTCACAGCTTTAATCTTCTTTCTAAACTCTTCATCATCGATTTGAGAACTCTTTATCCTTTCTAGTAAATATGGTTTGGCAACCATTTGAAAAATATTTGATGTTTCACCTTCTATGGTTATCCCCATGTCTAACGTTACTAGATCCTTGTATATAGGATCCTTTTCCACTGTCATCTTGTTCAGAACTCCATGATCCTTTCTGCTCAAAGCATCTTCCACATTATTTTCCTTCTCTAGGTGGTAGTGTATAGTGAAATCATAATCTTTGAGTAGTTCAATCCATCATCTTTGCCTCATGTTGAGTTCTTTCTATGAGAAAATATACTTCAAACTCTTGTGATCAGTATATTTCTCACATTTTTCACCATAGAGATAGTGTCTCCAAATAATCAAAGTAAATATTATAGCTACTAACTCAAGATCATGAGTGGGATAGTTTTGTTCATGAATTTTTAGCTATCGTAATGCATATAAAATAACTCTATCATTCTGGATAAGGACACAACCAAGTCTTTTCATTGATGCATCACTATAAATAAAAAACTCATCATTCCCCGATGGTAGAATCAAGATAGGATAATTGACTAATCCTCTCTTTAGTTCTTCAAAACATTCTTCACACTCTTTTTTTAAAACGAATTTAACCCCTTTACATGCGAGCTTTGTTAATGGGTTATCCAACCGGGAAAAATTCTAGACAAACCGTCGATAATAACCTAAAAAACCAATAAAAATGTGTACCTCAGTTATACTCGTCGGTGCTAGCCATTCTTGGATTTCTCTTGTCTTTGAAGGATCAACATAGATTCCATACTTAGAGACAATATGTCCAAGAAAAGAAATCTCTTGAAGCCAAAATTCACACTTTCTAAACTTACCATATAATTCACTTTTCTGAGAGTCTTTAGAATAATGTGCAAGTGATTTTCATGATCTTCGTAGCTTTTAGAGTATACCAAGATTTCATCAATAAATACCACTAAAAAATCATTAAGATATTCTTGGAAAACTCTATTCATTAGATCCGTGAATATATAGGGTGCCTTAGTCAATCCAAAAGGCATTACTGTAAACTCGTAATGCCCATACCTGGTTCGAAATGCTGTTTTTGAAATGTCTTCCTTCATCACACACAACTTATGATATCTAGATAAAAGGCTAATCTTTGAAAAGTATTGAGCTCCATGAAGTTCATTTAATAAATCATCAATGAGAGGTAGGGGATACTTGTTCTTTATTGTTATAGCATTGATCTCCCTATAGTCAATGCACAACCTCATAGATCCATCTTTTTTCTTAATAAAAAGAATATGGGCTCCCCATAGAGAAACACTAGGGAAAATAAATCCCTTATTACTCAATTACTCTAGCTATTTCTTTAGTTCCACTAATTCCACAGTGGCCATTCTATAAGGGGTCTTCGATATGGGCCTTGAACCAGGGATTAAGTCAATAGAAAACTCAATTTCTTGTTCTGGCGGATGTCTAGGATAATCTTCTGGAAACACATCAACATATTCTTGCATAATAGGTACATCCTATTTTTTAACATTCTTTTCCTCACCCACGGTTATTTTATTCTATTCCTCCCCAATAATAGAATTTAGTTGAGCTATTGGGGGTGGATCTAGATAAGAATTAGGTGGTGATGTTTCTGCTCTAAAGATAGGGTACTCCTTATCATCGTCAACAATTGTAACCTTCTTCTTCTTACAATAAATTTTTGCATCATGATCCAAAAGAAAATTCATACCAAGGATTATAACAAATTCAATCATGGATATGACGATGAGATCAGCATATAAAGAACATTTATATGGCCTAATTGGAACTGATTCAAAAAACTTTTTGGCAATGATACATCCTTAGGAGTTTTGACTGACAACTCCCATGTTAAGTCAAATTGAAAGTATCTAATTTTCTTAGCAAACTAGGAAGATATGAAACAATGTGATGATCCAAAATCAAATAAATCATTTGCTAAACTTTAAAAACCATTAAATTACCTTCTGCTACGTCTTTCAGAGCTTCAACCTCAGCAGTAGTGATAATATAATCTTGGCCTTGATCCCTTAGCCTTTTCTTAGTTAAGTTCCCCTAAATCTTAGGAAATTAAGTTTCATAATGTCCCCTTTCTCTGTAATTGTATCATTCAACATTAACAACCTCTTTATTCCACTTGCAATCATGAGATTGGTAGGCGTTTTCACCACACTTGTAACAGACTCTCATTCCCTTCAGACAAGTACCAGGGTGTTTCTTTCCACATTTACTGTAGGAAGGATATTCAAATTTTCCCTTCTTCCCCTTATTTCCATTTCCAGAGTGTTCAGTAGATCTCTTCTTCTCTTTCTTTGCTTTATAGTCATAAGACTTAGAAAATTCATTTTCTATCTTGATAGCACCTGAGACAATATCTTCATACGATGAGAAGTATTTTGATGCTAATGATCAACAGAGAAATGGTTTTAACCCATCAAAGAAATGACCGATATTAATTCTTGGGTTACATATATAATCTATAGTATTCCTCTCTATCCTTGTAAAGTTAGCTTCATACATTGCGACAATCTCATCCTCCTTTTTCCACAGACTCAGGAATTGTCTTTCCATATCCACTCGATGGTCATGAGGGAAGTATTTTTCGAAAAAAATTTCTTTAAACTCCCATAATTCAATATTTGATACTTCATTATCTTCCTTAGTGTTTTGAATCAATCACCACCATTGATCAGAATCTTCAGTGAGGTGGTAAACTTCCATGACCACTTTTTCCCTTTCTCTACTCCCCAAGGCATGGAATATTTTCTCTAAGGAATTTATCAATTGCTCAGCTACTAATATATTTTTACCCCCTAGAATGTTGGTGGTTTTTGCCTCATGAAGCGATCTAAGATTGATCCTCCACGCTACGGATCAAGGTACTCCATACGGGTAAGTTTATTATTCATAACCTGAGTGAGTTGTCCCAGTATAGTGATAAGCTGATAAGCACTAGTTGTATCACCAAATCCACTATAATTATCTTGAGCAGGAGGAAAATCCCTACATGGAGTGTGTGCATTGATACGGTTTCCATTACTTCTATAAGGCGAAATTTCTAAACAATGTCATACACTAGATTAGTTTATAAATCACAATACATAATTCCAATATTATAACATACTTAACATAAATTGATGATTTTATGGATTGAATCCCTAATCACAAAAAAAAATTCATTGAGGAGTTATATACTCATAAATCCTTCAAAATGGTTTGTAATGAAAATGTGGATTACCCTAAGCATATCCCCCGAGAGTGTCGTAACCAAGAGTGCTGCAAAGCCCGTTGTCGTGCACTAGTTCTCATTCGAGTTTTGCTCAAAGTGGTGTTTTCGGTTTTTACCCCTAGGTACATCTATTCTAGAGCCGCCTTACCTACTCGTATCCAGACATGGATGTATTGCTTAAAGAACTCACAAAATCTATACAGTACCAAAATTCTAGTAAGTTCTTCTATAATAATCCTCAAATTCTATCTTAGGATAATGTGCTCAAATCAGTGTTTTTCTAAATCTAGTGTCCAAGGTTTATACTAAACTGCCTTTGATACCAACTGTAACGCCCCAACCCCAGAAGCCCAGATTCGGTTCATTATTGCGTACCATAGGCATGATCACAAAAGATCAAGTCTCTAAATACCGATTAGTTTAGTAGCCTTGGAAGTACTATATACATTCATAAGGATTAAATTGTATCATAAAATAGATAACTATGACAAAATTGTTTCTATAGACAACACTGAGATCCCATAGACTATCCCTACAGGTCAGTCATAATATACTTCTTCGCATCCTGTGAAAAATAAAACATAGAAAGGGGTGATCTCAGATGCTCAGTAAGGATAACTATATAGAGTAATCTTTTATAAATAAGCATAAACATTTAAGGCAATGTATAAAAATAAAACAAAATCCTTTTCAACATAAAATTCATCATAATATGGAAAATATAAATCAAAATAATTTCATTTACTTACTCACATGGATATTCTACTAGTCGAATAATCATATGCAATATAAATAGCCAATTTCATAATGATGGAATGCATAATTCCAGACTTTATAACAACATAGTCAAGGCCTTGTTCCAAGACTAAAAATAAGATTTTATCAAGGCCTTGTACCAAGACACTAGTTTGTCTCATGATACCTACTGATGTATTGAGGAGCTATTGTGGGCTCCACCTGTCACTTACTATGTCCAATGCATTCCTCATATGAAAAGTTTTAAACATAACATAAACATTCATATTAAAAATAGCACATGAAATTTCAATACATTATCCATAATCCATGAATGGTAGAAAAATAACACATCCATAGTCAAACATATCACAAAATCTTCAATACAAAATGGAGGATTTGTATCATAATAAATCAACTTCAACCAAGTTTAAAATCCATTAAAGGATGTTGACATAGATGAAATCAAAACTATTTGAGAGAAATATCTCATTCATTTTTTGAAATCATTTGAAGATACATAATTATAAAATAAAAAAAATTGAAAATATTCTTATAATATTATAAGGGAAGATTCAACAATCTTATAATGGCAGAATATAGCCGCACCTTCCATATAAGTTAAAAAACATTCTTACCTTAATTTTGTCAAAAAGGTCATAAAGTAACTTGTTTGGAAAAAGACGGAAAGATTCCTTTCAAAACGTATAAGGTCAAATAAGGTTATAAATTACTTTAAACCATAGTCTAGTAAGTAGTAAAAAAATTTTGGAATACATTTTTAGGAAAACACAAATGTGGATGATAAAGAAGTCCCAGTAAATAATTACATATAATCAACCTTGAATAATGAAGAGGTTGTAGAATTAACCCTTACCATGTTCTTTTACTTGGTCCAGGGTAGGTTAACCTCCTGTATAATGGTTAAATAATTGTTATTAAATTATACAAGAACCATATACATTAATATGATATCATATATGATCTTCTAATATTGCTTTTTTAATGATATTTTAGTAGCATCATCATTTCAGGTGTTAACTGATTCATTTTCTTTTATATGATTTGTTACATAAGTAATGTTTGTTATGGATAGGATGTATATTATTAATATTCAGAATGATATTAAGTCATTACACATTATTTTTAATTATCAATTGAAAATTACTCTTGAATGGATACGATAGGTATTGAATCTCATCACGTTTGTGGAGATGGTAATCTGTACGTACATACGAGCTACAATATCATTATTTTGATATTAAAATATTATATAATTGGATGGTATATCATATATAATGAATAATTATCATGTTATATTTAATATTTACATAATTTATACTCATTATTATACCGATACAAATGATGAAGTGTTTGAATAACAAACTACACCACGATGTGGAGACGGTAATCTGTACGTATGCACGTATGGTGGCTTTGTCTTTTATAGGATGGATAGAATAGTGAATATGGTTACACCATTTTTATAACAAAATCACAGTATATAGAAGATACTAGAGTTATAATTTTATAATGTAAACAACAAAGATAGAGGAAATGGAAGAAGAAAAGAGCATGAAAAAGGTGATGAAATATTTACCTCTTGTTCGGGTTATTCCTTTTGATTTGATCAAAATAGATCATAAGGTTGGATTTATGACTAAAGGAAGGACTATAGGATGAAGGGAGGATAGTTGGGAGGATATTAGGAAGGTTTTGGCCGATCCAAATGGCTTTTAAGGTGTGAATTAGAGAGAAGGGGAGGTGCCCTTTTATAAGAGGGGTGAGGGCACCTTAGTAAAAGATTGAAATATTATTTTATAATAAAATTATTTTTGGTTTCTAAGGGATCCAAAATGAATTTTTAAAATATTAGGTAGGTATGGCTCGAAAAAATCTCAACCAATAGGTTTTATATAGGTTTGGGTCACTATATAAACCTTATCTTTTAGATTTATCTCTTAGTTAAATAGTTTTACATTTACCATGTCTCTTTGAAGTTTTATATTATATGGTTAATAAAATTATTATAAACTTCCAATATAACCTCTAGTGGTTAATTAATGATACAAATATCATTATTTAAGTCTTTTGGATGAACCTTAGATTTTTAGGATTATTATATCAACCAATAGTATTGTATTTGTTTTAAAAACCCATTTATGTCAATTTTGACATTATTTAATAATTTTTTTTGTTAAAATCATAAAAACTTTATTACTTCGAAAAAAATAAATTTAATAAACCATAAAATGTCATATTAACCTATAAAATTAGTTTAATTCATTAAAAGTCTCAAATTATATTTATTTGGATATTTATAATATCAATTATTTTAATCTTTCATTTATATGGTAATTACTGCATCATCATTGTGTCATAAATAAATTTAATTATTTAATGTCTAAAAATTATAAATAAACTAACATTATGTAGGAAATAGTTTTAGCTTTATAATTAATATTTATAGTCGAATTTATCTTATGTATAACCCTATATTAAAATGTTTTAGTTATTAAACATTTATTTTAACACTTTTAACTCTTCTTTGAATTAAATAATAATAATTGTCCTAATATAATACAAGTAAACCTAAAGGATCATATTTTATTCATAAGGTTTTTTTTGGTTGAATTACACTTATCCAATAGAATTAGGACATGTGTTAGGGTAATAATAATATAATTTCTTAACCTAAATTACCCTATTTACTTTTAACTGTGGTAAATAAAAGTAAAACGTTACTACTCACCAAAAATTATTTTCATCTAATTGAACCAAATTTTACCTAATGATATCAACCACATCTCTCAGATTTTTAAAATTCAACTCACAGAAGCAGTAAAATTATGTTTTATGTAAATTTTCAAATGCTCCTAGGAGGTGGGTAAAAGACGGTAAAAAGTTCAATAAAATTTTTTTATATCTAAAATTATTTTAAACTGACTCCAATTAATTACATTGAACTTATATAGGTATTATGTATCTATTTTGACCTAAAATAAATTTAAATAAAATAAATAATTATTTAAATAAAAATTCGGTTTTAAACTATAAATTAGTGTTTTTCACTATTCACCAAAAAAATGAAAGTTTTCAGGAAAATACCAAAAATTCACCCTACGATAATTTTGATATTCAAAATAAAAAAATGAAGTCCATTTTGAAAGATAAAATTTATAAAATTTGAAAAGTGGGTATTAATATTCATGACAGCTAGTTTGATTGGTTGTGGTGTGTTAGAACTTGAAGTTGCGTACAACACACGTTATTATATTATTCAATGAGAAGCATACCGTGGAATATTGGGGTGTTACAATTGAAGTTTTTTGAGCCTTGTTTTTTCATTACTATTATTTCCTTCTATTTTTTGAATTATATTTCTAAAATTCAAGAATTTTGTTTAGGTTCTGGAAATAATATTGGTAAATCTAGAATTTATTTATCATATATCAGATTCCATTTTGTGGATTCTTATACATTATATATTTATATTGATGTAAATTTATGAAATATTTGATATTTTCATTTCCATTTCCATGTCTATTATTTTTACCATATTACGTTTCTTTATTCACTATCATCATTTGTTATGTTCACTGCTCTAAAATATTTTGATTTATTCGGTATTTTTTAGAAAGTTGCAATTTAGACCTTCTGTTTCTTTATAACAATTTTAATGAACTTAATTGAAAATGAACGTGTTTTCATTTTAGGTAATAAACTATAAATAAACATTGTAATCAGTTTTGATTTTTAACAAACCAAAAGAACCCAATAGATCTGGGGCTATTTTATGGGGACTACATCTCACAGAGGGGAACTCCTTACAAAAGAGATGAACTAGGGTAGTGTGATTATCCTTGATATTCAATCCCAACCATTGGATTATATAGTTGTTCTAGCCTTTTTAAAACCTTTAGACCTGAATATTGAACAACTTTCAACCTTATGTGAGTCATATAACATGAAACCACCTTAAGCATTGGGTACCCCCACGAGGACTAGGTCACATATAAGTAACTATACTATGATGTAGTGGGCCTCTCAGTTTGAACTATAATTCATATTTTATATCAATATCCTAATGTAGTATAAAAATTAAGTGATATGAGTTTAGGGTAAATCGTGGGATGAGAAAGTAGGCAGGTCCACCATATTTCATGGGTTGGTTGCTCATGAGTATAATATAATGTTGGTCAAGGTAGTAGAATAACATAATAAGACACTAAATCATACAAATCATGAAAATATATTCCTCCCCTTATACAATATAAAATTGGGTACCTCACACCATGTGGTCCAGTGGCACATGGTCCAATCACAACGCATCATGTAACATGTCCATAGGTCACTATGTAGACCCCTTCTATCCTAAAAAACACCAACTTTTATTCACCCAGTATCTAATGGATGTCAACAATTATTAAATTTAATTTTTTTTAGATATATCCAGATAATAGTATTTGTAAATCTATTTGAGTCCATATAAATGTTATTTTAGGTATTTTAAATATTTTAACAACTCATCGATAGTGGCAAGGTCTAATTTTTTTTGAGAATACGCTTGTATTCTTTTTCATGAATACAATTCAATGGTATCTTAAAAAACTGTTTAGAGATCCAAAACAAGTGAATATATTAAGGTTCTAGGACATAAAAAATGGTCAGTCTCATGTACAACAATTTATTTCATCGATTTGAAAGGATAAAATTACTGAAATTTGATTAATAAACCCTAAAATCTTCATATAGGGAATTTTTCAAATATAATTAATAATTAATTTAAAACCAATAATTTCATCGACTTGATAATTATTATTATTTTTTGATCAATCTGGTTTCCACTCTTTTCGTATCGTCATTCTTGTGAATAATCTAATATAAAATTTCTATTGTTGTGTCAACATATGATCTACATATCTTAGAATGTAATTATTGGTATTATGGGTGCTAGAACAGAGGAACCAAGTTCCTTGAATTACTAATCATCAACCAAAACATGTAATATATTTATACTGAATGAATTTTCTCTTGTTCTACAATTTTTGAGATGGGGGAGAAGGATTGATTTTGCTATATTATTGATAGAGTTATTGAATGGTTTTCATGGTATTGAGATAATTTTATTGGGAGAATTCACTAAGCACAACAATTCCCACACCCACTAAAATGATAGAAAATTAGATTATATACTTATGGTTAAACAATTAGTAATTTTACAAAGGTACCTTATATAATTTTTTACTCTTTGTAAACAGCACATCAAATAATAATGATATTATTATTATATTCCATGAAATGTACTAAACTATCAAATATTTAAATATCATTTGTTAAATAAAACAATCAATATATATATATATGATATCAAATAAAGTTATATCATTTATATTGGACCCTTAACTCGGTTCATCGTTCCTCCTTGATATTTATAAAAATTTGAAAAATAAATATTTATTTAAAAAAATAATTATCATTATTTTATTTATCAAAAAATAAATAAATGATGAATAAATATTATATTTAATAACTCACGAATAAATATTTATTTAATATTCTACTCATATATATTCTAAACTCGAATATATCTAGTTATTGAATTTATGTGATCAACAAAACATGATTAATTATTATTCCACAATCCAAGAATAATTTTAATTATTAATATTACATTGAAATAAAATTTAACTGAGATTTTAGATACACTTAGTGTGTGTCCCTCTTGGCCTCTTTATCAATGGAGTTATATGATCTTTGAAAAGTTCCAAAACAGCATCTAGAAACACATAAAGGCATCCATAGATATATCAGTTAATGTCACAAATAAAACAACTGTATATATATGTTTATGGTGTAATATAATCCCTCTATCTCGATGTTTCATTAAGTAGGTTCTATACATGTGTTATTAACCTATATTCTTTATAAATTTTCTTTGACTCTCTGAAATAAAATTAGTAATGAACTATTGTGACCATAGATTTAATCATATGGTTCTCTTTAAAAAAAGGAAAAATATGTCTTCGTTCATTAACTCAAAAATGATAAATATTTTCTTGTCTTGTTCATTTTATATCATATCACTTATGATACAGTCAACATATCCTACCTCACTATGACCATATTTCATCATTGTTTTAATAAGTAAATTAAATTACATGATTACTGACATAATTTAACAAGAATATCATATCTAATGAGTAATACACACATCCATATATAGGAATATTCAATGACATACACAACATGTTGTAATTTTATTAGAATTTTGTCCTTGTAACCTCCCTTCTTGGAGATTACCAAGTGATATCTCCCTAAAAATAAGTATCGATGTCCAATAAACCCCCAACACCCAATAATCAAACATAATCTTTTTCTGATCAAACATATGTTATCTAGACCATAGTTCATATGTTTAAAAATATTATTATGGAAATTTTATGTTTTCATTATAGTGGGGGCACTGTTATAACCTTTCAATACAAAAAAATACTCTAAATACATTATCATATTATTAATATATAGAACAACACTCATCATGTGATAAGATATTAATTAATATTGAAATCCTAGTAATTGAAAGTAAAGAGTTAGTTGGTAATATGGAATAAACTCTAATAGAACCTCATTTTCACTAGATAAAATCTCTAAAAAAATTATTTTACCAGATCTCTCATGATATTCATGTTTCTACTAATACAAATATTTAGTAAATAGGTTTGTTATGTTCATTCATGTAGCTACTTTTCTTACTATAAACTCATCTCTTTGAGAAAAATAAATCAAGATATGATACTTCAATGTTATATTCTTTGTCAATTGTGTTTCCTTGGATCCTTTTCTAGGATAAATTTTGTTATATTATCAAAATATACAATGATGGAACCATTACCACTAGGAAAAATGTGAGACTCGTGGAATATATTGTGTATGAAAACTACTTATTTAGCTACATAAAAAGCTATTATATACTCAAACTTTGTTGTATAATAAATTACCATGGTATTCTTAGAACACTTCCATATCACACCTCTTCTATTTGGGATCAATATATATATTGGATATGATTTTGAATCATTCTGATCTATTTGGAATCTAAAATCTTTAATTCCCCTCACAACTAGTTCCTCGTCCCCTCTATAAACCAGTTATATATCCTTTGTATTCCTCATGTACTTTAGGATAGTCTTTATTGCCACTAAATTTGGTTATCCTTTCTCTTTTCGATATTTTTATACCATGATAAATTCATAGTAAACATCAGTCCTAGTATATTTCATGAAATACATAAAAAATACTACTAGATATAAGTATGGGATTCTACTCATTCTCCCCCTATCTTATGTCTGGGGATACATTTTCATAGAGAAATCAATGTGATGAAATCCAACATTTTATAAAATGTAACAAATTTTTTAAGGAAAATTAATCTCACAATTAACATAAGTCATGGGAAATTAACACATTTAATGATACGTTAGTAAATTGGGGATTAAATTATTAAATGGATTAAATTATATTTTAAAATTATTTAATTTATATTGAGTAAATTTCATCAATCCTTCACTAATGTTTGTTTTTTTATTTGAAAGTAGTAAAATTATTGGAATTGGATCTAATGAAAATGGAAAAGGATGGGAATCATAGAAGATCTTATGATAATTACTTCAAAGTAGCCATATAATTTGTATGTTCATTCAAAGTCACATATTAAAAATTTAAACAAAATTGAATGTGTAATATTTCATAAGTTTTAGTCTACCAATTTAATTATGGTGGTCACCATTTCATAAGGTTAAACTTGAGAAAATATACGAAAATTTGGAAAACACCCGAGGAGAACTGGGGAATATAAGGGTCATTCCTTATTACCCCTACATTTTAAAAGGGATACTAATATATTATATGGTTTATTCTACCAGTACATAATGTTCATTCCTTATAGCCCCGTTATTTTTTAAGGTTCATGAATTATATAACATAAGGGTCATTTACTTTTAAATATATGAAGATACACAAATTTTAAGGGACATTCTTTCATTGTGTAAGGGTATGGTACTTAGATAAAAATTATCCAAACTATAGTGAATTTACTATCAAATAATATCAATTATGGAGATCATCTTAGTCTACATCAACTTTACTCAATGAATAAGGGGATCAAGGAAAATTTTCATTCTCATTATTTGTAAAAATTGGGAAATTCCCTTTAAATGTTCCATCCAAAGTCTATACACTAATAGAAGAAAGTGAATATCAGGGGAAAAACTAAGGGAAGGGGAATTTTTTAGAGTGCTTTTCCTAATGAAATATCAACCCAACTGTTACGCTTGGAAATAATCTAGAAGTAACCTAGAGAGAGGGAGCTCGATGTTGAAACTCTAGGAGGGGTGAGAAGAATGTGTTGAGGTGCTATAAATATTTTCCCTCTTATCATTTTTAAAATATTCAAAAACTTTCCTTTAGGATAATCTTGACATAGCCTTGTTTCTTTAATTTTTTCATTTAATAGTAATTCATTCTGTTCTATTCATGTGTTCTTGAATTTTCTTTTCTACTTTATGTTAGTAAATCCGATTCTCAAGCACTCATTTTTGATAAGAGGATAACTCAAGGATCACCCACTTGATAAAAACCAATGCCTTAAATTTCACGCACATTGTTTTCTATACCTATTTTACTTCAATGATTTTGGTGATTACGAATTATAGGTGAGTTAATACAACTAACACTTATCTTTCTTCCACATCCTTTCATACTGATAAAATTCATTTATTATCCCCCTTATTGAATTGATAATGTATGATGGGATTAATGGTTTTAATGGCGTGTTGAATCACAGTTCTAATACACTTGAGATAGATATGGGAAGATAATTTTGGAGGATTCCTTATTTCAATATCCATACCAACAATTTATGGATTAAAGGAGTTTGTGAACAGTTGGAAGAACATTGGTAGGTATACTAGGGAATAAAATTAGTGAGACAATGAAATATCATTAAGGTTGAATTAAAGGGCATCTAATTTTTTGCATTTCATTTTATCTATATTTTTATGTGTTTTTCATTCATCCTTTCTATTTTCATATTATAATTTTATTTTATAAAACAAAAAATAGTGAAATAATATTGTGTGTTTTAGGCTTGGAACCTTGATAGAAAACACGTGTTCTACTCCATGTTATACATAGGGGATTTAAATTAATTTTTTACAGACCCTTAAGAAACAACAATTATCAATATTCTATACTACTCTAGAAATAACTCCATCATGTATTGTTACATATTTAATTTATTCAGTATCTTTTCAATGTATATAAATTTAATTAATATATCATGATGGATCTTTATCCCTATACTATATGTTTTTGCACTAAATTCATTCACAATGAAGGATTTTTTTGCCATATATTAACTGACTATAATATAGGTATCCCATTTAACATTAGTGATATTTCATAAACATATACTATTAGGAAAAATAATTCACCCCAACTAAACCATTTATAAACAAAAGGCATACATTCATTCTTTATGAAACCAAATTCTCTTATGGAATCATTATAAAATGTCCCATGATATTGTTGTTTACATCAATACATAAATGTATATCTAGAAATTTTAAACTTTATTGGAATCATTTGGTGTTGGAAAACCTTCTTTTTGGGTCATATAGACATCTTCTCTATGTTTTACATTAAATAAAGTTTCCTTGATATCCATTTTCCAAATCTCATAATCTTAGCAAGATATTATGGAAATTATAATTAAAATAAATTTAATCATATATACTAGTAAAAAAAATTCCTCACATCCAATTTCTTGATATTTCATAAACACTTTATCAACCATTAATTTCTTATAGGTAATGAATTTACTATCCTTGTATATTTTCTACTTGAATACTCAGTTTCACCCAACAAGATTCACATAAACTGGAGAATCTACTAATACCCATATTTTTTTCTAGTACATTGCTTTTTTTTATATTTCATGGACTTTATAACCTTAAAAAACCTCTATGTTTTTCACTAACATATAATGTTTTCTAACCTATTTAGTTATCTTATGAAGTACTTCTGTCTCTCAAACAACTTCTTTCATTGGTTCATGTGGAATTTGTTCTTTTACTGACTCTTGTGTATCATGTTATTCAACTTCATTGAATTATACCATTTTCCCACTATCTCTTTAATAGATGTGTACCCTTTTAAGAAATGTGTGTCATATACCAATGATGACATTCATGTATAAGGGATTTTATAGATAACATACTTTAGTCTTTATGCTTTGGGATTGTAACAACCCTGACCAAAGGGATGATCATTTTAGAAGTCTTGAAGGGCCAGATACAAATATGATAACCATTTTACATTAGGAATAAAATATAAATCATAGTATGTAAAACATTAATCATCCATGAACTCATTAAAATAATTTTTCTTCATATCATGGGGAAAGAAAAAAAATAAGGGTGAACTAAAATACTTAGTAAGGGTTATTTACAATAGAACCTATCATTATTAAATAAGGAATTATCAATATCAATAGAATAATATCATATATAATAATAACTAAATTCGAAATGAAGGAAATTATTAATATTGAACATCATGATCTCATAAATAATGAAATATATATTGTGAAGACCTTGCACGAAGATAAATTAATTGATGGATAGGTATACACTAACCCCCATTTAATTTGGCCAACCGATTTGTCTCATGAAACTTGTCAGTGCACCAAGGGGATATATATAATTGGGCCCCAACCATCATTTCATGTCCAAAGAATTCCTAATATATTTAATGGTCAATTCAGTTCATAAACAATATTCTTTTTCAATATATATATATATATACTGAATAAATATTCAGGAATACCCACATTTCCTCAGTCAATCAAATAACATTCAAATAAAAACATTGTATATAAAAATGGTATACTTTTTAGGAAGTAATCATATACCTAAAAAATATTATGAATATTTAAGAGAAATATAATGTCAAATGATCATAAGAAAGTGAATGTTTCAAGAGGAAGTTAACATCAACAAAATAATTAAGAGATGAGAGATGACAATCTGTTCATCAAGAATATAGGATTCCTAATAAAATCATGTCTTTTGGAAGAATGAATTGAATGCAGTGAAATATTAAAACAATATTTGACAAAATATTTTTCTTTTTAAAACCATTGAAAACATGTTGAATAATATAAGTATCGTAAAATGGTTATAGCGGTGGGGAAGTTCTTTGTCACTGTATAAGTTAAAAAAACATTCATTTTGACTTTTTGAAGAGAAACTAGAAAACATACCTTTAGGAAAATGTTATAAATATTAATTTAACACGTTTTAAAAAGTTAATTATAAAATAAAATTTCAATAATAAATTGTTTTAGTAAATAATAGGACTTTTTAAAACTATTTTGAAAAATATAGACATGAAAAAAAAATATCTGGTTAATAGATATATAAAATAAATTTTTATTTTAAACATTTCATTTCTAGATCAAAGTAAAAAATATTATAGTAAAAGGTGTAATAAAACATGTAAACTCCTTAAATATACATTATATAATAAAATTATTTGAGCTTATGAAAGGAATATTATAATATTTTTTCAATAAATGCAATCCCAAAAGAAGGTGAGCTTGAAAAATAAATTCTTACCTCTTTAAAAGCTACTAAATTATAACCCATAAAAATAATAAACTTGAATTGAAACTGTTGGGAAACAATCCCTCAAGGTATCATTGAATCATTTTTGAGGTGATTGAGTTTGTTGACAAAGTGGACATTGGTGTGTTGATTATTGACAAAGCAAAACAATGACATACAAATTTGTAGAAAAAGGGGATTTCATGGTGGAATGTCGAGTTCAAGAGCTGTGGTCAATGATCTATGTTTGATTCAAGAATTTAGACAAAGTAATGGATGATCTGAAGTGGTTTTGGAAAAGTAACATGTGCGACATGAAGAGACTTGCGCGCCGATGCCTTGGAAGCTTGAGAACTTGCGCGCCTATAGTTTTTTAAGATCAGAATATCAAAATATTGAAAAGGAAAGAGGGTCGCGCAGGTATTGGTTTGGTCGTGCAAGTGACTTGCAGGGGAATAGACCTGCGCGCCGAGACTTGCGCGTCGAGGGTAGACTTGCATGCCGTTGTGCAGGGTGTTCAAAATGCCTATAAATACTGGACCACCCCTCCTCATTTTCAACGGAGTTCAACACTTAGAAAAATCAGAGCTCTCGTCGCGCATGTGTGGTGGTCGTGCAAGTGGTGTGTGGTCGCGCAAGTGGAGTTGCGCGGCGGTTGGTAGTTGCACACCAATATTGGTTTAGACGTAAAAGGGATTGAGTCGCGTAGGTTTGGAGTTGCATAAGGTTGTGTCGTGTAAGTGGTTGAGGTGGACCTATGCGCCAGTTGTGACTTGCACACTGATACTTGCGCGCCGGGTTTGACTTGCGCGCCAATACTTGCTCACCGGGTTTGACTTGCGTGCCAAGTAGGGTTGATTCACGGCAGTGTTTCTGGGCTGGATGAAAGATGAAAGATTTCCCGATACCTTTGATGCAAATTGAGATTCATATATGGGTGAAAGTTGAACTAAAACAGAGTATCCACATACAACAGAGGATGTATTCATTAGTGATAATGAAGAGACCTACAAGTCTATAAACTGTGAGTGGATCCTTTCCGGAGCAGTGAGAAAAGGAAGAAGAAGAAGGTGATTGTAACAACCCGAGATTTTATGAAAAATATTATTTTACTTTCATTGATTTCTTCTATTATACAAAACACCAAGTTTAGCTTGTACTATACGCAACATCGTATTAGCTTGCAGTATACGCAACGCTATTCTTGGATCGTGTTACACACAATTTCATGCTCGTTTTATAATAGTCATTCTACGCAACATTGAGTGTGTGTATATATATATATATATTCAATGTATAAATGAAATATGGTTTGATTCTGTTATACGAAACAATGAAGGATTCTTTCACAACACGCAACCCTGACTTGGCTTGCATTTCACGCAATCGCGACCTTCCTCGATAGCGTGTGTTATACGCAATACCGGGCTTTACTAAACAACGATATATTATTATAATATTATTATGAACTAGCCTTTATGAATATTATTAACTAAATTTTTAATTTTATAACATTAATATTCATCTTACACATTTTCTAGAACATAGAATAAGAACAAAATAAATTTTTTAGGTAAAATAAGTATTTTTCAAAAAATGCAGTTTTGCCGCCTTTTGATGGCGCACCCACTTTAAATATAATTTTTGACATGTTTATAAGTTCAATTTTACAAAATAGAATTATTATTTGGAATCAGGATATAAAATTTTACTTTGGATAAATTTTTCATATTATTCTGAAAACTTTCATATTTTAATGAATAGTAAAAACACGCTATATTTTAATTAAAAACAAAATTTTTCATCATAATAAATTATGTGGTTAAATAATAATATTTAATGGTTTTAAAGTATAAATAGAATATATTTTTACCATTTAATATAATTTATGTCATTAGTCTTGATTTTACGTTGAATTTTTAGGTTAAATAAATTCAGTCTTTTGCAATGTTTTAAACAAAAACCCGTTTTCTTTCAACAACAGGGTTAATTTTAATTTAATTTCTGCAACTTTTGTGTATTGAATTTGGAAAAATGGATTCCATATTTGGAATCAGTAGGTCCAAATTATATTAATAGACTACTTTTTATTTTTGGGCTTTATGAATAGTTACAACGGTAAATTTTATTTAACATAGTAAAAGGTAAATTGGGTAATTAAGGGTAAATATAATATTATAAAATTATCCTAATACTTGTCTTAATACAATTGGATGATTATAATTTGTCCTAAGTCATATTTTGGTCGAAATGGAATCCATTAGAACCCACTTGGAGGTGATTAAGACCTTTAGTTTATTTTATTTAAAGGAAAGTGAAATATGTCTCACTCAACTTTAATAATTAAAGTATTTTTAATATAAGTTTATACAGAATATAAATTCGGTTATAAATACTCATTTGAAATATAAAATGTTTTTCTATATCATGGTAATTTATTTGTCATTTTTAAGATTTAGTTAATTACCTTATTATCTTATATATTAATGATGCAGAAATTATTTATTTAGTGAAAAATCAATAATATAGTTTTTATTGAAATATTAATACATATCAAAAGGCCCCGAAATCTACAAAAAACTTATTATTAGTGTATATATAAACCCTAATCATCCACTGGCAGAATTGTTGACCATTTGGATCCTTATTAAGGTGATTATGACACTTATATTATTTTATTTTAAATGATGCCAAAGTTGTCACCTTCATAATCTAATAAATATAACAATTTAACTATTGTGATTTTAAGATGATAAATTCTAGTAAAAGTATTATTGTGAAAGGTAATAGATTTATCTTCATCATAGGATTTTATTTTTAATTTTTATGCAACAAATAAGTATATTAAATAATTATACAAAAATGTTGTAGTAATTATTTTATTAAGAGATAAACCAAAGAAATGGTTTTGAGAATAATAAAATAAATATTATATGAACTATTTAATGTGATCCACTAATTTTCTAGACACATATGGCCTTTTATGAATCTATTAAAACTATTAGTTCGAACATATCTTCTGTATATATTTTATTTAAATTCATATAAATGAATAGTGTCAAAATTGACACTATTGTTATTTTATAAAAATAACAGATTATAAAATTGTTTAAAAATCAAAAAAATATTTAAAAATTATAAATTTATATTTATATGGTCTCAAATGTTATAACGTATCCAATTATGTAAAATTCACAACAAATAAGTAATTTTTTTTATAATTTAAAATTTAGAATTTTATTAGCACAAATAAAATTAAATTGATTAAGTAAGGATAAATCAAGTTGATAATGATTAAAATAATTTCCTAACATGTATAAATTTTATTGGTTGATGAGATTACAACCCTATCTCATTTTATATTTTAATATGAGTCATTTTTGGAGGTTTTTAAGTGGGGTTAGATTTATTATAAATTAATATTTTTTAGAATTCCAAAGGTGCCCCTCTCCTCCCTTATAAAAGGGCACCTCCTCCCTCTCTTCCTCAAGCCAATTTGAGCCTTCAAGCTCGCCAATCCCTGAAAAATTCTCCTATACACTTCCCTAGAAACATCCTAGAGGTCCTGGTCTTCTTCAAAGACCAATTGTAGTGCCCTAAGAGGAGGTCTCAAAGAGGCGCTTCAAAGAAGAGGTAATGTTCGTTACTGATTCTTTCAACTTTATTTCTTCTTCCACTTCTCCTTATTTATTTGTTTCATTATGAAGTAATAAAATCAGTATCACTAATATACCGATATGTTATTATATGTATGAAACAACCCTATTTCACAATTTATCCATCCTACGGAAAATGAAATCACCGCGCATGCGTACGTACGGAATACCGTCTCCACGCCGTGGTGTAATCTATTTTCCACCACCACCTTACTTGGATGGGTATAATGGTGTAAATAATGACTATATATGATTATTTTAAAGTGATATTTATTCTTAAATATTATACATACACTTGAAAATAATTCCATGTTCATGGGAATGATATCATCGCTCGTGTGTACGTATGGACTACCGTCTCCACGACGCGATGAGATTCATTCTCAATGATTAACCATTCATGAATGATTATAAAGTTTATATAATAAGTAATCATGAAATATATCACATAATAATGTTACTGGATTTATGTATATATATATGTATGTCATCTACTTAGTTCCATTCAATTCAATAAGGAAACGAAAACAGCGTTCATGCATACGTACGGCCTACCGTTTCCATGAACGGTGTATTTATTTCCATTTATCGATATATTATATATATGTATATTCTGAATATATATTATATATAAATCATGTTTTAAATTCTGGATATAATTAATCATGATCTAAGTAATCATATGAATAATTACAAGTTAAAACACAAATGACAAATGAGACGATTTTACCCAAAACGCTACTATAACATGAATTTACAAAAGAACAGGTAATATAAAGTCATAAGTGAACCATATATGATATAATATCAATGAATATGATTCTGTAATAAGTAAATAACATTATTTAAATTATTATAAAGGGGTTTTAGATATGTACGAAGCATATTGGACCTAAGGTAAGGGATAATTTCGCAAATTTCATTTTTATCCGAGATTGCTTATTCGTAATTATTTTCTGGGGTTATTGTTATCATCCATGTCCATGTTTCCTAAAAATGGTTTCATTTATGTTTAAAGTCCTTTTTACCCACTTTTTACTTTTACTACATGGTATGTAAGGAATATTTCTTTTGTTTACGTTACGAGGTACTTTTTTGACTTTTCTGAGAAAAGTACGATAAGAATGTTTTTTTAACGTATATGGCATGAAAGGATTTTTATGGTTTTATAAAGCCTTATTTTCATGAAGATTTCTTCAAAATATTTCATGACTATTTTTAACAAAAATCTTTTCTTCTAAAATTGCATGACATTTTGTGAAAAGAAAATGATTTTGAAGAAAAAAGGATATTTTCCTCAAGAATTCATTTAAAGTGTTTTATCAAAACCATTTTCACCTAAGATGACATTATTTCACATTTGTATGTTTCAAGTGTAATGTATCTATGATTTACACTAATTTAAGAATATTTCCTATTCTTCTTGGAACTTCTTTTGATTTTCACCAAACGTTTTCCTAAGATGGATTTATGTCCACATAAATGGTTATAGGATTTTAGTATGGGATTAATGAAATTATTTTGGTAGGTATTGTCTGATAAAAATGTCTTTGGGCATGTGAATAGGGGACGATAGGGGGTGGCCTTTTATAAGAGGGGGAGAGGACACACCTATAATTTTTGAAAAGAATCAATTACACCCATGTTATTATCATGCGAAAATCCTCCAAAGTGGTTTACTATCTACCCTTATAGGTTATAATGTTGACATATTTTCATTAAATTGTTTTTTAACAAGTATTTGGTTAATTGTTTACCCTGATCTTCTTAGTTTGACCACCTATTAAAACAATTTTTGTCATAACTGTGATAATTAATATTTACTACTTTTGTTATTCATATTGGTAAAAACATAATTATAAATTATTAAATAATATAATATATTTTTATTCAAAATATGGAAATAATTTTTATAAATTCAATTCAAAAAGTGGAAAAATATAATTTAATATTATACCTACAGACGTGATGAAAAAGTGCGTTTTCAAAGAGTAAATTCTCAAAATTATTGAAGGTTTTAATTAAAAATTAAATATGTAATTGATTAAAATGAAGTAAAATAGTTAAATTTTAATATAATTGAACTTATTTTAATTTAAAAATAATTTAAAATATAATTTAACCTTATAAATTATTTAAATGGAGAGGCATTTTTCAATAAAAATCAGTATTTTTTAAAATTCTTTGAAAAATGAAACTTTTGAAAAAAATCCAAAACATTGAACTGAATAAAATTTTGAAATCATGAGTTAAATATTAATTAATTTTTATCAAATAATGTTTAAAAATTATTAAAAAATAATTTTAAATTATATATGCAAGGTGTGACTAAACCATCTTCTAGAAAAAATACAATTTTTTCTGAGAATAATTCTTTTTATTTTAAATGATTCTTATTTTATTAATTAATAAATTGATAATGAAAATTTTTATAATTTGGTTATTATTATTACAAACAAACCTTTTTAATAAAAAAATTTATTACAATATACAATATTATGATTCACTTAGACTCTGGGTTGTGAGTTCCACAAACTATCAAACAGATTAAATTTAAAGAAATATACAGCACTGTTTGTTTAATCTTGGAGTTGTGTATCACATATTCTATCTAATACAATGTTCTTATTTTATAATTTTGTGGCGTTTCATTCACCCCAACTTAAAAAAAATCCATCCTCGCAATTTTATCTTGCACTAAAAAATCAACAATTTCATAATTGAAAACTCCTTTATTGAAAACCCACATTATAAAAAGGGCTAATAAAACACTATCTAAATAAGAGAGGAATGGAAGTATAAAGTTCATATAGAATAACACATAACTAGGTTTCTAAGTATGATAACATTAGTTTAAAGTGAAGATATATATTGGGAATAAAATCATAAATAATTATAGAGAGTGATAGAGGTCATTGACCACAATAAATTGAATGATCAACAAAAAGTTAAGGAACAAAAAACCATAAAACAATGATTATTTAAAATACCATTTGATTCATCAAATGTGAATATAATATGATAAAAAAATATAAGATCCTTTTATTAAATTTTAACAATTATTTTACTATCTCAGAATATAAGTAAATATTATCACTTGATACATTTATATTTAAAAGAATAATTTCATCATTTGGTTGTGATTTAATCAACTTAAAATTCATCACTTATTCCAAGAAATGAATATCCAAAAAATGAACTTTTTTTATTCCCGAGTCAGTAAAATTAATCTTTAATGAATCATAATATCCATAAAATATTTTGAAGTATTTCGGTTAGTCACTAACTATTTTAAAAAATAAAAATGGCTTGCACAGGTTATCCAATATAATAAATTAATCTATAAACCTCAACTGTGACACCACTAGTTCATTATTAATATATATTGGTCAAAAAAATTAACTAAAAACAACAACATATTAACAAGTACATTACCTTGGCTAGTGTTAAGTTCTAATCCTTTATCGTCCTTTGGTTGTGGGTTTACGCTCTATGGCCTTAATGGATGTGATGGTTTGTCACCCTGTATGTGGGTTGTCCTTTTTATAAAACTATATTTATATAATTCCAATAACATTCCCAAATTATGTTGAACCATAATTACTAAAACATAAAAGATAAGATAAACATTAAAGGTTATAAATACATTTAATATGAAGTCCGAAAAATGTAAAGGTGTCCCTCCTCAAATAACTTTTTCACATATTAAACAAATGGGTTATATTCCCATAAATGTTTTCCAAAAATATCTTTAATCATTATATATTCAAACAACATAAATTTAAATTTTGGTTTTTAATAATTTGAACATATGATCAAACATAAACTCCTAAACACATTATGATATCTATAACTCTTAGTTTAATGAATACATATATGTTTTCGAAAATTTTCTAAATCCTTATATGATTCCTATTTTATATAACCAAACTACCAATGGTAAAAAAAACTTCTAAAATTTAATTCTATAATCACAGTACATAAATAGTTTATCTGTTTTATTCCAACTTAGGTCTTCCCATGGTCTAGGATTAACCTTTAGAGGAGGGAATTTAATCAAATAATTCTCAAGTTACCTACATTTAAGACAACGAACTATAAATATATCATTAAGATGAATTTTATTTCCTTCTAACATACTATTAATTTTTTCACGAGTAATTATTTTCTTTATACCCTTCTATTCCACACATAATAACTTTTATTATTCATTTCAAACACTTTCCTAGGTGTATCATTCCATATTTATGACATGCATAAAATCAGTATTTCTTTCCTCTATGGTTTCCATCACTCAAGCTCTTAGATAACTATATTCTTGTTTTCTTTTGGGATCCTGAGAGTTGGTTAAGGTATAGGTTGTTAATAATATTTTGGGGTAACTAATTAGTAATAATAATGATATTTTTCACTCATACCATCATCCCATTTGGTTTCTCATAGTGGTCATAGTTTTTTCCCTAGAACCAACATCTTTATACTTTATAACCTGTATTAATTTATTTTTATATTATTAAACTCTTTATCACATCATGATTGTTCTTTTTTATAACATATCATGTGATAATGTTCTAAGAGTAGCAGTCCTATAGAAAGGTCATAACAATTCCCTACTACGATGAGAACCCAAAAGTTCCACAACAGTATTCTTAAATATATTTTCTATAGCCAGATAAAATTGTTTGAGAGACAAATGATACACGATATCATAGGGTGGAGAATCATAGGACTTTAAGGAACCTTCTCATGGTGTACAACCTTGGTAATATCTAGTGTAGGATATTATGATAATGAGATGTTCTAGTGGGAAATCCATATTTTAATGTGTCATTGGATGTTCCTATCTGTGGACATGGGTATAGATTCCTAGACTTTTATATTATTATTAATGAGTGTTATAATTCTTATAATATGATGTATTGATGAAAATATCAAAGACATATGTTCATGGTGAGGTATGCTACAATGTGTGTGTCACAAGTAATATTTCATTAATGAATAATGTAAGAAAGTATTTGTCCCATATATTCTTTAACGAAAGATGATATCTAAGTCTCTTTGATGGAAATGATATAGTATAAATAAATACCTGGCCACGATGATCTAATATAAAGTTCAATTTCCTAAAGTCAAAGAAAGATACCTCAAGTGTATAGGTTAATGGATCCAACATGTAGCCTTTTGATTAAATATATCACAATAAAGGTATTATATTACATGGTAATTTCTCATATGATGTCTCTTGTCATTAGGGCATTAAATTATTTATTTATGGGTGCCTTGTCATGTTGCAAAAAGTTAACATTAGACTTGGCTGTTTTTTTAATGCCACTAAGAAATAGTCCTAGAGGGTCACACACAAAGTGAATCCAGAATATCAGTTAAATAATATATTATTATTTATTATTTAACAAGTTCAATAAATATTACCACAAGTTGTGGTTTAATAATTATTCATGTTTTCCTTATCATATATATTCTATCACCATTTATTCAAGAGAGTATTATGTTGGACTCCTCATGTATTAATCATGTTTTAATGATCACGAATTCTATTCCACCTAGTTAACTCTTGTAAATTATATCAAATCATGTGTATTAATTGTTAAAGTATTCTCATGATTTAACAAGATCCATTCAAGATTTTAATTTCTCTACATTTAGTTTTGTTACTTTATACTCTCTTTGATCTACTCTCATAATACCTTCTTTGACAAATGCTTAAGTCTAATCCACTCTATTATAATCATTACTTATGTCTAAACATAGTTACTTTGGAAAGTCTGAGACAATGGGAGTAGGAACCTAGGTATGTCCTTCTGGCACCGTGAAGCAGACACCGTTAAGCAAGACACCGTAATGAAAACACCATGAAGAAAGACACCGTGAAGAATCAGACACCGTGAATCAGACACCATGAAGAAGACATCGTGAACTAGACACCGTGAACAAGACATTGTGAACAAGACAACGTGACCATGAGACACCGTGAATCAGACACTGTGAATAAGACATCGTGACCATGATACACCGTGACTGTGAGACATCGTGACCACAGGACACTATGATCAATCTAGACACCTTGTGAAGGAGACACTGTTTCCATGACTTACTATGACATTGTTTCTTAAACTATATTGACATATTTCATTTTAATCTTGTAACACCTGAGACTTTTATGTTATATAAATCATCAAAGGAATATTTTTCTACACACAACACTTACTTGGCTTTCTTTACACGAAATCGCGACCTTCCCCGATAGCTTGTGTCATACGCAATACCGAGTTTCACTAAACAATGATATGCTAATAAAATATTATTAAAACTAGCCATTTTGAATAGTAATAACCACTTTTTGAAATTTTTTAAATTTATTTTTCAAAATGAACTTCATTTTTGGATTCGGAATATCGAAATTATCCTAGGGGGAAATTTTGGTATTTTTCTGAAAACTTTCAATTTTTGATGAATAGTGAAACCACTAAGTGGTAGTTAAAAAACTGTATTTTTCATAAAAATTAATTTTACCGCTTCTGTGAGTGGAATTTCGAAAATCCGAGAGACACGGTTGATGTGAGTAAGTAAAATTTTGTTCAATGAGATTAAAATAATTTTTGGTGAATAGTAACTTTTTACTTTTATTTACCATGGTTAAAAGTAAATAGGGTAATTAAGGGTAAAAATGATATTATTATTACCCTAACACATGTCCTAATTCTATTGGATAAGTGTAATTCGACCAAAAACAAACTTAGGAATAAAATATTACCATTTAGGCCCACTTGGATTAGATTAGGACATTTATTATTAATTTATTTAAAGAAGGGTTAAAATAGATAAAATCAAAGTTTAATAACTAAATCATTTTTAATATGGGGTTATACATAAGATAAATTCTACTATAAATATTCATTATAAATATAAAAATATTTCCTACATAATGGTATTTTATTTTTAATTTTTAGAAATTAAATAATTTAATTTATTTATGACACAACGATGATGCAGTAATTATCTTATTAATGAAATATTGACATAATTGATGTTATAAATACCCAAATAAAAATAATTTGAGACTTTTTATAAATTACACTAATTTTCTAGGTTAATATGACATGATTTTATTGATTTAATTAACTTTTTTCGAACTTATCATTTTGTTATGAGTTTCAAAAAAATCAATTACTAAATAGTGTCAAAATTGACATAAAATAGTTTTTAAAATACATATTATATTATTAATTGTTATTTTATTCCTAAAAATCTAAGGTTCGGCCAAATGACTTATATAAGGTTATATATATTAATAATAAATAACTTGGGGTTCGTTTGGATTCTAATAGTATGTTTATTAACCTTATAGTATAAGAACACAAGAAGACACTGTAAAAGTAAAATTATTTAACTTAATGTTAAATCTACATGATAAGGTTAAAATAGGAACATAAACTTGTCTAAATTATAATGGATGAGAGGCTTTCGACCCATCCCCACCTTAGCCTCTAAATAAATCAATTTGGAGCTATTTAAAACCGAACTTGACTTTATAATAAAATAATATTTTTAGTTATTCCAAAGGTGCTCCTCTCCTCCCTTATAAAAGGGTACCTCCTCCCTCTCTTCCTCACACCACTTTGAGCCTTCAAACTCGGCCAACCCCTGCCAAATTCTCCTCTCCACTTCCCTAGAGACATCCTAGAGGTTCTGGTATTCTTCAAAGACCTATTTTAGTGCCCTAAAAGGAGGTCTCAAAGAAGAACTTCAAAGAATAGGTAATGTCCGTTACCGATTCTTTCATCTTTATTTCTTCTTCCACTTCTTCTTATTTAGTTGTTTCATTATGAAGTAATAACATCAGTATCACCATTATACTTATATGTTATTATAAGTATGAAACAACCCTATTTCACCATCTATCCATCCTATGGAAAAAGAAATCACCGTGCGTGCGTACGTACAGAATACCATCTCCACACCGTGGTGTAATCTATTTTCCACCACCACCTTACTTGGATGGGTATAATGGTGTAAATAATGACTATATATTACTATTATAAAGTGATACTAATTCTGAAATAGTATACATACACTCCAATACAATTCCACGATCATTGGAACGATATCATCACTCGTGCGTACGTACGGAATACCGTCTCCACGATGTGATGCGACTCGTTCTACATGATATTAATTTCATAATGATTATATAAATGAATTGAATGAATTAATATGATATATATTACACTAATACCATTCTGTAAATGAGGTATCTATAACCTAAAAAGAAGAATAAGAATTTATTCGACAAAACACGCATAAGAACAAAAAGTTATAAACACCCGAATAACAAGTAGCAATGAAATATTACTACTAAGAAGCTAAGAATATGACCATATGTGATATCATAACAATAATTATGATTCTGTAATAAATCAATAACATTATTTATGTCATTATACAGGAGTTTCGGACACATACAAAGCATATCGGACCTAAGGTAAGGGAAATATCACAATCTCATTTTTATCCGAGATTGTTTATACTTTGGTATTTACTGGGGTGTATTTTATCATCCACATCCATGTTTCCTCAATATGTAATATTATTTCCATCCACCTACATTTTTTTTAAATCCAATTTTACCCTTCGGTGAGTTTTTAGTAAAGGATATGAAAGAGATCTTTTATCGTTTTTCATACGAGGTACTTTTTGACTTTTCCGACAAAAGTACGAAGAATGTTTTTTTTAACTTATACGGCATGAATGGATTTTTAAAAAATTATTTCCAATAAGCTTCCTTTAAAAGTTTTAAATTTTATTTTTAATCAACTTCTTTTAGTTTAAAATGGTATGACATGTTAAGAAATGAATAGTATTTTTGAAGTAGAAACGATATTTTTCTCAAGAATGGAGTTCAAGTGTTTTATAAAAATTATTTTCCATCTAAGATAATAAAGGGTTCTGTTTTTATCCCTATTGATTTGATTATGTTGTGATGGAATTATATTTTTATGAATTCCTTTATCTTATATGAATTGTTTTATGATGTCATGATGTTTAAGATTCCCATTTTTATTACATGGGTTATGCAATGATGTATGATTTATGATTTTGTGGCACACATAAGAATGGTATAATTATGAGATGGGTGGGACCTATATCTCCCTCCAATGCATTGGGTAAAGATTTTATATCTCATGAGATAGACATGGCTGGAATGATAGGTTATACCGGTTCAGTGAAACAGGACTGAAACGAGGGTGACTCGATTCAGAAATGGATTTTGTCCACTAAGATAGTCTTGGCAATGAGTCTTGACTAATAAGAAATGATTCTCTATGATTATATGTGTATGCCACAAAGTTTCATGTTTTCTGTTATGATTATTGGGATTACATTTCACTTCTATGATTTATCGCATGTTATGATATTATGATCTCTTTTGCAGGTTAAGATTTCCAAATGTTATGTTCTTATGTATATGATGTGATTGATATTTCTTTTGTTTACCCTTACTGAGCATTTGAGCTCACCCTTTTGTATGTTTTATTTCCCCAGGTCAGGAAGAAGGTTATTAAGTAGAATATGCCAAAAAAGGGACTCTAGATATGATGAAATAAATGGGAGGCAAAGTAGATGCTTTATGAACCAGTTGTTTATGTTTCCCAGTTTCTAAAGACACTATAACTATACAGTCCTTTCTTGGTTTTTTTATATGTTGTAATAAGTGTGCTTCAATTCTGAAGTAATAACAATGTATGTAAAATATGGTTTGTTATAGTTGGTATCAGAGGAAAGGTATAGTCAACCTTTGGAAACTAGGATGTGAAAGCCTTGGTAAGAACACTAAGGATAAGTCTAAGCATAGAACACAATCTTAGTGTTTTAGAAATGGCCATGAATATCCTAGGATAAGACCTTAAGTATGAAATTTTATTCTTGATTATGTGGATTTACTATTATAATTAGAGTTGCTCACGCTATTCTTCTTGGTTTTAGTCAATGGCTGGAACCCGAAGGAACCGTGTTAATGTAGAATGTGATGGGAAATGCAATGATTGTCCCCCTGAGCAACCAAACGTTATGGCAGCTGGAATGCAAAATCTTGTATCCATGCTCACACAACTTTCTCAAGTTATGAATCATGCAGGACTTCCAAATGAGAAAATTAAGGAGCAACATTCTGTTGAATCCTTCATGAGAAAGCTTCCACCTTCATTCAGCGGGTCTAATGATCCATTAGTTGCTGAACAATGGATTAGTACTACTGAAAAGATATTTTCAGTTCTTCAATGTTCTGAGCATGATAAATTCATCTTAGCAGTGTATCGTTTGGAAGGTGACGCTGATCAATGGTGGAATATTTTTAAGAATACGAGGAATAGGGATGAAATTTAGTCCATGGAATGGCACGAGTTCAAGAAATTATTTTTCAATAAGTACTTTCCTCGTATTCTCCGAACAAAGATGGAGAAATAGTTTCTTGAACTGAAGCAAAAGGATGATGAATCTGTTGGTACCTATGAATCAAATTTTACAATCTTTCAAGGTATGCTTCTGGTATTATTATCCAACCTGAGATTAAGATTGATTGATTCTTTATTGGCATAAAACCAAGTCTTTGAAGGGCATTAGCCATAAGGGACTTCAATAGCTACGAGGAAATCGTTCGATGTGCTCTCAATGTTGAGATGGAGATTGGAGTAACCCATCAGTCATATGGGTTTGATAAGAAGAGGAAAATGGAATTCAAAGGAAAATCTAAAGAGCACACTGAAAAGAAGATGAGCTTTCCCTTATGCTCAAAGTGTGTAAAGAAACATGGAGGGAGTTGTCTTAAAGGGACAAGTAAATGTTTCAAATGTGGAAAGGAAGGTCATCGGGCATTTGAATGTCGCGATGATGGGAAGAAGATGTCTAATGATGCAAAAAAAGGAAGGGATGCACAGAATGAACCTAATACACTTCAATGTTTCAAGTGCAAGGAGATGGGGCATTATTCCAATCAATGCCCAAATCCAAGGGTTGATGATGATGGTCGACGTCAAAAAAATCTTAATGCTAAAGGCAAAGGAAAGTCACATGCAATTTTTATCAGTGATGTGGAGTATGATAATGATGTTGTGAAAGGTACACTTACCATCCACTCTAAAGTAGAAAATGTTTTATTTGATTCTGGATCCACCCACTCGTTTATTTCTGAATAAATTTCTCAGGGTATCACTGTATTTCCTCAACAATTAGATGTTGAGTTAGCTGTGACAACACCTAATGGCACAACAGTCACATCAAAAGTTTATAATTCTTCTCCGATTAAAGTTTGTGGGAAAGTGCTTCCTGCAAATCTTGTGATCCTTCCTATAGTGGAATTTGATGTGATTCTTGGCATAGATTGTCTTTCTATACATGGAGCACATATCAATTGGCAAAGAAGGGAAGTCACATTTCATATTCCAGATCAATCTATGATCGTCTATCGATGCAAGGATGAACATAACCTTCCAGTGGAAATTTCTTCCATTTTATGGGTATTGATTCCACTAAATGAAGGTTATTTATCTCAAATGGTTGGTGAGAAACTCACGATTAAGAATATGCCCATTGTACGGGAGTTTGATGATGTCTTTCCGGAGGAATTACCGGGTCTTCCACCGAATCGTGAAGTTGAGTTTTAAATAGAACTCGTACTGGGTGCTTTGCCTATTTCAAAGACACCTTATAGAATGGCCCCAATTGAGTTGCAGGAATTGAAGAAACAACTTCAAGAGAATCATGATAAGGGGTCCATACGGCCTAGTGTGTCACCTTGGGGAGCACCTGTTCTGTTTGTTAAGAAGAAAGATGGATCAATGAGACTGTGCATTGATTATCGAGAACTTAACAAGATCATTTTCAAGAACAAATATCCTCTCCCGCACATTGATGACCTATTTGACCAACTTCGCGGAGCTCAATACTTTTCCAAGATTGATCTTCATTCAGGGTATCATCAATTAAGGTTCAAAAGGGAGGATATACCAAAGGCGGATTTCCGTACAAGGTATGGACACTATGAATTTATAGTGATGCCATTTGATCTTACTAATGCCCCTTCTATCTTCATGGATCTGATGAATAGAATTTTTAGAGACTATCTTGATCAGTTTTTGGTAGTCTTTATAGATGATATTCTTGTCTATTCAAAGAGAAAGGAAGAACATGGAGATCACTTGAGAATTATATTGAAGACCCTGAAAAAGGAGAATCTTTATGCCAAATTTACCAAGTGTGAATTTTGGCTTCAAAAAGTTGCATTTTTGGGTCACATAATCTCAAAAGAGGGGATATCTGTGGATCCAGAAAAAACAGAGGTTATCAAAAGATGGTCGAGACCAACAATAGTAACCGAGATCCGAAGTTTTCTTGGTTTGGCTGGATATTATCGATGTTTTGTGAAAGATTTTTCACGATTATCTAATCCACTCACCAAGTTGACTCAGAAAGGAGTTAAGTTTGTTTGGATGGAGGAATGTGAAGATAATTTCAAGGAGTTGAAAAGAAGGTTATCCAGTGCACCTGTGCTCACACTTCCTTGTAGTGGAGAAAGGTTTGTGATCTATAGTGATGCATCCAAGAAGGGATTGGGGTGTGTTCTTATACAAAATGATATGGTGATATCTTATGCCTCACGACAATTGAAAATACATGAGCAAAGTTACCCAACTCATGATTTGGAGATAGCTATAGTAATCTTTGCATTAAAGATTTGGAGGCATTACCTTTATGGTGAAAGGTGTGATATTTATACTGATCATAAAAGTTTAAAGTATATTTTCACACAAAAGGAGCTGAATATGCGCCAAAAAAGATGGTTGGAGCTGATTAAGGATTACGACTGCTCAATCCATTACCACCCTGGGAAAGCAAACATGGTGGAAGATGCATTAAGTCGACAAGACCATGCTAGTTTATCCATGATGAGGATCACAAAAGATCCAATATTTATGGATTTACAAAGGATGGATCTTGGAATTATAATGAAAGGGGAAAAATCTTATCTTTCTCAAATGAATGTTCAACCATCTATACATGTGAAGATTAAAGAGGCACAGAAAGAAGATGTCGAGTTACAAAAGAAGGTGAGAAATGTTCCTTAATTAAACCTTGATTGTGATGGGATAATAAAGTTCAGGTATCGGGTTTGTGTTTCTCCCATCCCCGAATTAAAGAAGGAGCTGTTGGATGAGGCTCATAGTTCTTCATTATCTATTCATCCTGGAAGCAAGAAGATGTATAGGGACTTGAAAGAATACATCTGGTGGGATGGCATGAAAAGAGATGTTGCTGAATATGTCTCTTGATGCTTGGTTTGTCAACAAGTTAAAGCTGAGAGACAGAAGTCTAAGGGGATGTTACAACCATTACCCATACCCTAATGGAAATGGGAAAACATCACTATGGACTTTTTCACAAGACTTACTAAAACATCCAAAGGCAATAATGCTATCTGGGTCATAGTTGATCGTTTTACAAAGTCTGCACACTTCATTGCTATTAGAGAGGATTTCTCTCTGGATAAGCTTGCCATGATATATGTAAAGGAAGTGGTAAGATTGCATGGATTACCACTTTCTATTATATCTGATCAGGATCCGAGATTTACCTTGAAGTTCTAGTGAAGTCTTCCGCATACTCTGGATACAGAGTTGAGTTTCAGCACTGCTTATCATCCTCAGACAGACGGTCAGTCTGAGAGAACAATTCAAACTCTAAAAGATATGTTGAGAGCTTGCTCTATGGATTTCAAAGGTGGTTGGGATCAACACCTAACTTTGGTGGAATTTTCTTATAATAATAGCTTTCACTCCAGTATTCAGATGGCTCCTTATGAAGCTCTCTATCGAAAGAAATGCAGGACTCCAACTTGCTGGGATGAAGTTGGGGAAAGAAAGCTATTAGGACCCGATCTCGTTGATGAAATGGCAGAAAAGGTCAGATCTATTCAACAAAACATAAGAGCAGCTCAGAGTCGACAAAAAAGTTATGCCGACAACCGAAGAAAAGACCTAGAGTTTGAAGTGGGTGATAAAGTGTTCTTACGAATATCTCCCTGGAAGAGGGTTATGAGATTTGGAAAGAAGGGGAAGTTGAGCCCTAGATATATCAGTCCTTTCAAAATACTGGATCGTGTTGGGAAGGTAGCTTACCGATTGGCGCTTCCACCGAATCTCTCTCAAGTTCACGATGTGTTCCATGTATCTCTCCTGAGAAAGTACATACCTGATCCTTCACATGTACTCAGCTTAGAAGTTGTACCGCTGGAGCAAGATCTTTCTTATGAAGAACAACCGATAGAGATTTTGGATCGTAGTGAAAAAGTCCTACGAAATAAGACCACTCGATTGGTGAAAGTTTTATGGAGGAACCACCAATTAGAAGAAGCTACATGGGAGCTTGAGGATATGATGAGGGAGAGGTATCCTCATCTGTTTGTTACAAAGTGACAAATTTTGAGGGCGAAATTCATTTTAAGGGGGGTAGAATGTAACACCCGAGACTTTTATGTTATATAAATCATCAAAGGAATCTTTTTCTACACACAACACTTTCTTGGCTTGCTTTACACGAAATCGCGACCTTCCCCGATAGCTTGCGTCGTACGCAATACCGAGTTACTAAAATTTTATTAAAACTAGCCATTATGAATAGTAATAACCACTTTTTGAAATTTTTTAATTCTATTTTTCAAAATGAACTTCATTTTTGGATTCGGAATATCGAAATTATCCTAGGGTGAAATTTTGGTATTTTTCTGAAAACTTTCAATTTTGATGAATAGTGAAACCACTAAGTGGTAGTTAAAAAACTGAATTTTTCATAAAATTTAATTTTACCGCTTCTGTGAGTGGAATTTCGAAAATCCGAGAGACATGGTTGATGTCAGTAAGTAAAATGTGTTTCAATGAGATGAAAATAATTTTTGGTGAATAGTAACATTTTACTTTTATTTACCACGGTTAAAAGTAAATAGGGTAATTAAGGGTAAAGATGATATTATTATTACCCTAACACATGTCCTAATTCTATTGGATAAATGAAATTCGACCAAAAACAAACTTAGGAATAAAATATGACCATTTAGGCCCACTTGGATTAGATTAGGACATTTATTATTAATTTATTTAAAGAAGGGTTAAAATAGTTAAAATCAAAGTTTAATAACTAAATAATTTTTAATATGGGATTATACATAAGGTAAATTAGACTATAAATATTAATTAGAAAGATAAAACGATTTCCTACATAATGGTATTTTATTTTTAATTTTTAGAAATTAGATAATTTAATTTATTGATGACACAACAATGATGCAGTAATTATCTTATTAATGAAATATTTACATAATTGATGTTATAAATACCCAAATAAAAATAATTTGAGACTTTTTATGAATTAAAATAATTTTCTAGGTTAATATGACATGTTAGTATTGATTTAATTAACTTTGTTCGAACTTATCATTCTGTTATTGTTTTTAAAAAAATCAATTACTAAATAGTGTCAAAATTGACATAAAATACTTTTTAAAATAAATATTATATTATTAATTGTTATTTTATTCCTAAAAACCTAAGGTTCGGCCAAATGACTTAGATAAGGTTATATATATTAATAATAAACAACTTGGGGTTCGTTTGGATTATTATAGTATTTTTATTAACCTTATAGTATAAGAACACAAGAAGACACGGTAAAAGTAAAATTATTTAACTTAACGTTAAATCTACATGATAAGGTTAAAATAGGAACCTAAACTTGTCTAAATTCTATTAGATGATAGTATTTAGACCCATCCCCACCTTATCCTCGAAATAAATCAATTTGGAGCTATTTAAAACCGAACTTGACTTTATAATAAAATAATATTTTTAGTTATTCCAAAGGTGCCCCTCTCCTCCCTTATAAAAGGGAACCTCCTCCCTCTCTTCCTCACACCACTTTGAGCCTTCAAGCTTGGCCATCCCCTGCCACTTTCTCCTCTCCACTTCCCTAGAGACATCCTAGAGGTTCTGGCCTTCTTCAAAGAACTATTTTAGTGCCCTAAAAGGAGGTCTCAAAGAAGCACTTCAAAGAAGAGGTAATGTCCGTTACCGATTCTTTCATCTTTATTTCTTCTTCCACTTCTTCTTATTTAGTTGTTTCATTATGAAGTAATAACATCAGTATCACTCATATACTGATATGTTATTATAAGTATGAAACAACCCTATTTCACCATCTATCCATCCTATGGAAAAAAATCACTGCGCGTGCGTACGTACGGAATATCGTCTCCACGCCGTGGTGTAATCTATTTTCCACCACCACCTTACTTGGATGGGTATAATGGTGTAAATAATGACTATATATGACTATTATGAATTGATACTAATTCTAAAATAGTATACATACACTCCAATACAATTCCACGATCATTGGAACGATATCATCACTCGTGTGTACGTACGGAATACCGTCTCCACGATGTCTTGTGACTCATTCTACATGATTTTCATTTCATAATGATTATATAAATGAATTGAATGAATTAATATGATATATATTACACTAATACCATTCTGGAAATGAGGTATCTATAACCTAAAAATAAGAATAAGAATTTATTCGACAAAACACGCATAAGAACAAAAAGTTATAAACGCCCGAATAACAAGTAGCAATGAAATATTACTACTAAGAAGCTAAGAATATGACCATATATGATATCATAACAATACTTATGATTCTGTAATAAGTCAATAACATTATTTAAATCATTATACAGGAGGTTCAGACATGTACAAAGCATATCGGACCTAAGGTAATGGAAATATCATAATCTCATTTTTATCCAAGATTATTTATACTTTTGTATTTACTGGGGTGTATTTTATCATCCACATCCATGTTTCCTCAATATGTAATATTATTTCCATCCACCTAAATTTTTTTAAAATCCAATTTTACCCTTCTGTGAGTTTTTAGTAAAGGATATGAAAGGAATCTTTAGTCATTTTTCGTACGAGGTACTTTTTGACTTTTCCAACAAAAGTATGAAGAATGTTTTTTTAACTTATACGGCATGAATGGATTTTTAAAACATTATTTCCAAGAATCTTCCTTTAAAAGTTTTAAAGTTTATTTTTAATCAACTTCTTTTAGTTTAAAACGGTATGACATGTTAAGAAAAGAATAGTATTTTTGAAGTAGAAAGGATATTTTTCTCAAGAATGGAGTTCAAGTGTTTTATAAAAATTATTTTCCATCTAAGATAATAAAGGGTTCTATTTTTATCCCTTTTGATTTGATTATGTTGTGATGGAATTATATTTTGATGAATTCCTTTATCTTATATGAATTGTTTTATGATGTCACGATGTTTAAGATTCCCATTTTTATTACATGGGTTATGCAATGATGTATGATTTATGATTTTATGGAACACATAATAATGGTATCATTATGAGATGGGTGGGACCTATATCTCCCTCAAATGCATTGGGTAAAGATTTTATATCTCATGAGATAGACATGGTTGTAATGGTAGGTTATACCGGTTCAGTGAAACCGGACTGAAACGAGGGTGACTCGGCTCAGAAATGGATTTTGTCCACTAAGATAGTCTTGGCAATGAGTCTTGACTAATAATAAATGATTCTCTATGATTATGTGTGTATGACACAAAGTTTCATGTTTTATGTTATGATTATTGGGATTACATTTCACTTCTAATATTTATCCCATGTTATGATATTATGATTTCTTTTACAGGTTATGATTTCCAAAAGTTATGTTCTTATGTATATGATGTGATTGATATTTCTTTTGTTTACCCTTTCTGAGCATTTGAGCTCACCCTTTTTTATGTTTTATTTCCCCAGGTCAGGAAGAAGGTTATTAAGTAGAATATGACAAAAAAGGGACTCTAGATATGATGAAATAAATTGGAGGCAAAGTAGATGCTTTATGAACCAGTTGTTTATGTATCCCAGTTTCTAAATACACTATACCTATATGGTCCTTTATTGGTTTTGTTATATGTTGTAATAAGTGTGCTTCAATTCTGAAGTAATAACAATGTATGTAAAGTATGGGTCATTATAAATCTCTAGCGGTCATATTTGAAGATTTTAAATGCACTAACATAATTAATATTTCTTTGTAGACATATCATCTGACAGTATGAGGTACGAGGTGCGGTATCCATGCAACATATCGGCTCCAACACATGAATTCCAATATAAAAGCGAAGTGTGGCCAAGAATCAAAGTAGCACGATAAAAAAAAATCATGGTCGTGATCACCATAACAAAGAACACAATTAGAGAAAGTTTCAAAAGGAAAGGCCTACTGTATGAAACTCGACACTGCTGAAGACCACACGAATCATATTTGAAGATTTGAGAACATTTTCCCTCTTCATTAAGAACAAAATCTGAATCGTGACACTCTGTTTTACAGACGAGGACTAGAATTATATATATGCTTCATCGCAGAATCCCAATACTGCAAAGACTAACACTCAGAGCACTTCTAAACCCATCTCCATATTTCAGCTCTGTTGTGTATCTGTTTATTAACTTTCAAGTAGAGTGTGTACCTATAGAACAACACACTCTGTCTCTTGTATTAAACTGAATGATATAATATATCCTTTCTCAAAATTCTATTTACTCTTGGATACCCACAAAAACTGTGGAAGAGGTCCATGTGTGGCCTGGTTATTTATACCCACGAAAACTGTGGACGAGGTCCCTGTGTGACCTGGATAGTCTGTGTACTATTTTTAACCCCGATCTAGGGTGTGGATCAAAGTTTATTTATATAAATTTCTTGGTGATAGGTGATCACCAAGTGGAGTGTATTAGGACTCGGCATTAGATTGAACCACTTGATTCATATCCACTATGCTTCTTAAATTATTTTTCTCTGTTTTATTGATTTAATGTATAATTCCGAAATATATAATTTCACTATGATAGTTAGTCTTGGAAAGAAGTTATAACTAGCTTGTCATAGTAGAATAACTTCAAAAGTAATATTAATAACACACATTAATATTAATGAGAATTAATCAATCTTCTATGAAGTTACTTAAATAGTCAAACTCTTATAATAGTATAACCTTGATTAACTGGGCTGTATTTAATCTTTGGGGAAACCCTTTTAGAAATAATTTTTACCTAAATTTTTATAGTTACTCAATTCACCCCTCCCCTCTTGAGTAATCTACTCCGACCAACATTTGGTATCAGAGGCTGTTTGTTAGGACTCTGTGTAATCTTATTCAACTGTGATTGTAGTTGTACTTTAATGATCTCTAAATTTCTGTTAATTCTACATTTCTAGCTCTTTTAAATTAATACTTTATTTTGGATAATATATTGGAAGGTTCTACAACCAACAGACCACCATTCATTAATGGAACCAATTATGCTCAATGGAAAATTAAAATGAAAATGCATTTAGAGAGTATGATTTTTGAAATTTGGCCATCCATTATAGATGAATTTAAAATTCCTACTATTGATAGAATCACATGGGATGAACCTACCAAAACTGCCTATAATAACAACTATAAATCTAGGAATTCTTTAAAGTACTCCTTAAGAGATGTGGAATTCAATAGAATTTTTCCTTGTAAAACTACCCATGAAATTTGGGATACCCTTTCTGTCTCACATGAAGGAACATATAGTGTAAAATAAATGAGACTTAATACTTATACTATTAAATTTGATAATTTTAAAATGAAACCAGATGATCCTATTTATGACATGTATCTTAGGTTCAATGAGATTGTCAACACAATGATTTCTCTTGGAAGAGAAGCCACTTACAAGGAACAAATGATGATAATCCTTATATGTCTACCTGATAGATGGAGGGGAACCTCTGTCTTTATTAGAGAATAATGCGACATCAGCAAACTACCTATAAAAGAACTCATTGGGAAACTAATGATGTATGAGGAAGAGTTGAAAGTCAACAAAGAGGAGGATGAACCGAAGATGAAATATGTTGCATTCAAGACCACCACCTCTAAGAAAAAAGTCAAAGGGAATCTGGAAGCTTCTGTAGAAAGATCCACCAGGGAACAATCATCACCTGACAGTGATGAGGAGATGGCTCAACTAGCTATAAGATTCAAATGATTTTACAAAAAGAATAACTTTTTCAGAAATCCTAACTTCAAGGGAAAATATGACCAAAAAGGAAACTAGAATAAGGACCAGAAAATAAGTGAAAACACTGATGAAATTGTCTTTTATGAATGTAAGTGCAAAAGACATATAAAGGATGACTGTCCAAAGCTCAAGTAAAAAAAAGAAATATGAGGACAATGACATAAAGTATAAAAAGGCAATGAAAGCAACCTGGAGAGATTCTGAGGATAGATCAAGAGACTCAGAGAGATAAAATGATGAACAAGATAACAAAGCCAATATGTGTTTTATGACAAACACGTATGAGGTAACACTAGAATCTTTAGTCCATAATTCATACTATTCTAAAGATGAGAGTGACTCTGAAAATTTGACTATTGAAGAAATGATTGAATACTGTAACATTATTGAGGAAACATGAAATGAACTAAAAGACAAATATAAATCATTAAAGAAACAACATGCTCTTATTGTAACTGTTAAATCTAAACTCACAACTGAAAAGGAGAAAAATTCCCAACTGCTCAAAGAAAACAATGAATTAAAAATGTCTAATGAGAAATTAAAGAGTGACCTAGAAAAGATTACTAGTGGGAAAAATACTCTTACCCAAATGCTAGGAAAAAAATTGACCCTAGTTACAACACTGGAATTGGTTATCATCTTGGTAAAAGAAACCTTGGTTGAACAAATTTTGTTTCAAAATCTAGGACATACAGTTTTTCTCCCAATTCTGGACTGAATTCAACTAATTCAATCCATTATACATATTCTACTGTTTTAAGTTTTTGTTGACCAAATACAATTTATTTTTCAAATAATTTACACAATGCTTATAGGAAACTTATGAGAAAAATATGGGTTCATAAAGCACTTATTACTAATATTACTGGACCCAAATAGGTATTGGTACCAAAATATGTTTTTGCTTAAAGTTTTTAAAGGAAAGTTGCTTAAAGAGGTCCTACAAAAGTCTATTTTACTTGGACGGTGGATGTTCAAGTCCCATGATAGGAGACTACTCATGCTTCAAAAACCTGATAAATGTATATGGAGGATATTTCAAATTTGGTGACAATTCCAGGGGAAAGATAATTGGCCTCATCCAAATATGTAACTCTAACTCAGTTTTAATTTCTAAAATAATATTTTTTGATGGATTAAAATATAATCTTCTCAGTATCTCACAATTATGTGATGATGGATTTCATGTTAGATTTGAAAATGATTCATGTAATTTCATTAATTCTAAATATGAATTAGTATTTTCTACATTAATAAATGAAAATGTTTATTCTGTCAATTTAGATTCTTTAGATTTTCAAAATACTTTATGCTTAATTGTATTTCATTAAGAATCTTGGCTCTGGCATAGAATACTAGGACACAGTAATGTTAACTCCCTTAGAAAACTAACTAGAAATAGCCTAGTTAAATACTTACCCAAACTTTAGTGTCCAAATGACAAAGTGTGTAATCCTTGTCAAAAGGGAAAATAATACAAAGTTTCTTTCAAACCAAAGAAGTGTAAACTTCTCAACCTCTCGAACTAGTTCCCATGGATTTGTTTGGACCATCTAGAGTTTCTAGTTTAAATGGGAAGTACTATGTTTATGTTCTTGTAGATGACTTTTCTAGATATACTTGGACATTCTTTATGGCTCACAAAAGTGAATCCTACTCTTATTTTACCAAATATTCCAAAGTCTGTAGAAAATCTTAGTGGACTTAGAATTAAATCATTAAGAAGTGATCATGGTCGTGTGTTTGAAAATCAAGAGTTTGAATCCTTTTTCTCACAAAATGGTTATAGTCACAATTTCTCTTCCCCTAGAACACCTCAGTCTAATAGAGTTTTAAAGAGAGGAAATAGAACCCTACAAGAGATTTCTAGAACAATACTTAGTGAATATGACCTACCTATTTATTTTTTGGGCTGAAGCTGTCAATATAGTGTGCTACATAATCAATAGAGTGTTGATTAGACCTATTCTTAAGAGGACTCCTTACGAATTATGGAACAATAGAAAACCCAAGGTTATCTACTTCGAAGTTTTTGGTTGTGAAGTCTATATTCTTAATACCATAGAAAATATTGAAACATTTGCTTCCAAAAGTGATGAAGGTGTCTTTTTAGGATATTCCATGTCTAGTAAAGCCTATAGAGTGTTCAATAAAATATCTAAATGTGTAGAAGAATCTGTTCATGTTAAATTTGATGAAACAAATCCATGTGAGCCTAAAACCATCCTAGATAATCTGGAGGATGATGTATCAAATTTGAACATCAATTCAAAATCCTCAAATTCTTTTGTGAAATAATCTGTGAAAACTTCCAACTCTGGAAATTCCATAGAATCAAGTCACAATGAACCTAAATCTATTGATGAACCTAAAATCACTAGTCCCTCTTTTTCTAGAACCGTTAGAACCCTTAAGAACCATCCCTTATATGTTGTTGTAGGATACTTATATAAAGGAACTCAAACTAGATCTTCTCTTAGAAATCAAGTTAAACATCAAGTCTTATTTTCACTACTTGATCCTAAAAACATTAATGATGCTATAAATGATGAATTTTGGGTGATGGCTATGCAAGAAGAACATAAATAGTTTTAAAGAAACAAAGTTTGGAAACCTGTTGAAAGACCCAAGGATACATTCACCATAGGCACTAAATTGGTATTTAGAAATAAGGTAGATGAAGCTGGTAACATAGTTAGAAACAAGTCTAGATTAGTTGCAAAAGGATATAGTAAAGATAAAGGAATTGACTATGATGAGACCTTTTCACTAGTATCCAGACTTGAAGCCATCAGAATCCTACTTGCCTATGCTGCACATATGAATTTTAAACTATTTCAAATGGGTGTTAAGAGTGCATTCTTAAATGGGTATATAGTTGAGGATTTTTTTGTTGAACAACCTCCTAGATTTACAAACCCCCATTTTCCAAATAATATTTTTAAACTATAAAAAGCATTATATGGTTTAAAGAAATCTCCAAGAGCTTGGTATGATAGGTTGAGTACTTTTCTTTTTTTAAAAGGTTATACAAAAGGAATAGATGACCCTACCCTTTTTATAAAATGAATTTCTAATGATGTTTTAGTTGTTCAAATCTATGTAGATGACATTATTTTTTGATCTTTGAAGAATTCTTTATGTGTTGATTTTTTTAAAATGATTCAAAATGAATTTGAAATGAGATTAATGGGTGAACTAAATTTTTTTCATGGATTTAAAATATTTCAAAATGATGGTGGAATTTTGTTAACTCAAAGTAACTATACTAGAGATCTTGAAAAACGTTTTGGATTGGATAGAACTAAAATTAGTGACACTCCCATGAGTACCACTTGTAAGGTGGATCTTGATGAAGATGGAAAATCTATTGATCAAACTACTTATAGAGAAATGATTGGAACATTACTATACTTAATTGGTAGTCGTACGAACATTCTGTTTAGTGTGTGTATATGTGCTCATTTTCAATAAAATCCTAAGTAATATAATTTAAATGTTATAAAGTGAATTTTCAAATACCACAAGCATGCACCCAATCTAGGACTATTTTATCCTAAAGGAAAATAATTTGAATTAGTTAGTTATTCTGATGCTGACTTTGATGGTTGTAAGTTAGATAGAAAAAGAACTTCTAGAACATGTCACATTTTAGGAAAGTCACTAGTATCATGGTGTAGTAAGAAACAAAATTTTGTTGCATTATCTGCTACAGAAGATGAATATATAGTTTCTGGAAGTTGTTGTGCACAAATTTTGTGGATGAAACACACATTACAAGATTATGGATATCAATTTAGACATGTACCTATAAATTTGGACAACAAAAGTGCTATTAACATCTAAAAAACCATGATTCACATTCTAGGACAAAGCACATTGATGTAAGACATCACTTTTTGAGAGATCATTATCAAAGAGGGGACATCACTTTGGAATTAATTGGTACTGAATATCATCTTACTGATATATTCACCAAACCATTAAATTATGAAAGAATATACTACATCATACATGAACTAGGAATAATAAACCTCAAATAGATATCTTACTGTTCATGTCTTACTATTCATTATTTTACAGTTTTATGCTTTACTGTTTCATGATTATGTTTTTCAGCTAGTGTTTCATGTTACTGTCTCACCGTAATGCTCAGTTACTGTCTCATAGTTTATTGTCTCACCATAAAGTTTTTTTTACTATATCACCATGATGTTCATTCACTATCTCACCGTAACATGAATTTACTATCTCATCGTAATGACCAGACACGGTATCACCATAAAAATTCTTTATAATTTTTCTTTAAAAACCGGTATTGCGGTAATTATCCTTTTCACCTTTTTATTTTCCATCATTTTTATTTTTCCGATGTTTGGTATTCCTAAATGATAAAATAAAGAAAGTATCACTCAACTCTTCACCCGTGGATTCTTTTACTTACTCATTTTGAACCCTTTATCATCCCTAAAACCCTTTTCTCTCTTGAACCTTCAATGAATGACATGAATGAAACGACCTTCATTATCAAAACTTGAGAAGCACGGCTTGAAGAAGAAGAATATTGCACCTAATCTAGCACCTAAAAGATATTTAAATCTGAATCCGGTAAACTACATTGTTTTACCTAAGAAAAATATTTCCCCCAAATGGCTTCTATCTAGTAAGTCTCTAGTATTGAAAGTGTTAGAACAACAAGGCTGGTTAGAGTGGTTTTCGAAGGAAGATAGACCCATCTACCATAGGTTAGTGGCTCAGGTTTACCAGTACGTACATTTCTCTTTTTATTCTGGTGATAGTTATGTTGTAAGAAGCTGGGTCAATAGACAGAGATACTCATTCTTCTCTAGGTTATGGGCTGCATTCCTTAAGATACCTCATGAAGGCATCTATGATGATTATCAAAGAGGACCTCCACCTTCAGCTGAATTCTTTGAATTGGAGAATGCTCGAAAATCTTTAACTAGAAATGGCACCCAGATGAGAGCCATTTCTACCGAACTAGATGAAGAATCAAGGATTCTGTTCAAGTTCATACAGAATTTGGTTAGTTCCAGAAAATGTGATTTTGCTGTTTGGAAATATCAAGATGTGTTTCTGATCCATCTTATGAAAAATGGGCATAAGATCAACATGTGCAAGTATATCATACACCATATGTGTGATCTAATCAAAGTCACATCCAAGTCAACTTCATGTTTTACTCTCGGTTAATCTCAATCATGCTTCTTTCCAAAGGTATGGTTGGACCTAATGAAGAAGTGATTAAGGATTGTGAATTCTGCCCCTCAAAATCCACTATAAAAATAATGAAGATAAATTGGAATCCTTGCAAAAAGGAATGGGTGGAAGACAATGATAGAATTTATAAGAAATTCAATCCAGTGGAACATCTCTAAAGACCAAAACATATTTTTTATCTTGTTTTGGAACCAGATGAGATTATTGAGTATCCTGGAGAAGAGGAAGAAGAGGTTGAAGTGCCACCTAGGGAAGCTATTATTGTTGAGGAAGACAGAACTATTGTTCCTTATGAAGTTCTTGAAGAAGAAGCCCCTGCTCCTAAAGAAGTTGTTAATCTGGAAACTCAACCCAAACATAAAACATAATCAGTTGCCAATGAATCTGAAAAGCATCCCATGGAAGAATCTATAGTGGAAGAGCTTCCTATTATGCAGGAAACCAATCTTGAGGAACTCCCTATGGAACAATATTTTCATGAAATCATCCATTTGGCTGAAGAATGAATGGGGCTAGCTTTTCAGCTGGATAGACAAAAAATGAGTGAGGAACATAGAGATGAGTCTGTGGAATTAGACCAAGATCCTAAGCCTCTCAATCCAAAGAAGGAGGCACCTATTGAGGGGGATAAAACCCCGAATCTTGAGTCTATTGAAGCTTCACATATGACTGAGTCAAGTCCTATAGACACTCAGTATAAATTCCCTAGTTTTTGTGTTGTGGATGACTCTCAGCAGGTTTCAGCAACCAGACTTGATCTTTCCTCTATATTCCAGTTGAAGTTAGTCTCTAATATTGCAGCTGAAAAGGAACCTGAGCCTGTACCAGTCCCTATTCCTGAACATTTATCTGAACAACCATATTTTTTAAGTAGGGATGATCTGAAAGAAATTGGTTCTACCCTCTTGTCTGGAGTTGAGAAACTCCTGAATACCCAACCTCTTCCTGTGACCAATCTAAGTGAGAGAGATGCCTCACTGTTGTTGGAAAATATAATCTGTCAGATTCAAACTAAAATGATTCATGAGATTCAAGAAGTAATATTTTAAAATAAGCTACTCAGTATTGAAGTAAATACCCTAATAAGTATGTTTGAAGACATGTAGAGAGATCTACATTCGAGATCATAGCTTGTTGCTCCTCCTGTAGAACCTGTGGTTCCTCAAATCCCACAAGTTGTTGTGTCTCAAATTCAACCTTATCTAGCTTCCTTAGATGAAAATTTCGTTGAAAGGAACAAATAGATTGTGAAGGAAATGAGAGAGCTTATTTCCAATCTTAATAAACTCACTAATGAGTATACAGGGTGTCTTCAAAAGCTACTAAATCAACTCAAATCTCTGACCATAGCTGTCAATGCCTCTAAATCATCTATTCAATACTCAAATCCCTTTTTAGATAGAGATCTACTCAGAACTATAGTCAAAGAGGAGCTTCATAATGTACTTAGGTGTTTCAATACGACTTCTTTATCTGAAGTTGTCCAGAATAGTGATAAAGTTCTTGACCTAGTACAAATCCACTCAAAAATTGCTAATGATACTCAATAAGATATTTCCAAGAAAGTGGATTTCTAATTCAATAGAATCTTCTCCAAGACTGATATGATAAACCATTTCAAGTATCTTTTATAAAATCTACGGATTCCTCTTGTGACTCAAGATTTCAAGACCCAAGTCCAAAAGCTCACAGAGTTTACTCGATTGTTGGACAAGTATATAGGGAACAAAGATGATTTTGAGAAATCCATACAGTATGGTGGAGAGATCATTATAGATTTCATCAAACTCTTGAGACCCAATCTTCATGTCTAGAGTACATCCATTGTTGCTCCAGCAGCTGCACCTCTAAGACATAGCATGCCTTCCTTCGCCTCTACCCTAGCCCCCACCACTATGTCTATCAGACAAGCCCTAAGTCAGATCCGACCTGTGATTCTCAATCAAAAACTGCCTAGATTTTCTACTACTCCTACGTTGGCTCTATCTATCTTCGAAGGCCTTCATTTACCCTCTTTATCAACCACTTCAATCACTTCTTCTACCTCGACCACTGCCCCTATAGCTTCCTCTTCTGCCACTGCTGCTAAAGGAAAAGAGAAGGCCATCCCATGATGAATAACATTGATTACTCTTTTTTGATAGGGATGTTATTGCTTTTGTTTTTCTCTTTTACATTTGTACTGATCCTTATTTTCAATTAATGTAATGTACACTTTTGACTTCTCATATTCCATCATTTTTATAATCCCAATAGGGGGAGAAGTTTCTATGTGATAGCCATTTATCTCTATAGTTGAATCCAATATACACTTTGACTTTACATGATTTGTGATCATCAAAAAGGGGGATATTGTTGGAATCCTTGTGTATTAATCATGTTTTAATGATCACAAATCCTATTCCACCTAGTTAAATCCTATAAATTAGATCAAATCATGTGTATTAATGTTTAATGTATTCTCATGCTTTAAGAAGATCCATTCAAGATTTTAATTTCTCTACATTCTGTTTAATTACTTTATACTATCTTTGATATACTCTCATAATACCATCTTTGAAAAATGCTTAAGTCTAATCCACTCTATTTTCATTGTTGCTTAAGTCTGAACATAGTTACTTTGAAAAGTCTGAGACACTGTGAGTCTGCCACTGGGTATGTCCTTCTGGCAGTGTGAAGCCGACCCTGTGAAGCAAGACACCGTGAAGAAAACACTATGAAGCAAGACACTGTGAAGAATTAGACACCATGAATCATACATCATAAAGTAGACACTGTGAAGCAGACCCCATGAACAAGACAATATGAACAAGGCATAGTGAACAATACACCTTGACCATGAGACACCGTGAAGTAGACACCGTGAACAAGACACCGTAACCGCGAGACACCATGACCGTGAGACACCATCACCACAAGACATCGTGATCAATCTAGACACCGTGTGAAGGATACACCATTTCACTGACTTACTGTGACACCATTTCTTAAACTATTTTGTCTTATTTTAATTTAATCTCTAACGGTCATATTTGAAGATTTTAAATGCACTGTCATAATTATTATTTCTTTATAGACATATCATCTGACAATACGAGGTATGAGGTGTGGTATCCATGCAACCTGTCAACTCCAACGCATGAATTCCAATATAAAAGCGAGGTGTGGCCAACAATCAAAGTAGTGCGATACAAAACAAAAAGCAAGGCCCTGAGAACCATAATGAAGAACACACTTAGAGAAAGTTTCAAAAGTAAAGGCCAACTACATGAAACTCGACACTACTGAAGACCACACGAAGCATATTTCAAGCTTTGAGAACATCTTCTCTCTTCATGAAGAAGACAAGCTGAATCGTGACACTCTATTTTACAAATGAGGACAAGATTTCTGCATCTGCTTCGTCTCAGAATCCCAAAGCTTCAAATACTAACACTTAGAGCACTTCTAAACCCATATCCATATTTTTTCTCTGTTGTGTATCTATTTATTACCTTTTGAGTAGAGCGTTTACCTATAGAACAACACACTCTATCTCCTAAATTGAACTTAAGGATATAAAATATCCTTACTAAAACTTTTATTTACTCTTGGATACCCACAAAAACTGTGGAAGAGGTCCCTGTGTGGCATGGATAGTCTGTGTACTGTTGTTAACCTCAATCCAGAGTGTGGATAAAAGTTTATTTATATAAACTGCTTGGTGGTAGGTAATCACCAAGTTGAGTGGATTAGGTCTCGGCTTGAGACTCAACCTCTTGTTTCATATCTGTTGTGCTGCATAAATTAGTTTTCTCTGATTTATTGCTTTACTACTGAAGACCACACGAAGCATATTTGAAGCTTTGAGAACATCTTATCTCTTCACGAAGAACACAAGCTGAATCGTGACACTCTATTTTACAGACGAGGACAAGATTTCTGCATCTGCTTCATCTCAGAATCCCAAAGCTGCAAATACTAACACTCAGAGCACTTCTAAACCCATCTCCATATTTTTACTCTGTTGTGTATCTATTTATTACCTTTTGAGTAGAGCATTTACCTGTAGAACAAAAAACTCTATCTCCTAAATTAAACTTAAGGATATAAAATATCCTTACTAAAACTTTTATTTACTCTTGGATACCCACGAAAATTGTGGAAGAGGTCCCTGTGTGGCCTAGATAGTCTGTGTACTGTTGTTAACCCTGATCCAGAGTGTGGATCAATGTTTATTTATATAAACTGCTCGGTTGTAGGTGATCACCAAGTGGAGTGGATTAGGACTCGGCTAGAGACTCAACCACTTGTTTCATATCTATTGTGCTGCATAAATTAGTTTTCTCTGATTTATTTCTTTACTATATAATTCTGAAATCACTAATTTTACTTTGATAGTTAGTCTTGGAAAGAAGTTATAACTAGCTTTTCTTAGTAGAATAACTTCAAAATTAATATTAATAACACACATTAAGATTACTGGGAATTAATCAATCTTCTAAGAAGTTACTTAAATAGTTAAACTCTTATAATAGTATAACCTTGATTAACTGGGCTGTATTTAATATTAGGGGAAACCTTTTTAGAAATAATTTTTATAGAAATTTTTATAGTTACTCAATTCACCCCCCCCCCCTCTTGAGTAATATACTCTGAACAACATATTATATGATCATAATATTTAATAAATTTTTATTTTCTTTTTAGTGAATATAAAATTTATTTAGTTATTGGTGAATAATGTGGTGATTTTTATTAAATATAAAATAGTCATTATTAAAGGCCTGATAAATGTTTTAGAATAATGGAGGACTGATTTTATAGGTCCGGTTAGAAATAATATATATATTGAATATTATTTTATTAAATAATATTTAATTTAATTCAAAAGTAAAGAAAATTTTGAGAATTATTATTATTATTATTATTATTATTATTATTATCATTATAGACATGGGGTTTCAAAAGGGGTAAATAAATTTTAATGGGAACTTGTGAAATTATTTATTTCTATCCATAGCGGTATCTAAAAAAATTATATTTTTCTTTCAAGAGATCTAATTCATTTGTTATGCACAACGACATCTAGAGAGAATTATTTCAATCCCTAGAGCGTTCTCACTCCAGGAATTCCCCAAAAAACATAGAGTGATCTTTCCCCACCCTCCACTCTTGAGTAAAGAGATATCAAAGAGAATCTTTTTGAATCAATTATCATGTAAATCATTGGAGAACGACGCAAGTGATAGGATCTAATGTGCTAGAACCCATAGATTCCTATAATGATTTTATGATATTTTTGGAACATTTTTAGATCACATCTATTTGAATCTAATCTTGGTTCCAACAATGAAACTATGGTACAACATAGATCTATTTTCAGATGCATCAAAAAAGAAATAATTTTGGGAAATTTAATTCTTTAATATATTAAATTAATTATAAATAATATGTAATTATCTTTTTATTTAGTTCCATCATTTAACCATTGTATATATTATTTGATAAAAAAAATTTGGTCATGGTGTTTATCATTATGTAAATCTTAGATTAATCATCCATCATTATAATAATTAATGTTGGGAAGGGCTCTTATGATGCATCTAATGTACCTAGAACCTATAATAGTAACCATATTTTTTTCTATTCAACGTTAACAGGATTTATACAAGTTCCATCCATTGACTAAAACAAAAAAAATTATAGTGTGGGAGACAATTATCATAATGGTAAAACCATATAATTATTTTTAGTGTGTCTAATTGAGGAAACATTATTTTAAATATAATACAGATTAGGTTTAACCTAGGTTATTCATTGTCATCATCTATTAATATCATTCATAATGGTTTGGAAATTAAATGTGAATTATCCCTTAGGAGTGTAAAAATATGTGTATAGAAAAGCCTGTTTTCATGGACCATGTGATGATCAGGTCAATCCCAATATTTCATTTTATAGTTATTACCCATGGGTACATCTGTTTCCTAACCAAGTCAAATTATAGTGTCCAAATACGAAGGTATTTCTAGCAAAACCACATAATCTGAAACTTACCAAAACTATAGGATGTTATTTTATAATTATCATCAAATTTTATCATAGAGTTGAGTTCCTTAATATATTTTTTCCTAAATATAGTTCCCAAGTTCTTTACTAAACTTTCTCTTATACCAACTATAATAAACCCAACACCACTAGCCCATAGTCGGTGTCAAATTTATTAAATTTGAATAATATACAAGGAATCATATCCCAAAGGACCAAATAGATTAGTAGTATTGGTAAACTATATATTCTAATGATTCCCATAATAAATTTGAAAACATAAATTACAACTTTTTTCACGAATATATTTAATCCTTTTAGCGCATTCTTGCATATAATTCTTATTACACCTCTACGATTCCTAGGAAATGAAATCAAATTCTTAGTAAAGGTTAAATATATTATAAGCCATCATGAATTAATAAACGTAATCATGGAAAGGTAAATAAATAAACACACATGACATTTAAATAATTTGGCTAGCATAATCAATATGGAAATGTAAATAAATGAAAAAATTTCATTTAAACAATGATATGACTATCATAACTGGATAAGGCACAATCAATATCTCAAGGAAAATAACATAAAACACATACCATTTAATTAATAAAATATAAATGAAATGAATCTAAAGATAATATAATTGAAAAACTCTCATAGATAATAATAACTGAATTCTTGATGAAGTAAATTCTTAATTATTGGACTTCATGGTCTTTGGCATCATGATACCTCTACTATCAAGTCTTTTCAAAAGACAGTTTAAAACTGATGGGTAGGTATGCACCATAAACCCATTTAACTAAGGTTATACAACTAATTCATCTCATTAGACAACTTATTCATTGAGGAAATATCTATAAATAGTCCCAACCTGTGTCTTTAGATCAAAATCATCCCTCATATATCAAATAATAGATATAATTCATGAATAATATTTGTTATCAACATATATCTGTATTGAGTAAGGAATACATATTTATCAATATTTCCCCAGTCAAAAAAATAAAATTCAATATAAAAAATTTCACATAGAATTTATATATGATTTAATAAATAATTATATCCATGATAAATAGTGTGTATATTTAGGGTACATTTAATGTTCAATGATCATATGAATGTTGAAATTTCAAGAGAAATCTAATAACTACAAAAATGAATCCAGAAAGTGATTGTCAATACTTTCCTTGGTTAAGACGATCATAAACCATCCATATGAAGAATAAGGATGGTATCAATAAAAAATATCCCGAATTGATTATAATTAAAATAATGTTTAATTTTTGTTGATAAATTGAAATACCGTAAAAATATTTATTTTTTTTAAGAAAATGTTCTTTTAAATTTGAAAAAATAAAATTAAAAATTATATAATATTTGGAAAATAATTTTATTTTAAAAACAATCTTTTAATATTGTAAGTTGATCTTTATATAAATTAGACTTCATGATGTTATGAAATTATGTACATGTCATATAAGTTAAAAAACTCTTTTCACATTTTCTATAAAAACGAAACGAGCCTTGTTTGGAAAACAACATAAAGATTCATTGCAAAAAAAAATTTGAAAAATAAAACATGGGTATAAATGAATTTAGTAAATCATTTCTATAATTTTAAAATAATTGATAATATTTTTAGAAAATAGGGTTTTGGAGGAAAAAGGATCTTCGACCGAAGAGTGAAATGAAGCCATATTTTCTTAAAAACAATTCTCAATCATTTTAAGTACCAAAGACAGTAAAAATGGTAGTATTACATTAAAACATCATAAATAACTATATTGTAATAAAATTAAATTTTTTTATTAGACAATGCTAAAATAATTCCATCAATGGAAATTCAACTATAAATAATCCCAATTAAAATTAAACTGAAAAACACCCTTTAAAAGATTATAACACTAAAGTGATAATTAATTAATTAATTAATTAATTATGTGTATAAAATTTAAATACATATAAAAAATTTTAAGTAAAACAAAATATAGTACAAATTATTTAGACAAATAATCTCATAATGTTAATCACAATGAATAAGCAGTATAACCCAATGAAAAGAAATTGAGTTATGAAATTATTTACCACTTTTAATTTTCAATTCAAACTCACATAGATTAAATAATTAAATTTAAAAATTAAAATACCATGAAGTATTAATATATCATGATATTATATGAGAAATGTTAATTATATTTTCCATCTAAAAATTAGTAGGAGCATAACATTACAATATGCCTTAATGAAGGGAAATTGAGACGAAGTACCTTACCTCATGATTCCTTTGGATTAAATGTGATTTAATCTTCTATTCAATGGTTTTAATAATTTTATTAATTTATAAAATAAACATATTAATAGTTATAATATCATATATGATCCTATTATAACATTTTAACACCCATTTGTTAATAATATTTCATTATTTTCATTTTTTCGGTTGTTAGTTTCCTTGTTTTCTCATGCATGTTTTGTCATGAAATTTTGGGTTCCTGGGAATATTATATAGTTAAATAATATAAATAATTATATTATTGTTAAAAATATCATATTTAATCAATATATACATTTTTATAATCATTCTTGAAGTTTGGACTTGGAAAATGAATCGCATCGCTTTGTGGAGACGGTAGGTCGTATGTACGCATAAGCGACAATGTCATTCCATTAAAGAGTGAAAGGATAAAAAATTGGGTGATATTTTATTCTAAAATAAAAAATATAATCTCATATATATCACTTATATTTATTAATTTTATTCTTATTACTTTTCATATAAATTATAGTTGAAAAACGGATCTCATCGCTTTGTGCAGCCGTAGTCCACCGTCCACAAGAGCGACATTGTCATATTTTAAAAAGAACTGAAAGTAAGAATGTATATGTCATATTAAAATTACTTAAGTATAATGATATCATAAATATTATATAAATTCGTTAAATCCATCGTTATATAAATCCTTTAAAGATGGGGATGGAAAACAAATTACAATGGTTCGTGAGGCGGTAGTCTGCCATACACATGATCTACGGTTTTGATTCCCATTTGACAATAGAGGATATTGATATATGTTATGAAATTAAAAAAATAAAATATTATTATATAATATATACTTTTTATTATAATATATGGTCTAAAAAATATTTTAGTGAGGTGGAAGAAGAAATAAAATAAAAAACCTTGTTTAATAACATTACCTCTTCTTTGGGGAACATATTTTGGTTTGCACCAAAATAATTCCAAGGATTAATTTATGATTCGAAAGAATAATATAGAATTTTGTTTATTGTATTAATGATATTATTTGAATAGGTATTTTTTTATCTAAATGTATTTTTAATTGTGAAGAGGTGAGGAGAGGGGGTGTCCTCTTATAAGTGAGAGAAAGGACACACAATGAATTTTGGAAAAGAATCAATTACACCCAAGTTTTTTTCATGATAAAAAAAATGTAATTATATAAACTTATATGTTATAGGTCAACATATATCCAAATAATTGGTTTAGTACAAGTTTTTAGTTCAGTTTTAACCATTATCTTCTTAGTTTAACCCTTAGTAAATTATTTTTTACCTTAACTGTAGTAATTAATTTGTACTAATTCTACTATTTATAATAGTATAAAATTAAGAATAAATTATTAAATAATATAAATAATTATAATTATAAAATATTTAATCGATTTTTTTCAAATTCAATTCATATAAGTGGTATAATGAATTTTAAATTATATTCACAGATGTGATAAAAACGTTTGTTTTCAGAGGGAAAATTCACATAAGTAGGAAAGTTTTAATATAAAAATCCAATGTTATATTTATTAAAATAACCTAAACTAGTTAAATTTTAATATAATTGAACTAATTTTACTCTGAACCCAATTAAAAATATAATATAACATTGTAAAATATTTAAACTAAAAGGTTGTTTTCAATAAAAATAAGTATTTTTCACTTTTCATTGAAAAATGAAACACTTCAGAAAAATAAAAATAAAATCACCCTATGATATTTTTTTCTTATAATTTAAAAAATAAATTTCATTAATAAAATAAATTTTCTAAAATTCTAATTAATTAATTTTAATTTATTTTTAAAAATCATTACTAACCCGTCTTTTTGAAAAAATATAGTTTTTCAGAAAAAAAAAATTTCTTTTAAATGATTATTATTTTATTTATAGAAAATAAAAAAATATGATTTTCATAATTTAGTTATTAATATTAATAACCTCAAATTTAATATCTATTTTATAACATTATACTATATTATGGTTCATTTAGACTCAGGTTTCCATATTCCACAAGCTATCGAAAAGATTAAATTTAAAGAAATATATTTCAGGGGTTGTTTAAACTTGGTGTTGCATGTTTCATAAACTATTGAATGAAATGTAATTATTTTATAATTACATATATTATAATAAATTTTTATAAATTAATTAATTAATAGTTAAGTACTACTTTTTCAATTATTCATAAAATCTTATTTCTAAGAGAAAATTTCAAAAATTTATTCTAGGCTTATTCTAGCCAGGTAAGATCAATATCAATATTCATCCTATCAATTTATAATTTTTGTTCTGTGAAATATTAAAATGTTCATTTTATTATATTTTTATTAAAATATAATGTTCACTTACAGTAATTGAGGCTCACATGTTATACTCTTCCCTCCTACAAAAATTTTATCCCTGAAATATTCTTGGATATACCATTCTAAACAAAAGACGATGATTCTTATTCATAATATCCTATGGTTCCCACATTTCTTCCTCCATTTTATTATTTATCCAAAGAACATTTATCATTAAAGTAATCCATTTCCTTAATAATTTATCTCTATTGTCTGTAATATGGATAGGATCCTCATAGCAAGATAGATCAAGTTCCAATTCTATTTCTTTATAGGTGAAAACATGTGTTGGGTATGGCATGTACTTCCTTAACAATGATATATGGAACATATCATGTAATTTATAGTGGATCAGTGTAATTGATAAATTGTATGTGATAGATCAAATTATTTTTAAAATTTTAAATGGTTTGATATAGCTAGGGCTCAAATTCTTATTCTTACAGAACCTTATAACACCATTACATGGAGTTAAATTCAAGAAAACAGGACCTCCCACATGAAATTACAAATCTTTACTCTTATTGTTTGTATAACTCTCTTTCATAATTTGAACTATTTAATATAAATTTGAATAGTCTTTTCCTTTATCATTGCTTCCTAAATATGTTTTGGGCCTATAAGTTTCCTTTCACAAAATTCATCCCAAAAAGTTGGAGTATGGAATATATTATCATATAATTCTTCACATGGAACCATTTGAATTCTTGAATGGAAAATACTATTATAGAAAAAATCTATCAAAGGTAAATACTTATCCCATATACCTTGAAAATACAGGGATCATGATCTCAATATGTCTTCTGATGTTTAGATAGTCCTTTTAGAATAACCATCATTTTGAGGATAGTTGGCAGTACAAAAATTATGCTCAGTATCAAGAGGCTTTTGAATACTTTTCCAAAATTTCAATGTAAATAAGGGATCATGATCAGAAACAATTGAAAAATGTACACCATGAAGTATTAAAACATTATTAATAATGATTTCTTCGTGGTTCTCAATAGGTAAATCTTCTCTTATAATAAGGAAAGTTTCATAATTGGAAAAGAAATCATCAATAACCTATAATGAATCATTCCTTCTATGAGTCTTTGATAATCTCATTAAAATTCCATAGTAATTTAATCCCATTTACACATAGGAATATGTATAGGTTTCATGACTCTGATAGGGTGTTGTCTCTAATCCTTCACTTGTTGGAAAACAAATAATCTCGATACATAATCTGTATTTTCCGGTCTCATATTATCCCACAAAAAAAGATCCCTAAAATACCTAGACATCTTGGTTCTACCATGGTGTAAATATAAATTCAAACTTTGAGAATCATCCAACAATTCCCTTTTTATATCATGTATATATAGAATACATAATATCTTTACAAATTTCTGAATTCTATATTCACAAACAAATTATACTAATTGTCCATTATCCATGGATTTTATTTTCTTTTAAAAAATCTCATCATAATATTTATAACTTTTTGTCTATTCAAATAATGAATATTTAACAATAATTTGAAAATTAAGTGATGTATCCCCTTCCTTAATAAATACCATATTCGTCTATACTATATCCTTGAACGTAAGATCCCGCTCATTCCTCATTTGGATCAGGACTCTATGATCTTTCCATATCAATGTATTTTCAAACTTAGTTTCCATACCTAGGTAGTAGTTTATTGAGAAATCATAATCCTTGAGTAGCTCGAGCCATCTCCTTTTCCCATATTGAGTTCCTTATGTGAAAAATTGTATTTAAAACTCTTATTATTTCATTATATCTCATATATTTGACAATAAATATAATTTATCCATACCTTCAAATAAAATATTAAGGTTTCAAATTCAAGATAATGATATGGATAGTTCTTTTCAAGAGTCATTAGCTTCTTTTATGCATAGATAATAACTTAATCATTATATATAAGGACACAACCAAGTCTATTATTTAATAAATCAATATATATACCAAAAAACCATCAATTTATCATAAAATAATCCAAATTAGTTAATTGAACAATCTTCTATTCAATTATTGAAAAAATTATTTACATTTCGTTGTCCATATGAACTTAACTCCTTAACATATAAGCTTGGTTAACAGGTTATCCAATCTAAAAAAATATTGAATGAATAATCAATAGTAACCTACCAAACCAATGAAACTGCATGCCTCAATTATGTTTGATTATGTAATACATTCTTTAAATTAATTTATCTTCAAAGGATTAACTGAGATTCCATCCTTGGAGAAAATATGTCTAAGAAAAGAAATTCCTGAATCTAAAATTCACACTTGGTAAATTTACCATATAAAAATTTTCTTTTAAGAGTCTCAAGAATGATTTTAATTTGATTCTCATAATCATCATATATTTTATATTACACCATTATATCATCAATAAATACCATAATAAAATTATTAAGATATTACTTGAATACTCTATTCATTATATCTATAAAAATAGATAGTGCATTATTAAATCCACATGAAATTATTGTAAAATTTTAATTTCCACACCTCATTTGGAATGATTCATTTAGAATATATTCCTTATTTAATCTCAATTGATTATACCTAAAAATAAGTTTAATCTTAATAAAAATATCAATCTTTTTGAATTTGATTGAATAATTCGTCAATGTGAGGCATATGATTCTTTTTTTATTGTAATAGCATTGATTTCACTATAATAAATGCACAACCTCATAGATATATATTTCTTATTAATGAAGATAACATGGGATCTCCATGATGAAACACTGGGGGTGAGTAAATCCCTTATCAAACAACTCCACTAGTTTTTTCTTTAACTCCAATAATTCCAGAGTGGCTATTCTATATGGATTCTTTGATATAGGCATTTCATTAGGGATTAAATAAATATAAAAGTCAAATGCATTCTCTGGTACATGCCTTGTTAATTCCTTAGAAAATACATCAATATAATCCTAGACAATAGGTATATACTAAATTTGAATATTAATTTATCTATCCCTATATTTTTTTCTTCTTCCACATGAATCTTATTTAGGAGGGCCACTGGGGGGGATCTAGACATGACTCAAATGATGAAGTCTCTACTCTATAGATAAGTAATTCCATATCTTTATCACAAATCATAATTTCATTATCCATTCAATCATATTTTTCATCATGTTTTTAAATTCAATCCATAATAATTATTATATAAAATTCAACCAGCGGTATGATAATAAAGTCATAATGGGAACTACCTAATACGTCCTTGTAATGGTGCTATTTTCACTATGAGTTTTAATTGGTGACCCCCTTCATAAAGTTATAGGGAAATATATAATTTTATTAAAAAATACATAGAATATATAAAAGATTGTAAGGATTTATAATAAAATAAATCATTATCAAAATTTATGGATATTATTAAATTACACTCCACCACATCTTTGGGAACATTAACCTCAACTATATTGATCACATAATCCTAGATTTCTCCCCATGGATTCACTAGTGGTAGATTCCATTTTTACTTAGGACATTGGTTTTGAATAATTACACATTCCTTTAAAGTAAAAATAGTGGATAATAATGGTCTCTTTCTTTCCCTTATATTCATGAGAAAGATGAACCTTTTCACCAAAATTGTAACACACTCTCATTCCATTTATGAATTTTATAGGATGTTTCATTCCACAATTTTCACAACATGGGAATTTATTCATTTTATTATTATTCTTAAAATCATTCCCTTTTTATTGCTGTTAAAATATACTATTATTCTCTTGATTCCCTTGAATATATAAGATTTGGAAATTTTTTTCTCTATTTTGGTGTCACATAAAACTAGTTCATCATATGGTGAAAAATACTGAGAAACCAGTTCCCTTGGGAGAATTTTCTTAATCCGTTAAAATAAATAATCAATATTGTATTCAGTATTTTGTATAAAATCTATATCATACCTAGATAGTCTTTAAAAGGTATCCTTAGAATGAAAAATACTTTATTCTTCTTTTTATTTTAATCAAATGAACTTCCACTTCATTTTAGTTCTTTTCTTATGAAGGAAATATTTTTTAAATAAAATTTATTTAAAATATCTCTATTCTATGTTCTATATTTCATCTATCTCCCTAGTATTATGAATTAGTTACCACTATTAATAAACATCCCCCTTGATACAATATACTTCCAATATAAAATTTTCTTTTTCATCTCATGCCAAGGACAAAAATAAATTTTCAAGGGACTTAATCCATTACGCATATACCACTGGATTAGAAGTTCCACTAAATGACATGGGATTTTACCACATTAAGTGTTCCCATATAAAATATTATTTATATTAAGAAATAGTTTTCTTTATTAAATCAAGGTTATTTATCATAACCTGATTAATTTTCCCTAATATATATGTGATCTATATAGTTCCAATACCAATTGTATAGGCTTTTTCAGTAGTGAAAAATAATTTTTAAAATCTAAGTGGTTTAAATATGTCGATAAAAATTACATATTATTAAATAACATTCAAAAACTAGAATGATTTAAAAACCTCTATCTCTACTCAAGGATGGTGATCATTTATTTTATAATAAGAAATACCTTAAGAACATGTTGTTTCTTACAACATGGACCATTTTAATGGTCCTGGTTATGATTTTGATTTGATGGAAGGGATAATTCTTACTCTTGTAAGCAATGGTGATAATGAGATACATAAATCTTCTCTTATTGAGTATGAAATAAAGGATATTATATCTATTCTTAATAATGGGAGATCCTTATGACCAGATGATTTTACTAATTATTTTTTTAAGTATTTTTAGGATATCATTCAATAGGATGTATATTGATTGGTTTGGAATTTATTAAAAGGAGGCTCTCTCTCACAATGTATGAATTCTCAGTTTATTACCTTCATCCTGAAAACTGATTATGGATATGAAATTCACCAATTATGGCATGTTTCACTTTTCAATATTGTTTATAAATTTATTACTAAAATTATTGCCTCTATACTTGATAGTGTATCAAATATAATCATCTCTCCTTTTGGAAAAAAATCCCTCAAGTTAACATTGCAGGATTTTTGGGTTGGTTGGGATTGTAGACAAAGTAGGTTTTCATGGTGAATTTTCAAGATCCAGAGATTTTGTTAACAATCCATGTTGATAAAGAACCATGAAAAAATAATGGAAGGTCTATAGGTGGTAAAAATGATCATATAAAAGGTGCTTTCATTTTCCCGTTTTTTCCAATTTTATGGGGTCCAAAATTTGGGATTTTGTGAGCATCGTTAAAGGGGATTTCGTTGAATATATCATAAAAATAAGGAAAAGGAATTAGTTTTGCGAAGATGGGATTCATGAATTTTATTTCACAAATACATTAAAGTTGTTAATGGTGAGATTTTAGATTATGATGAGCTTCGCGAACAATAGAGGTGAAGAGAATTGTGAGGTAGCATTGCGGTGGTAGCACAAAGGAATTGATGGGATGCTCCGCGATTACGACAAGGTCTATGATCTGAAAATTTCTATGGTGCTTTGCGATATAAAGATAATTTCAGTGTAAATTTCGAAGCTTTTCAATTTGAGATAACATGGTGTTGACATTGCATGGAAGGTTCTTGAGTTGGTGGAATCACCTATAAATAGGCCTTGACCCCTCGATAATAGTAGATAGTTTTTTAAGAAATTTTTATTACTATTGAATCACAGAGGAGGTTTGTGGAGGTAGTGTACTTCGTGAAATGTAAGAGCTTCTCAGGGGCTAATCTGGCTCTGAAAAAGATTTGTGTTTCATTTTGGCTCAATGAGCATCATGAAGGAAGACACTTTGTGACAACTTGAGAAATACATAGGGCCTAAGATCTAAGAAGGTGTGTGCTTTAAGAAGAAGTAGGGACATTGTGAAGGCTTATTTGAGCTTTGAGAAATTGGGAGCTTTGTGAAGTAGGGATATTTACGAAGGTATCTCCAAAGGTTTTTGCCTAGTGATTAGTGTCAATGGGGTATTCATCAGTTGATGAAAACTAGAATTAAATAGAGCAACTACATAAAATTTAGGATGCATTCATTAGTGGTAATGAAGGGACCTATAAGTCCATAAACTATGAGTATATCATTTTTAGATCAATGAGAAAATGATGAGGAAGAATGTGATCATTTCTATCAACAATGAGTCAAATAGAGAGAGAAATAGGGAGTGACCCTTGTGAAAGTAGTGAGATGGTCCAAAAAATTGTAAAGGTGGTGAGCCTGGAAATTGAAGTGATATGTCCAAAAATTATTTTCAGTGAGCTTTAGTGGATTTGGTACAATGTAACATTTTTGTTGTATGCTCCTTGGATGTATCTCAGTGATGTTGAACCAAGTAAAAATCTATGTGTTTTCCTGCTTGCTTCCCTGCAATGAATCAAAATCAACATCATTAGATAATGAAGAAAAGAAGTGATTATATTAAACACACAAGTGAAAAAAAGTAACACTTCTGATAAATAGTTCAAGATCTATTGGGGAAATAATAATTTGAAAAATAATATTCATACCATGATTCACCCCCCTATTAGGGTATCGAGGCCCCTTTTGGACCTTGCATACTCAAACTAATTTGGTTTCATCAATGGGGTGCATATCCAATATTGTCTCATGACAGCCTCTAAATGTTACATTATTTCAAAGAAATATACTAGAGGTGGAAACATTTCATTAAATCTTTATATTAAAAAGTCCTTTGACTCAATGGATTGTGATTTTATTTGTAAGGTTCTTCACAAATTTGGATTTAAATGTACTTTCATCAATTGCATTATGACTCTTCTAGCCTCAAATCTCATTTCAATTTTGATTAATGGTTCCCTTGAGGTATATTTCACATATTTGATAAGGGTGAGATATGGGGTCCAATTTCAGATATTATTTTTACAATTACATAATATTACTTAAGCATAATTATTTTTATTTTTATTGATAATGGGAAACGTAATCCCTTTCCAGCAGCTAGGGGTCTCCTTGATCCTTCCCATTTATTGGATGTATATGATATTATTATTTTTTAACAAGGAGATAAGAAAAATGTCATGATGATTAAAAAATTACATTATCAAATGTTTTTTGTCCATGAAATTAGCTGGAACAAATCATTTTTTATTTTTGAAATAATATATATATTATGGGAAAGGATGACATCATCCTTGAGTTTTAATTCAGGTATAGTTTGATTCCATTTACATACCTTGGTGTTCCCAATTTTGTGGGTAGACCTAAGTCTTCACATTTTAATGAAATTACGGGTCAAATCAAAAGGAAATTGGCTTCTTGGAAAGGCAAATGACTTTCAATGGATGGAAGATTTTTCCTTCTCAAGCACATTATTTTCTAAAAATTTGTTTACTCATTCATGGTTTATAAATGGTTGACTGATTTATTAAAGAAGATAAACATGTCAATTAAAAAATTTATTTGAAGTGGGATAATTCTTGAAAGGATAATCATCACTGTGTCTTGGAATAAATGTTGTAAACCTATTTCCCTTGGAGAACATGAAAAAAAACTTAGTTACTTTAATCAGGTTCTACAAGCATACATTATGTGGATGATGATTAATGATAAATTAGTTACCTTGAAATTTATGAGATCTTTATTTTTAAACAAAATCAAGGTTGTAAATCTCAACTATATGGACTCTTAGATTTGTCCATCTCTCAAGGATACATTCTTTATCATCATTTCTCAAGCTCACTTGTTAGTTAGAAAAAGATATTATCTTAGATTCATGTTTGATAATTGAACATATTCACCCTTATCAGGCTTGATTAATGCTAATGATCCAATTTTGGACTTTAATTTTATGATAAATGAGAAACCTAAACATTTATATGATTTACCAGATTCACTCAAAGATGTTGTTAGGAATTATGATTTCATTAATTAGGTTTACATCCTTATATGTGATACAGCAACTAATGGTATCCTTTCTTCAAAAAAATTACTACAATTTAATTGAATGGATAAATCATAGCTAGATTGTAAAAATTAAAAATAACTAGATCTATCCTTATATATTCTTATTGTTATAGATAATTTCACACTAAAAACTCCTAGTTGATAATTTTTTACATGTTTTGGGTATTACTCTCTACTCTAGATGTGTTTTTTGTAATTAGCATAAGGAATACATGAACCATCTCTTATTGACTTGTGGCACTTCATCTATAATCAATAATTTCATATTCATCATTTTTTATGTGTGGTTGCCTTATTCAAATAATATCCAGGTGAGTCTCTTTGATTACACTTGGTTCTCTACTTTAATTCATCTCTTAAATCTTTTCAGGTGGATTTTTTTGATCTCATGAATATAATATGGATAAGTAGAAAATATGTTATCCATGAGAAGGACGCTTACAAAATGAATTCTATGAGACATAAAATCCTTATAGTAGTGAAGGGTGATAATTCCCTGTATAATATTTTATGAAACAATTTTGTATGTGATCTCATGGTGCTTCAATATATGGGTATTCTTATATTTTTCCCCCAACTCATGGTACCCATAAAACATTATGGGTCACACCATTTTCATGATAGAAGAAATGAAACTCTCATGGAGCCTTCAGAGGAAATTTGGGATTTAAAATTCAAGGTCGTCTTCAAGGACCATTATTTTGACAAGATGGGGTGCCTTTAAAGCCCATGTGGTACTACAACATTATTGGAGGGTGAAATTATTGTACTAATAAAGGAAGTAGATATGGATAAGAAAATATTATGGGATATTATTTGGTTTGAGTGTGACTCTACTATTCTTGTATAGTAATTAAGAAATGGTCAACTGCACCTTCCATGGAAACTCATTTCCCATTTCATAATATACATGGATATTCTTTCAAATATGCACTATTTCATCACATGCACATATTATGAATCCAATTACCATTATTATGGAATTATAAAAAATAGATAAATAGTTATAACTATGTTTCTCTATCACTTACCAGATTATCTCAGGGCCCTTTTTCAAAGGGATATTTATAAAATACTATACTTTCATCTATTGAAAGGTTCTTTTTTATTTTAAAAGAAACTTGTACATCATGTAAAGTTATCACCTTTCTCAATTTTATTCTTAGGATAATAAAAAAATTATTTTGGAATACCATTAATTTATAAAAAAATTCAAATCCTTCATAATGGTTAGTAAAGAAAATGTGAATTATCCAAAGAATATCTCCTAGGAGTGTCAAACCAAGTATGCAGTAATTTCCATTGACATAAACCGGGTGATTATTGATTCAAATCCCAATGTGCCCTTTTCAAAGTTATATCTCCATGGAAATTTTTTTCTTAGCCACATCAACTTGTAATATCTAGATAGGGATGTAATTTCTTGGAAAAACCATATAATCTCTTCCTTGACAAAACACTATGATATTATTATATACATATACTCAATGTATACCATAGTTTCATATTCTATTATCTATGTTTTCAAAAATCTAGTTCCTAAGGTTTCTACTAAACTAATTCTAATACCAACTGTAACATCCCCGAGTCGAGTAACCCAAAGTCAGTAGTTATTTTATTACATTGGAATAGATACTAGGGGTATAATCTCAAAGGAAAAATTAGTTTTCTTATATTGGAGAGATAAATACATAAAATATATCCATTTTACATTAGTAATAAATTATAAATCATGGTAATGAGAATTATTTGGCATCCCTTAACTCATTAAATGAATTATCTTTCAAATAATAGGGAAAGAAAACCAAAATAAGGTTGAGGAAAAATACACTTTAAGGGTTATGTAAATTTGAAGATATCATGAGTAAATAAGTAATAACAAACATATCATCATAAATAAGTTAAAACACATTCCATTTAATCAATAACTTAATCGAATAATGTATCCATGGGTAATATAATTTCAATTATCTCATGGATTATAATAACTAAATTCTCAATGAAGGAAATTCTTAATATTGGGCATCATGATCTCAAACATCATGATATTTATACCATCAGGACCTTTCACCAATATGGTTTAATTATTGAGTAGGTATACACTAAAACCCAATTTAATTTGGCCAATAGATTTGTTCCATGAGACATATTGATGCATCAAGGGTATATCTACAACTAGGCTCCTCTCGTAACTAAATTTCCAATGAATTCATCATATATTTAATGATAAATTAAATCCATAAATATTATTTCTTATTAATAAATTTTAGTATTTGATAAAGAATATGACTTCTCCACATCTCCCCAGTCAATCAAATAACTTTCAATATAAAACATCATAAGTAAAAATGTTACACAGTTTATGAAATAATCATTTCCATGGTACAAATAATAAGTATATTTAAGATAAATTTAATTTCTAATGATCATAGGAAAGTGAATTTATCAAGATAAATTTAATTTTCACAAAATTATTAAGAGACAAGAGATGACCATTGGTTCATAGAGAATATAGGTTTCACAATAAAATCACATCCTTTATAAGAATAAAGGGATTAGAAGTGAAATATTAAAATATGATTTCCAAAAATATTTTTCTTTTTAAAACATTTAAAACATTTATAATATGTTAAATATCATATAACAATAATGGTGTAGGGGAAGTATGTTATCATTTTATACACAAAAAAAATTCCTTTAGAATTTTTAGTAATGAATGTTAAAAACATCCCTTTAAGAAAACATTAGAGATATTCCTTCCATGCCCTTTAAAAAGTGAGGTATAACATAACATTTACATAATAAATAATTTGATAAAATAAAATGAATTTTGTAAAATAATTTTGAAAAATATGGACATTGAAGAAAACTATATCTAATTAAAAGATAAATAAAATTAATTTTTCTTTTATAAATTTTTTTTTCTTGATTCAAGTACCAAAGAGAGTAGAATGTGGAAGAAAATATGAAAAATAATTAAATATATATATGATAATAAAATTATTGGTTCTTATTAAGGATAAATTTTAATAATCCTTTAATAAAATTAATCCCAAAATAAAGTGAGATTGTACAATAAATTATTAACTTTTTGGATACTTTTGAATTTTAAACCCTTGAAAAAATAAATTTGAATTGAAAAAATAATCATCATGAATCAATAGGTATTTATGTTAAAAAAAATAAATTAGGTATTATATATAACACCTAAATTTTAATAGGTGAATAATATCATATATGTCTCAATAGAGTGTAAATTGAGACGAAATATCTTACCTCACACTTCCATTTATTTAAAAGTAATTTAACCTAAAATATAATGTTTTAAAACATGTTATTAATTTATAAAATAACATAATTAATATTTATAATATTATATATGATATTTATATATCATCTTTGCAGCTGGTCGTTAAAAATATTTCATTATTACCGTTGTTTCGGTAATTAACTACTTCATTTTATAATGCATGTTTTGTAGTGGAAGTTTTGGTTTTTTTAATATGATATATTTACATTATCTAAATAATTATATTAATTTTATAAATATCATATTTATAGATTATATACTTATTTAGAATCTTTACATAAATTTGGACATGGAAAACAAATCACATTGCTTCATGGAAACCATATGTTGTACATACTCATGAGTGATGTTGTCATTTACTTAATTGGTTCAAGTGTAAGGAATTAGATGATAAACTAAATTTAATGAATAAATATTATGTAATAAGTATCATATTTATTTATTGGTTCTATCATTATGACTATCCATGTTATTTGGTGATGTAAAAAAATTACATCAATTTGTAAGGCGGTAGTCCTTTGTACACATAAACAATGGTTTTATTTCCCATTTGATAAAGAATGAGATGGATAAATATTATCAAATAAACATAATAACATATAATTATATTTTAGATACTGGTTTTACCATATTTTAAGTGTTAAGACAAAATTTATTATGATAAAAAGGTAAAAAAAACAAAGAGCTTACAAAAGACAATTAACTTTTCTTGGAAAAACATCCTTTGGATCTCTTATTAAGGACCCTAGGGTTAGTCTTTTAGAAATAACAACACCTCTAAAATTTGGATGTCATAAGACATCTTGGGATTCCATCAGACTTGACACCGAACCCAGTATGTGGCATGGCCCGAAGGGCGTTCTCGATACTCATGGGCTAGTAACTAGTGTCGGGCATCAAATTAAATCCAAGTGGGAATGATTTAAGCCCAAATAATAACCAAGATAAAATTAATAAACTGAAAAAAAATGAGTATGCATCAAATACCAACAACTTAGTCTCAATAAAAATATACAAATAGATCTAAATATATGACACAAAGAGAGAAAAACAAAGCTATAATTGAAAAAAACCAAAATATTTCCAACCCATTCTCCATGTGACCTCTTGGTCACCTCCAACCACAAGATCGAACCACTCCAAAACCTAGGTCAAACCATAAAAACCTGAACTAGATGTTGAACCTACAAAAAATCTTGAGGCTATTGGCACTGAGTGGTACAAGTTGGGTGTGATCTTGATAGATCTCTTGGCAATCACCACAGAATCCATGTGTTTCCATTAATGAAAGAATTCCATTAACACTCATTTGAAATAAATTTATAAAAGTACGGTTTTCACATTTTTAACAAATAAACACATTTTTTCATTTTCTCTAAATCATCACACACCCCACCTTTATTTTCAGAACAAGGATAATCTTTAAAAAATTAAAACCCAAAACAAGGAGATACCATAATATGACAAAAAACAAATAAAAAATGTAAGATGAAAACTAAATAAAATATAAAGTAAACAAGTAGATATAAATAGTAGACATGGGCAGTCCTAAACATCCCTAGAGAGAACCCTAAATTTAATAGATTCGGAACTAACTGTTAGTGTATTATGAATCCCTTATGTCTATAACCAACTGGTCGCCTTCAACTAACCAATCTAGTGGCATAACTCACATGGCCTCTTAGTGATCTAGGGGGTACCAACCAATATAATCAAGATTAATCAAAAACTATCACTCGATCTTCTAAAACATGCATATTAATCTATGGTGGTATTAATACTGTGTAAGTAAGAGGTCATCATGCTTGTGACTCACCATACCTATCGTCAATGTACTTGTCTACCCCAAACACTGACACCATTATAAGATAACCCATATTGGGAAATCCCTCATATAGAGGTTCCCCATATATATATACATATATTTCACATCATTGATGGTGTCAAACAATCTATCACATCACTTATGTGTTCAATAAATTCTTTAGAAATATTAAAATTTTCATATTGTCTTTTAACTTTACATATCCAAATGCATTTACTAAAAACATTACACAAGCTCTTTGCAAATCAACACCTAACACCACTTTTATGTTTGAAATGAAAAACAGGGCCTCATGATTGAAATTCCAATTCATTTTCATAAAACTCTTTCCAAACTCTTGGGAAATATTCAATCTCATAAATCATGCCAAATTGGCCCTTAATCCAAAAATTTACCAAAACATATTCTAAGTTCCAAACGGGCTTAGCTTTAAAGATTCCATTTGAAAATAATTTTTGAAATTACACAAGGGAACCAACACCATTTGATATTTCAAGGTTTAAGGGAAAAATTATATTATGGTGTTGTCTTCATTTGAGTGCACATCCTTGTGTGCATCTCGTGCACCTGTGGATGTTCCATCATCTAATGACACCCTCCAAAATTCCCAAAAAACAACCCAAATCCAAACCCAATAATTCCAAAAATTAAAACTATTTTACCAAAATATTTCAAATGAAAAATATCACAATAATATATTATTTCATCTTAAGAAACAAAATATGAATTTAATCGATCACTTTAAGTGCCCCAACACATAAGCATAAATGAGGAATGAGACCAAAAACTTATTTTAAAAATTTATACCAATGCCAAAACACCACAATAAGATAAATAAATGGAAAAAGGGGTAGTAATCATGTTTATAAATTTATTAAAAATGAGCAATATTCAATGGAGCGTTCTATAAAGGAAAAACATGGAGACCCCTACCTTGATGGCATGTGAATCTGAAAAAACTCTCAAAGGAGGAAGAACTAAGACCCCTAGACGATCTGCACACCCATGATTCAAAGGAAAAAATCCCACACAAAAACCCTATCCATTAGGGTTCTTCTAAATAATAAATCCCCAAAATAAAACCAAGAAATATTGAGGGGGAGAGAGGAATTGGAAAATTTTATTTAAAATCAAAGGAACTCAACTTATTAAACTTCAAGGGCCTTTAATAGAGGTTGGGGAGCAAGGGAGAGGGGTTCGGAGAGGCCCTATGGTGAACCTAGATTGGAGGAAAGAGTAGAAACCCAATAATAGTTCAAAAAGATGGAGGGGTAAATTGGTAATTTCCACTCTTTAATGACTGGCTAACTTTTATGGTTTGGGCACAATGTTTGAAAAACTGTGATCGAATTGTGTACCCCTCACTGTTCATATGGGACACCCCGCATAGCTTGGCCTCATAGTTTCTATACCATGCGCCAACCATGCTAGACTTCTTTGTACGAAAACAACCAAGCCTGCATAATTACCTAAGCCAAGTGTATGGTCCCTACTAACTATACACAAACCCTGTACAGGCCAGAAAATCACTTGAAACACCCGAGATTCAAAAATTTAAACCGTGGCTCAACCCAAAACTCAATAAAAAAAGCATCCAAGTTAGAGGAATGGATAAAATAAAGAAGTGTATGAGGTCAGGGTGGGACCATTATCTCCACCATAGGCACTTTCTTCCCCAATAAAGTCACCAAGACTAAAGATAAAGAAAACTCAAGTCCATGCCTAATCAAATCTGAGAGAAACCATAAACCTCAAGGTTAATATTCACTCCACTATCCATACATGACTAATCAAGAAGGAAAAATAGTATAAGAATGAGAAGATACCATGAGGAGGTTCTCCCCACCAAAATAACTTAGCTAACATGGATGGTTTAAACCCCAAACAGCACCACAAAAACATAAACAAGAAACCCACTATGGAGCGAACTAGAAAACAAGAAATCCAAAGCTATACAAACTTTCTTAAATAACTAAACAACACCATTACCGCAACTGGGAACTAGAGAAATACTAACCTGAACTCATTCAATTTTCCCACACCACCAATCCACACTGCTAAGATGTAAACAAAATTCCCACAACATGGTAACTCAGTATAACAGGATGCCGGGATGAGGGAATCCCATGAAAGAACAAAAACTCTCTATAGAAGGGAGAACAAAAACACTTCCAAAACTAAGGACATAACATACCGATAAAAGACTCCCAAAACAATGGGGGGGTAACCCATGATATGAAACCCGAACTAAATGGAGGACTAGAAATAGAATCCATTAACTCCACAAAACTCAATCACTTCCAAATGATTACAACTATAACCAAAACCAACCCACATAAGGATAGATCATACATTAATAAAAGAAATCGATTCAAAGCCCCCATTTAGAATAGACACAGCCTCTTGGATTGAATTATAATTATTTCATCACACTTTTACAATAAAACGTTGAACTTACAACAGTGGGAAAACATGAACAAGGAAACATTAAAATTTTACATCCCATCACAAAAAACAAAAACTAGTCTGAGGTTTCATACACCCCCAATAACTCTTGAATTTGTGCGAACTTCAATCTAAGGCATGTGGCTGGAACCCTAATGACTGAAGCATCTCTTACCTCATAGTCAGGTGCTGACATCTTCTGATCACAATTTCTTCTTCAAGAGATGCTTCCTACAAAACTTCTCTAGATGAACCAAATGACCACAATAGTGGGAGGTCTTTGGAGGGATGCGACAAGACATCTTCGAATGACTAGACTGGTCACACTGATGGAGCACCATAAAGTGGTCAGACAAACTAGAATACAAAATGAATGAAGAATAATTTTCATATGAGGGATCCTTCCACAAGAACTCCACGCAAGATGGTGATTCATTATGAGATCTAACCGCCACTAAGTGCACCCCAAAAACTAGCTCAGCCAAAAATACCTCATCCACAAATTTCTAGAAACACTTTTCACCAGATGAGATCATTATTTCAACAATATCAAAAATAATACCCTAAAAATAGGAATTTTAATTTGATCTTCTATTTCTACCTCCAAATAAAAGAGAATTGGCTCTTTAAAGTGGTCGATAAAAGATTTCACTGACCGCTGGTCATGCCGCACATCCCATAACTCTGCCACCTTCCCCAAATTCAACTCCTTAGGTATGAAACTTTGGAAGAAAGTGTCCTTAAACACTTATAACTTCATCCAAAATTGAATTGATAATGTGGAAACCAACTCCCACCAGTCCAAATCTAGACCCTCAAACAACCTCAGAACAGTATGGAATCTAATAGATTCAGGAGTTCCTAATGATCCAAAGATATGCACATGCCTCTCCACTACCTCTAACAGACATTGGTCACCACAAAGGATAGTCAATACTCTAAAAGAATAGTACTCTATGCATGACTCATTAGAACCATGGGGAACTTTCTGGGCAATAGTATGTGAACATCAAGGAAAGAAAAAAACCAAAACCAGTGTCAAACCAAAACCAAAAGGAACATCTTGATCCCAAACAACTGTCTCAGAATCCAAGAACATACAAGTACAACAACAAATCCTATTTTCCAAAATCCCATTTCCATTTCAATTTTAAAAACCTATTTATTTCAAGACCACTTTCCAAACACAAGATCCTATTTTTACAAAAACCCATATTATAAAATAAAAACCGATTCTGTTATTCATTTTCCTCTTTCAAAATCAATTTGGAAAAATAGGGCCAAACATTTGATTTCAAATAAAAACCTATGAAATCCTATGAACCACCGCATATGTGTTAATATGCTTCCATAATCAAGTGAAAACTCTCACTTTCCATGCATACTCACACACATGTAAACTTTAATAAGGAATACCAAGGGTCATGATTACCATTTCTTCTTCAAAACCCAAGAATTCACCGATTTTTCTACCAAAAAAAGATTCTTCTTAAAACCCATTTTACCAATTCCAAACCACTTAAAAGAAATAATTTTAATTTCCATAAACCAATTTCACTTTAAAAGATTACTCATACCAACCAGAACCAAAATGAAACACGAATCAAGCCAAATCACCAAAATAAGGAACTAGTAGTCATGCCAAACCTAGAGGCACGGTAATGAGCCATGCCCCAAGTAGGTAATAATAACTTAGAGGATATCTAACCTTGAACTCAGACTCAATATGGGTCACTAATCATTATGATATCATGATGTAACATAGGCCTACATCCATTTTCATCCCTCAATCCAAGAAAACCAAGACAAGAAAAGGACTCGACTCCTGGACTACCCCTAGTAACTCAAAGATCAAAACGAGCAAGGGTTCATGATGTCCTTCCCGTACCAACATCTCGAGTCTCAACAACCCTAATCTACAATGACCTGATGCCCCAAATAACAAGAAACTTCTCTGATACCATTTTTTCATGAACTTTCTAGGGATACCATCCGACCCGACACTCGACTCGGTCCATGACATGGCTTGAAGGTTGTTCTCATTCCCCATGGGATGGTAACTAGTGTTGGACATCAAATTAAATCCAAGTGGGAATGATTTCTTCCCAAATAATAACTGAGATAAAATAAATAAACTGAAAAAACTAAGTACACATCAAATTCTAATAACTGAGTCTCAATAAAAATATACTAACAAATCCAGATACAAGATACAACTAGACAGAAGCAAAACATGAACTGAAACAAAACCAGACCAAACTACTACTAACATGATCTCAATGTGACCTCTTGGTCACATCCAACCACAAGATCGAACCACTCCAAAAGCCATATCTTTCCATAAAAACCTAAAAAATATGTTAAACTTGTAAAATAGCTAAGGGGTACTGGCACCGAGTGGTACAAGTGGGTGTGATTTTGATAGATTCATTGGCAAGAACCGTGGAATCCATGAATTTAATTTCTCAAAAACATTTCATTAACACTAGTTTGAAATATAATTATAAAATTAGTGTTTTTACATTTTTAAAAAATACACATATTTTTTCATTTTCTTCAAATAATCACACACCACACCTTTATTTTTAGAACAATACTACTATTTAAAAATCCAAACCCAAAACAATGAGATACCAGAATATGCTAAAAAGTAAATAAACAATGCAAGATGAAATTAAAATGAAATAGAACGTAAATAAGTAGATATAAATAGTAACCATGGGTGATCCTAAGCCTCCCTAGAGAGACCCCTGGACATACTCGATTTGGAACCACCTATCACTGTATGGTGAATCCCCTAATTCTATAACCAACTGGCCACCATCAATTGACCAATCCAATGGCACAACCCATGTGGCCTTATCCTGATCAAGTGGGTACCAACCCGTCTAATCAGGGATGATCAAAATCCATAACTCAATCCTCTAAAAGATGCCAAGGATCATTTTTTGGTAGTAATACTATGTAAGTAGCTATCCCTTTCATGCATGACTCACCTTACCTACTATCACTGCACTTTCCTACCCCAAACACGGACACCACTATACGATAACCCGTAAAAGTAAATCCATCATATAGAGGTTCCCCATATATATTTCACAACATTTATGGTGCCAACAGGGCCATCACATCACTTTAGAATTCAATCATTTCTTTAGACACAATAAAATTTCCAAACAAGTCCTTGACATTATATATCCAAAAACATTCCACAAGCTCTTTCCAAAATAACACCAAACACCACTTTTATGTTTGAAATGCCAAATGGGTCCTTATGTTCCAAATTCCAATTCAATTTCATAAAACCCTTTCCAAAGTATATGGAAATATACAATCTCATAAATCATTCAAAACATTCCATTAAGCCAAAAATTTACCAAAAAATACTCTAAGTGGAAAACGGGCATAAATTTGAAAATTCCATTTGAAACCGATTTTTGAAATTACATAGGGGACCCAAAACCATTTGAAACCCAAGGTTCAAGGAAAATGTTACTTTAAGGTTCTATCTTCATTTGAAAGTATATCCTTGTGTTCACATTTTGCACTCGTGGATGTTCCATCATCCAATGACACCATCCAAATTCTCATGAAAACAACCCAAATCCATTTTCAAAAACCATCACTTTCTATTTAAACCATACCCACAAATTCAAAAAATTAAAACTATTTTAGAAAAATATTTCAATGTTTAAATATCACAAAAAGACATGATTTCATCTTAAGAAAATAATATGCATTTAATCAAACAATTTATCTGAACCAACAAAAAGGAATAATTAAGGAATTATTCCAAAAACTAATTTTAAAAATTTCTATCAATGCCAAAAGACCACAATAAGATAAAAAAAGTCATCATAGGGGTGAGAATCATGTTTATCAATTATATAAAAATGCCTAAAAATCACAAGAATGTGCCTAAATGTAAGAACCTGGAGACACCTACCTCGATGGAGTGTGAATGCTATAAAACTCTCAGAGGAGGAAGAACTAAGTCCCCCAAACCATCCATGTGTAACGCCCCGAATCTGGAGCTCTTCCACTGGCGCCCCGTACCTGGTTCTCCATATGACCTCAAGCACGTTTCCCCAAACTCCAGAGGCTGCCGACTAGCAGCGAGGGCCTTGGTGAGTCAGTGGGGAAACTATTCCCTCATTTGGTAAAGTATGAAGTAGAAGAATAAACATACGCAATAGCAGAAGCAGTAAATAGCATGCAACAAATGAACTTAAAGTAAAAGAAAGGTTTGATATAAGAATGATGTCAGATGGTACATGTGACTATGGAAAGCAGAAAGCAAAAAAACATGCTAAAATACAACTAAAACCAAGTACTAAAAGTAAATAGAAACTACAACAGCATCGCGGGACAAGACCCGGTCCCATGCTCTCCATCTCCGACCGGAAATCAAGTACCTAAGATGGAAGGGCCACAATCCCTACCTAATCCTGCAACCATATAATCTGTTTGGGCCGAAAAGCAGGACCCAAACAAGGTGTAAGACTAATCCCAGTAGGCAACCACCACAAGATTTATTCCCTACTGTCAGTGAGTGATATAGAAAAAGTAAAGGTAAACAATGCGGTAAACAATTATACCAATTACCATTCACATTCATTTAATTACACAACCAGGAAAAACCAGCAAAGTTTCTTGTTCCAAGATAAACAAGTAAAACAGCAGGTATCTAAAAAGACTACCTAACACAAGCAGCATAAATCCCAAGCTTGTTATTTGGCTTGGTGGACTCGTCAGAACCAACCATCAAAAATCACACTGACTCTCTGGGTGGCTTAAACTAGCAGAGCCCTATAGTCCAGTAATCAAACAAGGCACAGACACTCTGGGAAGCTCTTACGTCAATTCCCCTATTGTCTTGCAACGATAGCTACATACTCTATGAGGAAGAACTTACGTCTAATTCCTCTTGTGGTCTCGATGTGTGGGAAAACTAAGAACACTCTTGGGAAGCACAAAGTCATATTCTTGTAGGTCATGCATACGAAACTAAAACCAACAGACCCTCTAGCGAAGCACTTAATCGTCTATTCCCTCTTTGATCTCCCGCACCAGGTTCTCATAGCCCTGAGCAGTCCAGTCATGCGTAATCGACTGTTAGCAGCCCTAAGAAAGTTAAACAACTACTTGTCTAATAGCTACAAATGCATCCACAAGCATATACACAACAAGAAATACATGCAATCAATTCAACAGACATACTAGCAATGAGAAAAAAGGATTTCCTCATAGGCAAACCGTGCCAAACAAAAATAAACAGCCAAAACAAGGGAAACACTCGTGGGGTGGTCCTCAAACATTCTAACAACAATTATTAATCATCTAATAACCTCAAGCATACAAGAAATCTAAGGCAGATAAATAAACAGGGTCAAAACCCTAACCCGAGACACCCGATACATGGGTATCTGACACTTTTGCACCAAAAACTCAAGGACATTCAACGTAGGGCAACAACCCACCTACCTCGATCCTTTTATATCAATATACTTGAAAATCATCCTATAAATTGGCCTAGAATGGAGTAGATCTGCAAAAACGTCTAAAACGCTCAACCTCAGATAACTCACGCGAGATGAAGAATCAGGAAACTGGGCTAAAGAAAAACCAAGAACTCACCGTTGTGATTCTTCTCCAATCAATGGAGTTCGATTCGGACAACTGGTGACGGATCGGTGGCTCGGAGAATAATCGGCCTCCTCAGATTCCCTGGACAGAATTAGGCTAAGAAGAAGGTGTTTATGAGCATTAGGCACGACCCCGGTCCGATTAATGAAATAAAAAGAAAGTACATGGCGTGTACGTCTTGAGTACAAGGCGTGTACTTCAATTTTACGTACCCCGACATAACTGGCCTCTACCTCAGCCTTACACACTATGTGTGTGGCCCGGACATGGCCAATCACACGTCTTCGAGTGGTAGAGGAGTACATGGCGTTTACTCATAAAGTACACGGTGTGTACTCTGAAAATTTCTTGATACACACCGGGTGTGTGGCCCGGTCTCAGACAACACACGTCTTAGAGTGGCCGAGGAGTACACGGTGTGTGCTCATAAAGTACACAGCGTGTACTCTGAAAATTTCCAAATTCTCCATTTTTTCTTAAAAAGCCCGTAAAAGAGATATGTACCTGAAACCGAAGCTCCGAGTTCTTACAAACTTCACCCCTTAAAGAAATTCGTCCCCGAATTTCCCTATCAAGGCATAGAAGAAGAAACCTCGAACAACTCTGGCCACTGTGATCGCATATAAGCCTCCCTCTCCCAAGTCTCGTCTTATATAAGGCCATGCTGCCATAACACCCATACCAGAGGAACAGACCGGCCATAGAGCACTTTGCTACTGCGATCAACAATCCAGATAGGATGCTCCTCGAAAGATGCATCTTGCTCTAACTCAACCTACTCAGGTTGAAAAACATGAGACGAGTGTGAGAAATATCGTCGAAGTTGAGAAACATGAAAGACGTCGTGCATAGCCTAGTATCTCTAAGGTTACTGCAACCTGTACGCAACCATCCTGACTCCCTCCAGAACCTCAAACGGCCCGACGTATCTCGGTGAAAGCTTACCCTGTATTTGAATCCTCTTGTGTCCCAACCTCGGTGTGACACATAGGAAAACCTGATCTCAGACCTTGAACTCTAGAGGTCGTCTCTGCTGATCAGCATAAGACTTCTGTCAAGACTGCGATGTATCCATCCTCTTCCGAATCAGCTCTATCGGCTCTGAAGTCTCCTGAACAAGACGAGGCCCCAGCAAATCCGCCTCTCCTACCTCTAGCCAGCATAAAGGTGATCGGCATGGACTACCATACAAAGCCTCGTATGGTGCAATCTGAATAGTTTCCTGAAAACTGTTATTGTAGGCGAACTCCGCCAGAGGAATATGCTTCTCCCAAGAACCACCAAAGTCTATAATGCAAGCTCGGAGCATATCCTCAAGAACCTGGATTGTACGCTCGGACTGTCCATCAGTCTACGGATAGTATGATGTACTCAAAAGTACATGTGTACCCAATGCCCTCTGTAGCCCCTTCCAGAAGTGCAAAGTAAAACGCGCATCCCTGTCTGAAAAATGGACTATGGAACTCCATGCAGACGTAAAATCTCCCAGATGTACAACCGTCCCAGATCATCAACACTGAAGGTACCCTTGATTGGAAAGAAGTGTGCAACCTTCGTGAGTTGTCCACTACAACCCAAACCACATCATTTCCTCGAGGCGATCTCAGTAACCCTATCATGAAGTCCATCGTGATATCATTCCATTTCCACTCAGGAATGGGTAACTATTGAAAAATACATGCTGGTCGCTGATGCTCTGCCTTCACCCACTAACAGGTGGAACACCTCATAACAAAACAAGCCACATCCTTCTTCATACATGGCCACCAATACTGGCGGTGCAAGTCTCGGTACATTTTGGGGACACCAGGATGAACTGCCCAAGCTGAGGCATGAGACTCTCGCATCAGCTCCTCAAATATGTCTGTTGAAACCCATACGCGGCCATGAAAACATAGTACCTCTTCATCGCCCATTGTCCACCCCGGAGTAGGGTCTCCATCTGACACACCCTCTCGTAGGACTAGGCCTTCAGGGTCTGATAGCTACCTTATTCAAACTCGATCGAAAAGGGTAGAGGTAATAGCTACATAAGAAAGAATCGTCTGACCTTGTCTGTCGTGTACCTCTAGATACACCTCAGAGAACAGATCCATGAGATGCCACTCACTACTGGCTTCCTGAACTACCTACAACTGAGTCCTCCTGCTCAGTGTGTCTGCCACAGCATTGCCCTTCCTAGGCGTATAAGCAAGCTCGAAGTTGAAAGACTTTACGTACTCGACCCACCTCCGCTGTGTCAGATTCAAGTCACGCTGCGTGAAGATATAATTGAGGCTCTTGTGGTCAGTATATACCACGAAATGCTCTCCCATGAGATACTGCCTCCAAAAACTCAAAACATGAACAACAACAGCCAACTCCAAATCGTGTGTAGGATAGTTCTTCTCATGTGGACTCAACTGCCGAGATCCGTACATGACAACACGATCTTCCTTCATAAGCACTACTCCAAAACCGATGCCAGATGGATCACAAAAAACTGTATAACTCTTGCCCGACTCTGGAAGAACTAGAATCGGTGTTGAAGTCAATCTCCCCTTCATCTCCTAAAAGGCTGAGTCACAGACTTCTGACCAAACAAACTTCACCCCCTCCTTAGTCAATCCTATCAATGGTGCTGTTAGGCGTGAGAAGTCTTGTATAAACTGCTTGTAGTAACCAGCTAGCCCCAAGAAACTACGTACCTCGAAGAAATTCTTTAGCTGCTCCCAGGTGACTACTGCTTTCACCTTATCTGGGTCTACTGATACTTCTGTCTCTGAGATGACATGACCCAGGAAGAGAATCTCATCCATCCAAAAGTGACACTTTGAGAGTTTAGCATAAAGTTGATGCTCCCTCAGTGCACTCAAAACGATCTCAAGATGGGTTTCATGGTCATTTCGAGTGTGAGAGTACACCAAGATATCGTCCACGAAGACCACGATGAAGGAATCCAAGTAAGGATGGAACACTCTGTTCATCAGTGCCATGAAAACTGTTGGCACATTCGTAAGGCCGAACGGCATAACCGTATACTCTTAGAGGCCATACCTTCTCCTGAAGGATGTCAGGGGTATGTCTAAGGCCTAACGCGCTGCTGATGATATTAGGATCTCAAGTCGATCTTCAAGAACACCCGAGCACCTCGAAGATGATCGAAGAGATCATCAATCCTCGTCAAGGGATATCGGTTCTTGACCGTCAACTGGTTCAACTTCCGATAATCCATGCAAAGCCGTAAGGTACCATCTGCCTTCTTCGCAAACAACACAGGTGAACCCCAAGGGGAATTACTGGGTCGGATGAAACCCTTAGCCTGCAACTCCTCCAACTGCTTCTTGAATTCTATCAACTCAGGCGTAGCCATCCTATATGGAGGTATGGATACTGGTGCGGCTCCTCGCACAAGCTCAATCAAGAATTCTACCTCATGGTTCGGAGGCAATCCTGAGAAGTCTTCTGGAAAGAAATCTGGAAAGCGATCAACCACTGGAGGAAAATCCATCTGAGAGGTCCCCTGATCATCCAGGTTTAAACTAGAAATATGGGCCATAACTCTACCCAACCCATGATGCTCTGGTCCAGCTCTGCTTTCCTGGACATCCCATTCACCCTTTTGAAGAAAAGGCCTTCCCTCTGGTGATGTGAACTCACCCTACAGTGATAATAGTCGACAGAGGCCTGAAAAGGAACTAGCTAGTCCATTCCGAGAATGACATCATAACCTGTCATCTCCCGGACATAACGATACCACACGAAGTGACACCCACCAACCTCAAGGGGACACTCCCTACACTGACTCACATTAATAGTTCTATGTCCCAAAGGAGTGTCTAGTGCCAAAGTATCCTCAGAAGTAAGGACAATGAGTCTAAGGATCTCCACTATGTGCATAGAAATAAAGTTATGAGAAGATCCGGTATCGAAAAGTGTAGAAGATACAACTGAGGCTACTAGGATCGTACCTCAAACTATGGAAGGTCCAGGATCCTGCTCCCGATGAATCTTCTCTACTGCAAACGTCTGGCTAGTACCGCGGCCCTGTGTAGTAGCCTGATATCCCTAAGATGATCCCCCGTGATCCTGACCATCGTGTCCGTGACCTCTACCCTATCCTGAACGACCTAAAGAACTCTATCCCCCAGTATGTTGTGGGACCAGTAATCCTGCTCCTGAACGAGGGGTAGAAACAGATCATCCTTCACTAGCCACTAGAAGAAGAACCCAGAAAAAACACTGTAGATGACACATCTTGCCGCAATCTCGACACTCTACTGGATCTCTCGGGCACTGAGGCTTCTTATGTCTGCTCTTTCCACACTGATAGCATACCATCGGGTTTTCAAAAGGAAGATCCCTTCCTCTTGAAGATATACCCCGCTTCCTCGAGTCACCTTGAGTAGACCCTCGGTGGCGCTTCCTACTGTCAGTATGAAACGACTCAGCCTTGGGTGTCAAACCACCCTGGTCAACAGCTCCAGTATCCATCATATTTCTTTCAGTGATCAGTGCCTAGTTGACTATCAGAGTAATAGAAGTCAACTAGAAAACATTCACCTATGATCTGATCTCTGGTTTGAGTCCTTCCTCAAACTTCCTCGCAAAAAACAGCTCATCATTTCCCAGAAGAGGAGCGAAATGTTGTAACTCAGTGAAGCGGGATGAATACTCCATAACCTAAAGAGTACCTTGCGGCAGGTTCATGAACTCCTTGGCCCTGTAGGCCCTCAGCGTCCCTGGATAGAAGTAGTCTTAGAACGTATGCTGGAATTTGTCCCAATCCATAGTCCGCTGGTGCCCTACCTGCGAGACTACATCCCACCATCTCTTGGTAGAATTTCGTAGCATGTAAGTCACGACCTTCACCTGTCTGTCTGGGGGTGTCTCCAGATGCTCGAAGATGGAAAACATGGTTTCAATCCATGACTCTGCAACCTGAGGTCCTCCATCCCCTCTGAAAGTGGGCGGATGTTGCTGCAGGAAGACTCGCGTCAGCTCTGCCATAGACAGGGCAGGATGCTGAGATCCCTGGAAGGTCTGCATGAACCACATGAAACCCTCTCTGAACTGAGCATCCACACCAGTGTTCGGAATCACTACAAGTGCCATATCCGGAACAATCGGTGGAACTACAGGTAGTCCCTGGTCTGCCGTATCAGGCGTACTGCCACTGCCTGGTTCCTGGCATGCAACGGGAGGAAGTCTTGGTGCCATAACCCTGAAAGGTCAAAAGCACACTTCAGATTTAGGATCAACAAGGACAGAAAACACAAGAATACAAAATGGGAATAAGAGAGAGAAACACCTACACTTGAAAAACTGAACTACATGCCTTGTATTTAAACTACACAGTGTGTTTATTAAATCCATTTACATTGGCCTGAAATTATGCCACCATCGGTCGTGTAACTTTCTAGACTACACGGTGTATTGTCCAAAAACACGGCGTGTACCTGGACTCCACTCCCCTGCCCGAGTCTCCTTGCACAGCTAACCTACATGGTCCTCCAAAAACTAGACTACACGGCGTGTGCACTGAGGACACAACGTGTACAAGCCAGGCTTCGGCGGTCCATGTAAGAGGTTACCCGGCCGACCACACTGCTAATCCCCTACACGGCGTGTTCCAAACAAACACGGTGTGTATAAGGATGGATAACACCGACCCGTGTTGTTCATGACACGGCCGGTTACCCAGAAGAAACCTACACAGTGTGTATTTATAACACACAGTGTGCACTACACGAGCTTCCCCGACCCGTGTTGTTGGTGACACGGCTGGGTTCACAGTTGACTACCACACGGGGTGTACTTAAGGTACACAGCATATCCCCAAATATTTTCCGACACCCCGTGTTTTTGTTTACATAGATAGTAACACGGTTTAAAAACTACACGGCGTGTATGAAGGAAGTACACAACGTGTATTCTGGGTTTTTCCAGTCAGTAGTTTTGAAACTGATCCGAACGCCAGAAACACTGAAAAACAACCAGCTATGTGCCAAATTCTGATCCGTGGGGGCCCATACTCCCCGCGAATCAAATCATGGCATCATAATCATGCATACAACAAGTAATAGTATAATAAACAATGTTCCGCCAAATTCCGATCCTCAAGGGCCCATAACACCTCCACGATTAGAGCTTGGCACCCATGCTAAACAGGCTGTAAAAGAAGTAATACTCTATCAACGCAAAAAGTATTTCTATCACACCAACTACCACAATGGCATGAATAATCTATCACAGCATCTATCACAACAGCATGCAATTATAATGAACCCTAGATGGCATGGTAAAATGCATGACCAGTGATTTCCTACCCGATGCCTATATGATGCATGAGATGGCACACCCTCATCTCATCAGGTTGCAACCAATTAGAACCATAATCATATAAACTGTAACAACACATAACATGTGCATCACCCAACGGTGAAATATAATAAACTGTAACCCTTGAAAAAACTGAAAATTGCAATTACGAGGTAATATAGCTTTTCCCTGTACATGGGTTAATTACTCCCGGGCACAGTTAAGTACTAACTACCCAGTTCTTCCTATCCCTGGCTATGGTCACAAAATAGTAAGGAAATAGAAATAAGGAAAACTCCTCTGATACCAATTTGTAAAGACCCGAATCCGGATCCCTTCCACTGGAACCCCGTACCCTGTTCGGCACATGACCTCAAGCGCGTTTCCCCAAACGTCAGAGGCTGCCGACTAGCAGCGAGGGCCATAGTGAGTCAGTGGGGAAACTATGCCCTCATTTGGTAAAGTATGCTGCGTAAGAATAAACATACGCAATAGTGGAAGCAGTAAATAGCATGCAACAACTAAACTTAATGTAAAAGCAAGGTCTGATATAACAATGATGCAGGATAGTACATGTGTCTATGGAAAGTAGTAAGAAAAACAACACGTTGAAATACAACTAAAACCAAGTACTAAAAGTAAATAGAAACTACAGTAGCATCTCGGGCCAAGACCCAGTCACATGCTCTCTAGCTCCGACCAACAATCAAGTACCTGGGGTGGAAGGGCCACAATCCCTAACTAAACCTACAACCATATAATCTGTTTGGGCCGAAAAGAAGGACCCAAACAGGGTGTGAGACTAATCCCAGTAGGAAACCACCACAAGATTTTTGCCCTACTATTAGTGAGTGATATAGCAAAAGTAAAGTTAAACAATTTAGTAAACAATTCAATCAATTACCATTCACAGTCATTTAATTACACAACCAGGAAAGACCAGCAAAGTTTCTTATTCCAAGATAAACAAGTAACACAGCAGGTATCTAAAAAGACTACCTAACACAAGCAGTACAAAACCCAAGCTTGTTCTTTGGCTTGGTGGACTCATCACAACCAACCATCAAAAATCACACTGACTCTCTGGGTGGCTTTAACTAGCAGACCCCTATAGTCCAGTAATCAAACAAGGCACAGACACTCTGGGAAGCTCTTACGTCAATTCCCCTATGGTCTTGCAACGATAGCTACAGACTCTCTGAGGAAGCACTTAAGTATAATTCCTCCTATGGTCTCGATGCGTGGGTAAACTAAGAACACTCTTGGGAAGCACAAATTCCTATTACCGTAGGTCCTGCATATGAAACTAAAACCAACAGACCCTCTAGGGAAGCACTTAATCGTCTATTCCCTCTTTGATATCCCGCACCAGGTTCTCACAACCCTAAGTAATCCAGTCATGCGTAATCGACTATTATCAGCCCTAAGGAAGTTAAACAACTACTTGGATAATAGCTACAAATTCATCCACAAGCATATAAACAACAGGAAATACATGCAATCAATTCAACAGACATACTAGTAATGTGCAAAAAGGATTGCCTCGTAGGTAAACCATGCCAAACGAGAATCAATAGCCAAAACAAGGGAAAACCCCATGGGGTAATCCTAAAACATGATAACAACAATTATTAATCATCTAATAACCTCAAGCGTACAAGCAATCTAAGGCAGATAAATAAACAGGGTCAAAACCCTAACCCGAGACACCTGATACATGGGTATCCACCACTTTTGCACCAAAAACTCAAGGACATTCAATGTAGGGCAAAAACCCACCTACCTAGATTCTTGGAGATCGATATAATTGAACCTCAACCTATGAATCGGGATAGAACAGAGTATATCTGCAAAAACGTCTAAAACGCTCAACCTCAGATAACTCACGTGAGAGGAAGAATCAGGAAACGAGGCTAAAGAAGAATCAAGAACTCACCGCTGCGATTCTTCTGCAATCGACGAAGTTCAATTTGGACAACCGGTGACGGATCGGTGGCTCAGAGAAGAATCAGCCTCCACGGACGCCCTGGACAGAATTAGGCGGAGAATAAGGTGTTTTCTAGCATCAGGCACGACCCCGGTCTGATTAATGAAATAAAAATAAAGTACACGATGTGTACTTCTTGAGTACAGGGCGTGTACTTCAATTTTCCATACCCCGAAATAATCGGCCTCCACCTCAGCCTTACACACCGTGTGTGTGGCCCAGACACGGCCAACCACACGGATTCAAGTGGCAGAGGAGTACATGGCGTGTACTCATAAATTACATGGCGTGTACTCTGAAAATTTCCAGATACACACCATGTGTGTGGCCCGGTCTTTACCAACACGTGGCTTAGAGTGGCCATGGAGTACACGGCATGTGCTCATAAAGGACACGGCGTGTACTCTGAAAATTTCCAGATTCTCCATTTTTCCTTAAAAAGACCGTAAAAGATATCCGTACCTGAAACTGAAGCTTCAGGTTCTTACACCATGCACCCTAGATTCAAACATAACATAACCCACACGCAAACCCTAACTGTTAGGGTTCATCCAAACAAGAAATAACCGATAGAAACCCAATAAAAAGAGAGGGGGACACAATGAGAAGAAAATTAACTCAAAATCAAATGAACTCGCCTTAAGAAGCTTCAAGGGAATTCAGTTAAGGTTGGAGAGAAAGGCAGAGTGGTCTGGAGAGGCCCCTAGTGCACCTAGTTCGGAGGAGGTAAGAGAAACCTAATTTTTGGTTAAAAACATGGAGGTTTAAAGTGGTAATTTCTACTTTTTAATGACTGGGATACTTCCAAAGTTTGGCCACACGATTTGGAAAATTGTGTGCCAATCGTGTGCCCCTCAATATCTATAAGGGACACCACACATGTCTTGTAACCATGGTTTCCAAAGAGTGCACCAACCAAGCCAGATTTCCCTGATTGAAAACAAACAAGCATGCACGGTCACTTGGGCTTGGAACAATGCTTCTACTAAATGTGTCCAAACCGTTAACAGGCTGAAAACTCAATTAAAACATCCAAAATTCAAAAATTTAAATAGGGGTCAACCCAAACCTTAATAAAAAATATCCAATATCAAGGAAGGGGTAAAATAAATAAGTATCTGAGGTTGGGTGGTGACAATTCTTCACACCACAGACACTTTCTGCCCCCATAAAGTCACCAATATGAAATATAACCTAATCTTGAGTCCATGTCCAATCAAATCTAAGAGAAACCATAAACCTCAGGGTGACTATTCACTCTACTAGTCACACCCGACCGATCAAGAAGGAACCATAGAATAAGAATGAGGGAAGAACATGAGGATCTTCTCCCCACCACAACAACTCATCTAACATGGAAGGTTTTAACCCGAAACAACACCACAAAAACTTAACCGAGAAACCTACTACAGGTAAAACCGGAAAAGTGGGACTCCATAGATTGCCCAGATTTCCTTACTAACCAAAAACACCTTTAATGCTACCAAGAACTAGGGAAATCTAAAACTAAACTCATCTAATTTCCCCACACTACTAATCCACACCGCCAAGGCATAAATAAAAGTCCCACTATAAGGATAACCTTTGTATAGTGATGTCGGGATGAGGGAATCAAATGTATGAACCAAAAAACTCTTAACACAAGGGAAAACAGAAACACACCTGAAACTCAGGACTTCTCATAATGGTAAAAGACTCCCAACATAATGGGAGGGTAAACCCACTAAAGGAAACCCGAACTAAATGTAGGACTGGAAACATCATCCATTCACTCCACAAAACTCAATAAATTCATAAATATTACCATTATAATTGAAACCAACCCATATAAGGGAGGATCATGCATTAAGAAAAGAAATCAATTCAAAGGCCACATTTAAAATAGACACAACTACTTAAATTTTGATATAATGTGTTCATCAAACTTTTAAAATAAAATGATGATCTTGAAATAGTGGGAAAACAAGGACAAGGAAACTCTAAACATTTCCATCCTATTGGATAAAAAAACTAGGTCGGGGTTTCACACACCCACAGAAAATCTTGATTGTGCACAACCTTCTCTCTGAGGCCTACAGCTGGAGCCCTGATGACTGAAGCATATCCTACCTCATAGTGAGGCACTAGCATTATTTTATCACAATTTCTTCTTTAGGCGGCGCTTCCTATAGAACTTTTTCAAATTACCCAAATGGCCATAGTGGTGGCAGGTCTTTGGAGGGACATGACAAGACAACTTCAAATTCCTAGACCAGCCACACTGATGGAACACCCTAAAGTGATCAGATGAACTAGAATCCAGAACCAATGAAGAATAATTTTCATAGGTGGGATCATTAAGCATGCACTTCCCACCAGATGGGGAATCTTCATGAGAGGTAACCACCATTGACTGCACCCTGAAAAATAGCTCAACCAAAAATTCATCATCCAATAAATTTTCGTAATAGGTTTCACCAGATGAGACAACTTTTTCTATAATCACAGTATGAAGACCCCAAACAAAAAGAGTATTTTCCATCTAATCTTCTGATGTTGCCTCCAAGAAAAAGTTAATCAACTTTTTAAAGTGTTCAATTCAAGATTTCACTGAATGCTTGCCCTAACAAATATCCCACAACTCTTCCACCTTCTTCAACTTCACCTCCTCATGTATTAACCTTTGAACGAAAGTGTCTTTAAATACATAAAATATCATCCCAACACTCATAGATGATGGGGGAACCAACTCCCATTTGTTCAAAGTTGGACCCTCAAACAACCTTAGAATTAGATGGACTCTAACAGCTTTGGGAGTTCCCAATGATTTGAAGACATGTTCAACATCCTCAAGCTGCTCCACTACCTATAACGGACATCGATCTCCATGAAGGATAGGAAATACTCCAAAATAATCATACACAAGGCATGACTCCTTATAAACATTGAGGTAATTTCTAGATGGAATTCTCTAAAAAAAAGAAAGAACGAAACCAAAAACAGTGTCAAACCAAAACACAACCAAAACTAACATATTGATCCCAAAAAACTAGCTCAGAATCCAAACACATACAAGAAAAACTATAAATTCTCTTTTCCAAAATCCCATTTCCAATTCAATTTTAAAAATTGGTTTATTTGAAGACCAATTTACAAACAAAAGAGATACTTTTTACAAAACAAAACCCATATTCTAAAATAAAAACCAATCCTCATATTCATTTTCAGCTTTCAAAAATACTTTGTAAAAACATGTCCAAGACTTTGATTTCAAATACAAACCCATGAAATCCAATGAAACATCACATATGTGTTCAAGTACTTCCATCTATATGTTCCAACCCTCACTTTCCACACATACCCACACACATGCGAACATTCATAAAGATTACCGAGGGTCATGTTTACCATTTCATCTTCAAAATCCAAAAATTCCCCAAATTTTCAATCAAATACACTTTCTTCTTAAAACCCATTTAACCAATTTTAAAACCACTTAAAAGAGATCATTTAAATTTTCATAAAATGGTTTAATTTTTCACTCAGAATCCACATGGGTCATTACTCTATGTAAGATCATGACTCAACACCATCCTGCCTCCATTGTAATCCCTTAATCTAAAACCAACCAAGACAAGATAAGAACACAATTCCTGGAATACCCCTGGTAAATCGAGGATCAGAATGAGCAAGGATTCATGCAATCATTCCCGTACCAACATCTCGATTCTCTACATCCCTAATATCCAGGTACCTGACATCCCAAATAACAACAACATCCTTTGATAGCATTTTTTCATGAACTAGCCCAGGATGCCATCCGACCCGACACCCATCCCGTTCCACAGCATGGCCCAAAGTGCATTCACGATACCCACAGGATGGAAACTAGTGTCCGACATCAAATTAAATCTAAGTGAGAATGATATTAGTCCAATGAATAACCAAGTTCAAATAAATAAACTAAAAAAACTATGTTCACAACAAATACCAAAAATTGACTCTCAGAAAAATATTAAATCAAATCTAGATATAGGATATAACTACATATAAATAATACTAGAACTAAAATAAAACCGAACCAAACTGATACCAACCTGATCTCCATGTGACCTCTTGGTCACCTCCAACCACAAGACCGAATCACTCCAAAATGCAACTCAAACCATAAAAAACTGAACAATATTTTGAACCTATAAAGTAGCTCAGGGATTCAATCACTCAGTGGTACAATCTGGTGTGAGATATACAGATCAGCAGGGAAGCACCAAATAATCCATGAATTTCCATTCCCCAAAACATTCCATTAACACTAGTTTGAAATAAATTTATAAAATAATAATTTTCATATTTTAAACAAATAAGAACATTTTTCTATTTCTCTCTAAATCATCACACACCCCAGAATTATATTTAGAACAAGTCAACTATTTAAAAATAAAAACACAAAATAAGGATATATCAAAATATTCTAAAAAAATAAACAATGAAAGCTAAAAAATAAATTCAACAGAAAGTAAACAAGAAAATATAAATAGTAACCATGGGTAATCCTAAACATCCCTAGAGTGACCCTTAGATATAGTCGGTTCAGAACCGCATGTCATCCTATGGTCAAATCCATAATTCTATAATCAAATGGATGCCCTCAACTGACCAATCTAGTGGCACAACCCACCAGGTCTCTTAGTGATCTAGGGGTACCAACCCATCTAATCGATGTTGATCAGAAACCGTCACTAGATCCTCTAAAAGACGCCCAATAACCCATGGTTGTAGTAATATTATTTAAGTATGAGGCTCTCATAAGCATGACTCATCTTACCTGTTGTCACCACACTTTCCAACCACAAACACAGACACCACAATATGATAACTCGTAAAGGGAAATCTCTCCTATATAGGTGCCCGATATATATATATATATATATATATATATATATATATATATATATATATATCACATCATTTAAGGTGCCAACCATGCCATCACATCACTTAAGAATTCAATCCTTTATTTAGAAACATGAAAATTGTCAAACATGCCTTTAACTTTACATATCCAAATGAATTTACCAAAAACATTACATAAGCATTTTCCAAAACAACACCAAACACCACTTTTATATTTTAAATTCAACATGGGTACTTATGTTCTAAATTCCAATTAATTTTCATAAAACCCACTACAAACTCTAGGGAAATATACAATCTCATAAATCAAACCAAACAGGCCCTTCAGCCAAAAATTTAACAAAACAAACTCTAAGTACCAAACCCGATAATCTTTCAAGATTCCATATGAAACCAATTTTTGAATTTTCATAAGGTAAATGAAACCATTTGAGAATCCAAGGTTCAAGGAAAACATTACTTTAAGTTTTCATATTCATTTCAGTGCACATCCATGCGTGCACCTTGTGCACCCATGGATGTTCCATCATCTAATGACACCCTCCAAATTCCCATGAAAACACCCCAAATCCATTTTCAAAACCATCACTTGATTTTTAAACCAAACCCAATCATTTAAAAAATTAAATCTGTGTTACTAAAATATATCAAAGTCCTAATATCCCTACAATAAATGATTTTATCTTAAGAAAACAATAGGCATTTAATCAAAAACATTAAGTGCGCTAACACATAGGTATAATTGAGGAATAAAGCCAAAATCTAATTTTTACAATTTCTACCAATTCCAAAACACCACAATAAGATAAAAAAAGAACCATAGGGGTGAGAATCATGTTTATCAATTTATTAAAAATTCCCAAGCATCAAAGGAATGTGTTGAAAATGAAACACATGGATACACCTACCTTGATGGCAAGCGAATGATATAAAACTCTCATAGCAGGAAGAACTAATCCATTGGAATGATCCCCACACCCTAGATTAAAAGGGGCATCACCCACACACAAACCATAGCCATTAGTTTTCATCCAAACAAGAAATTCCCAAAATAAAACCAATAAATAGATAGGGGAGATAAAGGGGATACAATTGACTAAAAACAGAGGACCTCCCCATATAAATCATCAAGGGACATTAATAGTGGTTTGAGAGAAAGGAATGGGGTTTCAAAAGGATCCCTGGTGTGCTGAGGTTAGATGAGGGAGGAGAAACCCAATTTTTGGATAAAACATTGATGGGTAAAGTGGTGATTTACACTTTTTAATGACTGGGCAGCTTACATGGTTTGGCCACAATGTTTGACAAACTCTACACCATCTATATGTCCCTTAATATCCATACAGGGCACCCCATATGGCTTGGCCGCAGATCTTCCAAACCATATGCCACCCATGTGAGACACCTCTATCCAAAAACACCAAGCCAACACAGTTACATGATCCAGACACATGGTTTTCACTAATTGTGCACAAACCATGACCATGCTAAAATGGCTCAAAATGGCTAATATTAGAATGGAAATACTATAAAGTGAAAATAATACCATCCAATGGGGTTATAACAAGTTTTTATGTCATTTTTATCTTTATCTTTATCTTTATAGATTAACCCCCTGATAAACCTGTTTTTACCTTAACCATAGTAATTAAGTTTCACTATTTTTACTATTAATTATGACCAAAAATTATGTTAAATTATTTCCTAATGTTGATTATAATGGTTCAAAGTATCTAAAAATTTTAATAAAAAATTAATTTATAGATGGTTCATAATTTAATTCAAAAATAATCCTGTAAATCATATTGAAAAATGGTATTTCAAGAAAAGCATTTTTCAAGAATAAATTGATCTTATATTAATTATATGACTAGTAATAATCATTATATGGATTTAAATTCATGTATATAGATATAAAATATATAAATTTAATTTAAACCATTCATCATTAAATATTATTTTAATTAATTAAATGTGAAAACATTATGCCTTTTTTGAAGATAAGTTTCTAAAAAACATCCCTTTTTACCACCAAATGATCTTATTTTTATTTCTATCAAATTTATAGTTTATGATTTTTTAATTAAACATGTTATATTACATTGTTATAAATAAAATTAGGAATAACTAAATACTAAAATTTCAATTATTCATAAAAACTTTATTTCTAAGGGAGATGTTTTAAAAACCACTCTTGTCTTATTTTGACCATGTTCAAAAATGATATTCATCTTATCAAATTAGAATTTTTATTCCATGAAATATTAAAATATTTATTATATTGTATTTTTAATAATATATATTTTTAAATTAATATAATTGAGGTTTGAGTGTCATAGGGATGCTAGTTCATTTCTAGGATTATCCATAAAAACTTCTCATATACTCATACATGAATATGTTACAAAACAGGTTTATTCCCACACCAGAGATCATACGGAATATTATTTTCCACTTTAATTGGAACTTTATTTACTATATATATTTCATTATATAAAGTGTATCCTTAAAAGCATAATGAAATACTTTCATGACCCATCATTTATCTCGCCATATCCAAAAAGGTATGATTATTTTTATCACTTACACCATTCCACTATGGTGTATAAGGGTGAGTGAGTTGAGATATTATCCCAATATTCCTTAGATAATTTATTAACTATTAGTTATTATATTCCATGCCACAATATGAGTGTATTTTTTTCATCTTCTTACCAAGATATTTCTCTACTTAATTTTAGTATTCCTTAAATTTCACAAAGGAATCTAACTTATACCAAAATATGTATACATAAATATATCTACTAAATTATTCAGTAAAAGTTATAAATTAAGAGTATTCACTACTATATTATACTAGAAAACATCCATACACATCAGTATGAACTAATTCTAGAATATGTGTATCCCTTTAACATTTTCTACTTAATGGAGATTTAGTTATTTTTCCATAAAAAAGATGGAAAATATCCAAGTTCTTTAGTTAAAAAGAATCTAAATATCCTAATGTATTTGTCTTTGTAAAACAATTTTAATTTACATAACCAAGATAGTGATTCCACACCTGGGAATTATAGGATTCAAGTGAATATGATTCATTATTGACTTATAACACTTTATTTTTATATTCTATTATGTAAAGACCATTATTCAAATGTTCTATGCCCTAACAGATGTTATATTTATAAAAATATCATCTCTTGTTTTTTAATTTGATAATAAATCCATCCATGTTTAACCTAGAAATGGATATTATGTTTCATGGTAATACTAGGAATATAAAAACATTACATTAAAACTATAATCTATCTTTCTTATAATATGAAATTTTAGTCTCCAATAGCTGGTGTAACCTGTCTTGCTCTTTTGGTAGCTCAAATATCTTATTAACATTTGGTAATATTCCAAAATCTACTTGATTTATGTATTTTGATACAAATTTGAGAACCATAATCTGTATCAAGTAACCAATTTTTATAAAATGAGAGATTAAAATTGATAATGAATACAACTGAAGTTTCCTATTACTTCTTCACTAAGTCACACTTCTTATTATAGTGGCCTTTCTCATAATAATAAAAATAAATTGCATCCTAATTCATAACAAGTTACTTGAACTTTCTTTTATTATAAGGGTAGTGTGAAAGTGCCTTATACTTGCAATTGGTATTAGAACATTTCTATTAGATTTTCATTTATTTCACTATAAATACAGAATTTTTTTCATCCATTATATCTTTATCCACTAAGTGATTCATAGTCAAAATATCTAAGAGTGTCTTCTCTATATTATTCATGTCAAAATTCACAATAAAACTTGAGAATATTTTAATAAATGAGGTGATTACAATTCCATACGTATCCTGAAACCCAGGATTTTTAAACCATTAAAGTAGAAAGTAATTTTACCTGCATGAGGTCCATTTGGAATACCTCCTCCAAGATTACACGTAAATAGTTCCTTGTAGATCTTATATCTGTCTCTTCTTATTTCTCCTAATAAAGATAACATATATGAGACAACATGGTGTATAAATCCATGTATCTGTGAAAATTTTATATCACACTAGTTGTGGATGATAGAAAGAGGAATTGTACATCAAATTAATCATCTATATGTTTCCTAAAGATGTTGAGTACCTCCTCACTTTAATCCTAAGAGGGATTAGTAGGAACTCATGACTCCATCACAAAAAAAAATTATCTATTGATATAGTATTATTCACAAGTTTTAGTACAGCTCCAAGAAGTTAACGCTAATTAGAATACTATATTTCTCTAAGATAGATTGTAGGGATAGTTCCATGGTAAAATTAATTTCCATTTTATATAAAAAATAAATGTAAATTTTAGTAATTTATCATGACTACCAAATGTGAAATAATAAATTAATTTCATAAGCCTGCCATTATTTTATCAAATCCAAATATCTCTCACCATTGGATTTAGAACATCTTATCACTTGGTTATTCTAGTGGAAAGGATCCATATTACCCTTCTCATAATCTAAACTATAGATATGAAAATTACTTAAAGGTATTTAGGTATGTTGTATTTCTAAGATCATTTACTCACAATTCCTTGATCTATTGAGTGGACTCCCCAATCCTAAAATAATAAACTTGGATTTACTCAACACTTGAATAAAAATTTTATTTAAGTATATTGTGGTTGTGGAACTTAAATCCAATTTTGTTAAATAAACCCACTATCCTTGTTTAGACTCCCTGATAGTTTAAGTGTCCCCATCTGTCACTTAATTGAAACTTAAGCTATAGTTTTATCATAACTCTAATTGAATAAAATGATATCAAACATACTATTTTATTAGGGTATTTTATTTAAATTATTCATAAATGATCTTTATTTTATTATTTAAATGATTGTAAATATTATATAGATTTTACATAATTAATTAACCACGTATGAAAAAAATAATTTACCCATAATAACTTTTTTTTATTTTATCTTACCATTCTTGATAATTTATTTACTTTATGTTATCATATTTAATCATCAAATAAAGCATGAATCGCATAATGAAATAAATAAACATGCACTGATAAAAAACCAAATATATGATATGATACTGACCATTCACAATTGGTTGGTTTATTGAGTAGAATATAACCAAACCTAGACCTTAGGGGAAATAACTCCCTGAGTCGGTGTATGCATCAAGTTGCAACATTCTAACTTTAACATGTGTATCTATTTGGTTGATTTGACCTTTTCTCAGGTCTTGAACCATATCCTATTATTGGGATATTCTTCCTTAATATATTCTTACTCTCTCATGGGTGAGGGGTACCGAGGTTTTAGGGTTACATAAAATAAATTATGGACACACAAGCTCATACATAATTAGGAGAAAGGAATGATTAAAATATCATCATATTTAATTTCATATAAAATTATCACATAAAAGTAATATAATAAATAATTAAATTAAGTAGAAACCCAACACATACATAACTCAATCAAGATCTTGTTTATCTATAACATGAAATGAAAACACATTTAACCTTCCTGAAATTAATTTTAATTCATTCTTCATTAATGTAAATTTATTGAATTATTAAATGAATAATTTTATTAATTAATTAATTCTTTGTCTTAATTATTTATCAAAATAGTCCCTCAAATTATCATCCACTATAATTTTACATACAATTAATTAATTAAATATAATTTTAAATTATTAGGTACACGACATGTACTAACCGAGTAAAAGGCATCCACCCTCTGGGTTAGATTAAATTTAGTTATATAATTTAATACATACATGAAAATTACTTGATGCAATATGGAATATACCCATATGTAACTTATTAAATCCATTTTTTGAGTTTAACACTCACATGACAGGTGACTTATACTATTTATGATCCTTATCGTATACTATATACTTACATGGCATGACACATTATACATGGTGTATTATCCCATGAGCCAGTCCATGAAGTTTTCATGGTAAGTATTTTAAAACCTTGGTTTTTTAAAATAAAACATCACTCGATACCTTTCTCAATATAAAACACCGATATTTATGTGAATTGGGATATACTATAAAATATTACTCTTTAAATGTGATTATTAATACTTAGTTGTTGAATTAGTGGGTATTAATAGTATTAACAACATTATGAAATATATATATAGGCCACACGCAATAAAAATTTATTTATTAATTATTAATAAATAATCACTCACTTTTTTATTAAATTCATTTTATTCTTCAAAAATATGTTTTCATCGAAAATTGTTTTTTTTTAATTTTTATAAGAGACTAATATAATTTCTTTTTTAAAAATTTAGAAATTTTACTTGATAAAAAGTATATTATTTTTTTAAAATCATAATTTCAAAATTAACATGGATTTATTTTATTGGATTTGTCTAAAAGGTTTATTTTTTTACTGAATAGTGAGAAAATTTGCTTTTTTAAAAATATTAAAAGTAATGTAATTTGAATTAATTATTATATACCATTAATTTTTTAGATAAAAATAACATATTATAGTGGTTTTTGATGGATTAAATTCTAATTACATTGTGTCTTGTTGTATTCATAGACAAATTAAATTAATATTTCCCAAAATATAATTATTTTTATTTTATAAAAAATAATATTTTATTAAATTATTTAAAATTCCTAAAAATTAAATTTTTGTCCAATTTTTTTTATATGTTTTAAAATATCAACTATAGTCCATCTATGGTCCAATTATCCTTTTATAGTTACTACATTGACCCCTAGTGAGTAAAAAACTTAATTATAGTGGTAATTGTCAAAAAGAGTCTATGTGGGTTAAAACAAAGAGATTGTGGTAAAAACCTAATATAAACTTGTAAAAAATTGATTATATTATTTCAAACCATACTTATCATATTTTTTAATTATAATGGAATTGATTATTTTCTCGTGAAAATTAATTTATATTAATTTAATATTTTAAGTAATTCCAAGAGTTTCACTCCCCTCACTTATAAAGTAGAAGCTAATATACTCTTTAATTCACACTTAATAATAATTTTATATTAGCCAATCCCTTCCAAAAATCCTTATTAACATCCCTCCCCATGTATTAGAGGTTTTCTTTTGGTCTAAAAACCAACCATAGAAATTTTAATGTGGAAAAAAAGGAAGTTATTCGAAGAATAATTATAGTATTTAATTAAATGTTTTAGTTTTATTTTTTCTTATACTTACTTAAAATATTCTTAAAAAACACTAAATTAATAACACTAATATTTTATATATAGTGATATTTTATAATATTAATTTGACCCATATCACGAGGTTCCCACTAAACCAAAAAATGGTTTATTCAAAAAATAAAAAATTTATTTGGACAATTTAACCCATACCCTCTTCCATCAATTGGGAAACAAAATCGTAGTTCATGTGTATGATGGAATATAGCCTCGTGAACCAATGTATTTCTGTTTCCATCACTACCTCTCATGGATGGTTATAATAATGGATTTAAAAAATATATTTGATACTTATGCTATTATTATGATTTTATAAACGTAAATTATTATTTTACTTTCTTTCATTTCATCCATAAAAAAATAGAAACAATGTGCATTGTATATACGACTTACTGTCTCCATGAACTGTGAAATTCATTTTTGATCTATTACTTTTATGTATTAATATATATATATATATGATTATAAATGATATTAATTTCATGTTTAAGATTATTTATATTATAGAACCATGATCAGTTTATAAAGATCAAGACATCCAAACCAAAACATCCATGAAAAATGAAGTAGTGTCACCCAGAACATTGATTTTAATAAAGAATTATTAATAAATAGGTGGTAAGATGTTATAAAAAATAATATATGGTATAATTTATAATATTATGGTTATTAATTACATGTATAATTAATATATATTTATTATATAGGATTTTATAATATTTAAAATGAAATACTAGACTTAAGGTAAGGGATATCTCTAAACTAGATTTTTTCTTCGGATTATGGCCATTCACTCTCTAAAACAATATCTCTCTCCATTTGATGTCATGTATGTATTATAAATTATATATATGTTTTTATATATCTTACATGTTTAAGTATCTCATTATACCTTACTCTTACAAGGTAATACAATGCATAAATTCATTTCTCAAATTCCTTCGTTAAAATCAAACATGATTAAGGGTAACTTTTCTATTACTTAATCATTTTATGTAACACTCATTTAATGATTTTATTCCCAAATTAATACCTTATTTCAAGACATATGATTATATACTTAGATATAATCATCCATAATATTTAATTCCTTCTTCTATTTAGAATATTTACAAAATTTCATTTGATTATGATATGGGGCAAGACTATGCAACCCATTTCTTTCCATGGGTAATTCTTATGATTATTCCTTATGATTTATTTCATTTTATGGAACACATAATCATGAACATGCTATTATGGGTGCACCTAGATATAAATCTAATTCATTGGTTAAAAAATCTCATGATATATTATATAATGGATTATGGAGTAAACCTAATCCATGATGGGATTATATCCATCATGTTATATTGTCTTGGCAATTATATTGGACTTATGTTTATATCATGTTTCTTGTTTCTATAAAATTTAAAATGCTTCCATGATATTTTTTTCCATTTCTATATTTTATGCTCCCATTTGACTACTCATGATCCTTATCTTTTATGATATAATTTTATACATTTGACTCACATTTCATGCATTCTTAACATGTTTGTTCCCTTAATAAGATTTTTAACTCACCCCTTTTTCTATTTATTCCCTTGGTTGTCCCTAAATTTTTTTAACTCAAATGGATTTATTATATCATTATGAATATTAAAATAAATAATGTTTTTATATACCTATTCTTCCAAATACACTAGGCCTTTGGGTCATTGTTTTTTATTTAATGGATGATTATGTTAAAAATAATGTTATAATATGTGTAAAATGATTGGATCACTATTGTTTGTATCATCGGATGGTCTAGTTATTTTTTTTATTTGTCCTAGAATAATTTAGTGAGAAATCTAGGGATAATTATAACTATAAGAATATATATTTTAGTTTTTTTGAAGTATATAGTGATTAATTTATATGAAATAGCATCCCTCTCTAGATACAGCATGTGGATGTGACTTTGGAAAAATTTTACTTAGAGTTAATAACTATAATGAGTGTTCATTGGGTATTAACTCGGCCTTTTCCTAATGTATGACAAATAAGCCTTGTTTTACACCTATTTTGACACTCCCTTGGGATATTATTTGACAAATTTAAGACTCTTTTGGAACCATTAGGAATGACATGAATGATTGTTATGTTAGAAAAATTAAAATGAAAATTACCATAGATAACCTATAATGAAACCTTGAGACTCATAAGTTAGGATATACTTATCATTTATAAGTAATTAATTATTTTTTTATAAGTTTCCCTTTTGTATGTTTATTTTATAAAGTATTGTCATATTGTTTTTGTTTTTTGGTTATTGGTGGGAAATAGAAGAAACTTTGACAAAAACCAATGTGATAAGAAAAGTGATGATTTCTCTAATGATATGACTGGCCTTATTGGAGTAGGAGATGGGAACATCATGGAAGTACTAAATCAGTTGACTCGTGTCATTAATAGTTACTTGAATCATATGGAATTTCTTCCTTATCCTAAGAAATATGATGTTTCAGTTGAATTTTTTATACGAAAGTGCCTCTTACCTTTAGTGGATATTCTAATCCCCTCATTAGGAAATAATGTATTAACTTTATAGAGAATATATTCTCTATCCTCTAGTTCTCAGAATAAGATAAATTTGTGTTGTACAATTATCACATTGAGGGTGAATCCAATCATTGGTGTATATTGATCAAGAATATGAAATCCAAAGAGGATATTCGTTCCATCGAATGATAATAATTCAAGAAAATATTTTTCAATATATATTTTCCCAAAAATATCTATCTTAAAAGGGGGAGAGAGTTCCTCATACTGAAAAAAGGTAAATGATTATATTGTGGCATATGAGGTAAACTTTACAGTTCTTTCATAGTATCCCTTCAGATTTTTCATCAACACTAAAAGTATGGTGGACCACTTATTTAGTGGATTAAATATATGTATAGGAAAAATATTCTGTGATTCCAGACATTGAAATCTATGAAGAGATTGTCTATTATTCCTTTATGGTTGAGATGTATATTAGATACTATTAGAGGTATCATGGTCCTCAATATAAAAAATATAAAATGAATTTTTATTCAAGATGATCAATAGATAAATCTCACGGAGTAAAGAAAACCTAACACACCATGTGTCAAAATTGTAGGAAGAAGCATACCTAATACTATTTGAAGGGAACCAAGTGATGTGTCATGTGTAAAAAAGAAGGGAATTAAGAAAATAAATTCTAAAGAGGTATGAATAAACCCACTAATGCAATGGAGGAAAATGAGGATTAGATCAGCACTCCACCTATGGTATAGTGCTTCAACAACACTAAACATGGGCATTATGAAAACCAATACCCAAAGCTAATGGATTTTGAATATAATCAATGAAAAAACCTCTAAGACCTAGAGATAAAGGATGGTAATATGTTATCACTACTATCGAGGTCAATCACAACAATTATGGGGTGAAAGTTACACTAGTTATCCATTCAAGAATAGTGGACATACTTTTTGATTCTGGTTCTATGCATTGTTTCATATATTGCAAGTTTAGTGGAACTTTTCGAATACCACCTCATAACATGGGGGTTGATCTATCTGTAAGAATAGAAAATAGAGAAATTGTTACATCTAAAGTGTATAACTCTTCCCCCATCAATGTTTTTAGAATGAATATCTCATCAAATCTCATATTACTCCCTTTAGTGGAGTTTGATGCTATATTTATCATGGATTGGATATCCTAATATAAATCCAACATCAACTGTCAGGAGAGGTATATCACACTTCACATCCCAAGTCTTACTATAATTCAATAAAATTTTAAATAGGAGGATGAATCTGCCTTGGAATATTCTAATAAAGTTTGGATATTATTTCCTTATGATTAAGAATATATAGATCAAATGATTGATACAATGGAGAGAATCATGCTTGAAGACATTCCCATTATGAGGGATTATACTAATATATTCCCAGAATATTTTTCTAGTGTTCCTCTTAACTGATATATTAAGATCTAAAAAAAACATATACCCGGATCTCTACCCATATCCAATACTTCTTATATAATGGTCAATATTGAGTTAAAATAACTAAGAAATTAATTACTAGATAATCATGAAAAGGTTTTTATACACCTGGTTGCTCTACTATGGGGTTCTTCAGTCATATTCATTAAAAATAAGGATGGGTCAATGAACCTCTGTATTGAGTATTATGAACTCAATAAAATCATGATAAATAATAAGTATCCACTATCATGGATATAAAAATTCACTGATCAACTATGTAGGCCCCAGTATTTCTCTATGGTGGACCATTGGTTGAAATATCACAAATTAAAGGTAAATAAGGAAGATATTCCCAAAACAATCTTTTGAATGTGGTATTGACACTATTACTTCCAAGTTATTCCCTTAGGAATCACTAATTCTCCAACAATATTTATAGACAAATGAATAAAGTCTCTAGATATTACCCTAAAAAATTTGTATTAGTAATTATAGATGATATTTTGATATAATCAAAAAGAAATGAGGAGAATGATATGTCTTTGAATATTTTGATAAAGACTTTGTGAAAGGAGAATATATATGAAATGTATAGTAAATGTGACTTATAGATAAAGTATGTATCATTATTGCGGTATTTTATCAACAAAATATTGATATCCATGGACCCTTCTAAGAAAAAGGTAATTAAGGACTTGCCTCAACCATTATCTATAACATAAATCCACAGTTTCCTTATATTAGATACAAGTTACTAAATATTTTTGAGAAATTTATCATGATTTTAAAACATTTTATCCATGTTAACTTAAAATGGAATGAATTTTTTATGGACTGATTAATGTGGTGAGAGATTTAAGTAATTGAAGAATATGATTATCATTTCACTAGTACTCTTGCTTCCCTTAAGTGGGAAATTTTCATGGTATATAAATATGCTTTAATGGAGTTTTTGGGTTGTCTGTGAACGAAAAATAAAAAAGTGACAGCATGTACCTTAAGGAATTTGAAAGTTCATGAGAATAAATATCAAACACATGATGTAGTGTTGGTTGTAGACATGTTTTAATTGAAAATATGGTTGCATTATATCTATGGGGAGAAGTGTGAAATATATACGGAGTATAAATTATAAAATTTTATATTCACATAGAATGAGATTAATATGAACCATCATAGTTGTTTAGATCTGATCAATGGTTGTAACTTCTCATTCCATTACCATCCTTGGAAAAAAACAAATTATAATATTCTATAAGTTGAAAGGATCCCTAAAAATTATCAATGATGATAATTGAGGTGGATAAAACCTTTTAATACTTGAAAAGGATAGAAATGGGATTCATAAAGGAATTAAAATAATCATTCCTTTATCAAATGGTTTCTTAATCATCCCTTCTAATTAAGATAAAGGATTATCAAAGTGATGATGTGTAAATTTAGAACAAGGTAGAAGCTATAAGAAAAGGGAGATCCTAAAAGGTCAAAATTATTAAAGGAGTTGTAATATTTTGGTCACAAATATGTGTACCACAAAATCCAGAGACAAAGAAGGATTTTCTAAATGATTCACATAGCTTGACCTTACATATCCACCCAGGGAGCATGAATATGTATCAAGATATCTGAAATCACTATTGGTGGGACAATGTGAATAATGAGATCACATAATATACATCAAATTGTCCGGTATTCTAGTAAGTGTAGGTTGAAAGGAAAAAAGTATAAGGGTATGATACAACCATTACCCATACCTTTATGAAATTGGAAAAAATCAACATAAACTTTTTCACTAATCTTACAAATACATCAAGAGGAAATAATTTTATATGGGTAGTGGTGGATCTTCATACGAATTATTCTCACTTAATTACAAGTTTTGGGGAATTATGACTTAATAAACTTTCAAGGATATAAAAAAAAGTGGGGGTGTGGCTACATGGAACACCATTATTGATTGTATCTAACTGAGATCTCATATTTTTCCTCTATGTTCTAGAATAGCCTCAAACATGATATAAATACTATGTTGAACTTCAGTATGAGTTATCACCCGCAAATGAATCACCAATATGAGAAAACTATCCAAACATTATAAAACATGTTTAGTTAATTCTCAATGGGCTCCAAAGGAGGATGGGATCAACATCTTCCTCTAGTTGAGTTCTCGTATAATAATTTCTTTCACTCACGAATCAAAATGGAAAATTATGAATCCTTTAATGGGAAGAGATATAGAATACATTTGTGTTTGGATGTAGCTGGTGAACACAATTTGTTGGGACCTGAAGTTGTTGAGGAAATGTTAGAAAATTTTAAGACCATTAACCAACACATAAGGGCATCTCATAGTCAACTAAAGAGCTATACTGAAATTTATTGAAAAGACCTAGATTTTTAGGTCATAGATAAAGTGTTTCTCTATATATCTCCATGGAAGAGATTCATGATATTTGGGAAGAAGGGTGATATCATCCATAGGTACATCAACCCATTCGATAGTCTCTATCACAATGGAGATTTGTACTATTGACTAACACTCCCACAAACTCTATCTCAAGTAAATGACGTATTCTATGCATCCCCCTTAAATAAGTACATACCATATCCCTCACATGTACTAAATTTAGGGGTGGTATAACTATGAAATGATCTCTCTTATGAGGAACATCTGGTAAATATCTTGGATCATAAAGATAAAGTACTACTTAATAAGAAAACTGACATAGTTAAAGTATAATGGTGAAACCATAAATAGAAGGAGGAAACATGGGAACCACAGGAATCCATGAAGTAGAAGTAGCCTTACTTTTTTCAACTTAGAATATAATATTAAATTTATATGGTGAAAATTATTAAGGAGAATAATATAATATCCTATGTTTTTAAAATAATAATTTATTTATATCTTTCTTAATAAGAAACACTGAGCTTTATAATAATTGGGATATACTATAGAAATATTACTATTTAAATTTGACTATTATAACCTAGAAGTTGAATTAGTGGGTATTAATAGGATTGAAAATATTATGAAATATATATAAAGGTAATACTCATTAAAATTTTATTTATTAATGATTAGGAAATAATTACTCAAAGTGAAGTCATTTTATTCTTCAAAAAAACATTTTCATCAAAAATGGGTTTTATTGCTTTTTGTGAGAAAATTTTATAATTATTTTTTCAAAACATTAGAAATTTTAATTGATAAAAAGGATATCATTTTTTGAAATCATAATTTTTAAATTATCTTAGAGTGAATTTTTTGTATTTTTCTAAAAAGAATACTTTTCTAGTGAATAGTGAAAAATACTTATTTTTATTGAAAACTGTTTTTTTCCTTCAAGCATTTATAAGTTAAAAATTATTTTAAAATGGTTTAAACTTAAAATTAGTTTTATTATATTATTAATAATCTTATTATGTTCATTGGAATCAATTTTATGATTTTATATTCTACAAAAATATTTTTATACTTAAATGGGAATTTATGTGAAAAAATATTAATTGTTGGGTTTTTCTTTTTAATCTTAAATTAATTTCTGTAATTTACAGAAATTTAATATTTAAAATTTGATTTAATAATTTTAATTGGGAGTTCCAAAAATTTTAAATAGTTCCCTTTTATTTTTTTCAATGTCAATAGTAACCTTAGAAAATTTTTGTCATCGCGGTAAGGGTAAATCAGGTAATTAAGGTTAATAATATTTTGATAAGGACTATAAAAGGACCCTTACACTTTAATTTATCTTATTGAATGATTTTAATTCATAATTTTCCATCTATATTTTTAGAATATGGAAATTTGGTGCCATATTTCTTTGATTTGACAGCTATATTATTTTATATAAAGAAAATCCAAAAATGACATTCTCTTTGTTTTATTATCTCTAAATTTTTGACATAGGGATTAACTGAGGCCATGTTAGGTTCTAAAAGTGTTATTTTAAATTTATTATATTTTTTATCAAGGTATTTTATTTATAATTTTTATTGGTTAAATAATTACATTAAATGGTTACACAATATTGACCCAGTATTTATTAAATTAATAGAGAAATAAAATAAATGATATTAAAAATGTTAAAAGTAATATAATTTGAATCAATTATTATGTACATATACTTTTATAGGTAAAAATAACATATTGGATAGGTTTTAATGGATTATATTTGAATTAAATTTTATTCTTGTTTTTTTCAAAGTTAAATTAAATGAATAGTTTCACAATTCACATTAATGTTATTTTATAACAAATTATATTTTATTAAATGATTTATTATTATTATTAAAAATAGTTTTTATTACAAGTGAGTTTTATATATTTTAAAATAATTAAAATTTTCAATTTATGGGCCAATTATTCTTTTATAGTAAATATATTGTCCCATAAAGAGTAAAATTTTTGTTATATCGGTAATTGTCAAAATGGGTTAAAGCAAGTTAAAACAAAGAGATATGGGTAAAAACCTAATCTCAAATTTTCCAAAAACAAATTGATGATATTATTATAAATAATACTCAAAATAGACTAATAATCATAATATATCCATATTTTACTAGTTTTTATCCTTTTTTAACATGATAATTAATTGATATTAATTTAATATTTTATATAATTCAAAGAGTGCCCTCCCCTCACATATAAAAGGGAACCTACTATCCTCTTTTCTTCACACATAAAAATCCATTTATTTTAGAAAATACCTACCCAAATACATTCTTAAAATCCCTCCCCATGTTCTAGAGGTATTAATTTTGTAATAATACCAACCTTATAGGGTTTATGGTGGAAAGTAAAAGAAGTTGTCTAAAGTAGAGGTATAGTCTTTAACTAAATGTTTTAGTTTTATTTATTCTTATAACTACTTAAAATGTTATTAAATAATGATGAAATAATAACACCATTATCTTTCATATACATGTATGTTATTATTTTAATTTAATCACATACATTCATATCCTCTTCTATCAAATGGGAATAAAAATGTCGTTTGTGTGTGCGGCAGACTACGTCCTAGTGAACCAAAGTAATTAGTTTTCTATCACCACATATTATAGATGGTTATAATGATGGATTTAATAAATATATATTTTATTTACAATATTATTATGATTATATAAAGTTTAATTATTATTTATCTTTCTTTGATTCCATTCATCAAAAATGGAAACAACATTCATGAGTATGTATGAACTACTATCTCCATAAACGGTGTCATTCATTTTGTATCTCTACCTTTTATGGATGAATATATATATATATATAAAATTAATATATATGATAATAATATAACTTTTAACATTATATAGATGATTTATCCATGATAAATGTATAAATTTTAAGACTTATGAACTGAAACATTCATGAATAATGAAGAAATATCTCCCTAGAAGAGTGATTTTAATATAGAATTCTTAATAAACATGTGATATTATGTCATAAAAAATTAATATATGGTTTGATATATATGAGTTTGGTTTTTGAATAAATTTATAATAAATATATATTTATTATACATTATTTTCTAATGATTATAAATAAATACAAGACTTATGGTAATAGATCTCTCTAAACCACACTTTTTCTTCAGGTTATGACCATTCTCTCACTAACACACCTTCTCTATCACTTTGGTGTTATTTATTTCTTATAAATAATGTATATATCTCCCTTAAATATATATCAAACTCATTATACCTTTTTGTATGGGTTAATACATTCCCTAAAGTCATCTCTCAAATTCCTTCATTAAAATAAAACCCGATTAAGGGGAACTTTTATATTCCTTAATCATTTTATGTAACATTAATTTATTTATTTTATTCTAAAAGTAACACATTATTTAAATACCTATGATTATTTACTTAGATATGATCATAAATAATATTTAATTACATATTTTATTTGTATTATTTATGAAAATTATTTTAATTGTGATATGAGGCAAGATTATATATCCCATTTCTTTCCATGTGTAATTCTTATGATTATACCTTATGATTGATTTCATTTTCTATCACAAATAATCATTAACATGTTCTGATGGGTGAACCCGTATAGAACTCCAATTAATTAGTTAATTTTTTTTGTCTCATGATACATTATTTATGGAATTGGGGAGTAAACCTAATCTATGATGGACTCTATACACCAAGTGATATTGTCTTGGTAGTTAGCCTTGACTTATACTTATTCCATGTTTTGTGTTTATTCCACATTTCATATATTCTATGATCTTATGATACCATGTTCTTTATTTTATTCCCATTTATGATTACTCATGATCCTTGTCTTTTATGATATCATGTTATACCTCACACATTATGATTCATGGTTACATTTATTCCCTTAATAGATTTTTTGGATCACCATTTTGACTATGTATTCCCTAGGTTATTCCACAAAGTATTTGGATCATAAAAGGAATTAGGAGCTCAATATGGAGATTAAAATAATGGAATTTTATTTTAATATTACTAGTTTTTTAAATACACTAGGAATTTCGATCCTTTTTTTCTCTAAATATATTTTTTTATTAAGGGAAATGCTTTTAGGGAAAACTGAGAAACCAGTCCATAAACATATAGATAGTCAATCAGCATGAAAAGAAATATAAAAATCGATGAATTGAAATTTAATCCTTCTAGAAACTTTACCTCTGAGTAGAGTCCATTGGAGGCCAGCATCCTTCTCGTCCCAATCATCATTGAGGAGTTATTCATAGTTTTAAATCATCTTTTCCCAAGTTTGAATGAGCTCTTCCACAGTAATCATGTGCCCTTTAAAACCACGGGCTAAAATTACAAGTTGTTTATTGGCCCAGTCATGCTTATCCTCAGTGAGGTTAGCCCAGAACTGCCTCCCGACCAACCTGTCATACTCCACCTTCATGGTGATGACCTCCATTCCCATGTTTGAGAAGCCTTTGTTGCAATCGATGATAGTTTCCCACTCATCACATTCCATCAATGCTTTCCAGCTTTAGTGGGAATGATTTTTAGATGATTCATTAACTTCATTCACCATATTATTGGCCAATGGTTCCCTTAGAGGTGGTTCAGGCTCTGTAGGATCTATTCCCACTTGCTTCGGAGCCTTGTGAGGGATTTTCCCTTTGCTGTAGGATCTACTGATAGGTGGGATAGGCAAGAAAGAGTAGTCTTTTTTTCTTATGTGGCCTCCGCGAGTGTTTAATGAACCCTTCCAGGTCAATGATTGTATTCTTTCCTTTCTTTGAGGAGAATCTGATAAAATCCTCCGCTAGTTCCATTTCCTTCGGTTCAGTGGGAGAATCGGATTCATGGATCTCTGTCCTTTCTAGGAGCAGTCTCATCTTCACCCCCTTCCTCAACCACATATTTCTCTTCATCTTCCAACACTGTGAACCGATTAAGAGAGTGGGCAACCCTTCCACCAAAATTCACCATATCAGCATAGGAAATTTTGGCATGTATGACCTACTCGGGAACCTCCGAAACTCTGGTATGTTCATACCCTTGGCCGATGTACTGAAGATGACTTCTTGGATCCTCCCATCCCTCACTTTAAAGATTCTCAACTTCACCTAGAGTAGAGACCTCCAAGCGCGCATCTGCACCACTGTCTACACTGGAGCAGTCCAGATGCCCGGCTAGAATGGAATCCTGGTGGGGGATTCTACCCACTTCCCCAGCCCCACACACCAGCAAAAAGACCCCCGATCCACTAGACAAAGGTCCAATAACCAGATCCTATGTCAGCAGGTCAAAAACAACTGAAACTCAAGGCCCTAATTCTCTTGGGGAAGCCTTTATCATTGAGCCAGAATGGCCTCCCCTCCCCAAGACCAGAGGGGCCTCCACATAGGGAATGGAAGTCTGGTGCAGCTCCTCCCCCAACAAAACTGGAGTCACATGCTCCTGGACATCCTAGTAAACCTCAACTAGGGAGGCCTGTGAAGGGAAAAGGCCCAAATCAGAGACCTCCTTGCACCCCTACTTGAACCCACCAAGATCAGAACCTCGGGAAGGAAAAACTTCATCAAGAACAACCGATGATGTGGGCCCTTATTCCATTGCAGGAGGTTCAACCAAACCCTCATGTAGTGCCCTTTTACGACGAACAGTATAGAAGTGGCCCTATCGAGAGCAGAAGGAACAGAAACACGTAGATGATTCAAAAATAATGGGTCGAACATACCTGTATTCTCCCTCAATCACAATCCACACCACCTCTGGTGGGGGTCAGGCGACGTCCATTTAGACGCATATGTGTGCCACTATGGGATGATTCAAGGAAGTGGTCCACCGATCAGCACACAGGAATCAGCAAATGGAATTGCTGATTGACCAAAGAAGAGTCGGGTTCTGAAAGGGTAGCGGTAATCCAGGTAATTGAAGCAAAATATCCAAAGGTAGACGGATCTCGATTCATATGTAGGTCAAACGACAAGCGAAGGATATTGAAGTGGAAACCTATAATGGATATTCTAGGCCTGGACCATCCCCATGCCAGATCATCCTCATAAACAAAGAAAATGAGGATTTGTTGTGGCCCTAGGATCCTGACGAGCACACGACGGCTTAAACCCCATTCCTCATTCACGTACCCGTGAAAAATCTCCACAGAGGGCTGGAGCCGTATGAACTTCTCCACCAGAGCTATAGATAGCAACGTAGAGGCTTCGGATAATTCCTACGTAGAGATTGGAATGATTGGTTGACCATTGAAGATCTCAGGGACCTTCAGAGAGACATTGATGCTAGGGAAGAAAGAGAGGTGCGCGTCTAAAGAAGACTGAAGGCCACCCCCACGCCAGAAAACATAATGACAATCGCCATGATCCTGAGGATGAGTCACCTCCCCAGGAGGGGGAAGGGCCGCCGAGGCCACCATTAGAGCCAGGGCATCACCCGACCGCCAGGGACAAAGAGCCCTCCTCTCCCTTATTCTGTATTAAATGGATATTTATGTTACAAAACATATAATAATATGTGTAAATGCTTGGGTCTCTATATATATCATCACAAGAAATTCTATGAATATATTTGGTGTGTACCGCTAAAAATTATCAAGAAGAACATGGTGAGAATGATGAATATAAATTATATATATTTTTAAAATTATAAAGAAAACAATTATTAAATCATTTAATTCCATACAACCTTCGGAAAATAACACATCATGATTCTAGTGTAGAAAATTCCTATTACACAACATGTAAACTAATTACATGATGTGTTATTTCTCCTTTCATTAATTTTCTATATGTTATCTTTGAAATCATTCCTATATTTTAATGTACCTTGCATTAGTTTTCCTAATTTATATAGCATGTACAGCCAGCTACACACTATGTAATTCATCACTGGCCGTATGTACTATAAAATTACCAATATGAGTAATTTTCTTTTGGTGGTTGTTCCTATTTATTTCTTGAGATTTTTTCCAGCTTCTTAGTCCCTTTTTTCCTATTTTCAACAATCTTTGGATATACTTCCACATGTGTAACAATATAAGTGAATATATTTCTTTTATTAGTGAATCTTCTTAATATTTGTGCATAATCAGCTCAAACAAATACAAGTGAAAATTAAATTAAAAATACCTATTGGGAACCTTATTATGATACCATCTAAAATGCCCCTAAGGTTTGGTGTAGACACCTATTATGAGGGTGAATCTGATATTAACTAATTTTTACCAAAATATAAATCTTCTTTAAATATATAATCCCATTTGTTTATAATTTTTTTACTATGAAAGTTGGGTCTATTTTATGTTTAACCAAGAAATCATACCCATGAAATGAATGTAAATAAAATAAATATATCACATCGTATTTTTATAATTTTTTGATCTAAGGTATACTACCAGCCTTGGTTGGTTATTTTTCCCAATCAAGGTTCCTCCGCCATAATAAATCACTGATTAAAATGGTTAGTGTTTATCACACCTTCATAGAGTCTCACAATGAATATGGTTACTTTGTTATCATAGTAATTCAAAACAATAACTTCTTATATAGTCATATAGTTTCATTGTGATCTCCCAACATACCCATATTTCCACTAGTTCAATGGATTCAAACCTTGTATATGAATGTGTGTATTTTAGCTCCTTTTTAAAGTATATATACAATAATTTATGGTATTATACAACATAAACAATATATATCTCCTTCCACTTAATATTAATCTTCAAATTTCATCTATTCTTAAATAAAAATGCATGCAACTCGGGCTTAGTTCATCTCAATGATTTATAGAATATTCACTAAATATAATTACCTTTCTTTCTTAACTCAATCTAATCTTCTATTATGTTCTCAAATATAGTATCTCCTCAACTCTGAAAGGATGAACACTAATAATAAAACCATTATTAGGTGGTTTTTATTTACTATTCTCTCCTTCTTCCTCTCACTAAAACATCACATTGATAAAATCTTCGAATGACAATTGACTCATTCTTGTAGCGACCCTTTCTTTTCAAAAATTGACATTTCATTACATATGTGGAATACTTAAACACTATACAAATAGATTACCAAAGATCATAGTTGGTATAGTTCCTTTGGAAACATGGAAACAAAAAACCAATACATATGTGAGCTACATTATCTCCCACTCAGTTCTTCATGACTAGCACCCTTCTTAGACACAACAAACATAATACATATCTTCATAACCTGGGGAAGGAAACGTAAAAAGGGGTGAGTTGAAATTATTAGTAAGGGTTAAAAAGGGACACATGTAATCATAAACATGAGCATAAGGGTATGAGAATATGATCATAAAAATAGAAGATCATACCCAGCATATCAAAGATCATATACGTAAATCGTTGCATAAAGATTGGAAGTTCATAAGACATGAATCAAAATTAAGTAAAGGACATAAGCCATGAAAGCCTAACATAGGAATATGACAAGAAATTATGGAAACACATAAGCATATACAAATTTCTATAGTATCCAAGGCATCAATTCCAATACCATATTTATAGACAAAGTCCTTTACTGAATCAGGTGAACCCCCGTTCCAGCCACGTATTACTTAACCAAGTAAACCCTTATTCCATCCATGTATTACTGAACCAAGTAAACCTTTAATCCAGCCTTGTATTACTGAACCGAGTTAACCCTTATTCCATACAAGTATTACTGATCTGAGTAAACCCTTATTCCATCCATATAATACTAAACCAAGTAAACCCTAGTTCAATCCCTGTCTATCTCATGACATATAAATCACTACCCAATACATTGGATAGAGATATAGGTCCCATTAATTACATAATGAAATGATAAATTCATCTGCCAAAAGATCATAAATAAGCATATCATAACCCATGAAATTATATGTGTATCACAAACATGTAATCACATAGTAACCTTTCGAAAGCGAGCAGTTTCATCATCCTTTCATCATAAACAAAACTCATGAAAAGAAGCATATTTCAAAAGTATATATCATGTGAAATAGAAACGGGCTTCATAAACCTCATGACATCAAAACAAAATCCATTCAGAGAAATAATATTAATGGAAAAATTGAATAATTTCCCCATAAAGGAATGGGAAACACTAATTGATGTTATGTTATACTAGAAATAATTTTTAAAGGTCTTTTAAAAACATTTCTTGAGAAAAATATAATTTCTTCTTTGAGAAATGATTTTTATAGCATAAAACCTTTTGAAACCCAATTTCTTTTAAAATAGCTTTGAAAAAATATAAAGTAATATTTTAAAACAATAAAATGTTTTTAAAATCCTTTTCCCATGAAAATTATCTTCAATTATCCTTTGAATTTTTTTTTTTTGAAAACATAGTTTTTAAATGCAATAGATTTATAACCGAAGAGAGAGAGATGGTTAGATTTCACTTAAATTATTATCTTATGTAACAAAGAGTGGAAAATGGTACAAAAAATGAGGATATATTTAAAAAAAAGAGGATAAGGAAACTCATGAATAATCTTCATATATTTCATTAAAGGAATCATAAACATAAACAATATCTAAAAACAATAAGATTGTATTAATAAACTCTTTTAAATTGGTTACTTGGGATCATACTCTCCATGTAGGAAAAAGAAATTAAATGAAGCTTAATATATCATTAAAATAATTATATCTATGATATAACATTCAAATTTTAATTACATACACCTTGAAATGTGGTTTAGGTGCATAACAAAACATGAGTCTCAAAAAATAAAAATTGAGACTAAACTATTTTATCGATTTGGTAAATTTTGAAAGTTAAACCCCATGAAAGAAGTATCATAGAATTGATATGTGAATAACCCTAAATTTAGTTATCATGTACAAATAATTCAATCATGGGTAGTACATACACCACACAAAAGGAATGATTAATGAACATAACATGAATCTCACAGAAATTAAAAGTGAGATGAAATTCCTTTTACCTTCTGTCTTGACTCTCTCCATACTCATAAAAGATTCCTGTATAATAAAGATAATATTATTATATGTATTTTAAAAAAAATATTATTATAAATAATAAAATATATGGTTTTATTGTGACCTTATATTACCCTCTTCTAAATGATCATAAGTTAAAGTTTCACTTCAGGTAATCATTCACTTTGTTCTTCGCATGTGTCTTAATTTGTTATAGTGTTGGTCCTTATACTTATATCATGATTCCAGAATGTATAAAATGATATAAATATAATTTATATATATTATATATATATTATAATAATTTATTGTATAATAAAGTACTAAATGGAATTCATCATTCATGGAGTTGATAAGTCGTTCGTACGCATGAATGTTGTTTCCGTTTTCTTGTCATATTGAAAGAAATTATGTAAATGAAATATGTATATATATGTATGTATGTATATATTTATTTATCATTATTCCATTATAATAAATATATAATATATATAATATAATTTCATTAAACCCATCCTTAAAACATTCCATGTGGTGTGTGAACAAACAACATCGCTTTGAGGGGGCGGTAGTCAACAATTCCTCCAATAAGATTATCATATTAAAACTAAATGAATGGTAAAACTTTGTGTGTTAAAAAATGAATAAATATTCTTAAAGAAATAATAAATATAATATATTAGATATATAAATTTATTTCCCATCATAATGTCCACCATTATTGGTGGTAAAGGAAAAAATGAACAATCGTTGTTTCATGAGGCAGTAGTTCACCATACAAAGAAATAGTACGTTAGACATCCATTATATGGAGATTTTTTGTATGTGTAGGTAAGAAAATTTGAATAAAAATACTATTATATTTAGGATACTGGTTTTTCACACAATATGGCAATAAATAGAGTGGAGGGGTGTATAAAGAAAATAAAGGAAATGAGCTTGAAAGAAGAAATTACATCTAAATCGGGTAATTCCTTCTGGTTTGTGACAAAAGGTTTCCTCAAGAGGGTTCTTCATAAAGGGAGGCTTAAAAGTAGAATGTATGATTTTTGGGATGCAATTTGGGTAGGGATTGGCCAAAATTAATAAGCTTGAGAGGTGTGAGGAATGGGTAGAGGTGGCATCCTTTTATAATGAAGGAAAAGAAATCACATGGAATTTTAAAAAAAATTAGGTGTTCACAAGTTATTACTTAGAAAAGGTCTTAAAAAACAAACAAAACTCAATAATGTAAGGTTTATGGATGAACTATGGACAGATAATGGGTGTTGGACAAGTGGATAGGTCATTTGGGCCCTTAGTTTTAACGTTTAGTTTTTAATTAACCTTAATTTGGCCTTAACTACTCTGATTAATTTTAATAACTATTACTAATAATTTTGTTCAAAAATTAACATGGCCTCATTAGACAAAAAATATTAGAATGAATACAATGGTGTATGTCAGATTTTTGAAATTCCAATTACAAAATCCGAAAAATTAAGAATAGTGTTAATCTCGTAGACAGGACAAAATAATGGGATTTTAAAGTAGAAAAATACTCAAAAGTTTTTTAATATTTTGTAACACACCAAACTTCCATGGTATGCTTTCCTTTGAATAATACAGTAGTGTGTGTTGTACACAACTTTGAGTTCTAACACACACCACAACCAATCAAACTAGCCGTTATGAATAGTAATACCCACTTTTTAAAATTTTAAAAAATTTATCTTTAAAAATGGAATTCATTTTTGGATTCGGAATATCAAAGTTATCCAAGGGTGAATTTTTGGTATTTTTTAGAAAACATTCAATTTTTGATTAATAGTGAAAAATACTAAACATTAATTAAAAACAGCTTTTTAAATCTAAATAATTTATAGTGATAAATTATACTATTGAGTGGTTTTAAAGTATAATTAGAATATATGTTTACCATTTAATCCAATATTGGTAATTGGATGTAATTTCACATTTAAACTAGACATAAACAAGTGTCAATCATTTGATAGTTATTATTTCTTAAAAAACACGCTCTTTGTTTCGACAGCGGGAATTAATTTTAAATTAATTTCTACCACTTCTGTGTTTTGAATTTAGAAAAATGGATACCATATTTATAATAAAGAGGTCCAAATTTTGTAAATAGGTAACTTTTTTTTAGAAATTCTGAACTTTCTCATGAGCATGTTCTCTATAACTCTCCATCAGAACTTGTTAGTTATTATTCTTTCCATGTCCATGTTTTCCTATGTGGAACCATAGTTTGTGTTATCTCAGGTGACCATTGTTTTCCCTTTATTTCCTTTAAAGTGGAAGTTTTATCAACCCTTGTTCTGATGTGTGATTTGAATAAAGGTACTATGAATAGTCAAATATTAGTTACTAAACTGGAGTTCAAAAATTGTAAGGATGCAATTTATTTAAGGAGGGGATAATTTAACACCCCAAGATTTTATGGTATATATCTTTTTAAATTTAATCTATTCAATAACATATGTTGCACGCAACACCTTTTTTAAAAGAACCACGGTATACTATTAATATTATTATTAAAAATGAAATTATCTCCAAGGTGTTAAATTTTTAGTTATGAATATGATTAAATAACTTATAAAAAATATATTATTGATTTAAGTGTTCATAATTTAATTATAAATAAATAAAAAAAATTAACTTAATATAAAAGAAATGTTTTTATAAAAACTATTTAAATACACACAAGTCTGTTTTATACCAATAGAATTAACAAATCACACTTTTTGGACTATATTATTAAATTATAAATATATTTATAATATTTTAAATATAATTTTTAACATTAATAATATCTGTTTTATAGACAATATATAGTAATAAATCCAATTTTATATATAAAATATGTATTTTTATACAAAAAATATTTTTACCGCCTTTTGAGGGCACACTTATTTAAAATATAGTTTTTGTAAATTTTATAATTTTTATTTTAAAAAATAAAATTTTTCTTTGAAATAATTATATCAAAATTTTATTTTTTTGAATATTTAGTATTTTTCTGAAATGTTTAATGTTTTAATGAATAGTAAAAAAATGCTAAATTTTAATTGAAAACATATTTTTCATCTAAATAATTTATAATGTTAAATTATATTTTTGATTAGTTTTAAATTATAATTAGATCAGTTTTATATTTTTAAATCCAATTTTTTTCATTGGAATCAATTTCACATTTAGTTTTGATATAAAAACATTTCAATTGTTTGAATGTTTTCACTTTACAAACTCATTTTCACATTCTCTCAACGAGATTAATTTTAAATTAATCACTACAAATTCTGTGTTTTAAATTTGTTAAAATGGATTCCATATTTTGAATCAGTAGATACAAATTATATAAATAGGTTTCTTTTATTTTTCGACATTTTCAATAGTAACTTTAGTAATTGTTATATTAACACAGTTAAAGGAAAATCGAGTAATTAAGGGAAAAAATAATATTATAAATATTATAAAATTTCCCTAAAACATGAAAAAAATAATTTTATGACAGGTTATCGACTAAAAACATTATTTTTTCTGAAATTATAACCTTTATATGCAACTTGAATGAGATTATTACATTTATAATATTTTATTTAAAGAAAAGTCAAAGATGTCACACACATAATTTTAATTACTATATAATTTTTAATATAGAGTTATATAGAAGATAAATTAGACTGTAAATAAAAATTTTAATAATAAGATATTTATCTTCATAATGATAATTTATTTTAAATTTTTAGGGAAAAAATAATTAAAATAAAGGCTTTCACAATTATGATGCAATAATTCTTTAATTAAAGAAAATATCAAATAAATGATATTAAAAATATTAGAATAAATATAATTTTAAATAATTAATGTCATCCACTAATTTAATGGATGACCTTGACATACTATGGATGCATTAATGTTTTTTTATTGATGTTATCTTGTGTATTGATATTTTGTAAAAGTCTAACTAATGAATATTGTCAAAATTGACATTAATGATATTTTAAAATATATAACATTTTATTAATTTATATAAAATTTATAAAAATATAAAAATAGGCCACATTATTGGGATAATATTTAAAATTTCATTAATGTTTCATTTATGAATATTTTAGAATTTTATAGTGACTATATTAACTCTTAAGGAGTAAACACACATGTTCTCACAGTAAGAGTTAAAGAGATTAAATAAGGGTTAAATCCAAAAGACAAAGATAGGAATGTGACCTAAACTTGTATAAAAATTATTTATTGAAAGAATTTATACCCAAAAATACGTTAACCTATAAATAACTCACTTTTTATCCATTTGGAATAAAAAATTAATCTATATTAATTTAATATTTTTTAAGTTTTTTAAATTGCCCCTTACCTCAACTAAAAAAGGGAACCTCCTCTCTCACATCCTCACACCCAATTTATCCTTATATATCATAAAAAACCTACCCAAATAAACTCAAAAAACACTCCTTTAATCCTAGAAGCCTCAATTTGGGAATAAATCCAACCAAGGAAGCCATGTGGTATAAACCAACAGGAGTTACCCGAATAAGAGGTAACGTTCTTCAATGATCACTTTTGTTTCATTTAATTATCCACCATTAGATTCCTTTTATGTCAAATTTAAAAAATAAAATCAGTATAATAAATATACTATAATGTTTTTATGATAATATTTCATATTATACTTCCACACACATCCATCAAATGGGATACACAATCATCGTTCGTGTGTACGGCAAACTACGGCCTTACGAACCAATGTTGTGCGTTCTTCCATTACCACCTTTAAAGGTTAGAATAATAATTTATTTATAGATTTTATATTATATATATTATATTTATAATTTTTTTAGGCTTCTTTAATTCTTATATAACTCATGAATTCCTTTTTGTGGGAATACAATAATATTGTTTGTGGATGTGTGGACTACCGCCTCCTCAAAGCGATGTGATTCATTCACACATTAGATAGAATCTATTAAGAATGGTTTTAATAAGATAAATTAGATATATTTAATAAATATGATAATGAAATTATAATATAAATATATATAATTTACTATTCATTATTTTAAATATGACAAAAAATAGAAGTAACATTCATGCGTACGTACGACTAACTATCTCCATGAATAGTGTGTTTCATTTCTTATATCCAAATATTATGGATTATTATAAATACATATATACTAGCTATATATTATATTTAAATAATGGTTTAAATTTTAGATATAATTAAATTGTGATCTAATTAATATGAACAATAAGTAACATGTCAAAACATACTCGAAAAACTAGGCAATCAACAATCAAAATAGTGAAAATAATGAAAGATTTTTAACAAATGAGTAATAAGATATTATTAGAAGATAATATATGATATTATAAATATTATTATTATTTTATTATAAAATAAAAAAATTAATTAAACCATTATATAGGAGGTAAAATCATGTTTAACTATATGAAAGTTTAAAGTAAGGGTTTCTCTCATCTCAATTCTACATTTAAGAATTATATGCATCATTCACCATTTATTTCTGGATTGTGGTGTATGTATACTGAAATTTGATATATCAGATCATGAATATTATTATCTTCATGTTATCTGATGTTTAATTTAATAATTATTAATTTCTTGGGGAATACGACTCAACTAATTACAAGTTGTAATATATTTTTTAACTCAATTTTCATTCATTGGGTTAAACTTCTATTTCATTGATTATGACATGGTAAGGTTATGAGTGAAATTAATTATGATTGTCTCATATTTCATATCCACGTTTTTTATGTGGATTTATAGTTTCTACAAGTAATCTATCCATTTTATTAATGATATAATTTTCATAAGGTTCTTTGTCTCAATATTCTTTCATTAAAGAATATTTTAATGTTATACACCTATCATATTTTATGTTGTATATATACTTGTACATTAACATGTTATATCATTAATATCCTTATTTTCATGATATTATAATTTTAATTTAATTTTATTCCTTAATGGGGTTTATAATTAAAATGTTTCAAAGTGGTACGGGACACTATAGAAAGTTTAAATACTATTTTCCACAAAAACTATTCAATGACATCATTAAATCTATTTTCTTTTTCTTAAATGAAATTTTTGGAATATTTTCTTGATGATGTACTCTAATAATACCATTCATCATATTCCTTTGTTTTACTGGGGATGTATTGATATTCTCTATGATTAGTTCTTCCAATACAAATAGTTAATGATTTTTTTTAAAAGGCATGTTGATTTAGTTTTGTTATTTATTCATGTGAGGAATGAATTAGATTAAGTGAATGTAGGGGCCTACTATGGCCCCTATCTATGTAGATAGGTATCATGAGACAAAATATTTTGGATTTTGTCTTATGTCTTACCTATTTATGTATGGTGTCTTCGTCGAAGCTTTGATGGTGAGTTTTAGACATACGACATTATGCATATCCTTATTATGACATTAGTTTTAGTTATTAAATGTGACTATTTGACTAGTAGAATATCCATGGTTAAGTTTAATTTACATGTTATTATTTATATGGAATTATTTTATCATATTTTATTCCATCTATATTATGCTCAAGTTATTGATTAAATGGAACGTTTTTCAATTATTTAGATTTCCATATTGATTATTCTGATTGATTCATTACTACTTCCACTATATTTAAACCTTACTAAGCATTTGAGATCACCCCTTACATATGTTTTAGTTTTCCATAGGATTCCAAAAAGAGAATTATGAATGATATTCAGGGTTACTCTAAGAGGAATAATGGTGTTCTCAAAGAAAATTATTTTTTATTTAATGTTTAAATTGTAATTTTTATTTCAAATATGTATCTAGTATACCAAGACTACTAAAATATTTGATTATTTGGGATTAAATTTTTTATATCTTATGCTAATGTAACAAAACAAGGCACTTAATCTGAGCTACTTGGGTATGGGTCATTACAAATATGGATTCGCCCATATTTCAGCAAGCTTTTAACATTATAAATAATATCTTCTTAAACCTTATTTCAAATATAGGAGTAGTCACTCTAGGATTAATCACATGCATTTCACATGATAATCAACACAATCAATCGACTGGCTTATGGGATTCACACATAGTATCTATTTCTTCCAAACTTCATAGCCAAAATTGTATATTTCCTTTAATCTTCCAATGACATTAATCTCTTCTTCTTTACCCAGACTTAATGGGAATCACCTCTAAATTTATTTAATGGGTTGAATCTCAATTTATCACCCAAATTATTGTCTAATATAATGAAACTAATAAGTAACCAATAATTCATTGAAAAAAATATATAAAAACTCTATCAATATAAAAGGGAACTTTGGTATCACTTAATACTTTATTCAAAGTAAAGAATAAAAAATAGTTTTTTATTAGAATAAAATATAATTTAGTATTTATAAATTTTCTTATGTGATTGGAAGTTCAATTGATCTATTTTAAATATATTTATTTTATTCTTTTAATACTTATTAATTTATTAAATGTATTTTATAAATTATTGATTTATTTTTAAATCATAATGATTCCATAGAATATTCCAAATATACACAACAATATTTTTACTATTCACCCTAAAATTTTAATTTCATAGGAAAAATACAAAAAAAATATCATTTTATTAATTTCAACTCTATAATTTTTAAAAATAAAATTTATTTTATGAATAAAATATTAATTAGGTGAATAAAACCTTTAAATTTTACCATAAAAATTCAGTATATTTTAATGATATAATAAGTGTTTTACTAAAAATAGTATTCTTATAATTTCATCATGTTAAATTCATTGATTAATTATTTTATGATATTTTGATACTTATATTTACTTAGTTTATTCATAGTAAACATTACCTATAAGATTAATTTATTAGTTACGCTAACAATCATTTTATTATTCGCATTTTCCAGTTTCTATTATAATGGTTGGGTTATTATAATAATGGTTATATTTTCAATTACTACTTTACCGTAAAACAATAGTCATATATCCCCTATACTCTCTAGATATACCATTTATTTATTTATTTCTCCATTCACTAATTTTTCTTCCAAGGTTCTCCATATTTATTTTATAAAATTACTACCTTATTTCATTTTTTTCTTTCTTGGTACATTGATATTCTTAATTGTGGTATTTAAAGGACATTATAACCCATTAGATTTTAATATTATAGTTTTTCTATTTACTTGTGTTTATTATTTCATTTTCCTTGATTTAATGTTATATAATGTATTCATAATTCATTTTTAATGTTGTATTATTAATTAATGAAATAAATATCATTTAATTATGTGTTGTATGTGATTTTTTATGCTACATCATTATAGTAGAATTAATATTTTCCAAACAAACATGTTTATAATAAAGGCATTGAAAATAATTAATAGATGAAGATATATATATATATTAATTGTATATCATTTAAAACAGAAGAGAAGAAACAGACTTAATATTTTAAATATAATTTAAGGGAAAAATATTAAATCATATATAAGAAATCTAGGATATCATAAACAAAAACCTTAATTTTAATTGAATCAATATAATAGTTCTTGAGATATTGTGTTTCAATTTGGGATGAAGTAAAACAAATTGGATTAGAACCCTTATGTGGCCTATTTTAACAATAAATAAACATTTTCCTTAAAACTTTGGTCATTTTTACTTGTTTCTTAAGGTGACATGAATTCCATTGAAATAGAGGAAGCAATAGTGGATGCCTAATAGAGAAATATCAATCCCCCTTACAGATTTTTTAATGAATTTTGATACTTTTTTAAAATTTAAATATAATATTTTCAAGCATAATAATATAATGAAAATAATAATAATATATAATAATAATAATAATTTTTAAACTTATAGATTGTAACAAGTAACCAACTCCCTCACTGTAGCCTGTAGACATGGTCATGTCCCCGATGCAACAATCCACAGCTGCAATGAAAACCAAATTAGGCTGCATGAACTTGATTATCCTCATATCTAAATGCTTCCACCATTATAGTAGTGGTAGAAATAGATACATGCCATGGTATGATCAAAAGAGACCAACCCCACACTTTTTATAGATCTAAATCTCCATCATTGAGGAATTTTATAAAACAAATAATGAGGATATATGCATTCTAATAAGAGACTAATCTAAAAGCACCAGTTGAAGGTTGAGTGGTCATCAGATGGAGGTGGTCCAAGTGGGATTGAAATTATAAACTAAGATGGGTGACAAATAGGGTTTTAAGGTAGAGGGTATGTAATCAGGAAGATGAACCGAGGTAGTGTGATTAACCTTGATAGTCAATCCCAACCATTGGATCATATAGTTGATTCAACCACGTGAAAAAAATTAAAACCAAATTCATATTAAACGATTTTAGTCCCTCCATGAGTTATATAACATGAAACCACCTTCTGTTGTGGGTTCCCACTCTCATAATAGGTCCCATATAAGTCAGTCTACTATGACATAGTGGGCCTCTTAGACTAGTCTATTATTCATATCCATGACCTATTTTAGGTTAGGCATTAAGTGATACGATCTTAGTGTAAATCATGGATTGAGGAGGTAGATAGGTTAATCATGTTGCATGGTTTGGTTCCCTATGAGTATAATTTAGGGTTTTTTTCGGATAATAGACTGACACAAAAGGACACTAAAGCTTTGAATGCATCCATACATGCCCCTCCTCCTATATAATATGAAATCGGGATCCATAAAACATGTATACCACATGGTCCAATCACTACACATCATATATCATACCCTCAAGCCACTATGTGGACCCCTTTTATCCAAAAAATATAAAATACCAAAATTTATTCAATCCATATCTAATAAAATTTCATTAATAATAAATTTCATTTGTTATTCACATAGATCTAGATAATGGTATTTGTAAATCTATTTGATACCATTTGAATTTTATTTTGGGTATTATTAACATTTAAATAACTCATCAACGGTGTCATGGGCCAAGAAAATTTTCAGAATACCTTTGTGTTCATTTTCTTGAGTATAACACAATGGTGTCTTCCAATATACTATTTGGAGATCCTAAACTAGTGAATATATGAATGTTATGGGGCACATGAAAATGGCCAGTCCTATGTCAAGTAGTGGTTTTCATTGATTTCAATGGATAAAATCCAAGAAACATGATGAAGAAACCCTTAGAATCTTCGTAGATATTATTTTTCACATATAATTAATTATTAACTTAAACCCAAGACTTGATAATTCTTATTATTTGTGGATCAATCTAATTTCCACTCTTTTTGTATCATCATTATTGTGAATAATCTAATATATAATTCCTATTTTGGTATCCATACATTCCTTATGTATCCAAGAATGTCATTATTGGTATTCTTGGTGCTTGTGCAGAGGAACCAAGTTTCTTTCATTGTTCATCATTGATCAATATAAGTAATATTTTGATATTAAATGAATTTTCTCTTATACTGCCATTTTTTAGAAGGAGGAGAAGGATTTTTCTCTCTATGTTCTTGGTAGAGTTCTTGATAGGTTCTCTTGATCTTCACGTAATTATCTTGAGATATTTTATTGTTCACAATAATTACCACACCCTCTAAAATGATATTAAATCATAATATATACTTAGGGTTAAACAATTAGTAATTTCACAAAGACACTTCATATAATTATTTTTTCTAAGTAAACCCCACACCAGATAATAATGATATTATTATTATATTCCATGATATTTACTAAACTAGAAAATATTTAAATATCATTTATTAAATAAATAAGTCAATATATATTTAAATTATTTTAAATAAAGTTATATCCTTTTTTCTAGTCCTTAACTTGGCCCATCAATCCTCTATGATGATTATTGAAATTTTAAAAATAAATATTTAAGTAAAGAAATAAATATCATTACATTATTTATTAAATAAATAAATAAGTGACAAATAAATATTATATTTACTAACTCACAAATAAATTATTATCTAATATTCAACTCACAAATATTCTAAACTAGAATATATTTAGTAATTGAGTTTATTTGATCATCATAACTTGAATAATTATTATTTCACAATACGATATTGTTATTTATTCTTAATATTAAATTTAAATAGAAATTAACTGAGATTATAGATAAACTTATTGTGCGTCCCTCTTGGCCTCTTTCTCAGTGTCATTTGGAAAACCTGTCTACAGTTCAGGATCAGTGTCTAGAAACACATCAGGGCACCCATAGGAAAAGAAGTTAATGTCACAACTACAAAAACTATATTCAAATGTTTATTATGTAATATAATCCCTATGTTATGATATTTCATTGAGTAGGATGTGTGCATGTGTTATTGACATATATGGTTGATTAATTTTCTTGGACTCTCTAAAATAAACTCATTAAGGAACTATCATGAACTTCTATTTAATCATATAGATCTATTTCAATAAAATTTCTAAATATATCATATTCTATTAACTCATAATGGATTAATCGTTAATTTTCATATTCAATAAATGTCATATCACTTATGATTCACCCAAAATATACTAACTAAATATGAACATATGTCATCACATATTTCATCAATACATTAAATTAAATGATTCATGATATAATCTAATAATAATCTCAAATCTAAATACTAATACACACATCCATATAAAATAATATCCAACAAAGCATATAACATGTGGAATTATTATTAGCAGGTTTTTCCTCATAACCACCCTTCTTAGATATTACCAAGTGTGAACTCCATGGGAAGAAGTCTCATTGAATAATAAACCCCCAACACCCAATATTCAAGAATCATTTGAGTCCCACCAAACAAATGTTATCAAAACCATATGACATATTTTTAATAATACTATCATATAACTTCTAGATTATCTTTATTAAAGGGAACCACTATGACCTTTAAATGAAAAAATTAATCTAAATAAATTATCATAATAATGACATGTAAAATAATTCTTGTCAGTTGATAATATATAAATTAATATTAATATTATGGTAATTAAAAATAAAAGTTTAGTTGGTTCTATGGAACAAACTCTAACAGACTATCATTTTCACTAGATCCAATTTCTAACAACTTTTATTCTGCTAGCTCTCACATGATATTCATTATTTTACTATGATAATTATTTATTAAAAGGGTCTATTACATTCCCTCATGCAGATACACTACTAACTGTAACCTTTAAACTTTAATAAAAATCTCTCAAGAGATGATACTTCCATAATATTTTCTTTGTCAATTGATGTGACCTCAGATCCTAGGCTTTGACAACTACTGTTGTGTTATCATAATTTTGAGTGATTTCGTCAATAATTCTATGTATAACACCAATCTCATAGATTATTTTCTATATCTAAAATAATTATTTAGTTGCATTAGAAGCTACTATATACTCAAACTCTACTGTAGAATCAATAGCCACTGGATTCTTAGAAATCTTTAGTATCACATCTCTTCTATTAAGGATGAACACATATCTTGGAAATGATTTTAAATCATTATAATATATTTGGAAATTATAATATATGAATCCCCTCACAACTAGTTCTTCATATCCACTATAAACCAAGAATATATCCTTTGTATGCCTTAGGTACTTCAAGATAGTATTTATAGCCACACAATGTGTCTATCCTAAGACTTCTTGATATTTTTATACCATATCAATATGTAAGAAACATAAATCCCAATACAAATAATTAAATACATGAAAAATACTACTACATGTGTGTATGGGATTCTATATATCCTCTACCCCCTCTTGTTTTTTAGGATATATTTTCTTGGATAGATGTATGTAATGAAAGACAAAATTTTGAAAATTTGAATATATTATTTAATGAAAATTAACCTCATAGTTAACATAAATATTATTTAATTTAATCATGTATTAATACATTAGTAAATTTGGAATTAAAGTGTAAAATTTTTTAAATTCTATTTTGTAATCAATTAATTCATTTTTGAGTAAATTTGATCAAAGCTATACTAGTTTTTGTTTTTATATTTTTAAGAATTTAAATTTTGAAATCCGATATAATTAAAATGTAAAAGGATGGGACATGAAGCAGATTATGTAATGGTAAATTCGAAGAATCCATGTAATGTGTAAGGATTATTCAAAATAACATATTGAAAATTTAATAAAGTGTTGAATTTATAATGGTGTGTAAGGGTTATTTTATCTATTTTTTAGGGTGATCATCATTTCATAAGGGTCACTCTAAATAGATAATTAGAAATTTGGAAAAATCTCAATCAACATAAGGAAATGTAAAGTTTGTTCCTTACAACCCCTACATTTCATAAGGGTCGCTATCATATTATAAGTTTTATTCTACCATCACATAATGGTTATTCCATAAATCCCCATTACTTAATAAGTTTAATTTTATATATAATGTAGGGTTAATTTACTTTTAAACATATTAATTTTAAAAAATTATAAGGTTCATTTCTCCATTGCATAAGGGTCTGTTACATAGAGAAATTTTTTTCATGACTATACTAACTATACTCTTGAATAATCTCAAACATGGAGATTATCTCAATACAAATTGAGATTTCTCAATGCACAAGGGTATCAAGGAAATATTTAATTCTTGCTATTTTTTCAAGTTGAAAAATTTCCTCTAAGATCTCCACATGACATACATCCAATTGTTGAAAACGGTGAAGAACATGGGAAGTAAATAGAGCCAAGGTGGTTTTTTTAGAGTGTGATTCCTAATGAAAATTAAACCCTAGACTATTACACATGGAAATAATCTAGAAGTTATTTAGAGGGTTATTTTAATGTTTAAATTCTAGGAAGAGGAGGGAAAAGGTGTTGTGATGGTATAAATACTTTCTCTCCCTCATTCTAGGTTTCTGTAATTTTTTCATTTGATAGTAATTCATTAAGTTATATTAACATGTTCTTCCATCTACATTTATTTTTTATTTTTGTAAAAATGATTATCAAGATATAATTTATGATAATATAAAAACTCAAGGATCACCCACTTAATGAAAACCAGTGATTCTAAGATTACACAAATAGTTTTTATTTCATCATTTTTTTTGAGGATTTTGGTGATTGAGAAGTATAGGTGAGTTACTGTAACTCGAACTTTTCATTCTTCTATGTCTTTTCAAACATGTAAAATCCATTTCCTCCCTCAATTATAAGATTTTCAATATATTATGGGATCAGTTTTTATAGTGGGGTGTGGACTCATGGTTTTAATTAACTTGAGATAGTGATGGGAAGATCACTTAGGAGGCCTCCATAGTTTGATATCCATACAAAAAATTTATGAACTAAAGGTATTTTTGATTGGTTAGAAGCACATAGATAGGTAAAATAAGCAATGAACAGGGAAATAAAATGAAATATCATTAAGTTTTAATCCATGGTTGTTTTAATTATTTCATTTCATTTTGTCTACATTTTTATATTTTTTTCATTCACCTTTTTTATTTCTATGTTATAATTTTAATTTAGAAGACAATAATAAGTGAAATAATATTTAGTGTTATAAGCTTGGTTCCTTTATAAAAAATCTTACGGTCTACTCCAAGTTATATATATTGGATTAAAATTTTGTTTTTACATACCCTTATGAAATAAAAAATTACAATATTTTATATTACATTGAAAAAAAATGCTCACTTGGATTGTTCTATATTGAATCTATTTAATAAATTCTCAATGTATTTACTTTGATTTAATCCAATTATCCTCTTATATCTATCATGATGGATTTTAATCCATATAATACAAGATATTTCACCAAATTATTTCTTAGAGAATCATTTTTTTACCATGTCTTAACTAACTATAATACTTGTATCTCATTTCACATTTGTAATATATCATCAACATATACAACTAGGAAAATTATTACTCCCTCGCTAAAAAAATTAAACACAAGGAACACGTTCATTATTTATGAAACCAATTACTCTAATGGATTCATTAAAATTAATATTCCATGATATTAATTCTTACATCAACTCATAAATGCATCTCTTCAACTTTTAAACCATATTGAAATCATTTTATGTCATAAACCCTTCTGGTTGTGTCACATAGATATCTTCCACAAGTTTTCCATTAAATAGAGTTATCTTGACATCTATTTTTTAAATCTCATAATTATAATAATTTTTTATTTAAGGTATTATTATAATGGATTTCAATATAGAGACTGGTGAAAGGTTTTTTAATAGTCTATGACATGAAATTTCTTAAACCCTTTAACAACTAGTCATTTCTTATAGGTAATGAATTTACTTCCCTTGTCAAGTTTATTATTGAATAACCATTTTCACCCAAAAATATTCACATCAACTAGAGGATATACCAAAACCTAGTATTTGTTCTAATACATTTATACTATTTCAAAAATCATGGCTTCTTTCCACTTAATATCTTCTGAGTTGTTTTTCTAACCTCTCAGGTTCACTTACCTATCTAGTGTTCTTATACAGTACTTGTTCCTTTTGAACAACTTCTTCTACTATGCATTATTGAATATGTTCTTATATTAACTCATGTGCATAATGTTCTTTAACTTTATTGAATTATAACTTTATACCACAATCTAGTTATTGGTTGTGTTCACTTTAAAGAAATGTGTGTCATCTATCAATAATGAACTTCATGTTTGAGGGATTTTATAGATTAAATCCTATAGTTTATTTAGGATATTCTCTAAAGATTCACTTAATGACTTATAATTCTAGTTTATTTCTAGGATTATCCATAAAAAAATTCACACATCTTCATACATGAATTTATGAAAAAAAAATTCCCATACCAAAGATTATATGGAATAATGTTTTCCCATTTAGTTGGAACTCGATTTAGAATATATATTTAAGTCTATAATTTTTATCCCTTAAAGGATAATGGGCGACATTCTGACATATCATTTATCTCACCATGTCCAATAATTTATGATTACTTCTTTAACTTACACCATTCCAATATAGTGTATAAGGAGAAGTGAGTTTAGATAGTATCCCAAACTCCCTTACATAATTGATAAACTCTTGGTTAAGATATTCCATGCCACAACCTGAGTGTAGTTTCTTTATATTCTTAACAAGCTGGTACTCTACTTTATTCTTCTAATAATTAAATTTCTCAATGTAATAGGACTTATATTACATCAAAAAGACATAACTATATCCGCTAATTTCTTCAGTAAAAGTTATGAAGTATGAGTATCCACCTCTATTTTATACTAGAAAAGGTACAAATAGATCAGTATAAACTAATTATAGAGTATTTTTATCCCTTTCACATTTTCAACTTGATGGAGAATTTATTAATATTCCTTAAAAACAATAATTACATATAAATAATGGTTTTGGTAAAAAAAGAATCATAATATCCTTCTTTATATATATTTTCAAACAGTTCGAGTTTACATAACTAAATCAGTTATTCCACACTTAGGCCTGATATGAGTCTTGTGAATATGATTCATTATCTATTACAAATAATTTATTTTCATATTATAGTATGAAAATACCATTATTCAAATGTTGCATCCCATTAAATATTTTATCTTTATAAAAATAGTTGATCTTATTTTTGAATTTGATAATAAATCCATCAATATCTAAACTAGACATGGATTTTATGTTTTTTGTTACAATGGGAACATAACAAAAATACATTAAAACTAGAATCCATATTTTCATAAATATGAATTGGTACTTTTCAATATACAGTGAAACCATTCTTTCTCCATTGGTATCTTGAAGATCTACCTGATCTCTAGTAATCTTCCAAAATATACTTAGTTCATGTATTTGAATAAAAATGTGAGAACCATAATCTATATATAATACCCAATTTTTATAAATGGGGAAGTTAAAATATACAATGAACACACTTGAAGTTTCCCCTTACTTCTTCATTGAGGAACAATTCTTCTTCTAATATCCTTTCTTGCAAAAAAGAAAAATGCATTGTATCATACTCCTTAGCAAGTTCCTTAACCCTTATTCTATAGGAAGGGATGTGTGATAGTTCCTTAGAAATGGAATTTATCTCAGAAATTTCCTCCTAGATTTTCATATAGTTCACCATAAAGGCATAAGGTTTTTCATGATTTATATATTTATCCATCCGGTGAGTTTCATTCAGGATATTTGGGAGTGTCTTCTCTATATTGGTCATTAAAATTTTCACAATAAATCCTGAGAATTTTTGAATAAGTAAGGTTATTAAAATTGCTAAGGTTTCTTAAAACCCATAATTTTTAAAAAACTCAATTTAGAAAATCAGCTTAACTACATGAGGTCTAGCTGGTATACCTTCTCCAAGATTTCATATAAATAGCTCATTGTATATCACATACCTCTTTAGTCTTCCTTTATTCTAATAAAGATCAAATAGATGATACAACATGTTGTATGAATCCATGTCTCTATGAAACTTTTAGAGAACACTAGTTATGTACAATAGCATGAGGCATTGGACATCCAATTAATCATCTATGTGTCTCCAAATGATGATGAGTACCTCTTCACTTGAATCCTAAGAGGGATCAGTAGTAACTAGATACTCCAACACATAAATTTTTTTCTCTTTCTATAGTAAGATTCACAAGTTCTAGTACCTATCCTAGAAGTTAATTCCAATTATAAGACTATCTTTCTCTAATAAGAATATATGGATAGTTTCATGGTTGAAAGACATTTCATTTTCTACAATAGATAAAAGAATATTTTATTACTTTATCTTGATTACCAAGTGTGACATAAAAAATTAGTTTTATTTGACTCCTGGTATTTTTTAAATATCAATATCTCTCTCCATTGGATTAAAAATATCCTATCACTTAGATATTATAGTAGAACGTATTCATATTCCCCTTCTTATAATCCAGACTAAATCCATGAAAATTACTCAAAGGTGTTTACCTAAGAGGTCTTGAATACTAAATAGAATAATAATTCCTTAATCTATTGAGTGAACTCCACAATCATGTAATCTTAAACTCATATTTCCTCAACACTTGCCTCTAAATTTTATTAATTATACTATGGTCATTATACTTTATACTAATTTAGTTAAATCTACCCATTTTCCTTGTTAATACCCCTTGATAATTTAAAAGTTTCCCTGACTATGTCTTGACCAACCCTTAAACTATGGTTGTATCTTAACTATAAATGTGGATTGTGATATCTAACTTTATATTTTATTGAGGGGTCTTTTTAACTTATTTTTAAATTTTATTTATTTTATTCTTCATATTATTTCTAATATTATATGGATTTTACCTAATTAATTAACCATGCCTGATAAAATAATTTATGCATGAAATGTTTATTTTATTTTATCTTAGCATGATTGTTTATTTATTTACATTATGTGATCATATTTAATCATTAAATAAACCAAGCATCACATAACTAAATAAATAATAATGCACTGATAAATAAAATAAACATCTGATATGATCATGAAATTTAACTATTGGTTGGTTTACTGAATATAAGATAAACCAACTTAACTATAGGAGAAATAACTCCTTGAGTCCGTGTCTGTATAGAGTTAAAACATTCCACCATTAACATGTGTATCTCAATGTCTGATTTGACCTTTTCTCAAGTCAAGAACCATCTCCCCTCATTGGGAGATCCTTCCTTTATATATTCTTAGTTACTAATGTGTAAGGGGTACCTGGATTTTAGAGTCAAATAAAATAAATCATGGACACAAAGGCTCAAACAAAATAAGGAGGAAGGAATGAATCATATATCATCATATATAATTTAATAAAAATTTATCACATAAAACACAGGTAATAAATACTTAAATTAAGTATAAAACCAACACATACATAGATCATCCAAACTCATGATCATTTATAACATGCAATGAAAACACATTTAACTTGGATAATATTCATTTTAATTCATTATTTATTAAGGTAAATTTATTAAATAAATAAATTAGTCATTTTTAATCAATTATTTATCTTAATTATCTATCCAAACAATCCCTTAGATTCTCATCCTCTATAATTTTAAAAAAATGATTGATTGATTTTAATTTAAAATTATTATGTACATGATGTGTACTCACTGGGTACACAGTGTGCACCCTCCATGTTAGAATAAATTCATTCCTAGAATTTAATATATACACAACATGTACTGGAGGCAACACGGCCTCTACCCTTCTATGTTTGATTAAACCCACATTTATATTTTAAAACTTAAATGATGAGTGACTTATACTATATATAATACTTATATTGTACTATATACTTACATGAAGTGTCGCATTATACATGGAATATTGTTCAATTATCAATGCCATGTATTTTTCATGGTATGTATGACCACAAGACATTCCATAAATATGTGTATTGTACACCGTTGATAATTATCATGAAGTACATGATGAGTATGATGACCATACATGTCATGTATTTGAAAAATTACATGGAAAATAATTATTAAATATTTATATTCCACATAAACATTTGAAAATTAATCGGTATGCATCTAGTATAGAAAACCCTTCTTACACAATGTGTACACCAATTATATATTGTGTGATTTGGTCTTGGTTTAATTTTATATGTGTTGACTCGGACAACATACTTATCTTTGTGTGCACCTTTCATTAGTTGTCCTGAGTTACACAATGTGTACATCCCTCTACACACCATGTAATTCATCACTAGTCGCATGTACTATAAATCTGGGGACTCTGTGTGTATCTCACGTAGGTTATCACATGTTATAAGGTGCATACAACCCAATACATGATGTGTACTTAATGTGATTCCATGTTTCTCGGCCAGCAGTCAATATGTGGCATATAATAATGTCATGTACTTTGACCACACGACTTCCATGATTTTCATAGAGTAAAACCATGTTGGGTTACATGGTGTGCACACTAGTTACACACTATTTATTCCTTATCTAGTCATGTTCTAACTGGAAGTCAGTGCATAATTTGTAATGATTCCATGTACCAACCCCCACACACTATGTCATTATTATCACTGCTCTCCCTTTTTTGGTTGATCAAGGGTACACAATGTCAACTTTTCCATTACACGTCATGTTTTTGTGTTATGAATATAGAATTCTTGGAACCTCCCAGAGGGATCTTTGATAATTATTCATATATTCAAGGCATGTTCTTGATCATATGAATTTGAATAAAAGTGTTATTTTAAATTTTGGATCAAACTCCAAAACCATATTTTTTTCTATTTTCAGAAAACACTTTTTAAGGATTAGTATGAACCCTTACAAAATTAAAAACCAAGAAGACAAAAGAAGCAACTCCATCATAGCCCTCTATCAAAAACACTTTTGAAAATTAAAACATGGTACACAGAATAGTAACCACATCATCAACACCCCAATCCATCAACAGTGTGAAATTTTAAATTCAAATCCAATTGTTCTTTGAACATTGATCCATGAAATCCATGATATGCAATCATCAGATCCTCCAGCAGCCTTAATCCCCTCCCCAAGATGCGCATCCATCACCTTGAGACATCACCCCTGACAAGCATCACTACCGACTAACCTTCTCATTGGAAACTAAAAACACAATCCACCATTAACTTATTAACCCCAATACCATTGGAACAACCACCTCTAGCCATTGAAATCATCCATGACCTCAAACCATTAACAAGGGAGAAAATACCACCACCACCAGATCTCCTCTGGAATGACGTTGACCGCTCGAACAACACCTCCCAAAGCCTCATTCTAAATCATTTCACCAGACTAACTTGGACAGGAGCAAAGGTCCATGAAACTAGAGCAATGTTGATTGGACAAGCATCATGACAGAGAGACGCATGATATAGGAAGACCGAACAAAAATCAAACCCATCCAACCTGAACAGAACCAGACAAATACAAACACTAAAGAACGCGGGCAAAAATACCAACACCAGTCAAAGTTTCATCATCAAGAAAGAAAAACAAAAAACCACTAAGAAAAAGACTGAAGGGAATTTAATAAAGGAAAAATGGACCAGGTAAGGTCCACAGTAGCATTTTGTGACCATGGACCACCAGCACATCCAAAACCACCATGAAATAATGTGGAGCATGATCACAAATGGGGTCCATCAGAGCATCCATTATTTGCTATCAAAAGCCCAAAAACAGGATTAACAAGCCCAAAAAAGGGATGAGTATAAAGAAGAAACCTTGGGAGGAGAACTAAGGGAAGAAATATTATGAGGCTAGGATATGGAAAACTCGCCAACGAAGAAGCACTCTAAGAACCTAGGTTATCGAACAAGAGAAACCCATCCGAAATGGAGACCCAAGGAGAAACCAAAAAGTATGACAGAGAAAAGGCAAGAAAGGAGAGGAGAAGGAAAAGGAGGATGGATAAGGCACTTCAACTCTAGGGGGAGGAAACCCTTGGATGGGGAGGAGAGCACTTGAGGGAGCCGGCTGGGAGAGAATAGATCCATTACCAAGTTTGGATAAAATAATGGAAACTAGATTTGAAATATCACTAAAACCAATAAATATATAAATCAAATAAATAATAATTACAAACTATAATGTGACTAATTTGATGCCAATCAAAGGTTCTGAAGTGAAACGAAATAGGTTGGTCCCATTCCCAATATTGTTTTTCATAGGTTTAAATCGATAAAATATTAAGAATGTGATGAATTAACCCTTAAATATTTATAGAGAATATAATTTCACATATAATTTATAATTAATTTGAAATAAATAGTTTTCCTGAATTGATAATTATTCTTTTTTGTTGATCAATTTTGATGCCTATATTGTTGTATAGTCATTATAATGATAAATAAAAACTAAATTTCTATAGCAGTATCCACACCTACTCCATGAATCACAAAAAATTATCATTGGTATTATAGGTTCTACATAAACAAAACAAGAACCTTGAATTATTCACTATAGATCGGAAAGAGTAATATCTTTTATCTTGAAAAAAAATTCTCTTTTTTTCTCATTATTAAGAGGGAGGAGAATTATTCTCCACATTTTCTTGAGATATTTATTAAGAGGTTCTCTCATTATTGAGAGAATTATCATGAGGGAATTAGTTGTGAATAATAATTCTCACACCCTCCAAAATGATATAAAATAGATTTATATTCTTAGGGTTAAATAATTAGTAATTGTGAAAAGGCCCTTTATCTAATTATTTATTCTAAGTAAATCTCATATCAAATAATATTATTATTATTATTATATTCCTTGACATTTCATCGACTCATAGATTTTTAAATATCATTTCGAAAATAAATAAATCCATATCTATTTAAATTATATTAAATAAATTTTACCATTTTCATATGGCACTTAAATTAGTCCATAAATCCACCTCAAAATTTATTGAACCTTGAATAATAAATTTTTATTTTAAAAAATAAATATCAATATATTATTTTTTCAATAAATAAATAAATATTATACTTATTAACTCATAAATGCATATTTATTTAATATTCAACACACATATATTCTAAACTCGAATATATTATGGAATTAGATTTATGTGATCAACATAACATATATAAGTATTATTCAATAATATGAGAATAATACTTATTATTAATATTAAATTAAAATATAATTTAACTAATATTTTGGATGCTCTTAGTGTGTGGAGCTCTATACCACTTTCTCAGTAACATTAGACAAACTTGCCTAAATGAAAAGATCAATATCTAACAACACTTCAAGACACCTATTCATAAAGAAGTTAATGTTCCAATGAAAATATAATGACTCTAGTTTTTTAGATTTAGTACTTCGAATATTTGTAAGTATATATGTGTATTTTCCCTCAAAGTTGACATAGTGTTTAGGTGTATCGGGACCCTAGAATTAATGTATTAAAAATATTAATATATTTTAAAGAGGGTTCATGTATCATTTTGGTATAAATGGTTTTCCAATGATAGAGACCTTATATGAGAAATATGAAACAACAGTTGATTCTAGAATATGGGGTTTACCCAAGGTGATAGTTGAAGTTGGTTGGAACTAGATGTTCGGTTGAGGCAGGCATTGGCGGGCATGTCAAGTGAACTAATTATTTAATTTATTTATTTATTTAATAACCCTAAACATAATAATCATATTAAAAAACATAATTATAATTCTTTTGTAGGGTCATACATATAATCTAGGGAGGATTTGAGAGGATGAGAATCATTCTTCATTGGTGTTGGAAAACCTGAGAATGCAGATCGATGAACTGATCAAGGTGGACTATGATACATATGGAAAATGAATCAGATCTTCTCTTCTCCATCATTGGGGAATGAATTTTTTACTATTTATTATTGCATAATTGAGGTTTGTATTGTTATTTATTTATAATTTCCTTCCATGGTTTACATTTTTTGGCATTATTTTTCTTATCTGGTTACTTTATAGTGATTTTTGTTCTTATCATGAGCCTAGTATTAATTAGAAATCTTAATTCATGTTATGTATTCCATTTTTTTACACTCTGTTCCCATCCTAATTCTATTTTATGTAAACGTTATTTGATATTTCATTATCCAATGATACTTTTTTCGTATTGATATCTCATCAAGAAGGTTTTATATTTATATCATCAACATATATGCTTCATTAATTTTATTTGACACTCTAAAATGAACTCATCGATGAACTACCATGGACATGGATTTAATAAAACAATTCAATTTCAATAAATGGTCCTAATATATCTTCTTATAATAAATCCAAAGGGAAAAATATTTTCTTGACTTATTCAATAAATTTTATATTACTTAAGATTCACCAAATGTATCATACCTTACCATGAGAGTATGTTATTTTCATTTTCATCAATAAATCAAAGTACATGATTCATGGTATACATTAATAATAATCTCAATCATAAGGATCGATACACATGTTCATTGATAGAAATATCCAATGACATATAAAAAATTTGGAATTACTTTTGGCTGGTTTATCCTCATAACCTCACTTCTTAGCAATTACTAAGTTAAATTTTCATGATAAGAAGTCAGGATTTCTTATTAGCCCCAAAAAGCTAATAGTAAAACATCATATTTTTTCTATAATACAAATGTTATCTTGACCATAGTAAATATGTTAAAGAATATTTTCATAAAACATCAAAGTTACCATTATATTGGTGAACTATTATAACCTTTCAATGTGACAAATACTCTAGGGACATTATCACATTAATGTTACACATAAGAAAACTTATTATTTGATAAGATATTAATTAATATTAATATTATAGTAATCAAATGTAGAAATATAGCATGTTCTATGGAACAAATTCCAACAATATATAAAATTATTTTTTAAACAAATATATATGGTAGTGTGTTCTATTAATAGATGACATATATGATAGTTGTGAGTAGCTCCTCGTGGGATCCGTAAGTTGGGTATAGTCAAGATTTAGTGTGATATGATGATTCAATGAATTAATTAACTTATCATCAGTTATAGGTGGGTAATTTTCATAAATAATAGTTATGAACTATGTGGGTTTAATTGTAACACCCCAAGATTTCATATTATGTTATCTCATTAAAGTAATTCAATAGCTTGTGTTGCACGCAACGCCGAGTTCGAGCGCACAACTTACCAAACTAGTCGTTCCAAAAGTGGTTATGAGTAATATAAATTTCATTTTGAATCATATATACTCTATATAATTTTAACATTCATATTATGTTTTTATTATACATAATATAAGAAAAATTCATTTTTTAGATAAAAGAAGTATTTTTCAAAAAATGTAATTTTACCGCCTTTTAATGGAGAACCCTTTTTAAAACCAATATTTGAAACTTTTATATATTTAATTTAATGAAATTAAATTATTATTTAGATGAGGGACATAAAAATTTAGTTTGGATAAATTTTTGTACTTTTCTAATAACTTTCATATTTTGAAGAAAAATGAAAAATTCTATGTTTTAATTGAAAACAAATTTTTAATCAAAATAATTTATAGTGTTAAATTATGAATTTGAATGGTTTTTAGGTATAATTAGATTATATGTTTATCATTTAATAAAATTTAGGTCATTATATGTAATTTCACATTTAAATTTGACATAAACACATGTCAATCTTTTGATAGTTTTTACTTTTTAAAAACATACTTTTTGGTTTTGACAACGGGAATTAATTTTAAATTAATTTATACAAATTCTGTGTTTTTAATTTTGTAAAATAGAATTAATTTTTGAATTTGGAATATAAAAATTATCTTACGGTGAGTTTTTCTTATGTTTCTGAAAACATTAAATTTTTTATGAATAGTGAAAAACACTGCGTTATTGTTTAAAATCGACTTTTTATTTAAAAAATTATTTATTTTATTTAAATTTATTTCAATGAAAAATAGATATATAATACCTATATAAGTTCAATGTAATTCATTGTAGTCACTTGAAAATAAAATTAGATGTATAAATTTTTATTGAACTTTTTACCGTCTTTTACCCACCTTCTAGAAGCATTTGAAAATTTGCATAAAACTTAATTTTACCGCTTCTATGAGTTGAATTTAAAAAATTTGAGAGACACAGTTGAGATCAGTAAGTAAAATTTTATTCAATAATATGAAAATAATTTTTGGTGAATAGTAACTTTTGACTTTTATTTACCACGGTTTAATGTAAATAGGGTAATTAAAGGTAAAAATGATATTATAATTACCCTAACACATGTCCTAATTCTATTGGATAAGTTTATTTCGACCAAAAATAAACTTAGAAATAAAATATGATCCTTTAGGTCCACTTGGATTAGATTAGGACATTTATTATTATTTTATTTAAAGAATAGTTAAAAGTGTTAAATTCAAAGATTAATAACTGAACCATTTTTAATATAGGGTTACTCATAAGAAACATTCTACTATAAATATTCATTAGAAAGATAAAAAATATTTCCTACATAATTTTATTTTATTTATAATTTTTAGACATTAAATAATTAAATTTATTTATTACACAATGATGGTGCGGTAATTACCTTATTAATGAAAGGATCAAATAAATGGTATTATAAATATTAAAATAAATATAATTTCAATTTTTTTATGATATACACGAATTTTATAGGTGAATATGACATGTTAGGTTTGATTCAATGTATCTTGTTCTAAGTAATAAATTTTTTATGACTTTCACAAAAACCAAATACTAAATAGTGTCAAAATTGACATAAATGAGTTTTAAAAAAAATATTATATTATTAAATAATATAATATTCCTAAAAATCTAAGGTTCATCCAAAGGGCTTAAATAATATTATATATTTCATTAATTAACCACTTTAGGTTCTATTGGAAGTTTAGAGTAAGTTTATTAACCATATAGTGTAAGAATACAAGAAGACACGGTAAAAGTAAAACTATTTAACTAAGAGTTAAATCTAAAAGATAAGGTTAATATAGTGACCTAAAACTATCTAAAATGTATTGGTTGAGTGTTTTTCAACCCATTCCCACCTTATCCTAGAAATAAATAATTTTTGATCGATTAAAAACCGAAAATTAGTGTATTATAAAATAATATTTCAAGCTTTTCCTAAAGTGACCATCACCCCTCTTATAAAAGGTTACTTCCTCTTATCTCAAAATCACAACTCCAAAGCCATTTGGCTCGGCCAAACCCTACCCAAATCTTCTCAAAAATTACCTCAATTCAATTTAGAGGCCTTACCTTGAGCATAAAGGCAACCTATGGATCCCATTTTTTCAAATCAAAAGGAAACACCCAAAGAAGAGGTAATTATTTTATCACCTCTTTCAAAAATCTTTTCTTCTTACACATTCTATTTCTTTGTTATTTCCATAAAAAATAATAACTCCAGTATCTTATGAATACTGTGATATTATTCTAAATATGGTACAACCATTTTCATTATTTTATTCATCCTATGAATGATAATTTCACCATGCGTGCGTGCGTATGGATTACTGTCTCCACGCCGTGGTGTAATTTGTTATTAAACACTATGTTATTTAGATGGATATAATGATGAGTAATATGTATATAAATAATGAAAATAACTTTCTAGAGCCTCTATAAAATTAATATATCATCCAATTCTATACCGTTTAATCATTAAGGAAATGATATTGTCGCTCATGTGTATGTACGGCTTACCGTCTCCACGACGCAATGAGATTCATTTCAATATTTACCATTCAACGATGATTATAAAAATATATATATTTAATAAGTAATATATGACATAATAATTCTAATTAAAACATATATATATATATATTTAAATATATCATATTCACTTAGTTTCTTTCAATATGATATGAAAACAGAAAGAGCATTTATGTGTACCTATGGCCTACCGTCTCCATAAAAGGTGTTTTCAATTACAAATATATATATATTATACACATTTATATTATAAATATATATGATATATAAATAATTTTTTATATTCTAGATGTATTTAAATCATTATCTAAGTGATTTGATCAAGAATAACAAGTTAAAACACGTATGATAAAGAAAGCGATTATTACCTGAAATATTAATTTAAGATGAAAATTATTATTAATTGGGTAGTATAAATCCATAATTGAATCATGTATGACATCATATATATTAATATGGTTCTGGTATCATTTAATAACATACTATGGTCATCATACAGAAATTTAAATGTACTCATGACTAAAGGAAAGTACATGGTAAGGGTTAATTCCTCAATCTCATTATTATCCGAGATTGTTTATGTGTAAGTATTTTCTGGGACCTATTTATTATCCATGTATGTGTTTCATAAAATAAATTTCAAAATTATTATTTTAAGAAACTCTTTAACTAAAACATCATTTTAAATGTTTTAAATATTTATTCTTCTAAATATTTCACATTAATGTCCATGTTTTCAAAATGGTTTTAAGGATTTATTTATATGGACATGATTGTTCTAAAATGTTAATTTCTTTAAAATGTTTCAAAGTGGTATGGGACCATTTGATTCAAAAATATATTTAAATGACTTAATTTATAAATGGGTGACTTTTAAATGATTTCACGATAAGGTATATTGCTCTCAAAGAGTTTTACTAATCATTTTCAACTATGTCAACATCCTTTACTGGATATTATTATTGATTGAGGTTGACTTATTATAATACAATATTCCATATTGTATTGAATGAGTTATGATATGTTTGACTATGGATGTTATATTTTTATATCATTCATGTTTTATGGTTAATGTATTGACATTTTGTATGCTAGTTTTAAAACGAATGTTTATGTTATTTTAAACATTTCTATATGAGGAATGCAGTGGACTTAGTAAGTGACAGGTGGAGCCCGCTATAGCTCCTTGATCCATTGGTAGGTCTCATGAGACAAACTAGTGTCTTTGAATAAGGCCTTGACAAAAAATTTATTTGTAGTCTTGGAACGAGGCCTTGAATATGTGGTAATGATGTTCGGCGTTAGGCATTCCCTCATTATAAAAGTAGTTATTACATGTGATTATTCGACTAGTAGAATATCCATGTGCATGTTTATATGGTGATGTTTGATTTATTTTTTCCATATTATGTTCATGATTATGTTTAAAAAGGATATTGTTTTTATTACACATCTTGCCTTAAAAGTTTATAGCTTCTGCTAAATTATTTACCCTTGCTGAGCATCTGAGATCACCCTTTTCTTATGTTTTATTTTTCCAGGATTCCAATAAGTGTATTATGATTGATATTTAGGGTTACACTAAAGGGAATAATGGTGTTCTCAAAGAACTATCTATGCTGTATTTTATTTTTGAAATTTTAATGTAAAGTTGATATATGTAATCTATTTTCAAAGACTACTAAACTGATCCGTCATTTGGGAATTGATTCCTTGTAATCATGCCAATTTATTAAAATAATGCACTAAGTCCGGGCTTCTCATGTCGGGGTGTTACATTTGGTATCAGATGAAGTATAGAAAAAACCTTGGAATGTATATTTAGAAAAACTCTGATTAGAGAACATTACCCTAATATAGAATTTGCGGATTAGAATAAAAGAGCATACTAGAATTTTGGTAATGTAGAGATTTTATGAATTTTCTAAGAAATACATCCATGTCTAGATAAGAGTAGGTAGAGGCGACTCTGGCATAGATATACCTAGGAGTGAAAACTATGACAAGGAGTTTTGGGATTGAACCGGGGTATCATGGTACATGACAACAGGCCTTACTTCATTCTTGGTTATGACACTCCCATGGGATATGCTTAGGATAATTCACATTTTCTTTACAAGCCATTATAAAGGATTTAGGAGTAAATACTTCCTCAAAGAAATTTTTTTATGATTTTATATTATATGAATAATCTTTTCAATTTATGTTAGGTGTTTTACAAGTTTGTGATTATACATTGTGATTCATAAAACTAACCTAGTGTATGCTATTGTTTTGAAATGGCGCCCAGTAGATGGAATGAGAACTCTAGAAATACGCATGATCCAAAGAGTAAGAATGATCATATCTTTCATGGTATTAAGCCAACATTTATAAAGGAAATAGTCTCCCACAAATTATAATCATATAAAGAAATAATATAATGTGTTAATAAGATAAGTAAAGAATTTTCTAAGTCCTATGGCTTTGAAAGGAATCCAGAGAAGAAAAGGATGGTAGAGAGAAAGATGGATAAAGGGAATAAGGGAAAGAATGATTTTCCTATATGTGATAACTGTGGGAAGAATCACCTTGGTAAATGCTTGAAGAGAATGGGATTTTGTTATAAGTGTGGAGAAAAGGGTTACTGATTATGTGATTGCAAGGGTAAGAAAAAGGTTTGAAATGTACAATGCTTCATCTACAAGGAGTTGAGACACTATTAGAATCAATGTCCAAATCATCAGAGTATACCACAAATGATGTTGTTGGATAATAATCAATTTATGATATTACCACAGATGAAGAGTAATGACTAGTGTTATTTTGTTGATATTAAAGAACAATGTCATTTGAGTGTTGTATCAATGATTTATTGGTAATAATAATTAAGGAGTGTATATGGATTGTACTGTAGTACTATTTCATTAAGGATTTGAGATTGTGTGGTACCAATAAAAGTGACTCAATAGCAAGTTAAAATTTTTGGAAAATACATGGTTGAAGGAAAGATAAAAATTTAATATTTTCCTGATGCTGACGTATTGATTTTGGAATAAGAGATGATTGATTTGGATAAATTATATTGGATATTATTGACATCCTTGAAACTGATTAATGGTTTATTTATTCTATCAGTGTTGGAGTTTACAAAGTTTTTCAATATAAGGAGTATATCCAGTATTCTATATGGAATAAGGGATCATGAATGTAATCAATATAGTTTTATGGTAATTCAGGGTGTTATCGTGTTTTAAAATAATACACTATGAAGGTATTCACATGTAATTACGTGGAAAAAAGAATCTTCATTGTGTTTACCTTCCATATAAATTTTGGACTGTGAATTTAGACAGAAGTATTTTGGGTAATTATAAATGTTGGAATGCATTAAGTTTGACATTAAATACTATTATTAAGGTTAAATCATTTCTTAAGATTATTTTTGGATTGTTATAAAAAACCTTGAGGTCAGGTGACAACACATCACGTCCGGCAAGGCCACGAGACTTGAACCCACAACTGAAGGGTGATAAGGGTGCATCACATACCACTGGCCTATGTGATGTCCTTTTTTGTATAATGTTTTTTTTTTAAAATATTCTAACAAATTAATTATAAATTCATTATTTATAGAACCCAATATGATTAGGATAAATAGAATATTTGTTTATTTTTTTATCTTTTGGAGGGAAAGATGAATTTTTGGTAGGAATTATTTGAAGGGTGAAACTCTACTTGTCAAGTATGTATATATTGTTTCTCTTATTCTATGATGAAATTAATTCCTAAACTTTAGGGAAGATATCTTAAAACCAAAAATGTGTTATCCTAATACCTTATGTTTTTTTGAACTGATGATATTTTAAATCATCATATATCGATGGCTTTGAGGCCCTCAATTGTACACTTGTTTGTGATAGATGACCTCAATCACTCCCAATAAATATTTACATTTTTCCTCCAATTATGTGTCTCTAATTTTGACCCATGTTCTCCTAGTAGATATCATAATTTGGTGCTGACGTTTTCAATTCCATTTCCCTCTTATTAAGACTAAATTTTATTAACCCAATTTCCGATGTGGGTTTTCCACAAAGGTATTTTTCTATTTTTAACCTTTTATTTTTGAAGAATAGTTTCAAATTTTGAGGAATCAATTTATTGAATGGGGGAGAATGTAACACTTCAATATTTCATAGTATGATATCTCATTAAAGTAATTCAATAGCTTGTGTTACACGCAACACCGAGTTCGAGCGCACCACAACTTACCAAACTAGCCGTTCAAAAAGTGGTTATGAATAGTATAAACTACATTTTGAATCTTAAATACTTTATATAATTTTAACATACAAATTATTTCTTTGTTATACATAATATAAGAACAAATTCATTTTTTAGATAAAAGAAGAATTTTTCAAAAAATGCAATTTTACCACCTTTTAATGGAGAACCCTTTTTAAAAACAATATTTTACACTTTTATATATTCAATTTAATGAAGTTAAATTTTTCTTTATAATCAAGACATAAAAATTAAGTTTGGATAAATTTTTGTTACTTTTCAGATAACTTTCATATTTTCATGAATAGTGAAAAATACTATGTTTTAATTAAAAACAAATTTTTTAATCAAAATAATTTATAGTGTTAAATTATTCATTTTAATGGTTTTGAAGTATAATTAGATTATATTTTTATTATCTGATACAATTTAGTTCATTATAAGTAATTTCACATTTAAATTTTATATAAACACATGTCAATCTTTTGATAGTTTTTACTTTTTAAAAACCCGCTTTTTGGTTTTGACAACGAGAATTAATTTTAAATTAATTAATGAAACTTCTATGTTTTGAATTTGGTAAAATGGAATTAATTTTTGAATTCAGAATATCAAAATTATCCTAGGGTGAATTTTTGGTATTTTTCTGAAAACATTCAATTTTTGATGAATATTGAAAAACATTACGTTATTGTTTAAAACCAAATTTTTATATAAATAATTATTTATTTTATTTAAATTTATTTTAAGTCAAAATAGATATATAATACCTATATAAGTTCAATGTAATTCAGTGGAGTCATTTTATAATAAAATTAGAAGTATAATTTTTATTGAACTTCTTACCGTCTTTTACCCACCATCTAGAAGAATTTGAAAATTTGTATTAAATATAATTTTACCACTTCTGTGAATTTAATTTCAAAAATACAACATACATTGTTGATATCAGTTAGTAAAATTGTATTCAATACGATGAAAATAATTTTTGTTGAATAGTAACTTTTGAGTTTTATTTACCACGGTTAAAAGTAAATAAGGTAATTCAAGGTAAAAATGATATTATAATTAACATAACACATGTCCTAATTCTATTGGATAAGTTTATTTCAACCAAAAACAACCTTAGGAATAAAATATTATATTTTAGGTCCACTTGGATTAGACTTGAACATTTTATTATTATTTTATTTAAGGAAGAGTTAAAAGTGTTTAATTAAAAGTTTAATAACTAAACCAATTATAATATAGGGATACACATAAGATAAATCCCACTATAAATATTCATTAGAAATCTAAAAATATTTCCAACATAATGGTATTTTATTTATAATATTTATACATTAAATAATTAAATTTATTTATTTCACAATGATGAAGCAGTAATTACCATATTAATGAAAGAATCAAATAAATGGTATTATAAATATTAAAATAAATATTATTTCAATGTTTTTATGAAATAAAAGAATTTTATAGGTGAATATGACATGTTAGGGTGGATTAAATGTATCGTTTTCAAAGTAATAATGTTGTGAAAACTTTCACAAAAACCAAATACTAAATAGTGTTAATATTGACATATATGAGTTTTTAAAACAAATATTATATTATAAAATTATATAATATTCCTAAAACTATAAGGTTTGGAAAAAGGGATTAAATAATATTATATATGTAATAATTAACAACTTTAGGTTCTCTTGTAAGTTTATAGTATTTTTATTAACCATTAAGTTTAATAATACAAGAAGACACGGAAAAAGTTAAACTATTTAACTACGAGTTAAATCTAAAAGATAAGGTTAATATGGTGATCTAAACCTATCTAAAACCTATTTTTTTGAGTGTTTTTCTACCCATCCCCACATTATACTAGAAATGAATTATTTTGGAACCATTATAAACCGAAAATTATTTTATTATAAAATAATATTTTAAGATTTTCCTAAAATGACCCTCACCCCTTTTATAAAAGAGTACTTCCCCTTCTCTCAAAATCACAACTCCAAAGCCATCTGTATCTCCCAAACCATGCCCAAATATCCTTCCAAATTCTCTCACTTAAAACTAGAGGCCTTCCCTTGAGAATAAATTAAATCTAAGGATCCATTTTGTTAAAATCAAAAGGAAACACCCTAAGAAGAGGTAATTATTTTATCACCTTTTTCAAAGTTCTTTTATTCTTACACTTTCTCTTTATTTGTTATTTCCATAAAAAAATAACTCCAGTACCTTATATATACTGTTATTCTATTATAAATATGTTATAACCATATTCATTTTTCTATCCATCCTTTGAATGATAATTTCTCCATGCGTCCGTACGAACGGCTTACCGGCTCCAAGTTGTGGTGTAATTTGTTATTCAACACTATGTTATTTGCATGGATATAATGATGTGTAATATGTATATAAATAATTAAAATAACATGATAATGTATCTTCAAAATTAATATACCATCCAATTACACACCTTTTAATCATTAAAGAAATGATATCATCGCTCATGTGTACGTATGGATTACCGTCTCCATGACGCGATGAGATTCATTTCCAAATTCACCATTCAACAATGATTATAAAAATATATATATTTAATAAGTATATAATATATGAATTAATAATTCTAATAAACACACACACCCACACACATACACACACACATATATAAATATGTATTTAAATATATCTTATTCACTTAGTTCTGTTTAATATGATATGAAAATGGAAACAACATTTATGCGGATGTATAGCCTACTGTCTCCATAAATGGTGTTTTCCATTTCATATATCTATCTATTATACATATTTATATTCTAAATATATATAATATATAAATCATGTTTTATATTCTGGATGTATTTAAATCATGATCTATGTGATATGATCAAGAATAACAAGTTAAAACACGTACGATAAGGAAATCGATTATTACCTGAAATGTTAATTTAACATGGAAATTATTATTAAATGGGTAGTATAAAGTCATAAATGAATCATGTATGGAATAATAAATATTAATATGGTTCTGGTATAATTTAATAACATACTATGGTCATCATTCAGGAAGTTAAATGTACCCACGACTAAAGGAAAGTACAAGGTAAGGGTTAATTCCTCAATATCATTATTATCTAAGATTGTTTATGTGTAAGTATTTTCTGGGAATTATTTATTTTACATTCCCATGTTTCGTAAAATAATTTTCAAAATGATTATTTTAAGTAACTCTTTACCTAAAACATCATTTTAAATGTTTTAAATATTTATTCTTCTAAATCTTTCTCATTAATGTCCATGTTTTCAAAATGGTTTTAAGGATTTATTTATATAGACATGATTGTTTTAAAATGTTAATTTATTTCAAAAGTTTCAAAGTGATATGGGACACTTTCATTCAAAAATATATTTAAATGAATTAATTTATAAATGGGTTAATTTTAAATGATTTCATAAAAAAAGTATATTTCACTCAAAGTGTTTTACAGATCATTTTCAACTATGTCAACATACTTTACTGGATATTATTCTTGATTGAGGTTGATTTATTACAATAAATTCTTCCCTATTGTATTGAATGATTTATGGTATGTTTGACTATGGATGTTCAATTTTGATACCATTCATGTTTTATGGTTAATTTATTGACATTTCGTGTGCTAGTTTTAATATGAATGTTTATGTTATGTTTCAACATTTTCTTATGAGGAATGTATTGGACTTAGAAAGTGATAGGTGGAGCCTGTTATATCTTCTCGATGCATTGATAGGTCTCATGAGACAAACTAGTGTCTTGGCACAAGGTCTTGAGAAAAAATTTATTTGTAGTCTTGGAATGAGGCCTTGACTATGTGGTAATGATGTCAGACGTTAGGCACTACCTCATTATGAAATTGGTTATTACATGTGATTAAACAACTAGTAGAACATCCATGTGAATGATTATATGGTGATGTTTGATTTATTTTTTTCATGTTATGTTCAAGATTATATTTAAAAAGTTGTTGTTTTTATTACACATCCTGCCTTAAAATTTTATACCTTCTGCTAAACTATTTTCCCTTACTGAGCATCTGAGCTCACCCCTTTCTTATATTTTATTTTCCTAGGATTACAAAAATTGTATTATGATTTATATTCAGGCTTAAGATAAAGGGAATAATGGTGTTATCAAATAACTATCTATGTTGTATTTTATGTTTGAAATTGTAATGTAAAGTTGATGTATGTAATCTATTTTCCAAGACTGCTAAACCGATCGGTCATTCGGGATTTGATTCCTTGTAATCATGCCAATGTATTAAAATAATGCATAGACTCAAGGATTCTAGGTTTGGGGTGTTACATTAATCACATATAATTCCCAAGCTATTGAGATAATGAGTGAGACTAATGGATGAATTGGGTGTATTTGGTCATCTTGTTAACTGATGATGGATCATAGAATATGACCTAGTATATTTTACCTCCCTGATATGATTGTAATTATTGAGGTTCGTTTTATTGACCAACCTTGTGAACTAGAAATGCAATCCTTGTGTATTCAATTTCTAATGATGATGATATTGATGATGATTTATTTAGTTACCCGAACTTTGTATATTTGGACATATTTTAATGAACTAATTATCTTATACACTACCACAAAAACAGTTTTTCACAGCACCCCCTTTATCAGCGATTTTTTTAGCGCTGATAAAGGGCCCCCCTTTATCAGCGCTTGTTTAGTAGCGCTGATAAAGGGGGGAGCCTTTATCAGCGCTTTTTTTAAAATCACTGATAAAGGGTCAGCTTCAAAAAAAATTAAAAATATATTAATATATTAATATATAAATATAGTTATATTGTTATATAAATATAATATATAATTTTTAAATATATTTTAGATAAGTATAAATGTACATTTACACATATTATACTTAATATATAAGATATTTAGTGAAAATGGATTCTTAAAAAATTAAAAAAAAAATATTTTTAATTAATAATTTGATAATAATTATGGAGTAATAGTCATTTAATAACAATTTTAAGACTAAAAAAATTAAAAAATTGAAAAAAGATCCAAAATATGTTGAAAACGCAACTCAAACTTCAAACGACCATAAGTTTTGATCCGGGTGTCTGTTTGAGATCTACCACATATCAAATCGAAGCCTGTGACGAGCTCTACATCGTTGTGACCCGGGAGAACCCCGGTCAATAGATTTTCGAGGCCAAAAGAGGCCCATAAGGCCTCCAAAACTGAGTTTTTAGTTGGGATACCCCGATTTTTTAACATTTTGTGGATTTTCACCCTCGTTTAAGGGGGTATTATTGGATTTTTTTTTGCGGGGCATGAATTTATTCCAAGGTATTACATTCATATTGATATTATGTCTTTGAAATTTCATCCTTTTTTATAATGCACTGCTATTTATAATATAAAATATAATAATATATTCATATTTTTTATATATTCACACCTAAAAATTTAATTATAAATATAAATAATAAAATATATTTACATATAAAATATATTAGCTTTATCTAAATAATAACTAACATCCATTTTATTTAAAATACAAATATATGAATATTTATATACCTATATATTAATCTAACTATATATATATATTAATCTAACTATATATATATATATAAATCTAACTATATATATATATTAATCTAATAACTATATATATATATATATTAATATAACTACATATATATATATATATATTAGTATTACTGTAAATATATATATTAATATCACTATATATATATTAATATAACTATATATATATTCATATAACTGTATATATGTTAATATAACTATATATATATATTAATATAAATATATATTACTATACGAATAAATATAACTAAATATATATATATAGATATATTAATATCACTATATATATATTAATATTAATATATATATATATATTAATATAACTATATATATATATTACAATATAACTATATATATATTATAATATAACTATATATATATATTATAATATAACTATATATATATTAATATAAATATATATTACTATACGAATAAATATAACTATATATATATATATAGATATCATGAATTAGAAGACAAATCAAAATAGAGTAGTGGTAAAGGCTTAGGCGCGCAGGGGGGGAGGACTCGAGTTCAAATCCTATGGGAGGCAGGGGCGCGCGCGCATGGGGGAATATAGCAGCAAGCGCTGTTAAAGGGTGAAGGGGGTGAGTGGGGTGCGTGGGGTTCTGTACAGGGGCATAAAAGCTATAAAATGGGGGGGCTCAAGCGCTATAAAAGCCCACCCAATTCGCAGTATTTTTTAATTTTTTTTAAAAAAATTTTTAAATTTTTTTAAATTTTTTTATTTTTTTTAACTTTTATCAGCGCTTTTTTAAAAGTGATGATAAAATGGTCCTTTATCAGCGTTAAAAAGAAAGCACTGATAAAGGAAGCGCTGATATAAGACCCCTTTTATCAGCGCTAAAAAAAAGCGCTGATAAAAGACCCCTTTTATCATTGCTTTTTGGAGGGCTGATAAAGGGGACCCCCCCCCCCTTTATCTTCGCTGGCTTTATCAGCGCTTTTTCTAGTGCTGATAAAGGTCATTTTTAGCGCTGATAAAGGCCATATTATTAGTAGTGATAGATGACTTTATGAATGAGATGACATGTGATTCCCATTAGTTTGTTATTATTCTAGGGATAACACTACAGTTATAGTGAACTGACTTTTTCTTACATGACTATTACATCATTTTAATGATAAAAAACATAAAAGTGTTACAAACCCGGAATCCAAAGGTTTTGTATCTTGGTCAAATTAAGAACATACCTAACTTATACATAATAAAACATAAATAATTATTTAAAATCTTATTATTTATCCATATAGAACTCACATTCTCCTTAGTACATTTATTCATCTAGAGATATACATACAAGAAAGGTGAGAGCTAAAATCCTATTAAGAGGATAGATAAGGGCATCGGTCAATATAACAGGGGTGATCATAATCATCATCATCATAACATAATCATAGGTAAATAATCATAATAATGAGAGTAAGTATTAGTTAAAGGTATTGAATGTGGAAATGGAAAAAAATTAAACATCAAGTCTTAGTGTCCAATTACCACACATAGTTGTGAACAAAGCTAGCTTCATGTTCAAATATAATATATGTGCATAACCATAACATCATAATTTTGAACAAATCTAGAATCTTGTTCATGAATATTTTACATTATCTCATGAGATACATTACATTAGCCAATGTATCAGAGAACTATATAATTCTGAGCGCACCCATCACATCATAACATTTACATAATCATGCATGCCACATAAAATGTATATGAATAAAATTTAGGAAGGAACCCATTTAAAGGAATGGGTTTAATAAGGCTTTAATAAATCATTAATAAAATTATGGATCCAAAATGAAAAGGTAAAACATGTTTGGTATAAGCTTCATCGTTCTTGAGTGAAGAATAAACAACTTGAGAGGAGTCAAAATGTTTTTTGGAAAGAATAGTTCTTTTTGAAAAATATTTGTTTTTATCATAAAATCATATTGGAAACATGTATATCCAAAAAAAGAAGATATGAGGAAAACAAAATTAAAATTTGTGAATATTAAAAGAATATCCACACTTAAATTTTTCCTAAAAGAGGAATAACCCAAAGAAAATGAGTTGGGTTTGATAATCCCCTTACCCTATGTATTAATGATTTCTTCACTTTAATATCATGGATAATAATATTATCATAATTAATTAAAAATTATTTAACCTATTATATATGTATTTTATTTATTATATATTTTTTAAGTTTTCTTATGTCCATTTTTATGAGTTATAGAGTTCAATTCCTTTATTCTGGGAGTGTTTGTTTTCTTGGTATTCATGATTGGTTCACTTGTATACAAGTATGGAAGTTCCGGTAAAATGGGAATAATTCTCCAGAATTTAAAATATATGTTATTAATGAACTTAATTTTATTAATTGGTCTTATTTATCATTTGGTTATATGGTGTGATGATTACCTATTAGATAAAATGTAAATGAAAAAGATTTAATTTATTTTGGGGTTTTTTTACGACTATCACAAACTTATATCATTTTCTTTAATATAATGTTTATATATTGGTTCAAAAAATTATATAACTTATAATATGTATAATAAAATCTTAATTAACTATAATAATGTATTTATAAACATCCTTTAAGGTGGAAATGGAAAATTAAATCTCACCATCCAATAAGGTGGTGAATCGACACATCACGGACTATGTTTTCATTTTTTTAGAACAAAAGGAGGAGGGAAGAATTTTGAGGATGAATTATTACATTAACACAATAAAATTAATTTATATATAAGATTATATAGTTATCATTACAATTTGGGATAGTTAGGTGATGATAGATAAGAAAAGAAAAGAATTATAAAAGTAATTAAAAGAGAATGAAATATGATTTTACCCCTTGAATTTCTTCTCCTTGAGAAAATCCTTAAGGCTCTTGATTTTGGTCTTTTTTATACAAGAAGCTCCTAGACGTGGGTTTGAGGCTTGTAAAGAGTATTGGGAAGAATTTAAATAGACTTCAAAACTTATATGGTGTGATTAGAATAGGTCGTGATTGGTTATATTTATAGGGGAGGAGAGGGGTGTTTTCTGATTATTTTATTGATTAGTTTATTATTTTAGCTCAATACTATCAATATTGCTGATTATTGGGACTAAATATATTAAATGTTTTAAGATATTTATAATCAATGGGTTATTACCTCATCCATAAATCATCCATCACTCAATAATTCATGTATTTAGCTTATATTCTAAATTATTATATTTCATTATTAACCAAAAAGTCAAAAAATTAGAAAATCCCAAATTAATCCTAAATTTTTTTTGACATGTAGAATTTAAAAATGGACTCCATTTTATTAAAAAAATTCTAAATATAAGAAATTTCATTTTTAATTAAAATCATTGTTTTCATGAAAAATAATAATTTTAATATTATAACTGATTGTATGACACTTTTATAAATTAATTTATGTCTCATAATATTATCTTATAATCAAAATACCAAAAAAAATAATTTATTAATATATTTTATGAAAATAATATTTTTTAAAATTATTATATTAATTATAAAATTGTAAATAAATATTTACATTTTAAAAAAATACCAACACTAAAAATATCATTTTTAAAAAGTTTATTTACTTATACCATGATATAATTATATCATATTTTCATTTATTAGCTAGATAAATTTTATTTGTACTTTTATAGCTGAGTTTACTATTCTATTGGATGGATTACTACTCTTAATGGTCATGTTACTATTCCAATGGTCAAGTTACTATTCCATCAAAATAGGTTCCTTAATTTATATTAATACCACTTATTTCATTATTTAATTATAAAAATTATGTTTTTATTGGGGTCTCTTTGATATGTATGTGTTTTATTACATATAAAATAATTTTAATAAGGGAAAATTCCATTGATAAATGTTTGGGGCATTACATTCTTCCCCCATTTTGAAATTTCATCCTTGAAATTTTGTTTTTCATACTAAGGTGATAAATGGTGAGGGTTCTTATTCTTAATTTCTTCCTCTGGTTCCCATGTAACTTCTTCATAATTATGATTCCTCCACAACAATTTGTAAAGGTGACTTGTCTTATTGCGTGGGACTTTGTCTCTTTGATCCAAGATCTTTACTAGATTCTCTTTATACTAGAGTTCATTCTCCAGTTATACCACCTCCGGATTTAGTACATGTGAGGGGTCAAGTATGTACTTACTCGGGAGTAATACGTGGAACATTTCATGAAGTTGAGCCATATTTGGTGGAACTGTAAGATGATAGGACACTACTCTTATGTGATCAGGGATCTTAAATAGACCAATGTACCTTGGTCTGAGCTTCCTTTTCTTTCCAAACCACATGGCTCTCTTCCATTATGATATTCGAAGGAAAACTTTGTCTCTAACTTCAAACTCCAAATCCCTTTGGTGGTTGTTAGCATAGAACTTTTTATATCTCTGAGTATCTATGATGTGTTTTTGGATGGAATGATCCTTCTCTATCATCTCATGCATAAGATCAAGTCCAATTTTCTTATGTTCTCTAACTTCATCCCAACAGGTTGGAGTTCTAAATCGCTTTCCATACCGAGCTTCTTATAGAGCCATCTGAATAATTTATTGGAAGTTGTTGTTGTATGAGAACTCAAATAATGCAAGATTTTGATCACATACCCCTTTAAATTCCATTTAGAAAGCTCTCATCATATCCTCAAGCATCTAAATAGTCCTTTCATATTTTCCATCAATTTGGGGAGATAGGTCATGAAAATATTCTATTTAGTACTCAAATCATGTTGAATAATCCTCTATAATTTTTATGTAAACCTTGAATATCGATAATATACAATCAAAAGTGGAACCCCATGTAGCCTCACCACTTCCTTCACATATATCTTGGAACTTTTTTCAATTGATAAATCTTCCTGAATGGAGATAAAGTGGGAAGTATTGGTGAGTTGATCCACCACAACCCATATCACATTGTTTCCTTTGGATGTCTTTGGGAGACCAGTTACAAAGTATATAGTGACATTATCCAATTCCCACATGGGTATATGCAATGGTTTCATCATCCCTTGTGACTTTTTTCACTTTACTTTAACTTTATAATATTTCAAGATCCTTGAGATATACTCTGCAATCTTCTTCTTCATGTTTTCCCATCAGAAGTGTTCCTAAAGATCATAGTACATATTGGTACTTCTAGAATGAATAGAGAAAGGTGATCTTTGTGCATTATCCAATTAATCATTCTTTGTCTCGGGTGATAAAGGCACACATATCATTATTCCAAACTGAATCACACCATCATCATCAATATGGAATTATTTTATTTTCCCTTTACTTATTTCGCATCCTTTTGAAGCTCCATATCATCCATTTATTCATCCTTAATCTTCTCTCGGATAGATGGTTGGGAAATAATTTGGGCATGGTAGTATGTATTCTCTACCATTATGATTTCTTAATCAATCCTTTGTGTAACAATGAAGATAGGGTATTTCTAAATCCACATCATGGATAGAGTAGCGGTATCTTTTCTACTAATAGCATTATCTACCTTGTTCATCTTTCCTAGATGGTAGTGAATAGAGAAATCGTATTCCTTGATTATCTCTAACCATCTTCTTTGATTCATGTTGAGTTCATTTTGTATGAATTTATACTTTATACTCTTTTGTTTAGTATTTATTTCACACTTATCACTATATAGATAGTACCACAAAATCTTTAGAGTAAAGATCACATCTGCTAACTCCAGATCATGTATCAAGTAGTTATTATCATGTATATTCAATTGTTGTAAGGTGTAGTCTATCAATTTATCATTTTTCATGATTACACAACTCAATAATTTTTTTGAAGCATCACTTTATATCCAAAAAAATTATCCACTTGTTGGTAATGTGAGTATAGTTGTAGTGATTAGCCTCTTCTTTAGCTTCTTGTGGTTTTCCTCACATTATTCCATCCAGAAATAATTTACCCCTTTCCTTGTTAACATGGTTAATGAGATATAACATCATTATAAATCTTTTAAAAAACATCAGTAGTACCCTACTAATCTAATAAAATTATGTATTTCCATTAAACAAGTGGGTTTGGTCCATTTCTCAATTTCCTTTATTTTTTGAGGTTCTATATAAATTCCCTCACTTGTTATCATGTTCTCTAATAATGTGACTTTCTACATAAAAATGTCACACATTATGAACTTGGAATAAAATTTTTCTTTCCTTAATGTTTCTAGAACAATCCTTAGATGTTCTTCATGTTCCTCCTTTCTCTTGTAGTATATGAGAATATCATCGATAAAAATTGCCACAAATATCTCAAGGTAGTGTCTAAATATTATATTCTTCAAATCCATGAATATTTAAGTTGAATTAGTAATTAATAACGGAATCACTACAAATTCATTGTATCCATATCTTTTATGTAAGGCTACCTTATTAATATCTTCCTTATTCACCTTTAGTTGGTGATATCTAGAATAAATATCAACCTTTGAGAAGTATTGAGCTCCTTTGAGTCGATTGAACAAGTCATCAATCCTTGAAAGAGGGAAATTTTTCTTTATGTTGATCTTTTTGAGCTCTCAGTAATCGATACATAGCCACATTGATTCATCATGTTTCTTTAAAAAGAGTGTTGGCTCACCCCAAGGGGATACACTAGGGCATATTAAACCTTTTTTCAAATTATCTTACAGCTACTTCTTTAAATCCTCTTGTTCTATATAGTCTATCCTATAGAAAAATTTAGAGATAGGAGTTGCTCTTGGTATAAGTTCTATTGAGAACTCTACCTCACGGTATGGGGGAAATTTGGGTAACTCTTCATTAAATACATCATTGTATTCCATTATAGTGGGAATTTCCTCTAGTTTGATACATTACTTTAACTCAACTATTTATGTGAGGTATGCTTATTCACAGGGCATCAACACCCACATCATTTAAGGATTTTCAAAAAGACATTCACGGTATTCCTTTAATTTTTAGAGGAGTATGGTATGGTTCAGGATATGAAAAGATTTTCCCTTTTCTCAATAGTTGATGTGTGATCTATATAACAAGATCCAACCCATTCCCAGTATAGAATCAAATTCCAGCAAGGGAAGTATCACAGGATTCGTTGGAAGAATCTTTCCACATATGATAACAAAAGAAGAGTCCAACACTTGGGTTGCAATGATCTCAGCACTATGTGTTTTTATAGATATCTTTACTTCAAGGTTTTGTGGATTTCATTCAATAGTTCAAGAAAAGTTTCAAGATATAAAAGAATGAATATAACTAGAATCAAATAATATTTTTCCCATTCTTTAGGGAATAGTAAGTGTACCTTGTAATGCTTCATTTTATTGTTCCACTTTAGCGGTATTGATGGAATAATATTTTCCTTACTTCTTTGGATTGGGTGGCTGCTTAGTGAATTGGCTTGTATAGTTCCCTTTCTCCCTAGAGTGGAAGTATTTAACCATGGGAGTTTCTCTACTTTCCTCTATCATATTGGTCGGATTGTTCATCTATCTCTGTAGTTCATGAGCTTGGTGGTATTTTCTCCCACACTTGAAGCATTTCCCATCCCTTTGAGTTAATTACCATGATTCTTCTTCCAAATTTTTTGAAATGTGAGTAGTTGAGTTTTATTTCCATATTTTCCATTAGATCCTGTAGCTTGGAACTCCATGTTTCATTTCATATCACCTTATCCATGGGACCACTCTCTGAACACTATCTCTACTTTTAGAGCACATTGAACAACTTCTTCATAACTCCAAAAATCTGAAATATATAAGGCCTTTAGGAACTGCAGTTTATAACCACTAAATAATATATATATTTTTCTATCATTTTTCATAACAAATCCTAATTTGTACCTTTAAATCCTTGTGAAATTTTATTTATAAGTCATGAAAGATTAACCATCCTTTTTCTTTATCTCTATGAATTATCTCTCTATATTTGTATGAATATTTCAAGGGAACTACTTATTAAGAAATATTTTCTTAAATTATTACCACTCCATCACTTCAATTTCATCCTTTGACTAGGTTTTTTATAAATCAACATCCACCATTGACTATCCTTTCCATCTAAATAATAGAAAAATAGAGTAACTTTCTCCATCACAAAATAGTGGAGAACAGAAAATATCATCTCCATTTAGTTAACCCACTATTATGAAACAAGTGGATCAGAAGATGAAATAATAGTAAGTGAGTGTTGCTTCATAAAATATTCAATATACATTTTATACCAATTATGTGAAGGTTTAAATTTCAAATTGTTAAGGTTATTATTTATATCCTGAGACATCTGGTTAATATTCACCAGAAAATTTTGAACTCCACCTCTCAAGGCATTGGGGATGTCATTCGGGAAATAGCTACATTTTTCCTCACAGGGGATGTTATCCTAGTTTCCCCCAGTTGCCACTATTTTCTAAAATAGAAATGTTTTGAAAAAAACATAAGTCATCAAGTCATTAATAAATAATTAATTTTTTTTGTGAAACTAACTCTAAAGGCATATAATGTGGGATCCCTATTTTTAGAATTTTTTGAAAACAAACTTTTTGGATTATTAAAAATACTTAGTTTCATACTAAGGTTTTCCACAAATTTTCTCTAATCATAGTTCCCAAATTAACTAAACCATGATCTGATACCAACTATAGTGACTCGACTTTTTCTTACTTGACTATTACATCATTTTAATGATAAAAAACATAAAAGTGTTACAAAACCTAGATCTAAATGTTTAGTATCTTGGAAAAATTAGGATCATAAATAACTTATGAATAATAAAACATAAACATTAAAATCTTATTCTTTATCCAACTAGATCTCACCTTCTCTTTAGTACATGTAGTCATCTAAGGATGTACATCAAAGAAAGGGGTGAGATAAAATCCGAGTAAGTAAGGATGTTAATAAATATAAAATTGGTGAGAATAATAATATTCATCATCACAAAATCATAGGTACATCATCATAATCATGAGAGGAACCATTAGGTAAAGGCATGGAATGTGGCAATGCACAAAAAGTAAACATCATGTCTTAGTGGACAAATACCACACATAGTTGTGAACAAAGCCAGCATCATGTAAACACATAACATATGTTCATAACCATAAAATAATCATTATTAAAACATATATAATATTTTTCATGAATATTTCACATTATATCGTGATATACATCACATTAACTAATTCATTGTAGAGCTATATAATTCAGGGTGCACTCGTCACATCATAACATTTACATAATCATGCATGCCACATGGAATGTATATCAATAAAATTCATAAAGTAACCCACATAAATGAATGGGTTTAATAAGGATTTCATCAATAATGAATAAAGTTTTTGTTCCAAAATGAAAAGGGAAAAACATATTTGGTATAAGATTCATCAGTCTTGAGTGAATAATAAAAAAATCAAGAGGAGTCAAAATGTGTTTTGGAAAGAAGAGTTCTTTGGGAGAGTTTTTTTCATAAAATCATATTGAAAACATGTATATCCCATAAAATAAAATAGTAGGATAATGAAATTATAATTGTGGAATACTAAAATAATAACCATATTGAAACTTTTCATGAAAGAGTAATAACCCAAAGAAAAGGATTTGAATTCAATAATCCCCTTACCGTGTGTATGAATGTTTTATTCACTTTAATATCCAAGATAATCAAATTAGATTCATTAATTAATAATTACAAAAACATTTATACGTGTATTTTATTTATAATAATTTTAGTAATTTTGTTTTATGACAATTTAGATGAGCTATATAGTTCAATTTCATCATTATGGGAGCGTTCATTTTTTTGGTATTTATGATCGGTTCACTTGTATACAAGTATAGAAGTTCCTGTAAAATGGGAAAAATACACCAAAATTTAGATTATTTGTTATTAATAAAATTTCATAAGTTTAAATGGTATTATATGTCATTTGGTTTTATGCAATGTGTATGAATCATTAGATAAAATTTTGATGAAAATGATTTAATTTATTTTGTAATTTTTTTAGGACCATCACGTACTAATATCATTTTATTTAATATATTGTTTATATATTGGTTCCAGAACATTATAGAACTTATAATATGTATAATAAAATCTTAATTAACCATAATAATTGTTTTATGACCATAATTTATGGTGGTAATGGAAAATAAAAACTCGTCGTCCATGAAGGCGGTTAATCAACACATCATGGATGATGTTTTCATTTTTTAAAATAAAAGGAAAAGAGAAGAAGTTTGATGATGAATTATTTCATTAACACAATAAAATTATAGTATATATAAGTTAATATAGTTATAATTATACTTTTGGATAGGTTGGTGAGGATATTATATGAATATAAAAGAAATAGAAAAGAAATTAAAAGATAACGGAAGAAGAATTTACCTCTTAAATTTCTTCTCCTTGAGAACCTCCTTAATGCACTTGGGTTTGTCCTTCTATTGAGACCAAAAGCTCCTAGACATGGGGGAGCTTCTTTGTAACAGTATTGGGCATAATTTAGATGAAATTCATGACTTATATGTTGTGAGTGGTAGAGGTGGTGAGGGGTGGTATTTATCTTATATTGCAAATTATCATATTTCACTATTCATAAAAAATTAAACTATTTTAGAAAAATCCTAAAAGTTCACCCAAACCATTTTTTGGCATGTAGAATTAAAAAATGGTCTCTATTTTATGAAAATAATTTTATATATATGAGTAATTTTATTTTTAATAAAAATCATCATTTACTCAAAAAATACTGATTTTAATATTATAATTGATTTCATGACACTTTGAAAAATTAATTAAGCTCTATTAAAATTATCTTATAATCATAATACAATTTATTAATATATTTTATGAAATTAATTTTTATTTTAAATAATTATATTATCTAAAAAATTCTAAATAAACATTTAGGTTTTACAAATATACCCAAACTTAATTTATCATTTTGAAAAAAAACTATTTACATATACCATGATATATTTATATCATATTTTCATTTATAAGATACATAAATTTTATTTGTACTCTTATAGGTTACGTTACTATTCTATTGGCTAGATTACGATTCCTAATGGACATGTTACTATTCCAATGGTCAAGTTACTATTCACTTAGAATAGGTTCCTTAATTTCTATAAATACCACTTATTTTATTATTCACTTATAAGAATGATGTTTTTATTGGGATCTATATGCTTTTTATGTATTTCATACCATATAACATAATTATAAGAAGGGGAAATTCCATTTATAAAAGTTTTTGTTTTTACAGTAGTTGACCATAATCTTATATTCTTTTAAGTGATACCCTAGTATAGAGACACTATGTCCCATGGGAATCCATGGAGATTTTATTTTCATGGAGTTTTTTCATTCCCCTAGTAACACTATACTTGAATCTTTATTATCATTGATTGAATGATACATTAATTTTGGGTATCCCTTTACAAAAACTTTGGATCTACATTGTGTAATCCTCCATTATGGGGTTGTGGAATTCATTTGACTGATACCTACAAGGAATTTCATGATCAGATAATTATTTTGAAATGTTCTCTCGTGGTTATTTATGTGGTCATTTAGGCATTTTTTACCATAAGTATTTATTCAAGCTTTATTATCTAGGTAATTTTGTTTTTGGTGATCTTGGGTATAATTTATTTTTATGAGATAGACTCATAGATAATGATTTATATACTTCTATGTTGATTTTCTCTTCTATTCAATTGTTCGAATTAAATAATCCTTTGTGTTATTAAGTTATGAGGTCATGTGTATACAATATAATTACATATCATTTGATTATTTTTCATGGATCATCTTTAATATGGTGTATCTTGAAATATATAATGTTCTATTGGGTATTATTATACACACCCCTTATGCAAGAACTTATGCAATGATGAACTCAAGTATATATTTTATTATATGATTTTATAGTAGATCACAATGGTCATATTGTGGGTTAATTTGGTTTATAGTAGGTTATGGTAGAGATATTTTTATGTGTCATAATTAAGGAGTTAATATTAACAAGTTTAAGGGATTATTTTAGTATTATAATTATGTCTTCCTGGTATGTTTGGTTTGATACTTATATCTTTTTGATTTTTTGTGTATGATGTAATATTTCATGTATACATAGTTTTTTATTTCTTCATTTTTTTATTTTATTAATCCATAATTATATGTTTTTATTATTGGTTTGGTGATTTGGTGATAAATTTTATATGGTAAAATACCTCCCATTTTGAATTAATTCTCTTCTATTGCTAGTCACTATCCCTTAGCTTATTGGAGGTGGGTTTTGGGAGGCATATATTTCCTTTTCACTAACCTTGGTGAGGTCCCAACAGGTTTAGATTACTTCAATTTATATTTTGAACTTTAAATTTATTTGATCAGTAAAAAATATATGTTTTATATTAAAGAATTATTTTTATAACTTTATGAAGAGCCCTTATTGATTGTGTTATTGAGTTGGAGATTGAATATCCCTCATGAAGTGTATTGACAATGTGGGATCTATGAGTTACTATCAAATGATACATGGTCAATATTTTATTGATTATTAAACCTAGAGTAATATAACTCTTATAAAAGCCATAATATCATATGGTTTGGTGTTTAGATAACATTCAAATTTGATGCATGCTATGAATTGTATCTTAATAAAATTCATTCTTGAGTTCTGTATCTATTTACATGTTGTATGTATTAACAAAATGATCATGAATGAGTTAGAGGATTATTGGAGTTAAGTTGGATATAAAAGAGTACAAGATTGTCAGAGTTATAGTAAAACATATTGTAAAGTAGATAAACATGAAATAATTAATTAAGACGAGATTATTTTACTCTTATATAGATGCATCACATAGAATCACTAGTCGGAATACCGTAATGGAATGGAACAAAAGAATATTTTTATTACCGTGTGAGTAATAATGTTGTATAAAATGGAGGTTATACCATCACATTATTCTTTAAGAGTTATGGGGAAAAGAGTACATCATGATGATGACCCATGAAAAATAGGTGTGATTTTTTCTAAGGAGTTGAATGGAATCATTTTATAATCTTGAGAATCATTTCACAAAGTAGGACTTAAATCTAAAATATACATGCCCATGAAATTTTTGTGAATAACTATCTAGAAAGACAGATTTATCATGTCGTATGACATGAGGTCACACAGCAGCATGGCTTATATATATATATGAGTATATATAGAAACCCCACTGTAATGAGACAGACCATACTACAACAAAGGATAATTTTTTAGATCAATATTGATATCTTATAAATCTAACCAGAATTCCATAATTAACATATCCAATCCATGATAAATTAAGGTTCTATAAATATTAGTTGATCCACTCGAATAAATCTATTATGATACTTTGAGATAACTAGCCACCCATTCCATGGATAATTCTCAATAGATTATAGCTTGAACTAAGGAGATGAGCAAGGGTGCACACATGATCAAAATTTGGAAGTCACTTGAGTTAATTAAATAAAAATTTATTGAATTATTTACATTTATTTTTCTCTATTTTAATTGGAGTTCAAGACAATCATCCATATCTATTCCTTATTCTTGTTGATAATAAGTTAAGAATGTGTGTGGTGGGATCTTAACCACTGTTCACCAAGGATTATCCAATTGATAAAATGATTTAGTGAACCTTATAAAAACTCATATTCCATGAGTATTACATCTAATTGTATCTCACATCATCACATAATTTATTTCAAGTTATAATAACACTAACTAGTTAAGGAAAAATGATTTTGATAATAAGTGTTTTAGGAGAAAAAGTAATGCATTACTTTCATCCCACTTGGAAAAGGATTTTTTATGAGTGATGGGTATAAAAATATTTGATGTAATTTAACTGAAACATAAGTATATCAATAAGGGAGATAATAAATTAAATTATTTAAGGTCACAAACATTTCAAGATCAATTTTAGGATTTATAAATGGGATAAAATAAGTCGGTGGATGAATTTTTCATTTGAGTAAACTAAATTATTAACTCTGTTTTAATCTATGGAAAATTTTTAAGTATCCCTTGGTGGTGATGAAATTGATGAGTATCCTCTTTGATAAACTTTATGTAAATATTTATGACCTAAAATACCAAGACTTTGATGAGTGGACCATTGATAAACACGAAAACCTTATAATTTTCTACAAAATGAGGAGAGGTAAAACATTAAAAATAAACTAAAAATCTAAGAAAGAAATTAATTTCAAATATTTAAAAGGAACAAAACATCTTGAGTTGAGAAAGTACCATGAGTAGGAAACTGATTTCAAAGATGATACCATGAATTTTTAGCATTATTTTAAAAATTTATGAAATGATGAAAAGGTAAATAAATAGGTAAAATTTCTTTTAAGTGTTTAAATTATGTCAAGATTGGATAAATTTTGTCTAGTTTAATTGGGATTAATAATGTAGGGGAATGTTATAATAAATCTCAAAGATTGTTAAGGATAAGTAAGGAGGAAAGAGTAAATAATAGAATAATGTTGTTTAAAGTTAATGGAATCCCAAAAAATTAAGGAACATTTACTTTCTCTCAAAATATGATGACATATATTGTAATTATTAAATTGAAAATAAGGATAAATACACTAAGTGGGGGAGTACTTGAAGGGTTTATAGTTAAATCTAAATTGTTAAAAGATCCCAATGTGAAGAAGAATATATCAATGAAGAAGGGACTACCAATGATGAAATTAATGATGAGGAGACACAAAAATAATTCCAATTGAGGATGGAACTTTTGTTAAGTTTAAAATAAATTAATAAACTTGAAAAAGGGATGTCTACTTTGATAAAGGATAATAAAACACTTAATACATCCATTTATACAACTAAATTCAAGGAGATCAATAATATGAAAGTATATTTCTCATGAAAATGGGTTATCTCAATGAAATTCTTGAATAAAGAGTCAATATGATTAAAAATACAATAAAAACTCAATTTCAAAGAATGTGGAAGTGAATCCTCTTGAGGAAAAATTAGTTTATGCTGAGAATTCCTTGAATAAAACTCAATTTACTTTTTCCAAATTCTATCAAGTAAGTTGGTCAAAGTTCTAAATAAATTTTTATAGTTATTTATTCCACTAAAAATTGGGTATCCCATGATACCATGAAAAATTATCTTGGATACTCAATAGAGTAATCAAAATAGTGGAATCCATGAAAAGAAAGGGAAAAAGGTGATCACTTCACTTAAAAAGGATAAAACGTCCATTTTTATTCTTCATAGTGGTGTTGAAAATTAAAAAGTAAATGAGGTGTGATAAGAACATTAGTGAGGATAAACATAAGGGAAAATAAAAGGTGAAATATGATTCCTCTAAGGATTGGGATGTTAAAAGGAAGTAGTATAATTCAAATTATAATGGTGATCAACAAGAAAATTTTAATGAACCATAATTCTAAATGATAATATTTCTCTTTGAAGGAGGTTTTTGTTGTCATAGATCTTATGGAAAAAATAATGTGTGTTGGTATAATTTTTCACTCCCTTAATCGAAGAGTTTTCATGAATTAATGGGGGTTCATTATAAAGTACCAAGAGGATTAGTGAGACTACATTTGAAATAGAATCTATAATGGCATAACTATTTTAACTCTCTTATGGAACCATGTGGTGGGTGTGATCAACCTGAACACACCAACATAAATATTTTCACTATAATATAAAAGTAATTTAAGAGAAAAGGGAACTCAAAAATCTATTAATAGGAGGAGTGATGATGAAAAAAATTAGTTTTGGTGGCTTACAAAGAATAAAAAGGAGTACAATATTAGATACTTGATGGTGGTTTCTCATCACACATGAAACATAATAAAAAACTATTGAAAGATATCCAAAGGTGTGATATATGAGTTTAAAATTTGAAAAATTATTGATTACTAAATTTCAAGGGACTTAGAAGCATTAAAATCAGTGAAAATTAACTTAAATTTGGTGATGTTCTCCAAATTAATGGGTTAAGGTACAATCTCTGTAGTGTTTCTTAACTTTTTGATAATTATAATGAGATGAAATTTTTCATGAGTGGATGTATCATTATAATGATGAAGGATAAAACGATCATCATGAAGTGATAAAGTACAAGTGGAAATATATTATAAATTTCAAATGATTAAAAAAGTTACTATATGAGATTGAATGTGGAAAATAAGATTTCATATAGGAAAATTGTCTATTTGATTAAAATAAAAATCACTAAGTTAATAAATTATGAAGGTGAGTATGTTTTAGTATCACAATACATAAAAAAATGATGTGGATAAAGTTACAACTTGAATACTCGAGGGTGAATGTCCCATACCCATTGATGATTTAGTGTGCTAATCGAAGTTTAATCAATATATAATGAATATATTACAACATTATAGAGTATTTGATGTTACCTAATGTTGCTATATATATATATATATCTAATATTCATATAAGTTGCAATCATGTTTTATGTTTTAAGGGAAATTTTAGGATTAGAAAAGGGTTTCCAAGACATTTTTTATGGTCTATCATATTATATGATAAAAGAGGAAATATTAGGGGATGGTTTAATAAAACCATGATACTACCTCATTCTAATCGTAGACTGATTGATTGACTAAAAATTGAATTTTAATTTTACATCATCAATTAAAGAGAATTATAAATAGATATATAAAGCCATTAAAATTAAATAGTGTGGTAGTTTATGATATCATGATTCATGGATGAGAAATTTCTTACCCAAAGAACTCTTTATCATTCCCCATTGCACCCAAGGCACTAACATGTTGTGGGTATGGGAGGATATCATTCATATGATGAATAATTAATATTGAATAATAGATATATCATGGATAGTTGATTCGGTTTGGATATCCTTAGTCATATACATAAAACCATTCAAGGGTTTAGAGATGTTTCATAAGCCCTATGGTGAAAGGTACACATTTATAGAAGTTCTTAATTTTCAGTTTAGTAAATTTCATTAATCTTAGCTTGGGTGATCTTGTGAATGGTATTCAGTTTCTTCTTCTAGTTATATTAAGTGTTAATAGAACCTTTAATATCCCTTAATATATATAAAATCAACCCATGTATTCATATTTATGAAATAATTCATGGAATTAATGGGTAAGTGATAGTCACCCACATGTCACGGTAGACATGACCTATAATTTTATAAAATATTATGTCCAGCCTAGTGAGTTATAAATAAAAATTTTATTTATAAACCATAAAGGTATCTCTATAAAGAGTTTAAAAATTAATAATTAAGGTCTAGATATAAAGTTTTTATAATTTAATATTATGAGTAGTTCATAAATATTATTTTGAATAGTTTGAATTAAGGGTCCTTATTTGGGTTTTTACTTAAACCCCATAAAAAGTTTTTTATGATTAACTTAATAAAAGGTTTAAATAATGATAATTATGTGATGTATAAATTATATAAATATTTTACATATACTTAAACTATAGTGATATATAATAAATAATATGAAAATATCACATTGTGAAATGAATATAAAGTTTTTATTTTCAAAAAAAATAGAATGCCCATAATTGATATAGTTATAATTATAAAAAATAGATTAATATTTATTTAAGAATTATTAATAGATATTATATCTCATGTTTATATGTTTGAAATGTTCATTTATTTAAAATGTTATTCTATACATTATTCATAGTCATAAATTGTTTATAAATTATGAATATATGTATTTTTTAGTTTAAGGTGTTAAATAATGTCTTATAAATTATCAAACATTGAATTACATGCTGGGAATGATCATATAAGACTTAGTTTTCATATACCATGACCTCAATTTTTAATTAGATTTATTATCATGAATTAATGTATTGAACGTAGTTTATACATATTAGGTTTTACAATTATTATGAATTGGATTCTCTCTTGAATAGAGTATCCTTAGGCTGATGGACTTGGGTTAGACTTCCCACTGGCCTGGTGGTTTACTTTTTTGTAGAAAAGTAGGGGTTGTCTACTTGTGGCTCCATGCTTACTCATGTGAAGATTATTGATCTCGTATAATTCTAAACCATTACATGAAAAGTGTATGTACATTATTAATTATATGTGTTGGTATATGTATAGATATGTTTGGATTTTATTTTTTGGGTGATTAATACAAACTTGTAGTTTGTGTACAGAGTTATATATTAATGTGGTGTGAACACATTAATTTAGTGTATGAAATAAGATTCAGAAACTAAATCATTAGAAACATGTATATATAAAGGGAAAATATGGGATTAGATGGTGAGATCAGATCCCCTTAAAATACTAAGAATTAGATTCTTTCCAAAGTGACACTTATTATGACCTATATCATTCAATATGTATGACCCTAATAGTTATATGTCCATGAATTATCTTATGAAATCCGAGAAAGTAATGAGGTGACCATAATGGTTAGATGCTTTATTTTGTTCATTTTCTTTTGGTTACACTTAGCTAGTAAACCATAATGGATAGGATACTAGAGGAATAGATTTGGTTTTATCGATATGATGGATTGGGAACTGATAAGAGTGTGATGTATCTTTAAGGATCCACTATCATTTTATCTTAATTTCATGATATAGTTCATCAAAACAAGATGTGTTTTATTTGATCACAAGGTTTCACATATGGATGCTCATAAAACTATTGTTCACTGAAAATGTATTTAATTGAGTTATCAATAGTGGAACCATGACTAAATTTGTATCATTATTCAAATAATATTTTTGGAAAAAGGGTGAGGTTTAGGATAAATGTTTAGTTGTAGGTGATCATGGGTCAAGATAAGGTAATCTTTAAGGAATTATCAATTTTAGAGTGCAGTGGTTGGATGCTTATGATTATAAAATTTCAGTTCAACCAGATAAATGGTTGGGACCCTCTATATAAAGTTGATGGGATGAATGTTTTGAAGTGTATTGAATATTTGGGTGATAATTTTACTTGATTATCCATGTGGTTGACAATTTACTAGTTATAAACTTTGTTTTATTGATCAAATAAAATCTTGAAATATTTCTTCGATGGATGTGGATGAAAATATGAACCATGTTATAATATTTCTCTTTCATGTACCTATTTTTTCTATTTTGATATATTCTTTTGTGTGTGTGTTGTTTTCAGTTTAGTGATTTGGATGAAGTAATTTTTCTAATTTTTAGTACACTGGATGTTTGGAGGATTCTACCCTATATTTGTTATCACCTTTTTGTTCTATTAATATGATGAACTTCTGTTACTTATAATTTGGAAAAGAACTTCCATAATAAGTGTTATCATTGCTTAGTTTCAAACATGGTACTTCACAAAGTAAATATAGGTATCATCTTTTAATTACCTTGATGATTTTATTTCAATGGGAGAACTTATGTCATGGTCATGTTATCAGAAGAAGTAAATGTGTGGGTGGATATTTTTGATGGAATGAACTTTAGTTTATGGAAGATGCAGAATAAATATTATATAATCCAAAATGATCATGGAGATTTGATTATTATAACTAAACCTCAGAAATATGGATAAGGTTGAATGTGAGTAGCTGGATGGAAAAAATCTTGGTTTGATTTGAATGATGTTAGAAAGGAATGATAATTTTATTATTTGGGAGAAGAAGACAATTTAAGATCTTATTTCAATGCTAGTGGATATGTATGAGAACCTAAATGTGCTCAATAGAGTGTTTCTAATGTGAAAAATGTTTATTTTGAGACTATAATAAGGGAGATTAGTGGTAGATCATGTGAATGATTTGAACATTATACATAATCATATCAAGACAATAAAGTTAATATTTTCTGATGCTTTTTGGTTGATTTTTTTATTTTACACTTTGCTAAAATCATGGGAAATGATGTTAACAGTTGTGATTAATTCTTCCAAAAAAATGATCTGGTATTCATTAACATCCAAAATTTGATCTTTAATAAGAAGATCCAATGGAATATGTCCATGGATCTTATGATAATAAAATTAATGGAGATGTAGGAGTATTCCCACATCTGATAGGGGATCCGATACATTCAATGCACAAATCTGAATGAAACATTCATTGGAAATCGATTGGACCTGACCCTATATGATGGAATTATTTGAATAAAGGGAACCTCAAGAAGGATTATAAGGACCATAAGGCTAATATAAGATCAGTTTCTGGAATTTTATGTTTTAGGAATATAGTAGTTGAAGAAGGGAGAACTATACTTCTTAGTGTTATTATTCCAATGTAATACTAGATTATTAATTCAGGAGCACCATTATATTCCACATGAGAAAGTGGATACATGAAAAATTATGTTTATGGAAACATTATTAAAGTGATTTTTTTATGATAAGTCTTTATAGATTATGGGAAAAGGGGATATGAAAAACTTGGTGAATAATGGAAGTTTTCTTGGATTGAAGGTTGTTCAGTTTATCCATTGTCTTTGAAAGAATCTCATTTACATGTGTTAGTTGGATGATGTTGGATTTGAACCAAAAAAATTAATAAGGTATGGAGTATCACTCGAGGTTCAGTAATCATTGATAAAGGAGTGAAATATGGGACCTTCTATCTCACTAAAAGAAAATAAATAGTCACAATGTCTTGAGTATTGTCTATCAGAAGCTAATATTTATGGTACTGTCGATTGGTTCATCTCAATTAAATTTTTTGAAACATTTTAAAATTCTCCATTAATATTAATAGTTATTATGAAATACCTTTTATAAAATTATATTCCTTTCTTAGTGATTTATAAATAAAAGTTTTATTTATTAATATTAAAGGGTAATCAATAAAGAGTTCAAAAATTACTAAATAAGGTTTAAATATAAAGTATTTATAATTTAATATTATTAAGAGGTTATAAATTTTAATTTAAATCTTTTTACTTAGGGGTCATTATTTGGGGTTTTATTAAAAACACATGCAAAGTTTTTTTACAATTAACTTAATCAAAGGTTTAAATAATGTTAATTATATGTTGTATAGATCATGTAAATAATTTTCATAGAACTATAGTATAATTTCATATAATAAATAATATGAAAAGTTCATATTTTATGGGAATATGAAGTGTTTATATTCAAAAAAAATATAATGTAAAAAATAGATATAGATATAATTATAAAGTTTTTATGATTGATATTTACTTATAAATTGTTCCTAGATGTTATATTTCATGTTTATATATTTTAAATGTGCATTTATTCAAAGGTTAATCCATGATTTATTCATAGTTATAAATTATTTATAAGTTATGAATATAGGTATGTTTTATTTTTAGGTGTTAAACAACTTATTATTATTATCAAGCCTTTCATTATATGCTAGTAATGATCACATAAGATTTATCTTTTATCTACCTGGAACTTAATTTTTAATTTGGGTTATTAACTTGAATTTAGTTATTGAATATATTTTATATATATTAGGTTTTGGGGATATAACTAATTGTTTTATCACATGAGTAAAGTGTCCCCATATAGATGGACATGGTCTGGACTTCTCACTATCATGGAGGATTATGCCTTTTTTAGGAAGTGGGGGGTAGCTATTTGTGGCCCCAGTCTTACACATGTTGATATTGTTAATCACGTATAATTATAGAAATTCAGATGAAAATTTTATGTACCTTATTAATGAGATTCATTTGGATGTGTAGATATGTTTGGAATCTATTTTTGGTTGAGTAACACAAGCTTGTTCGTTTTGGAAATATTTACACATCAATGTGGTATAAACAAATTAATTTGGTGGATGAAATTAGATTCAAAAACTAAATCATTAGAATCATGTGTATATAAAGGGAATAATATGGGGTAAGTTTATGTGATATAATACCCTTAAAATACTATGTTTTAGATTATTTTAATAGAGACACTTGTCAAGACCTTAATCAATTAGTATAGGTGAACCTTTAGATGACAATAAATTATCTTGTGTTAATAAGGAAAATAATGAGGAGAACATTATGGTTGGGTGCCTTGTTTTTTGAATTTTCATTCGGTTACAATTAGTTGGGAAACCATAATGGTTATGTTACAAGAGTAATGGAGTTGGGTTTATCCATATGATGGATTGAAAAATTTTATGAGTGTGAATTATCTTCAAGGATTTGATTTCATTTTATCTAAATTTTGTAACTTACTTCACCAGAATAATATGTTTGCAGTTTGATCGGTTGGTTCTAACAAGGGATTCTCAACATGCTACCATTCACTAGAAATTAATTTTATAGAATCACTAATAGTTTAACAATGTCTACATTTTGGATCATTCTTCAACTAAATTTCATTAAAAATGGTGAGGTGTAGGATAACTATTCATTTATTGGAGATCAGAGTTCAAACTGAAAAATTATATATGGAATCGTAATTTTTATAGTGAAACATTTGGATACATGTGATTGTAAAAGGTAGATAAAACTGGATAACTAGGTGGGACCCTCAATATAAAGGGGATGGGACAACTTTTCTAAAGTGTATCAAATAATTTAGTGATCATTTTACTTAAATATCTGTGTGGATGAAAAAAAATTAGCTGTAAACTTTGTTCTATCAGTCTAATAAAATATGGCGATGTTTCTCTCATGGATGTATGATTAAAACCCAAACTATGTAATACTGATGTTCATTATTATGCTTATTTTCCCACTTTTTTCTATTATTTTGTGTGTGGGTGTGTGTTTTGATTTTAGTGGGGTGATTTGGGTGAATTAATTATTATAACTTCTAGTTCACTAAAATTCTAGAGAATTCTACCAGAGATCCATTTTTTTCTTTTTTGATATTACAGTAGGATGAAATTTTGGTACTAGGATTTCGATTAGATCCTCCCTGACAAGTGGAATAGGATCTTGATTTATAACATGATACTTCACATAGTGTACCAAGGTATCATCTATTACCTTCATTTATGATTTTATATTAGTATCATTTACTATGTTAGGGTCATATCATCAAAATAGGACAATACGTTTTTGGATAGGTTCTATTGAAGATAATTTAGTTTCTGGGGGATACTAATAGAATATTGTCTAATAAAAAAGGATATTGAAGTTATGTTGGAAATAAATTAACCTAAGAAGATAGAAAAGTCTGAATTATATTAGTTAGATAGAAAATATATTTTTTATTTATATTATGTTAGTAAGGAATGTTTCTTTCAACATCTGATAAAAAAAGAAAACTGAAAATCTAATGGAAATGTTGATGGATATGTATAAGAGGCCTGCTACACTCAACAGAGTGATTCTAATAAGAAAACTATACAGTTTAAGACTATTGGAAGGGTGATAATTGGTATATTATTTGAATGATTTAAACATGATATAGAATCAGGTCGAGATAGTAAACGTAAAATTTGTTGATGTTTTCTGGATGACTTTTATGTCATCCTCTTTGTTAGAATCCTGGGAAGTGATGTTAAAAAATTGATTAATTATTCTATAAAAATTGATCTAGAATTCATTGAATTTTTTTAATTTTATCATGGATTAAGATATCTAGAGGAATGAATTCTAGGTATATTTTGGTAATGCAATAAATGAAGATGTAATAAAATTCAACCCAAAGAAGGAATCATAGATGTTCAGTTAAAAAAACCAAAACAAGGATTCATGGTTAATCGACCATACCTGACCTTATATGTTGGTATTATGGGAAGTGGGGGAACCTTGAGAATAATTTTCAAGATCATAAGACCAAATAAATATTTTCATATATAAGTTTAGTTTTTTTAAATATCATGGTTGAAGAAAGGATCATCATGTTACTTAGTGTTATTATTATAATGGAATATGGGATTAATAATTTAGGGGAATATTTCAAATCCACATGAGAAATAGGATACATGATATATTATGTTTTGGGAAATTTTGACAAAGTGAATCTTACATATGACATATATATATATATATATATAGATTTCATGTAAGGGGGATGTGAAAATATAGCGGAATAATGGATGTTTTCTTGTGTTGAGGTTTTTTTGTTTTATTCTTGACCTCTAGAAGAATATAATTTCTATGGGTTGGAAAGATGGTGTTATCATAGAAAAAACATTTCTAATAGGTTATGGAGAATCACTTGAGGATCAATAGTCATTTCTAAAGTGGTGAAATATGGAATATTTTATCTTACAAAAATAATAGAAGAAGCCACAATGTCTAGAGTATCAACTTTATAAAGTTTAGATTTGTGTCAATATCGATTGGGTCATCTCTATAAAAAGAGTTTGAAGATTATATAAAAAATGGATGTTGATGCTTGAGAATTTAGGCATCAATAATTCTGAAAGTTGTATACTTGGAAAGAAATAAAGGGTGTTTTTCAATTTCAGAAAAATAACTCCTATAAATCAGAATCTAGAGATTGTACATATTAATTTGTTGGGACCAGCCCTATTCAAGTCATCTCAAGGATCATAGTTTTTTTTAATTTCATTGATGATTCTCTAAGGAAGGTATGGGTTTATTTCTTAAAGGTCGAATCATTTTTTTTTTGAAATCTTTGTTCAATGGACATAAATGGTAGAAATAGAAACCATATATAAGATGAAGTTTTTGAGATCTGATAATGGGGGTGAGTTCACTATAATGATTTTATAGAACTACTACAGACACAAGGGAATCAAACATAAGAAAATAATTTGTGGAATGTTTAAACCAAATGGAATAGCATAAAGGATGAAACCTATATTAATGGTGAATGATAAAATCATGAGGACTCACTTTTGAATACCTAGGTAATTTTTAGCAGAATTTATGTATATAGTCAGGTATCTGATCAACCAAAGTCCCTCTTTAAGAGTAGGTCTACACTTACTGGAAGCATAGTGGTCTAGTAAAATTCTAGAACAACATCCCATTTGAATCTTCTGTTTTTTTTTATATCTTCATTTTGATTCAAAATACTGATTAAAATTTGATTTAATTCTCATAAATGTTTCTTAATAGGGTATGGAAAGGAAGAATTTTGGTATTTTGAATCTAATATGATAGTAAGAGGGAATTCATGAAAAGCCAAAATGTTCTCATCAATGAGAAGGTTATTTGGATGGACTGGGACTTAGTGTCTAAGGAATATGAGAGAAAATAATCATATCAATTCCAAGTTGAATTGTGTGGATGTTCTAAAAAAATTAAATTAATCAAAAGTTTAAGGGGTACTAAGTCTACAAAAAGTACAGAAATTCCAAATGAAAGTGTGGGTAGAAGAACCAAAAATTCTAATGGTAGATCAATAATTGATATACCAAAGAGATCAACATGTGGTAAAACTCAAGGTAGAGAATCAGTATGTGATTTAATAGAAGTTTCATCACCATAAATAGTTGAATAATATGATGAATTGTAAATATCATCCAAAATAAGAATCCCAATATAAAGGTATATATCTTATCTTTACATCTTACTTTTAAAAAATAGAGGATAACCAAAAAAACTTTAAAGGAAGTAACCAGTCTTATTGATTTTTCTAAGAATGATATTTCATTGAAGAAGGAGTTGGATTCTCAGTATAAAAATAACACATGGGAGGTAGCATAATGTTTTCATGGAGAGAGGGATATAGATAATAAATAGAGTCTTGTTAATGGAAGAAGCTAACAAAAGTTTAAGGTGTAATTCTAGGCTGGTGGTGAAAGGTTTCCAAATAAAAAAAAGGTATCTACTTTTCAAAGGTATTTTTGATGGTTATTAAACATATTAATATCATGGATGTGGTAAGTAAGGTTGATACGATAAATCTATATCTATAAAAAAGGCTGTGAAGATATATTTTCTACATTAGTATCTAGAGGAAAAAATTTATATGAAGGATCCAAATGTTTTTATGGAAAAATGTAATCATGAATTGGTGTGTAAACTAAAAAAAGTATTTATGGGTTGAATAAACCACCAAGGCATGGAACTAGATGATAAATATTTTTCTATCAGATCAGGTTTTTATATAGAGAAACTCATATCACTATTTCTATCTAAAGGAGTTTAAAGATGGATATTTTGTTATCCTAATCATAAATGATGATTATTTATATATATTTTTCTACACATTCAATAGATTTAAAGGATAAAGAAATATTTTATAGGAATATTTAAAAATAGTTATCATGGTGTGGCTAAAAATATATTATTTATTCTTATTAAAATGTATTGAAATTGTGGAATTTTGGTACTCTCATAGAAGGAGTACATCTTGAAATTCATTGAACATTTTGGATATTACAATATGTAAATAAGTTTCTACTCTCCTTTTTGGTAATTTCAAATTATCCAAATATTAAGTACCTCAAAGAAAATATTAGTAAAAGCACATAGAAAAACTTCCATTCTCATCTAACATTGAATGATTGATGTATGTCATGGTGTGAAATCATATTGATATTTCTCTTTCAATGGGAGTTGTTAATTGGCTCATGAAACTTATAGGAAAATAATATTTTTAGGTTTTTAAATGGATTATCTAGTGTCTCGGAGTAATGGTATATACTTCCTTGTCTTTTGGTCTAAATGAACCTTTATAAGGGTATGTTGATGTCGATTTTGTGGAAGATTCTAATACTCAAAAGAGTACTTCTAGTTATGTTTTTAATTATGGTGGAATGTAAATAGGATAGATTTCAAGATTGAAAAAATTATTTCTCTCTCATACATGGAGTATCAGTATATTGTAGAATCAAAATAGGGAAAATATATAATGTTTTTAGGCATATTCTTGAAGAACCCAGATAGGGACAAGAAAATGATTCACTTTACTATGACATTAAAAGTTCTATTCACTTGTTAAAGAATATGGTTTCTCATTTTAGTACTAAACATATAGACCTAAAGTGACATTATATCCAAAAGTTAATATAATATGGGGACCTAGAGATACAAAATATTACTAGAAAAAAATCAATATTCATGTTTACCAAAGTGTTAGTCCAAGAAATTATGAGGCAACACAATGCCTTAGTGGGTATGGGGTTAATGAAAATAAAGGAGTATAGATATCACTATATTGATCAGTGGGGTCATATGGTTACCATGAATCCTTGAAAAAGTCTTTAAGTGATAGAATAATTATCCTCAAGGCTATAGTATCAATTTACCAAAATTTCATGCCTCAGTTCACTATAAGAATACAATGGCAATTTAATCAAGAGGTTATATTGATGGATGCTATATTGGATTTCATCCACTAGAATTTTTTTTATTCACTAGTAATTGAACCATATCTATGTTTGGATCATTCTTAAACTAAATTTTGCAAAAAAAATGGTGAGGTGTAGGGGCACTGTTCTGTTACTGATGATCACAATTCAAGCCAATGAAAGATATAAAGAATCAATAGTTTCAAAGTAAAATAGTTCAATGATCGTAATTTTAGGAGTTCATTATAACTGAATAATTTGGTGGGAACCACTATATAAAGTGTTTGGTTCCACTTTGATGAAGTCAAGAAAATTATTGAGTTATTATTGTGCTTGATGAACCATGTTCCTAATAAGTCCCTAGTTGTAAACTTAGTTATACCTGTCTAAAAAATATTAAAATTATTCACATTGGGATGTAGAATGAAAATCCAAACCATGTAATATCGATGTTATTTCTTGTGATTTTTACCCTTTTCTTTTATTCTTGTGTGTGTGTTGGTTTCAGTGTGGTGATTTGGGTGATGAAATTCTTACACGATGTGGTACACTAAAATTCCATGAGATTCTACTTAAGATCTATTTTTACCTTTTTGATCTATTTATAGGATGAAATTATAGTACTTAGAGTTCTGTTGGATCCTCCCCAATAGAAAATGGGTTGTCTACATAATTATTCAAATTCATATATGATATTATTGACAATATTTTTCTACAATATATGTTCTTGACGTCTTTACATGAAAAACCCAGTGTAAATCATTATGAAATATGGATAATGGCCTACTAAATGAAGTGATGTATTTAAAAGGGGTATTAATTTTACTGGGAGATGATTTAATCAAATTACTTACTAAATGATAATAAAAAATTAAATTTATATAATATTATATTATATTATAGATAAATAGAATCATCATCATCAAAGTTTATTTTCAGAATAATCCTTAAGAAGTAGAAGTTTATTGTAAGAAAATATTTAGATTATTAACTTAATAAAAGTTCTAAAGTAAGAAAGAAATTTTATGTGTTACAAAAACATATTTCTTATTAAACATGTATTAATGTTATGTAACAATTGAATCTATATTCTCACAAATAATTTAATGGTTCAATTATGTTTTCAAATGAATTGTATAAAAAAATTCTTAAAGAATTTTGATCTAAATTCATATATTCAATGTCATTGGATATGATAATTAATTAGTGAAACTAAATTTTCCTCAATACATATTCTAGTTAAGGATTTCATTTTGTTTTCATTCATGTAAATGTTCTTACTAGATAAATGATATCAAGAAAATTTTATCTGATATTATCAAGATTTTATTATAGATGAACTAGGCATGTGATGTGTAAGTTCTTTTACTATGTATACAATATAAGTGGTTATAAAATTTAAAAACTAAAGAAGAAAAAGTGTTTTGGAGAGTCTACCAATGATTATTCAAGTATTCTGACATGTTCATTGAAACCTAAAGGTATTGTCATAAGGAGGAATAATTATTCCATGAGATGGAATCGTTCAGGATACCCAAATGAGTTTGTGAAACTCAATAGAATATCAATGTTAGGTATCAATGTTATATAAATAAATACTTCAATTTTAAATGGTATATTAAACCAACTATATATTTTAAAAATGTTGTATATGTACAAGAATTAATAATCAAGGGAAGAATTAAAATAGCTTATAGTTTACATTCAATTAATGAATAAAGTGTTTCTACAGTAAGGAATTGAATTTAAAGAAATATATCAAGCTCGTTTGGATCTTATAATGATGTTTATCTTCATCAAATTTATCTTATATGATAAGATAAGTTGTTCATTAATAATATTTTTTTATGAATAAAATGAGATGATTAATTTTATACACATGGTTAAAGATTCTTATGATTCTTTAACAATTTCTAAATTGGATACAAGGATGAAAATGGTTTATCCAGAACAAAGTGTTTATCCATATACTTATAAAAATATGAGGAAATATATCCCTTCCATCCATCAGTGTAATATTTTGATAAAGTTTTATTTTTATAGGAAAAGTATCTAAACACATAGAATACCATATTTGATATGGAAATAAATTTTTCTTTCTTAAAATATTCCCACAAAAAGGAAATAAGTGTTATTTCCTAAAAAATGAGTTTTTGTATCATACCATGATATTTGAAGAATAATAATGTTTAAGAGGATAGTTGTAGTATGTTTGAAATTAGGGACATTTAAAGTTAAAAAGTAAAATATTATACCAGTCTAAAGTTAAGGTTATTTTCACTTATATTCTAAAGAGTTAAATATATATTATGGTAAGGAAAATTTTAAATAGTTACATTTAGTTATCATAAAAAATGAATATTTCTATTTTATAAAGGATTATTCTTGTTAAATGGAATGTCGACATAACATTAAGGTGTTTAATATGTGTTAGTATATAATAATATAAATAGATACACTATTTTGAGGAAAGATTTTGAGGAAATAGGGTTCCAAATATAATTATGTTTAACTTATAAAGAGTTATAAGTATACAATAGAATTTTGGATCAAAATATTTGATGTTTTGGAGTTAAGGAGTTTAACATTAGGAATTTGATTCCTAAATCACACTATTATTAAATATACCTTTCTTATTATATATTACTCACTAAATAGTTTAGTGTGAGGGTTTTATCATATGGTCACATAAATATATAGAATGAATTATATATAGATTTATAGATTTAGAAAACCCTATAAATTATAGTAAACATAAGGTAGATCTAGTTTTTTATCATATATTATAAGATAGACTGGTTATTATATTGGGTTTTATTAAATATTATTAAAATAGTTTTAATAATATAAAATCTATCATATAAAATGTAATATTTATTTTATCATTATTTTACATTGGTTTTATAAATTTATATATAGGTATACATTACATGAAATGTAATGATAGTTGACCATTTAAAGTATGACTCTGATTTTATCCCTAACTAATGTTTATCATGTGTTTTTTTAGGTTATGATGAAATGTTAAGATTAAAATGAGTAGGATTATTATATGAAATATGAAATATGCTCAAGATTCATAAAAGTGTTTTTGTGAGCTGGATTAACTGTTATATATACCACATGGAATGTCATATGTTATGTCTCTGGTATACTAGGGGTGAATGGATTATATTTGGTCCCCATTACCTGAGTTTGGAAAGATAAATGTCATGAGAACATTCATACTTTGATATCTATCTTACACAATACATTGTGGATTATCTAATCAAGATTATTGGGTATATTGTTTATTATATCATTGGTTATAGCTTAACGAATATGGGATTGTTCCTCTCATATGAAAATTACAACATATGGGACCTTGATTTAGATAGACAAAGAAGTGTGTGGACGTACCTAGAATTTACATATGATTTTATTATCTATTTAGATGAGAGGAATTTGAGGTTTTCATCCATAAATATAAATGAAATTTGATTTATTCATCAGCTAATATAGTTTATAATAAGGTAAAAAAGAACATATGAGTTAGATATATGGGTTTTAAATCTTCCATGTCCCATGGTCACTCAATCTCTTGATCAGAGGGAACATATGAGAGTGTGTGCTAGTAGTATATGTGGGTGGTTTTAGTGGAAACATATATAGAGATACATATGTTTAGTAGAGATCACACCATATCCCTTTATAGCTCGAGTGGTATTTATTCTTTGTTAAAGGATACTCTTTGCTTATATTTATGGATCTTGTGATTCACATTTGTTTTTTATTCTATAAAGGCCCATGGGTTCAGACATTGTGGTTGACGGAATGGGGATTGATTTTGAAAAATATAGTTTCTCTAACTGTGTTTTAGAGTTAATCCAAAAGAGTTTTGGATGGGTTTTCATAAGGTATTTCATATAATGTGATACAAGGTGAAGTTTTGATTAGAGTATTCCCAAAGTTTTTTTTGGAAGATATCCAAAATATTTTTGGATTGAATTTTACAAGTTATTGTATATGGTATGATACAAGTTGAAAAGGAACAAAATATATTTGGATTTATTGAAATTGGGAATGAATTCCATTGGTCAAATTAAGTGTTAATAGACCCCTTGTGATCACTTTATATTCAAGGTCAAAACATATTTACATAAATTACTAATTTATCAAGTATAAGGTGGAATGTTGTGAGATTTCAATGGTGTATGTTTAAATGAAGGAACAAGTAGAATATATATTGATAAAGCCTATTATGAAGGATGTATTCAAACACTTGAGAATGTTTTTGGGAATTAATTCTATCCCAAAATCCCTATAAGTTTTCTGATTTATTTTCCCTAGTTCATTTCTTTCCATTTGTTGACTAAGGGGGAAAATACAAAAGTATCACAATTTGGAAAGGGGGAAGACCCTATTTTTTTATATGAGATGGTCAATGGGGAGAAGAGAATAAGTTTTATTCACTTGTAAGGGGATACATAAGTTGTTGATAGTTGAATATTGAATAAGATATCATATATTGATTCCCATATTTCCAAGAAAATCCAAAGGGGGATATTAAATAATCCATGTTGTTTGGTTTATTGATTTGGAGATTGATGATCCCTCATAAAGTGCATTGACAAGGAGGGGGTGTGATTTTCTCTCAATTGATACATGGTCAATATAGTGTTAATCTTTAAATAGATAGTTGGAGAACTCACAAAAATATTATTCTATCCTATTTTTTAATGATTAGATAACCATTACATTTGATGGGTTCTATGCATTGTTTCTTGATAAAAAAATATCTATGGGTTTTACGGGTGTTTTGCATTGTATTTATTGATAACATTCTCATGATTGGACCAGAGGATCATTGAAGTTAATTTGATTGAAAATAAATGAAGGATTATTTGATTTGGTGAAAATAATAGTATGGAGGTTATTTTTATATCGTTATTAGTTAATTCAGGGGACTATTTTACTCTTACATAGATGCATCACACCATAGATCCAGTTGGTATTCCACAATGGAGTGGGATAGAAGAATAATTTGTACTATTATGAAAGTAAGTACACTGAAATAAATGGAGGTTTTTCCATAATGTTGTTCTTGAGTAATTATGGGTAACTTATTGTTCTAGGATGATGATCCATGGAAAATCAATGCAACACTATCTAAGGAGTTGGATGGAATCATACTAAAACCTTGATCATGAAATCTTAAAAGATGAATTCACACCACTATATACATGGAAATGAAATTTTGGTATTGGTTTTCATGGAAGATAGATTTATCATTTCATAAGATGTGAGGTCACACCACAAAAAGGATTCTATAGATATGATTAGATGAAAATACCACAAGGCCACACCACAATAAAAGATATATTTTTATAGATCTATAATCCATATATTTTGAATATGAATATAATTCCATAATGAACATCACTCTATCATTACGTGCGCGAGCTCAATAAATATGTTTTTATCCACCTAAATAAAGGTGTGATAGAACTATTAGATTATTGGATACCCATTCCAAGGATAATTCCAAGAAGATTTTGGTTAATATTATGGAAAAGAACATGGTTTCACATGTGATCCAAAATCTAGGGTCACTTGAGGCAAGGAAGTGAATACTGATCAAATTTTTTAAGCTCATTTTCCCTCTTGTACTTGAATTTCATTCCCATATTCTTTCTTTATTCTTTTTTTATAGTAAGATAAGAATGTGTGCAGTTGGATCAAAACTGTTTTCCACCAAGGATTAACTGTTTGACAAAATGAGTGAGGAAACCTTGTAAAAACCCTTTGTTTCGTGTGTTTTCTTTCTTCATATATCTCAAATCATCACATCATTACATTCAAGATCCAATTACACTAACCTATTAAGGGAAATGTGTAATGTACCGGCCTGCCATCCACTAAACTAATCCCTAAGCCGGTGGGTCATGTGGAATCAAGTGCGCCTCTCTATAGACAAGAGGTTGTCGACTACTAGAGAGGGTGTAAAGGTGGTACAGTAGGGACACTATAACTTCATATCAAAGTGACACATTAGATAACAACAATAAGAATACAATAGTATAAAAATGATATAAGAAAACACTAAATAATGTACCAGTAACCCGCCATAGTGGAAAAACATGAAATAGATATAATAATAAATTGTGGAAGAATAAATAACTAATCAACAAAATAATAATGTCAAAATCCACTCGGCAGTTTCATATACATGGATGCATGGCATGCTGATATACAAAAGGGGAACAGGGGATAGTCATATATAATATGCTATAAAAAATAAAAATAAAAGACAAAATATTTATCCAGTATATCATAGATAATACACCTACTCTCCTACTCATATCCTTCAACTATAAGAAAATCATATCATGAATCTGTATCATGGTGCTTTCCCTCATCCATACATACAGGCAAGTAATATTCTCAAGTACTAAAGGAGTCCCGAGTAGGGATTGAGGTATAATCCTTGTAGACCGCCACCAACAGTGTCTACAATAGATCCAAGAAATGTACATAGCAATAGCTATGTGTTGGTATAAACAGAATAAGAAATAATGTTGAATAATTAACCAGCCTACTCAGGTTCCTCAAGCACACCTAGAAACTCTACCTACTTCAGATCAAGGATAAAATGATGATTTTATCAGTGATTATATATATATATATAGTAACAAAATATACATAGTATAGTTATATACTACATCTACATCTATAGACTAAGTATGTGTAGATGTAAGTATCCATATTCCTAGAATAATAGGTGATGGCTACATCGGGGTGGAACTCAGTCATTCATAACCTGTCTGAGAAAGACTATAAGCTCCAAAAAATGTTATATTCCATATATATATCATAATGAATTAGAGAATTAATTCACATCACTCACGATGATGGGTGAGTCTTTATGTCAACACCCAATGCTGGTATGTGGTAAGTCATTCCCACCATCCAAATAGTATTAACGGTGTGAGACGTCATGGTCAACACCCAATGTAAGGGAGAGTAAACCAACATGCTCAATAATTCCCTTAACCATAATTCCACATCCAATATAAATGAAATAATCATAATTATAATAATATCCATAATAAATCACCTTTCATGCATTATATTCACCAATCCCATTATGAACAAGTCATTATAATTCAATTAAAACATTTAATAAAGCATGTAATGATCGATGTGGCTTTTCCACCCTTTAAAAACCATTCCAATTAATCCATTTAATTATTTAAATAATAAAAGAATCATTAATCAATCCATTATATATAACCAATCTATTTGATTAACTAAAGCATAGAAATTCATTTTACAAGGCTCAATGAATCGCTTAGAAGGTTCCATTATCAATTGGGTAATTACCTATAGGGGAAATTCCATTTGTAAGTCAATAAAAGAACTTAAGTGGTGCTTTAATTCAATATAAATTTATTAATAGTGGAAAAATCCATTTATAATCCAATCCTAATTCCTATAAGTAATTCTAGGAATTTAATCAATTAATTATAAAGGTACATTTCAAGCTGGCACACCCAAGGGATGTACATGGTCGAGTTTGGCATCCTCCATTTACATAACAACAATACTTGGGAGTATAAAAAGGTCTGTATATCAATTTAGAATGAAGAAATATATTTTAAATAAATTTTTGGAAAATGCTAGTATATGGAAAAATGGTGTGGCTATGAAAACAACTTGATTTTCAAGGAAAAAAACAAGACTATCTACCTTAGGTTCATTGATGACCCCTCAACCAATAGAGTCCCTGGATTTGAAGTAGAATTGATGAAATTAAAGAAATGGTCCAACTCCCTAAAAATAGGGGAAATTATCTTTCACCTAAAAATCGCAATATATAGAAAGATAAACTTATAATTGAAGGAAGAGAACTCGAGAGAATACCTCTAACTATCCAATGCTTTTAACAGTGTTCAAATTGGTGTCTGGATCCTAAAGATATTGAAGAACCTAGATGGGAGGAGAAGTGAGCTAATATGAGAGAAATGGGAGAGATCATACACTATAATGAATATGATAAAGGATAAATTAGGTTTAATGTTACATTAAGGGTAAAATTATAATTTTACCCAGAAAATTGGGAGTTCACGGTTTGGCTAAATAGTTGGCCAAACCGTGTGCCAACTGTGAAAATGGCCTCAATCAAAGAAGTCTAAAATCGCATAGGTTCATGCACCTAGGGTCGCATAGTTGTCAACAAACTATGCAGCCCTCAGTTCTCCTTTGTCTCACCCAAACAGTTAGTATATACCATGCACATTGGGCGTCATGGTTTATACTAACCATGCAATCCAGTCTATTTTCCATTTTCCTAGGGTTTTGGGCTCTGAACAAGATCTATAAACCATTTTAACCTCTATCAATCCTTTAGGTAACATCATAAGGGTCGTTTAATGTAACTTAAATTAAATTCTAATGATCTATACATTCTTGAAAATATGGGTCATTACAACCTCCCCTCCTTCAATAAAATGATCCCCAAGTTAACATTATGAGGGTAAAGAGGTACCACTAGCAAATATTTCTGACCAATGAGCTCGTATATCAGCTTCCCGCTATAGGGTCTCATCCTGTACTCAGTTGTGCTACCATGGAACTCATAATAATGGAACTGACCTACCTCGGAGTGTCTTTATGCTCTGATCCACAATGTGAACTGGATACTCCTTAAAGGAAGTGTCCATTTCCAATGCCACCTCATGAGGCTGAAATACATGTGACAGGACTAGATAATATTGGAGAAGATGATATACATGAAATAAATCATGCATAGACCGAAATATATGAGGAAGTTCCATATGGTAATCCATTGGTCCAATCTATTTCAAAACCTTGAAGGGTCCAATGAATCTAGGTGATAGATTTCCCTACCTTTGAATATGTCTATGGCCCAACCTAGGTGAGACTCACAATAAAACCCAGTCTTTGACCTCAAACTCAATAGTTCGTTAGTTTTGGTTGGAATATGACTACTATCTAGTCTCAGATGTCATAATGTGATTTATGATCAACTGGACTTGATATGTAGTCTCCTAAACAAGACACAGTCCAAGAAAATCTACATCCTCTACCACTAACTAGAATAAAGGTTAATGGAAAGTCCTACCATATAATTCTTCAAAAGGATCCATATCAATGGTATCCTGAATATTGTTATTAAAATAAAACACTATAAGGGGAATGGTTTTATCATAGTAACCCATAAAATTAAGGACGCATACATGGAGAATATCCTCTAACACCAGAATCATGCACTCTATCTTCCTATCAGTCTGAGGGTGATAGGTCATGCTCAGAAACACTTGTGTACCCAATGCCTTCTGCAAACCCTACCAGAACCATGACCTAAAGTGAGTGTCTCTGTCAGAAATCATATATTGAGTAGATTTATAAAGAAGTATGACCTCCCTGAAATATATATACCCTATATCATCTAACAACAAGGTCTCTCACATTGGTAAGAAGTGTGTGGCCTTCATCAAATGATCAATGATGACCCACACAATATCATTTCCACAAGTTGATTGGGGTAAACGGTCACAAAATTCATAGAAACATCATTCCATTTCCACTCAGAATAGAAAATGGTTATAAAATCCATGTCAGATTCTAATGTTCTTTCATCACCTTATGATAGGTGGAACATCGAGTGTAATTCCAGCAATCTCCCTTTTCATACTAGGACACCAATATTAGTGATGTAAATCTCGATACATCTCAGTGAAAATGGGGTGAACTACCCAAGATGAGGCATGCAATTTATACATCAACTCTTCTATAATGTCTACCAAGACCCATAAAATCCCATGGAATTGTAAATTATCATCCCCATACATTGTTCAACCATAAGATGTATCATCATATGAAATGATTTCCCTTAGGAAAATTCCCTCTAGATCAGATAGTTGCCTAATTCTCATCTATCCTAGAAGGTTATAGGTCATTGTTAAGGCTGAGAGTAAAGTCTTACAAAAACCCTCCTAAACCTCAACATGAATTTATGAAAGAAAATCCAGGAGAATCCATTCTCCACTAGCCTCCTGAATTGAATATTTCTGAGTCTTACATCTCAGAGCATAGACTACTACATTACCTTTCCCAGGTGTGTAAGAAAGCTCTAAATCAAGCGATTGTGTGTACTCAATCCACCTATGTTTCCTTAGATTTATATTTCGTTGTGTAAATATAACCTTAAGTATTTTTTTATATGTGAACACAAAAAAACTCTCTCTAAGTAAATAGAATCTCCAATAGTTTAGAGAATGAAATACATCTGGTATTTTGAGGACATGTTCCAAGTAATTCTACTCATGTGTCCTCAACTAATGAGACCCATACACAATGGCTCGCTTATCCTACATCAGAAGGGATCTAAGATCGATACCTAATGCATTAAAGTATACTTTATAGTTCCTTCATATAATTGGAAGAATTAGTATTAGAACTAAATCCAAACATTCCTTTAACTCCTAAAATAATTCTTCACTATCTTCTGACTATACGAATTTCACACCCTTATTTTTCAAGCCTATAACTGGTACTGTAAGAAAAGATAAATCTTGGATTAATTATCTATAATATTTGACTACCCCCAATAGAATATGCATGTCAATTACATTCTTGGAAGTCTCCTAGGAAACTGCAACTCTCACTTTCTTTGGGTCTACTAAAAATCCAGATTCTGAGACGATATGACCCAGGAAGTTCACTTTGTCGATCCAAAAAATTCATTTTCTGAGCTTAGCATAAAGATGATTCTTTATCAATAAATTCAAAAAGATATAAATATGGTTGGAATTGTATTTTATAAAGGGTTAATACACTAATATGTCATCAACAAATACTACCATGAATTAATCTAGATATGAGTGGAAAACCCAATTCATTGTAGATATAACAACTCCATGGGAATTTGTGAGACTGAACAGAATGAAAAGGTACTCATATAGACCATAACACATCCTAAAAGATATGTGAGGTATTACTGATGACCTGAAAAGCACTTGATGATAGATTGAACTCAAATATATAATTGAAAACATTTTCACTCCTCGAATCTGAACAAATAGTTCCTCTATTCGAGGAAATGGATACTGATTATTCACCATGATCTAGTTCAATCAATGGTAATACATACAGATTCGGAGGGTACCATATTCCTTCTTGGAAAAAAAGTACTAGTGAAGCCCAAGGATTAGTGTTGGGGAATATAAATTCTTTAACCTCCAAATCCTCTAATAGCTTCTTGAGTTCTAGAAGTTTAACAAGCACCATCCTCTAAGGAAGAATGTTCACTGATGATGCTCCTGACACTATCACAATGGTTAATTCTACAAATCGTGCTGGAGGTAGGCCAAATAAGTCATTAGGGAAGGCATCCTTGAAATGATCCATTGCATTAGGGAAAATAGTGGTTCATAACCACTAATCATCCAAGATAATTCTAGCGATTTGAGCTATCACACAGCCTAGCCTCTACTGCTTGGGTCCATCTTGAGTCGCATGAACTTCACATTCTCACTTATGTATGTACCTACCTATAACGACCCATATTTTACATACATTGTTATTACTTCATAATTTAATTATATTTATTACAACATATAATATAACCATCATAGGGCCTTATATGTATTGTGTCTTTAGAAACTGTGAAACATAAACAACTGGTTTATAAAACATCTACATTCTCACCTGTTTATTTCATCATAACTAGACTTCTTTTTGGCATATCATATTTAATACCTTTCCTCTTAACCTGGGGAAAAGAAACAAACAAAAGGGTGATCTAAAATTCTTACTAAGGGTAAACAAAGTAAATATCAATCATATCATATTCATAAGAACATATCATTTGATAATCTTATCATGTATAAGAGATCACAATATCATGGAATGGGATAAATCATAGAAGTGAAATGTAATCCCAATAATCATAACATAAGACATGAAACTTTTTTTAATACACACATAAGCAAAGAAAATCATTACATATTATTCAAGGCTCATTTCCAAGACCACCATAATAGACAAAGTCCATTACTGAACTAAGTTTTCTCCTCGTTCTAGTCCTGTATCACTGAACCGGATTAATTTTTCATTCCAACCATGTCTATCTCATTATATATAAATATTTACCCAATAAATTGAAGGTAGATATAGGTCCCACCCATCTTATAATGAAACCATTCTTATGTGCTCCACAAAAACATAAATCATATATTATAGCATAACCCATGTAATAAAATGGGATTCTTAAACATCATGTCATCATAACATAATACATATAAGATAAAATTACTTCATAAAAATAATTCCATCATAACTTAATCAAACCAAATTAATAATAGGGAAATAAACATAACCCTGTTTCATATTAGATGGAAATTAATTTTGATAAAACAGTTGAACTTAGTTCTTGAGGAAAATATCCTTTCTTCTTTAAAATCATTTTCTTTTCTCAATATGTCTTGAAATTTTAAAAGAAAAAAGTTAATTGAAAATAAAAATGAAAACTTGTAAAGTAGTCTTTATGGAAATAATTTTCAATGAAAGCGTAAAAATCCATTCATTCCGTATAATTTAAAAAACATTTTCCTCGTACTTTTTCCATAAAAGTCAAAAATTACCTCGTATGGTAAACAAAAGAAAGATTCCTTCCATACCATGTGTTAAAAGTCAAAAAAGGGTAAAAATTAAATTAAATATACATGTAATAATAGTAAACATTTTAAGAAAACGTTTTTAGAAAACATGGACATGGATGATAAATATAACCCCAGTAAATACTTACAAAAAACCAATCTCGGATAAAAATGAGATTGGAAAAGTTATCCCTTACCTTAGGTATGATATGATTCATATCCATCTGAACCTCCTATATAATGATTTAAATAATGTTATATATTTATTCCAAAATAATAATACTTTTTATGATAACATTTATAATCATATTTTCATCTGTTTGATAGTAACATTTCAGTGTTACTCATTATTCACGTATTAACTGCTTTATGTTCATATGTATGTTTATTCGGATAAGTATTTTTCCTCTTTTTTAGTTTATAGTTATATCATTTAAAGCATGTTATTAGTATAATATATATCATATTTATTCATTAAATTTATTCAATTCATTTATATAATCATGGTTTAATGAAGATCATGTAGAACGAATCACATTGCACCGTGGAGAGGGTAAGTCGTACGTATGCACGAGTGACGATATCGTTCTCATAATTGTTGAATGGTATTGAAGTGGATGGTTTATAGTATATCATAATTACTATTATGTTATATTATTCATATATATAGTTATTATTTACACCATTATAACCATCCATGTAAGGTGGTGGTGAAAAACATATTATTGCACGGTGTGGAGACGGTAATCCATACGTATGCACGCGCAGTGATTTAGTTTTTTGTAGGATGGATAGAAGGTGAACTCAGGTGGTTTCATATTTATAATAACATATGAGTATACGAGTGATACTAATGTTATTATTTTACAAGGAAAAAATAAATAAGAGGAAGTATAAGAAGAGAGAAACTTGAAAGAATCGGTATAAGAGATTACCTCTTCCTCGACATGCCTCATTTGAATTTACACTAAGGGAACTAGAGTTGGTCTTTTGAGAAGATCAGAACCTCTAGAATGTTACTAGAGAAGTTTATAAGAGTAATGGTCATGGGTTGGCTGAGCTTGAAGGCTCAAAATGGAGTAAAGAGGAGTGGGAGGAGGTGTCCTTTTATAAGAGAGGATAGGGGCACTTTAAGAAACTCTCAAAAATATCAATTTATAATAAAATCAAACCCTACCCAAAAACCTCAAAAGTTTCTCAAATTATAATATGAGAGGATATAGGGTTGTAATATCATCAACCAATAAATTTTGGACAACATATTTTGTCAATTTAAACCTTATCTTTTTAATTGACCCTTACTTATTCTGTTAAAGTTTAATTTTGGTAATAAAATTCTAAATATTTAATGGTAATTAATATTTAATTATGTGGTGTTAATTGAAAATAAATGGATAAATTATGATATTATATACCATATAATTATAACATTTTAATTTTTAAATATTTTTATGATTTTTAAATAATTTAATTAAATGTTATGTTTATAAAATATCAATAGTGTCAATTTTGATACTATTCATTTATTAGACATTAAATAAAATTCACACAAAAGATAAATTAGAAAGAAATATTAAATACACTCCTAAAATGTCATGTTACCCTAGAAAATTCCTGGAGAACATTAATTAGTTCATATTATATTTATTTTAACAATTTTAAACCATTTATTTTATATTTCTATTAATAAAATAATTTCTACATTAATATTGTTTCAACATTAATGGTAATTATTTAATCTATAAAAATTATATATAAATTTTAATGATGTGGGTAATTATTTTACCTTTTTAGAGACTATATATAGTCTATTTTATCTCCTATTTGTCCATCTATTAAAATTAATACACTTATATAAAAATAGATTATGACACTTTGTCCATTTTATTAGATTTTATTACATTCGTGTCATTTCCATAGGTAAGTGGCAATAAAGTGATTCCATTTCAAAAAATAGATGATAAGGGTTGAATTTAATCATCCAATAGAATTTTTATAGGTGTTAAGGTAGTTTTATAATATTGTTTTACCCTTAATTTCCTGATTCACCTTTAACCATGGTAATAAAAATACCAAAACGTTCAGGATCCAAGAGAGCTCGGTCCTAAAACAATTTAAGAGAAAACTAATACAGTGATACAAAAATCATGTGGCACAACAAAAACCACCAAACCAAACCATTAAAAAAAACAATCTCAACCAAAAATACATCAAAGTCCAGAGACTCATGAAAAAACCCCCAAAACAAACTCACATGGTCCAAAATTGAACCTGGCAGAACAATTACACTCAAACATAACACAGTGGCCCAAATACCCACACAAAACAGTGCAGGTAAAAAGGGTATCACTTTAAAGCTATCGGGATTTCACTCGCATCTTGAGGTCTCCCTCCCGCCTCGAGGTCCACCCAGCAAATCACAACTCTTGCCCAAGTCGTCGCCTCACTATACGCCCGATGCTCCGCCTGATTACCATTGTCATATTGCATCACCGCGACCCAACTAACCCTTTATGATAGTCTTGACACCTAAACTCATATAATCCCAGGTAATCCTCCCAGCCATCAGTCTGTTGGGATCAAATATCCATCACACCCCATGAAGCTCCTAAATCCTGCAAGTCACCACTGCACCTGAAAGTCGTCGATAACCATCGTCCGATCCTTTTCCATCCAAGCAGGATCCCCACCATATTCCTACCTTGACCAAATCCACCCAAAGTAGTGCAACCCGAGGGCATCGGTATCCATAAATTGAACACCATTTTCGGTCAGATCTAACCATCAAACCCCATCGACATCACTGACGTGCACCTTACAACATCAGAGGCATCCTCACCAATGGGACTATGCATCCCATCGTGTCGGCACCTCCTTCCACAGCCTCTCCTCTCCCAATATCTAAAAACAAATCAGAGGGGATATCATCCCCTCCCTTCCTAGTTTCACTGCTAGAATCGGTGCAAGAAGATGACATTCCACAAGAATAAAACATATCAAAATGACTGACAATCTCAGTATCTCCCCTTCAGAAGATTGCTGCTAGAAATTGGCCATGATCATGAAGAGAGAGAACCTCTCCATCCATGATGAGAGATAAGCTCTCCATCAGACATTTTGTTGGGTAACGAGGTATTGGGGTGGCCTCCCCACCTGCGCACCGCACATCCCCAGCAAGGCCCTAGGTGGCCAACCCTTGGGCTTAGGCCAGTTTCCAATGAGGTAGAGGGGCCCATGAGAGGTTTGTTAGCATATAGTGTTTGTTTCCATGCGAGGACTTGAACCTATAACCTTGGGGTCAAGACTCCACCACCTTTAACCAACTCACTTGTTCCCCACGGGCTTGGTAATAAAAATAATTACCAAAGTTACTATTCATAATGCCCAAAAATAAAACTAGCCTATTAACATAATTTGGAACTAATGATTCCAAATATGGAATCCATTTTTCAAAATTCAAAACACATAATTTTTAGTAATTAATTTAAAATTAATCTTGTGGTTTAGAAAGTGGGTTTTAAAAGTTAAAATATTTCAAAACATTGAAATATTTTTACCAATGAATTCAATGTAAAATTAAGGATAATTAAATACCTTATATTAAATGGTAAAAATATATTAAATTTATACTTTAAATCCATTAAATATTATAATTTTACCATATAAATTATATCAGTGAAAAAATTTGTTTTTAATTAAAATTTAGCGTATTTTTACTATTCATTAAATATATGAAAGTTATGAAAAATATCAAAAATTTATCCAAAGTAAATTTTTATACCCTTCTTTAAAATAAAAAATTTATGTTTTTATAAATCATTAATGTGTCAAAGTCTTAATTTAAAATTTTTTCGCCATTCAAAGGTGTAAAATTTACCCTTTTTAAAAAAAATACATCAAATAGGGTTTCATTCATAACCTATGACTAAAATATCCCTTGAATGAATATAAAAAATATTTTATTGAGTATATAACGCATATATATCTTATTAATTTTATCATCAAAAGTAATTCACTCTAAAATACTAATATCTAATTGATTTTTATTTTCATAATGCATTTTCATAAGTTAGTTATAATTTTTCCCGCTAACCTAATGGCTAGGCTATAAAGGTAATTTTATATTAAGGGCATCTCACAGTTTGTTTAAACTCATGATTGTGTTCGAAGAAATATATTTAAGGATAAAAATTATTTAAAGAAAATATTTCATAAAAACATCCAGGTTTCACATTCTACCCCCCTTAAACTAAATTTCGCCCTCGAAATTTATCACTTGAAAATAAAAAGATGTGGATATATCTCCCTCATAATATCCTCAAGTTCCCATGTAGCTTCTTCTAATTGGTGGTTCCTACATAAAACTTTAACCAAGCGAGTGGTACGGATTCGTAAAACTTTTTCTCTACGATCCATAATCTCTATCGGTTGTTCTTTATAAAAAAGATCTTGCTCCAGCGGTACGACTTCTAAGCTTAGTATATGTGAAGGATCAGGTATGTACTTTCTCAGGAGAGATACATGGAACACATCATGAGCTTGAGAGAGATTCAATGGAAGCGCCAATCTATAGGCAACCTTCCCAACACGATCTGAAATTTCAAAAGGACTGATATACCTAGGGCTCTGCTTGCCCTTATTTCTAAATCTCATTACTCTCTTCCAAGGAGATATTCATAATAAAACCTTATCACCAACTTCAAACTCTAGATATTTTCATCAGTTTTTAGCATAACATTTTTGTCAAATCTGAGCTTCTCTTGTATGTTGTTGAATATATCTGACCTTTTCTGTCATTTCATCAACAAGATATAGTCTTAATAGATTTCTTTCCCCAACTTCATCCCATCAAGTTGGAGTTTTGCACTTCTTTCCATAGAGGGCTTCATAAGGATACATCTGAATACTGGAGTGAAAGCTATTATTGTAAGAAAATTCCGCAAATTGTAGGTGTTGATCCCAACCACCTTTTAAATCCATAGAGAAAGCTCTCAGCATTTCTTCCAGAGTTTGAATTGTCCTCTCAGACTGACTGTTTGTCTAAGGATGATAAGTAGCGTTGAAACTTAACTCTGTATCTAGAGCATGCTGATGATTTCACCAGAACATCGAGGTAAACCTTGGATCCCGATCAGATATAATGGAAAGTGGTACTCCATGAAATCTTACCACTTCCTTTAAATATATCCTGAAAATCAGATCAAGATAGAAATCCTCTCTAATAGAAATGAAGTGTGCTAACTTTGTAAGGCGATCAACTATAACCCAGATAGCATTATTTTATTTGGATGTTTTGGGATGTCCAATGAAAAATTCCATAGAAATGTTTTTCTATTTCCATTCTGGTATGGGTAATGGTTATAACATCCCCTTAGACTTATATATTTATGCCTTAACTTACTAACAAACCAAGAACTGAGAGACATATTTAGCGACATCTCTTTTCATGCCATCCCACCAGAAGTACTCTTTCAGGTCCCTATACATCTTCATGATTTCATGGTGAACAGATAATGAAGTACTATGAGCCTCATCCAATAGCTCCTTTTTTAATTATGGTATAGGAGGAACACAAACCTGATTACTAAACCTTATTATTTCATCACAATCAAGGTTGAATTCAAAAGTATTTCTCACCTTCTTTTGCAACTCTACAACTTTATTTTGTTCATCTTTAATCTTCAGATGTATAGATGGTTGAAAATTCATTTGAGAATGATAATATTTCTTCCATTATATTATAACTTCAAGATATATCCTTTGAAAATCGATAAATATTAGATCTTTTGTGATCCTCGTCATGGATAAGCTGGAATGGTCTCGTAATCTTAATGCATCTGCCACCTTGTTTGGTTTCTCGGGGTGGTAATGTATTGAGAAGTCATAATCTTTTATCAAATCCAATCATCTTCTTTGGTTCATATTCATCTCCTTTTATGTGAAAATATACTTTAAACTTTTATGATCAGTATAAATATCACACCTTTCACCATAAAGATAATTCCTTCACATCTTTAATGGAAATATTACTGCAGCTAACTCCAAATCATGAGTTGAGTAATTTTTCTCATGTATTTTCAACTATAATGAGTAATAAGCTATGACCATATCTTTTTGCATAATAACACACCTCATCCCCTTCTTTGATGCATCATTGTAGATCATAAACCTTTCTCCACTACAAGGCAGTATGAGCACTGGTGTACTGGATCGCCTTCTTTTTAGCTCTTTGAAATTCTATTCACATTACTCCGTCCAAACAAACTTAACTTCTTTTCGAGAGAACTTGGGGAGTGGATTAGATAATCATGAAAAATCATCCACAAAATGTCAATAATATCCATCCAAACTAAGAAAACTTCAGATCTCAATTATTGTTGTTGGTCCCGACCATCTTTGAATAACCTCTATTTTTGCTGGATCCACAGATATCCCCTCTCTTGAGATTATGTGACCCAAAAATAAAACTTTTTGAAGCCAAAATTCACACTTGGTAAAATTGGAATAAAGCTTCTCCTTTCTCAGAGTCTTCTATACAATTCTAGAGTAATATTTATGTTCTTCCTTTCTCTTTGAATAGACAAGAATATCATCTATAAAGACTACCAAAAACATATCAGCATAGTCTCTAAAGACTCTATTCATTAGATATATAAAGATATAAGGGGAATTAGTATGACCAAAATTCATCACTATAAATTCATAGTGTCCATACCTTGAATGTAATGTTTTCATTTGTATATACTTCTTTTTGACCCTTAATTGATGATACCCTGAATGAAGATCAATATTGGAAAAGTATTGAGCTCCTCTTAGTTGGTCAAATAAGTCATCAATGCATGGGAGAGGATATCTGTTCTTGATAGTGATCTTGTTAAGTTCTCTATAATCAATGTAGAGTCTCTTTGATCAATATTTCTTCTTAAAAAATAAAATAGGTGCTTCCCAAGGTGATTCACTAGGGAATATGAATCCCTTATCAAGATTCTCTTGGAGTTTCTTCTTCAATTCCTACAACTCAATTGGGTACATTCTGTAAGGTGTCTTTGAAATAGGCATCGAACCCAGTATGAGTTCTATTGAAAAATCAACTTCATGATTTGGTGAAAGACCTGGAAATTCCTCTGTACATCATTAAAATCACATAAAATGGGTTTATTCTTAATTGTGAGTTTCAAACCAACTATTTGAGATAAAAAAACTTCATATATTGGAATCAAGACCCATAAGAAGGATGAGATTTCTGCTTGAAGGTTATATTCATCCTTTCATCGATAGATGATCATTGATTGATCTGAAATATTAAATGTGACTTCCCTTATTTAGAAATTGATATGATCTCCATATAAAGAAAAACAATCCATACCAAGAATCACATAAAATTCTACTATAGGAAGGATTATAATATTTTCAGAAATCACTTTCCCACAAACATCAATCAGAGAAGAATTGTAAACTTTTGATGCGACTGATGTGCCATTAGGAGTTGTCATAGCTAACTCAGCATCTAATTGTTGAGGTAATATGAAGATACCATTAGAAATTTATTCAGAAATAAAAGAGTGGTTGGATCCAGAATCAAATAAACATTTTCCACTTTATAGTGGATAGAAAGTGTACCTTTCACCACTTCATTATCATACTCCACATCACTGATAGTAATTGCATGTGACATTTCTTTATATTTGGCCTTAATAGTTTTTTGAAGTCGATCTTCATCAATAACCCTTGGATTAAGGAATTGATTGGAGTAATGCCCCATTTCCTTGAACTTGTAACATTGAAGTGTAAGAGTGCATTTTGTGTAGCCTTTTCTTTTTTCACATCATTAAACATCTTTTTCCCATCACTTAGGAATTCAATTTCCCAATGAACTTCTTTTCCACACTTAAAACATTTACTTGCCCCTTTAAGAAAATTCCCTCCATGCTTCTTTCCACACTTTGTTCATGTGGGAAAACTCATCTTCTTTTCAGTGTGGTCTTTAGATTTTCCTTTGAATTCCATTTTTCTATTCGTATCAAAGCCATATGACTAATGGGTTACTCCAATATCCATCTCAACTTTAATATCACATCGAAAAATTTCCTAGTATCTATTAAATTCCATTATGGATAATTCCCTTTGGAGACTTGGTTTTAAGCCACTAAATAATCGATCGATCTTAATCTCAGTTTGGATAATAATTACAGAAGAGTACCTTGCAAGTCTTGTAAAATTTTCATTGTAGGTACCAATAGATTCTTCATCCTTTTTCTTTAGTTCAAGAATCTACTTCTCCATATTTGTTCGAAGAATATGAGGGAACTACTTAATGAAAAATAAGTTCTTGAACTCTTCCCATTCCATGGACTCAGTTTCATCTCTTTTGCTTATAATCTTGATAATATTACACCATTGATCATCTCCACATTCCAAATAATATACTAATAAGATGACCTTGTCATGTTCATAACATTGTAGAACTGAAAATATCTTTTTAGTGGTATTGATCCATTGTTCATCCACTAATGGATCAAAAGACCCACTGAATGAAGGTGGACACTTCCTCATGAAGGATTCAACAGAATGTTACTTCTTCTTTTGTTCGTTTGGAAGTCCTTCATGATTAATTGCTTGAGAATGTTGTGTGATCATGGATACAAGATTTTTCATTCCATCTCTCATAACATTTGGTTGCTGAGGTGGACAATAATTTCATTTCCCATCGCGTCCATCATTAACGTGGTTCCTTCGAGTTCCATCCATTGACTAAACCCAAGAATCATAGTGCGAGCAACACTAATCATATCAAGAAAATCACATAATCAAGAATAAAATTTCAATTTAGCACATTTTAGGTTTTATCATAGGTTATTCATGGTTGTTTCTAAAACACTAGGATTGTATATTATACTTAGACATATTCTTATGGTTCATATTAAGGATTTCTCATTCTAGTTTCCAAAGGTTAACTATACCTTTCCTCTAAAACCAACTATAACGACCCATAATTTACATACATTGTTGTTACATCAGAATTGAAGTATATTTATTACAATATATAAAAAAACCATGATATGAATGTATATGTATAGTGTCTTTAGAAGCTGGTAAACATAAACAACTTGTTCATGAAACATATACACTGTCTCCAGTTTATTTCATCATAACTATACTCCTTTTTAGCATATCATATTTAATAGCCTTCTTCCTAACCTAGGAAAAGAAACATACAAAAGGGTGAGCTCAAATTCTTTTTAAGTCTAAACAAATAAAATATCAATCATATCATATTCATAAGAACATATCATTTTAAAATATTATCCTGCATAAGAGATCAAAATATCATGTCATGGGATAAATCATAGAAGTGAAATGTAATCCCAATAATCATAACATAAGACATGAAACTTTATGTAATAAAAAATAAGAATAGAAAAACATTTCATATTAGTCAAGTCTCAGTTCCAAGACCACCATAGAGGATAAATTCCATTACTGAACCCATTTCACTCCTCGTTCTAGTCTCGTATCACTGAACCGGAATAAATTGTCATTCCAGACATGTCTATCTCATGAGATATAAATATTTTCCCAATGAATTGGAGGGAGATATAGGTACCACACATCTCATAATGAAACCATTCTTATGTTTTCAACAAAAACATAAATCATACATCATATCATAACCCATGTAATAAAATGGGATTCTTAAACATCATGCCATCAAAACATAATCCATATAAGATAAAAAAAACTTAATAAAAATAATTAAATCATAAATTTATCAAATAAAATTAATAATAGGGATATAAAAATAACCCTCTGTCATCTTAGATGGAAAATAATTTTGATAAAACACTTGAACTTAGTTCTTGAGGAAAATATCCTTTCTTCTTCAAAAACATTTTCTTTTCTCAATATGTCATGAAATTCTAAAAGAAAAGAATTTAATTGAAAATATACATGAAAACATGTAAAGGAAGCTTCATGGGAATAATTCTCTATTAAATCATAAAAACCATTCATACTGTATAAGTTAAAAAAAACATTCTCCTTTACGTTTTTTTGGAAAAGTCAAAAAGTACCTCGTATGGTAGAAAAAAGAAAGATTTGTTTCATACCATGGGGAAAAAGTAAACAAAGATTAAAAATGACATTAAATATACATGTAATAATGGTAATTATTTTATAAAAACAATTTTAGAAAACATGGACATGGATGATAAATATAACCCCAGTAAATACTTACGAATAAACAATCTCGGATAAAAACAAGATTGGAAATGTTATCCCTTACCTTAGGTCTTATATGCTTCTTATGTATCTAAAACTCTTATATAATGATTTAAATAATGTTAAAAATTTATTCCAAAATCATAATCATATTTATGATAACATTTATGATCATATTTTCATCCTTTTTTAGTAACATTTCATTATTACTCATTATTCGGCTATTAAATGCTTTATGATCTTAGGTATGTTTATTCGGATAAGTTCTTGTTCCTATTTTTAGGTTATAGTTATATCATTTACAGAATGGTTTTATTATAATATATATCATATTTTTTCACTCAATTCATTTATATAATCATGTTTTAATGAAGATCATGTAGAACGAATCACATCGCACAGTGGAGACGGTTAGTCGTACGTACGCACGAGCGACGATATCGTTCCCATAATTGTTGAATGGTATCAAAGTGTATGGTGTATAGTTTCTCAGAATTTTTATAATGTTATATTATTCATATATATAGGTATCATTTACACAATTATACACATCCAAGTAAGGTGTTGGTGAAAAATAGATTGCACCATGGTGTGGAGATGGTAAGTCGTACGTACGCACCCACGGTGAGATCATTTTTTGTAGGATAGATAGAAGATGAAATAAGTTTGTTTCATATTTATAATAACATATCATTAGATGAGTGATACTTGCCTTATTATTTTATAATTAAACAAATAATAAATTTAAGTATAAGAATAAAGAAACTTGAAAGAATCAGTAGAAGAGATTACCTCTTCCTCGACGTACTGACTTTGAATTTCCACTTAGGGCACTAGAGTTGGTCTTTTGAGAAGACCAGAACCTCTAGAATGTTACAAGGGAATATGAAAATATTCATGGTAAGGTTTTTTCTGAGCTTGGAGGCTCAAAATGGAGTGAAGAGGAGAGGGAGTGGGTTCCCTTTTATAAGAGAGGAGATGGGAACTTTATGGAAACTCTCAAAAATATTAATTTATAATAAAATATAAACCTACCCAAAAACCACCAAAGTGTCCCTAATTCAAATATTATATGAGATAATGTTTTAATATCATCAACCAATAAATTGTGGACAACTTATGTTTCAATTTAAACCTTATCTTTTTAATTGACACCTAGTTATTCTATTAAAGTTTAATTTTGGTAATAACATTCTAAATATTTAATGGTAATGAATATTTATTTTTTTGATGTTAATTAACCATAAATGGATAATTTATGATATTTTAGACTTTATAATTATAAATTTGTAATTTTTAAAAAATTTTATCATTTTTAAATAATTTAATAAAATTTCATGATTATAAAATATTAATAGTGTCAATTTGGACACTATTCATTTATTAGAATTTAAATAAAATTCATATAGAAGATAAATTCTAAAAAAATAATAAATAAACTCCTAAAATGTCATATTAACCTAGAAAATTCATGGAGAACATTAATTAGTTCATATGATATTTATTTTAACATTTTTAAAACCATTTATTTGATATTTCTATTAATAAAATAATTTCTACATCATTATTGTGTCATCATTAATGGTAATTATTTAATCTCTAAAAATTATAAATAAATTTTAATGATTTGGGTAATTATTTTAGCTTTCCATAGAATATATATAGTATATTTTATCTCATAGTTATCCATTTATTAAGATTAATACACTTATATAAAAACAGATTGTGACACTTTGTCCATTTCATTATCTTTTATTACATTCATGTCATTTTCATAGGTAAGTGGAAATAAAGTTATTCCATTTCAAAAAATATATGATAAGAGTCTAATGTAATCATCCAGTAGTATTTTTACAGGTGTTAAGATAATTTTATAATACTATTTTTACCCTTAATTACCTGATTCACCTTTAACTGTGGTAATAAAAATAATTACCAAAGTTACTATTCATAATGCCCAAAAATAAAAGTAGCATTTTAACATAATTTTTACCTAATTATTTTAAATATGGAATCCATTTTTCAAAATTCAAAACACAGAATTTTCATTAATTAATTCAAAATTAAACACGTTGCTGAGAAAATGGGTTTTAAAATTTAAAACATTGCAAAAGATTGAAATTTTTTTACCTTTCAATTCAATGTAAAATTAATGACAATGAAATAAATTATATTAAATGGTAAAATTATATTATATTTATACTTTAAAACCATTCAATATTAGAATTTAACCATATAAATTATCTCAATGAAAAATATGTTTTTAATTAAAATTTAGCATATTTTTACTATTCATCAAAATATGAAAGTAATTAAAAAATATCCAAAATTTATCAAAAGTAAATTTTTATTCCCCACTTCAAAATAATATTTTTATGTTTTCATAAATAATTAATGTTTCAAAGTCTTAATTTAAAATTTTTTCACCATTCAAAGGTCTAAAATTAACCTTTTTTAAAAAAAATACATCAAATATGGTTTTATACATAACATATGACTAAAATATCCATTGAATGTATTAAAAAAATATTTTATTAAATATATAACACATATATATCTTATTAATTTCATTAAAAAAAGTAATTCACTTTAAAATTCAAATATCTAATTGATTTATATTTTTTATAATGCATTTTTTGACGTCAGTTATAATTATTACCGTTAAACTAACGACTAGGCTATAACAGCAATTTTATATTAAGGGAATCTCACAGTTTTTTTTAAACTCATGATTGAATTCAAAGAAATATATTTAAGGATAAAAATTATTTAAAGAAAATTTCTCATACAAACATCTAAGTGTTACACTGATGTGGCCTTAAAAACATATGTTTTTCCATATCTTTTTAATTAATTTTTATCAATTTATTTATTCATTTTAATACTTACAGATAAATAACAGAAATTTTATATTTTTATTAGTAAATTTATCAATTAATCAATTTTATAATTAATCATTTATTTTAATCTTTAAATTAGTTAATGTATGTTTTACTTTATTTTATAGTCTAGAAGCTTTTTATTTAGTTTGTTTTTTCTACAAATCTGATAAATTTAAAATTAATTAATTAATTAATTAATTGTGATTTTCACATAAATATTGTAGCCTAATTTTAGTATTTTATGTTTTATATATCCATTAATTTAAGTAACATAATCTAAATATTAATTTTTTTATAATAATTCATTAATTAAAATAAAAGATTATAATCCTACTTCATCTATTAAACCTTTTTAATAAAATTTCATTCATTAACATAATTTTTTGATAATATAATAATTATCTGTATACCTTAAATTAATTTAATTTGATATAGTTACTATTATAAATAATTAAACTTTGTTTTATAATTATTTTAATTTTATATTAACTTCTCATAATTTAATTGTTTTGGAATTTAATATGTAGTATAGTTCCAATTTTAATTAAGTTTAAATGGTTTTATTATTTTATTAAATTTTGTGTCCTGCTTAAATTTTAATTTCTTTTAATTAATAGTTAGTTTTAATTTAGTATTTTATTGAGTTTTTATTTATGTTCTAATTTATTTAGCTCTGTTTATTTTTCAGGTTTTCGGTGTCACTGTATCCTTAGACACCATTTCATACTTCACTATCTCACTATTTATTCTCCTCATGGTGATACTGGTGTGTCTATCATCTTGGCACCATACTCTTTCTCATAGACTCATTGTTTCTAGCAACAAGTCTCACACCGGTTTCATCCACCGTAATCCCCTGCCACCGGAACTTCTTTTCTTTACAGTGCCACATCTTAAACCCACAATCACTATTTCTTGCCTTTAACTACAGCAATTATTCTGCCGCTTTCCATAGTTTCTTTCCTTTGCTTTTCCTTCATTTCGTTTACCTAACCTGCCTTCTCTGTGGATCGACCCTGCACCATTGTGCTAGTGTGGGTTAATAAATGTAATTTTTGTGGGTCATGACGACCTTCGTCCTTATCAAAATTTAGCATCATTTCCAAGGAAGGAACGCGTAAAGTGTTCTATGCTTTATAAAATTTTAAAAAAATAAATCAAAAAAATTAGAAAAATCATATATAAAAAATTTTCTAAAAAATTATGAATTTGAATCTGCAGATTAACTTGTATTATAAGGAAGTTTTGTTTGATTTTTTTGTGTGCATTTGATCTAAAACTTTTAAAAAAATGGAACATTATGAAGGTTCAAACTACTGCATTGGACCTTATTGTGTTTTTTGTGGAGATTATGGACATACTGCATGGCAGTGTGTCTATAACCAGCAACAATAGGATTTTTACAATGAAGAAAATGAAAAATATGAGTCTAGTCCTAACACCCTGGATAAAATTTACCTAATTGATTCTAAATTGGATCCTAGGGTGGAACTAATTAACACTTGGTTAACTAAAACCCATGAAATTCAACTTAGAGATTCTCAAGAGCAAGATCAAAGAATGAAAAGATTGGAAAACATGATTTTTGTAATTGTAACAAAGGGATAAAGAACAAGAATAATTTGAAGAAAATGAAAAAGAAAATGTTTATAAAAGATTTGAAAATCAAATTGAAGAAGATAGTGATAGTGAAACTGGACAAGAAACCATTCTCTTTGAAAAATCTGATTTTTTTGAACTAAATTTAGAAATAACTAACTTACTAAGTCAAGAGAATAACATTGAAAACTCCAAAAAGAGCTTTAATGGTGTTGAGTTGGGCAATTATGAAGATTAATTAAAATAGGTTGAAAAATATTTCCTATTTCTTTTCATCATCCCTTCTTTTGAGAAAAATCAAAGTTTTAGAAATTTTGAGGATGAAGTCACTCAGGTTGAAGTCAAACTTGAAACTGAAAACTTGAAAGTAAAAAACTCTTCACCCAATTTTTCTAACATTGTGAACAATGAGGTTGAACTTGATATTGGGTATAATCTAGATGAGAACATTAAACTGGATAATACAGAATCTGAAATTTTTGTTCCTCAATTAAAACCTCTCTTCCATGTTTTGAACCTATAAACCTAATAATTTCTGAAATGTTGTTGGATAATGAGGATGAGATAATGATATTTGAAGAAAGACTAACTGATGATTTTTCATTTCCCTATTCTCATAGTAATCACTTTTCTAAAACATTGTGCAGTGAAATTGAAAACAGTGTTGATATACATGGGAGTAAATGTTTAAATTTGATCAATCTTGAACATGACTTTATTGAATATGAATTGAACATTTCTCTCTTTGAACTTAACTTTCTGGAACACACTAAAAATCTTGTTTTGTGATGTGAGCCTTTTGAACTGGAACATGAATAAGTGTTTGAGCGTACACTAGATGATGGTTTCAGAATTGGTTTGTTAGAAGCAATAAGTGTTGAGTGTGAGTTAACTGATGAGGATCTTTTGGAAGAGATTTACAGCATTGTTGGTCTTGAATAAATTTGTGATAAAATAAATTCTCTTCTCTATTTGTCACTTCTATCCTAAACTGTAAAGGGTTATGAGCCATCTCATGATACTGATAATAGTATAGAGGGGGAATCACAATTGAGTTTCATTGTACATGATTTTTTATAGCATGTTATTGAATTCCCTTTCAAACCTACTAATCAGAACTCACCCATTAACTCCCATGAATTTGAATATAATTATGTTGATGTTGATAAGGTTAGCTTATAGGACAATGCCACACCCTTTTAAGCACCTACTTTTCCATCCCTTCCTAATAAAGTTAAATGTGTCAAATCTGAAATAAATTTGGAAGTGGACAACATTATGCTCACAATTGTTAAAGGGTGCTACATAGGGGTTATTTCAGGCTATGAGAGTTTAGTTTTAGTTTAATTTAGTCTTGGAGCCAACATAATTCTTATTTCTGTTAATAAAAATTGGGTGAAGCACATGTGGTGGTTCCTACTGAGGAAACCACATCCACCTAGTGACTATGGTTGGTTGCTAGGTGAGTCCGGATGGGGACTATAAACCTAGTGCTACATGGGAGGAAACCCATCGTTTCCATTTTTTTCCATTAAACACAAAAAATTGTAATTAAATAATGTCTAACTGAAGACTTAAAATTCAGTGCTTATTGGGAGTCAACCCATGTTCTTTCTTTTGAGTTTACTTTTGTTTATGTTCTTGTTTTACTTTGAATAAAGTTATTTTGTGCTGCCTTTTATATGTAATGTATATGCTTGTTATTTGTTCCTGGTCTACGTGCTCTGTGTTTATAGGATGCTATTGTTGTTTCATTTAAGGAGTGGAATTCACATGATGAAGGAGTAATGAAAAAAACCTAGTCAGGGAAGTATCTTACTGTTAATTTTTCTTTCATTTTTCTGCTCCTTAATGCATTAGAAAAAAATCTGTTGCAAGTCTTGCTTGCCCGAAAAATTCTACTTGTAGAAAATTCTGGTACATGTGTACTGAAAATACTACTATATGTATTGATGTTGAAATTTAAAAAATTCTAAAAATGTTGAAATTAATTTGGTTTTGTAATGAAAATATAATGTATCTCACTATGTAAACTAAAAAATCTGCATGTACTTCACTTTTAAAATCTGAATTTCACTACTAATAAAATTTTCTCACTGCTTGAACTTAGGTGTTGGGGGGGATACTTGCTTTCTATTGTTTGTGTTTTATTTAATCTTCTTGTATCTTTGGGTTGTTTCACATGAACTTTGTCTACTGAATTGAACATCTATCTAAATCATAGTTCTGAACATGCTTTCACCCTATCTACTATGCACCCACAAGTTTCATGCCTTGTTAATGCTTTAATGGAAAATCATTGTTGCTGGATTAAATGTTAATGCATGTACATTCTAATGAACCTTATGATAAGTTATTCATTATGGGAAACAATATTTTTGAACTTCAAAGATACCCTTTATACATGTCATCAATATACTAAATTGAAAATCTATTTTGAACCTTAATTGATTAATTGTTCTTCTCCAACTTTAGAAGTCAACTTTGGGGAAAAATTTAGGTTTTAAGTGTGGGGGAGGGGGTCAATTATTGACTATGCTAAACTATGCTTAATTGAAAGCTTGTCAATTCCCACTGCAACTCAAAATTTATAGTAAAATAATTGTTAATTTTTTTAAAAAAAATTGTTTATAATTTTAAGTTGTTCGCTATTTATCATTTGGGTCTTGCCTTTATATGATACCTTATTAGTAGTTACGATTTGTTTTGAATCTGAAATTTTTTAATATGGATGATTTCTAAGTGATTTTTCTTTGTGGTTTAATGAGATTTTGGTTTAGGGACTACTTTTTAGAGTGATTTGGGTTACCTGTTAGTGGAATTTTGATCATAACCATTGGAAATAGAAGTTTTATTTTGATCATAGGTGACTCATTTTTCTTTTAATTATTTAAAATTAATCACCTTAATGATATAATGTACATGGTTTTCATAAAAATCGTTTAAAACCAAAGTATTTTGGGAATATAGGATCCCACAGTGAATCTCTGAGACCCTAGATACTGGGTGTGTTTCAGTTTACTATAAGCCCTCTGTACACTTTGAATAAGTACATTTCACAGTTCTTAGCACATGATACATGGATTGGGAAAAATAAATATAGTGTCTAGGGTCAAAAATTGTTCATTAAGGTGAGGGGAATGATGAACTCCAGATGAAGAAGAGGTCAATTGGTTTATATGGAAGTCATTTAGGTTGTATCATTAAGGTGATTCGCAAAAAAAAATATTTATATTTTTAGAACCTAGGTGATGAGTCAAAATTCAAACTTCCTCTGGTTAAGTTTTTAATTCCACATAAATTTTACCTCTTTTTACTCTTGAAATTAGAACTTTAATTTGGACTGAAATGAGTCACCAAGAAGTATCATATATGAGGCATGACATCTTTATTTCTTGATGATTCATAGTTATTTTGATTACCCTCTGAGTATTTTTTCTGGGAAAGACTTGTTCTAAAATTTTCATTTTAAAAAGCCAATTGACATGTTTTTATCCTTTGTTTCAATTTGCTGGACATGTTACATTTTGAGAAAAATCATGAATATCATAATTTTGTTTTCAAAGATAATAAAACAAGGAATTGTTTGAGGGAAAACAATAATTAAGTGTGGGGGAATTTGATGTGGCCTTAAAAACACATGTTTTGCCACATATTTTTAATTAATTTTTATCAATTTATTTATTCATTGTAACACTTTTAGATAAATAATGGCACTTTTGTATTTTTATTAGTAAATTTATCAATTAAACAAATTTTATAATTAATCTTGTATTTTAAGCTTTAAATTAGTTAATTTATGATTTAATTTATTTTATAGTCTAAAGGATTTTTATTTAGTTTGTTTTTTTTTCTGCAAATTTGATAAATTTAAAATTAACTAATTAATTAATTAATTCTTCTTTTTTACATAAATATTGTAGCCTAATTTTAGTATTTTATGTTTTAAATATCAATTAATTTAGGTAGTATAATCTAAATATTAGGTGTTTTGTAATAATTCATTAATTAAAATAAAATATTATAATCCTAATTCATCTATTAAGTCTTTTTAATAAAATTTCATTAATTAAATTAATTATTTAATAATATAATAATTATCTGTCTAGCTTAAATTAATTTAATTTGATATAGTTAATATTATAAATAATTAAACTTTATTTTATAATTGTTTTAATTTTATATTAACTTTTCATAATTTAATTGTTTCTGAATTTAATTTCTAGTATATTTATAATTTTAGTTAAGTTTAAATGGTTTTATTATTTAATTAAAGTTTGTGACTTACTTTAATTTTCATTTTTTTAATTAATAATTAGTTTTAATTTAGTATTTTGTTCAGTTTTTATTTATGTTCCAATTTATTTTTCTCTGTTTATTTTGTAGGTTTATGGTGTCACTGTAACCTTATCCATCATTTCACCCTTCATTATCTCACCATTTCTTCTTCTCACAATGATACTGGTGTGTCTATCCTCTTGGCACCATACTCTTTCTCACGGACTCACCGTTTCCAACAACAAGTCTCACACTGGTTTCATCCACCATAATCCCCTTCCACCATGACCTCCTTTCTTTACGGTGCCATAGCTTAAACCCCATGTCACTATTTCTTTCCTTGAACTACAACAACTCTTCCACTTCTTGCCACAACTTCTTTCCTTTGCTTTTCCTTCATTTTTTTACCTCACCTACCTTCTTTTGTGGATTGACCCTACACCATTGTGCTAGTGTAGGTTAATAAATGTAATTTTGAGGGTTGTGATGACCTCTGGCATTATCATACACTACCACCCTCTAGTGATGTAACCATCACCCTCAGACAATATATGTCTTTATAGGATTGATAGAGAACTAACCAATCCATCCTGATGATTAAATCAAATATCATAATGTTAAGGAAGAAAATATTTCATATAAAGAGTTATCCACCTATCTTAAGGGAATAATACATAAACTGGTGAATTCCCTATGATCAGATACCTAATGAGGTATCAACTTCCATAAAACCATATAAATTTTCAATCTTGAGTCTCAAACTCTCTATAATAGTCTCATATATAAAATAATGAGATGTGCATGTGTAAAATAAATAAAACACTAAGGTGGAGGCTACTAGAATAGTACCTTGAACTGTAGAAGGTCTGGAAATTTTCTCCTCCAGAATAGGTTGCACTGTATGTAACTATCCCATATCACATCCATTATTGATAGCCTGAACACCCTAAGGAATACCTGTATATCAACCCTAGCCTTTTACATATATTATTACATGATTTTAAGAATAATTATACATAAAATACAAACCAAGGCTCATAAAGTTTAGTGCCTTTGGAAGACTAGGTACATATGTTTGGAACATACACCCATGAATGTAGAAGGATTACATAAGAATAATTAAGAATTACATTGGGGTAAAGAGAGATAAATTGTAACCTAAAAGAAAAAATGGAGGTTCGGAAAGAATCCCTTACCTTATGTCTGGAAGTGTTCTGCACTTACACTTAATGTCCTGGATAATCAAATTATATTTGTTAACAAATTAATTCAAAACATATTAAAGAAATATTTTATTTATTATAAGTTTATTAATTTCATTTATGGTCATTTTGGTGGCTTATAAAGTTTAAATGTTTCATTTTGGGAGCGTTCGTTTCATGGTTTCATGGTTGGATTAATTATGTATAATTATGTAAGTTCTTGTCAAATTGGAATAATTTTCTAGAAGTGAAATTATATTCTATTCATTCACTTCTAGAAATTTAAATAGTTATGTATATAATTTTATTTTATTTTATTTTTATATGAGTATGATTCATTAGAAAAAAACCCTTAATGGAAAAAATAATTAGTTTATTTGGTGGTTTTTATGACCATCATGAACTAGTATCATTTTATTTTATATTAAGTTTATATATTTGTTCTAGAACATTAAAAATGTTTTAATAAACATATTATAATCTTTTTAAACATAAATTTTTTTCATGACAATCCTTGAATGTAGAAATGGAAAACTAAAACTTTTCATCAGTGAAGGTGGTGAATCGAAAACCCACGAGCGATGTTTTCATATTTATAATAAAAGGCGAGGAGAATATATTTTATGATATTTATTACATTAACATAATAAAATTAAATTAAATTTATGATACTGAAGTTATCATGTAACTTTTGAGAGTGGAGAAATGATCAGGTAGAAGAAAAAAACACTTTAAAAGAGAATGGTGGAGGATTTTACCTCTTGAATATTGTCTTCTTGAGAACTTCCTTAAGGCACTTAGGTATGGTGTTTTTTTGAGACCAATAATTCTAGGAAATGGGGAATATATTTGGGAGAGTAATTTGGAATAATATAATAAATATCCAAAGCTTAAGATATGTGAGGACAAGAGATGGTGAGGGGTGGTATTTATAGTTGTAGGAGAGTGTTATTTTTTATTATTTTATTCATTTGTTTTTTATTTTGGCTTGATACTATCAATATTGTTTATTATTATGACTAAATATAGTAAATATTGAATTTGAGTTCAAACTAATGGGTTCTTACATCATCCATGACTCAAAGATTCATATATTTGGCTTAAAATGTTAAATACCATAAATTATTGTATCTCACTATTCAAAAAATAAACTATTTTAGAAAAATTCCAAAATATCTCTATAACAATTTCTCAACATGTAGATTTCAAAAATGGACACCATTTAATGAAAATACTTTTTTAAATGTGATAAATTTAATTTTTAATTAAAATCATCATTTATTCAAAAAATATTGATTTTAATATTAAAACCAATTTTATGACACTTTGAGAAATTAATTAAGGTCTCATAAAATTTTCTTATAATTATAAGAAAAAAATATCAACTTATTAATCAATTTTATGAAAATATATTTTATTTTAAATAATTATATTAATTATAAAATTATAAATAAATATTTAGGACTTACAAAATTACCAACACTTAATTTATCATTTTTAAAACATTATTTGTTTATACCATCATATAAATATATCAAATTTTCCTTTATAATATGTACAAATTTTATTTATACTTTCATAGGTTATCTTATTATTCTATTGGATGGGTTACTATTATTAATGGTCTTATTATTATTCCAATTGCTAGGTTACTATTATATCAATACAGGTTAATTAATTTCTAAAAATACCACTTATTTCATTCTTCATTTATTAGAATAATTTTTTATTGTGTTCTATATGTGATTTATGTGTTTTATACTATGTAAAAGATATATAATAAGGGATATTCCCTTGATAAAATTTGTGTCATTACATTCTTCCCTCATTTTGAAATTTCACCCCAGAATTTCATTTTATATTATAAGATGAAAACAGGCAAGGGTTATTATACTCAATTGATTCATGTGGTTATCCTGTTTCCTTTTCATACTGATCATTCCTCTACAACACTTTGACAAGATGAGTTGTCTTATTTGATAATATTGTTTCTCTATGGTCCAAGATCTTCAATGACTGCTCTTCATACGACATGTCATTCTCCAATTGTACCACCTCCAGATTAAGTATATGTGAGGGGTTAGGTATGTACTTCCTTATGATAGATACATGGAACATGTTAGGAACTTGAGCCATATTTGGTGGAAGTTCAAGCTGATAGGCCACTACTCGTATACGATCATGGATTAAAAAGGGGCCAATGTACCTTGGTCTAAGCTTCCCTTTCTTTCCAAACCACATGAATCTCTTCCATAGTGATATTCAAAGGATTAATTTGTCTCCAAGTTCAAAATACAAGTCCCTTTAAGGGTTTTGAGCATATCTCTTTTTTCAACTCTGATTAGCTTTGATATGTTGTTAGATGTCTTGAACCTTCTATGCCATCTCTTACACAAAATCAGGTCCAAGTATATTATTTCACCAACTTCATCCCAACAAGTTAGAGTTAAACATCACTTCCCTTATAGAGCTTCATATGGATCCATATGAATACTCAAGTGGAAGCTATTGTTGTATGATAACTCAACCAATGGGAGATATTAATCCCATCCTCCTTTGAATTCCATTGAGCAAGCTCTTATCATGTCCTCAAGTTTCTAAATATTTCTTTTATATTGTCTATCGATTTTTTCGGTGATATTATGTGCTAAAATTTAATCCAGTACTCAAATCATGTTAAAGACTTCTCTAAAATTTATATGTTAACCTTGGATCACAATCAGAGATGATTGAAAGTGGAACCCCATGTAGACTCACCAATTGATTCACATATATCTTAGAAATTTTTGGAAGCTAGAGATCATCCCAAATAATTATAAAGTGGGTAGTCTTGGTGAGTTGATCCACCACAACCCATATCACATTTTTTCTTTGGATGTTTTTGGGAGACTAATGATAAATTCCATAGTGACATTCTCTCATTTCCATGTGTGTATAAGAAATGGTTTCATCACCCCATTGGACTTTTGTCCCTATTTTTTTACTTTCTAATATACTAGAAACCTTGATATATACTTCATAATATACTTATTCATACTGACCCATGAGAAGTGTTCTCTAAGACCATGGTACATCTTATTACTTTAAGGATGGATGGATAAAGATGAGTTATTTGTATTATCTTGTAGCTCCTTCTTTATCTCAGGTGATGAAGGCACAAAAAGCCTAGTTACAAACAAAATCACATCATCATCATCAATGTAGAACTCATGTAGCTTCCCTTATTTTACGACATTCACCTTCTTTTTTAGCTCCAGTTCATCCCTTTTTTCCTCCTTGATCTTCTATTAGATAGATGGTTGGGAACATATTTGGGAAAGGTAGTATGTATTCCTTTCTGTTATGATTTCTAGATCCATTGATTCAATTTCCATGAATATAGGGTATTTCTCAATCCACATCATGGATAGATTAACAGGTTCTTTTCTACTAAGAGAATCAGCTACCTTGTTTTCCTTCCCAACATAATAGTGAATAGAGAAATCTTAGTCCTTGATTAGCTCTAACCATATCTTTTGACACATGTTGAGATCCTATTGTGTAAATATATACATTATGATTTTTTGATCAGTATATATGTCACAATTCTCACTATAGAGGTATTACCACTATATTTTTAAGGAAAAATCATAGTTTCTAGCTCCAAATCATGCATCGAGTAGTTACGCTCAAGGATCTTCAACTATCCTAATGCATAGGAAATCACATTATCATTTTTTATGAGTACATAACCTAATCCCTTTTTTCAATCATCATTGTATATCAAAAAACTTTCTCCACTTATTGGTAGTGTGAGCATAGGTGTAGTGATTTGCCTCTTCATAATCCCCTTAAATATTTCCTCACAATATTCCATCTATAAATAATTTAACCCTTTCCGTATTAACTTAGTTTTTACATTATAAAATCATGATAAATTCATCACAAAAAATTGGCATTACCCATATAAGTAATGAAAACTATATATCTCCATTATAAATATTGGTCTCAGTCACTCCTCAATTACATTTGTTTTAAAAGGGTCCACCGATATCCTTTTTTGGGTGATAACATTCACTAGGAATGATACTTCCTCTATCTAAAACTCATATTTATTATACTTTGAATAAATTTTATCCATTCACAAAGTCTTTAGCATAGAATTCAAATACTCCTCATGTTCCTCTGTGCTCTTGAAGTATATTATAATATCATCTATAAAGACTACCACAAATTTGTCTCTAAAAACACTATTTATTAAGGACATGAATATTTCTAGAGGATTAGTGAGTCTGAAGAGAATCACTATGAACTCATAGTGTTCATACCTCATTCAAAAGGAATTCTTGGTAATATCTTCTTTCTTCACCCTTAATTGGTGATATCCTAGTCAAAGGTACACCTTAGAGAAATACATGGCCATGTGTTTCTGATCAAACAAGTAATCTATCTGAGGAAAGGGAAACTTTTTCATTATAATTATTTTGTTGAGATCACAATAATCAATTCTGAGGTGCATTGATATCATTATTCTTGGAAAATAGAACTAGAGAACACCATAGTGAAGCACTCGAGCATATTAAACCCTTGTCTAGATTTTCTTGTAACTGCTTCTTCATTTTCTCCAAATCAGTGGTGTCTATTCTATAAGGTGTCTTTGATATGGTTAGTGATCCAATAATAAGTTAAATTTTGAAACCAACCTCTCAATCATGAGGTAGACCGGTAAATTATTTAGGGAATACATCAGCTTAGTTCTTCACAATGGGAATGTCTTCGAGTATGATTCTCTCCTTTGTCTCAATCTTTTGATCTATATATGCTTGATCATAAGGTAATAATATCCATAGTTGAGATGATGATTCTAAAGGAGATTCATTCTCATCCTTACACATATACAGAATTAGAGGATATCTTTGGATGTGAAGATTTATATCCCTTTCCTAACATTTGATGTTGGATTTGTATAAAGATATCTAATCCATGACCAATATAGCATAAAACTCCATCAAAAAAAGTAATAAAATATTTTATAGGAGGTTCGGTCTATAAAAATTAACTAGTGAGGAGTTATATACATTGGATAGAATAATTTACCCATTTTCTATTCTCAAAAATAACTCAACCTCCATATTTTTGAGGTATTGTTTGAATAGTTATACTAAAAATGAAAGATATTAAAGAATGTGTAGAACTAGAATCAAATAGTACATTCACTATTCTTGATTGAATAACCATCATACCTATCACCATATCATTTCTATGATCCACCTTAGTAGTAGTAACAGCATACGCCCTTCCTTACTGTTTTGGAGGTTTTTGTTCATAGCCTCATATAACCCTTGGCTTAGAGAATTGTTTTTCATATTTCCCATATTCCTTGAATTTGAAACAAAATTCTACATGCTCAGTGTTGGTCTAAAACTTCATTTATTATTCCACATTAGTTGGATTATTTAAATCAATTTGGAAAAAATTTGCCTAATGACCCTCCCTTCCACATTTGAAGCATATCACGGTTCCTCTTAGATAGTTTCTAGGATGCTTGTTCCCACACATTAGACATGTGGGATGTTGGGTTTTCTTTCTATCATGGGATTTATCTATTGATCCTCCCATATTAAACTCTATTATCTATATTTTATCTTCAGGCCCATGAGACCACTGAGACTCTCTAATCTCCATTTCAACCTTAAGGGAACAACAGGAAATCTCCTCTTAGTTGTCAAATCCATGAATCCTTTAAACTTTTCATAGACTCATATTTAGTATACTAAATAATTGATCCATATTTCATTAAATTTTCATGAAAAAGTCAGAGGTGTATCATGCAAGCATTGTAAAGTTTGTCTCATATTTCCTGATAGAATCATCTTCCTTTTGCTTTAGATAGAGGAACTTCCTTTACATATTAAGAAGGAGTGTTTGGGGAAAATGTTTACTGAAAAATAATTTTTTGAATTCTTAATAATCCATGGAATTAATTTCTTCCTTGTAATATTTTTTTCGATCAGTTTCCCCCACTAATCAGCTTCCCCATCAAAATGATAGACCGTAAGTACGATTTTCTATTTTTCTAAGCACTAGAGGATAGAGAATATATTTTCAATGGATTTAATACATTGTTCTATGATGAGTGGATTAGAATATACACTAAATATAAGAGCCATTTTCATATAAAGTATTTAACGTCAACTTTATCTTTCTTAGGAGAAGGAGATAATTACACACTAATCAATTTATTATTCATAACTTGAGCTAGTTTTGCTAGTACTGTCATGAATTTTTGAGCTCTTGATCCAATTATATTTGGAATTTCTTTAGGAAAATAATCACATTTCTTATCACTTTGACTATTGGCATGTGTTCTTCTATTTCCTTCCATTAACTAATAAAAATAAAAAAATAGGGAGGATTCGATACTAAGCTAATAAGTATATAAAAAGGAAATTTTGAACATAGAAGGATAAACTTATAAATGAAAAATATATCCAATCTTGTGATTACCTAAGTATCAATATAGGTTATTTATGAATATAGAATTATACATGGGGTTATTAATCACATTTTATAGTCCTAACATCCAAAAATAACTAGACCGTTCTTTGATACTAACTATAGATACCCTGGCCTTTTACACATCTTATTACATGATTTTAAGCATAATTATGAATCAAATACAAACCAAGGATGATAAAGTCTAGTTCCTTTGTAAGACTAGGTATATAGTTTTGGAACATAAAAATAGAATTTAAGAGGATTACAAAATAATAATTAAGAATTACATTGGGTTAAACAGAGAGAAAGTGAAACCCAAAGTAAAAAATATAGGTTTGAACTGAATCTCCCACCTTATGTATGAAAAAGTTATGCACATGCACTTAATGTTTTTGATAATAAAATTATATTCGATGATAATTTAATTCATAACCTATTAAATATATATTTTATTTATTACAATTTTATTAAGTTCATTTATATCAATTTTTATGGGTAATAATGTTTAATTTTGTCATTTTTTTAGTGTTTGTTTCATGGTTTCATGGTCGTTTTAATTGTGTATAATTATGGAAGTTCTTTTAAATTGGAATAATTTCCCAAAAGTGAAATTATATTGTATTAATTCAATTCCATAGATTTAAATGGTCCCATATATCATTTTCTTTTTTTGCATGAGGGTGATTCATTAGATAAAATGTTAATGAAAAAATAATTGATTTATTTGGTCGTTTTTATGACCATCATGAACTAGTATCATTTTATTTAATATTATATTTATATACTGGTTATAGAACAATAAATGATTTATATTTAAAATATTATAATCATTTTAACAATAAAAATGGTTTTATGACCATCCTTAAAGGAGGTAATAAAAAATAAAAACCCATTATCCATGAAGGCGGTGAATTGACACCCCATGGATGATGTTTTCATTTTTATAATAAAAATATAAGAGAAGATATTTGATTTTGTATATTAAATTAATGCAATAAAATTATAGTATATTTATTATGTTGGAGTTATCATGTAACTTTGGGTAGTAAAAGAAAGGATTTTGTAGAATAAAGAAAGAATTTAAAAGAGAAAGGTGGATGGTTTAACCTCTTGAATATTTTCTCCTTGAGCACATATTTAAGGCACTGAGGTTTGGTCTATTGTTGATAGAAAAAGCTCTTGGACTTAGGGAATAGGTTTGGAAGAGTAATTTTAAATAATATAAGAAATATACAATTCTTAGATGGTGTGAGGAAAAGAGATTGTGAGGGTGGTATTTATAGTGGGAGGAGAGGGGTGTTTTTTATTGGGTTGTTTATTTGTTTATTATTTTGGCTAAAGACCATAAATAGTGTAGATTCATGTTACTAGGTACAGTAAATAGTACATGTGAGTTTGAAATAATGGGTTCTTACATCATCCATGACTCAAAAAATCATGTATTTGGATTAAAATGTTAAATATTGTTAATTACTATATTTCACTATTCACCAAAAATTCAATTGTTTTAGAAAAATCCCAAAATATCACCCCAATAATTTTTCAATGTGTAGATTTCAAAAATTAACTCCATTTTTTGAAAATAATTTTCTAAATAAGTTAAATTTATTTTTTAAATAAAATCACCATTTATTCAAATAATACTAATTTTAATATTATAACTGATTTTATGACACATTGAAAAATTAATTAAGGTCTCATAAAATTATATTATAATTATAAGAGAAAAAAATATTAATTTAAGAATATATTTTATGAAAATATATTTTCTTTTAAATAATTATATTAATTATAAAATTGTAAATAAATATTTTTGACTTACAAAAATACTAACACATAATTTATCATTTTTAAAACATTTATTTACATATACCATGTTATAAATATGTCATATTTTCATTTATAAGATGCCTAAATTTTATTTATACTTTCATTTGTGATCTTACTATTCTATTGTATGGGTTTCTATTCTTAATGATCATTTTACTATTTTAATGGTTAGGTTACTATTCCATCGATATTGGTTCCTTAATTTTTATAAATACAGTTTATTTCATTATTCATTTATGAGAAAAATGTTTTTATTGGGTTATCTATGTGATATATGTGTTTATACTCTATAAAATAATAATATAAAAGGGAAATTTCCTTAATTAGATTTTGGTATGTCACACCTACTCAGCTAGCACTGAAATTCATGAGTCTCACAACCTCTTCCTCGACCACCACCTCGGCCTGAGTGGTCGGTGGTATTCCAATTTCTTTCCCAAAAAGATACTATAGGCCCCACTCTTGAACATGGAGTATGTGAAGATCCAATCTCAATAGGAATTTAGGGAGAAGTCTTATAGAATTTCTGAATATTCCCCATCCTGCTATAGCGTTTGCATTCCATTGGATCTCGTCAACACTAAGGTTTCATATGTCCTGGATTCTAACCCTGGTGAAATATCAATAAAATGTTTGTATGAGGATCCTGACTACTGCTACCCCCATGAGAAACCTTGAATAAACACTTTCATCATCTAGAAGAACCACTGATAGTTTTTGGGTTCTGAATATCCCTGACTCACACCATCAGATTCCCTCATATTCTACACTGTAATAAGCACCTAGTTGATGATTTCATAAATATTATTCAACCTCAATACATTGAACTATGATTTTATGGTGTATACTATTCTATCTTCAAATTTTCTAGCATTCATGAGATCATCACCTGTTAGAGTCAGAGTGAATTTTTGTAGCTTAATAAATCGAGCATAATATTTATAAAAGACATAGATCATTGTTACAGGTTCATAAACTCTCTAGACCAGTTAGCCCTCAGATTTTTCAGAAAGAAATAGTTATATAAGATAGTTTGTAAATCATCACAAACCATATTATGATGTTTATCTTAGAGGTTAATAACATCTCACCATCATTTGGTAGAATCACGTAGCATATATACACCAAGATTGATCTTTTTCTCTACAGGCATCTCTAGATGCTCAAATATAGAGAGAATATATTCAAGCCAATACTCAGAAGAACTAGGTCTTCCATCCCCCAAAAAGGTGGTAGGAAGCTGTTATTAGAACTCCCAAGTCAATTCTTCCATAGTCAGGTCAGTTCAAGCAACACCTTGAAGAAACTACAACATATAAAATAATCCCTCATGGAACTAGGCATCATTTCCCATATCAGGAATAGGAAGAGGTTATATAGGTGGAACTGCATGAGGAATCATTGTCGGCTTAGGGCCCACCACCTCTAGTGTATGGTCATCGCTTCTTTCATGGAGAATGACTGGAGGATGTTATAGAGGCATGATTCTACAATGCCTAACACATGCCTCAAAATAGATCTTAACAATTGAGAAGATTATAGATAGAAAAATATGACAAGTGCATAGCCTTTCTATAGACAGATCATACCCCTCTTCCTGCTTCTAAGGCCAGGACTAGATAATAAAGAAAGACCATAGTATGGCATAAGAATTTAAAAGACACGACAACTACCCACATACAAGGTTGGGTTCAGGTCTAGGTCTCTGTTTCACAAGGATAGAAAGACCATTTCATTAAAGAAACAATTTTCATCTTTATGTTTGTTATCATTTATGTATTTAAACCTCTTTAAATGGTTCAATTAGATGGATCACCATTTCTAATCAATGAAAACCCATAATCCTCAAGAACTAAGATATGGTGTCCACTTAACCCACACCATAACACATTCCAACCCATGTGACCAATGGTCTATGGATCAATATTCCATAATTAACAGCTTAAGGTATCTTCTTTACCCTATGTAGGAAAACACTATTAGGTTAAGGTAGTCACTTTAAGTGTTAATTATGTTTTCTCTATCCTACAAGGAATTTCATCATAATTCCATAGGTAATCAAGGTACTAATAATATGAAAAAGGAAAATGCATCCTGAAAATATATTTTTCATGGAAAAATTCATGGAATATTAGTCCTATTATGCCTATCATGATGCATGCAATAAAACACCTTCATTTAATTTGGCCTAGGTGAAAAAAAAAATCAATCATTTAAATTATAATAGAATAACAAGATGTGTGTGTCACCCAATGGTGATGTCGTATTAACTATAAATGGAATAATCAATAACTGCAGTTTCCCATCCCAGGTAATTTTGGTTTCCCCTATCCATGGGATAACTACATCCAAGAACATGGTCATTTCCAAATCCCATTAACTCTTAGTATCCTATCTAATACCCAAATAATAAGACAAGGGAAAAATAATATCTAATACCACTTTGTAACATCCTGTCCCAGAATTCACTAAATTGTGCCCCGAGCTGATAGATCACGTAGCATCAAGTGAACCTACTTGTATATTAGAGGTTGTCGACTAGTAGTGGGGGTGTAAAGAAGGTAGAGTGGGGTGACTATACCATCATATTATAGTGACATTGTTGATAAGAATAATAAGAATACAGTAGCAAAATCATGATATAAACAGACACTAAAAACTGGACTAGAACCCCCACTATAGTAGAAGCACATACAAGAGGTTTAATAATAAACTATAGAAGCACAAATAACTGAACAACTGAATAATAATTTCAAAATCCACTAGGTAGTGTCATATACATATATGAATGGAATGATGATTTAAAAAATGGAAACATGGTATAGGAATATGCAACATGCTATAAAAAAATAAAAAAAAATAAAATACATCTCCACTAGAATCTCAATCATACAGTCGATCCTCTGCTCCAATGATTCAAGTATATGAAAAGCATATCAAGAATCTGAAATAGGGCACTCAACCTTATCCATACCTGCAGACAAGTAATATACTTATGTACCAAAGGTGGCCTGACTAGGGTGTGAGATAAAATCCCAATAGGACACCACCAACTGTTTATATAAGTAATCCAAGTAGTGTACATAGAAATAGTAGTGTGCCATTATGAATAGAATCAGAAACAATGCTGAATAATTAACCAGCCTGCTCATGTTCTTCAAGGACATCTGGTGGCTCTACCTACTTCGGATCATGGCTGGAATGATGATCTAATCAGTGACCATATATATAGTAATAATATATACATAGTATAGTTATATATTGTGTCCACATATATGGACTAAGTTCATGTGGGCATAAGTATCCATATACCTATAATACTAATTGCTGGATGGACTGAGGCATAACTCAGTCATCCATAACTAGTCTGAATGAGCCTATAATCTCTAGAAAAAGGGTTTATTACCTACATCTCATAATGAATGAGAGAATTCATGTTCTTCACTCGATATGGTGGGTGAGTATTCATGTAAACACCTGAACCAAGGGACGTGGTGCGTTAGGCCCAGCGTCCAAATTGTGTCAATGGTGTGAGATGTCATGCTCAACAGCCGATGTAAAGGAGAGTGAACCTCCATGCTCAAAAATTACCTTAACTATCATTTCAAAACCAATATAAATGGAATAATCATAATTATAATAATATCCATGAGTCGTCACCTCTCATTAATTATATTCACCAAGACCATTATAACCAAGGAATTAAAATTAAATTAAATAATTTAATAAATCATTAAATGATCATAATGGCCTTTCCACCCTTTATAAACCATTTCAATTAATCCATTTTGTAATTTAAAAAATCAAACCATCATGATGCAATCCATTCCATATAACCAATCTATTTAATTAACTGAAACATGGAAATTTATTTAACAAGGTTCAGTGAAGCACTTAGAAGGTTCCATTATCTATTGGGAAATTACCTATAAGGGAAATTACATCAATAATTCTATACAATCACTTAGGAGGTGATTTCTTTCAATATAAATTTGTTTAATTATGTGAAAATCCCTTTATAATCCATGATGAACACTTATAATGCATTCTGAGAATTTAATAAATTAATAATGAAGGGTCATTTCAAGAGAGAACACCCAAGGGGTGTCCATGGTCAATGTTGGCATGATCCATTTACGTAAAAACAATCCTCAAGAGTATAAAAAGGGGTTTATATCAATTTTGAATGAAGAAATCAATTTTAAGGCAATGTGGGGAAAAGATAGGTGTGCAGCAAAATGGAATGGATATGAAAGCAACTCGCTTTTCAAGGAAAGTAACCAGACCACGTACCTTAGGGTTGTTGATAGCTCCTCGTCCAATAATGGACTCAAATTTAAAGTAGATTAGAAGAAAACAAAGAAACCATTCAACTACCTATAAATAGGGAAAATGAGATTGCACCTAAATATCATAATGGATAGAAATATAAACTTAGGATGAAAGGAAGAGGACTTGAGATAATACATCTAGCTTTCTAATTCTTCTGATGGAATTATAATTGGTGTTTGTATCTATGAGATATTGAAGAACCTAGATGGGAGGAGAAGTGAGCTCAAGAGAGATATATGTAGAGCTCATCCACTAAAATGAAGAGGGTAAATGAGAAATTGTTTTTATTATTTAATTAAGGGTAAACTAGTAATTTAACACAAGAAATTGGGGGTTCATGGTTGGGCTGCACGATGGGCCAAAACATGTGCCAACCCTGTGAATTGAAAAAATAAAAGAGGTCTCCAATCATGTATAGTCACATTCCTGGGGTCATATGGTTGTAGACATACCGTGCAACACTTAGTTCTCCTTTGTCTCACCCTACATGGTAAGGAGAGACTATGTGGTTCGGGCTACACTGTTTCTACTAACCATGTGGCCTAGCCTATTTTCCAATTTCCATGGGTTACAAACTTCAACAATCCCTATAAACCCTCATAACCTCCATGAATCTTTTTGGTAAAATCAAAAGGGCCATTTAAAGTAATTTAAACCAAATAATAATGAGATGTACCTTTATGAAAAGATGGGTTGTTACAAAATGATTTTTAGAGTTATTATTTTCATAATTACGGGATCACCCCCCCCCCTCCCTCAGTCATGGTCTACAATCTCCTAGGAATTTCAATTTATTTATAAATTTTATTTTCTAATTATTTTAATAATCAGTGTTCTATAATTATAAATAACCTTGTAATCACTACACATACCTTCCTTTCACCCAATCCACCATTCCCTCCCTCCCACTTCTGATCTACCCAGCCCCTGTCTCATCCTCTACACCTCCCCTCATACCTACCTACATCTCTATATCTATGCCTTTACCTTTTGGCCTCATCCCCACCTCTGACTTCCCACATTTTTACTCCCAACTCCCTGCCTCCCCACCTCTTCACCTCCTCTTATCCCTACCTCTGCCTCTCTACCTCAACATCATCCTTGTGCCTTGTTGCCTTCCCACTATTGTCACCTCACCATATCTAATTGGATTGGTGCCTTCTTATGAATTTTTTACACTCTAAAACCTTTTCCACCAATACCTCATTCTCTATCATCCATTTTTCATATAAAAAACCTAAAAAATTGAGGGTGTTTAGTCTTCCTCTATCCCATCATCATCATTCATCAAGATCCATATGAGTGTTCATCTATATTTTAGTATGCATTCATCCATAGAGACAGGAATTCATACATCAATGTTAGAATTTATTGAGGTAGGTTTTCATACATAGAGGCATCCATGTTATTCCTTCCATATAGGGTTCCCCTAATTTTTAATCCCCCTTTCTCAGTATCCATCCTTTAAAAGAAATTTATTCTACTGCTGATACAACTGAGTCAACTTGCAACTGCATCATGTTACTTATTGACATGAACCTATTTGTTCCCTATGTCTCCCACCTAGTAATTAAGCTATAAAAAAATTATATAAATCATCCAATTATAAGATTTTGGTTTTCTTGTATTATATTTTATACTATATCAACACCCTAGATTTTTTTGAAACCTCAAGACTACTTTTTTTCATTTTATGATTTCCATTAAGAAGGTACTCCATTTTCAAATCTTGAGGTTATCTTACTTTTTTTACTAAAACTTCATCATTGTCCATCAGTGAAATTAATTTATATGTTCCATGATACCCACCTCCCAACTGCTTAAATTTAAACATATATCCCTTACACAAATTCCTACAAATTAAAGACATGATTCCCAAATTTAGAATTTTCATGATTGAATAAATTTTCTTTTATTTTTTTTAAATAGGATTATGAAATTACTACTAAATTCATGTCATTCTTGTGTCCCTCCACAATGTATTTTATAAAATTGTATATTTTTAATTTTCCAATTGATAAAATTGAATTATATCTGTTTTTTATTAAAATTTTAACTGATTTTTGTTTAAATCAATGTCATAGAAAATAAAATGTACAAAGTAATTTTCTACAACTTTGGCCTAGGTTTGACACAAAATACTCTAGATTAATGTAGTAAAATAGGATTTATAATTCCATTATCTCCCTTTTAAATTCATTTTAATTTTTTTTACTACAGACATTATATTTATGTTTTATACTAGGGTCGTGCTGAAAATTTCAAGGTAAAGATTTATCAACACTTTTATGTTCGGGTAATATGATATTTTCTTTAATTTTTTCTGTTGATCTTAAATTTTATTTAGAAAATAATCCCTTCAAAAAGTATTTACTATCATTCCAGCTTATTTAATTGTATTTCTTTACATTCAAGTATGCATATTTGTAAAAATGTGCACAATATGCATAAAAAATATACATGGCCATGAATCCATTGATTAGATCGATATTAGAAGGCTATAATGTTTTCATCTTTTCTCATGGATGGATAGGTCCAGGAAAGGCATACACTATGGTTATAATTATAGCTCTATTTGATTGGTTTTTGATAAATTACCTACAATCAAAAATATTCCCTCAATTGACTTTTATTTATGTAATGTATATTCATCATCAATATTTGTCTCATTATTTAAATCTATATGAATAGATTACATCACGGATGGTATATTTTTATTATTTGTGTTCATAAAATGAATTCACTAAACTAAATTTTGTTCCTCCAATAACACATGTCTCCCTCAAAATTCACTACCCCTATGTGTTAGCCTCTCCTAAATCAGAAGACATTATTCTTAGGCATTTATTATATTTATCTCATTCATATCCTCTTCCCCCACACCAATCTGCATCACTCTTTCTATACTCTACTTAGAAACCATACTCCTTCTCAATTCGCCTCCATCTATTCATAGGTACTTCCTTCTTCCCACATACATCTTCTTTATCATAGTAGCTTACATATTCCTTCCCTTTCAAATCATACCCCAAAAACCTTAGGTGAATCCTTTATTTTGGGTTTCATAAACATCTGGGTTCTATACCCTACTTCAAAATTACCCTCTATATAAATATACCTTCATCATAAAAATATTTTGGCACCTAAAAATCATTCTTTACCTATGAGTTGTAACCCTAAAATAGTAATCTAAATTATCCTTCATGAATTCATCTTCATTCATCTTCTCCCATAAAATAGATTCATTTCCCACATAATCATTCCTAATTCTTACAATATAGATATTTTCCTTCTCCCTATATATTGCATCGTAAACACTTGGTGATGGTATAATATACTCATTATGGTATAATCTAGATGATATAGTTTAATCAATGATCCTATCTACATAAATTGACAAGAAATCTGTCGAGTTGGGTAATGTTTCTTTGATTTGAGATTCATAGACTCCACGTCACATTTGAAACCCTCTATGTATAATATGGGATCTAAATTTTCAATTATTATTCACTCTCATAAAGTAATTTTGACACGAAGTTTGTGTTAATATTATTTATTTATTTGAGAAATTAGTTATTTCCTATTTCATTTCTCACTATTTTTTGTTGCATGATTTCTTGTTTTCAGCTTTCCAAAAGATAAATTCATTAGAAATTATCACACTGATGTGATCTTAAAAATGACTAGATATAGAATAGTTATATTGTTTCATTATAGTTAACATTTAGAGAGTCATTATGAAATTATAATATTTAATCTCTAAATTATTCATAAGAGTACCTGATAGGTAATTTCATATATTTTATGTATGCATTCATTTTAATATGTTCCTTTTATTATAATGTATTGTTTAACATATAAATATCTATTTTATTTCCATTTTATTGGTCCATGATGATCATTAACAATATTTCCCTATTTTTATTTTAATGATGGTATATGTTTTTATATTTAACTTGGTATTTTATTTCAATTATGTGGTTTTATGATTCCTAAATCACTAATTACTATTTTTAACTATCTTGATATATTTTACATTGATAGAATATTGTTTTATGTTTTTATTCTCCCACTAATTGATATTAAATTAACTAACTTACATTTTATAGATTATAATTTTCTATATTAATTCTCATTATATAAAAATTATTTCCGTCTGAAATCTATATATGTATACTATTTCAGTCTCCATGAATTCTCCTAAAAAATTGAGATAGTGCATTAGAATATAGAGGACAGGGCACTTTCTTATTAATTTTTCCCTCCACTCAATCTATTAATTTCATCTGATTTGTGTACATCATATCATTAATTTCATCATGTAAGCCTCAATTGGATATCCTAGGTGACATAAATACAATCAGTGACATGATCATCTCTTTAAACATATAATTTTAGGTCTCTTAAAATTTTTACATTATTTATTATCATTTAATTCTCATTGTATCATAAAACTTCTTAAGAAAATTAATAAATTCCTCCATCCCTGCATCACCCCTACCAACTTCTTTATGTTTACTATATTTTTATTTTATCCAAAACTATTTACTGGGTTTTTAGTGTTTTTCATCCTGAATGCATCTTTTGAATTGTTGTTAACTCATATAATTGCTCCTTTAATGCTAAAAATATATGTGACATATGTGACATCCCTTATGATGTATTTAAAGGAGTTCCTTGCTAATATAACATGATGTTATTAAAAAATTTCATTTGTGTATGGGGATTGATGCCACTAAAATTTTAGTGAGCTTCATATTAATGCCCAATAAATTTATGAATTCAAGATATTGTTAAATATTTGATATGTATTTATATTATAGAGTGATTTCAATGGAGATATTACACATGATTTGTAATATAAATGTTGATTTATTCTAGATCCATGGAATTGTAAGTTATTATCAATTCATTATATAAATAACATCTTAATGGACCCATGTTAATGGAAGTTTTAGATTTATGGTGCATGGATTAAAATTGTGTAAATATTATGAAATTAATCGACTAAATGTTAAGTATATTTCTAGAAATAAAATCACCATGACCCCATGTTTCAGTGATGTGAATAAATGATTACCCTTAAAATACAAAAATAAAAATTTGAAATCATGAACTTTTTTCCTTCTCATCTTCACTACAAATTATGCTCATGAAGTGGCTCAGTGAGACTGTCTTAGACATGGAGGAGAAGGTTGAAATATTGATCATCGTTGAGACTGGATACCTTAGGAAGTTCATTATTGATGTTAGTTCCATGCCTTCCCAAAATACCATTCCACTCAGGGAATCCACTCTTGTTATCCCCATGAAAGCTACCACCATCCTCTACTTCAAGAGTACCAACATCATGATAGATTTTGTGTATTAGGACCAACTAATTTTACATTAATTATAAGTATATTTGAGGTGTGGAATATTAATTAAACATCTTATTACATGTTGTTCATTTTTAAGTATAGATTTAATGTAATATTGTCCCAGAGTATTTTTCACATTGATAAGGTCATAGAAGTCTCCTATTATGATGAGAACCTTGATGAGTTGTGAGAATATTCTTAATATAGTTTTATGGTTGGATAACGAACTGTGATGGGATGCATAGTATTTAGACCGTTGAGTGTGAGTACTCATAAGTGGATGAGGAGTCTTCTCATGAATTTCACACTTGGTAATATCTAATATAGGAGATTATAAGTGAAGTTCTAAAGGATCAAATAATAATTGAGAAGGGGCGTTGAATATGTTGTTAACTTTGTATAAGTTTAAAAACATTTAGAAACATAACCCATGTATCCTATTAATATTTATTTAATTTTTAATTTTAGTAAATACTGATCTAGGAAAAAATAGGAAAGAAAGTAAATCACACAAGATTTATAAGTTTTTACATAAATGTGAGAACCAACATCCTTTCCATATCCACTCTCGTGGGTCTATGGAAATACACTAATATAAAAAGGTGAATACAACTTATTCCAACTCCCATTAGAAGCCTTCTATCTATTTATAGGAAAGATTATACTAACTCCCCTCAATTTATAATGTTTTCTTATAAAAAAAACTGAGCCAAATAAAAGAATAAATAATTTTTTGAAATTTTACCATAATTTCTCAGTATGAATCCTCAATCTGATTTGGATTGATAAGATTTTTTCAATTTGATAAAGTCAGAATTGATTCTCTCAATACAATTGTGTTGGATCTGATTATCTCAATACAATGATGCTAGATCCAATTCTCTCAATAAAATGATGTTGGATCTGATTATCTCAATACAATGATGTTGGATTCGATTTTCTCGATATGATAATACTGGATTATATTCTATCAATAAAATGATGTTGGATCCAATTCTCTCAATACAATGATGCTGGATCTAATTTTCTTAAATGGACTCAATATGATGAACTCATTCTTCAATCTGAAAAACTCAAACACATCTATAATTCTCAATATAATTATTCTTTAATTAGATGGGGACTCCCACTTTGAATTATCTAGTGCTCCACCTTTTACACATATATAAAAGTTTCAAATGGATGAATGATCTGAGAAAGTATTTATAGAAAACTTGAAAAACAAAAATGGGAAAATTTACAACTTTCTCCCTTCCTCAAATTTCTAAAACTCCACAAATATATCACATTTAAACTTCAACATTGACTTATTAAATTTTCCTTTGACTTCTTCGAGATTTACAACAAATTTAATTTCAATTTTTACTTATTCAAAACTTTATATATTTCTCTACACATTATGATATGTTTCTTTCTCATCTCATTAAGATCTTTTTCTTTTTCAATACAAATTCTTCATTATGAATACTTCAGTATGATTTTCTTATTATAAAAATCTGAGTATGAAAAACTCAGTATGATTTTCCTTATTTAAAAATCCCAAAATGAAAATCTCAGTACAAAAATCTTAGTATGAAAATCACAGTGCGAGAATCTGAGTATAAAATCTCAGTACGATTTTTCCATTATAAATATCCCAATAGAAAAATCCTTGTATGAAAATTTCTTTAAGATAATCATAGTAAAAAAATATCAGTACAAGAATCCAAGTATGAAATCCTTATTATGATTTATTTCTTCCTCAGGCCCAGTAACATATTTTTCTTTCTCACCACATTATGATGTAATTCTCATTACGATAGAAATCCCATTACGATGGAAATATCATTTTTCAACTCCAAAAATATTCAAACCTCTATCCTATTTCTTCAAAAGATTTTATCATGAGAGTTTTTGTGATTTATGAGAACTTATTGATCAGAAAAGAATCATCAAATTTTGTTTAGAAAGTATGAGAAATTTCTAACTCCTGAGTTCACAATATTATTTCAAAACACTTCAGTAACAAAATTACTTCTACACTTAAAAAATTCTTTCTTTCTTCACATAGAAACTTCTTTCTTTCTCTAAATAAAAAAAATAGAAACATCCAACAAATAAAAAAATTCCTCTAATTCTTTTAAATCTAAGGATTTCAATGTTATGTCGATGGACCTGAATACGATAAAGTGTATGATCAGCAAATTCATTTTCCTAACTTCTTCTATGTTAGGTGCAGATCAATAAAAAAACCTGGCTCTAGAAACTTGTGTCTATAAAATAACCTCATTACAATGGACGGGGTTTGATTCTTGAAAAACAAAAACAGTCTTCAACAAAAACGTTAGTTGTCACAAAATACAAAAAACTTGGTTCAAAACAATTTAACCACAAAGGTTCTTCAATCTCTCCTTTTGGATTTTTTTACCACCCTTGTTAACAAATTTTCTGACTCATGATTTTTCCACAACTTAAAATTTTTAAACAACTCAAGTTTTTATACTTTTATTAAAACATATCCTTTCTCAAAAGATAGTGTATTGACACCACACTACTGGATAAAGTAATGTTTTTAAAGGAATTCCATCCATTGGTGGCAAGAAAATTTTATGGCCATGTATAGATAAATTATCCCTCACATTGATATTTCCCTCTCATATCTTTTTTATCCCCCATTCTCACTTTTCTTTTCTCACATTATTTTTAATCTCCCCCATTTTATGATACCCATGGTTTCATATTTGTAAAATAAAGATAAGTAAAACTTCTTACAATGTAAAAAGTTGTTACTTTATCTCCCCCTTTATCAACATAATCCAAAGCATAGTGTGGGTTATTTCTTAATAGGTTTAGGATAACAATGGGGGAGGTTGAACATGAATTTGCAGCCTCAATTCCCCAAACCATTATTTCATCATTTCTTTTGTAAAGATATCAGCAATCTAATACTTTGTTGAAATGTATTCCAGAAAAACATCTCCAATAGAAAATTTCAATTTTATAAAGTAAAACTTTATATCAATGTATTTGGATCTTGAATGTTTTATAGGATTCTGAGAAAGATTAATTTCACTCTTATTATCACAAAGTATCTTCAATGGTTTAGAAACTTTTACTTTCAAATCTTCCAAGTGAACTTTAATCCAGAACATTTGAGTACAAGCTTGAGTAGCTGCAACATATTCAGATTCAGTTGCGCTCAAATTTACTAAACATTGTTTCTTACTATGCCAAATCACACATCATTCACCCAAGAAAAATGTTCCTCCTGAGGTTTATTTTCTATAATTAAAATCTCCAGTCGAATTAGCATCAGTATAATCATGAAACTCCATCTTACTATTTCTATTGTATAACAACCCATGTGAAGTTTTTTCCTTTGAAATATCTCAGAATTCTTGTTTCTTTTAACATATGTGATTCTTTTGGATTACATTGATACCTAACATATAAATTCACAGAATAAACAATATCAGGACTTGAGGCTATAAAGTAAAGAAGAATTCCTATCAGCTTCCAAAAGTCTTTCTAGTTTACACTTTTTCCAGATTCATCTTTACTCAACATTGTGCTCACTGAAATAGGAGTTAAAACTTCTTTGGATTCTGTCATCCCAAACTTTTTTAACAATTCCCTAACATACTTTTATTGAGATAAGAAATTTTCTTTTTTCTTTTTTTGAACTTTTAATCCAAGGAATAAAGTTAATTCTCCCAAAATAGACATTTCAAAATCATTCTTCATTTCCTCAGCAAATGTTTTACTAATATCTTCTTTATTCTTAGAAAAATTGTATCATCCATATAAACAATTACAATTAGATTTCGGAAGTCAACATATTTCATATATAATTTTCTATCAACTTTACCTTTATAAAATCTCAACATTATCAAATAATTTTCAAGTTTAGAATACCAAGTACATGGAGCTTATTTCATCCCATACAAATCTTTCTTCAATTTAAAAACTTTGTTATCATCCTCATCAAGTAGAAAACTACAATGTTGTTCAATGTAAAATTCTTCCTCAATCTCTCCATTTAAGAAAGATAACTTTTTATCCATCTGATAAATATAGTAATTTCGATGTGTATCCACTAAAAGAAACATTTAGATAGTTTCTAATCATGCAACTAGGGTAAAAGTTTCTTCAAAATAAACACCTCCCACATGTGTACAACCTTTAAAAGAAATCGTTGATTTGTTTCATGAAACTTCTCTATGTTAATTTAACTTGTTTCTATAAACTAACTTGGTTTTGATAACATTTTTATTTACTTCCCATGAAACAAGTTCCCATGTTTCATTATTTACAATGTGATCCAACTCTTCATTCATAGGATCCACCCATTCTTTGTATTGAAAAGCTTCTGAAATTGATTACAATTCAACTTTTGAGATAAGTGAAGTCTAATTATCTAATATCAACTTTATTCTTGTCTAGACTGGATCCTTTTGATTCCAAATATTATTTTTGGATTCAAAATGTTTTTTTAAGGTAGGAAATTTCAATGTTTCCTTCCCAGCTAAAATTTCCTTGTCATGTGATTCTTTTGAATCTTAATAGGGATGTTTTGAATTACTTTCACTATTGTTCAAATTCTATATTTTATCCACCTTGGAATTCTCATCCACTTTTATTAAGAAACTTTGATTTTCAATTAACTTTACATCATATAAGTCCACCAAATTTTGTAAATATTCTTTCCAACATTGGTAAATTTTTATTCCAACATTTGTAACTTCTTCTATTTGGTGAATAACCTATAAAATTTCCTTCCTCAACTTTCTCATAAAACTTTCCCAAATCCATATTTTTTATTTTAAAAAAAAATATGGACTTCTAAAAACATTAAAGTATTTTAATGAAGGTTTTTTGTTATACCACATTTCATAAGGAGTCATGTTAGTTTCCGGTCTCAACAAGCATCTATTTTGAACATGAACAATAGTACTAATAGATTCTCTCCTATAGAATTTTGAATGGTTGTATTCTACTAACAGACTTCTTCCCATTTTTACCAAGATTCTATTTTTTCTTTTTATACTCAATTTTATTGTGGAGTATAGGGTGAACTATAATGATATTTGATACACTGATTTCATAGATAAGTTTCAAAAGTATTGTTTATGAATTTGGTACCATTATCTGTTCTCAACTTCTTTATGGAAACATCCATTTCTTTCTCAATATCTTTTCTAGAGAATTTGAATATTTCAATAGCCTCTGACTTGTGGTTCATTAACATTATGTTTTCCATATGATTGAAATCATCAATAAAAGTGATAAAGTAAAAATATCCTTTTATTGATTTATGTCTCATCAGCCCACATAAATGAGAATGAATAAGCCCAGGTGGTCTAATTGATTGAATCTCAACACTTTTATGACAAGTTAAACCAAAATCTTCTTCTCTTATTTCCAATTATGGAAAGTTTTTAACTGGATCAACTTTAGAAAAATTTTTCATACTTTTATATCTAAGGTGACCAAGCCTTTAGTGCCATAATTTTTTTCATCTTCCTAACTCAAATAACATGAGTTATTGAATTCTTCTATTTGGAATAGATTCTCACTGGTTCTTTCCCCTTTTGTAGTGACTTTTCCATCTTTATCACTTTTGATGAGACAAAAAATATTTTCTAAAAAAAATTATTTTACATAATCACAAAGTTGACTTACACTAATTAGGATATTTTTTATCCCATCAATAAATAAAACTTCCTTAGATTTCAACTTTTTAACTTCAATCTCAGTCATTCTGATTCCTCTGATTTTTAAGGAACTATCATTACCAAAGGTAACTAGTCCTCCATCATGACTTTCAACATTTTTAAAGATTTTTATATCACATTCCATATATGAATAACATCCACTATCGAGTATCCATGTTTTTATTCTTTTAATTGCATTAAAATTTGTTTCAACAACAAAATCTCTTTCCTAAACTTTCTTCTTTTTAGCTTTCTTTTCTTTTCTAGCGTAAGAAAATTATTCTGGAAGAAGTGTCGTACATTTTTCTGCATGATTACTAACTTGATAACATCTTACACAAACTTCTTCCATAAATTCAAATTGATTTCTTATTGAAACGTTTCTAACATCTTGAGAATTCACCTTTTCAACTTTCTTTATGTTAGGAAAATTGCTCATTCTTCTTTCACTATTTGCTCCACTTTTCTCGAACCTTCTTATGGGTAAAGATAATTTGTTCCAACAATTATAATCCATGTTTCCATAGATTCAACAACACTAATAATAACCATAAAATCTTTATTCTATATAGAAATAAGATTTTTATCTATTGAAACTTTTTTTTAGGTTGGTAACTTCTTTCATCTCTAACATACTCAAGATGTGGACCATCTTTTCTTTTAAGTGAGTTATCTACTTTTGTAGATTTTATAGGATTATCACTTCCTTTCTACACCCAAGTTTTCCTAATAATTTTTCTAGAATATGAAATGTTAAAAGAATCAGGTGAAACATTATTTTTTGTTAGAGAATATTTCACTTGATTCTCGTATTGATCCTTCTCATCAACTTTAAAAGTATCAACTTTTACTTCTGAATATTTGTTGATGTTTTCATTCATATTCATCAAGTTAATTTCAGAATCAAGATGTTTTGATTGAAAATTGTTAAATTCTTCTTCCTTATATTACACCTTCTTACTAATATCTTCAATCATCTTTCCATGTTCAGAAATTCTAAGTTTGTAACTTAAAATCTCGTTGATGTATTCTTCCTCCTACTTGATAACATATTTTCTTCCATCAACAACTTCTTCACAATATTTCTTCATAACTATAATTTATTTCTTGAGAGTTTTTTTATCAAGACATGAAACAAGTTATTTTATGATTTGATACTCTCTATAAGATTCTTCATCACCTTCTTCACTCTCTGAGGAATCTTTTGTTTTTTCAACTTTTTCAATGAAGATTATGATTTTTTTGAACTTTCATATTTAGAAGAATTGTTTTTAGTTGATTCCAATTCAACTTTATTACTAAATATAATTATTTTGTTTCCAGTAAACTTTTTCTTGTATTTATTGGAAGACTATTATTCTTTATCGTTTTTATTCCACTTCTTCCGTCTAGGTTTTTCATCGGAATCACCTCGATATTCTCCAACATTCTTCTTGGAGAAATTCATAGCTAAGTTCCCAATTCTACCACACTCAAAACATTTGAGAGGAAGTTTACCTCCATACTTTCCTATTACTCTTCGATAGTTTTTAGAGATAAGTGACATAATATTATCATTCATTTCATTATCCTTTTTATCTTCAGACTCACAAGGTTTAGCTTCTTCAATATCTTGGATTTTCATCTTTCTCGTAGCTTCAAAATCTATTTCAACTTTCATCTTATTTTTAAACATAGGTTATTTCCTCATTTTATAAGAAATAAGAAGTTTATGTAATTAATAAAGATATAAATCATCCTTATCTTATAAAGAATAAATTTTAGAATTAAACCTATCTGGAAAGTATCTTGTAAGTTTCTTCACAATTGTGGAATCTTCTAAGACATCTTTGAATCTTATGATGTTGCGACGAATTTCATTTACTCTTGTAAAGTATTTATCAATTGTTTCTTCATATCTCATTCTAATTTTTTCATACTTACTATGTTGTATTTGTAGCTTCCATTCCATAAATTGTTTATTCCCTTCAAAAACACTTTACAACTTGTCCCATATACTTTTTGATGTTTTGAGACCCATCACCTTCTGATAACAATTTTTTGATAAGGACATGAGAATATAATTTCTATCCTTTCTATCAAATTATATATTTCTATTATTAATAAAATTTATAGGATCATCTTTCTCAATAAGTGGGAAACCAATAGTATCAGCTTATAAATATTTCAGTCCAAGAGATAGGAGATAAGGAATCATCTTATTTTTTCATCCATAATAATTTTTTCCATCAAATGTAGGAATTTATCTACTATTGGAAGAATTTATATAATCCATGATAAGGATTAAACAAGGGTACCTCCCTCTGATACCAATTGAAGTTCCAAATGATTAAATAACAATTAAAAAGGGGGGTTGAATTAGTTGTTAACTTTTTATAAATTTCAAAACTTTTATAAACTTAACCCCTACAACCTATTAAGATTTTTCTCCTTATAAACTTTTATTAAGTACTCATTCTTAAAAAGTAGGAAAGCAAGTAAAGAACACAAGATTTAAAAGGTTCAGCATTAGTGTGAGAACCTATATACTTTCTATAGCCACGCCCATGGGTCTATGCAAATCCACTGATATCAAAACATGAATACAACTTATACCAACTCTTGTTAGACACCTTCTATCTCCAGATAAGAAGGATTATATTAGATCTCGTCTGTTTACAATGTTTTATTATAAAATTATTGAGACAAACAAAAGAATAAATACTTTTTTGAAACTGCGCCACAATTTCACAGTCCGAATTTTCAGTTCAATTTGGCTAGATATGATTTTCTCAATATGATAAAGCTGGATCTGATTCTCTTAATATAATGGTTCTATATCTGATTCTCTCAATGTAATGATGGTGGATCTGATTCTCTCAATACAATGGTGCTGGATCTGATTCTCTCAATACAATGATGTTAGATCTAATTATCTCAATACGATAATTTTGGATCTAATTCTCTTAATATAATGATTCTAGATCTGATTATCTCAATATAATGGTATTGGATACGATTTTCTCAAATAGACTCAATATGATGAACTCATTATTCAATCTACAAAACTCAAACTCTACTAGAATTATCAATACAATTCTTCTTCAATTAGATGGGAAATTCCACTTAAAATTCTATAGTTCTCTGCCTTTTTCACGTATATGAAAGTTTTCAATGGATGAATGATCTGGGAAAGTATTTATAGGCTACTCAGAAAAAAACAAGAAACTTGAAAACCTTTCCCACTTCCGAAAATTTTAAAACTCTAAAAATCTCTTGAATTTAGACATCAGATTTTATTTATTCAATTTTCCTTTTATTTCTCTAAGATTTATAAAAAATTCAATTTCAAGTTTGCCTTCTTCAACTCATTATATATTTCTTAGCTCATTACGATATATTTATTTCTCAACACATTATATTCTATTTATTTCTCAGTATGAACTCTTCATTATGAACACTTTAGCATGATTTCCTTAGTATGAAAATATAATTACGAAAAATGTAGTACGATTTTCCCAATATTAAAATCCCAGTTTGAAAATATTAGTACGAAAATACCAATACGAAAATCTCAATATGATAATCTGAGTACAGAAATCTCTGTATGATTTCCCCAATACAAAAATCCCGGTACAAAAATCCCAATATGAAAAATATCAATATGAGAATACCAGTATGAGAATATCATTATGAGAATCCCAGTACAAAACTCCCAGTATGATTTATTTCTTCCTCAAACTCACCAACATATTTTTCTTTCTCATCTCATTAAAATGTAATTCCCATTATGATGGAAATCCCATTATGATGGAAATATCATTTTTTAACTCTAAAAATTTTTAAACCTCTGCACCATTTCTTCAAAAGATTTTATCATGATAGTTTTTAGGATTTGGGAGAACTACTTAATTAGAAAAGAATCATCTAATTTTTTTTAGAAACTATGATAACTTTATAATTCCTTACATAATAATATTATTTCAAAATTATTCATCAATAAACGATTTCTACACTCAAAAAACTCTTTCTTTCTAACATAGTCACTTCTTTATTTCTCTGAATATAGAAAATATAAACTTCCAATAAACAAAAAATTAGGCCTCTGATTATTTAAAATCTACTGATTTCAATCTTATGTTGATGGACCTAAATACGAAAAAGTGTATGACCAATAACTTCATCTTCTTAACTTCTTCTATGTCCAGTACAACTCAATATAAAAATCTGGGTCCAAAAACTTGTGTCCAAAAAGCAACCTCATTACATGGATTGGTTCTAATTCCTGAATAAAAAATACATTCTTCAATAAAATTTTAGTTATAAAAAAATACAAAAAACTATGTTTAAAAAAATTTAACCACAAAGGTTCTTCAATAAGAAGAGACCCACCAGTAGTAATTATATATGTTTTAGTGTCATCATATATTCCTATCTACAATCATGTGTAATCATCCTTAAATTTTAATATTATCATTAATAAATGTCATGACTCATGCACATAGATTTACTAACAAAAACTGTCACACCATATGTTGGTGGGAATTATGGTACGTTGGGTGTGTCACGATTGACATGTCATTAATGGGTAAGTCAAGGAAGGATTTTTCACTACCATATTTATAGGAGTCGATATCATTTCTATTTTATTGTAATATAACCATTTCCTAAATTCTATGGCCATGTTGTAATGGCATGTTATTTTAGATAGTCAAAGAAATAAGTATCAAGCATATAGGTTGATGACACCATTGTGTAACCTGCTTGAAGACATAATGTGACAAAGGGATTATATTACATAGTGAGCATTCATATGTGGTTGTATTCACTACTATATTAAGTTCTTTCTATTGGGTACCTTGACCCATTTCTAGATAGTAAATTTGGATTTTAGGAAAGCCCGCCTAATGTCAATGAGAAATAATCCTAAAGGGTCACACACTAAGTGTTTCCATTTATCTCTATTAAATTCTATTTTAATTTAATTAATGGAATAAATATTATTCTCAAGACTAGGGAATAATTTTATTCAAGTTATATTGATCTCATAAATTAAAAAAAATTATTCACTGGCATGCGAATAAAATATATTTTTTTATTTAATTGGATATTTAATAAATATTTATTTTTCGTTATGTGAATGAAATATTTATTTATGAATAAAATATTTATTCAGGTATTCAATAAATATCGAGTAGTTTTAATGGACTAAGACCGCATCTGATGATAAAAATAATTATTTATAAGCCAATAAATATTATTTATCAATTTTTGCAAGTTGGTGCACCACAAAATAATAATATTATTATTATTATTATGTATCGTGGGTTTTTTTAAAGGTTTTAAATGTTATTTAATGGAATAAATGAAATTAAATAATTTTTTAACCTAAAACCTAACTCCATAAATAAAAATTTATGCCTATTGTGTATTGCATCCAAAAAATTTATTATAGATATTTTTTTACATAATGAATTTTCTCTCAACTCCTCCTTCTCTCTCCCTCTTAGGAATAAGAAATACAAAAGATACTTTTTATCACTTGGACATGTCTTTACTTCAATGCATGTTCTTCAAGGGGCTCACTGGTTTTGCGGGAAGTGTGATTTTACCAATGTTGAGGCAGGGGATTTTGTTTCACAGTGGTGATGGAGGGTTCATGTGGTTCCGTCGTGGGTGGTCACTGACGTTGTGGATGGTTGGAGATGATGGTGATGGATGAGTCAGACTACTACACAAGGAAGCTCGAAATCTGAGGTTTGATATGTTGTGTTTATTTTTACCAGTTTTCATAGGGGCCATGTGGATTTCATGACTTGAGGAAATTTTTTCACAGTGATATGGACGTTCTTTTTTAATTTGAATTTGGTTTTTGAATTTAGAATGTTGTAAGTCATGGGTTTATATGTGGGGTATATGGTATGTGTGGTCACCATGTGGATTTCAATTTTTGGTTCCCACTTTTCCAAAAAGTGGCTTTTAAAAATATAAAAAAAATGGTTTTTGGAATTCATTGTGATATCACCTAGAGATCGAGTGGTGTAGCTCAGAGATCATTGGAAAACATGCGGATCACTACTGGAAGGATTCTATCCTTGGATACTCATAGTGTAACCAAGAAATTCAAAAAGGGATTTTTTAGATGATCATCATTCATTAATGAATAAAGTTCCTAATCCCAAGTATTTACTTCTTTAGATATTAAATAAATTAATAATAAATTTGACATCCAAGATCCTCACTCACAGTTTCGGGCAAAAATTATTAAAACAAATTTTAATATATCACCCACTACCATATGCTTCCATTATGCCCCGAACCATCAAGTGGTATCAGAGAATTCATGTTTAAATTTATAATTATTTATTTATTTCTATCTATGAAATTATTTATTTTATGGATTCAAGGTCTCAGTAACATAACTAAATGAATAAATGTTAAAAGATGAAAATTAAATAAATGAATTATGCATAAATGTTTTATTCAACATGGTTAATTAATTAAGTTACATCCACTTAATATTAGAAAGACATGTAAATGATAAAAAAAGATAAAATTTATGCCTAATAAATTCAAAAATATCCCTCAATTAAATATTAAGTCAAACTTGGTCAACCATTTCTTGATTGGGAATGAAACGCAATAGAAGTAAGTATTTGGCCAACCATTGTTAGGACACTTACTTATATAAGGGGAGTTCTTATGAATATTTTGGGTTGCCTTAACCATTTTAAATCAAGTGGAGTATCCCTTTTAATACTTGGTGTAATTTTGAGGCATGTGTTGAGGAAATACAAGTTAATATTTTAGGATAGCGGAGTCCAGTCAGTTGATCAAGGGGCTGTAGTGTAACAGCACGAGCTTCCACAATACGCTTCTCATTCAATAATGCAATAGGTTGCATTGTACGCAACTTCGAGTTCTAAAACACCGCGACTAATCAAAGTAGTCATTATGAATAGTAATAACAACTTTTTAAAATTATAGAAATTTTATATTTCAAAATGGACTTCATTTTTGGATTTGGAATATCGAAATTATCCTACGTTGAATTTTTGGTATTTTTCTGAGAACTTCTAATTTTTTATGAATAGTGAAAAATACTTAAAAACAACTTTTTTAATCATAATAATTTATAGTGATAAATTATACTATTTAGTGGTTTTAAAGTATAATTAGAATATATTTTTACCATTTTATCCAATGGTGGTCATTGGAATTAATTTAACATTGAAATTGGACATAAACCATTGTCAATCTTTTGATATAAATTGTTTCTTAAAAAACACGCTATTTGTTGTGACAGCAGGAATTAATTATAAAATTAATTAATGAAACTTATATGTTTGGAATTTTGTAAAATAGACATCATTTTTGAATTCAGAATATCAATTATAGCTTAGGGTGAAATTTTGACATTGTTCTGAAAAACTTCAATTTTTGATGAATAGTGAAACCACTAAGTGGTAGTTAAATAACTGATTTTTCGTTTAAATGAAATATTACCACTTCTGTGATTTGATTTTCAAAAATAAGAAATACATGGTTGTTATTAAGAAGTAAAATGTGGTTCAATGGGATTAAAATAATTTTTGGTGAGTAGTAACTTTTAAGTTCTTAATCGCGATTAGAGGTAATTAGTGTAGTTTAAGGTAAAAATAATGTTTTAATAATATGAGATGAGCTTGAAACATGTCCTACCCTCATTGGATGTGCCATGGCCGACCAAGAAAATCCATGGGTCAACTTGGGGACCCCATGGAGCCACTTTAGTTAGAAAATGACATAAATACCTTTAATTTAATGTTAAAGTAAAAAATGACACAAACATGAAATGTTTTACTAAAACAATTTTTACATGGGGTTATACAAGTCATATTTTTTACTATAAATAGTCATTGGAAATCTAAAAATATTTCCTACATCATAGTATTTTTTTTATAATTTTTAGACATTAAATAAATTAAATTATTTATGACATCATTATGATGCAGTGATGACCTCATTATTTAACGATTTTAATAAAATGAAAAGATAATGTACAATACAAGGCTTACACTTGTCCAAAGACTATTGGATGGGTATATTTCTAACCCTTATCACCTTATACACGAATTATATAAGTGTGGGACCTTTAGAATCCGAAAAGCATTGTATAATAATGTAAAATTTCCTTACTTTCCAAGAGTGCCCCTCCTCTCCTCTTATAAAAGGCCCCCACCTCTACCACCTCATTCACACTTTCAAACCATTTGGCTCGGACAAACTCTTCCCAAATACTCTCCCAACTTCCCCCTCTTACTCCTAGAAGCCTCAATTTGGGCATAACTCTTCCCAAGGAAGCCTTTGTCTCAAATCAAAAAGAGTTACCCGATTTTGAGGTAATGTCTTCTCTAATGTTGTTTTGTTTTATTTTTCTTATCCAACCCCCTAAACTCTTTTTATTAATTTCTTTTGTAACAACACCAGTATCCTCAATATACTAGGATGTTTTTATAAGAAGGATTCGAGCTACACTTACACAAACCTACATCTAATGGTTAAATAACATACGGTTTCTGTGGATGGTGAATTTCTGCCTCACGAAACGATGATTGTTCAACACTCATATAACACCTTAAAAGGTGGCCATTAAGATGTCACTATATTTATATAGGATATATAATATGTTTATGTTTTACTTATGCTTCTGTATTTCTCATTTATGGCATACTTTATGATTTCCATTATGGGTAAACGCGATAATTTCATTTTAGGAAGTGCGGACTACCGCCCCCTCAAAGTGATGTGAATCATTAATGCCATATGTGGGATGTATAAAGGATGGAGTAAATGATATTATATATGATATTATACTGGAACTATATTATACCTTTATATAATTATAATTTCATTCCATTAAATATGAAATAGAAATGAAAGTAGCGTTCATGCGTACGTACGGCTTACCGTCTCCATGAACGGTGCATTTCATTTTTACCTCTAAATGTTATGTAATAATATAAATTCATGTATATACTAGATATATATGAGATATATGATATCTATATCATGAATATAATTCTGGATATAATGGATATATTACCACATGAACAACTTGTAATTATAAGAATGTTATTTTTGACTCAAGTACCTAAGATCGACAAAATGACCGTTATAAACTTAAATAATTACATAATGTTCATAACATGTTAATAAGGGATATAAAAGGAATAATGAACATGAAAAAGGTTCTTAAGTAAATAGTAATTAACTCTAGTTTATTATTCATGAGGTTAAAGAACAGTCGAGTCAGGACAGGGCGCAATGTAAGGGAATTTCTTAACCCAACTTCCATTCTTTGGGTTAATCTCCTACTTTCAAATTATGTCATGATATTATTATGTCCTATTTAGTATTTTTACTTTCTTTATGTGTACCTATAGTGAATACACATAATATATCTATTTTATTTTAAAAATGATCTTTTTAAGGACTTCGTCTCAATCCCCTTTCATTGAGGCATATTTGGTTTTATACACAACTTTCTTTTATACGGTGTATAAACCCCTTTGACTTTTATGTTTATTCAAAAGGAATCTTTTTTATACGAAGCGTTTCGCTTAACGATAAAAGGGAATGTTTTTATTTCCATACTTATGCGGCGACAACGACTTCTTCGCCGTCATGACCATTATTTGAGTTTCGGCTTCCTCTACAAGCCATCATTTTTTTTAATGAAAAATAAATACAAAGTTTTAACTTTCTTTTATTTTGGTATTGAAAATGGTTTTGAAAGAATTTTTATTATATCAATGTGTTGTATTGATATCTTGTGATTGAAATGTGGAAATGTTATGTTTCATTTATACATGTTTTATGTGATACGATTATGTTATGGTTTATGATATGTTTAAACCTATTCATATGAGGAATGTATTGGACTTAATAAGTGACGGGTGGAGGTCTCTATAGCTCCTCGATGCATCGGTAGGTCTCATGAGACAACTAGACGTGGAATTGGCCGAGGCCCTTTCCCAATTTGATTTATGGTTTTGGCCGAGGCCTTAATCATTTTAGACGTCTTGGCTGAGGCCTTGACAAAATGTTTCAGAATGTCTGGCATTATACATTCCCTCATTATGAAAGTGGTTATTGATATTGCATGTGATTATTCGACCAGTAGAATATCCATGTGAATAAGTGAATGGAATTATCTCATTTTACTTTTTCCATATTATGTTGATGTTCAAGTTTAAAAGGCTTTTGTTTTAGTTATACATTGCCTTAAATTTTTATGTTTATTTATGAAATATTCTGCAATATTGTTATCCTTAATGAGCATCTGAGCTCACCCCTTTCAATGTTTTAATATTTTCCAGGATGTGAAGAAGTATTTTATGAATGACCTGCAGGGATAGTCAGAAGAGGATATGAGTGTGGACTATGAAGACTTTGTTATTAGTTTTTCACTTTATGATGTAATGTAACATTTATGAATGTATCTAGTGTTTCCAAGGCTACTAAACTAATCGGTCTTTCGAGAATTGATCTTTTGTGATCATGCCAATGTTACGAAGTAATGCACCGACTCTGGGTAGCTGGGGTCGGGGCGCTACAGTTGGTATCATATGCATTTTAGTACTAACCTTGGAAGCTAGATTTAGATAAACTTTGATTAGAGCACATAGCCCGAAGATAGAATTTAAGGATTAGTATAGAAGAACTTCCAAGAATTTTGGTATTATAGTGATTTTGTGAGTTTTCCGAGTAATACATCTCTGTCTGGATACGAGCAGGTAGAGGCGGCTCTGGCACAGATGTTCCTAGGGGTAGAACCCGAAAACACCGCTTTGAGCTAGACTCGAACGGGAACTGGTGCACGACAACGGGCCTTGCTGCACTCTTGGTTACGACACTCCCGGGGGTTATGCTTAGGATAATTCTCATTTTCTCTACAAACCACTATGAAGGGTTATGATTATATACCTCCTCAAAGAAAACATTCCTTTTTATGATTATGGATTATATCCATAAATAGTTCAATTTATGTAAAGTGTATTACAAATATAGAATTATGTATTTTAATTCATAAACTAATCTAGTTTATGCCATTGTTTAGAAATGGTGCCTAGTAGAAGGAATGGAAACCGTATTAATGCACGCACTCCGTGTAGGGATTGCCATCCTGCTCAAGATAATTATTGTGGATCTGGAGATACAACTGGTGTTAATCAACTTATTACCAAACTGGGACAACTCACTCAGGTTATGAATAATAACCTTACTCGTATGGAGCACCCTGATCCTCAATGTGGAGGATCAATGTTAGACCACTTCATGAGGCAACAACCACCAACATTTAATGGGGGTACAAATCCATTAGTAGCTGAGAAATGGATAACACCTTAGAGAAAATATTCCACGCCTTGGGGAGTAGCGAAAGGGAGAAGGTTATCATGGAATTTTACCACCTCACTGGAGATGCTGATCAATGGTGGTCTTTGATTCAAAATACAAAGGAAGATGAAGAAGTATCAAGTATGTAATGGAGAGAGTTCAAAGATATTTTCTTAGAAAACTACTTTCCTCATGACCATCGAGCAGATATGGAAAGGCAATTTCTGAGTCTGAGACAAAAAGGAGGATGAGAATGTCGCAAAGTATGAGGCTAACTTTACAAGGTTGGTGAGGTATGTTGCAGATTATATACGTAACCCAAAATGTAAGATTTATTGTTTCTTTGATGGGTTAAAACCATTTCTCCGTAGAGCTTTAGTATCCCAATCTTTCTCAACATACGAAGATATTGTCTCATGTGCTATCAAGACAGAAAAGGAATTCTCTAAGTCTTATGACAACAAAGTAAATCAAGAGAAGAAGAGAACGGTGGAACAAGAGACAGATAAAGGGAAAACGGGAAAGAAGTATTTTCCATTATGTGATAATTGTGGGAAGAATCACCCTAGTACTTGCCTAAAAGGAATGGGAGTTTGTTATAAATGTGGAGAAAAAGGTCACCAGGCGTGTGATTGCAAGGGAAAGAAAGAGGATATCAATGTTGAATGCTACAATTGTAGGGAAATGGGGCATTATGCAAATGAATGTCCTAAGCGTCAGGGAAACTTACCTCAGAAAAGGCTAAGGGATCAAGGACAATCTTATGCTGTTACTACAGTTGAAGCGGAATAATTAATGTATTGGTGCTTTTGGACTCATGGATTATATTCTGGTTATTAGAATAATGTGATATATATATAAGGATTGTACTGCAGTACTTGTTGTTTCAGTAAGGTTTTAATATGATGAAGGTAATCATATTTTTAGTATGTGACAATAAGAGAAACTTTACTTTGTTTGGGGAATCTGATAAATTGATTTTGGAATTAAGAGACCTTTTAGAGAAAGTCTGGACGGAGGTATTTTGGATAACTATAAAGGTTGGAATGGATTAAGTTGATCTTTGGATAGTATTGTTTAAGGTTAAAACATTTCTGAAGATTATTTTTGGAATATTATAATACTATAGTTTTAGGAAAAGGACAACCTGAAGGGTGGGGAATAACCCGTCGCGTCAGACAAAGCTGCAGGAATCGAACCCACAACCATAGTGCGACATGCCTTTATTTCCTACCACTAGCCTACAGGAAGTCCCTGGTTATTACAAAATAATTTTACTAATCTAAATGGTATGTGTTAACATTTGGAACCTTATAAAATTAGGATAAGTATAATATTTTTGAGTTCTATTATCTTTTTGAGTGAAAGATGAGTTAAAGGTTGAAACTCTAATTGTCAAGAATAAATATATATATACCTATCTCTTATTCAATGAATAAATTAATTCTTAAACTTTAGTAAAGGGATATTAAAACAAAAAAATGTGTTATCCTAATACCTTATGTCTTGTTGAACTGATGATATTTTAAATCAACATAGATTGAATGCTTTGAGGCCCTCAATTTGACAGTTGATTGTGATTGATGACCTCAATCACTCCCTACAAATATTTACATTTTTCCTCCAATTATATGTCTCTAATTGCCACCAATGTTCTCCTAATCGAGATCATAATTGGGTGGTGACTTTTTCATTTCCCTTTCCCTCTTATTAAGGATAAATTTTATTAATCTTATTTCCGATGTGGGTTTTCCACAAAGGTATTTTCTATTTTCAACCTTTTATTTTCCAAGAAAAATTTCAAATTGTGAGGACGCAATTTATTGAAGGAGGGTAGAATGTAACACCCCGAGCTTCCACAATACGCTTCTCATTCAATAATGCAATAGCTTGCATTGTACGCAACTTCGAGTTCTAAAACACCGCGACTAATCAAAGTAGCTGTTATGAATAGTAATAACCACTTTTTAAAATTATAGAAATTTTATATTTCAAAATGGACTTCATTTTTGGATTTGGAATATCTAAATTATCCTATGTTGAATTTTTGGTATTTTTCTGAGAACTTCTAATTTTTTATGAATAGTGAAAAATACTTAAAAACAACATTTTTAATAAAAATAATTTATAGTGATAAATTATAATATTTAGTGGTTTTAAAGTATAATTAGAATATATTTTTACCATTTTATCCAATGGTGGTCATTGTAATTAATTTAACATTGAAATTGGACATAAACAATTGCCAATCTTTTGATATAAATTTTTTCTTAAAAAACACGCTATTTGTTGTGACAGCGGGAATTAATTATAAAATTAATTAATGAAACTTATATGTTTGTAATTTTTTAAAATAGACATCATTTTTGAATTTGGAATATCAATTATAGCTTAGGGTAAAATTTTGACATTGTTCTGAAAAATTTCAATTTTTGATGAATAGTGAAACCACTAAGTGGTAGTTAAATAACTGATTTTTCGTTTAAATGAAATATTACCACTTCTGTGACTTGATTTTCAAAAATCCAACATACATGGTTGTCATTAAAAAGTAAAATGTGGTTCAATGGGATTAAAATAATTTTTTGTGAATAGTAACTTTTAAGTTCTTAATCGCGGTTAGAGGTAATTAGTGTAGTTTAAGGTAAAAATAATGTTTTAATAATATGAGATGAGCTTGAAACATGTCCTACTCTCATTTGATGTTCCATGAACGACCAAGACAATCCATGGGTCAACTTGGGGACCCCATGGAGCCACTTTAGTTAGAAAATGACATAAATACCTTTTATTTAATGTTAAAGTAAAAAATGACACAAACATGAAATGTTTTACTAGAACAATTTTTACATGGGGTTATACAAGTCATATTTTTTACTATAAATAGTCATTTGAAAGATAAAAATATTTCCTACATCATAGTATTTTTTTATAATTTTTAGACATTAAATAAATTAAATTATTTATGACATCATTATGATGCAGTGATGACCTCATTATTTAACGATTTTAATAAAATGAAACTATAATGTACAATCCAAGGCTTACACTTGTCCAAAGACTGTTGTATGGGTATATTTCGAACCCTTATCACCTTATCCACGAATTATATAAGTGTGGGACCTTTAGAATCCGAAAATCATTGTATAATAATGTAAAATTTCCTTACTTTCCAAGAGTGCCCCTCCTCTCCTCTTATAAAAGGCCCCCACCTATACCACCTCATTCACACTTTCAAACCATTTGGCTTGGACAACCTCTCCCCAAATACTCTCCCAACTTCCCCCTATTACTCATAGAAGCCTCATTTTGTGCAGAACTCTTCCTAAGGAAGCCTTTGGATCAAATCAAAAAGAGTTACCCAATTTTGAGGTAATGTCTTCTCTAATGTTGTTTTGTTTTATTTTTCTTCTCCAACCCCATAAACTCTTTTTATTCATTTCTTTTGTAACAACACCAGTATCCTAAATATACTAGGATGTTTTTATAAGAAGGATTCGAGCTAAACTTACACACACCTACATCTAATGGTTAAAGAACATACGGTTTCTGTGGATGGCGAATTTCTGCCTCACGAAACGATGATTGTTCAACACTCATATAACACCTTCAAAGGTAGCCATTAAGATGTCACTATATTTATATAGGATATATAATATGTTTATGTTTTACTTATGCTTCTGTATTTCTCGTTTATTTCATACTTTATGATTTCCATTATGGGTAAACGCGATAATTTCATTTTAGGAAGTACGGACTACCGCCCCCTCAAAGTGATGTGAATCGTTAATGACATATGTGGGATCTATAAAGGATGGATTAAATGATATTATATATGATATTATACTGGAACTATATTATACCTTTATATAATTATGATTTTATTTCATTAAATATGAAATAGAAATGAAAGTAGCGTTCATGCGTACGTACGGCTTACCGTCTCCATGAACGGTGCATTTCATTTTTACCTCTAAATGTTATGTAATAATATAAATGCATGTATATACTAGATATATATGAGATATATGATATCTATATCATGAATATAATTCTGGATATAATGGATATATCACCACATAAACAACTTGTAATTATAAGAATGTTATTTTTGACTCAAGTACCTAAGATCGACAAAATGACCGTTATAAAATTAAATAATTACATAATGTTCATAACATGGTAATAAGGGATATAAAAGGAATAATGAACATGAAAAAGGTTCTTAAGTAAATAATAATTAACTCTAGTTTATTATTCAGGAGGTTAAAGAACGGTCGAGTCAGGAGAGGATGCAAGGTAAGGGAATTTCTTAACCCAACTTCCATTCTTTGGGTTAATCTCCTACTTTCAAATTATGTCATGATATTATTATGTCCTATTTTGTATTTTTTACTTTCTTTATGTGTACCTATAGTGAATACACATAATATATCTATTTTATTTTAAAAATGATCTTTTAAAGACTTCTTCTCAATCCCCTTTCATTGAGGCATATTTGGTTCTATACACAACTTTCTTTTATACGGTGTATAAACCCCTTTGACTTTTACGTTTATTCAAAAGGAATCTTTTTTATACGATGAGTTTCTCTAAACGACAAAAGGGAATGTTTTTCTTTCTATACTTATGCGGCGACAACGACTTCTCCGCCGCCGTGACCATTATTTGAGTTTCGGCTTCCTCTACAAGCCCTCATTTTTTTTAATGAAAAATAAATACAAAGTTTTAACTTTCTTTTATTTTGGTATTGAAAATGGTTTTGAAAGCGTTTTTATTATATCAATGTGTTGTTTTGATATCTTGTGATTGAAATGTGGAAATGTTATGTTTCATTTATGCATGTTTTATGTGATACGATTATGTTATGGTTTATGATATGTTTAAACCTATTCATATAGGGAATGTATTGGACTTAATAAGTGACGGGTGGAGCCCGCTATAGCTCCTCGATGCATCGGTAGGTCTCATGAGACAACTAGACGTGGAATTGGCCGAGGCCCTTTCCCAATTTGATTTATGGTTTTGGCCGAGGCCTTAATCATTTTAGACGTCTTGTCCAAGGCCTTGACAAAATGTTTCAGAATGTCTGGCATTATACATTCCCTCATTATGAAAGTGGTTATTGATATTGCATGTGATTATTCGACCAGTAGAATATCCATGTGAAGAAGTGAATGGCATTATCTCATTTTACTTTTGCCATATTATGTTGATGTTCAAGTTTAATAGGCTTTTGTTTTAGTTATACATTGCCTTAAATTTTTATGTTTATTTATGAAAGCTTCCGCAATATTGTTATCCTTAATGAGAATCTGAGCTCACCCCTTTCAATGTTTTAATATTTTCCAGGATGTGAAGAAGTATTTTATGAATGACCTACAGGGATAGTCAGAAGAGGATATGAGTGTGGACTATGAAGACTTTGTTATTAGTTTTTCACTTTATGATGTAATGTAACATTTATGAATGTATCTAGTGTTTCCAAGGCTACTAAACTAATCGGTCTTTCGAGACTTGATCTTTTGTGATCATGCCAATGTTACGAAGTAATGCACCGACTCTGGGTAGCTGGGGTTGGGGCGCTACATGTAGGTCCATGGATGGAAAAGACCCTGTCTACCTAAATACCATCAAGTAGCTTGACCAACCCTTGTTATAGTTATATGAAGTGGAATATGGATCCTTTACTCTAGAATTTTAGAGATACTATACATTCTAAGTTCAATGGTGAGGGTTGTTGGAACTTGATAAAATAGTGTGAGATTTAATAAAATCAATTAAATTATTATATGTCACCCAATTTGTAATCAACAAAAGTACTAATAATATACTATTTTAATTATATAATAAAATAGAAAACTCTTAATTCACATTATCCATGTGATCAATATTGGATAAATACAACCTCCTAATTGGTTGTAACTTCCAAGATGGGTATATAAGTCTTTGGGTTGTGCTACTCTATAAACGAAAATCATACATATTGGAATCCCCATTCCCTAATACACCTACTACGGAGGTGAGTGATGAAGAGTTCCTAGTCTATAAGAAACAAATGAATGAAATAGTTGAAATTCAATATTTTATGTTTTCTTCTAGGTCCATTGAACTTATGTAGTCTCATGAAAAAATGAATGTGTATAGTATGCTTGAGTGCTTCTATGGTCTTTACTATGAGAGAGCTAGACAAGAATGGTTTCAGATTTCCAAGGCACCTTTTAGAGAAATCTTTGAGAGGGTTCCCCAGTTAGGCCTCACGTAGTCAATCTCATTGGCTACATTGAGAGATTAGAGGTTCTAGGATTTAAACTCCTTGAAGAATTGGAGACTGAACACATTCTAGCATCACTCACTCAAAGCTTATCCATCTTTGTTTTTAATTTTAATATGAACAACATTGAGAAGTCTATGACTCATCTTCTTACTCATCATCACCAAGTAAATATGGGTATGAAGTGTGAGAAACCTTCACTACTACAAAAAAGACCATTAACATCCCTGGACTTTATCAACACTAGAAAAAAGCATTGACAAAGGTTTCCTTTATCAGTGCTAAATCAAGAGCTAATAAAGGGTACCTTTTATCAGTGCTTTTTTTAGCACTCATAAAAGGAAACTTTATCAATGCTTTTATCACAGGGTACCCTTTATCGGCGCTTTATTTTTAGCACCCATAAAAGGATCCTTTATTGGTGTTTTTTAGTGTTGAAAAGGGTCCAAATAAAATAAATAATTAAATAAATTAAAACGAAAAATGTGTTTATTAAAAAAAATATTAAAAACTTTATTAATTAAATAATTATTGATATAAATGAATAAATTTATTATACTATATATATATATATATTATAAATACTAATAAATAAAATATATTAAATATAAGATATATGTAAAATGAAAAATAAAAAAATAAAAATAAGTAAATTGAAAAAAAATATTAAACATTTTATAAATTAAAAAAATATTGATAATGTTAATAAATAGTATATATTTAATATATAGATTTATATGAATGTGTAAAAATATGATTTATACAATACAAAATATTTATACTTTACATTAAATAGTAATATATTTAGTGAATAATGGTTTATAATTAAAAATTAATATGAATTAAAAATATTGACTAATTACATCAAGTATTGGACATAATTTATTATCATTTGATTTTTTAATTTAACATAGATCAAATGTGTGTTATATTGATTTTTCATATACATAATTAACTAATTCATTTTTATATACAACGCAAACACACAAATATTTTTTTGGGAATTTAATCAATTTCTATTATTTATTTTATATATATTTATTTACTATGTTTTAATATTTTCAATATGTATTCATATTTATTTCAATATATATCCATATATTTTTAATAATTTATATTTAATTAACAAAACTTATCCATTTTTTCAATATTTCTAAAGTGTACACATTTTTAATTATTCAATTTCACTTATTTTTAATATGCATGCACTTAAGATTAGGAATTCATTAATAATGTTAAAAATACATTTTTTAAAAAAATATTTATAAATAAAAATATTCATAAATGTATATTTACTATTTTTATGCATTTATATACTTATAATTATAAATAAATAAGTATAATTTTTTAAAAAGTATTTATATAATTATAAATAAATATTTATATATTTTTAAATAATTATAAAATTGTGATGAATTTATTTAAATAATGAAAATATTTACTATATTTATATTTATATTTATTTATTTTATATATATATATAATTATATAAATATATAAAAATATAAAAATATTATTTTTTAAAAAAGTATTTATATAATTATAAGTAAATAATTATATATTTAAATAATTATAAAATAATAATAAATATATGTAAATAAATAATATATTCACTATATTTATATTTAAATATATTATATATATATATATAATTATATAAATATATTTAAAAAAAATATCTATAATTATAATTATAAATCCTTTTTCAGCACTTAAGTAATAAGCGCTGATAAAAACAATATTTATCTGTCTTTTTTTAGGGCTGATAAAGCTCTATCTTTATCAGTGCTTTTTTAAAAGCGCTGATAAAAGTGTCTTGATCTATTTATGTTACCTTAACAAATTGTAAACTCATTGCGATATCTAAAGCTTTCTGTGGAAGCCACTCTTTGTCGGTTCTCCTCCTCATTGAATTGAAGCTCGAATCAAGGCTTGAATCAAGAGTCGAAGAATTTCAAGACTCAAATCCAATATTCGAATAATTCAAGGTTTGAATAAATCTATATTTTGAATGTTTTATAGGTTTTCGATATCTCTACTTTCTCTCGGGCAATTCAAAGCTTCAACCTAAGGTATCTTATTTTCTCCTCCTCCTTCTCACTCATTGATTACTTGTTTAGCGATATCTATTTGCGTTTTTATTTTGTCGTCATTCTTTATTTACTATCGGCCTATCTTTGTGTTCAACAATGTTTATTGGGGATGTTTGGTTAAAATGAGATAGGGATACCATTCCTTGCACCCCCACCCTCACCGGTTGTCGATTATGTGAAAACCAACCACCCCAATACCATGGACTCCTACTTCATGAGATCACCGACCACTTAAAATATTTCATAATTTTAAAATAGAAGAAATCTCATCTGAATCATTCCCTCCTTTTCCACATGGTTGCATCCCCCCTCAAGTGCTCGCTCCTGCCTGCACTCGACCAAAGGGTCTATATAATGAAATCCAGGTGCATTCCCACCTCACCTAACACATATCAATATAATGATATATATATATATATATAATGATAAATTTATAATATAATTATATTTACACACACACACACATGTATATTTTAAAAATGAATATATATATATATATAATATTATACAAATACATTATGAAGATATATATATTATAAAAATGAAAATATATATTATACTATACAAATATATTATACTAATATATTATAAAAATATACAATATAAATATATTACACAATTATATCTTAAAAATATATATTATACAATTATGGTATACAAATATATTACAAAAATTTATATGTATACAATTAAAAAATATAAATTTATTATACATTTATATATATTAGATTTATATGTAAATAAATGTATATTAAATATTATATATTTATATATTATAAAAATAATTTTTACAAATATATATATAGACATTATACAAACAAAAAATTATATTACATTACAAAAATATATAAAATAAAAATATATATTATACAAATAAAGATATATATTACACAAATATATATATATATATATATTACAATACACAAATATATATCATACAAATATATATTACACAAATATATTATAAAAAATATATTATACAAATATATTATGAAAATATATTTCAATAGAGTTCATTCAATGGTTAAAATTCATCATCCAATTTTTCTTATAAAGATTCATCTCACTTCAAAACTATTTTTGTAAGAGTGGGTTATCTCCCATTTGACTTAAAACCTCTTTATCTTCCATAATTACTATTATTTATTTCATTATTTCTAGAATTTTATTCTATATTCCCAAAATCACCATAGAGCCCACAATTTCCATGAAAATGAAATTTTCTTATTAAACCTACTCTTTGTCTGCTTGAAAATAATTCTTGTTTTCAACCTATGAGTAAATAATTCTTGTTTTCAACTGCTGATATCCCTTGAATCATAGAAAAGAACATTTATGCCCCCCAAATCTCATCTTCAATAGTAAAACAGTTAATAACTAGTGTCAATGGTGTAATTATCACAAATTGGAGGCATTACCCCTTTTATAGAACACAATGGTGTACAACTATCATCCTCATAAACCTCATCTCCTGAACATTTATTTTTACAATTTGTTTCTTGAAACTCATCCCTCGTCTCATTTATATTTCTTGTATTACTCTGAGAATTAGTCATTCCATGGATGGATACTTCTTATAGTATTTCAAGCGACACAGGTGAATGTCCACCAGATATGGAGGATGAGTGTCAAACAACAAAATGAAATGATAACTATTAAGGAGATGAGTTGATGAGGATGAATATTTTCTATAACTTTTAACTTTGGATGAATTAATAGTATAACACCTACCATAGTGGAATAATTATTTTCTTAAATTCAATTACCAATTTTCTTCAAAGCATACTGAAATTCTTTGAAACAATCAAATGTTGGGATTCCCTTATTAGAATTATCTATAACTTTCACTTTTGATAATGAATATATTATGTGTATTTATTTGTTATAGAAAATTAATATTTTATAAACCCAATAGGATGGATATGAATCAAAAATGGTTGCATGATAATAATTTGACAGGAGTATGAATATAGAGTTAAATATTTCCTCAAGTTTTTAATAGAGAATGTATATGACCCTTCTCAAATCCTTTGTCCAAGTTTACATTATTGTTATTCAAGAAAATTTAATCTATAAGAGTTGGAAGAACATTTTATTTGTCATGTAACATATCATAGCTATAAATGTTGGACTAAACATGGGGAAAACTTAATGTTCACACTGATTGGGATGATACTGTGGTTTATGGATCATTTTATATGAATACTAGTGTAAATGATGGTGGAGATCGCAGGGAAGAAATGAAAATGGAAATTGAAGATGAAATTTGTGACTGTCCAAAGTTGTTTGAGAAGTTAAATAGATATGCTAAGAGACCATTGTATACAAGTTTTACTAAATATACAACATTTTCAGCTATATTGAAGTTATATAATTTGAAAGCTTGAAACTAATGGAGTGACAGTAGCTTTACAGAACTACTTGGTCTCCAGAATGATATTCTACCAGAAGAAAATGAACTACCATGTCAAACATATGACACTAAATGAATTCTATGTTCAAGGAGAATGATATCTAGAAAATACAACCTTAACCAAATGATTTTATATTGTTTTTGAAGTACCATGTATCAATCATAAAATTACTTAATTGTGGTGCGGATTGATACAAGAAAAATTAATCAAGTCATTCGAAATATATATGATAATTTCCTATCATTCCATAGTTTAGAAGGATATATGGATGTTATGAAACCGTGAGAGAACTGACATGGAATGTAGATACAATAATTAAAGATAGTAACCTACATCATCCATAATATTATCCTTAGTGGAATAAAATTGATTATGATTATCCTAAATTTGAAAATGATCCAAGAAACTATCATCTTAAATTATCTATATATGGAATAAATCCTTTCAATGTACAATTAAGTACTCAAAGTACATGGCCTATTATGTTGGTAAATTATAACTTTCCTCCACGGTTATGAATGAATCACAAATACATTATATTATCTCTGCTTATATCTGGATCAAAGAAACTCGGTAATGATATTGATGTCTATTTGGATCCATTGATCGAAGATCCAAAATTGATATGGGATAAAAGTGTTATAATGTATGATTCTCATATAATTGAAGAATTTAGATTGAGGTCCGTGTTGTATTAGATGATAAATGATTTCCCCTATTATAGAAATTTATCATGTAATATCATTAAATTAATGTTGGGGTGTACCATTTTTATAAAATGCACAAAATCAGTTCAGTTGAAACATTCCTCAAAGACTGCATTTTTAGGACATAGAAAATATTTACCTCAATGACATAAATATCGATCCTGGATGACAGCATTCTATGGGAATATCGAACAAGGTACAACACCTTCTCCAATAATGGGTGATAATCTATTTGATAAAGTAAAAGATATTGACATTTTTTTGCTAAACCATTTTTGAAAAAAGTTACAAAACCAGGTTGGAATAAGAGATTGTTTTTCTTTGGATTGTCATATTGTAATTTTTTGTATGTCAGACATTTTCTTGATTTTATGTATATAGAAAAAAATGTTTTTGATAGTTTTATTGGCATGCTACTAAATTTTCTTAGAAAAAAAATTATTAAATCAAGGCTAGGTTTGAAATTATTGACATGGTTATAAGGGAAGAGTTGGCATTGGTGAAGGGTAAAGGGTGGACTTTTCTTCCTCCAGCAACTTACACTCTATCTGGATAGGAAAAATAACAATTTTGTATTTTACTTAATGGTGTAAAAATTCCATATTTGTATTCATAAAATATCTAGAATTTCGTTTTAATGACTAATTTGAAGTTACAAGGACTAAAATCACATGATTGTCATGTTTTGATGTAGGATTTTATGAATGTTTCTTTCCATTACATTCTACCTAAAAATGTATGGCATATATTAACTAGACTTTTATTCTTTTTCAAATCCATATGTAGTAAATTTATAGACCCAATGAAGTTTCCAATTAGGAATAAGGATTTTTCCATCATATTATGTGAATTAGGGATATTCTTCCCACCATCATTCTTTTATATAATGGTCCTTTTGATGGTTCACTTGGTTAGATAGGTTCAATTATGTGGTCTTTTAAATTAAAAATGGATGTACCCCATTGAATGGTATATGAATATTTTGAAAGGTTATGTCAATAATTGAAGTCATTCACAAGGTTTTATTGCATAAATATATATTGTTGAAGAAGATATTGAATTCTATATCAATTACTTATTAGATGTGGATAAAATCAGTCTCCCAAAGTCTCATCATAGTGGATGCCTTATGGGAGAAGGGATTTTCATAAAAATCATTATTACAATTACCTTAACAAAGTGGAAGAAAGAACACCTTTACATTTTACATAACAGGGAAGATGTTGATTCATACATTTAATCCCATAAATAAATTCTTAGATATTTGAATCCATCAAGGGATAAATGCTGGATATCAAATACACATAATCCACAGTTTATAGGATGGTTTTGAGATCAAATTTATAAGTATTTGTCTAAAAATATGAATTCAATTGTCGAATGAATTCAATGGATAGATAGGGGATGGAATTCAAAATTTATATGTTACACTAGTTTTGTAATAAATGGTTATACGTTCTATACAAAATAACATGATGACTGTAGTATGATGAAAAATAATGGTGTTATGCTTGTGGAAGAATCGATGTACATATCCAATTCTAAGGATATAAATTAAATTTATTAAAATATGTCATATTTTTTCATTATCAAATAGATATACAAGTTGGATTATACAACATTTTTTATGTGTCAATTTTTTATTGAAAATTGGTTGACGATATGAGTGTAGTGAAAGTTGATGGAATGGGATTCATGAAGGTAAATTTTATTGTGGAAGGGGGAAAGATGAGTCTTCCATAATGTCATCACAAGAAGTGAAAGTATTTTATGTCTCATATCCAGTAAGAAATAATTGTTTGATTGTCTTACTGGTGACTAATAAAATATTGAGTTAGATAAAATTTCAATTGAGGATGAACCGTTCATTGGGAGATCACATTCAGTTCATATCAGTCCCAATGTAAACAATGTATAATTTTTTAGAGAAGACCAAAAATATAGGATTTGTAATCTAGATAAATGAACCAAATCCCTAAAACCTTTAAAAATAAATAAAGTTCAATGATATGGTAAAAGTTTTTTTTAATATACTTTGTTTTTCCTCACAATATTAAATATTTTCTACTTCATTAACAAAATCTAAATTAAATGTTTGACTACTCATGAAGATAATATCTTCTACACATGATGATGTTATCAATACCTTATAAGAACAATCTATAATGAAGGAAACCCTTTGGGAAGATGTAAATATAATGTTACGATATACATTCTATATTTTACCAAAAAAAATATAACGAAACATTGATTTAATTTTCACTATTCCTTGTACAGTTCATTTATTCTAGAACATTTATGTCCATATTTTAAGCCTTTATACACCAAAAGTTTTTCAAAATTCTTCTCCCTCAAAACCTTTTCACCCCTACATTGTTTCATTTATCACTTTCCTTCATTTTTCCTCTACTTCATTTGCAATAAGAGAAAAAATTTTGCCTTTTCTCAATCCCAGAGATAATAATTATGTTTTTATAGTAAAATCATTTTCCTTAGAATTAATGTATTATTTCATATTTATGTTTCATTTATTTCTTTTTATTATTAATCATATAAGAAATTTTTTTATATAGGTAGATTCTTTTGTTTGATTTGGGGTGTTCTATCCATCTTTCATACCTTTCTGCACCAAAACTTCCACAAAATTCTTATCCCTAAAAACATTTTCACCCCTATAGTGTTGTAATTTATCAATTTCCTTCATGTTCCCTCTACTACTCAATCATAGAGGTAATCTTGATGTTTTCATAGTAAAATCATTGTCCATATAATTAATGTATTGTTTTTTATTTATGTTTAATTTATTATTTTTAGTATTACTCATATAATAATTTTTTTATTATATAGGTGAATTATTTTTTTCAAGTTGGGGTGGTTTGTTCAAAGATGCTTATGTTCAAGAGAGATTGGACTTTGAGCTTACAACTGATATAATGACAATAAGGAAATTCATCAAGAATGCATACAACCATCATAAAATGTTAAATTCCTACTAATTATTTAATTAATTTTTTCATCATTTTATCTACAATTTGTAAGTTAATTACCTTATCATTTTTATCTAATACTTATTTATTTTTTTAAAATATATTTTAGGAAGTCATATTTTTCTTTCAACTATTTTCAACATGCTACTAAAGAGATAAAATGTTCCTTTCTACCAATGCTATATTTATTTCCATTATCTTTCTTAGTCGAACTGGTAACACTCCATATTAAGTTGATGTTCTTAGCTAAAAACCCATTCTCATTTAAATCTAGAAGAGTAGAAAAATCTAATGTGCCAATTGCGGTGATTTCTCATGATATAATGGTTACATTATCTTCCTCTACTCTTCTAGATTTCAACAATGAGAAATATTTTTTGGATAATAACATAGAGTCAATATAAATTGTTAGGAGTTTGACAAATAAATTAAATTAATATTAGGGTAAAATTGGTAGTTAGGATTTTTTTTGAGACTTTAGGGTGTATAGAAATCAACTGCACCTCAATCTGACAGACAGTGTGATCTGTATGACTCCAAGTGATTCTTTCTATTTAAAATTGACATTAATTATTGTAAAAAAGACAAATGATATACTCAAAACCAATAAAAATTATTCATATTGTTTTTATACTTTAATAAAATGGTTTATAAGTCATTTTATATGTGTAGGAATTAGTATCATCTCAATATGATACATGATGTGCTCGGTATGACTCAAAGTTTCCATTATCACTTTAAAATAGATATTTTAGTTCAAAAAGTGTCACTCATTACAAACTGATCACATGTGATCATATTTTCTTGATAATTTATTAAATCCATTCATAAATCATTGTCAACGTGAGGAATTAGTCTCATGTCAAGCTGATACATTATGTGATCAGTATGAGTCAAAGTTCATGTTTCCATTTTAAAATAAAATTTTAATAAAAATGAAAAATGGCATGCTCAAAATTTAGAAAACAAATTTGGATTATTTTAATACTTATGAAAATGATCAATAAGTAATTTAGGACATTTATTAATCAGTCACACCACAATATGACGCATAGTGTGACTGATGTGACTCTAAGTGCGTCTTTTTATTTAAAATTGAAATCAATTTTAGTAAAAAGAAAAATTGACCTACTCAAAACTAATAAAAAACATTATTAATGTTTTGATACTTTATAAAAAAATACATAAGTCATTTTTGATGTGTAGGAATCGGCCTCACCTCAATCTGATACCTGATATGCTTGGTATGACTCAAAGTGTCTATTATCTATTTGAAATTGAAATTTTCATTTAAAAAGTATAACTCACTAAAAGCCAATAAAATACACTCTTATTTTTCAATAATTTAGGAAAATGATTCATAACATGTAGGAATATTTATCCCATCAAACTGACACACGATGTGATCGGTATGATTCAAATTGAATGTTTCCAGTTTTAATGATATTTTAGTAAAAAAAGGTAAGTGACATGCTCAAAACTGAGAAAACACATTAATATTGTTTTTATACTTTAGTAAAATGATACATAAGTCATTTGGGACATGTATAAATTAGTCGAATCTCACAGAGGAAAAAGTGAGATTAGAAAACCTTACCTCACCCTTACCTTTAGTTTTGAATACTTAAAACTCATGTATAATGATTTAAATAATATAATTAATTCATTAAATAACCATATTAATTTTTTAAATACACTATATGATATTTTTATAACATCTTACTACCCATTCATTAATAATTTTTCATGATTTTCATTATTTTGGGTGATTTCTTTTAAAGATTCTCATGATTAGTTAATTTGTGTATAATTATGGATTTTCATGTATAATGAAAGTAAAATGATATAATTATAATAAAATGGTATTATTTCACTTCCATAAGTTTAAATTTTCACATTTATAGCTTTTCATTCATACATACGGATGATTATTTTGATAAAATTTTGATGATGAAACACGACAGAAAAATTACAATTTCGCGGCGGTTTTTTTTTTTGCTATAGCGGCAGTTTAAACTGCTGCCATATGCTTCTGTGGTGGTTTCTAAAAACCACTACTAAATTGTGTGTTAGAAAACTATTTGTGGTGGTTAAAGCGGTTTAGTGGTGGTTTATGGGAACCGTCGTAGTTGGTGCATTTTCACGGTGGTTATATTGTTTTTCGCGGGGGTTTCTCTGGGCAGGGGATTACTTTTTTAGCGGTGGTTAAAAACCATCACTAAAAAAAGTAATACCATGTCGGGATAAACTGTCACGACAAACAATATAACCGCCATGAAAATTTATAGAAGATGGGTCAATATAGGGGTGGTTAAAACTGCCACTAAATTTAAGACAGTAGCGGCAATTAAAACTACCGCTAATAGAAAAAATATCAATATTTAGCTGCAGTTAAAACCACTGAAAAAGAGCAGATTTAAAAAAAGAACCAGTTTTTGGTGCCCCTGTACCAGTGCCCTGAAAAAAACCATTCCAAGAATATAAAATCACCAATAGAATACATACTACAGTCAATGTGAAAAGAGATGCTTAGCTAAGCACAACCAAATGCGTCGTTCAGTGAGTAAATGAATGCAAATAAACATATCAAATGGCATAATCCTAGTATCAAATAAAATGTAGTGGTGAATTTATGTATTTAAAATTTACCATTGTATACTCATATGTACTAGTTGATCCTTGATTGGATGTTCACAGGTTTTATGCAACTTATATGGTCACACATTGGGTGATCTAGGTGAAATGGGACGATATGATTTTTTTTCAAATGTTGGTACTCCTGCATATCTTTTGGAATTGTTCAAGAATGTAATATCCCATTATATATGATTATTTTATAGAACCCAAGGCATCCCTTAGTTGTTTGGACCACTTATAGTTGGGATTTATAAAGTGGGAAATTTCCTAGATTAACATATCACGATCTAAGTGACTCCATTGAGATTATATATGGGTTTCCCATGTTTTAATGAATTGAATGAGTTAAATGTAACTGATAATGTGAAATGGATAATTAATGATGGGTTTATTTTCATAAAATAAATCAATTAGTTTTAAATGGAATTACCCCAAGTAATTTTAATGTCATGCTCTTGATTTATGCTTTATAAAATGCTTCATACGAACTATAATATTTTAAATGGGAATTGAACATGGATAAAGACATGAATAAGAGGCTATTCCTTATCTATTATGAAACAAATGATTATGCCTTTATTATGTATATGTTTTAGATAGAAGAGATGGATTTGAGTTAATTCCCCTTGCTAGTTATATTTAATATATGCCCTTATAGAGGTTGTGGTTTGATGTTATGAGATTGTTGAGTTAGGAGATATCACAGTTCCTTACATCAGGTGTTGAGCATGGTGTATCACAAAAATGTTACTATATAAGTATTTTGATTTACTCACCACATTCCATGAATATAATTTTGACCTGATGGTTCACTCAATATCCCATGTGTTGTTCATGGTGTCTCTCACACTATTAGGATATAGGGAATGTACCCAATTACATGAGCACATAGGCTCGTTAGACTGGTTAGATATGCTTGAGTTATACCATGGTCTATTCATCAGTATTATTATAAGTATATGGCTACATACATCTTCACATACCTTGGAAATATTTGTGGATTAAATATATATAAACTATATATATTACTACTATAAATATAGTAACTGTTTAGATTTTTATTCCATCTATGTGTCGATAAATTTAAACCCTCCTACGGTCCTTTAGAAACATGATTGGGTGGTTATTTATTTATTCCTAAGTTACTCAAAATATGTGGGGTTTATTATGTTGGTGGTAGACCCTTTATCATGTTAATAATGATGTGGTAATATTTTCTTGAGATTAATTTATGTTAGTGTTCCATGTGGAATTATTATAAATGAAACATAACATAAGAATTAGGTAAAATCATCTCTCACTTGGGTTATTCCATGTAGAATTATTATACATGACACTAAATATAGAAAAAAGGTAAAATCAACTCTCCTATGGATAAGGGTTCCTAATTTTTTAAGAGTGGTGGATTAGGTTCAAGTATCATATTTGTTTCACTCATGTGATTTCTTTGTAAAAGGATTATTTAGTGTGGTTTTCTGAGAAGGAATGGAATCTGGCTCCTAATATATTGTAACTCCCGTTATCCATCATAATTATTTTGATGTGAGGAATATAATAGAAGTTATTAGGCACATTCTTCAAAGGTAAGAGTGTCTCGTGAAGGGGGTTGATATATTATATCAAGGAATATGGATTCTTATAATAAATTATTTTTGATAGGGTAGTTGATGTTATGAATGGTAAGTAACAGATCTTGTAGTCTATTTAATATTTTTCTAGGGTAGGCAGTTCTACAAAAATCTACTAGGATTTTCCCATCAGCATTTCATTCCTACTAAGATAATGGACATTGTCATTCACACTGCCTGACTGTTCTTGGAGGCCACTTTGGAAATGGTGGGAAAACCCCATTTCAGACAATGTAGAAAAAGTTCCCTTAATCTCGTATCAGTATCTATGTATTCCAACTATTTTTTGAAATGTTGGATACTAGTATTATTCCACACTGAAGGGTGATCTATCTTAAACATTTTAGTGAGACACACATTCTCATCCCTAGGGATTGATACAAGAGTATAACTAAGAATTAATTCTTAGAAATGGAAATGTAGTGGTAAATGCATTGGGCTAGAAAATGTGGGATAAGTTATTATAATGAAAAAATAAATTTAAGTAAAATGAATCATAAAAAATGAATCATCACAATAAAGAGTCGATATATATGGTGAATACCACACTTGAGAAATCAAGACATAAAAGGAAACATCAAAAATCAATAAAATACAGAAAAGGAAACATGAGAAATCAAGAAAATGTTAGGTCCTAAAAATGTTTGGAGGAAACTATGTGCCACACATGATACATATACAAAATGAATATCAATATTTTTTTGCATATCAACAATACTACTACTCACTATCCAATGATGAACAGATATCGTCACCCTCTCCACCTCCATCTTCACTTCCTGATACCGCCTGTAAGAACATTATATTGAAAATTAAATAGTGTTTCATATTTATAATTAAACTTAAAACCAATAAAAGTTTGCAAACTAAATGATTTTGAATTTTGTGATTTACCTGCTCACCACCAATCGATGCAATACCACCAGGGGGATATCTACTCATCTACTAATGTATATCAGTCAATGCTTTCTGCAAAGCGGATATCTGATCCCCCTACTCTTGAACTGTGTTTCGTAGGGAAACAATCTCTCTCTAAGAATCTATGGGTATGGACTGACTACAAATAGGAGTAGATGTAGCTGCAATCCCCGATGGCCTGCCAAAGACCTTAGATGGTATGGGTCCCAAACCCATCTTGCGCACTCTACCAGGATGATCCTTCCCAAGGACTTTAGCAACTGGGTCATCCTAGGAGACTGAGTAGGACTACCCAGGATTGGAATCCCATATTTCTTTAATTTTTACCTATAAATAAAATATCAATATATATTAACATATTTAAAACTGATAATAGGTTATTATAATGAAAAAATGAGTTCATACCCCAACATCTTTGGTAGGATCATTAACAAAACTTCCATCAAATGTTTTGTGAACATCCAACCACACTTCAGTTCGGGATGCTTCGTGCCCTAAACTCTGTGACTGCATTAAACAATGATAAATCAATAGTTTAATATATTAAATAGATGATATTTTCTTATAAATATTTAAACTAATGAAAAGATTACCAGAGTCGATCGGCATCTAGAAAATAGTTTTGACCCCACAGTGTGAGGGATGAAAATTTGTATGTATAACAGTGACCCTCCAGTATGTCCGGGATGAACTAGAAGTGGCGCGTCGCCACCCTGCTGTTGAGTCTGGTGAAGGGGGAGTCAAATACTTATCTTCTAAAGGGATTCTCATAGAGGGTGTGAAAGATGGTGCAGGGGGGCAGGTAGGTGGTGGCTCAGATGACGTAGGGAGGGAGATAGATGGATTGTCATCTATCGTAGTAGTGGATGAAATAGTGTATCACTTCCTCCCTGGAATTCCTGTAATTTAATCAAATAAAATTAAGTTATGAACATATATTTCAAAAAAATATTCAAAAAAATTTAAAAATGATAATAGATGCCCAGTACTAGAAAACAAAATATACATAACAATGATAATGAATGACTGCACAAATGAAATAAGTGGTTGCGGAATGAATAAATAACTTTACATACAATCATTTTCCCCTTCAATCATGTTAGTTTTCTTATACATTACTTCATATAGTTCATTCATCCTTGCTAAACTAATACATTCAATATCATGATGGAAAAATAATTCTGCTTCTTATTGTTGATGAGATTCAATTTCAGAGGTCAAATATTTCACTTCATCACCCATATCATACAAATATCTTTGTATTATATGAGCAACTACACTCCACCCTTTAACCACAACATAATTCAAATAATATACCATTTTTTATTATGATGATCAGATATAAGGATTATGCAGTTCACGATCACCAACATATATCAAGTGAGAGAAGTTCACAGAAGTAAATTGTATGGAATTTATTTTAACACCTCTGATTATATCGACCCAATTGCATTTGAATAAAACAACTGAAAAATGCCAATGGTAGTTTAATTAAATAATATTAGTCAGATTTCCATAATATCCCACTTCAGCAAATGTAAATATACCACTATTCTGTGTTTTTAAACTACTTTCTCAATCGACTGTACGAAATCTAAATCCATTCACATTGTAAGCGTTGAACTTTCTAACTTGTTTTAGAGGACCTCAAGCAAGAAACTTTAAATCTTATGAAAAATTTGCTCGATTATCAGTATTAATGATCTAAAAATATAAATATACATTATTATATTTACAAAATATATGTGTCAAACTAATATTCGTATTAATTTCAATATTTATGAACTTACTCATCGTGCAAACCATTCTACAAGCTCTTTATTAACAGCTTTCATTATATCTTTCTCACTTATTATTCCACCTCTCATTCGTCTCTTTGTTTGTATCCTCAACTCTTCAATAAATGGATCTGCAATTTTACTATTCAGCAGCACATATCTATGTGCCTATAATAATTTCAATTCTGTCAGTGTCACATTTGAGGTCCTCCTAACTGATCGGCCAATAGCAGGAAATATTTTTTACTTATAAAGTATTTGATATTGAGTTGATGTGTTGTCAACATGTCCAACTCAATTAAATATTGTCTCAATATCATCCAAGTATTTAGAACAAAAGGTAATACACTCCTCAGACAAATAGCCTTCAACAATAGAGCCTTCTGGTTGATCTTTATTTCTCACGTATGATTTCAAATGCCCATGATATCTGTGAAATAAAATAAACATAATTATGAATTTAATTAAGTTCTAAAAATTGTTTACTTAATAGAAAAAATATATATAAAAAGTACCTCTCAGTTGAATACATCCATCAATAATGAACAGGGCCTCCTAATTTAGCTTCCTCAACTAAATTCACAGTTAAATGCATCAAGACATTAAAAAATGACATAGGAAAGATCATCTCCATTGCACAAAGGGTCAATACAAACCTCTCCTAGAGGTTTTCAAGCTAAAATGGATGTAAAGATTTCTCACATAGTTGTCTGAAATATGTTCAAAATTGGAGTACAACAGTAGTATGTTTTCCAGGTAAAAATGTACGCAATGCCAATGGTAGTAACTATTGTAACAAAATATGTGAATCGTGACTTTTCAATCCATGTAACTTACGATTATTCAAGTCAACACACCTTGATATGTTACATGAATACCCATCAGATACCTTCATATTCTTTAAAAATTGAGGAAATGTATCTTTATCCCTATTTTTCATTGAAAATTTTTCAGAGCATACTTTTTATCATCATCTAGCCAGAGATCACGTTTTATGTTCATTACTTGTAAGTATTTCCAAGAATTGAGATGATCCTTAGAATTTCCATGCTCACTAAGTAATGTGAAAATAAAATTTTCACAGAGATTCTTCTCAATATGCATAACATCAAGATTATTCCTCAACAAATTAAATTTCAAATACGAAAGTTTTAAAAATATACTTTTTTTCTTCCATTGTTGTGTTCTGATTTCACTTGACGATGCACTTCGAACCCATTTCCCACTATAATTATAATGGTGAACCTTCCTAAATTCTGTTTCAACATTTTCAAGTTGTGTCAATATGTTAGAACCACTTAAAAACTTTGGATATGGTCTACAATCAATGAAACCGTTAAATTTTGATCTATTTAGCCAAAATCTATGAGATTCATCGAGAAATCTTCAATGGCACAAGAAGCACCATTTTCTACTGTGAGGTATCCATTTGGGCTCAAAAACAAAGTTACAAACAAGAAAATACAAGCCCGTGTAAATGTTCTAACCAGATAAATTCCCAAGCCCAGGGAAGTTACTAATGGTCCACATTAAAGCAGCATGCATTTTGAACATTGTTCTAGAAGGAGCATTAAATTTCTCAACACTATTGCTCTATAACTCCTGTAATTCTTCAATTAAAGGCTGCAAGTATACATCAATATCATTTCCAGACATTTTTTTCCAGGAATAATCACCGAAATGATAAAAGATGTTTGTTTCATACACATCCATGGAGGCATATTGTAAGGGATCAAAACAACTGGCCAAATGCTATAACTAGTACTCAAAGTTCCAAATGGGTTGAATCCATTGGTAGCCAATCCTAATCGAACATTCCTAGGATCAGTTGAAAAATCTGGATTTAATGAATCAAATGTCTTCCATGATTGTGAATCTCGTGGATGTTTCATTAACCCATCATTGTTATTATATATAGAATGCCACTTCATGTGTTCGTCGGTTTTCGATGATATGAATAATCATTGCAATCGAGAATTTAAAGGAAAGTAACATAGAACCTTTACAGGTGTGTTCTCTTTCTTCTTCTTCATGAAAGTATGTTGATTCAGACTTCCAACATCACCCATTGACTGCCATCTAGAATAAGATCATTTTTTACAATTCTGCCTACTTGAATCCTCTCGCCAATAAAGATGACAATCATTGGGACATGCATGTATTTTTTTATAATTCAGACCAAGCCTCTTAAAAACATTTTTCATATAATAAAAAGACTTGGGGATTTTTGCTTCAGGAAATGCATCATGTAACAATTCCAATATCATGGACATTTCCTTATTTGTAATTCCACATAGACATTTGATATAGTACAACTTTAGCAGAAAAGAAAGCTTTGAATATTTTAAACATCCACTATACAAATCTAGATTTCCATTGTCAACTAAATAATGAAACGTATTTTCCTTAGTGAAGTTTTCTCTTACATTTGTCTCCACAGAATCAAGAGGAGCATAGAATGATATGTCACAATCTTGATCTGGTTGTGTTATAGTCTCAAAAACATCACTTGTCATGTTGCAATTTGTATCACCCTCATTTGGTTGTTCTATTATGTTTTGATGTTGGTAGTGGTGTCTTACAGTGCTGAATGCATCATTTATGAGGTTTTTCATTTCATTTTCCATTGTCAATGAAGTTGGGATCTCATTCTATGGATTAACATCAGTGCTCAACCTATCTGTATTGTTCGATTTTCCATGCCAAATCCAACACAAATATTTATTAGGTAATTGCTTCAGTATTAAATGTTCATAAACTTCATATCTCTTCAAATATATTCTAAATTTACATTTAGGACATGGACATCTTATTCTCCCTTTAACATATCGATTGGAAATTGAAAAATCTAAAAACTCCTTTAAACCCTTAACATACTGAGGTGTGTTCCTCAGTAATGTGATCCAGCTTTTATCCATGTATATCACAATGTGACTACACAATATAAAAAAATTAAAACACATAGTTACTACTAAATAGGGAAATAGATTAACATATACTAGTTTAAAATATATATAAATATGTTACATAAGGTTTTCCTATATAAATACATATGGTGAATCATCCACTAGAAAACCAAAGCATTCAAATTAAAAATATCCATAAAAGAATATGAGAACAAGGATCAAATCCTTGTAGTTTTTTGTATGTCGTACTCCACCAAAACAGATTTACAAACTGATGATGCCATAACTTTGATATCACTAAGGTAAGGTCTTGATAAATCCTATAATATTTGAATAGAAGTTAGGAATATGAAATGTAAACAAACTCTTACCTTAAAGTGTAACTTTATTTAAGTAGATAGGTAAGTATACAATGTATATTTGACCCATTGGTGGGTAGGTATAAGTGGAATAACAAGGATATGAAAAATCCATGTCTTCTTTGAAATATAGAGGTTGGGTTGTCTTCTTTGTTTCTCTTGGTCCTAGTGTGGACTGTCTCGGTATGGTAGTGAAGACAATAATGAGATATTTTGGGTGATGAAATTGGTGTTAATGTTATAATAAAAGTTAATGATATACACTTCTCATTGTATCCATCATGGTGATTCTAGTGTATCATATAGGCTTGGGTGATTCTGGATCATGCCAAGAGTTAAATTATCAATTTGGATGGTGAAAATTATATATCAAGTGTCTTTTTCTATTTTTTTCTATTGTGTGTGTGAGTTAAGTAGTTAGTTTTCTCACTATAATAGGTAAATTAGGTTTATTTTTCAAGAAATCATAAAAAGAGAAATGAATTATTGTTCACTGGTTCAAACCCATCTCACTTAAACAACTGTATACCTGGGTCCATCACATGATGGTCTTGAGCATATTTTATTCGCTCATAGAACAACTACACCTTCTTTATCATTTCCTTCACCAAATTTGGTCTAATATTAATTAACTCTCTAACCTCGTTCCAACACAATTGATATATGTAAGAACACTCATACGATTCTTTAAATGGATTTTTACCAATGGTTAATCAATAGTTATTATCATAGTAAAACTCCACCAAAGGGAAATGATTCACCAAAGAACCTATAAAATCAAGAATAAACATCTTCAATACGTCCATTAGAATTTGGATCATTCTCTCTATCTAACCTTCCATCTAAGGATGAAAAGTACTACTTTGAAAAAATAATGAAAAAAATCATGCTACAAAATATGCTAAAATTGGGAGGTAAATTAAGATATTAATCATAGATGACCATTATTGAAACCACATGAATCCACACCACAATGGGAACATATAAATGGAAGAACATACCACAATAATCAAGATTGAAAATAAAGAATTAATATTCAACCAACTTTGAAGTTCTATAATGAGGTGTTTGAGGATAAATTTTTATTTTTTATGGAGTTACAATGATTAATCTAGTTGATTGTGATTAAAATAGAGCATAATAAGGTAATTATATTGATAGAATTATTGTTTATATGGAGTTTTATATTGTTGTTTTTTTCATTATGTTGAGTTAAATTAATATACTTTCTCATCAAGAAGATTATATCATATGACCTTGAAGAAGAAGTTCACAAAAACATCGAGATCGAAACCACATAAAACCTGGGATTAAATAAGTACAAAATTTTAGCTTTTTATACTAATCTGGAAGAGAAATAAAATTGTATAAACCAATTTTTTCCTTGAAGTAGAGTGTGTAGAATGAATCAAAGGGAGTTTCACTTGGGTGACCATTGATCAAAAACCAAATAATTATAAAGGAAGCATTCCTTGGAATGTAGTATCCACAACTAAAATATTTATATCTAATAGAGAAATTATTTGATAGGGAATTTTTTTATATTGAAAATTTATCATGTGTGTTCCATTTAGATGAAACCTAGTGCATGAGAAACAAGTAAATAAAACCTTATGTTTTCATGTGCATTAAGGTCCATATTTGTTTTTGAAATTCAATTTTAATGATAAAAAAGTACCATATTAATCATGATTTGGATCAGACAAGAATAATATTTGATGAATGGTGAGGGTTAAATATTTAATGTAATGAAAAAATAAATTTGTAAAGAACCTTGATTCCCCACCCCACCTTACAAACAATCACATAGGGTTCCACAACACTCTTGTCAAAATCGACTAGTCCAAACTACTTTTCACACACTATTTTAAGGTCATCAACTACTATATTTGTCATCCATGATTATTTTCAAATCCCAAGATTTAGAATATTATATGATTTTTATGTTCTAATTTTTATATCATGTTATAAACAATTTTCAATTTCATGAGGGATCCTATTGTGTTTATAATAACCATTTATTATCATAAAACACTAAAATGTGTATGATTATATACTTTTTCATTATCATATATCCTATGATACATCAATTCTTTATGTTTACTAATTACCATTAAAATTTCACTTAAAATTATTTTTAATGGAATAGAGAATGTGTTTTATCATTTCTTTATATAATACATTTATCATTTGTAGTGGTGGAATAAACACTCCCTCTATTCTGTGCAACAGAATACTTGTATGTACCAGGTCATCTCCATTGGGATGGGATAAAATTAAAAGTGTAATTTATTAAGAATTAAAACAAATATTATAGGGTGGAAACCATACCAGGAAGGCGATCTAGGGCTTTGGCGGGTCGGCGGCTACGGGCGGAAAGGTGCGCGGATGTGCGGCGGGGCGCGCTTATGGGCGGTAAGGTCACTGGCGGTCGATCTAGGGTTCGGGTCAGGGGGAGAAGATGGCGTCGCGGGGGTCAGGGGGAGAAGGGGAGGTAGGTGTTTGGTGGGGGGGATCATCACCGCTATAAAAAAACATTGGTTTAAGCAATGGTTTACAAAAATGTCGCTAAAAGACCACCGCTAAAGGTGATTTATGTTGTAGTGAAAGTTTAGTTTAATTTGGTGATTTTTATGACCAAAGAAAACTAGTTTTGTTTTATTTAACATTATGTCTATATATTTGTTTAAGAATATTAAATAGTTTATAATATACCTATTAAAATATTATTTAACCATAATAATTGTTTTAAGACCATCCATGAAGGTGGTAATGTAAAATTAAGAAAAACATTATTCTTGGAGGCGATTAACCGACATAATTTTGAAAAAAGTATTGTTTCTTTGAATAAGAGGAGGTAATAAAAGGGATGGATATACGACATTACATTATAAAAATAAAATTTTAGTATTTAAATGATTATTTAATTATTATTTCATGATGGATGAATGAGGTGGGGGAATAAAAGAAGAAAAGAAATTAAGAGAGGTTCTTTGAGAAAATTACCTCTTGAATATCACCCCCTTGAGAGACCATTGAGAACTTTGGATTTGGTATTTTGGTTCTCCCAATAGCACTAGGATGTTGGGAGAGTTATTAGAATATGTTTGGGATGAAATTTTAGGATCTTCAAATATTTTTGGTCGAAATGGGGTGGTGAGGTGTGGTATTTATACTTGAGGAGAGGTGGGTCTAAGTGATTAAAATAATGATTATTTTATATTTGAAGCCAATAAAATTGAGGTGGAATTAAAGACCATGAATTTTATTATTAATTAATGTTGTGTAGACTGTTTATGGTATATAAATACCTCAAAACACCATTAAATATTGTAATTTATAGGTATTTTATGCTTTTACCTTTTAACTTTAAGTCGTGTCACTATTTTACCTAAACTACGGTAAATAATTTTTTTACCACGGTAAACTTTTATACCTAACAATGACCTTAAAACCTTATTTTTACATTATGATTCCAAATATGGAATCCATTTTACTAAATTTATTTTACATAATTTGAAAATTTATATTTAAAATTAACCTTATAGACACAACGAAAAAGAGTGTTTTTAAAGTGAAAAGTTAAAATGTTTGAATTTTTTTTATATCCAAATTCAATGTTAAATTGATTAAAATGACATAAATTGGATTCAATTATGTATAATTTAACTATTTATAATTTAAAACCAATTTAAAATATAATTTAACAATATAAATAAATTATATGAAAAAGCAGTTTTCAATTAAAATTCGACATTTTTCATTACTCATCAAAAAATGAAACTTATCAAGAAAATATCAAAAAGTCACCCTAAGATTATTTTGATATCACACTTTCAAAAATTAAGATTATTTTGTAAAATAAAAATTATAAAAGTATCAAAATTTATTTTTCAACTAGGTGCACCATTAAAAGGCGGCAAAATTACCATTTATAAAAATATAGCTTTTTATGCTTAAAATTGGATTTATTACTATATTAAGACTATAAAATATATTGAATGAATTTAAAAACATTTGAATGAATATAATATATATATATTATTATTAATATCCCTCGCTAATATTTATTAATTTAATTTATTAATATAAAATGTCATTATAGGTAAAAAATAGTTTTTATAAAAACACTTCCTTTATGTTCAATTGGTTTTTCTTTTCATTTCTAATGAATTAGTAACCAATTAATTCCTTTTATAAACATGTTTGAACTATGTACTCATAATTTAGTTAATATAATTCATTCCTACCATTCTAACGGCTGACTGTTAACTATCACAATTAAATAATAACATTTTGGAGCTCATTTAAGCTCAGTGTTTTGTGAAAATTAATATATCGAAGAGATTAAATTTTTTTCAAAAATAATAATAAATAATATAAAATCATGGAGTGTTACATTATACCAAACTTAAAATTAATTTCACCCTCAAAATTCATTACTCGAATATAAATAGATGAGGATAAGTCTGCCTCATCATATCCTCAGGTTCCCATATAGCTTTTATAAATTGGTGGTTCCGCCATAAAACTTTGTCCAGATGAGAGGTATTTTTCATAGAACATTATATCTATGATCTAGAGTCTCTACTTGTTATTCATTATAATAAATATCTTACTCCAGCAATATTACCTCTGATTTTAGTACATGTGAAGGATCAGGTATGTACTTACTCAGGTGAGATACATGGAACACATAATGAACATGAGATAGATTTGGTGGAACCATCAACCGATAAGCTACCATCCTGATACAATCAATAATTTCAAGAAATTGGATCCTCAAAATTTAAAATTTCATTGAAAAAATAAAATATGGATGTTTGAACATTTCTTTTATGGTAAATCGACATTGGAAAAGGGGTCAATAGAACTTCCTCTTATAAAGAGGGAAGTAAAAAAGTGTAGATCACCATATAACTAGGATTACGATTAGGATAACATTAGTGTGAAGTGAAAAATAGGATATTTAAGATAAATAAAACTATCAATTTTTGATAGAGAGTGATAGAGAACATGGCCATCATAAATTCTACCATCACAAAACCATAAATATGTGATGGGTTAAAGAGTTCATTGACTTCTTGATAGGAAACTTAAATGAACAAAAATTTTGTTTCAAGATCATTTTCATATATTTTAGGAATTAAAGTACTTACCTATCTAATAACATGAGTTAATATACTTACTTGACAAGTTGAGTTTCATCCTTTAATAAATTTCCACCACAAACTCGTCTTTTTCTCCAAATGATGAGTATGAATTTTTTTTATGCCTGGAGCACTAGAATCAACTTCTATTGATCATTAAATCTACAAAAAGTAAAAATATATTCTTCCTATATTTAGTAATTAACCAAAACCAAAATGGTTAGTACCAAATATAATCTTCCAAAAATAATAAACAACTATATGATGAAAAAACTACTTTAATATCTAAAATTCATTAGTAATACCCATAGTTAAACATAGATCATTTGATAAATAAATATCCTTAAAATTCCTAAAAACTATTCTATAATAAGGTTGAAAATGAAAAGTTATAAGGATTTTATCATAGAGTTTTTCAAGATAAATTTTAATATTTATTCCCAGATAAAATCAATCACTCTTAATGTCTCATACCAAAAATGTAATTTCTTAAATCACATAATCTCCAAGATATGCCAACAATTCCCATAAATAATCGGAATCACCATAAAGATACAATAAAATCATATATTCTTCAAAAATATAAATCAACCTTTATTCATCAAATAAAATCTCATAGTATTCTATGTACCTTAATCATATAGGGTTCCTAAAATTTTGAACATCTTCTGAAATAACATTAATCACTTAATCACCAAATAATTTTCTTTGACATGGTTATTTTAAAACATATTTTCCCAAAAATGAACTTAAACTTTATCTGTAATATATTTAAAATAAAATAAAATAATTTTATACTAACCAGGACATCACATAGGCCAGTGGTAGGTGATGCACCCTTGTCTCCCTTCAGTTGTGTGTTCAATTATTGTGGTCTTTCTGGATGCGACGAGTTGTCACCCATCATATAGGTTGTACTTTTCCTAAAACTATATTATTATAATCCTTATAAAATTACATAAATGTGAAAAAATACCTCAAAAATAAACATAATATGTTTTAACCTCGAATTTTATCTCATACCATTCATTTTTCATCCCAACATGTAATAACCCATAATTACCTCAAAAATGAATATCTCTAAAAATACCATTAGTCACATTAAAATTTTATAACTTAAATCCTCAAAGGGGTTTCTAAGACACTAAACATATGATTATCCTGAAAATTATAAACCCATGATGATATCCATAATTCTTAAGAATACCATTAAATAAAACATCCTAATATCCAAAGTTTTCTAAACCCTACTCTGATACCAACTTTAACAGCCCAAAATCCGCACTTCCAGATCTAGTGAAAAAATCATAAACATCACATTTCTGAATTTGATACTGATAATTATGGCCCAATCATTTTCCAAAAAAACATACAACATTGAAATTAAATATTGAATCACTTACATACCCAAGGAAATTTTAAGTTTATAGTTTTAGATAATTAAGACAAACTCTTAACAACTTGGGTTCACAAAAAACTGGCTCATAAAGATCAACATTATCTCCCACTATACCCAACTTTCTCAATAGTTCATCAATATAATCTGTGTGAAATCCTTCTAGACACCGATAATTTAACATAATTTATCATAACAAGGAAAAAAGAAAACATAAGAAAAGGGTGAGCTTAGATTCTCAATAACGGTAAGCATGGAAGATAAATAAACATAACATGTCCATAAGGGTATGAAAACATGAGCATACCATTTGAAAAGCATACCCAATATATCAAAGATCATAATCATGAATAAAAAATTCGAATTTCATAAGAGATAAATATAATCAAAGTATATGATCTATGAGAGTATAAAAATGGCATAAGACATGGAATTGTGGCATATACATATGCTTATAATATCTTGTATCAACGATACCTACCAAGACATTTATAGTTTGTTAGGATTGGTCTATTCATCTATGTACCTACTTTGGGATTGGGATGAAATCCCATGTACCTTATCATTTTGGCCTTAGGATGACCTCCTGTGTACACTCTTATTGTGGGATTAACATGACCTCCTATGTACCCTATTGTTGTGATCTTAGAATGACCTCCCTTGTACCCACTTGTTGCGGTCTTAGGATGACGTCCTGTGTACCCACTTGTTGCGATATTAGGATAATCTCTCATATACCCTTTGGACTCATAGAACATTTATCATTACCCAAATAATTATAGGGAGGTATAGTTCCCACCTATCAAATAACTAAAACTATACATACATGTTCCACAAGAATATAAATCATATCCGAACCTATAAAAATAAATAGGTTTAATAAAAAATTCATCACAGAATCACCCATGTGAAAGAAAAAAAATTTGTAAATATAAACATAAACCAACCATAAAATAACAAGGATAATTTCCTTTAATAATATCCCCATTAAATGATAAGTAGACTCAAAAAATATTATCTTATTTGGAAAATAATTTTGAGAGATCACTTGAAATAATTCTTGAGGAAAAATCCATTCTATTTTGAAAAACACTTTTTAAATCATAAAACATTTAGAAAACATTTTTTATTGAAAATAAAATTAAAAATTTATAAAGTATTATTTGAAAACCCATTTGAAACATATTTTAAATCTCTTCTCTTGAAAACGCTAAAAATATCATTTTAATACATTTTTTAAAACATTTTTTAAAACATTTTTTGAAAACACAGTTTTTGAATAAAAAAACTTTCTGATCAAAGAGATAATAACATTAAATGAAACATATATTATAAGGAAAATACTTATATTCATGATACAATATGTAAAATATAAGAATATACATATCATATAATAATATAGGTTCTTAACACAACATTGTCACAAAGAAGGAAAATTGAGACAAAATTACATTACCGCTTTGGTAAATTTTGAAACATAAACCCCATGAAAGAGATATCATAAAAAGGATAGGTAAATTCCCATAAATTTAAATATAATTATTATATATTTCATTAATGGGTAGTATACACACAACAAAAAATAAACTAGTGGTGAATATGGAAATAGTATAGCATAAATATAAGTGAGACTAGAAATCCCCTTACAAATATCATATTATTGAAATGAGGATTAATCAAATGAATTGATTCTGTTTATTCACTGTAAATACAAATAAAATAATTAGAAATAATAAATTATGTAATAAAAATTCATTTCACACAAAATCAAAGAATTAAATAATCAAGTAAATAATAATTTAATCTAATTAATGGAAATTGAGTTAAAAATTCCCTTACTACTTTGTAATCGGACAAATAATATGCCTCGTAAAATAAATAATTATCAAATGAAACATTGAATAAAATTAATATAATAATATTTATGATATTACATAACAAATTTTAGTATATGAACCACACACAATGAGTAAGTGATGAATAAGGAACATATCTCACAGAGGAAAAATGAAAGAAACTCTTACAGCATGCTTCCCTTTAGTTTTATGTAATCCAACCTCCTATATAATGGTTTAAAAAATATTATTAATTTATTAAAAAACCATATTCATGTTTATAATAACATATATGATATTTTTATAACATCTTAACGCACATTCATTAATAATATTTCAGGATTTTCATTGTCTTGGGCAAGTTCATTTCACGATTTTCATGATCAGTTTATTTGTGTATAATTATTGATTTTCATGTCAAATGGAAATAAAAATAAAGAATTGTAATGAAATGGTATTAATGTGCTTAAATAATTTTAAATGGTCACATTTATAATTTTTATTTCTTACATGAGGATGATTCATTTGACAAAATGTTAATGATAAATGTTTAGTTTAATTTAGTGATTTTTCCAACTATAGCAAACTAGTTTTGTTTTATTTGACACTATGTCTATATATTAGTTCCATAAAATTAAATAGGTTATAATATAACTATTTAAATTTTATTTAACCATAATAATTGTTTTATGGATATCCATTAATGTGATAATGAAAAATGAACAAAAACATCAATCATGGACACTAATGTAGAAAATGTTTTTTACAGCGGTTAATTTTTATTTTTTACGTTGGATTTTGGCAGAAGTTATTACAAGAGACATTATAAATATTGTTTTTTATGGCGGTTATTTTAAAACTGATGTAAAAAACAATAATCTGAAGGGTTTTTAATTCGGTTCATCAAAAACCGATGAAGAAAATGCTTCAGAGTCGTGATTTATTTTGGTGATTTTTATATAACTGATGTGGTATCTACTTTTTCATGTATTTATATAGAATGACCAACATAATAAACTGCACATCCAAATATTTTATCATGTCGGTTATGTTTATAACCGACGTGATAAACCAGTCTGCCCAGGATTTTTCACGTCGGTTAAATGAAAACTGATGTGAAAACATATATACTACATCGGTTATTAAATAACCGACGTAAAAACTTATTTAATTCCATTTATTAAGTTGGTTATCAAATAACCGAGGTAAAAACTTATTTTTGTTCCATTTATTACATCATTTATGAAATAACCGACATAAAAACCCATTCCCTTGCATTTGTTACGTCAGTTTTCAAATAACCGACAATAAAACCCATAAACATGCATTTTTTACGTCATTTATAAAATAACCAACCTAAAAACCAATTTATTTAATAAAATCATTTCACCACAACTATGCCTTGTATAACAAAATCTGAAACAGACTAAAAATAGACCAAAAACATAACAAAACTAGACCAAAACTAGACCAAAACCAGCCCGGACAGCCCTCCCAAAACAATGACCCCCCCCCCCCCACTAGACACCCCCCCACCCCTAGACAGCCCCCACCCCAATGGAAGACCCGCCCACACCCCTGGAAACCCCCACACCCCAAGATAACCCCTGAACAGCCCCCCCCCCCCTCCAACCCTCCAAAACAGCCCCCACTCCCCTAGACAGCCCTCCCACCCTCCTAGACACCCTCACATCCCCCATGGACACCCTGGACCCCCCCCCCCCCCACTCCATTGGACAGCCCTCCCACACCCCTGAAACCCCCCCCCCAACCCACAGGACACCCCCACCCCTGGACAGCCCCCCCCCCCCCACCATCCAGGATAACCCCCACCCTCCTGGACACCCTCCCACCCCCATGGACACCCCAGACACCACCCCACCCCACTGAACAACCCTCCCAAAACCCTGAAACCCCCCCCCCCCACCATCCAGGATAACCCCCACCCTCCTGGACACCCTCCCACCCCCATGGACACCCCAGACACCACCCCACCCCACTGAACAACCCTCCCACAACCCTGAAACCCCCCCCCCACCTCAAATGACACCCCCATCCCAAATGACACCCCCACCCCTAGATACCCATGGACAGCATCCCCACCCCTCCTGGACAGCCCCCCACTTCCTTGTATAGCCATCCCACCCTCCTAGACACCCTCCCACCCCCATAGACACCCCCAACACCCCCACCCCACTGGACACCTCCCAGCACCCCTAGACACCCCCCTCCCCACCTTCTAGGACAACCCCCACCCTCCTGGACACCCTCCCACCCCCATGGACACCCTGGACACCCCCACCCCACTAGACAGCCCTCCCACACCCCTGGAAGCCCCCCCCCCCCACTGGACACCCCCCCGCTAACCCTGGATAGCCCCTAGACACCCCCCCAACCCTCCTAGACAGCCCCCTGCCCTCCTGAACACCCTCCCACCCCCATGGACAGCCAAGACACCCCCCCCCCCCCACTAGACACCCCTCCCACACCACTGGAAACCCCCCACCCCACTAGAAACCCCGCACACCCCTGGATACCCCCTAGATAGCCCCCCACCCCTTATGAACATCCCTCACTCCCTTGGATAGCCCCCCCCCCCCTCCTGGACACCCTACCACCCCCATGGACACCCTGGACACCCCCCCCCCCCCCCCCACAGGACCCCCCCCCCCCCCCCCCCCACACACACACACACCCATGGACACCCCAAACACCCCTGGATACCCCCTAGATATCCCCCACACCCCCGGATACCCCCTGGATAGCCCCCCACCCCTCTTGTATAGCCCCCCACCCCTCCTGGATATCCCCCCACTCCCCTGGACAGCACTCCCACCCTCTTGGACACCCTCCCACCCCCATGGACACCTTGGACACCCCTCACCCCACTGAAAATCCCTCCCACACCCCTAGAACCCCCCCCCCCCCACCACCACCACCACCACACTGGACACCCCCCACACCCCTAGATACCTCCTGGACATCCCCTACCCCTCCTGGACAGCCCCTCACTTACCTGGACAGCCCTCCCGCCCTCCTGGACACCCTCCCACCCCCAAGAACACCCTAGACACCCCCCCCCCCCCCCCGCACCCCACTAAAAATCCCTCCTACACCCCTAGAAACCTCATACCCCACTGGACACCTCCCCTAACCCCTGGACACCCCCTAGACATCCCCCCCCCAAACCCTCTTGAACAACCCCCCACCCTCCTGGATACCCTCCCATCCCAGTGGACACACTCCACCCTCATAGACACCTTGTACACCCCCCACCCCACTGGACAGCCCTCTCACACCCCTAGAAACCCTCCCACCCCATTGGACACCCCCCCCCCCCCACCCCACCCCTGGACAGCCCCCCACTCCTCTAGACATACCCCCACCCTCCTGGATACCCTCCCACCCCCATGGACTCCCCGGACATCCTCCCCCCCCCCCGACCCCACTGGACAACCCTCCCACACCCCAGGAAACCACCCCACCCACCCTCCTCGATAACACCCCACCCTCCTGGTCACCCTCCCACCCCCATGGACACCCTCCCACCCCCATGGACACCTTGGACACCCCCACCCCACTGTACATCCCTCCCACACCCCTAGAAACCCCCACCCCACTGAACACCCCCTACCCCACCCCCCACCCCTATACACCCCCTAGACAGCCCTCCACCCTACCATCCTGGACATTCCCCACCCTTTTGGACACCCTCCCACCCCCATGGACACCCCAGACACCCCCCCCCCCCACCCCACTAAACACCCCTCCCACACCCCTGGAAACCCTTCCACCCCACTGGACACCCTGCACACCCCTAAATACTCCTAGACAACCCCCCCCCCCCCCCCCACCCCACTAAACACCCCTCCCACACCCCTGGAAACCCTTCCACCCCACTGGACACCCTGCACACCCCTAAATACTCCTAGACAACCCCCCCCCCCACACACACACACACCTCCTGGACAACCCCCCACTCCCCTGGACAGCCCTTCCGGACACCCTCCCACCCCCATGGACACCCTAGACACCCCCCACCCCACTGGATAGCCCTACCGCACCCCTGGACCCCCCCCCCCCACCCTTCTATACAACCCCCCACCCTCCCGAACACCCTCCCACCCTCATGGACAACCCAGACCCCCCCCCCCCCCCCACACACACACACACCACTAAACACCCCGCACACCCCTGGATACCCCCCCCCCCACCCTCCTAGATACCCTCCCACCCCCATGGACACCCTGGACACCCCACCCCACTGGACACCCCCCCCCCACAGACACACTCCCCTAGACAGCCCCCCCCCCCCCCCACCCTCTTGGACATCCCCCCACTCTTCTGGACACCCTACCACCCCCATGGACACCCCGGACACCCCCACCCCATTGGACAACCCTCCCACACCCCTGGACCCCCCCCCCCCCCCACCCCACTGGACACCCCGCACACCCCTAGATACCCCACCCTCCAGGACACACTCCCACCCTCGTGGACACCCCCCCCCCCCCACTGGACAGCCCTCCCACACCCCTGGAAACACCCCCACCCCCCCCCCCCCCCCAAGACCAGAATCCATACCAGAAAAACCATCAGAACTAGACCAAAACAAGAAGTATACCAAAATTAAACATTCACATATATAACATTCAAAACTTACAATTCCAACTAAAAAAACCTAAATCCAACTTAAACTACTACCAAATACACAATTATAATGACAATATTCAAAATTACATTTTACACTAAAAACAAACTAAAATCCAATCAAACCTGTAAAATAATTTGACCATTCCACTTGTAAGTGTTTGAAATCTTGAGCACTATAAGGTTGAGGGTCATCAAATAGCTAAAAATTAAAAGTATATTAGTTAACATGTATAATGAATAAATCAAATGAAATATTATGGAAATGTTTGAAAAGGAAATATTACCAGGTCAAGGTGCACAAGTGTTCCAGTGGTAATTATTTCATACATAAATCTTAACATATAATATCTGAATTTGATGATGCCTTGTTGTTCATGACAATTCTATTTAAATGATTGTAAATTCAAAATATTTTTTTATGTAAAACATCAAAAATTAAAAATTATAAATGGATATTTACCTTTACTTTTACATATTTGATCTTGGCACTCCATTTCTTTGTGTTTTTTCGAAAGTAGACCCATCCCCTATTAGAAAATAATACAAATGGGATAAATTTAAAATGAATTATATTATATACAACTATTAAGAAATTGAAACTTACTTTTCCATCATATTATTAAAACTTTCCCACACATCTCCATGGACAGAGCGTATCCAATAAAGTGTTTTCTCCCTTGGGCAAGAAACACCTAAAATCCAATGATCACTGATAAAAGAAAATTTAAGGTTAGTAGTTTTTTATGATAAAAGATAATGAACTCTTTGAAAGAGATATGTTTCATACCTCTCATAAAAAGGAATCATCCAACACTATTTGATTATATTCTGTTCAAATATTTCAGCAATATAAAGAATTCTTTGTTCCTCATCCAATGCATGTGCTTTAGGGGAAATCAAATGTGGGTCCATGAATCCATATACATCTTTCTGCTCATTCTTCTCACACATGCTATTAATATACCTAATACAAAATAGACATAAGTATACATTTTTAATAAATATAATGTAGGAAGAAGGTGTTAAGACTTACATGGAAAAACTTTGCACCATTTTGATTACCAACTTATCTCTAGTAACAAGCTCCATGATATCATTTTTCAAAATCCCCAAATTTATTAAATGTCCAAAAACATGAGCTTCCATTGGAAAATCATAATGATCTGCCAACAAATTTGAATATCTTGACAATCTGTCAAGACTACTAGAATCTGTATCTGATGTCAGATATATTTGATTTTGTTGTTTTTTATACACTATTTCTTTAACTTTTAAGTATTCCTATAAAAATAAATAGAAAAATATATTATTTTTCAAATTTTAAAACAAATTTAATAAAAAAATAGAAGATACAACATAAATGCCTCTATGGTAATGAGTCGCAGAAGTATGGATAGAAAAATTAAAAAAATGGATGATATTATGTCCAAATGTCGTCACCTCATCTGTAGGTAATGGTACTTAAGTTGATCTATCTATAATATCTTGTACATTGACCATATGATGCTATAACTCTAACTGTTGATGATGAACTGTATCTCCTATACAATATAACAGCCCATATGAAACTATATGATGTTGATGATCATCAACATACAACTCGAAATAAGTAGGAATTTGCGGCAGAGTAGGATAAAAAAATGGGGTCTGTAGGCTAAGGTGGGGGAGTGGGAGCTACTGGCGGAGGTGGAGGATAAATAATGGGGTCTGTAGGGGGAGGTGGAGAAGTGGGAGCTATAGTCTGAAATTGTCTTTGCATGTTTGCAAACATAGACTGTACCGACACTCTAATCTTTTCCTCCATCGTTGCATTAATATTATGAACTTCAGCCTCTAAGGATTATATTTTTTTATAAACACCCTCAACAGAAGAAGTTGAAGAATGTGGCAACACTTTTCTTACCAATACACCCATCGGATATCCTCGTACACGACCAGGATGTTCGGGCTTTCCCAATGCTGTAGATAAAACATCCTGCCTCCCAACAGCTATAAATGATCCCTGTGAGCTCTGCTCCTTAAGAGAATCCTGTATTAATTAATTGAATATTTCTTTAATGATTCAAATTATATAAATAATATAGTTAACTTAAATAAATAAATACAATATCTTACAATCCTCTCAGCTATGATTCTTGAATCTTCCGAAAGATATTTCCCTTTTTTCCCATCCGAGCTCTCTTCAATTTTTCATGTCTAGATGGAGGGGATGAAGGGGAAACCTCTACAGAGCTTGAAGACTCATCTCTCGGTTTTTTTAGTTCTTCTTCCATCACTTGTTCTTCCAATAATGTATACCCTCCCTGAGATAAACTTTGAGGGTATACATTTTTGGATTGGTTCTCCTGATGAGATGTCCTTTTTTGCTGTAAATTAAGAATAATAAATCATTAATAAAACATTAATGAGATCATTTATATAAGAAAGATTATAAAAGTTTACATTGACCTTACCAAAAATTAATCTTTTCTTCTACTTTCAACAAACTTTGTTCATATCTCTTTATCTATGAAAGGATATATATGACATGGATTGTCATGACTCCTATGACCAAAAATGAAATCATATGTGAGGGTTGATTTGAAATCCCTCCATCTTCTAGCATCCATCGATATGAATTTCTTCTTAACTCCTCCAGTATCAGAAATATCAAATTTCATATGGTAAATAAGAGTTAAAAAATATTATACAAGAAACATTTAAAGAATATGAAAACAATATCAAAAGATATTACCAAAATCATCTCCCACAACTAAGATATTATCACTTTTTCCACACTTCTCCAATCATTATACAAAATGCTTACTTTGTTCTTACCCTGAGTTGATACAAAACTCTTAAAATCTTTTTCATTTGGACCTAGAGGAATATCATTCTCATCAAACTCAATGAGTATCCTATGTTCCTGCGTACGGGCAAGTGATAATTTTGGTAAACGTGTGCACCCACATTTACCAACTCTTGAACTCTTCTTTATCGTTATGGGAGCACATGAGGAAGATTGGGGAACATCAAGAGGAGCATGTGAATCTTCAAACCTAGAGGTATGCTCATTATTATCATCTACAGAATCATGTGGTTGATCAACTAATTGATCTGTCATTATCCTTCAAATAAAAGACAAACATTAGTTCACAAATATAAAAATTCAAATACTACAATACTAATGTAAACAGAAAATGGAACATTGAACTAAGTTTTATAATAGTAAATATTTCATCTGGAATTGGGTATAACCTCATTCGTTTAAGGTTCAAACATTCCAATCGGTTTCTAAATGGTTTTTTCGTAGAATCGGATACATCCAATAATTCTTTATCCATTTGGACCTACTTTCCAAAGGTGGGTTCTCATTAGTTATGGACCGATGAGGCTTAAGAATTTGAATTGGTCGAGAGGATTGGAGGTCAGGCTCATCACACCTTATGAGGGGAATTATTGTCTACTTCGGGACTCTCTTTATATATTTGAGATATGTTCATGAATCCTTATTAAATTGCCAAGTATGAAAATGAGATTTCCTTTAGATCTGACAATAAATGATTGATATGTAGAAGATTTAGAGAATATTTTATATGTATTTGAGGTTCTTCATCGATAGAGAATCATCTATATTTTTTAGAGATTCTTAGTCAATGGTATCCTTCAACACATTATATAGATATCTCTTGGTCATTATGATGACCATACTGGTTTTAAAGCCACTCAGTGGGGCACTTGAAGTTTATTGTCGTTCAGAAGGAAATGGATTATTTCATAGTTGGGATCGTACCCGCAGATGGGCTACCTACGTATCCTTGTTTAGAAAAGGAATCAGAACCCATGTAGTTAGAGTAAAGAAGTATGAGGTTTATGTATGATTGATGGCTCAAAGAAAGATGTCATAATTACTTTTACGCTCTAAGCTCACGTGAGTCATGCTCGGTATGAGAAACAAGAGGTTTTGGTAAAACCAGACAATTGTTTCATGAAAGATCATAAGAAATGATGTGGGTCTTATATATGTATGACTACACAGATAGATGAGGATTGGGATTTTACTTTAGAGAAGAAACCTGGGAACAAGGTCCATAAAGGTATATGTGCTTTATTGAGATTTTGATACATAACTTAGGGCTTACTCCTAAGAAGGATGCCCAAATTAGAAGGGACTTATGACTGGGGTTTAATCCTGAGAAGGAAGCCCCAAATCAAAAGAAATTAAGACTGGTTAAGAGAAATTATGACTGGGGCTTATTCCTGAGAAGGAGGCCCAGGTTAAAGGGACTTGAGAACTGGGGCTTATTCCTGAGAAGGAGGCCCAGGTTAAGGGGAATTATGACTGGGTCTTACTCCTGAGAAGGAGGCCCAGATTAAAGGGACTTGAGAACTGGGGCTTATTCCTGAGAAGGAGGCCTAGGTTAAGGAAATTTATGACTGGGGCTTACTCCTGAGAAGGAGGCCTAGGATAAAGGAATTTGGAACTTGAGGATTACTCCTGAGGAGGATTCCCATATTTGGGAACTTATGAATGGGGCTTACTCCTAAGGAGTATGCCCATATTTGGGAATTTGATATTGGGACTTACTCCTGAAAAGGAGGCCCAGTGAATAAGTAACTTGGGGCTTACTCCTGAGGAGGATGCCCAGATTTGGGAAATTATGACTGGGGCTTACTCCTAAAAAGGATTCCCATATTTGGGAATTTGATATTGGGACTTACTTCTAAAAAGAAGTCCTAGTGAATAAGGAACTTGGGGATTACTCCTGAGGAGGATGCCCAGATTTGGGAAATTATGACTGGGGCATACTCCTAAGGATGATGCCCATGTTAGGGGACTTGGGACTTACTCCTAAGAAGGATGCCCAGGTTAAGAGAACTTGGACTGGGGATTACTCTTGAAAAGGAGGCCCAGGTTAAAGATCATCTCATCTTAAAGTATGAGGTTAAATTAACGAAGTCTCTAACCTTATTCACATAAAGATATGTAAATTACTATATTTTGAGAGATGTTCCGCTGAATTCCTTTCAGATAAGGAATCCAACCAAGAAATCATGCCATAAATGGATTTGAAGAGAGTTCTAAAGGATAAATCTTGAAGAGGAGAGGTGGATTTGAATAAGAGAGGTGAATAGGCATGAGGGGCACCCAAAACGAAGTATGCGCGCAGGTCCTACGTGGGCACGCAGGTCCTGGTCGCGTAGGTATACCTATGAAATACATAGGTACCTACACGATGGTCAACCCATAGGGTAATACTTGGGAGAGACTTGGTTCAAGACCTCAGTATTATCCCTAGGGGATTCCAAAAGAGTGGCGCGCAGGTTCTGGTGAAGGGATAAGGCGGCACGTAGGTGTCTTCATTTCCCGTCAGGGTTAGACACTTAGGCGCACAGGTGTTGATGAATTTCAACACTTATGTCTTCTTTCCCCTATTTAGATATTTCATTCTAGGTAAGAAATTACCTTAGAAGTGTTCGGAAGACTTCCAGAAGAGACTAGGGCACCGGGAGCTTAAAACTGGATTTTGTAATTTTTCGTCCACAAAATGGGGGGCCCACAAGGGGTATTTATAGGCTGGTGAAGACCCTGGGCGAAAATAAAATAGGGCATGCAGGTCACCTGCATGCCCATATGTGGCGCGCAGGTATCCTGTGTGACCATCTTCGAACCTGCACGACCGAAGCTGAAGCAAATTCTTGTTCATACCATTGTTAATTTTTGATGTTCCTTCAAAGGATGAATCACTTTATGCTAAGGTATTCCCCTTTTTTAGTTGTTTAGACTCTGTGATTGAAAGAAGCATCAACAAAAGTCTCCCCTCAAAGTTGGATCCAAAAGGAAGGAGGATGTGACTCTGAGGTAAAGAAGAAAACCAAGGAACTGTGGCGCGCAGGTTCTGAGTGCGCAGATATCGGCGCGCAGGTGAGAGGTGCATAGGGGTGCGGCCTGGCCTATAAATATGCGGTCATTCTTCCGCAAATCACTCGGGTTTGAATAGTTCGATCTCTCACCACACAGGTTGATTTCATCATGCAAGTGGCTGATTTTCTGTGGTTCTTCGTGTCGCACTGCTGTAGAGGTATTTTGACCTGAGCGGTGATACCTACGCCCCAAATACCTGTGCGACACATTTACACTTGCGTGCCAAAATTTCATTTGTGTGCCTTAATGCCTTAGCCATTTTTTTACTTTTCTTAAGAAATTTTATGAAAAATCAACTCACTTAAGAGTTAATTATTCAACCTTTGTGCAGATTCAATGGCTCCTAGGAGAATCGGAATGGATGGTGGACTAGCTAGCAAGTGGATTGATGACATGATGAATGTTGTTTGGCCATGATTACTATGATATTTGCGACAGCACTCTCCCAGATTTGGCTAAGTACTTGAAGAAATATCATCTTAATTTCCCACAGAGCATCTACCTGCCTCTGTATAGCCATGGTCATCTAAAAGGAGTCAATGTTCCAGATGCAAAGAACAATATTCCCGAGATACAGCTGCACTTCTACTCCTCTATTTCGGTTATGATTTGAATTAAGAGCAACAACAATGTTGTGAACTTTCAAATTTTTCCTCCATGCCATTTCCTTGCAGATATGAAAATGGAAAACCCATGGACTGAAATGTTTTCCACTGCCGGTTGGTAGAGAGAAGACTATCATGGCATTATAACAATATCTGAAAAGAGTACTCTTTCCAAATGGCTCTTTACTTCCAATGCTCCATTCTCAAATCCATGTATCCATATTCCAAGCCTCTTGGATAGAAACAGAGTCACTATTTGATCAGCATAAAATTTTCTCAAACCGCACTCATGAACATTCTTTTACAATTGTTCCAAGAAGAGTTGGTATCACTGCATCTCTTATTGTATCTAGTTGAATGAATGAATTCCAGGTGGCTGCTGATGAAGCTTGGGATGCCGTAAATCAAATGAATAGTTATGTTGAAAGTCTTTTGTAATTCCTGAAAAAGAGAAGATACTCTAGTCTATGGATGTCCTTCTAACTCTTGTGCATCAATGAAAAACAATTTCACCTTCAATCATTTGGTTTTTCATTCTTTTGATACCTGCATTAAATTTTTACCTAAGCCAATGGGCCTAGTAAGCATGGTTTGATTTTTGCTAGGATTATAAAAATAACCCTACAAACTTTGAATCTTTTCATTGCTCAATATTACCTAAAATCATACAAAATGTATGTTAGTAAGCTGGGACTTGAATTTTATTTAGAGTTCCCTTGAATTTTGTGGGAATTTTAAATTCATGCATGTCGGACATAAAAAGGATAATGTTTAAGGTTGAAATAGCTTTGACCAAATAGATTAAAATTGACTCAATTACTTGACAATTTATCTAAAAACATAATACCACACTCAAGTATGAGTGAAAATATGTAAACTATGACTTAAGAAATTTTGAATCTGAGGAATGATATGAAAAAAGGGATAAAAGGCATTAGAAGAAGTATTTTCCAAGAATGATGTTATCACTATTTAACAAACCCATTAGGGGGTTGAATTATGCAGGGCCGCTTAAGGGCATTGGCTGCATAGTCAAATAATAGCATATTTTGGCTGACAGGTCTGTTATGTAGACTACTTATGCAAGGCCACCTAAGGGCACATGCTGCATTTTCAGGCAAAAGAACTCTCAAAAATTTTCTTTTCTACTACTAAAAAACCAGTGGAAGTTTATGAAGATTCAAATTTTCCAAATCATAGAGTTTGTTGTATGGAGAGATGTACTTGAATATGTAGAAGATATTTCCAATAAATATTGTCTAAGAACTGGATGAATGTCACTCCTACAAAGGTCTAGCCCAAATGTAGGGAAGGGAAATATAAACCATATACTTGAATACTTTCAGATCATGAAATAGAACATGGAAAAAATATGTTAAGGATGCCTATTTTTTGCGGATCCCTATATATTGTCTTTAAGAAAACTAAGCCAAAAAGCAGTTTTCTTCCCAATAATGAAGTTTCCATTATTTAAAAAACCCGTTAGGGGGTTGAATTATGCAGGTCCACCTAGGGGAATTGGCTGCATAGTCAAATAATAGCATCTTTTGGCTGATAGGTCTGTTATGTAGACTGTTTATGCAAGGCCGCCTAAGGGCACGTGCTGCATTGTCAGGAAAAAGAACTCTCATAAATTGGACATTTTGTGACCAGAAGTCAAGAAAAGGGTTATGGAGATCTGTAAATATTTAAGTTTAGGAGTATGACACATAAAAATGGGCATTTTTCAATGCATGTAGAGATACACAGAATAATGCTAATCATAATCATGTTGTGGCTCAGTCCTGAATTGAGATGTTGGACTTCACTACGTTTCCCATAAGGATGGGAATCAAGCCATACGTAGTTCTTGAAATATAGTTTAACGTCATGTGGGACAAAAGTACGGGAGATCTTAGTTTAGGTTTATAGAGCTCGCACCATTATAAGGAATACATAGTGTGTGTTTTATAAACCTGATGTGAATGAAGAATAGGGTTTTAATACAACATTCATGTTTTCACAGGGGGACTTTTCAGCCAAGGGACTGAAAGTCAAACTTGGGGTTAGGCCCAAAGACTTGGGGCTAGATTCGAGGGATGCTCGAATGTTCCTATGTATCCCATAAGGATGGGAATCAATCCAACATAGTTCTAGAAATACCTTTTGTACATATTTGGTTCGTACAAGTGAAGGGTGAAAAGGGGACTTTAGTGCAATGATAGTTTGACCCAAGATAAAAGGTTCGGGCATTCCCATGTATGCACATAGTCTTTGGAATATAACATGATTGGAGATCAATGTAAATAGTGATTCCCTCTCAGGGGAGGGTATCAAAGAATGTTGTAGTTTATTTTCATACAGGACAAAAGTGTTGTACATTTTAACGTCATATAGCAAGGACAAAGGTGAACCAATGTAAAGGTATTGATTCTGGGGATGGTTTCACAAATCAACATCGTATGAGATGAAGGTGAATAGATGTGAAGATATTGGTTTTGGGCTTGAACCTTGGGAGGTTGTCTACGTACCCAGCTAAGAAGGCAATGATCAAAGTCTGCATAGTTCAATTAAAAAATGAATTAGCGATCAAGTTGTTTTTTAGGACAATGACCTAAAAAATGGTGATGGGACTTATGCATGATTAGCATCCCAGAGAGGGTGTTATGGTTGAAGTTTACTCTAAGATCATGTGAGTCATACTCAGTGTGAGAAACAAGAGGTAGAAACAACACTAATGATGCACAGTTTAATGTCATGTAGGATATATAAGGGACTGAGCACAGTTTAACATCATGTTGGACAATGGGGGACTATGTAGTTTAAAGTCTTGCAGTAAGGACTTTGGGGACTGTGCAGTTTAATGTCATGCAATAAGGACAACAAATTTTAACGTCATGCTGGACAAAAGGGGGACAATACAGTTTAATGTCATGTTGGACGATGGAGTGTTTTACAGTTTAGCGTCATGTAGCTAGGACGTATTAGGGACTTTTTCACTGTTTAATGTCATGTTGGACATTGGGGAATGAAAATAGTTTAAGGTCATATTCATGGACCATACCTGATGTATTTTGTGTTTATACAAAATACTTCTTTAGAAATTTGTCATTGGTTGGAGTCGTGATGAGTTCTTCATCCATTGAGATTAAAGAATATACTCCATTGGAGTAGACCTTATGTATTGAGTAAGGTCCTTCCCACTTTGGCTCAAGCTTGGGAGGTTTCTTTCCTAGTATCATTGGAGTTCTGAGAACAAACACCAATTCTCCCTGAATGAATTAACGAAGATGAACTTTTTTGTTGAAAGCTCATGTTATTAGATTCTGATAGACTTCCATATGGTGCAGGGTGCACAATATTTTCTCATATAATCGTTCCAATTCATCCAATCGCTTTTGAGATTGTTCATTTGTAGATGATTGATCACAAATCGATACTCTAATAGAGGTTAATTGAACTTCAATGGTCAATACTGCTTCCGTTCCATATACCAATGAATATGGAGTTGATCGCGTTGCAGTTCGGGTGGTGGTCTGATAAGCCCATAAAGCATGAAAGAGTTTATTAGACCGTGACTTATTATCTTTATCCACCATATTTTTCAGTATGTTTGAAAGAGTCTTGTTGAAGGCTTCTATCTGGCCATTGGCTGCTGCATGGTACCAAGATGAATGGTTGGATTTGATGGTGTATTCTTGATACAACTTCCTTACCTCATATGAATAGAAGATGGTGCCATTTTCCATCAATATGGTATGAGGGACACCAAATCTGGTAATAATGTTAGACTTGATGAAGCTAACAATGCTTTTAGAACTAACTTCTTTGAGAGGTATTGCCTCTTCCCATTTTGAAAAGAAGTCAGTAGTGGTAAGAATATACTTAAACTTCTTGGTTGTAGCTGAAGGGTAAGGTCCCACCACATCTAATCCCCATATGGAAAATGGACATGAGTATTTAGCTGTATAAAGCAACTCTGGGAGATGATGAATGAAGTTGGCATATACTTGGCATGAATGACACTTCTTCGTGAAATCAACACAATCTTGTATAATTTAAGGCCAAAAGTATCCAAACCTTTGAATTTGATTGGACAGTCTATGTCCAAACTGGTGGGCACCACATACTCCTGCATGTACTTCTTTTGTGACAGCCATTGTCTCTTCACCATCAATACATCTGAAGATAATTCCATAAAAACCACGCTTGTAGAGAATTTTCCCTATGTAATCTGGGCTGTCATAAAGAGTAAAATTTACCACACATAGCCGAATTTGTTCTTTCCCAGCTCTATCTGGTGGAAGTTTTCCATTTTGAAGGTATTCCCTGATAGGTGTCATCCATTCTGTATCATGACCATATGGTTCAGAAATGGGACTAATTTCATTAATTTCCTCTGTTCTGGTTTGAACATAAGGTGAAATTGTATGACGGTGGGAAATACTGATGATTGTATCATCCTGATTTGTATCTGCCAAAGTTGTGGCTATATTAGCCAATGCATCAGCTTAGGCATTTTGTGATCATGGGACATAAGAAAATGTCAATTCTGTAGGAAATTCCACCATTAACTCTCTTATGTAATCATACAAAGGGATTAACTCTTCTTTTCTGATGGCATAATCCTCATTGACTTTTTTGATTACCAGGTCTAAATCACCTTTCACCTTTAAGTGATTCACTTGTGCTTGAATCGCCAACTCTAATCCTATGATGAGAGCTTGGTATTCTGCTTCATTTTTTGTACTGCCTTCCCACAATAAGAAGGAATAGGGTAGCACTACCTTTTTCAGGGAAATGAGCACAATTATAAACCCAACTTTTTTAAATTTAGGATACTCCATTTTCTTCCATGTTGGACTTTTGGAAGCACCATCAAAGTACATTTCCCATATTTGAAGATTATCTTGAATAGAAAAGACTTATTCATCAGGAATTTCAATATCTAAAGATGTATCTTCTACTAAAGGATGTTCAGTAAGGAAGTCAGTCAGAGCTTGGCCCTTTATTACCTTTTGAGACACATACTGGGTATCAAATTGCTGTAAAATAACTACCCACCTTTCCAGATGTCCTGTAAGCATTGGATGACTAAGGATGAATTTGAGCGGGTTATTACGAGATACCAATTGGACCTCGTGATGTTGCAGGTAGTGTCTCAATTTCTGAACTACAAAGATTAATGCTAGGCAGCACTTCTCAATACTTGAATATCAGGTTTCTGCTTCAAGCATAGTCTGAATGAGATAGTAGAGGTTGTTTTTATTCCAAGCATCATTCTTCTAAGCAAGAAAGGCACCCAATTATCGCTCTAAAGCTGTCACATAGAGGATAAGTGGTCTTCCTTCAACAGGTGGCATTAATACCAGTGGACTCAAGAGATATTTCTTGAGAATATCAAATGCTTCTTGACATTCTTCATCCCACTGGTAAGTGACTCCCTTCTTCATCAATTTGGTGAAGGGTAAACTTTTTCCTGCCAAATTAGCGATGAAACACTGAATATAGGCTAAGTGTCCTTGAAGTACTCTCCATTCTTTCAAATTTCAAGGAGGTGACATACCAAGGATTGACTTTTTCTTCTCAGGATTGACTTAGATACCACGATGGCGTACAACAAAGCTGAGAAATTTTCCCGAGTTTACCCAAAAAGCACAATTTAAGGGGTTCATCTTCAAATTATGTTGTTGAAGTTTGTGGAATATGACTTCTGAATCAGCCAAGTGATTAGAAAATTGTTTGGATTTTACCACCAAATCATCCACATAACATTCAAAAAATTTCCCTAAAAAGGGTTTAAAGATATGGTTCATGGCACACTTATATGTTGCACCCGCATTCTTTAGGACAAAGGGCATTACCCGATAGCAAAACACACCCTAAAGTGATCTGAAGGTTGTACATTATTTATCTTCTGGAGCCATTCGAATTTGATTATACCCGAAATATCCATCCATGAAGGAAAGTTCTTCATAGCTAGCTGTTGCATCAATTAAGAGTTCTGTAATTAGAACTGTAAAATCATCCTTAGGACAATACCGATTAAGATCTCTGAAATCAATGAAAACTCTAATTTGTCCATTATTCTTTTTCACAGGGATAATATTAGCCAACCACTTGGGATATTGAACTTCTCTGACGAAGTTAGCTTTGATAAGCTTATCCACTTCAGCTTCAATTTTGGAAGCATAAGTTGGGTGTGTTCTTCTTGCAGCTTGCTTAAATCCTCAATGTTCTTCTAGAAAACCCAAGCAATGAGTAGAAACATCAGGATCAAGCCCTGGAATCTCTGTATAGTTCCAATAAAATACATATCAATTTTTCTTTAAAAATGAAATATATATTTCTTGCTCTTCAAGATTCATGGCCAGACTAATTAAAGTGGGGAATGGATCTTCTTTTATACCCATATTTATTTCTCTGAGTTCATCCATGGTGGTAGAGATACCCTCTTCAAATGCTGGAGGAGCATCCTTGAGATCTTCATCTTCTTCTTCAACATGTGTTATTTCTTCTGTTTCTACTTGAATCGTAGATGATGAAGAAAAATTTCCATGATCAGAAGAGATGTTAAAATTTTAACCACCTGAAGAAGAAGCTTCCATTTCTGACCCGATTGATGATGAAGGGTCTTCCTTGGGTAATAAAGGGGAGATAATGGATTGAGAATCAACATCATCGTTAACCTCTGACATTGCTATTACTTCTTCTGGCTTGGTTGGAAAAGTATAGACTTGCTGGATTTCAGCAGATGAAATGAAGACATCTCCAATTGGGATTTCATCATTGCTTGGTGAATCATCAATTTCTCCTATGTTGTCTGGTTTTATTGTCGTAATTGACATTATGGAAGTTTTCATAAGATTATTTTGATTTGGGTCTATCCTATCAATTTGACTGATAGGCAACACATAATCTGTACTCACATGTGTAAATGGATTTACTGGAATCTTTTCCAAACCAAATGGAGCATTAACCTTGGTAACCTATTTTATTGTGGATTTCTCCTTACCCTCCATGTGATAGAATTCCGCCTCAATGTATTTAGATTCACATGTCTTGAATGGGGATTTATCACCATAAAATGTCCCAATTTGACCATTGAAACAATATTTGAGACATTGATGGTATGATGAAGGGATAACTACATGTTGATATAGCCAGGGTATTCCAAGAAAGATGTTGAAAGTTGTTTCATGATGAAACACCATGAAATCTAAATTGGATACATGGTCTCCAAACTGGGTTCTGAGTGTGATCTCTCCTAGAGGTTCTTTTTCATTTTTATCATACCCTTGCAATATAAAAGTAGAAAGAGATAAATCAGATTTGGTGAGTCCTAATCGACGAAGTGTACGAATGGGGATGAGGTTGACTCCTAAACCATTATCAATGAAAGATCTGTGGATTTATACATTATTGACCTTGCCAAATAAATAAAAATGTCTAATATTTCCATGAACAACATCATCTTTATCTTCATCAGTAAAAGATATCACTGCATATCATTCTGTAGGATTATTCTCTACATGATAGACTTCAGCTGCAGCAATTTCAGTTTCAAACACCTGAGGGCTTGACAAAGCCTCGGTGAGTGCCTCTTGAAGATCCTTTGATAGATTTAGGGAATCCAAAATTGATAACTTGGTCAGTACTTGGGCCAGGTGTTTCAATACATCATACTTTTGATCTAAAGGTCTGTGTTTCCCAACAAGAACATGTGGTTTCGCAGTTACCTTAGAAGTTGATGCTTTGGAAGTTGATGCATCTTGTATCAGGATAGGATTTGAGAATACTCCTAGGTTTAGAAGATTGGACTGACTAGGTCCATTTACTTGCTGAGAGTAAGGAGGTGTAACCTCCAACTGATCCTCTAGAATAACTGTTCCAGGACTGAATCTGCCCTGTGTGGAAGAACTTTCTTGTTCTTGTTGAGCTCACTGAAGGGCTCTTCCATGAGTTTCTACTGCATACACAGTTCTAGAAGGAGTAGAATGGGAATAGTGTCTTCTGGGATATCCACATCTTCCTCTGTATCCCAGACATCTGGAATTCCCTTTAATTCCTCTGTTTGATACAGGGAAATTAGGCTCATCAAAATCAAAACTGTGACTGGTATAAGGATCTATTAAGTGAATCATATTAACAGAACTGAAGATCAACTCTTCGTCTGATGAAGACTCTTCCTGACTAGAAAATTTAGGTTGTGTTGTTTGGTGGGATAGTGCCCGTGGCTTCGAAGTAGATGGCATAAAATCTTCCAGAATCAAAGACAACTTGGGCTTTGACATGATTTTATCTTATTCTGATTTCTCTTCTTTATTTTAATTATGTCGTTTCTTTTAGGATTTTCCCTCTGATGAAGAGGGTTTTGCTGTGGCATTCATAGTAGAAGACACAATTGGTTTCTTCAATTACATTTTCAAAATGGCATGAGTTCGGTTGATCGTTTTCTGGACCATCCAATCATCATATTTCTATGCATTTTTGCTTTTGGCTTCTTGCCACTCATCTTCTTCCTCTGGATCTGTAGCAGTAACACATGCTACCTAGGTTTAAGAACCCTTCAATTTGACTTGTCCTGAGTTGACCATTTTTTGCAGGAGGTCTCTGAAAACAAAACACTCTTGAATGGGATTCCCCAACATCTGATGAAATGGGTAATAGTTTGGACGGTCTTCATCTCCTTGTTCGGCCATTTAGGCCTCGGCAACTGAACCAAATTATTCTCCAAAGTCGAAATGAAGTAACCAGGAACCTATTCATTTTGGAAAGAGTAAAGTTTTCTTTTCAGATCCTCAAATTATTTTTGTCTTTGATCTCTTTTATCATCTTGACGAAACGGTCTCTGTTGTTGACGCTCAAAAGGTGGAGCCCTTCGGGAATATGAAGGTTTTGAAGTAGAAGCAGGTACAGGTTCTTGTTTAAGCATTACAGTAGCAGTATCTACTCTACCCATTCTCCTTCCTGGAGCTGATTGAATTACACAAGTTTTATCCTTAGTCTTCATAATATAACCTTCAATTTGTTGAGCGATTGAAGTAAGGTCTCGAAACCCTCCTGTGTATTTCACATGGATCAATGGCGTGCGTAACTCATCACGCAAATTTTCCACACAAATTATCAAAAATTCTTATTGAGGGAGTTCTAAGCTTAGGGAATATGTTAATCCCTTCCAACGAGCAATGAAATCTGAAACCCTTTCATTCTCCCTTTTCTTACAATTTTTAAGATCAAAAACTATAGTCTTTGGCAAATTTGAGCTGAATTGAAGAAGAAATCGTTGACGAAGATCTTCCCACCTGGTAATTGACAGGGATTGCAAGCTTGTGTACCAAACAAAAGCAGGACCATGTAATGACTGTACAAAACACCTGAGCTTAACTTCTTCCTGTTTCTAAGGTGTTCCCATCATAGGATCACAACGAGAAACAAAATGTGTTAAGTGTTTCTTTGGGTCTCCCAAACCATTAAAGATTGGGAATGTGGTACTTGAAAATTCTGATGGGGGAGGAATTGTATCAACCCATTCAGGGTAACCTCTCTTTTCAGGCTTAATTTGTGCACTCTTTCCCTCCATAGCTTCCAATAGAGATGTTAATGACTCAATAGTAGTTATTAACTTTTGAGAAACATCCAGTTGAGCTTGGACCTGAGCAGGTGTACTGACTGGAGCTTGGATAGGTATGGTGGCTAGTACTTCAAATGATGGTAGCACCACCGATTTTGTTGCACATGACTCGTAGGATTAGACCTATGAGGGTGTACAGGTAGAGGAGGACATTCTTGATCCATCTCAGTAGCCGCAACAAATTCCCTTGGCTGACTGACTCCAACACGCTTAGGAGGAAGACTACCCTGAAGTAGTTCTGCATTCAAGCTTCTCAATTCCTTCATTTCTTCCTCATGTTGTGCAAATATTTTCTCTATTGAGAGTGATTGTCCTTCTCCAGTGGAAGGGTATGTAACTTGATTCTTTCCTTTCCCCTTGTTGGACGCCTTTTGGAGAAGGGGAAGCTGGTTATTTGAAGGAATACACAGATTCTGGGTAAGCCTATGATTTTGTGTACGCACACCTTCTTCATTTGTGTCTGTGCATACAACTTCTTGAGCAGGAACCTCTTCATCTGATCCCTCTGAGTGAGCCTCATCTAGGGGATCAGAAATAATGGCATTGATGGCATTAATTAATGCATAACACATTACATCTCTTCTATCGGCATTTCTGCAATATTGTCTTCTTCCATGTCCCTGATGAGACATTGGATTTTGTCGATTTGATCCCTCAGGAACTTCTTGAAGAACCATAATTTGGAGGGAATCCCCTGATAATTCGGCTCTTCATTCCTCTTGTGGCTTTTTCCCTAATCGATAGAAGACCGAATTTCTCTGAGGAAGAGATTGAGGATTTGAAAAGGTCCCCAGTCCGGTGGACTGGGGCTGTTCCTGCTGTTCCCGGTCAACTCCTCAAATCCTATTTGTTGATTCTGAGGGTTGGGCTAAAATAGTCCCTAGTCTAGAAATCTGGGGTGGTTCTTGAGCTATTATATCTGAGACTTTCTTAAAATCTCTCTTGATCTTTTGGACTTTAGTCCAGAAATTGGTTGGATGCATCAACCTACATCCACTCAAATCACCTGGCTCAAATGAACGCTGGATGATTTCTGACACTTCTTTCACCTGATGATGTGCTTGCTCTAAATGAGAGGCCTGTTAAATATTCTCATTTTCTTGATGCAGGAGAAATTCAATAACTTTTTCTTTGTAATCCTGACTTTGAGAATAACTAGTTGAGGTATGTTCCTGATCAAGCCTTTGATTACAAACATGGCCAATTGGTTGTGGCCAGCCATGGGAAATAACATTACATGAGACCATTTTTGGCGGGCTTTGCTGACTTGAGAGTACAATGAAATATAGTGCTCCATGAACACCCCATCCCCTGATATGAATACCAGATGGGGTGTTGGTAATTAACTGGTTCAATCTTCTTAGTGTGCTAAGGCATGAATGTTGAAGGGCTCTATGCTTCTTTTCAGCCTTCGGATATTGAGAAACTAAGAGAGATTCCAAGTCAATTTGGCATTGTAACCCTTCTATTATCTTAACATGATTTTCATATTAATCATAAGATAATATTTTCTTTTTCAACTGAAAAATAGTTTTCCTTATGTTGAGATGAATATCATGAATTCCATCTTCTGTCAACATCTCTGGAATGTCATATTGAGAGTCAGCCAAAGGCCAAAACATGACTGGTACTTCACATTTTTTCAGTTGTTTGTTCATATTCAGTACTTCCTCCTTATCATTTGATGAAGATTCTTCTACCTAATTAGACGAGAGCTGGTGCTTCCTTGTTGCTTCATCGGATTCAATAATATTGGTAGAGAATTTGTTGATCAAACTAGAAGATGAACGACCTAGGGGTGGTTCGGAGAATGACCTACATCTCGGGATATCTTCTGATTGAGAAAGTATTTCACCTGCTAATAATAAAGCATCAGACATGACTGGCTTCACATTTTCAATTACCTCAAGATAAGTGGGATTTCTCATCACTACATTTTCCATTGGAGAATTTTCCAGGAAATGTGAATTACTACTGCGGAGAGGACTTTTGCAGCTAAATTCATCATCATAAGGATGACCTCCATGATGGGTTACAGCAAAAGATGAAACATTTTTCTCCTTGATCTTCTGGCCACGTAGAGGGTTCTTATGGCTCTCATCTGAAGATGAAACTTCAAGATTGACCGAATTTTCATGAAGCAAGCCTTCATGAGGAAGTGTATAATGAAGACCTTCGGAATTAATGTTCCCACTATTGGGAAATGAGAGAGTAGAATCTTTAATTCCAATAGATAATTGTTTGAGGGCATCAAGAACTCTAGTATCGAGCAAGGCCTTATTATAAATTGACTCTTGATTTCTTGACTGCGTCAGGTGGGACTTCTTATTAGACACTTTCTTACTCACTTTAAGAAATGCTTGTTGACGAAAGCGGTTATTATGGGCAGGTGTATGTGCCTTATCAGGAGAAATAGTCAGGTTAGGCTAATTATCTCCACTCAAATCAGGTGTATGTGCCTGACTTGGTTATCCATATGATATGGGGGATTATTCCCCACAAACCTCTTGAACTGTAACAGAGGTGTGTGTCTATTCTTAAGTGATATGTTGATGTGTCACTCCACTGGTAGGGATAGATTTTCATTTCTTTCCCTATGATGCTGCTGAAGTTGTTATAATATTCTGACAGGCATCCAGAATATGAGCAGGGATTTGCTTCTGCTCTTTCACCATTGACAGAATATTCTTGGTGACTTCTGCTGCCAAAACAGGGATATACGTCCATTCTGTGCTTGGAGTAGGTGTGTGTGCCTTCTCCTTTCCTCCTTTTCCTGTTAGTGAATTCTAACAGTACTCAAGTGTGGGGGCAGAGAGTTGAGTCTGCCTCCTATTTGTCATTGGGGCTTTCTAATTGACTTCTCTGGGTGCTACCAAACGAGACTATTGGTAGGCTTGATTAATACTAGTAGGTGTATGTGCCTGCTGATTGCACTCTGCCGAACATGGTTGATGAACTTCCTTCAATACTGGCAGATGAGGCTGCTGGCAAGATTAATGAGTGTAAGAAGGTGTATGTGCCTGTTTACCAGTTGTCAACACATTGGGTTGGTGGGCTTCATCGTATGTAGACAGAGAGCCTACTGACTAGCAAATGATTTATAAACAGGTGTATGTTCCTGTCTATATTACTCCACCAGAATTTCCTGGCGGGAATGGTGTGTTACTTCCAAACGAGTCTACTGGACAATAGAATTAAAATAGACGGATGTGTGTGCCCGATCATTGATTTCCACCAAGTTAGGTTGGTGGAATTATCCAGAAATGGTAGAGATAAGAACATGCTCATTGTTGACCAGTCATCACCTCTGGTGGTTCGTCTTGCCTACTCGGGTTTGAGTAACCTGAGCTGAACGCCTGCAGACGACACCCTCATCATGTTGAGGTCATACTGCCGCACGAGTCTAGCAGAAATTGCTGATGGGATCCCTCGGGAAGGACTCCTATTTCCTTGAATTAAGGCCTTCAGTGACCTTATCATTCACCTCCCCAGAATATGGGAGGGAATGGTGATTGTGTTCTAGGGATAACGACCCAAAACGATTGGAAACGGTGGTTGGCACCACCTGCTTCTTGATCGCTGGTCATCGTTGTCCGGATGACCAGGGTGAATTATTGACTTGGAGGACTTGTCAAGAAGCCTCCAGAGTCGTAATAGTACTGTTTTGATGGTATTCCTTAACCAGCGCATTTTATACCCATCATTGAAGATGCTGGGTACGTGATGTCGTCCTCAGAGCAGACGACGATCCAGTAGGATTAGCAGCAGAGGCATTCATAGCAAAGGTATTCACAGGTGTGAACTTAAGAGAAGCCATTTCTGTAACCCAGAAGATCTTGGAAAAGAGTTCATGTTTGATATAACAGACATAATCAAGATAATTTTGGCCACTACATCTTTTTGATGAGCACATATGTTATTTATTGATTTGTTGACCCTCTCATTGAGTTTAAATAAGGGCCTAACAAATAAGTAAAACATCACTTTAAGTTGGTTAAATATTCATGTCGGGTTCACCATTTTTTGTTTCCTCTGGAAGTGGGGATGACCTCGTTGGTTTAAGGTTCAAACATTCTAATCGGTTTTTAACGGGTTTGTTCGTAGAACCAGAAACATCCAATGATTCTATATCCATTTGGACCTACTTTCCAAAGGTAGGTTCTCATTAGTTATGGACCAATGAGGCTTAATAATTTTCATTTGTCGAGAGGCTGGGAGGTCAGACTCATCACAACTTTGGGGGGGGGGGGGAATTATTGTCTACTCTGGGACTCTCTTTATAGATTTAAGTTATGTTCGTGAATCCTTATTAAATTACCAAGTATGAAAATGAGCTTTCTTTTAGATATGACAATCAATGATTGATATATAGAACATTTAGAGAATCTTTTATATGTATTTGAAGTTCTTCATCGATAGAGAATCATATGTATTTGTTAGAGATTCTTAGTCAATGGTATCCTTCAACACATTATATAGATATCTCTTGGTCATTATGATGACCATACTGGTTTTAAAGCCACTCAGTGGGGTACTTGAAGTTTATTATCGTTCAGAAGGACATGGATTATTTCAGATTTGGGATCGTACCCATAGATGGGATACCTACGTATCCTTGTTTAGAAAAGGAATCAGAACCCACGTAGTTTTATTAAAGAAGTATGATGTTTATTCATGATTGATGGCTCAAAGAAAGATTTCATAATTACTTTTACACTCTAAGCTCACGTGAGTCATGCTCAGTGTGAGAAACAAGAGGTATTGGTAAAACCTGACAATTCTGCCATGAAAGACGCAATCATGAGAAATAATGTGGGGATTAGTTATGTATGACTGCCCAAATAGATGAATATTGGGTTTTACGTCAGGGAAGAAACCCAAGAACAAGGTCTATAAAGGTATATGTGCTTTATGGATATTTGGATACTTAACTTAGGGATTACTCCTGAGAAGGATGCCCAAATTAGAGGACTTAAGAACTAGGGATTATTCCTGAGAAGGAGGCCCAGGTTAAGTAAATTAAGACTGGTTAGGAGAAATTATGACTGGGGCTTATTCCTGAGAAGGAGGCCCAGGTTAAAGGGACTTGAGAACTGGGGATTATTCCTGAAAAGGAGGCCCGGGTTAAGGGGAATTAAGAACTGGGGATTATTCCTGAGAAGGAGGCCGAAGTTAAGAGGAATTATGACTGGGGCTTACTCCTAAGGAAGAGGCCCAGGTGAAAGTAATTTGGAACTTGGGAACTTGGGGCTTACTCCAAAGGAGGATGCCCAGATTTGGGAAATTATGACTGCGGCTTACTCCTAAGGAGGATGCCCAAGTTAGGGGACTTAGGGATTATTCCTAAGGAGGATGCCCATATTTGGGAACTTGGGGCGTAATCCTGATGAGGATGCCCAGATTAAATATCTTAGACTGGGGCTTATTCCTAAAAAGGAATCCCATGAATAGGGGACTTGGGGCTTACTCTTAAGGAGGATACCCAGGTTAAGAGAACTTGGACTGGGGCTTATTTTTGAAAAGGAGGCCCATGAATAGGGGACTTGGGGCTTACTCCTAAGGAGGATGCCCAGGTTAAGAGAACTTGGACTGGGGCTTACTCCTAAAAAGAAGGCCCAGGTTAAAGATCCTATCATCTTAAAGGATGAGGTTAAATGAATGAAATATCTAACCTTAGTGACATAAATATATGTAAATCACTAGGTTTTGTGAGATGTTCCACGGAATTCCTTTCAAATAAGGAATCCAACCAAGAAATCATGCTATAAATGGCTTTGAAGAGAGTTCTGAAGGCTTAATCTTGAAGAGGAGAGGTGGATTTGAATAAGAGAGGTGAATAGGTAGGAGGGGCACCCAAAAAGAAGTAGGCGTGCAGGTCTTTGCGTGGGCGCGCAGGTCCTGGTCGTGCAGGTATACCTATGTGATACATAGGTACCTATGTGACGGTCAACCCATAAGGTAATACTTGGTCGAGACTTGGCTCAATCCCTTAGTATTATCACTAGGGGATTCCAAAAGAGTGGTGTGCAGGTTCTGGTGAAGGGATAAGGCGGCACATAGGTGTCTTCATTTCCCGTTAGGGTTAGACACTTAGGCACGTAGGTGTTGATGAATTTAAACACTTAGGCCTTGTTTCCTTTGTTTAGATCTTCCATTCTAGGTAAGAAATTACCTTAGAAGTATTCATAAGACTTCCAGAAGAGACTAGAGCGCCGAGAGCTTAAAACTATCTTTTGGAATTTTTCGTCCCTGAAATGGGGGGCCCACAAGGGTTATTTATAGGCTGGTAAAGACCCCGGGTGAAAATCAGATAGGGCGCGTAGGTCACCTGCGCACCCAATATGTGGCGTGCAGGTATACCTGCGCGACCATGATGAAACCTGTGTGGCCCATGCTAAATCAAATCCTTGTTCATCCCTTTGTCAATTTTTGATGTTTCTTCAAAGGATGAATCAATTTATGTTAAGGTATTCCCCTTTTTTAGTCATTTAGACTCTATGACGGAAAGGAGCATCAACATTAAACATGGTTAATATGGTAAGCATGTTAAACAATAGTAAACATGGTAAACTATGGTAAACATGGTAGTGTAATTTTCATTCAATAAAATCAGTAAATATATAAGTTACATAAAGGTAAACTACGGTAAACATGGTAAACATGGTAAACATGGTAAACATGGTAAACATGGTAGACATGGTAGACATGGTAAACATGTTAAACATGGTAAAGTAATTGTAATTAAAAAATAATAATAGATATATAATTTACATAATGGTAAACATGATAAACTAATGTAAAAAAAAATAAAATGAACAAAAACTTCTACTTACTTGTTTTAATATGAGTTTTAATAAAGAAAAAAATTACAATATCTAACATTTTATGAAAATAATAAATGTAAACAAGAAATAAACATATGTTACCTGTAATATTAGGAATGTACAAATGGATTGTTTTCCCAAATTCCTTCGTGATGATCGTTCCTTATGGCACAAACCATGTCTTCAACATGCGCATAATTATATTTTTCTAATATTTCCATGGAAGTAGGGATATCACATAAATCAGCATCTTCATCAAGTTAATCCTCACCAACATATTGTTTTTTCCCTTGTAAAACAACAGACCACTACATATCTGATTGATCAACTACATATAAAATTTGTTTTTCATGTGTTTCCATTATAAAATAATCTGTTGTGTCTTCCAATCTATTATGATTAACAAATTTCATTCCAAATTCATCATGTCTGACACTATTATTATCAATAAACCATTTGCAGTTAAAAATAGAAACATTAATTTTAAAGTAATCAACCTCCCATATTTTTTCAATGACTCTATAATATTCAGTTGATGCAGAAATTGAGTTTCTGTCTTTAGAACTTGAAAAATGCATTGCTTCTGCAAACACCAATACACCACTATTCTGAACTGCACTTCTATTTTCCTAAGCTTTTATATGAAATGTATATCCATTAATTTCATAACCGGACTATGTTATCACATTTTAACATGGACTACCCACTAACCATCTTAATGTCTCTGATACATCTGATCTACCAAGAATGGTCTTTTTAAACCATGACCAAAATGTTTTGTTGTGCTCATTCAAAATCCACATTTCTTTCTTCTTTGGATGACTTTGTTTCAACTCATTAATATTCAATGTGATATATGGTTGAGCATCAGCTATGTTATTCAAGATGTATAATTATAACTTCTTCATCTAATCAACTAACAAATATTTGACTTTCAAGCCATGAATCCCCTTTCCCTCATTATTAGCATGTTCATGGTGAGATAGAGGCAAACCTATGTGCTCCACCACATCCAAGTAGCTCGTAAAAAACCCCGAAACCTCCTCAAAAATATACTTTTCAATAATGGAGGCTTTAGGTCGATATTGATTCTTAATATACCCCTTCAATATTTTCATATACCTTTCAAAAGGATACATCCAATGAATATATACAGTCTATAAAGCTTTATTTCTCGAACCAGATGAATCATTAAATGCACCATTATATCAAAAAAAGATGGAGTAAAATACATTTCCAATTGACAAAGTATATAAATTTAATCCTTTTCCAAAATGTTCAAAGAATTCACATCAATCACCTTATTAAAAATTGAATTGAAAAAATAACAGAACTTCATTATAGTCTTTCTGACACGAATGGGTAATATTCCACGCAATGCAACTGGTATAATTTTTTGCATCATGATGTGACAATCATGATATTTCATACCTATCAACTTCAAATTCTTCAAAGAGATAAAAAAAAATTCATTTGAAGAATAACCTTGAGGCACTTTGATATCATGAAGACACTGAAAAAAGCTAATTTTCACACTCTTGGATAATATATGACAATCTCAGGGAAGAAATGTTCGTCTTCCATTAGGAGTGGGAGCTAACTCCAAAAATATTCACATTGCTAGTAAGTCTAATCTTTTATTCAACCCATCTTTTGTATTTCTTTTAATATCTTGAAATTTTCCAATCAAACTGTCACAAATATTCTTCTCCACATGCATAACATCAATATTATGTTTCACTTTATGAAATCTCCAATATGGTAGCTCAAAAAATATTTACCTTTTCATCCAAATATGTCTATCATTACCAGATTTATGTGTCTTTCCAAATGTCACATCAAGGTTTTCCACCCTCTCAAAATACTCATCAGGGGATAAAGGTTTTGGAGAAATATGAAATTCTTGTGATCCATTGAATGCATTTTTTTAGTCTTCTATATTATTGATCCATAGGAAAAAACTTTCGATGACCCATGTACACTATTTTCCTCCCATGATGAAATTGACAATATGAATTCTATTGTTCAAAAATTGGACATGCTTTATTCCCTTTAAAACTGTATCCAGACAAATTTCCATATGTTGGGGAGTCATTTATAGTGAACATGAGCACTGCATGCAATTGAAAATATTTCATTTTATAAGAATCATACACCCTAATACCATCCTCCCATAAAAGTTTCAAATCATCAATAAATGGTGACATGAAAACATCAATATCATTTCCAGGTTGCTTCAGACCAGAGATCATTATACTCAAGATGACATATTTTCACTTCATACAAACTTCAGGAGAGAGGTTGTAAATTACCAATAAAATAGGCCATGAACTATGTGTACTACTGAGGGTTCGTTGTGGATTCATTCCATCTGTACACAACCCTAGTCTGAGATTTATAATTTCATTTCCAAATGAAGGATACTTCTCATCAATTTTCTTCCATTGTGGACAATCAGCTGGATAATGTATATTTCCATCACATATCTGATCATCACCATGCCATATTAACCTTTTTGAATCATGTTTATTAGCAAATAAATGTTTCAAATGATGAATTATAAGAAGATACCAAAATACCTTGGAAGGGATCTTGGTAATCTTTACATCAGCCTGTGATTTTTATTTCAACTTATACTGTGATGTCCCAAAATTAGGATACTCTGAAATAAATTCATATTCGTTCCTATATATCATACAGTCATTTGGACAGGCATGCATTTTCTTGTATCCTAATCCCATCGGGCATAATATTTTATTGGCCTTATAATGTGAATCTGGAATATTGTTGTCTTCTTGAAAAATGTATTTCAACAATTTTAGCAGCTCTGTAAAACTTATGTCACTCCATCCATGTTTCTCCTTTAGGTTAATCAATCTTAACACTACCGAAAAAACTATAGAATCTGTACAACCAGGATACAATGGTTTTTCAGCATCACCATATAGACGTGCAATTTTCAGTTCTATATCAATTTTGTTCTACAGTAATATCATGGATCATTTCTTCAATTCCATTAGTGTTACCATCTTGAAATCATCATCATCAGTTGATATGACATTTTATCTAGTTTCACCATGCCAAATACAAGGGTTGTAACTCAGATTAAAACCATGACAAATCAGATGATCTTTTATCACTCTACTTTTCAACTTCTTCATATTCAAACATTTCAGGCATGGATAGAAAAAAAATGTCACTGCTTGGAACATTTCGTTTAGAAAATTCCAAAAAGGAATCAATACCTTCCTCATATTCATTACTCATTTGATGTGCCATAACCCAACTTCAAATCATTATTACCTATAAAAATATCAAAATTATACATCTTGTTAAGATAAGAAAAATATATATTTATATGAAAAATATCATAATTTGAATGTAAAACAATTTTGAAATATAAAAAAAATCTATGTGTATTTGAAAAAATTATGAATGAAAATGATTTTAAAAAGAAAATATAGTTATATATAACAGTTTTAAATTCATCTTGGATCCTTTCTTCTTAAGATACACAATTAATACATCCTTATGCAACTGGATACCAAATTCACCCTTCCGTAAAAAATAAATATGAAGTGTAAATATTAAAATATGTATACATTCACTACTAAAAATTACACATATCCCAATGATTTAAAACTATTGGGATAGACCTTGAAACCATTGAGATAGAATACCCCAACAGTTTCACACACCGTTGGCATGATGATATTTTCAATATCCCTATACCAATGATTCTACAGAAAGTATTGGTATAGACTACCTGAATATTTCACCGGTTTCAATGAAATTGTTGGGATATATATATATACCAAGGGGGTGTCTAAGGGGGTAGGGGTTTTCCAGGGGAGTGGTGGGGGCTGTCCAAGGGGGTAAGGACTGTCCATGGGGGTAGGGGTTGTCCAGGGTGTCTTAGGGGGTAGGGGTGTCCAGGGGGTAGGGTTTGACCTTATGTGTTTCATTTAAATAAAAGATTCATTTGCTGCAAGTTTGAAATACAAGAAAATAAACATAGTTTTTATAAAAATAATCCCCATAAGATCATTTAAAACCAAGTATTCAATTCTACCAAAGAGACACACCATAATTAGGGAGCATAATAAATAATGACATAATGAGGGCAATGGGTAAGCAGTATTCAAGTAACCATACCAGATGAGGCACCTAGATTATCCTCCACAAATAAACAAGTGTCAGAGAACATGGTAATACCTAGGAGCTTAGGGGAAAATCTAGAACATATTGTAACCTAATCCATCATTTTGGTGTGCCTGATGCAATCAAACAGCCCTAACACACAAGGGTAACCATCCCCAAAGTAGAGTGTGTTTACACTAAGGGTCAATTATACAGAGCATAATCTTTAACTAGGGCAGCAATAATTATTGAATAATCCACTACCAATTCTAGGTTACCATGTTATGTCTAAAATGGGGGTGATATTAGGAGTATCAAACAATCAACCATATATAAAGAATAAGCACAAGACACACAAAATCCACACACCCACATGAATCACCCCAGAACACCACTCCAAGGAATTCCCCTTACCTTAGGGCCATAAACGCACAATGGAAGTCCCATACCAAGGACATTCCCATTCCTTTTAATAATTATAAGGCAAGATACACATTCCAAGGGGAGTTTTCCAAAGAAAACCCACTTTCTAAAAGTGCCAACCGGGCCACACCCATTATTTTAAAAAAACGTTTTCAAAAGTATCCAAACACACCATTTAGAAATCCATGAAATATTTTAAACACATTTGAAAAGGCACAACATAATTTGGAAATCATAAAATGCTTATAAGGGCCAACCAGGATTTTAATCAAACACTTTTTTTGTAGGGTTATGTAAAATAATTCCACAAAATTTAATTCAATGGGAATGAAACTTGATTTGATTCAAGTAATATTTCAGAAAAATATATATTTTTATCAAGCATAAAATCAAGGTATAAACATCAACAAATCAATGATTCTTAAATTTAAAGGCCACTACATAGGTAAACCTACATCAATCCAAGACACCTTCAATGATGACCACTCAAAATGGCTTCAAGAAGGTCCAAATGAGCAAGGAATACCAAGAAGAACCGTAACCAGAAAAAACCCTAAATTTATAAACAAAGAAACAAGAACCATACACAAAAATAACCAATGAAGAAGAAGAACTAAGAAGAAAAAGGAAGAAAGAATAAGAGGGAGAAGGAGAGGATATTATATAGAAAAATCTCCCCCCAAACATGTAGAAACCACTTGGAATCACTATTGGAATGAGGTGAGAGGAATGGAGAAAAAGGAGGATACTCCTAGGGTTTCATGTTCCAAATGGGGGGAGAAAGAGGGCATTTCGGTGTTTAAATTCGATAGGGGAAATAGTAAAAAAATATATATTTTTAAAGAACTCGGGAATTGTGCATGGTTAGGCTGCACCCCCTGAGACACCCCCTCCCCCCACCCCCTAAACAGCACCTTGACCCCCTCTGGACACCCCCAACCCCATGGACACCCCCACCCCCCTAGATACCCCTACCCCCTTGGACAACCCACTCACCCCCCCTGGACACCACACCCCCAACCCCTGGACACCCCCCCCCCCACTTCCCTTAGACATTGTCCCCCACTGCCTACCCACATGGACACCCCCCCACCCCCTGAACAGCCCCCTCACCCCCTAGACACCACCCCCCATCCACTAGACACCCCCCACCCCCATTTGAAATCCCCCTCACCCCCCCCCCCCCCGAACACCACCCCCTGCCCCCATTGGAAACCCCTTGGACACCCCCACACCCCCTAGACACCCCCACCCCCTGGACAGCCCCCATCACCCCCTGGACACCACCCCCCTGGACACCCCCAACCCCCCTTAGAAAGCACCCTCACCCCCAGGACAACCCCCCCCCCCCCCCACCCCCCTTGGACAAACCTTGGACACCACCACCCCCTTGGACACCCCCCCCCCCCCCACCCACTGGACAGCCCCCCAACCCCTCTGGAAATCCCCCACCCCCTAGAAACCTCCACCCACCCCTGGACACCACATACTCCCTTGGACAGCCCACTCACCCCCTTGGACACCACCCCACCCCTAGAACCCCCCCTCCCCCCCCCCCCGAACACCACCCCCACCCCCTCCCCCCTTTGGACACCCCTAGACAACCCCTCACCCCTTGGATATCCCCCTCAACCCCCCCCCCCCCCCCTCTGGACACCCCCCCCCCCTGGACACCCCCCCCAACCCTCTAGAGAGCTCTCACCGCCTAGACAGCACCCCCCCATAGACACCCCCCCACCCCTGTACACCCCTACCCCCCTTGGACAACCCACTCACCCCCTGGACCCCCCCCCCCCCCCCCCACACACACACCCTAGACACCCCTACCCACTTGGATAGCCCCCCTCACCCCCTGGACACCACCCCCACCCCCTTGGACACCCACTGGACACCACTACCCCCTTGGACAGCCCCCCCCCCCCCCCCATCCATCTAGACATCCCCCCCCCATGGACACCCCCACCCCCCTGGACACCCCTCCTACCCCCTTGGACAACCCACTCCCCCCCCCCCTCGAACACCCCCCCCCCCCACCCCTGGACACCCCCCCCCCCCCACACACACACAGAGACACCCCTAGACACCCCTACCACCTAGGACAACCCCCCTCACCCCCTTGGACACCCCCAATAACTTAGACAGCCCTCACACCACCCTGGACACCACCCCCCACCCCCTTTGACACCCCCTGGACACCCCCACCCGCTTGCACCCCACCCCCCACCCCCTTTGAAACCCCCTGTACGCGCACACACACATGATAGAACACACAAAAATCATAAACTTTCATGATATCACTTCCATTGGTTTATTTTACCAGAAAATAATTTAGCATGGTATAAATGAACACTATGAAACTTTCCATGATAGTAAGAACAAAGAAAAATAACAACTCAAAAATTTGTTTAGGGAATCGTGAAAAATAGAAACAGAAACTGAGCCATGTGAGGCTTACTTGAGTGTTTTGAACCGACCTAATAGATCTAATGATAATAAATATGAAGAATGATGTTGGAAAAATGAGGCTGGAGGGCACGACTTCGAAGAATCATTTCTAGATTTTCTACGAGAGAGAGATGAGTCGCAGGTCGCCCGATCGAAGAAAATAGAATGATTGAATATGTGGTGAGATAAATCATTTAAAAGATTTATCATGTCGTTTATTTAATAACTGACATGGTAAACTATTTTTTTAATGTTTATAATGTTGTTTATTTAATAACCGATGTAGAAAACAATTTATCAAGTCAGCTATTTTATAACTGACGTGACAAATTTCGCTTTATCACATTGGTTCTTTTGATAACCGACGTGATAAATTGATGATATTAGCTTTATAACATCGATTATTTTATAACTGATGTGATAAAGCGCCAAGATTCGATATATCACATCGGTTATAAAATAATCGATGTAATAAAGCTAATCTCAGTTTTTATTAGGTCGGTTATAAAATAACCGACGTAAAAAATTGATTCTCGTCAATTTATCACGTCGGTTATTTTATAACCGATGTGATAAATCAATTTTTACATATTTTCACGTCGATTATATAGAACCTATGTGAAAAATACCGATGTGTTAAACATTTTTTCCATTATTGGGAGATGATTAGCTGACATAATTCGGAAAATAGTATTGTTTATTTGAATTAGAGGATTTAATAAATGGTATGGATATAAGATATTCTATTATCAACATAACATTATAATATGTAAATTATTCTAGAATTATTTTTTCATGATGGATGAAGGAGTTGGGGGAAAATAGAAAAAAAAAATTAAGATAGGTTCATTGAGAAAATTACCTCTTGAATATCACCCCCTTGAGAGATCCTTGAATTCCTTGGATTTGGTCTTTTGGTGAGACCAGAAACACCATAATGTGGGTGGAGTGAGGAGGATATGTTTGGGAAGATATTTTTGGATCTTAAAGGGTTTTTATCTAAATGGGGTGGTGAGGGGTGGTATTTATACTTCAGGAGAGATGTGTTTAAGTGATTAAAATAATTATTACTTTATATTTAAAGTTTACCACATTGAGGCACCATTAATTTCCATGAATATGATTGTAAATTAATGTTTTGGATTCTGGTTAGGGTCTATAAATACCACAAATAACCATTAAATGTTGTAATTTTTAGGTATGTTATGATTATACCTTTTAACTTTAACCATTGTCACTATTTTACCTATACTATGGTAAATAATTTCTTTACCATGGTATCTTTTTATAATTAAAAATAAAATTGATATTATTACCTAATTTGGAAAATTTTTTCCAAATATGGAATCAATTTTTCTAAATTAAATTCACATAATTAGAAAAAAAAATATTTAAAATTAATCTCACAAACACAATGAAAAAGCGAGTTTTTTAAATTTAAAAGTTCAAAAGTTTGAAATGTCTTTATATCCAATTTCATTGTAAAATTGATTAAAATGACCTAAATTGGATTTATTTATTTATAATTGAACTAATTATTCTTTTAAACCAATTAAATAGATAATTTAATTATATAAATAAATTTGATGAAAAATATGTTTCTATTGAAATTCGATATTTTTCACTATTCATCAAAAAATGAAACTTATTCGAAAAATACCAAAAATTCATACTAAGATAATTTTGATATATTGATTTAAAAAATTAAGTTTATTTTCTCAAATAAAATCCATAAAATTTTCAAAATCTAGTTTTAAAATATTTTCTCCTCTAAAAGGTGAAAAAAATTACTTTTAGAAAAATATAGTTTTTTATACTTAAAATTGGATTTATTTTTATCTTAAGCCTATAAAACATATTGAATGAGTTTAAAAAAATTTAAATGAATATATTGTAACATACCTGGTAAATAAAAATATGACATTTTTCATATTTATTAATATTTTTAAATTAAATATTAATTTTACATTAATGGGGATGATATGTTTGATGGCATACCTGATATAAAACAATGGGTTTCTTTGAAAACTTACATTGCACACAACGTTAAGTTATACCAAAAAATAATCTAATAATGTTATTATTTTAAATAGTAGTTAACGCATAGCCATTATATTGGAAAAAATGAACAGAACTAACTACAATATTATTATACATGTTTGTTAAATATTTTTACATTTATCCAATAAAATTTATAATCTTAAAATGTGAATGAATCTAATTTTAAGCATAAGCACTCTTACATTCTTTAAAAGGTCGATTTACCGCCTTTTAATGGAGAACCCTTTTAATATATAGTTTTTGTCACTTTTATATTCTCTATTGGAAAAAATAAAATTCTTATTTAGAATCGGAACATCAAAATTTACTTTTGGTAAATTTTTCTGATAAAGTTCATTTTTTAATGAATAGTGAAAATACTATATTTTAATTCAAAATTGCATTTTAAACTAATTTATTTATATGGTTATATTATCTTTTTAAATGGTTTTAAATTATATTATATTTTTACCATTTAATCCAATTTTGGTCATTGTAAGTAATTTCACTTTGAAATTGGTCATAAACAAGTGTCAATCTTTTGATAGTTATTATTTCTTAAAAACACTCTTTTTAGTTTGACAGCAGAAATTAATTTTAAATTAAAATTTTCCACTTCTGTGTTTTGAATTTGGAAAAATGGAATCCATATTTGGAATTAGGAGGTACAAATTTTGTAAATAGATGACTTTTATTTTTAGACATTATGAATATTTACTTCGGTAAATATTTTATTTACTATAGTTAAAGTGTAAATCTTGTAAATAAGGGTAAAAAATAATATTATAATAATACTAAATTACCCTAACATGTGTCCTAATCCCATTGGATGATACATTTTCGACCATTGGAATCCTTGGATCAATTTTGGGACCCCATGGAGCCACTTATGGGTGATAATGACACTTTATATTAATTAATTTAAAGTAAAGGCAAAATGACATAAACAAATAACTTTTAGTAAAACAATTTTTACATGGGGTTATATAAGTTATCTCTTCGACTATAAATATTAATTATAAATCTAAAAATATTTCCTACATCATGGTGTTTTATTTATAATTTTTAGACATCAAATAAATAAAATTATTTATGACACAATAATGATGCAGTGATTACCTTAAAAATAAATGATTTAAATAAATAAGATTATAAAAATTAAAACAATATCCAAAACCTATCCAGTTCTTATTGGATGATTTTATTTCGAACATAAGTCATCTTATCTTCTACTTTAATGAGTATTTGACCTTTTTAAACCAAAGATAAGTTTATAATAAAATAATATTTTCAAACTTCCCTAAAGAGCCCCTCCTCCCCCTTATAAAAATCCATCATCTCTAACCCATTACTCAAACCTCTCAATCCCCTTGGATCATCCAAAATATAACCGATTAATCTCCCTACATACCTATATTCCTCCTATAAGCCTTCCACTAGTCATAAGGCAATTCAAGTAAACCTTTTGGTTCAAACCAAAGGGAGTTACCCGATTTAAAGGTAACGTCTTCTCTTAAGTTCTTTTCTTTTATTTTACTTCTCCAACCCCTTAAAATCTCTTTATTCATTTATTTTATAGAAACACTAGTATAATAAATATACTAGGTTGTTTTTATGAGAAGTATTTTAAATACACTTCCACACACTTTCATCTAATGGATAGGAACATACTATTTCTGTGGACGGCAAACTCATGCCTCACGAAATGATGATTGTTCAAATATCTTCAAATGCCTATCATGGTGGACATTATGTTGGCACTGTATTTATATATGATATATATTATGTTTATTTTTTCTCTAATATTCTGTATTTTTCATTTATATCATACCTTTATGGTTTCCATAATGGGTAAATACAATAATTTCATTTAAGGAAGTGCAGACTACCTCCCCTCAAAGTGATATAACTCGTTCATGCCATACTTGGGACATATAAAGAATGGAGTTAATGAAATTATATATGATATTATACTGGAATTATAATATACCTATGTATCATTAATTTTTCAATCCATTAAAATACAAAATAGAAATGAAAGTAGCGTTCATGTGTACGTACAACATACCGTCTCCATGAATGATACATTTCATTTCTTATCTCCAAATGTTATGTAATATTATAAATACATATATATAATTTTTAAATATGATATATATTTTATTTAAATTATGAATATGATTATGGAGATAATATACTTTTGACCACATGGACAATTTGTAGTTATAACAAGTTCATTTTTTACTCAAGTTCTGAAAATCGACAAAATGTCTGATATGAACTCAAATAATCAACTAATTATTATAGAAAGATAATAAGTGATATAAAAGGAATAATAAAACATGAAAAAGGTTCTTAAGAAATTATAAATTAACTTAAGTTTATTATTCAGGAATAACAAGGAACATAGTAGATAAGTCAGACTTGAGGTAAGGGGTTTCTTTTCTCACTTTTAATTTCCTGAGATTTCCATTGTTCACCACTTATTTATTAAATGTGGTGTATTGTGTACGACCATTTGATATATATTAACATGATTCTATTTATATTTGTGGTATTATGTGATTCATTTGGTGTTTATTAAATTTTGGTCATATGACTCAATTTATTACAATGTGGTAAAGGGTTTTTATCTCACTTTTTATTCCTGGGAGATTCATGCTATATTTGCCAATATTTCCTTTTGTGTGGTGCATGTACTACCCATGATTGTATTAATTGTTGAATATAATTTAATTTATGGTTATTTACACCTTAATTTTATGATATTTCCTTCATGGGTTGTATGTTTCGTAAGTTACCAAATCGGTAAGGGAACCTTTCATTGTACTATTTTAGTCAAAGACTTCTTTTATGTTATGTCTTTAAATTTAAATTTTCAAATGTTGGGATATGTTATTATATATTCTTATTGCTGTAAATTTTATGTGCATGTGATTATATACCCCATTTTATCTAATCAACTCAATTTCTGAATTTTTAATTAACGTCGTTAGGCTGCTGAATTTTCGTAAGGGAACTTCTTAACCCAATTTCCATTCTTTGGGTTAATCTTATACTTATTGATTATGTCATGATATGATTATGTATGTAATAACTATTTATTTATTTATGTAATAATTTCCACTCCTATTTTTGTGGATATAATTTTTATACACATAATCACTCCATTGATAATTTCTCATGTCATTGATATGAACTTGATAAGGGTATTTTTAACTCAATTTCCATTCATTGAGTTAAACATCCAAGTAATTGTTTTTGTTTTTAAAATAACATTTTTGAATGTCCGATGATTTGTTTACACTTAATATCTATTCACATTGAGTGTATTTATATCTTTCACACATAATTATGTAACTGATTTATCCTTAATCTAAGGATACCATCTTTATAAGGGATTTCGTCTCAATTTACATTCTATTGAGACTTCAATGTTATTAAGCACCAATTCACATTTATATGGTTTATATACTGTCCTTTGGAATGTTATATCATGAATCCCTTTATTCTCATGATATTATAAAGTTTTTATTAAACGTTATTCCTTAATTATTTGTATTCAATCATCTCTCATTTGGTTAAGAACTCCTTAACTAAAATATTGTTTTTAAAGATTTATTCTTATAAATATTTATCATTAATGTACATATTTTCAAATTGGTTTTAAGGATTTATTTATATGTACATTAATGTTTTAAAATGTTAATACCTTTAAAAGTTTAAAAGTGGTATGGGACACTTTGATTCAAAAATATATTTATTAAATTTTTTAAATGGTTTTGAAAATGGTTTTGATAAAGCATTGATTACATCAATATCTTGAAATGATATATTGTGATTGAAATGTGGAAATGTTATCTTTCCTTCATGGTTTTTTATGTGTTATTATTTATAATGGTACTTGGAAATTTGATGGGTGGTTACATGATAAACCAAATAACGTGTGGTTTCATGATAAACCAGGATGGGTGGTTACGTTATAACCTTCAATGCATTGGGTATGGAAGTCATCTGTATGGCTATTACATTTAGTGATATGTGTGGAAGTTGACCGTATGGTTATTCCATCTAAGTATGTTTATATTCCAAGTTACCTTTATATGTTATTTGTGCTTTCTATGTGTTTTATGTTAATCTTTTGTTTATAAAAAGGGTAAGTAATGTTCTTTTATTTAGTGAAGAGAATTTACTACATCATAAAGGGGAAAATTATTACTTATGATAAAGTATTCGTGGTTTACTTGTTGTTTTGAAAAACTAACAGTTTTCCTTCTTTTTGTATCCCTTATTGATATTTTTTTGCTCATCCCATGTTTTTGAAATTTTTTCACAGGATATAAAGTGGAATAGAGTCAAGGATGGGATCAGGGAAAATTCATGTTGTCTAAAACATGGAAATAGACATGTTTATTTTTAAGAGTTTTTATTTTATGAAAAAATGGGTAATTAGTAGTATTGTATACATGTAATATTCAAGTTGACATGTAATAGTTATAGCCTAATTCTCTAAAACTCTAAACCTGAAAAGATCCTCAATGTGAATTATTAATTTAACTCAAGATTAAGTAATGTTTTAAAGTCGGGTCTTTATTATTGGTATCAAATGGATTTTTAGACAAATTTAGGGATTATGAGTTTTTTTTAAACACATGTTTAGTCCCTATTTCTATTATTTTAGTTAAATCCTTCTTTTATAAATTTTTCATATCATGGAAAGTCTGTTACAAATGTATTGAGGAGGATCTCAAACGACATTCCAATCTCTTGCCAATGACATGCTTGCAATAATTATTTAAAATTCATGTTCATATGATTGTGAAACCTTTTCTAGCATAAAACTCACTTGAAAATAGTTGTTTGAGATATCAAACACCTCCACTATACGCCAATATCATTGTGGATCATGGGTTGTATTTAATAAAATCCTATTTTCTCAATATTCTCATATTTTCAAGAAAGGAAAATATTATCAAGGAATTTTCAAATATTTTACCTTATCACAAGATTTTGAAGAATATTATGATTTTGAAAATGGTGCTGAAGAAGGAGGCCCTTATGCAATCTATTTATATTTTCTTTTAAAATATAGTCTCTCGGAACATACTTATGGTATTTTAAAAAGACCATTGATTGAATGTTTCAACTCAAAATCGGTTCAACTGTTTTATAAAAATCATGTTTTATCAAATATTTTGAAATTATATGTCATATATGATTATTTTCCAAAACTATTTTTTTGAGAACACCCATATGACCCAAGTTGTAGAAGGTGTATACGGATGAAGGAAGAAAATGTTTTTGAAGGATCTCTAAATCATTTTTGTAATGCATGGACCTTCTACCTATGTTAACAAGATGATAGTGAAACCATATGGACACCATGATCAAGGTATGATGTTATTTCTTTTGGGAGTAGTTTTATTTTATCATATGGAGGAGAAAAAAATGACAATATATAAGATGTTGAGGTCTTAATGTATTAGGATGAAAATGAAAGTTATAAGACAACCATTAAAGTTAAATCATGTTATGGTTATTTTTGAGGAGTTTATCTCATTTTTGGGAATGTTATAAAATTGTATAGTTTTTGAAAAAGGACAACACACAGACCATGTGACAACCCATCACATCGGACAAAGTTGTGGGAATCAAACCCATAACCAAAGTGCGATTTGGATTTATTGCCTACCATTGGACTATGTGAATTCCCATGTTAGTATGACTTATTATTTTTAGATAAATGATTTTATGGATCAATAATAAGTTAATTTTGGAAACTTATGTTTTGTCAAATGGATATCCTTAATATAGTAAAATGATTTTATGATTAAGTGATAAAGGTTATTTTGGAATATGTTCTCTATTTTGGGGAAACATTGTATGCCTATGGAAAATAGAATACATTTGGATTTCAATTTAGGAGTAATGGTGGAATTTTATTTTGGAAGAATCTGTGTTTTTATTATGGACATATGGTGATTGGGGTTATTTATGGAAATGATTAACCAATAATATAGAATATGTGATTAGGTTAATTACTTTTAAGTATGATACTCTAAGAGTGATTGATGTTATTTGGGGATAAATTTTAAGATTTAATGTGGAAGACTATGTGATTAAATCCTTTTGAGTTTTGGGGTTTCAATCTTAGTTTGGATTATATTGAAGGATTTTAAGGACAACTGTATATCCAATGATCTTTGTTGAACTTTGTGTATTGTCTGTTAAATTTTTGGAGATTAAGAGTAGTATTTCTTTTTATAAATGATTATCCTTTTTGGCGATTATCTGATCTTGTACCAACCTTTTTGTTTTTTTTATGTCTAAATATGGGAGAAATATATAGTTCATCTTTTATAGATTATGTGATATTCTATAAGTTTATTCTAGAGCTTTAGGTGTTACCAAGTCATCTGGAATACTCATCGTTTGGAGAATAGATGAGTTTGTGGTAGGAATTTAGTAAAGCGTGAAAGTATATATGACAAGTAAGTAGGTTTCCTTATATTTTTTATTAAGATCGTAAATAAATTCCTCATCTTTATGAAAATTAACTTAAAATAAAAATTGTGTCTATTAAAATTTCTTATTGGGGAATCAAATACCATTTAACCCATCATAAGTTTGTGATTTTCTGGTGGTTAGCTTTATCCTAATCATGTTTTCTATCACTCTCCATCAGAACTTGACACTTAGTTTCTCCTACATATCCATGTTTTCATGGAATCCTAGTATGGTTTATCTAGGGTGACCTTTGTATATATATTTCTTTCTTTTAAAGTGATAGTTTTATTTACTCTTTTTCCAATGTGGTACTTTCAATGAAGTTTCCAATCCCAATTTTTAAATTGTGAAGATGCAATTTCTAAAAGGGGGGAAGGATGTAACATCCTAGGTAAATAAAGAATAAGGAATTTTTCATATTTATTAATATTTGTAAATTAATTATTAATTTTACTTTAAAGGGGATAATATGTTTTATGGCATACCAGATACACAACAATGGGTTTCTTTGAAAACTTACGTTGCACACAATGTTAAGTTATACCGAAAAATAATATAATAATAATATTATTTTAAATGGTAGTTAACACATAGCCATTGTATTGGAAGGAAGGAATAAAACTAATGAAAATATGATTATACATGTTTTTTAAATGTTTTTACATTTATCCAATAAAATATATAAGCTTAAAATGTGAATGAATCCAATTTTAAGAATAAACACTCTAATATTCTTTAAAAGGTCGATTTACTGCCTTTTAATGGAGAACCCTTTTTAAATATAGTTTTATCACTTTTATATATTCTATTTTACAAAATAAAATTCTTCTTTATAATCAGAACATCAAAATTTACTTTGGGTAAATTTTTGGTATTTTTTTGATAAAATACATTTTTTAATAAATAGTGAAAAATATTGTATTTTAATTCAAAAATACCTTTTTATCTAATTTATTTATATGGTTATATTATCTTTATAAATGTTTTTAAAGTTTAATTATATTATATTTTTACCATTTAATCTAATTTTTATCATTTTAAGTAATTTCACTTTGAAATTGGAAATAAACAAGTGTCAATATTTTGATAGTTATTATTTCTTAAAAACACGCTTTTTGTTTTGACAGCGGGAATTAATTTTAAATTAATTTCTTCCACTTCTGGGTTTTGAATTTGGAAAAATGGATTCCATATTTTTAATTAGGAGGTCTAAATTGTGTAAATAGGTAACTTTTATTTTTAGACCTAATGAATATTTACTTCGGTAAATATTTTATTTATCATGGTTAAAGGGTTAATCTGGTAAATAATGGTAAAAAATAATATTAAAATAATATTAAATTTCCCAAAAAAGTGTCCTAATCCTTTTTTTGATACATTTACGACCATGGGAATCCTTGGGTCGATTTTGGGACCCCATGGAGCCACTTAAGAGTGATAATGACATTTTATATTAATTAATTTAAAGTAAAGGCAAAAATTACATAAAAATATCTTTTAATAAAACAATTTTTACGTGGAGTTATATAAGTTATCACTTAGAATATAAATATTCATTATAAAGATAAAAGTATTTCCTACATCATGGTATTTTATTTTATTTATTACACAATAATGATAAAGTTATTACCTTATAAATAAGTGATTTAAATAAATAAGATTATAAAAATTAAAAAAATATCCAAAACCTATCCAATTATTATTGGATGATTTTATTTCAAACATGAGTAATATTATATTCTACTTTAATTAGTTTTGTACCTTTTGAAACCAAATATATATTTATAATAAAATAATATTTTCAAACTTCCTTAAAGAGCCCCACCCCCTTATAAAAATCCATCACCTCTAACCCATTACTCACACCTCTCAAGCCCCTTGGCTCATCCAACCTATGACCAATTAAGCTCCCTACATCCCTCTCTTCCTCCTAGAATCCTTCCTCTAGGTAGAAGTAAATTCAAGTAAACTTTTTGGTTCAAACCAAAGGGAGTTACCCGATTTAAAGGTAACGTCTTCTCTTATGTTCTTTTCTTTTATTTTACTTCTCCAACCACCTAAACTCTATTTATTAATTTATTTTATATAAATACTAGTATCCTCAATATACTAGGTTGTTTTTATGAGAATTATTCAAACAACACTTTCACAAACCTCCATCTAATGGAGACGAACATACTGTTTCTGTGGACGGCGAACTACTGCCTCACGAAACGATGATTGTTCAAATATCTCCAACCACCTATCATGGTGTCCATTATGATGGAAATTTATTTATATATGATATATATTATGTTTATTTTTTCTCTATTCTTATGTATTTTTTATTTATATCAGACCTTTATGGTTTCTATAATGGGTAAATACGATAATTTCATATGAGGAAGTGCGGACTACCACCCCCTTAAAGTGATATGACTCATTCATTCCATATGTGGGACGTATAAAGGAAGGAGTTAATGAAATTATATGTGATATTATACTGTAATTATAATATACCTATATATAATTAATTTTTCAATCCATTAAAATACGAAGTAGAAATGAAAGTAGCATTCATGCGTACGTACGACTTACTTTCTCCATGAACAGTGCATTTCATTTCTTATCTCCAAATGTTATGTACTATTATAAATACATATATATACTGGATATATATGATATATATGATATTTAAATAATTAATATGATTCTGTAGATAATATACTTTTGACCACATGGACTATTTAAAATTATAACACGTTCATTTTTTACTCAAGTTCCAAACATCGACAAAAATGTCCAATACGAACTCAAATAATTGACTAATTGTTATAGCAAGATAATAAGTTCTATAAAAGGAATAATAAAACTTGAAAAATTTTCTTAATCAAGTAGAAATTAACTTAAGTTTATTATTCAGGAAGAATAAGGAACATACAAGACAAGTCGGACTTGAGGTAAGGGATTTCTTATCTCACTTTAAATTTCGTGAGATTTCCATTGTTCACCACTTATTTATTGCATGTGGTGTATTGTGTACTTCCATTGGATATATATTATCATGATTATATTTATATTAATGGAATTATGTGATTAATTTGTTGGTTATTAACTTTTGGTCATATGACTCGATTGATTACAATGTGGTAAAGGGTTTTCATCTCACTTTTTATTCCCGTGAGATTCATGTTATATTTGCCACTATTTCATTATTTTTGATTTATGTACTTCCAATGATTGTATTAATTGTGTAATATACATTAATTTATGGGTATTTAAACCTTAATTGTATGATCCTTCCTTCATGGGGTGTATAATTTTTAGGTTACCAAATCTGTAAGGGAACCTTTCACCATACTCTTTTAGTCAAAGACTTCTTTTATGTTATGTCTTTAAATTTAAATTTTCAAATATTGAGATATGTTATTATATATCCTTATTGATTTAAATTTTATGTCCATGTGATGAGAGACCCCTTTTTCTCTCATCAACTCATTTTCTTAATTTTTAATTGACGTTGTTAGGCTCCTGAATTTTCGCAAGGGAACTTCTTAACCCAATTTCCATTATTTGGGTTAATCTTATATTTCTTGATTAAGTCATGATATGATTATGTGTGGAATAAATATTTATTTATTTATATAATAATTTCCACTCCTATTTGTGTGGATATACCTTTGATACACATAATCACTCCATTGATAATTTCTCAAGTCACATATATGAACTTGATAAGGGTATTTTTAACTCAATTTCCATTCATTGAGTAAAACTTACAAGTCATTGGTTTTGTTTTTAAAATAACATGTGTGAAAGTACTATGATTGATTTACACTAAATATAAAATCATATTGAGTTTATTTATGTTTTTCATTCATAATTATTTAATTGATTTATCCTTAATCTAAGGATACGGTCTTTATAAGGGATTTCGTCTCAATTTACATTCCATTGAGACTTCATTGTTGTTATACACAAATTCCCTTTTATAGGGTGTATATACTATCCTTTGGAATATTATATCATGAATCCCTTTATTCTCATGATATTATAAAAATTTTATTAGACGTTATTCCTCAATTATTTGTATTCAAGCATCTATCATTTTCTTAAAAACTCGTTAACTAAAATATATTTTAAAGATTTATTCTTATAAATATTTCTCATTTATGTCCACATTTTCAAAATGGTTTTAAGGATTTATTTATATGGACATTAATTTTTTAAAATGTTAATACATTTAAAAGTTTCAAAGTGGTATGGGACACTTTGATTCAAAAATATCTTTATTAAATGTTTTAAATGGTTTTGAAAATGGTTTTGATAAAGCATTGATTACGTCAATATCTTGAAATGATATATTGTGATTACAATGTGGAAATGTTATCTTTCCTTTATGATTTTTTATGTGTTATGATTTTTAATGGTACTTGGATATTTGACGGGTGGTTATGTGATAAACCAAATAACGGGTGGTATCGGGATAAACTAGGATGGGTGGTTACGTTATAACCTCCAATGTATTGGGTATGGAAGTTATCCATATGGCTATTCCATTTAGTGATATGTGTGGAAGTCGATCGTATGGTTGTTCCATCTATGTATGTTTATGTCCTAAGTTACCTTTATATGTTATGTGTTCTTTCTATGGGTTTTATGGTAATATTTTGGTTACAAAAAGGGTAAGAAATGATCTTTTATTCTGTGAAGATTATTTACTACTTTATAAAGGTGAAAAGTATTACTTATGATAAAGTATTCATGGTTTCCTTGTTGTTTTGAAAAACTAACATTTTTTCTTCTTTATGTATCCTTTACTTATCTTTTTTTCGCATCCCATATTTTTTAAATGTTTTTCACATGACATAAAGTGGAATAGGGTCCGGGATGGGATCAAGGAAAAGTCATGTTGTCTAAAACATAGAGCTAGACAAGTTTATTTTTAATAGTTTTTATTTTATGAAAAAATGGATATTGAGTAGTAGTGTCTACATGTAATATTCAAGCTGATATGTAATAGTTATGGCCTAATTCTCTAAAACTCTAAACCTAAAAATATCCTCAATGTGAATTATTCATTTAATTAAAGATTATGTGATGTTTTAAGGTAGCGTCCTTATATATATAACATATAAATTTCATTAATATCTCTCACTAATAGTTATTAATTTAATTTATTAATATGAAATTTCATTATAGGCATAAAAATAGTTGTTTATAAAAACACTTCCTTTATGTTCAATTGGTTTTTATTTTCATTTCAAATTAATTAGTAACCAATGAATTCATTTTATAAAAATGTTTAAACTATATTTTTATAATTTAGTTAATCTCATTAATTCCTTCATTTCTAATATATTAGTGTTAACTATCATAATTAAATAACGAAATTTTGGATTTTGTTTAGGCTCAATGTTTTATGAAATGTAAGATATCAAAGAGATTAAATTTATTTAAAAATATATCATAAAATCTTGGTGTGTTACGTCCTCCTTATGTCCGGACAATTTGGATTCATGGTTGTACCAAGAGAAGGGTTTCATTATAGACAATAGAAACATGAAAGGTATTATTCTTGAGTAATTATTATATTTTCATAAATTAATCATCTATCATTTGAACTATCAAAGATACATTTATATTTTTTCCTGGATATAGCATAGTTTCTAACCTAGGGGTTGGTCTTAAAGAGGTTGTGACTTTATCTCAATGACTCTTCTACTTTTTTTTATTTTTTATAGATTTCTAAAGAATTAAAAGAAAACATGAATCATTAATAACCAAGAATAATAGACAATTAAAAGGTAAAAAAAGAAGAGGTAAAGAGAAACAAAATAAAAGAAAAGTCAATGAGAACAAACTAGTTCCAGGTTGATCCACTCTACAACCTATCACTGACCTAGAAAGAAGAACCAACACTCAATTCCACTCAGTGTTTGTGTGATGTCTCAACACAAAAATATATCTCTCCTAAAATATTGAACAATCATATAAATAATTTTTTCCTATATTTGAGCAATCTCCTAATTGTGAAATGAATCACAAGCTCAAATCACATTCTCATAGAATTTCTTCCATGAAAAATTAATCATCACAAAATCGTCAAATTACACAACCTATCTTTTTTATTCTCCATCAATCATCTAGGATAAAAAAGAGTAAAAAATAATAAAAGAGAAGATGAACGTAGAAAACCATCCTAGTAAATGAGTATGTGGTCGCATCTCCTCACATTTCCACTACTACACATGTGCCCTTTAACAACGCACAAAATGGATTGTAATAGTGCCAAAAAAATCCTTTTAATCAAAGTAATGATAAAGGATCCCCTTTATCTATAAATTAAATAGCACTAATAAAGGCTTCCCTTTATCATTGCTCGAAATATCTCTGATAAAGGCCTAGATGGCTGCAATGTGCTATTAATATAATAGCAAACCCAGCAAAAACCTATAATTTCAAACAATTCTAAATACATTTAATATGAAACCATGAATAAAAACATGTTATAACATAGTATATACAAATAAAAACATTTTTATATACATTTCAAACAATGTTTTATATAATCACACTTACAATTATCCAATAAACATTTAAAAACATTAATGTTTCATCTTTTGACGCACATGATCCCCTCTAAAAAATGTCTACACATGGTATCAATTTCTAAATAAATAATATCAACCCAAGAAAAAGATTACAGGTATATAAGAAAACAAATATTACTTTAGTAATACTATAAAGAAATAAATTAAACACTAATATGAAAGAATACATTAATAAAATTTCAATATTTAATAAAAACACATTTGGAGTTATACCGGTCACACCATGCATTGGATTGAAGGGGAATTTATTCCAACACATCAAAAATGACTCACGGATCATTTTCCTATGGTATCAAAACAATATGAATGTATTTGGTCAGTTTTCAGTATGCTAGTTGTGTTTTTTACTAAAATGTCATTTCAAATTGGAAACACGTATTTTGAGTCATACGAGTTGAATCATGCATCGGTTTGATGTGAGAATACTTTATACACATTAAAAAGGACTTATGAATCTATTACCTTAATTATCAATATAATCGGAGTTTGTTTTCTTGTTTTTCATTGAGTGATACATTTTGAACTAAAATGTTAATTTTAAACTGATAACGGACAATTTCAGTCATACTGGTCACACAATGCTTCGGATTGAGGTGTGATTGATTCCTACACATCATAAATGACTCATTTATTTTTTTCCTAAAGTATAAAAACAATACTAAATAGTTTTCTCAGTTTTTCAGTATGTTTATTTTTATTTTTTACTTAAATTAATGTTTATTTTAAATAAAAAGACATATTTGGAGTTATACTGGTCAGATCGTGCATCATATTGAGGTGGGGTTTATTCATACACATAAAAAATGACTCATGGATCGTTTTCATAAATTATCAAAAAAAAATAGAATGTGTTTGGTTAGTTTTCAGTATGCTAGTTGTGTTTTTTTACTAAAATGTCATTTCAAAGTGAAAACATGCATTTTGAGTCATGCTAGTCGCATCGTGCATCGGTTTGATGTGGGGCTACTTCAAACACATCAGAACAGACTTATTAATCAATTTCATAAATTATAAATACAATTGAAGTGTGTTTTATTGGTTTTCATTGAGTGAAACGTTTTGAACTAAAATGTCAATTTTAAACTGATAACAGAAACTTTTAGCCGTACCGGTCACACTGTACGTCATATTGATGTGTGGTTGATTCCTACATGTCAAAAATGACTCATGGATCATTTTCATAAAGTATAAAAATAATCTAAATGTGTTTTCTTAGTTTTTCAATATGTCACTTGTTCTTTTTACTTAAATTAATGTCAAGTATAAATAAAAAAGAAAATATTTGAGTCATACTAGTCACATTGTGCATCGTATTGAGGTTCAGTTGACTCCTACATGTCTCAAATGACTCATGGATTTTTTTCCTAAAGTATTTAAACAATCCAAATGCGTTTGGTCAGTTTTTAGTATGTTGGTTGTGTTTTTCTACTAAAATATCATTTCAAACTGTGAACACATATTTTGAGTCATACAGGTCGCATCATGTATCGGTTTGATATGAGACTAGTTCATTCACATCATAAAGGAATTATGAATTTATTACCAAAATTATCAAGAAAATTGGAGTGTGTTTGCATGGTTTTTAATGAGTGGCACATTTTACTAAAACGTAAATTTTAAACTGATAACGGACACTTTTAGTCATACCGGTCACACCATGCATCTAATTGAGGTGGGGTTGATTTATACACATCAAAAATGACTCATAGATATTTTTAATAAAGTATAAAAACAATATGAATGCATTTTTTCAGTTTTCAGTATGTCAGTTTTTTTTACTAAAATTTCATTTCAAACTAGAAACATGCATTTGAGTCATACCGGTTTCATCGTGCATCTGTTTAACATGAGACTACTTAATAAATGTCACAAAATACTTATGAATCACTTTCATAAATTAGAAATAAAATTTGAGCATGATTTCTTAGTTTTTAGTGAGTGACATGTTTTGAACTAAAATTCCAATTTCAAACTGGGACACTTTTAGTCATACCGGTCACACTGTGCATCGGACTAAGGTGTGGTCGATTCCTACACATCAAAAATGAATCATGGATCATTTTCTAAAATTATCACAACAATCCTAATTCATTTTATTGTTCTTCAGTATGTCATTGTTTCTTTGTACTAAAATTAATGTCAATTTTAAATAAAAATACACACTTAGATCCATACTGGTCACATTGTGCATCGTATTGAGGTGAAGTTGAATCCTAAATGTCAAAAATGACTCACAGATCATTTTTCAAAAGTATCAAAATAATATGAATGTGTTTTCTTTGTCATTAGTATGCCAGTTGTGTTTTGTTACAAAAATGTCATTTCAAATTGGAAACACACATTTTGATTCATACTGGTCGCATCGTGTGTCGGTTTAATGTGAGACTGCTTTATACACATAAAAAATGAATTCTGAATAAGTGTCCTAAATTTTCAAGACAATTAGAGTGTGTTTTCTTGGTTTTTAGTGCGTGGAACATTTTGAAATAAAATGTCAATTTTAAATTGATAACAGATACTTTTAGTTATACCGGTCACACCATGCATTAGATTGAGGTGTGGTTGATTCTTACATGTCAAAAATGACTCATGGATCATTTTACTAAACTATCAAAATAATTCTAATTTTTTTTATCAATTTTCAGTTTTTCAGTTGTTCTTTTTACTAAAATTAATGTTAATTTTAAATAAAAAGAGACACATTGAGTTATACCGATCACACTGGTCATTATATTGATGTGTGGTTATTTCATGCACATCATAAATGGATTATAGATAATTTTCCTAAAGTATCAAAATAATATGAATGTTTTTGATCAGTTCTTAGTATGTCATTTTCTCTTTTTACTAAAATTAATGTCAAATTTAAATAAAAAGAGATAGCTTAAGTCATACTAGGAACATCGTGTATTATATTGAGGTGTGTCTGATTCCTACATGTCACAAATGACTTATAGATCATTTTATTAAAGTATAAAAACCATATGAATAGTATTTATCAGTTTTGAGTATGTTGTTTGTCTTTTTTACTAAAGTTTGTGTCAATTTTAAATAGAAAGAAGAACTTGGAGTCATAGATGTCACACCGTCTGTCGGATTGAGGTGTTGTTGAATGCTACATGTCCCAAAGTCTCAAAAAAATATTAATTTCCAATTTTATCATGATTTCCATTGTATTTATTTATAAAACTATCAACATTTCATATTGATGTGATGTTCTTAGCAGAAAAACCTTTCTCGTTCTTGAAATCCAGTAGAGTGAAGGAAGGTCATGTGCCCATTATATCATGAGAATTCACTTCAATGAGCACATGAGCTTCCTCCACTATTTTGGCTTTCAATGAGAAAGGTTTTTCTACCAAATGAAATTAAATTTGTACTATTTTGGAATCTAAACAAAGAGAATCAATGGAAAGCATAAAGATCTATGAAAAAACTAAATAAATTTTTGATAAAAATGATAAGGAAATTAAATTAAAAAATTTAGATAAAATGATTAAAATTTTGAATAAAAAGAATCACTTATATTATATTAATATAGTAGGGAACATATAATTCTATAATGATAACATAGTATATTAAAAAAAAACTTTACCTTCTTATTGAATTTTGAGTTGTAGCCACAAATTCCTATCTCTCAAGAGCATGAGAATCTTCAAACAAACCACCCTGACATAAACAGAGGAATCCACCTATATAAGAAAACAATTCTTATGTAATTAATACTAAAAGGAAGTAAATTGAACATAAATATGAAACAATCCACTACTTTTATGGAATCCATATCTTCATGTTATGTGTGTATATTCTTCCATCAGGTATGTTTCCCATTGGTTTCTAAGAAAATATATATCGTTTTGTGAATATGAGACTTTTTTATAGTCATATTAGTACTAGAAAAATATAAATATACAAATTATTAATAAATATTTTAAATAAAATATTAATTATCTTTGAAAATACCTCTTCAGGGATGTTAGTTTGTTGATGGAATATGATTTCCCTCATAAATTTACCAACATAATAACCATAATCTCTTCTATTTGTTTGTTTCAGACACTATAGAATTATTGAGGATAATAAGTAATTTGTTTTGATATATGTTTTTATAGTGAAATATTATTATATATAACCTGATAATTTTCTAGTCATAGTACTTTTCATGTTTCTCGTGCTTAACCCCTGGCCCCGTTCCTTATTTTTAAAAATATTGATGCATTGCCCTGTCATAATAGAATCCTCATTAAAACATAATCTAAATTATATAACTTGAAGTTTAGTTTTAAAAAATTGTATGTAGTTTATTAACATTTAAAAAAATTCCATCATGTGTGGTCGGTTTGTTGGATACCCATGCATTGAATCTAGGAAATAAATCTTTGGAGTATCCAAATTGACTGAAATGAGCACCCAATGTTGCCTAAAAACAAAAAAAAGTAATAATTAATGAAAGAAATGAAAATATATTTGATATAATTAAATTGTATAGTTTTACCCGTTTATATTTGGTATTAAGAAGAGTCTTGCATCAGTAATTTTTCTTTCAAATGATTTGACCAATCCTGCCACTATTTCATCCTCTTTTTTGGAATCTATTTTTGGTTGCTCTGTAGAGGAGATGTGAGGACTAACGAGTCCAAAAAAATCATGGGGAAATCCCTTCAATTGTTTTTTATATATAAGTTTTCCAAAAATATGAAATGTATGTAGTCATAATTAATATAGTATATTAGATTTTGGAAAATTAAATCATGAAAACATACCTCATGTATACATTTACAACTAAGTCGTCTATCCAGTCATGGTAGAGGATTTCACGTCTTGAACTAACTCTCCATACATATTATCTTCAAAATCAATTATGTGAGTAAGATCGTTTTTAATCTTTTTATCCACATGAACCTTTAATAATAGTAATTACAGATATAGAATGGGTGGGGTAAAGGTTATTTTGGTAGATATTTTTGAATGGTTATTCAATCCTTTAGATGGTTTTAAGTCAATTTTTCATTTCACCTCTTCCCTATGTTCGTCTATAATAACATTCATTGGTTCAAAACTTTTTTCATTAATTTTTTAAGTATTATCCTGAAAAATAAATTGGAAATGAATACCTCCTTGTCAACATATTTTTTACCATATGTGAAGGACATGAGATGAATCCTCCAATAGCTTGTTTGGCCTTATGAATATCTTCCTCATCAATTGGAACATGTAGCTCAGTGCTAGGCTCATGGGATATGATAATTGACACTCTCACTTGACCTGTTGGAATTGGTTTGTTGTGTAGACTATCTTCTTTGATATCGAACACTGTAGCCCTCACTACAAGGTGATGGGTGGGTGTTGATAGATATAAATCACAGTCATTATCACCCTATAGAATGTTATTAAAGGAAAGGTATCAGTGTCTATTTGATTCAAATTTCCTAGAAATAATTATTTGAACATTGATTACCTTGACTAGGATAGTTTTTTGAGTGGAATGGCTCACCTCAAAGCTGGTGGGGTGGGGTGGGATCTTCACGTGATGGTTGTTCTTAATTTGTTTCTTCTCATTACTTCTCCCCCCCCCCCATAAAATTTTTTAGAATCTCTCTCTGTTATTGGAATTTTTCTTCAAGGTAATATATTCTTTCTCTCATCTATTTCATTTCTTCACTTTGATCCTCCTCTTATTTTTTTCAAAATATGTTTGGCGTGTCACCCCAAAACCCACACCTCTGACGCAAGCTTACTGTTCTGGCCACTTCATGGCCACTGGTAGTAGATGTTCATCCAGTATAGGTGTTGTTGATCCCTGGGATTATGTCATATATAAAATGTAGGAAAATAAGTAATCATTGTTATTTAATAGTGATTTAAATAAAAAAAATCATTATTTCATACTTATATACGTTTCCCACAATTTTTGTGTGTTTTCAACTATTATTATCCCATCTATATTTACAAGTGCCTCCTTCCATAGCCCATGGAGTGGGATGGAAGTGGATTTGGATTTAGATTCATCAGTATATATATAAACATAGAAACATAATTATGTTGTTTCATGTCACATAAAAGTATTACAGTAGATTTAAAATATGTACCAATTTTTTTCAAGTGAAGAATAACCCATAATTGCTTTATGACATGGGTGAATTGGTTTTTCTTCCCATACCTTATTTACATCACTCATTTTTTGTTTCATAAATAAATAATTGTCAATAAAAGTGATGAATCCATGTATTGTCAAACAATATATTACTAGCCATAATGTACTTGAAAATACATATCTACATAATGGCTAGTAAATGCATCCCACACTTCTTGGGTTATCAGGTGTATATAGATAAGTTGTGGGTGTGGGTTTATTTTACCTTCATCATCTTTAAGATAATGTATTATTATAATTGTGAGAAAGCCTCTATGAATAATTCCATCAAATGTTAATAAATATTTCTTATGGGAGTCACCTATTATAAATGCACTTTCAAAGGGATGATGTAGAGTAATTTGATGTTTCATTATATTATTTTTTAGTAAAATAAAGAAATGATATCATAATGTTACCATAATATCTTCCTACATCAGTTTCTTAAGCCCATCTGCAACATGGTTCCAAAAGTATACATCAATCGGCATGCATTACTGAGTGATAATTCCAATGTAACTACTGAACAAGGCCTTTTTTTGGTTAACATGTCATCCCCGTGCATTCCATCCAACCTCATATTTAATGTCTTTGATTTTCACCTTAATTTTTTTTGCTAACACTATCAAACTACGATGCCCCAATTTTGTCTGGGTCACCAGTCCATCATCACTTACCATTTCCTCATATTCAACATTGTCTATATGTTCCTATGGATTGATAGAATCTGAATGTGAATATGGTCATTGTACCTCTACATTGGGAGTAGTAATAGGTTGAGAAACCTATTGTTCCTCATGATTGGGAGCACCAACATGTGTAGAAGGTCATTGTTCCTCTACACTATAAGCAACAGTAGGTTCAGAGACCTGTTGTTCCTTAGGATTGGGATCACCATCGCATATAGAATTCATATCTATTGAATTGGTTTAACATTTAATTTAGAGTACATAAATGTAGCAGGGAATGGATAATAACATGAGGTAATATGATTTATATTATAAAAATATATATAACCTGATTATTGAACTCTTATTTTTTTAAGGATGAAGGGATTTTATCCCTCTATCGACTCTCCAAATCCCTTTATTATGGTCTCCTCTTAAATACATAACATCGTCTATATTGGGACCACTGCGAAATGATTGAAAAATTCCAATAAAAGGGTCATCCTCATTTGAATTTTCATCTAACCCTTTAGTGGATTAGGTCGATAACATAATAATTGACCACTTTTGATTTGCAAGATTTGGAATATAAAATACTTGTACTACCTGTGATACCATTATAAACAGTTCATCTTTTTACCCTTCTTTACTAAAATAAAATTTCACAAATCCTAATTCATCTATTTTAATAGCACTCCTGTTATCAATCCACTTTCATTGAAAAATAGGCACTTGGAATGTTTTATAATCCCACTCTCATATTTTTTTGATGATTCTAAAGTATGACATATTCACGTAAATTTGATTTCTGTCCTTAGTACTAGAAACATGCATCGCTTCAGACACAAGTGTAAATCCACTATTTTTCATTATATCGTCATCATCATGTTCATTTTTATAGAATTTATAACCATTAATTACATAACCATTGTAAGATAATACATACACACTTGGTCCTCCGGCTAGCCATCGAAGTCATTCTGAAATTGAATCTATATTTTCATCTCACTCCTTAAAAATATATTCTCAAAACCATCCTATAAATTGTTGATTATGTGTATTTGATATCCATATTTCAGCCCTTGATGAATTCAAATGCCTAATAATTTCTTTGTGGGTTTCAATATATAGGGAAACCTCTAAATTGATTTTCAAAAAGTAAAGGTGGATCTTCTCCTGATCTGTAATATTGATCGTGACAACCTATCTTCTAGAAATTCATTCACCTACAAGCTGCCCATTGTGATAAGATTTTGGTAGACCAGTTATTTCCCTGAAAAATGGGTATTTAGTGAATAATTCAATAGCTTCCTCAATAATATATCACTCTACAATACAACCCTCTTGCCGATTTTGATTTTTTACAAACCCTTTCAAAATATTCATATACGATTCAATGGGGTACATCCATATATAGTGTATAGGAACACATATTCAAATATTTCTCACCAAGTGAACCATCAAATGAACCATCATATAAAAGAATGTTTTTAGGAAGAACATTTCAAATTAACATAATATAACATCAATTTCTCTTTCCATAGTCAGAAATTTTTCCGAGTCTATAACTTTTTTGTATATTGCTTTTAAGAATAAACAAAGCTTGGTTAATGTATTATGGTCATTCTTGGAAAAAATGCAATGTAAATCTATAGAAATTAGATATTTTATCAAAACATGGAAGTCATGGTATTTCAGAACATTTAACTTTAAATCGGTCATTGAAATGATGTTCTTGATATTCGATGAATACCCCTATGGAACCTTTTTGTCATTAAAGAAGTTTAATAACTGGTATATCTCCCACCTAGAAAGAGTGTAAGTAGCTGGAGTAAAAAAAGTTTATTTTTCACCCTTCACTGGTGCCAACTCTTCTCATATTCCCATGTCAACCTTGTCCAACCTAGATTTAATTCCATAGTTTGTTTTTACAGGTGAATTTAGAAACATGACTATGACACTATCACGTACATTTTTTTCAACATGCATAACATCAAGAAAATTTTTGACTTATATAAAATTATAGTATGGTAATTCAAGAAAACTGATCTCTTTTTTCAATTGTTTTTCATAAGGTTTTTTAAAAATTGTTTACCAAAAGCATTGTCCACATATTTTAAATTCTCAAATAGTTGATCACCTATTTGTGGAGATGGTGTTGTACATTCTTCTGAACTTACATTGAATGATTCCATTCAAGATTAGTACTTATGTCACTGAAGTAGAAATCTACGATGTCCTAGAAACATGGTTTTCAATGAATGTTTCAACCTAATTTCATGTGTACTTTGTTCACAAATGGGACATCATTGAGTTACTTTAATGTTATATCCTGAAAATTTTCCATAAACTGGAAATCCATTTATCTTCCCATGAAACATGGATCCCAATGTGAAATCTTCAATTATGTAAGAATCATACTATTTAATGCCTGAATCTCACAATAATTTTAAATCTTCAATCAATGGAGCCAAATAAACATCAATATCATTACCCAGTTGTTTTGGTCATGATATAAGCATAGATAATATGATATATTTTCGTTTCATGCATAACTATGATGGAAAGTTATAATTTACCAACAAAACCATCCATGTACTATGAGTGCTGCTTTGAAAACCAAAAGGATTCACTCCATCTGTAGATAACATAAGATGAAGGTTTCTCTACTCATTTCAAAATTTAGGATACTCATGATTAATTCTATTCCACTGAGGAGAGTCTGTCAGGTAGGGAAGTTTCCCATATTTATTTATTGTATCTGTGTTCCACGTCAATTTCTCTGTAGTATCCTCACTTCCATATAGGCTCTTAAAATTTATAATGATTGTAAAGTACCATAAAATTTTCATAGGATCAGATATATCATTCTTGTAACGAGAATCACCAAACTTTGGAAATTTTGTAAGTGATTTTTGGTCCTTACAAAATAGTATACAACCATTCAAGAAGGCATGTATTCTTTCAGAGATCATACCCATCAAGCGTAGCATTCATTTAGTGTCATATGTCCAGCTTGGGAGCTCATTGTATTTTGGGAACATGTCATTCAAGAGAGCATGTAGTTTTGTAAAACTATCATGACTCCATTTATTGCCTAATTTCAAATTATACAGCTTCATTATGGCTAAAAATGTTGTATATTTAGTGCAACCAGCATACATTGGCATCTTTTCACAACTCTTTAACTTCTCAAACAATTTTGGGCAATAAAAAACTTAATCTTCTACTATCTTTGTCATTTCCTCAATACATTCATCATCATCATTCACATATGTAATCAAATCCTCGATATGGTCTTCTTTATTGTCCACACTAGTAATCATATCAGATGTTCCATAAAATGCAGTGTTATCCTAGTCACTAGCTGCATTCTCTTTTTCCCCAAGTTTATTCCAACATTTATAAATTTGATCTATTTTTTGATAGTTCAAGTGTTCTTCCAACTCCTATGGATGAATTATTCCTGAATAACAATATAGTAAACATGGATAAAGTATTTTATAAGGGTCATATGCATGATCTTTTACAAACTTAATGAACTATTTCACTCTATCTTCATACTCTTTTGTTAGATAATTGGAATAAATCCATTTTTTATTCATATCCATTCTATTTGATTAGGTAATATTAAAATTTAACAAAATAAATACAAAAAATGGGACTTTAAAATAAGGGGAACTCAACATTTGAATGATAGTTATTATTACATTTTTTTTCATGAGACTCTTCCCCTTAGAATCTAACACCAAACCAAAAAAAAGTTGTAATTGTAGAGGACTCCCCTAATTTAAAGCATGCAAGTGATTTTGGATGCAAATTAAGTTTAGGATTTATAATGGGGTTAGACATTAATTCACCTTTTGTGGGAGTGAGGTAATGATGGATATTCTATGGGTTAGATAGAGTTAGTGACATGATCTTTTTATGGTGTTATTATCAATCTACCTGTCTTCCCTATATAATGTAATGGTTTTCCTAATTATATAAAAATATAAACATAAAATGTTATGGAAAAACAACATTTTATATGTCCTTTGAAAACTATTTATAAAACCACACTTTAAATCCCATTAAAACATCAACCATTTACACAAATTCCTCTTTAAAATAACACACCTTTTTTAAAATAAACCAATCAATTCCAAGAACTCTTTCACAAAATCACAATTCCTTTTTTTAAATCATTCAAGGAAACTTCATCACCCAACAGTATTAATCATTTAAAATGAGTGACCACCCTCTATATTTTAAAATTTTCATTTAAAACTTCACACACCCCTTATTAAAGAGAAACCTACATTAAATATGCTTTCAAAACATTCACATCCCATTATGAAAGCCAATGGGCTGAGTTGACAATCACTTGGCATACAACATAAGTCCATTCCAAGTGTTTAAATCATTTTAAAGCTATTTAAAACCAAATAAAGGTATTTTTAACACATATAATGTTTTAAGAAACATTTCAAAACACGTGAATCATTTTAAAATAGTCACTTATGCATTTTCAAAGACATAAATACAAAGAGAGGCACTTTATAAAAGATACATGAATCAAAAATAACTAACATTTTATGAAATATATATCTATAAAAGGTTTACACATGATCCAAAATATAAAGGTAAACCAAAAATAAATTTAAAAAAACACAATTAAATTCCAATTTAATCCCATTAAAAATAATTTCCTAATTATTTACCGAGTCCTATCACTGCACTCAAACCAAGGCTGAATGCACACGGGGGTCCATTACATACTCCTAGTATCATCCCATTCCAATTACATAACCAATGACATTAAAAAACCTAAAATTGAATTGTTTTTTTTTGTAAAACCTTAAAATATCATTATAGTGACATATCTCCATGAAATGGTATGTGACGACATGCAGACATCATCTTGGGATTTCTTCTAGTTTGGCTATGTAAAATCCTCATGAGAATCATATGATTCCACCATGATTGGATGGAATCATCTCAAAAACCCTAACTAAATAGAAGGGAAATTATAATGAAAGGAGTATGAGGACAAAAGAGACTAATTGAGGTTGAATCATATGATTGATTAATAATAAAATCTACTTAAAACACCCTCTTGGCTTGAAGAGGATAAGAAGGGGAAAGAAACTCATAGATAACAAAGATATAAAATGGGGATAAATATGGGATTCCACCTCTAAAAATTATAGGGGGTAAAAATGTAATTTTATCTTTTAAATTCCCCAATGACATGCATAGAGTAGTTTTTGATATAAAACACCTCTATAAATGTGATAACACTAGTTATGATACTCATTTCATGGTTCCAAGTCAAAATTAATTCATACCCGACATCTAAAAAATAAGAATGAATATGCTGAATTTTCCATAAAAAGACTTGTATAACCACCAAAACATACCCATCATGTCCAAAAAGACATACCCAACACAGTTCTAATCCTACCACACCAATTCCACTTGAGATTACAAATCAATCCTCATAAAGTTATACCTACCCGTATTCACAATTCTCATTAGTCCTCGGGCCGCACACGACCTCCCACTAATTTAAAACTCAATAGGCATAGCATAAAACCATGCACATTATCTCAGTATCGATCAAAATAAAGGGGTACACTATCATGCCACTAAATCATACAACCTGACTCACAATCCTAGGAGTCACGTAATATCAAAACTAGTCTCGTATGCCAAATGAGAACATACCTTATATTTAGAGGCCTGGTGGCAGCAGTAGAGTCTGGCGGTAGTGGCAACGACAATAGCACCGGAGGCCGTGGAGGGGTTCACAGTGGACGTGGAGTTCACAGCGGAGGTGGGTTCATGGAGGAGGAGGGGTTCTTGGCGGAGGTGGGGTTTGGCGGTGGAGGTGGGGTTCACGGTGGAGGAGGGGTTTGTAGCGGAGGTGGGGTTCGGTGGGTGGTAGAGGTGTGGTTCACGAAGGAGGAGGGATTTATGGCAACAGATAAGGGGTTGGAGCAAAGGAGGGGTTATTGGAGGAGGAGGGGTCGACAGCAGATGAGGGGTTAGGGCAGAGGAGGTGTCAGCGACACTAGAGGAGGGGTCAGTGATGACCAAGGTTGGATTCTACAAGATCTTGAGGCGTGCGAGAGAAGAATCCAACTATTAGGGTTCATTTATAAAATCGAGTAAAGATTTTATCATTGCTATTCAAAAAACGTTGATAAATGTGAGTTTTATCAATGCTAAAATAGAAAACCCTGATAAAACATCCATTTATCAGCGTTAAAATTAAAGCGCTGATAAAGCTATAATGTTATTAATTTATTTATATTATTATATATATTTATAAAATTATAATAAATATATTTATTATAATTATTATTATATATAATTAATATATATTATATATAATTATAAATATTTATTTATTTATATTTATAACTATAAATTTGTATATATTTATTTAAATAATAATAAAATTATAATAATTGTATTTCTTATATTTATAATGTTAAAAATGTATATAATTAAATAAATATATTTATAAATATATAAAAATATTTATAAATAAATATAAAATATTTATAATAATAATTATAAATAAATATAGATATATTTAAAAATTGTTATAAAATTATAATAAATATATTAATTATATATATTTATAAAATTATAAGCATAATAAATATAGTTCTTATAATTTTATATTTATTTAAATATATATATATATATAATTATTACTATAAATAAATATATATTTTGTAAAATATAGTTATAAAATTATAAAATATAGTTATAATTATAATTATATATATATATATAATTATAATTATAAAATTATATGAACTATATTTGTAATTGGGGTTTGGTTTAGTGGTAAGCACCCTGTAAAAGCACTATTTACCAATGGGTTATTGGGTAAAAAATATTGGCCTTCAGATCCATGTAATGGGCTTTCAGGCCCACTCAGTCTACGGGCCATGTAATGGGTTTTATGACTATTAGGCCTATGAGCCATGTACTGAATAAATAAGGTTTGATGGGTGGGTTCTCCCCTTGGTGGAGCAATGACCTACCTTTCCAACCTATGTGTGAGGTGTGTGTGTGTGTTTATTGTAACTGTACCCCTAAGTACCAAATATATATATAAGAATCATATTTATTATACTTATAATTTTATAAATATATATAATTAATATATTTCTTATAATTTTATAAGTATTTAAATATATCTATATTTATTTAGAATTCTAATGATAAATACCTCTATTTATTTGTAAATATTTTTATATATTTATAAATATATTTATTTAAAAATATATATTTTTAACATTATAATAATTATATTTATATATATATATTAAAATAATTATAAAATTCTAACAAATATATTTATTATATTTTTAATTTTATAAATATATATAATTAATATATTTATTATAATTTTATAATTATTTAAATATATCTATTTTTATTTAGAATTATAATTATAAATATTTTTATTTATTTATAAATATTTGTATATATTTAAAAATATATTTATTTAATTATATATATTTAAAAGGGTGAGTCATGTATAAATGAATATTAATTCATGATGAATACATAACATATGCACGATAATTATACTCACAAATCAATGTATTTATTGACCAAATTCATTAGAAATTTATATTTATTGAAATATATATATTTATTTATAATTATAATTATAAATATATTTTCAAAAAAAAATATTTATATAATAATAATAAATATATAATTATAAATATAATAAATATATTTTTTATTTACAAAAAATTATTATAATCTTATAATTATTTAAATATATATTTATAATTTGATATTTGTGTTTGTTTTCATTTACTTTTTTAATAAATTTTGCTGGGTCTTGGATTTGAGTTACCAAATCCATGATTAGAACTGCCTTCTATGTATATTTATAATCTTATAAATACTTTTTTTAACATTATATATATATATATATATATTTGAATTATTAAAAAAATTATATTAATTATAAAAATGCGCTTTTTATTTAATTCATATAAATAAACATTATTTTTTAATATAAATATAATTATTTTATATAAATTAATAATATTTTTTATTAAAAACTTTTATTAGCGCTAATAATGGTGCTGATAAATATCCATTTTATGAGCATTAAAAAAGTGCTAATAAAGGGTAGATTTATCACCGCTTTTAGCAAACGCTGATAAAATTTCCCTTTTATCAGCGCTTTTTTCTTAGCGCTGATAAAGGTCAGTTCTTCCATTGCCCTAATTTGTGATAGTGTACATTCATAATTTACCAATAATGAAGAAGATAGTGATGATTGAAGAAATATTAGGCTTCCAGACAGCGTTGAGTTTAACCTCCTAGAACTATCTTTGCAAATTAGTCGTTCCTGTCCATAGGTAGGTGATCACAAATGGAGAGAGAAAATGAAACAAATAAATTTTATTTATAGACTAAGGAAATTGAAAAAGAGAGGTGAAGAGAAGAAAAAGAGAGGGAAAAGAGAGAAAACCCAAAACAGAATGATATGGGGTCTAGGCGTCAACAGAATGAGGTGCAGTCTCTATTTAAATACTCGATAAAGAAAATACTTTTAAACAAATAGGCAGCCAAAACTCTCCATGTGGCATCCTTCATTGCATATTATCATCCTCAAGTGACGCAGGCTGAACTCCTTCCAAAAATGTCACTTCTTCAATATGCATTTCTCCTTCAACTCCAAGGCTTGATAATCTATATGTGTTTCCAAATTGAATTCATTCTTTGAGATATTCTAGTTGTCTATGTTTTTCTTATGCACTACACATTGAGTTCCTCAACCTCTGGCTTCAATTCTTCCATCATTGTGGCGCCTTCATCTCACCAATTATTACTAGAACAAAATTCTTTGAATATCGTTTCAAAATAATATTCACACCCCTAAATTGGGATTTTAATCCTCTCAAGTTGGGCACCTAAACCTGACCCTCAGGTTGGGGTTTTGGACGAAAATTCTCGTGTTATACATTTTTGGGGTTTTTTTACACTACCGCTACTGGAAATTCCTGTTAAAATTTCCACTAGAAATTATTGGGTAAATTTCCATTGGAAATTTCTGATGTCAATTTCCATCATAAATTTCATATGAAAATTTCCACATAAAATTTACACTTCAAATTTTCACATAAAATTGCAATGAATATATATATATACATAAGTAAAAAATGCAATTTTTTACTAAATATTTTCATTCCAAATTTACATTAAAAACTTCTCATGTAAATTTTAGGGATTCCTAAGAGTCTATAAACACTTAATAAATCATGAATTGAAACTTTGAACTAAACATTTACTATGGAAATATTCAGTGCAAACATTCCTTGAAAATTTCCAGTGCAAACTTCCACTAGAAAATTCCAGTGAAAACTTCAACTAGCAGTTCAAATTTATATATTAAATTACAATGAATTTATATTGATACAAAACTAAAAAATATAAATTTTCATTGGAAATTTGCACAGCAAATTTCCATTGGAAACCTTTAGTGAAAATTTCCACTGGAAACCTTCAATGAAAATTTCCACTAGAAACTTCTATTGCCAATTTCCAATCAAATTTTCAGTGGAAATTTTCAATTTATATTTTCCACTATACAACATCTTTTAAAATCCATAGAGAAAATTTTCACTCAAAATTTCCAATAAAATTTCAAATTATAATGGAAATTTTCAATGAAAACTAAATAAACATGAAGACAAACATACAAATACATATAAACATGGTAAAATTAAATTATAAACATCAAGTTAAAATTTACAGTGGAAATTCTCATTATGTATATACAAACATCAATGTAGATTTTCATTGAAATTTGGTTTTTTACATTTACAATGAAAATCCACACTAATATAAATCTATACCAAAAATTTATATTGAAAATTTTATTGTAAAAAATTTGAATCCATATATATATATATACACATACACATATACATATATATATATATACAAATATAAATATACAATATAATTCTAAGTACAAATGTACACTAGAAAGTCACACAATCCCATTGAAAATTTTCAATGAAAACCTATAGTGAAAGTTTAAAGCTATCAGTGAAATCTACATTTGATGCAGCAAGTGCATTCCTAATACGATCTCTTTTAAGTGAAAGTTATTCCTTGTATGTTGATTTTATTGATGATATATTTTACATGTATTTGAGTTTTATTTCACTAACTAGGATCATAGGATGAAAATTTTCATCACAATTTTTCAATTAGAATTTCCACTTAAATTACAAGTGAAAATAGATTAATACATAAATAAACAATGAAAATATGCACTGAAAATTATAGTGGAAATTTAAAAAGAAAATTGTTATCTTAAATTTGAAATTTGTATTTCCACTTAAAAATAATTTAGAGTATATTAATGCACAAATAAACTAGGCAAAATTCTAATGGAAATTTCCACTAATTATTTCCATTGGAAATTTCTTGTGAAAACTTTTATTGGAAACTTCTATAGATTATTTCCTATATGTAATATATTTCATATTATAAATATGTGGGAATTTTTTAAATAGTTTTTTAGTGTATTCATACATAATATATTAATATATATAAAACAATGTAAAATTTTAATAGAAATTTCCACCAATAAATTTAGAGTGAATAAATATAAAAAGTGTATATAGTTAAAAAAATTATTAGTAGTTATTATATATTTATAAACATATAAAAAATTATTAATTATTGTTATACTTTTAGTTTTATTTACTATTGTTAAATATTTATTATTGTTTTATATTTCCAATTATATTTACTATTAATAAATTCTTATTATATATTTTGTTTTGATTTAATGTTTATAAGTTTCTGTTTTTTTATAACTACATTGAAGGTTATTTAAGTCTAACCCATTCAAATAAAACAGTTTGTTTTTAAAAAAAATCATTTAAAATTTACATCTTCCACTACATCACATTTTTGACACACGGAGGCCATACCGTGGTGTACCAGACCCTGAGGTCCAGGTGCTGGACCTAAGATGATAATTTTCCCCTAAACTACTCCAAATGCGATCAGAATTGTTTACCGATTCAAACTTTCCAACTAGACAAAACCCAAGTGAAGCAAACGCCCAACCTCACAGCCCACAGCCAAAAACTGGGGACTCAAGTCCCATCGTCAGTCTCTCTCTCATTCACCCATTCTGATGCTACAAAATAACTAATATTAAAATTAAAAAAATTAACTTGAATAAATTATTTAAATTTATTTAAATAAATAAATAATTAATTAAAAAATGAATAGTAAAAATTGTAAAGAATTGATTTGTAAATTAAAATAGCAAATTATTAAATCATTAAAGAAATTAAATTAAACTACAATTAATTATTTAATTAATTAAAAATAGAAATAAATAAAACAATGATAATTAAAATTAAAATTTTAAAATAAACTTCAAAATTAAATAATAAACACAAAAGTCAACAATTATTATATGTTAAACATAAAATCATAGATTAATCATAAAATTCATTAACTTGTCGATTAAACAACTAAATGAATGAAACACCATAATGTATGAATAAAATACACATTAAGGTGTAAAATACATAGTTAATTCATGAAAACGTATATGAAAAAATGCATCAATTAAATTTCACATCATAAATCTAAGCTATATTTTTGGAATAATTTAAGATTTTATGTTCTATATTTCAATAAAAAAAATCTGGTACTTTTTTTTCAAGACACTAAAACAATTTTCAATGAGGCGAATATATCACATGCACTATTAATGTCGTTGATGATCCAAGAACCTAGAACAAGATCCTCTTTCATCCCCTCCCAACATCATACATTTGGAGGTGGTCAGAAAGAAACTGAAATGGATCTACATTTTAGAGGAACAAATACTAATACAGATCCTTGGTACCATCAATCATAATAATCATTTTTTTTTTGAGATTTATTCATAGAGCTCGAAGGTCTTTAATATGAGGATTTTTTTATTGTAGACTCCTTGGTTCCCATCAATATGATCTTGATGATCAATCACTCTATATTTATCAATGGAGACAACAAAAACTTCTAGATTAATGAATCCTTTGGTGTGGATGTTTTGAATCTTCTACATGGACATCACATTCATGACTTTTGATAAGTACCTTACATATGTTTTCGTTTTATATTACACCAGACAACCATTAAAGATTTAAAAGTATGGCCTAGAAAATCATGCAAATTTCTTTTTTATAGTTTTTTTTTACCATAATAGTGCAATAATATTCAATAATTATCATTACTTGTGTTACCATCATACTCTTTTTATCATCCATTCCATTTGGTACATTGTTATTTGTTTATTAATGTTAGGACCAGTGTTTCATTTGTTGTCAATGATATGTCAATATGTGTTTGTTAAGATGATGATGAGAAGTGGAGATGCCTGAATAATTTTTATAGATTCATTTTATGGAAATTAATTTCATGCTCGGACAATTATCCATGCTTAACTTTGATGATTTTTTATCTGATCTTCAATGATTAAACATGTGCTAAGGAGTTTTCACATTGGTTGCATCAAGTGAAGTACATGAAAAGGTAATTTCATGAAGAAGACTTGAAGAGTTGATAGGAAGTTTCTATGAAAATAGAAGAGAAGAAATGAATGAGGATGGTGAATTGATAGTGGCCATGCAAAAATAGAAGTTCATATATATTTTTCATAAAGAATAAGTGAGGAAGAATAAGAGAAGGGAAGTTGTCTTGGAATTTTTATTGAGGATGGAATTAAATTTTACTTAGATTTAATCTAAGTTATTTATATTGATGGGGCTTACATAAAAAGTGCCCAACTCAAGGGCTATTTCTAGCCAGGCTCAACCTAAACACATATGGGACCCGAAGGTCGACTGTGTTAAAGGATCCTATCCAAGGCCAACTCGTAGAAGAAATGGGTGGACATATGAGCATATCGCTATAGGCTCGTATATAAATCCCACATCACATAGGCACAGAGGTAGTGCCACCATGCGGGATGATAGGGATAATTGGTACGGGGCGATAAACTCAATCTAAGACATCTAATGAAACCCCACACTTCTCCAGTTATAATGAGTCGCCTTCTTCTACCTCTCAAAGATGCACTATTCAAGAAAGAACAAAGACACTGGCCACCATGAGTGATCAAGTTAGGAAAACAAGGATGTGTTAGGTTAATTTAACCGAGCAAGGAATTCTTTGTCTTGCATGATTTAATGAACACATGTCGTTGCAAGAAGGTGTAGCATGTAAAGGCCCCGACCTTAGTAGCCTAAACTTGATTCCTTACTTTATTACATTGTTATAGATACAAGATTCAGATCCCAAAGGACCAATCAAATTAGTAGTTTTGGAAACCATATTACATACTTGAAACATACATTACAATTGAAGCTATAAAATACAACATAGTCAATCCTTTGAGAAGACCAATATTCTTCTATCTTAACCCTGCATATCAATCATAATATACATCTTTTCATCCTAGGAAAAATAAAACATTAGAAAGTGGTGAGATCATATGGTCATTAAGGGTAAGAGTACAACAGAAGCTATTATGAATCAATAAGCATAAACATTATGGAAAGGTATATAACTGAAACACAAGCCATTTAAACATAATATTTAGAATAATATAGCAAGAACAAAATAAAATGAAATAATTCCATATAAATAATCACATGGATATTATACTAATCGAATAATTACGTGGAATATCAATAAATAATCTCATAATGAGGTAATTCATAATGTTAGACATTATAAACATACCATCAAGACTTCAGCCAAGACACCATACATAAACAGGTAAGGCTGTGGAAAATTCCCAAACTAGTTTGTCTCATGAGACCTATCGATGCATTTAGGGGATATAGTGGTCCTTGTCCATCACTTAATAAGTCCAATTCATTGCTCATATGAAAACAAACACAACATAAACATTCATATTGAATGACTAGCATATATAATGTGAATACATTAACCATAAAACATGAATGGCATCAAAATAGAACATACATAGTCAAACTAATAATAAACCCTTCAAAAAAATAAGTTAAAAAGTGTCATAAGAGATCAATATCAACCAATAATAAGATCTAACAAATTATTTTTACATTGATAAAAATACTCTAATAAAATCATTAAAAAATTCTTGATAGGAATAATCTTTTTTACATTGAAATCATTTATTTAAAAGGATATGTAATTTTAAATGAAATAATTTTTATTGAAAATTATCTTGTAAACTTTTAAAGCTTTAGGACATTAAGGTTTCATCACATCAGAAAAATCAACTCATTCCATATAAGTTAAAAAACATTTCTCTTGTATTTTTATCGAAAAATTATTAAAGTAACTCATTTAGAAAATGAAAAAAATATTCATTTAAAACAATTTTATAAAAAATCAAACATGAGTATAAAGAAATTAAGAATTTTTAGGATAATAATATAAATATTTTGGGAAACACTTTTTAAGAAAAATGGACATGGATGATAAATATTCCCCAGTAGATACTTACGTATAAACAATCCCAGATAATAGTGAGATTGTAAAATTAACCCTTACCTTATAATTTCCTTTAGTTGAAGGTGATTTAACCTCCTGAATAATGGTTTAAAACATTTTTTTAACTTATACCAGAACCATATAAAAATTTATGATATCATATATGATCTTATTATATCATTTTGTTAATAATATTTCATTATTAACCTTATTTCGAGTGTCAACTGAATCATTTTCCTATGCATGTTTAGTCATGTAAGTCTTGTTTCTTATGCATAGAAAATATTTATTTCATCTACATAATGATATTAAGTTCATAAATATTATATTTAATCATTATAAACATTTTTATAATAATTATTGAATAGTTAACATGTAAAATGAATCACATCGCATCATGGAAACGGTAGGTCATATGTACACATGAGTGATGGTATCATTACCTTAATGGTGAAAGGGTAAGGAATTAGATGTTATATTAATTATAAAGAATAAATATAATTTAATTTTTATTATGTATATACATTATATCCAACATTATACCCATCCAAATAAAGTGGTTATGAAAAAAATTACACAACGACATGGATACGATAAGCTGTACATACGCACGTGCGGTGATTTTGTTTTTCATATGATGGATAAAAAGTGGAATATGATTTTCTCATAATAATAATAATATCTAATCATATAGATGATACTAGATTTATTACTTCATTATGGAAACAACACATTAAGATTAAATAGAATAAGAAATGAACTTGGATGAGTTATTAAAAACGCTTACCTCTTCTTTGGAGAATTCCCTTTAGATCTCTTCTCAAGGGATCTAGGGTTAGTCTTTTTGGAAGAATAGAAACTCGAGAACTTGGATAAGGAAGTTTGGAGGAGAAATGGGTAGGGTTTTTTACAGCTATAAGGATCAATTTTGGGTAAATAAGTGCGAAAGGATGTTTCCTTTTATAATTTACGTGTGGAGCAATTTTGGAAATTCTCAAGTTATTAAATTAACAAAAATTAATTTCCATTTACAAATGGAAAGAAAGTGAGTTATTTCAAATATAAGATGAGGATGGGTCAAAATCATATCAACCAAAAACATTTAGTCAAGTTTACTTCTCTTTATTACCCTTATATTTTGGTTTTAACCATTATTTAAGTTATTTAACTCTTACGGTGACAGCATGTGCTTTTACTCTTTGAAGGTTAATATAGTTACCATAAAACTCCAAACGAACCATAAATGAGTCATGGATGAAATTTTCAACTTTATCATAATTAGTTGGAAGAATTTTATATTTTTATTAATTTTATATCATTTAATAAAATATTATTTATTTTAATATAACATTAATGGCAATCTAATACTATTCATTACCTTTACTTTTAAAAAAATTAATAAAACATGATATCTTCAAACCAATAATTTTAACATATCACTAAAATTTCAAAGTTATCTATAAAATTAGTGTATGAAATTAATTATCTCAAATTATTTTTATTTTAATATTTTTAATAACATTTAATTGATATTTCCTTTAATTAAATAATTACTGCATCATGATTATATAAGTCTTTAAGGTAATTATATAATTCTTAAAAATTACAAATAAATTATCACGATTAATAAAAATATTTTAGATTTCAAATGATTATTTATAGCTGAATTAAACTTCTGTATAAACCCATATTAAAAATTATGTACTTATTAAAGATATGAGTATGGAATCTTTAACTTTTCTTCAAATAAAATATAATAAATGTCATACTCTCATCCAAGTAGATTACAAAGATTATAATATCATCCTAATTATTCTTTTGGTCGAAACCCACTCATATAATGAAATTTGGAAAAGTGTTAGGGTAATTTTATAATAATTATAAAATTATTTTTACTCTTAATTACTCGATTTATCTTTAATCATGTTAATAAAAAAATTACTAAAGATACTATTCATAATGTTATAAAATAAAATAACCCTATTTATATAATTTTTACCAACTGATTCAAAATATTGAATCCATTTTTCAAAATTCAAAACCCATAAGTTGTAGTAATTAATTTAGAATTAATCTTATTGATGAAACAAGAAAATGAGTTTTTAAAGTGAAAACGTTCAAAAGATTGAAATGTTTTTATATCCAAATTCAATTTGAAATTGATTTAAATGACCTAAATTAGATTAAATTATAAAAAAATAATTATAATTATACTTTAAAACTAATGAAAAATATAATTTAACACTGTAAATTATTTGGACAAAAAATTTGTTTTCAGTTAAAATTCAGTATTTGTTTACTATTCATCAAAACATGAAACTTATCAGAAAAAATAACAAAAAATGAACCAAAGTAAATTTTTATATTCCTATTTCAAAGAAGAAGTTTATTTTTTAAAATAAAATCTATAAATGTGTCAAAACCTGAATTTCAAACAAGTGGTTCATTAAAAGGCGGTAAAACTGCCTTTATAAAAATATGGTTTTTATGCATAAAAATGGGATTTATTTTTATATCATGTATAGAAAAAATATATGATGAATTTTAAAAATTAATATAAATATATTACATATAATTTTAATTAATATCATTCACTAATAGTGATTAATTTAATTTATTAGGATAAAACACCTTTGACACATAATAATATTTTTTATAAAAACGTTTTCTTTATATTAAATTGGGTTTTATATTTATTTTTAATTATTTGGTAACCAATAAATTCAATAATATTATTCATAATATATTTAATTGTATTCATAACCACCAATTTAATAGCTAGGAGATAATATTATTTTAAATAATAATATTAATAGTATATCGTGGTTTCATTTAAATTCGGTGTTGTGTGCAATGTTTGATATAGAAAAGATTAACTATAAAAAAATACACACCATAAAATCTTGGGTGTTACATTCTCCCATCCTTCAATAAATTTCATCCTTGTAATTTTAAATTTCACTTCAGAAATCAAAGGTTGATACTTGAAAATTCCTTTGTGGGAAACCCACATCAGAAATAGGGTTAATGAAACTTCAACTTTGAAATAAAGAATGGGAATTTTGAAGGTCACCTGAAATAACACATACTAGGGTTACATATAGGAAAACATGGACATAGAAGAGAAAACTAACTATCAAGTTTTGATAGAGATTGATAGAGAAAATGGTCTTGAGAAAGTTAATAATCAAAAAACCATAACTTTCTAATCAGATAAAAGATCATTAATTTCTTAGAAAGAAAAGTAAATGGATAACGTTTTTGTTCCAAAATCCTTTTCCTAGAGTTGAAGGATTATTTTACTATTCATATAAGTACATAATTGATTAATTTACATGTCATAAGTATAATATCATACTTTTTTTGTGCTTCAATCTATTTTCACTTCATCCCTTACACTTGGAAATGAATGTTCAAAATGAATTTTTCACACCAGAAACACTTTTATAAATCATAAGATCCATGATTCATTCCTTAATATTTTAAATGTTTACTAAAACCAAAATGGTTATAAAAAGTTATCCAATATGATAAATAATACTTTAACCTCAAACAATAATATCCAATGTTCAACTTAATTCTTTCAAACCTTAAGACTTATCCAAAATACATTTGTCCAAATTCACAGTCCAAAATGTATAAGGAAGGTCACAAAATTTTCAAATTCAAATTAACATCATATTTTCCCCAAACAATATAATGTAGATATTTTTTTCATATACCAAATATATTAATACCTTGATCACCTTAAATCCTTAACGAAAACATGCATGCTTCCAAATCTATATAGAAGAAGTACTACAGTAAAATCCTTAAATATCTCCTGATTTTTATAACCATAACATCATAACATAATTCTTGAATCCAAAAACACAAATACATTAATTATTCTACTTCAACTTTAGTAAAAACATAAGCTTTACCTTGATCCCTTTTTTATTTCTGAGATATATTTCCTTGATGCTTGGGTCATTCATTTGCGTAGTGTCCCATTTTCTTACATTTAAAAAATTGCATATTTCCGGCTTCTTTATTTCCCTTACAATCATGAGTCTAGTAACCTTTCTCTTCACACTTGTAACAAACTCTCATTCCCTTCAGGAAAGTATCATGGTATTTCTTCCCACAATTATCATATGTGGTAAAATCATTCTTTCCCTTTTTCCCTTTATCCATCTCTTGCTCCACCATCCCCTTCTTCTATTACTTTCCCTTAAAGTCACAAGACTTAGATAATTATTTCTCTGTCTTTATAACACATTAGACTATATCTATGTATGATAAGAAATTTTGGGAGACTAGTGGCCATCGGAGTAATGGTTTTAACCCATCAAATAATCGATCAATATTACTCTTTGGATTATGTATGTAATCCATATCATGCCTTACTAACCATGTAAAGTTGGATTTATATTTTGAAATATTATCATCCTCCTTTTTCCTTATATTCAATAATTATATCTCTATATCCACTCATTGTTCACTATGGAAATATTTTTCCAATAAAAGTTTCTAAAAATACTTTCATTACATGTTTGTTATTTATTTCTCCTCTTTTTTGTTTTAAATTAGTGACCACTATTGATCTGCATCTCCCGAGAGGTGATAAACTCCCATAAAAACCTTCTCCCTTTCGTTACTTCCCAAAGTAAGAAATATCTTCTCTAAGTAACTTTTCCATTTCTCAGCTACAAATGGATTTGTAGTACCATTTAATGATGGTAGTTTCTGCCTTGTGAAGATTTATAACATTATGCCTCCATGTTGTGGATCGTGGTGCTTCATATGGGTAAGGTTATTGTTCATAACCCAATTCAGTTGTCCCAGTATGGTTATAAGTTGTTCAGCACTAGTTTCATCTCCAACTCCAACATCGTTATCTTGCATTGGAGGGAAATCCCTACATGGATTAGGTGTGTTGATACAGTTTCCATTCCTTCTATTGGGTACTATTTATGAATAATGACATGCCCTATATTATATCATAACATTATAAAAAATAATGTATCATCTCAAAATGAGTGAATTACATGACCTAAATTACAATTTTAGGTATAACTAATCTCTAAATAATAATCTTAGTTTATTTGGATATTTTTCCAAATTATATCTTAGGGTTTCATTCTCTATCTATGTTTTCCTAAATATAGTTTCCAATGTTCCTACTAAACTTGATCTAATACCAACTATAAAGACCCTGACCCCAGTATCCAAGAGTTTGTGCCTTACTTTATTTCATTTTCATAGATACAAGACTCGAATCCCAAAGGAACGATCAGTTTAGTAGTTTTGGAAACCAGATTACATACTTGAAACATACATTACAATTGAAAATATAAAATACTATATAATCAATCATTTGAGAACACAAATATTTTCCTAGATTAACCCTACATATCAATAATAATATACATCTTAGAAACCTAGAAAAAATAAAACATTATAAATGGTTGAGCTCAGATTCTCAGCAAGGGTAAGCGTGCAATGGAATATATTTTAAAAAAATAATCATAAACATTATGGCAAGGTAGATAACTAAAAACAAGACATTTAAAAATAATATTGAGTATAATATGAAAAGAATAAATGAAAATAAAATAATGACATATAAATAATCACATTGATATTCTACTAATCTAATAATCACATAGAATATCAATAACTAATTTCATAATGAGGGAATATATAATACTGTATAATATAAACATACCATCAATACTTTATCCAAGACACCATACATAAACGGGTAAGTCCTTGGCCAATACCCAAACTAGTTTTTTTCATGAGACCTACTAGTGCATAAATGGGATATAAAGGGCCTCACCCATCACTTAATAATTCCTATGCATTCCTCATATGAAAACATAAATAACATAAACATTTGTGTTGAAAACTATCATATAAAATGTGAATACATTAACCATAAACCATGAATGGTATCAAAATAGAACATCCACAGTCAACTGATCATAAACCATTCAATAACATAAAGTAGATGATATCATAAGATATTAACCTCAATCAATCATAATCTCCAACAAAGTATGTAAACATAGATGAAAATACTCTAATAAAACCATTAAAAATTTATTGACAGGAATAATCCTTTTTACATTGGAATCATTTATTTAAAGTGTAGTACAATTTTAAAAGAAAAAAAATTCATTAAAAAGAATCTTTTAAACCTATAAAAAATATTTAGGACTTTAAGGTTTCATGACATTGGAAAAATAATCCCATTTAGTATAAGTTAAAAAACATTTCTTCTGTATTTTTGTCGAAAAAGTCATGAAGTACCTCATTTGGAAAACAAAAAAATCCTTTAAAACCATTTTATAAAAATTAAAAAATGGGTAAAAATACTTTAAATTTTTTTAGAATAATAGTAAAAATATTTTTGAAAATATTTTTAAGAAACATGGACATGGATAATAAATATTCCCCAGTAGATAGTTACATATAAACAATCTCGAATAATAATGAGACTGTGAAATTAACCCTTACATAGTACTTTTCTTTAGTTGAAGGTGATTTAACCTCATGTATAATGGTTTAAAGTATGTTATTAATTTATACCATAACTATATAAAAAATTATGATATCATATATATTCTTCTTATATTGTTTTATTAATAATATTTCGTGATTACCCTTGTTTCGGGTGTTACTGCTTCATTTTCCTATGCATGTTTTGTCATATAAGTCCTATTTATTATAAATAGGATATATTTATTTCATATAAATAATTATATTAAGTTCATATATATTATATTTACTAATTATATAAATTTTTATAATCATCTGTTAATGGTTAACATGGAAAATGAATCATATCGGGTCGTGGAGATGGTAGACCATACTTACGCACGAGGGATGATATCATTACCTTAATGGTGAAAGGGTGAGGAATTTGAAGTTATATATATTATAAAAATATATATATAATTTTATATTTATTATTTATATCCATTATATACATCATTATTCTCATCCAAATAAATTGGTGATGAAAAACAAATTACACCATAACGTGGAGACGGTAAGTCGTACGTACGTACGTGCAGTGATTTCATTTCTCATAGGATGGATAAAGGTGTAATATTGTTATTCCATAGTCATAATAAAAAATATTAATATATATGATACTATATTTATTATTTATTATGGAAACAACACATGAAGATCAAGTAGAATATGAAATGAACTTGGATGAGTTTGTAAAAACACTTACCACTTCTTTGGCGGATTCCCTTAAGATCTCTTCACAAGGGATCTAGGGTTTGTATTTTTGAAAGAAAAATAACTCTATAACTTGTATAATAATTTTTTGAAGAGAAATGGGTAGGTTTTTTAGATTTATAAGGATCAATTTGGTTTCAATATGTGAGGAAGGAGGTGTCCTATAATTGAGGTGAGGGGAAATTTTGGAAATTCTCAAAAAATTAAATTAAGATAAATTAATTTACAATTAAAAATTGATTAAAATTGAGTTATTTAAAATATAATATTAGTATGGGTATAAATCCTATCAACCAATAATTTTTAGACAAGTTTAATTTTCTTTATTACCCTTATCTTTTGGTTTTAACCCTTATTTAAACCCTTTATCTCTTACTGTGACAACAGGTGTTTTTACTCTTTGAAGGTTAATATAGTTACTATAAAATAACAAAAGATCCATAAATGAGTCATGGATGAAATTTGAAACTTTATTCCAATCAATTTTCCAAATTTTAGAATTTTATAAATTTTATATCATTTGATAAAATGTTATTTATTTTAATATAACATTAATGAAAATTTTGATACTATTAATTACTTTGACTTTTACAAAAAAATCAATAAAACAAGATATCTTTGAAAAAATACTTCTAACATATCACTAAAATGTAAAATTTATCTATAAAATTTTTGGATGAAATTAATTATATCAAATTATATTTATTTTAATATTTTTGATAACATTTATTTGATATTTCCTTTAATTAAATAATCACTACATGATCATTGTATAAGACTTTAAGGTAATTATTTAATTCTTAAAAATTGAAAATAAATTATCATAATGAATAAAAATATTTTATATTTCAAATGAATATTTATAGTATAATTTATCTTCTTTATAACCCTATATTAAAAATGATATATTTATCAAAGATAGGAGTATGACATCTTTAAATTTTCTTTAAATAAAATATAATAAATTCCATAATCTCATCCAAGTTGATTCCAAAGTTTATAATCTCAGACCAAGGATTATTTTTGTCAACAACCACTCATCCAATGAAAATTGGAAAAGTTTTAGAGTAATATTCTAATATTTATAATATTATTTTTACCCTTAATTACTTGATTTACCTTTAATTGTGTTAATAAAAAAATAGTAAAGATATTATTCGTAATATCCAAAAATAAAAGAAACCTATTCACATAATTTATGCTCACTTATTCTAAATATGGAATCCATTTTTCAAAATTCAAGACACAAAAGTTTCAGTAATTAATTTAAAATTAATTTTGTTGACATAATGGAAAAATAAGTTGTTAAAGTGAAAACATTCAAAAGATTGAATTTTTTTATATCCAAATTCAACATGAAATTGATTTCAATAACATAAATTGGATCAAATGATAAATGTTTTTATCTAATTACACTATAAAACCAATCAAAAATATAATTTAACACTAAATTATTTTGATGAAAAAGTTGTTTTCAATTAAAATTCAGTATTTGTTTACTATTCATCAAAACATGAAACTTATCAGAAAAATAAAAAAAATTGAACCAATGTAAATTTTTATATTCCACTTTCAAAGAAGATTTTTATTTTCTCACATATAATTTATAAATTTTTCAAAAACTAAATTTAAAAAAATATCTCTATTCAAATGCGGTAAAACTGCCTTTATAAAAATATGTCTTTTATGCATAAAAATTGGATTTATTTTTCTATCATATCTAAAAAAATATGATTAATTTAAAACATTATATTTAATATATTATATTTAAATTTAATTAATATCATTCACTGATATTAATTAATTTAATTTATTATGATAAAACACATTTGGCGTATAATAATAGTTTTTATAAAAACATTTTATTTATATTAAACTAGGTTTTATATTTATTTTTAATTATTTGGTAACCAGTGAATTCAATAATATATTTTCATAATATATTTAATCTTATTCATAACTACCAATTTAACAACTAAGAGATTATTTCCTTTTAAATAATAATATTAATAGTATATCATGGTTTCATTTAAACTTCGTGTTACGTGTTGTGTAAGCTATCGAAAAGATTAACTAAAAAAGAATACATGTCCAAAAGTCTTGGGGTGTTGAATCATAAGAACTAGTGAAGATCACATGATGTTGTCACATGATATTCTTAAGATCCTACGATAAATTGATGAAGATTAATGAGACGTCGCATGATGGTGTGAAGATAACCACTAGAGTCTTTGCAAGAAATTTATGACCGTATGAAGATCTCATATTTTACAAGAATTGTCATTTTGGATTATATGGAGGATTTCCACTGATAACACAATATACCTTGCAATAAGTAGTATGGACAGTCACTATGCCATTGCAAGAAGTCTGTTGATCCATCACATGATCAACGAAGTGATCATGTGAAGGATTCATGTGGTTCAAAAAATCCCTCAGTTTTATTGAAGAAGATGAGATGTTAGGAATTTATGAGATACACCTAGATATTCATACATATGAAGAAGTCATCATCACACCTTAAAAAATGGAGAACCTCTGGTAATATAAACTGAGGCATGTTCAATAGTTCGTCAACTGAAATTTGAGAGATTGAGAGCTCTCATTATAAACGGAGCACTCGTGAGATCATTTATCATGAAGGAGAATAAGCCTACAAGACACAGGTCTTGTAAAGATTAAGGTATCCATGGAGAACATCTATAGTCCCACAAATAGCCTTAGATACACTTATGGACACCACCTGTGTCTCACGAAAGAAGAACCCATTGACACCCCTTTTCATACAAAGGGATAAGTATTCTATAAGACACGAGGTCTTTCAAAGAGTTTGGGAAGAACTTGCTGACATGCATTATGTCACAAAAAGAATATAAGAAATTCATATTTGATCTTGTGAAGGGTTTGCTGAGACAATCATGGACATAAACTTATATCATGAAAGAAGTCGCAGACATCACCACCTGTCCCATGAAGTTGTTTGAGATGGCACCCACAGACACACCAAATGTCACATGAAAGACCTCCCACATAGCCTTCATAGTTATGAGAATCAAAGGTATATTACACTGTGGAAAACACTTTGTTCGTAAGAAGGAAAGTGTGATTGAAAAATAATAATTTTTGTGAACCTAACTTGGTCACGTAAAGGAGGCATTGAGGTTTCAAGATCTCTTCTTATGAAGAAAAGAGGAGAACATGTGAGTTGCACCAGGGTCTTGAGAAGGTAAAAAAATCACATAACCTTGATTGGATCATGTGCTTTACATGATACACTAAAGAAAAGAGGAATAAAAAGGTTTCATTAAATCCATGCAAGTATAATTGAGATACCCAAAATAATTCAGATGTCGGGAAACCTGTGCATGAAGTGTACTTGATAGAATTGAGTTTTTAATTCAAAAAGAAGAAGTTTGATATTGTTAAAGTTATATATTGTATAAAATATTAAAGAATATTTTTCACCTCTTTTACACTTTTAATTGAGTTCTAGAATTTATTCAGAAGGAATTAGTTCCCAATCATTGTTGCACTGAGGCAACTGGTCATTACAGGTGATCAGAAATAATTGATCAAGGTTGATAGACATCTTCATTTGTTTTCAAATATACTTTAAGGGTACATGAGAAAGTCAGATCCTACAAGCTCATGGAGGAATATTGTGATGGTTCCCAGTGCAGCGGAAGAATACGGAGGTGGGAGATATATTAAAATTTCTTTTAATAATCATTGCCTGAAACCAAGAGTAAGGATCTTTCACATCAAATTTATAATTAATTTATTTAATATTTGAATAAATAAATACCTGGGCTTAGGAAATTTCTTCATTGGTGAATTTTGACGATCCAAAAATACCATTTCCGATTAACTTCATTGTGTTCTGAGGATCCAAAGATAGAATCTGTCTAGTGGTGATTCGCACATGCTTCTTTGATCTCTGAGCAACGCCACTCAATCTCTGGGTGCTAGTGCGGCGAGTTGAATGTCTTACTATAAGATCCTGGGTTTTTTTATAAGGTACCGATCCTTTTATTTTAGGCTTAAATGCCTTTTTATGGCCTTATGTGAATGCTTAACTTAATCACAGGTGTTTTGGAGGTGTCTGGGGATCATTCGAATCCTGGAACCAAGTTTTGGGCTGAAAATGACATGTTGGGTGATTTGTGCATGGTTTTCACATGGTTAGTCTAAATTTTGTGAGTTTTCTGAAAATTAAAGGTTTATAGAAGAAACTTTTCACATAGTTACCGCACGATTATTCAAACAATAAGGGTTAACTGTGTGAAGTGCCCCTTCAAGATAGTGAGGTGCACATGATTTCCACATGGTTTGGGAAACCGTACGGGTAAATCATGTGACCCAACTGTGTGATTTTTTTAAAAAAAATTAATTAAAAACTTTTTTCATTTTAAACCTATTTGTTTTTTCTCTTCCATTTCACAATGGCCTATTGTGAAATTCCCCTTTGGTTCCTAACCTAGGCTTTGATCTAGATTCACCATCTGACCTCCGTTTCAATCACCGATTGTCTCATCAGATCTACATCGGTAAGTACTCAATTCCTTTTTAGTCATTCTTGATTCTTTGGAATAATGACTGCACTATTTGGATTTAGGATCATATTCCCTAATATACCTTTCCTTCCATTCTTAATATTTCTTCCAAACTAGGATGAATCAGAACTTGATACTGAACGAGTGATTTACCACCGAGGCGAGGTAGGTGGTTTATACTTTCTTTTGGATTCTTGAGTGCTTTTCAGGTGTTCGGCCTTTTTTCCACCCTTCGGACTTTTTGGCGAGTCATTTTTTTTAGTGAGTTGCTTGTCGTAGCTATAGTCAGACCTAGTGAGGATGCCTGTAGGTTCTGTTTAGGTGTGTTGACACCCGTTGCTCATTTAAAGGTCAGCCGAGGGGTGTACCTTAAGGAAATATACTACTTATTCCTGTTTAAACCACCCAAGGGGTGTGTTCTTGTAATTTTATAATTAGAGGAATCCATTATATGCCTTGATATCTTGAGTAGCTTGTTTAGGAGATGTAATACCTCCTTGATTAATGAATATCATGTTATTACTTATCTATTTTGATATTCTAGCATGTTAAATGAATGATATAGGTGGGTATACCTATATGAAGTGTTTAATAGTCAATATGGGTGGGTATACCTATATAAAATGATAATGGCATGTTAAATTGTTTATATGATAGGGAAGGCCCATATGCATTTTTTGATAAATTATTTTCATGAGTGGGTATACTCATCGATTGTGCAGGTTGATGTGAGTGGGTATACTCACATGGAGTGTTTGTTTAACTTGAATGATTGAATGATTGAATGCTTGAAAAAATGGTTGATCGATGCCATGGACTGATCTCCATGGATCTGGAACGTGGTTGTGAATGCCTTGGGTTGACTCTACCCCTTGAGTCTTGTTTTTGTGGGATGCCTTGGGCCTTGCTGCCCTATGGATCCAAATTTCATGGTATTATGTAGGATTTGATATTGTCATGCTCCTAGAACCCCAACCATTTCCTAACCAAGTTTTCACTAGGGACAACCATGGGACTTGATGGTATTCCTTGGACATGCTCCTTGTATTCGGGCCTCTGTGGTCTAGAATTATTACATGGATTCCTTGGTCTGCTGACACCTTTCATCTGGACCTTGAGGTATGCTTTTCACTATACGACATGGTCATGGAATGATGATTTTCACTATACGGCATGGTTGTGGGAAACTTGACTATGTTATAAAGTTTGGTTATAGAATAAAGGATACATATAGATGAACATCATGGTCGTGTGACTTGTTTACTTTTATTTTATCCACCTTGTTAGGAGATAACTCTCTTTTATAGGTATCCTTGAGGGATGTTTTGTTTTACTTTATGTTATAGACTTATGCCATGGTCATAAACACTTTACTTCTTGTTTACACTTGCTAACACTTTTTTAGAATTATTGTTACAACTGTATAGACCTGGGTGGTTTCCTAGTGGGATGTGTATCACACACCATGTTTGGGCCACCTTGGGGACCCAAAAAGATTATATGGTTGCAGATGATGATAGGGGAAAGTGCCCCAATACATATTGTTGACTATGGATTTGGAGTAGGGGAGCCTAAGACCAATATGAAGCTTGTGATGATGGGATACCTTTTGGGTATTTTGTTCTTTTGGGGATACTTGTACTGCATTTTATTGTCATGTACTATTCTGGATTCTTTCTAGATTCTTGTACTATCTTCCTCATTTTGTACATTAGACACTTCTGGTTATTGATATGTATTCATGTCTTGCCTTACTCTCAGTTGTTTGTTTTTTATTTCGCTTACAATATTTATTGTATGTTTGAATTTCATTGTGTTACTCTAGTAATGATGGAATAGTCTCCCCACTAACTCACCTAGGACCTCACTACTAGTCAGAAGCCTCTAGTGTTTGGGGATATGCGCTTGAGGCCATGTAGCCAACTGGGATCGGGGCACCATTTTGGGTGGCATCTGGGTCTGGGACGTTACAAAGTGGTATCAAAGGGGTTTTTCTTTTTTTGGTTTTACTTATTGTTTGGAGAAATTAGACAGGGATAGGAATAAAATGGTAGTTGGTAATAAATTGTTCCTAGGAGTAGCTACCCCACATACAGGAAAAATCCAAATTTCCTCAAATTAAGTTATGATTTTCTGGATTTTGACTATTACAGCTGATTTGATTTCACCATTGGGTGACACACTTGATTTCTACTATTACTATTGATGCAATTGTGGGTTTTATTTCAGTTTCAACCCAATGATATGAGGGTGTTCCATATCATGAATCATATAGACACTTGTTAGAATTACATTCCTTGCATTATGCCATGCCATCTAGGATGCATTAGATATTTCATGTTTTTGTGATAGTTGATGTGATAGTTGTGCCTGTTGTTGTGTTAGTTGGGTGTAGTAGATAAAGGTGTGACATCACATTTCAATCCATAAGGAGTATGGGACCTTATGAATTGGGAAATGATGCGCCAGTGAAATTTAAATGCTGAATGAACTTGTTACACGTATTATTTGAATGGGAGCCAAGTTTTGGGTTCATGAGGTCTTATGGGCCCTCATGGATTTGAGAATTGGTAAATCCTTGGTGGGATATCCTAAATAACTGAATTTGAAATGGAAGTGGAACATGAATGGTGAATAGAGACTTGACCTAGAATTGTCTTTTGAGTGGGAAAGAGGCATAGTTTCTATTGTTTTGTTGGTTGATCTTTATACAGTTATGGATTTAGGAGAATGTTGTGGGTTTAACTTGATTTCAAAGAGGGTTTTGACCACTCCTATGTATTTAGCTTTGTGATTTGATGTTGTTCTTTCTTGAGGAATGTGTTTGTCATTGTAGAGACATGCCACAATGAATAACTCTAGTGGAACGCTGTGGGGGAGGCGATGACCATACTTTGGATATGGTGGGCTATGGGCTACTGTTTGATCCTCCTATAGTTCCAGCTGCGGAACCTGAGGTTGTTCCATACATAGGTGCTAAGGTACAGTTCCGTGAGGTTTTCTTTCAATATATGCAGACGATACAGGGATCACAGCAACCAACCTTGACTATGGTTGAGTTTACACGAGTGTTATAATAGCAACATCCTCCTACATTTTTAGGGGATGGTGGACCACAAGCTGTGGAGCTGTGGCTAGAGACCACATTAGAAATTTTTGAGCATCTAGAGATGCCTCCAGAGTGGAGGGTCACGCTCGCGACTTACATGATATGTGGAGTGTAAAAGCATTGGTGTGACGTTTTAAACTAGGATGATGGGGTGTGGGATATGGGTTGGGTCAAATTCAAAACCCTCTTCTATGATTACTTTTACCCTGCAACTCTACGAGCAGAGTAGGCTAGTGAGTTCATGCGTCTGGAGCGGGGCAAAATGGTGATTATGGAATACTTGGAATGATTTCTAGAGATATAGTGTTTTGTGTCGATGTATCTTACTGATGGGATGTTGAGGTTGAGTCACTTTGAGGAAGGTCTCATACATGATATTAAATCTCAGTTCAACATGTTCAGGTTGCCTTCTATCATTGGGATTGTGAATCAGGCACTGATTACATAGAAGAACATAAGGGAAGGTGGGGGTACATAATAGGGGAGTATTGTTTCTCGCCCCATAGGATCTACATCTTTAGAGAGGAAGTTCCATTTCAATGCTTCCTGTGAAATGAGTTCTAGTAAAATGTGGTTGCAGGTAGCTTGGTATATTTCCATTAGTGTGGTAGGTGAGGCCACGTAAAAAATTAGTGTGACTGCGACCCAGTCAGGTGCAGAGTTTGCAGTAGGATGGGTCACATGAAAAGGTTTTACAGGACCTTCCCTCCAGCTATGAGTGGTAGGGGGTCAGTTCTGACTTCAGGTTCATGATAAAATTCTTCATATCCACATTAGGCTCGGAGCTGGAGTAGTGCATGTTGGTTAGGCCAAGGAATTGGTGGTTGAGGTCATGGTAGCCAGACATCGGGTTCTTAGAGACAGCAGGGTGGATCAGCTTAGGGTAACCAGGTAGGTTCATAGGGCTATGGTATAGGCTAGACTTATGTAATGAAATAGAACCAATAGTATCAAGATCCAGGACCATCTACAGTGAGAGATAAGGTCTTAGTAGCTTCTATTATTGCATCTTGTCTTTTCGATATAGGTTTCTCTCACAGTTTTATCTCTTCATGGGTGGTTAAAATCCTGGGGCTTGTGGTTTTTCTTTATGTGGTCGTTTAGATGCTAGACATGCCATTGGGAGTTAGAACGGGTGATGTGCTCTAGTGTATGGAATTTCCCCTTGAGGTTGGTGGGTTTCACTTCATCTGTAGTTTATATTCCCTCGAGATAACAGGGTTTGACGTCATTCTCGTAATGGACTGGCTTGTGGATTATCAAGAATACATTGATTGTTATCATTGAAGGGTGAATTTTACAACACCAGAGGGTGAAGTGTTATTCACAAGGGTGAATGGGATGTCCAGGAAACCAGAGATGGACCCAAGCATCATGGGCTAGGTGGGATGACAACCCAGATTGCTAGTTTGTTTCTAGATGATCAGGGAGTGAGTCAGGCGTACTTTCCTCTAGTGGTTGAGAACTTTAGGGATTCCTTTCCTTATGAATTTTCTAGTTTACCTCCTAAGAGAGAGGTGGATTTATCCATCGAGCTAGTTATAGGAGCTATGTCGGTATCTGTTTCTCCTTATAGGATGTCTAGAAGGAGTTGTAGGAGCTCAAGAGGCAGCTAGAGGATTTAGAGGTGAAGGGGTTTATTAGACCCAATACTTCTCCATGGGGTTATCTAGTCCTTTTTGTGAAGAAAGGAGGATGTAAATCTTAGGCTATGTGTGGATTATCAAAAACTAAACCAGATGATGGTTAAAAACTGATATCCTTTTCCATGAATAGATGACCTTTTTGATGAGATTTGAGGAGCTCGAGTGTTCTCTAAGATCGAATTGAGGTCAAGATATCACCAGGTGCATGTTCAACATACATACATACCTTGTATAACCTTTCATAGTAGGTATGGGTTATACAAGTATTTATTTATATCGTTCGGTCTCACAAACACATCTGTGGTCTTCATGGTTTTGATGAACATTATGTTACATCCTTACTTGGATTCTTTTGTGGTGGTTTTCATGGATAATATCTTAGTTTATTCTCACAATTAACATGAACATTCAAACCATCTTGAGATTGTTTTGAATACATTGAGAGAGCATCACTTATAAACTAATCTCACAAAGTGACACTTTTGGATAGATAAGATTCACTTCTAGGGTCACATTATCTTGAAGACAGGAGTGTCAGTGGACCCAGAGAAGGTGAGAGCTATAGTTTCCTTGTAAAATCCCAAGAATATTTTTGACATACATAGTTTCTTGGGCATAGTTGGATACTACATGCATTTTATATAGGACTTCTTACACCTAGTAGTTCCGTTGATGGGCCTGACTAAGAAGGGTGTGAAGTTTGTGTGGTCAGAATCTTGTGAGACAGCCTTTTAGGAGCTGAAAGGGAGGTTGACAAAAACATCGGTCCTGATACTGCTAGAGAAGTTAAAGAGATACACGGTGTACTATAACGCTTTAGGTATTGGGCTGGGGTAGTGCTGGTTGAGGGATATCATGTCGTGGCATATGGGTCTCGATGGATAAGGCCTCACAAGAGGAATTACCCTACGCACAATCTCAAGCTAGTTGTAGTTGTTCATGCGTTGTGTTGTTGGAGGCACTATTTATATGGAGACCATTTTGTGGTGTGCACAGACCACAAAATCCTCAAGTATATCTTTACATATCTTGATATAAATTGGAGTCAGTGAATGTGGGTGGAGTACCAACAGTCCTTTGACGTTGATCTTGCCTACACACCTGGTAAGGGAAATGCATTGGCTGATGTATTGAGCAGGAGGACTCATATACAAGTAGTGTAGTTGGCCAGTAGTGAATGGAAGCTAATAACGTTGTTTTTTGAGATGAATGTTGAGGTGAATGATAGGCAGGGGCAGGTTTTTCTTTCATCCTTAGCTATTACCTCTACCCTAATGGACAGAGTTAGGATTAGTCAGCTATTAGATTCATAAGGCCTAGTTCTATGGGAAGGTGTGGTATGTGAGGACCCTCCTCCTGGTTGGACGGTAGGTGATGATGAGATTCTATGTATCCATGGACGTGTTTGGGTTCCATTGGATATACGTGAGGAGCTGATGCGGGAGATTCATGCTACAACTTGGGCAGTGCATCTTTGGGTTACCAAGATGTACCATGACTTGTGTCATCAGTACTGGTGGTCAGGAATTAAGAGAGAGGTAGTTGGTTTTGTTATGAGGTGTTCTACCTATTAGCAGGTGAAGGTGGAACATCAAAAACCAACTAGTATTTTACAGCAGTTACCTATTCCAGAGTGGAAATGGGATAATGTCATGATGGATTTCACGACTAGTTTACTGAGGTCACCTAGAGGTAATGATGTTTTGTGGGTTTTTGTTGAAAGGCTTATGAAGGTCCTACATTTCTTGCCGACCAAGGAGACCTTCAATGTTAATGATCTTATAAATTTATACATCTGAGATGTGGTATGAATTTATGGGGTCCTGCACACTATCATTTTAGATAAAGATTCTTGCTTTACGTCTTGTTTCTGGTAGAGTTTTTAGAGGGCGCTGGGTACATAGGTGCTTCTGAGCATAGCATACTATCCTCAGACTGATGGACAGTCAGAGTGTATGATACAGGTGCTAGAGGACATGTTGTGAGCATGCATCCTGGATTTTGGGGGCTCTTGGAAGAGGCACATTCCCCTAGTTGATTTTTCCTATAATAAAATTTATCAGGTGATAATACAGATGGAACCATATGAGGCTTTATATGGTAGGCCATGTCATTCTCCCTTGTTCCGGTTAGAGGTAGGAGATGCAGCTTTACTGGGACCACGTCTCATGTAAGAGACATCTGAGCAGGTCCAGTTGAGTCAGAAGTGGATTCCTACTACACAGTATCATCAGAAATCATACGTTGATCTCTACAAACAACCTCTAGAGTTTGAGGCTGAGGATCAGGTTTTCTTGCATGTTTCCCCGAGGTTGGGACATGGGCGGATCAGGATACATGGTAAAATTTCACCAAGATATATCAGGTCATTTGAGATTCTAGAGATAGTCGAGTCGATTTTCTATCAGTTTCAGTTACCTTAGAGGTACCGAGTCATGCATGAAATATTCCATGTATCTCAATTGTGCCTCTATCACTCAGACATATCTCACATTTTTCAACCTGATGAGATTGAGTTGCAGGTTGATGTATCCTTTGAGGAGAATCTGATTCATGTAGTTGATAGAAGAAAAAAGATTCTCCAAGGCTGGTCAGTTACTCTAGTATGGGTTCTTATGGTAGCATAACCATTTATAGGACAAGATTTTGGAGAGGGAGGCCGACATATGTGATTAATGGATGGAGTTTTTTTCATATGAATATTTACCACCCTTCATAGAGAAATTTGGGGACGAATTGCTATAAGGGAGGAAGATTATAAGATCTCAGGTCTTCATATGAGGTACTGATTCTTTTTCTTTTGGTTTAAATTCCTTTTTATGGCCTTATGTGAATTTTTAACTTGATCACAAGTGTTTAGGAGGTTTTTGGGGCTCGTTTGGAGACCAAAAACAATTTTTGGGCTGAAAATGACCCAGTGTATGGTTTGCGCATGGTTTGAGCACGGTTAGTCTAAACCGTGTGAGTTGTATGAAAATTTCAGGTCTTTAGTAGAATGTTTTCGCACAGTTACCTCATGTTATTCAAACCGTAGAGGGTAACCATGTGAAGTTCCCCTTTAAGAAAGTGAGGTGTGCATGGTTTCTATACAGTTTCGGAAACTGTGCGGATAAACCGTGTGACCCTGCTATGTGAGTTTTTTTTAATTTTTTAATTAAAAACATTTTTTTCTTTTTAAAACCATTTGGGTTTTCTCCTCCATCGCACAATAGCCTCCCGTGGAGTTCCCCTTTGGCGCCTAACCTAGGCTTTGAGCTAGATTCACAGTCCAACCTCTATTTTGATCACTGATTGTATCATCAGATCCACATTGGTAAGTACTCGATTCCTTTTTAGTCATTATTGATTCTTTGGAACAATAAATGTGCTATTTGGATTTTGGTTCATATTCTCTAATATCTTTTTATTCATATGTTCATCATATTTCTTTCAAACCAGGATGAATCAAGACTTGATATTGGATGAGTTGTATACTACCGTGGAGAGGTAGGTGATATATACTTTCTTTTGGATTTTCGAGTTCTTTTTTGTTGTTTGGACTTTTCTCCACCCATCTGACATTTCGGTGGGGCCTTGTTTTTGAGAAAGTTTCTTGCGGTAGCTATAGTCAGACCTAGTGAGGATGCTCGTAGGTTCCATTTGGGTGCCTTGACACCCATTACTCATTTCAAGTTCACCCAAGGGGTGTTACTTAAGGAAATATGCTACTTATTCCTATTTTTTCCGGACTCGTCCCCCAGGGCCCATGACATGACTAACCCCAAGCTCGCCTTCCAAAGTCCAGGGGCTAGAAACTAGCACTAATAAGGCATATCCCAAAAAGGGAAGGTATTTGCCTTTAAACCTATACACACACACACAGCACAAACTGAAAGTACAAAGGTGCCAGAATACAAGCCCAAAACCACAAAGGAAAGTACAAAAGGGCCAAAATACTATCCCAAAACCACAAAGGAAAGTAAAACTGCCTTGGTTCGACTGCTTGAGACCCTTCCTGAAGGGTAGATGAGGGGTAGCTATCTGTAGTCGTAGTATTACACCTTTCTGTCCCTTCTCATTGAGCACCACCAGGTCCTGGACCACTAAGGTCTCCATCGAAGCATCCATCTGTCCCATCTCACAAAGAACCACCTAGTCCTGGACCACCTAGTCCTGGACCGCCAAGGTCTCTGTCAAAGCGTCGATCACCTACATGGGATATGACATGTGTGGGTGAAGCTCATGCAGGGGTGAGTAACACAATACTCAGTAGGGACCCCAAACCCCAAAGGAAAGAGCACAAATAAGAGTATTTTTAAGGTACTATCAGTACACCACTAAGGAGAGTACACCAAGTACACTAAGTACACCACTGAGGAGAGTACACAAAGTATACTAAGTACACCAATGAGGAGAGTACACTAAGTACACAAACTAAACCACTAAGGAGAGTATTCCAAGTACACTAATTACACCACTGAATATAGTACGCCAAGTGCACTAAGTACACCACTTAAGAGAGTATGCCAAGTACACTAAGTATACCACTAAAGAGAGTAAGTCAATTACACTAAGTAAACCACTAGTACACCAAGTACACTAAGCACACCACTGAGGAGAGTACACCAAGTACACTGAGAGTAAGCTCATGTAGGTATATTTTAGATTATAGAAATAAAGACCATCAGTCACAACATTGAATACCTTGGGCTGATGTGGTACTCATCCCTAATGAGTACCATGGGTATGTTGGGTCACACAGAGATTCTCCCCACCTTGGGCCTGTCAGTTCACACATAGCCACTTCCCACTAGTCCTAGACTATTGTGGAATTCATCCCTAATGAGTACCATGGGTATGTTGGGTCACATAGAGATTCTCCCCACCATGGGCCTATTGGGTCACATGGAGCCACTTCCCACTTCAGTCATCGTACTAAGGTATTCATCCATAATTAGTACCATGGGTCTGTCAGGTCACACAGATCTGCTCCCCACTGTGGGCCTGCCGGGTCACATAGAGCCTCTTCACATTGGGACATCGTAGCTGATCCACACAGGGTCTCTTGACAACAGTCTTCGGGTCTCATCCATCTGCGGGATTCTCACACATAGTGTGCTTGATTCTGGGAGAAACTGCTCCACAAGCCATTCTTCATATTTCAAATTCCATGAAAACCACCTTAGAGTATGCCAAAAGAACTGCCTCATCACAAGGGTTCCAACTCCATAAACAGCTCGTCAATTAGATGATCGATTTGTAAATTATTAGAATTTTTTTAAACAGGGGTCGGTTGCATCCGGGCCTGGTCTGACTCGATCGGACAATCCCAACCAACCCAGCCCAGGATCCCCGCATGCCCTAGCCCAGCTAGACTTACCCGACATGACCTATCTCAGGTTTGGGCTGGCCCGATCTGATCTGTAAATAGGTCCAGGCCCATTGGGGCTTGCTAGACCCCGCCCGGTTCAGCCGTGAGTCCAGCCTACCGGGTTGCCCAGTGACCCAAATTTATATGGCCCGACCCATAACATGTGGGATGGTTGCTCCCAGACCGGGACACCTAGTGGCTTGAATCTACCCCTCCAACCCGGCCCACTACAGTGGGCCGGCTAAATCCCGCCAGGGTCATGTCGTGACCCGGTTTGCGCGCCCCGGTCCGTCCCACCCATCAGATCGGTCCCCTCTAGCCCAGAAGCCATAAGGCATCCAGTTCTTGCAAGTCATGGTTGGATGAAGTTGGTTGGCCCTGATTTTTCGTACATAGTTGCTAGACCACGTTCCATACAAGATTCGCAGCCTATGCGGCACGAGCCACTCCACCGATGTGGTTGAGTGGCCACGTCTACCACCACTAGTCATCAGCACAAGCATTGGTGGCTCCTACTCCTCCATCGTGGACCGAGCCATCTGTGTCCTTCCTCGGTGTGTCGTCGTGGCATGTTGCCACCCACCTGCAGCCACCGCCATGGTCCCCCACCGACAGCACCTTCCACAGACCATCGGGTCCACTCCGGTGGTATGTTCCATGTGTCGTCTACACCCCTGGCCTCCATGGGGTGACAACTTTGCTGATAAGGCCTCAAAACCTCTTTTCCACCATTTCGAAGGTGCGACCATGAAGAATGCACAAGATAGAGGTGCTTGGGCCTTGTTCATGCCATCTCACACCCTCCGGGTTAGAGTTTCAAAGTAGGAATTGACAGGGGGGAGGTTTTGGGATTCCAAAAAAATAATTTACCTCGCAATTCAAATTCCCAAGTTCAAACATCCCTCATGAAAGAATAGACAATCCACAGATCAACCTATTTGTGGGTTTATCCATGTTTGGTTTTTAGAAAGAAGAACCAGATACTATAATTCAAAAACAATAAACCCCAACCTGTAGAATGTTCATCATTGGTGTTGATCCATTCGAAGACATTGGAGTTCGTCGATCTCTAGTCTCGGATCTATTCTCTAAGGCATCATCACCACTTTACAATTCATCAGCATTCTTTATTAGAGATAAATCCATTACTGTCCGTCAGAGAAATTCCATCTCTAATTATCAAACCTATTATCTCATTAAAAGAGAAACACATTTTAGCGTTTCTGTTACGTTGTGTCATCATGTCGTTACGTTGTTTAATTTATCAAACAACATATATATTATACTTTAGTTAAATATTCTTTATGTTGTTTCATTTACAGAATGAAATAGCCAGTTCATCACTGCATTGTAGTGGAACAATTATTTTGAATAAAATAAACATTTTAAGTTCATTTTAATTTTTCTTAAAATGTCCAAAAATTAAATTTTTCCCTTAACCCACACCGGTCGAGGTTAGGTCCATTATTAGGTAATTTTGTCATTCTAAATGCAACGGTGCCCTCAGATTTTCAATCTGGGCAACCGTTTAGAAGTTTCAAAAACCGCCCACATGTGCCATTTTAATTCTTTAAAAAAAGTTCATAAACTATATTTAAATCTCGACCCGTGGTTGAGGTTAAGCACCACCTAAGGGTAAATCACCCTCACAATCTTAGTAAGGACCCCAAACCACAAAGGAATGACCACAAAAAAGTGTATGTGCAAGGTACTATTAGTACACCACGGAGGAGAGTACACCAAGTATGCCACTGAGGAGAGTACGCCAAGTACACTAAGTACACCACTAAGTAGAGTATGCCAAGTACACAAAATACACCACTGAGGAGAGAATTCCAAGTACACTAAGTACACCACTGAGGAGAGTAATCCAAGTACATTAAGTACACCGCTGAGGAGAGTACACCAAATACACTTAGTACACCACTGAGGAGAGTACGCCAAGTACACTAAGTACACCACTAAGGATAGTACGCCAAGTACAATGAGTACACCACTGAGAAGAGTACACCAAGTACACTGAGTTTTAGCTCACCCAGGTATAATCTAGAGTATAGAAGGAAAGACCATCAGTCGCAACACTGAACACCTTGGGCTGTTGTGGTACTCATCCCTAATGAGTACCATGGGTATACTGGGTCACACAGAGTCGCTCCCCACCGTGGGCATTTCGGGTCACACAGAGTCGCTTCCCACTAGTCTTGTACTGCTATGGTACTCATCCTTGATGAGTACCATGGGTATGTTGGGTCACACAGAGCTGATCCCCACCATGGTCCTACCGGGTCGCACAGAACCGCTTCACACTTTGGTCATCGTACTGAGGTACTCATCCCTGATGAGTACCGTGGGTCTGCCTGGTCACGCAGAACTGCTCCCCACTGTGGTCCTGTCAGGTCACACATAGCTGCTTCCCACTGGGCCATTGTAGCTAATCCACATAGGGTCTCTTGTCAGCAGTCTTTAGGTCTCAGTCAGTCGCAGGATTCCCTCATGTAGTGGGCTTGATTCTGGGAGAAAATGATCCTCAAGCCATTAATAATATTTCAACATCCATGAAAACCTCTTTAGATTGTTCCAAAAGAACCACCTCTTCTCAAGGATTCCAACACCACAAAAAGATCATCAATCAGACACATGGTTTGTATGTTAATGGTGTTTTAGTAAACAGGGGTCGGTTGCGTCTAGGCCTGGTCCAACCTGATCGGATCGTCCTGACCAACCCGGACTGGGGGGCCCGCATGACCCGGTTCAGTTAGATCGACCCGACTTGACCCAGTTCAGGTCTAGGACAGCCCAACTCGGCCAGGCCTATCGGGCCTTACTAGACCCAGCCCAGTTCGGTCGTGGGTCTAGACCACCAAGTCTCCCAACGACCCGGATTTACACAGCCCAACCCAAAACTGGTGGGCCGGTTTCTCCCAGCCCAGGCTTCCCAATATCCCGGCTCTACCCCGCCAGCCTAGCCCGCTACAGTGGGCCAGCTAAATCCATATCAGGTTGCGCTGCAGCCCGGTTTGCAATCCCTAGTCTGGCCTGCCTTCTAGACAAGTCCCCTAAAGCCCAAATGCCATAATGCGTCCAATTTTTTCACGTCACGGACGGCCGAAGCCGGCCAGCCATGGGGTCTCGCATGTGGCTTCCGGACCACATTTTGATGAAGATCCATGACCCAAGAACTAGTGGATCATGTTGTTGTGTCGTGAACTGAGCGAGTCGTGTACTTCCTTGGCACGTTGTCATGGCATGCCGCCACCCGCTCACGGCCATCGGTGCACCAGGGACTCCTTTCACGGACCACCAGGTCCACTCCGGTGGTCCGTTCCTCATTCCATCAATGACTCTGGCCTCCATGGGGTGCCACCTTTCTTGTTAAGGCCTTGAAACCTCCTTGCCTCTATTTCAATGATTCGGACATGAAGAACACACAATATGGAGGGGCTTGGGCCTTGTTTATGTCAGACCACACCCTTCATGTTAGAGTTTCAAAGTAGGAATTAACAGGGGTTTTTGGGATTCCAAGAAAATAATTTACCCCACAATTTAAATCCCTAAGATCAAACATCCCTCCCGCAAGAACATACGATCTGTGGATCAAAATGTAAGTGGGTTGATCTGCATTATTTATTTATAAATAAGAATGGGATACTGTAATTCAAAAACAATAAACCCTTACCAGGATAAGGTTCATCAATGGTGTTGATCCATTTGAAGTTGTTGGCATTCATTGATCTTCAATCTTGGATCTGTTCTCTAAGGTGTCTCCACCACTTTCTTATTCATCGACATTCTTCATTGGAGAGAAATATCTTGCCATATGTCATAGAAATTACATCTCTGATTCTCAAACTCGTTATCTCATTAAAAGAGAAATGTGTCACAATGTTTTTGTTATGCTCTGTCGTCGTGTCGTTAAATTGTTTCATTTATGAAACAGCGTATCTATTATGATTTAGTTAAAGATTCATTACATTGTTTCCTTTATGAAATGAAATAGTCGGATCATCGCTACATTTCTTCGAAACAATTATTTTTAATAAAATAAACTTTTTAAGTTTATTTTATTTTTTCTTAAAACGTCTGAAAATTAACATTTTCCCTTGACCCGTGCTGGTTGATGTTAGGTCCATTCTTAGGTAATGTCATCATTCCAAATGCAACGGTTCCCTTGGATTTTCAATATGGGCACCCATTTAGAAGTTTCCAAAACTGTTCTCACGTTCCATTTTAATTCACTAAAAAAAGTTCAAAAACTATCTTTCACCCTCAACCTGCACTGGTTAAGGTTAAGCTCCACCTAAGGGTAACATGTCCTCACAAGCTCAATGGTACTCTCATATTTCCAATCTAAGTTACCATTTGTGAGTAATAAGAATTTGAAAATAAAATAATTTTTACTTAATTTTTTTATTTACGACCAAAAACTAACTTCAACTATTGGCCCGTGCCGGCCAACGTTAGGCTCTGCCTAAGGAAAGAATACCCTCATAAGCTCAATGGTGGTCTCATATTTTCAATCTAAATCACCTTTCATGAGTTATAAGAATTTGAGAAATAAAATAATTTTATTTAATTATTTTATTTATTGTTATTCCATTTTTGGGTTTTCACACCAGAGGCCTACACCGACTAAACTTAAGTCATGCCTAGGGTAAACCCACCAACCTAAACACAATAGTGCCCTATGATTTTAGATTCAGGAACCCTTTTAAGAGTTATTCTACTTTTTTTGGAAAAATGTTCACATGTACTATTTTAAACTTAACATTTTTTCAATAGATCATTTTGGGAACTTCAGGCCTCAGAATCGCACATCGTCACAGTTCCTGGTCTCGAAATAATTCCATATAATTAAAAAATTACATGGAATTTCTTGAAAATTACATGTTTAAACCACCCAAGGGGTGCGTTCTTGTGATTTCCTAGTTAGAGGAAGCCCTTAGATGCCTTGATAGATTGTTTATCTTATTTAGGAGATGCATTTCCTCCTTGATTAATGAATATCATGTTATTCCTTATCATTTTTGATATTCTGACATGTTAAATGGATGATATAGGTGGTTATACCTATATAAAGTGTTTAATGGTCAATATGGGTGGGTATACCTATATAAAATGATAATGGAATGTTAAATGGTTTATATGGGAGGGAAGGCCCATATTCCTATTTTGATAAATGGTTTGCATGAGTGGGTATACTCATGGCTTGTGTAGGTTGATGTGAGTGGGTATACTCACATGGGGTGTTTGTTTAACTTGAATGATTGAATTCTTGAACGAATGGTTGATTGATGCCATGGACTGCTCTCCATGGATCTGGAATGCGGTAGTGGATGCCTTAGGTTGACTCTTCCCCTTAGGTCTTGATTCTGTAGGATGCCTCGGACCTTACTACCCTATGGATCTGGCTTTCTTGGGCTCGCATAGGACTTGATATTGCCATGCTCCTAGGACCCCAACCAGTGTCTAACCGAGTTTCCACCAGGGATGCCCATGGGACTCGATGGGATGCCTTGGACAAGATCCTTGGATATGGCCCTCCATGGTCTAGAATTATTACATGGGTTCCTTGGTCTGATGACACATTGGATCCAGTCCTTGGGGTCTTCTGCTCATTATGTGGCATGGTCGTGACATGCTACTTTTCACTATATGGCATGGTCGTAGGAAACTTGACTTTTTAATATAGTGTGGCTATGGAATACAGGATACAAACAGATGTACGGTGTGGTCGTGTGACTTGTTTACTTTGCTTTTAGCAGCCTTGTTGGGATCTAACTCTCTTTTGTAGGTAACCTTGAGGGCTTTTTGGTTTTACTTTCTGCTATAAACTTATTCCATGGACATAAACACTTTACTTCTTGTTTACACTTGCTAGAACTTTTGTAGAATTATTGTTAGAACTGTATAGACTTGGGTGGTTTCCTAATGGGATGTTTATCTCAATCCATGTTTGGGGCACCTCAGGGACCCAAACAGATTATATGTTTGTAGGTGATGATAGGGGAAAGCTCCCCAATACAAGTTGTTGATTGTGTCTTTAGAGTAGGGGGCATAGGATCAAGATGAGGCTTGCGATGTTGGGATACCTTTTTGATATTTTATTCTTTTTGGGATACTTGTACTACATTGTATTTCCATGTACTATTCAAGCTGCTTTCTAGATACTTGTACCATTGGAAGAATTTTGTATATGATACACTTATGCTTATTTATATGTATTCATGTCTTGTCTTACTCTCAGTTGAATGCTATTTATTTCTCTTACGCTATTTATTGTATGTTTTACTTCCATTGTGATACTCTAATAATGAGGGCATAGTCTACCCACGGACTTACCTAGGCCCTCACTTCTATTCGGTAGCCTCTAGCATTTGGGAGATGCGCTTGAGGCCATGTTGCCAACCGGGCTCGGGGCACCATTTCGGGTGGCATCTGGGTCTGGGACGTTACACTTATGTTGTTTTTTCTTGATTTATCATTCTTCAATCTTGAAGAAATATCACTTTCACTTCTCGTTCTTGATAGAGACAGAGGAGGAGGATTTGAGAGAGCGAGAGTTGTGTGCAACAATTCTCTATTATCAATTTTTGGATTTTGTACGCACTAGACATAGTCATCTATTTATAGAGTTAGGATTTAAGTTAAAATATTATTTAATTTCATATCGACCATTAAATAACATTTATTACCTTTAATAAACTCCATGACACATAATAATAATTATATTATTATTATTATTTTGTGGTGCGTTCAAACTTACACAATAAAAAATATTATGTAACGGTCTTGTTGTTTAATATTTTTCACCAGACTCAGTCTTAGTCCATTTGAACTCATATATAATTTATTAAACAACCAAATAAATATTTTATTCATAAATAAATATTTTATTCATAATCTAGTGAATATATATTTATTAAAATATTCAATAAATAAAATAATATTTTATTCACAGGTCATAGAATAAATATTTATTTAATTTATGAGATCAATATATTTTGAATAAAATTATTCCCAGACTTTAGAATAATATTTATTCCATTAATTAAATTCAAATAGAATTTAATCGAGAACAACGGAAAGCATTAGTGTGTGACCCTCTAGGATTATTTCTTGTTATAATTAGGTGGGCTTACCTAAAGTCTAAGATTACTATCTAACAATGGTTCAAGAGACCCAAGATAAAGAACTTAATGTTGTAACATCAATAACCACATACGAACGCTCACTATATAATATAATCTCTTTATCATGATATCTCATTAAACAGGATGAACATCCATGTCACCAACCTTTATGTTCGATATGTTTTTCTTTGACTATCTAAAATAAACTCATCATTACACCATGTCCATGAAATTTAATGCAATAGTTATATTCCAATCAAAGCGCAGAAATATCAAATTTCATAAATATGGAAGGGAAAATCATTCCTAGACTTATTAATTTATAAAATGTCACCCATGATGCACCCAACATATCCAACTTGGACATGAACTGTAATCATCATCATTTACAAAATACATCTATGTACGTGAGTTATAACATGCATTAATAATAATATTAAAGTATGATGACCATCACACATGCTCCTAGATAGGAATATCTTATGAAACCAAAACATATAGAATTTCTACTGGAAGGTTTATTCTCATAATCTCCCATCTTGTATATTACCAAGTATGAAATTATTGAGAAGAAGCCTCGTCTACTTATGAGTACTCAAACATGAAAATCTATGTACTATGTGTTCCATCATAATACACTATCCAACCACAAAAAATTATTTGAGGATATTGTCATAGCACATTAAGGTTCTCATCATAGTGGAGGCCTACTATAACCTTATCAATGAAATTTATGCTCTATGAAATTATTACATTAGTGTCATTTATAACAAAAAACAATATGTAATTAGAAGTTTTATTAATATTCAATACATCGAATATACATGTAATTAAAATACAAACAGTTGGTCTTAAGACACAAACTCTAACAAAATACCACTTGGACTAGAGAAAACTACCTATGAACTTCAGTTTTCTAGAACACACATGATAGTCATATTTATACTAAGTCAAGGATTTAGTAAAGGGGTTTGTCACATTGTCTTCTGTAAAAATAATGCTCACTACAACTTCACCTCTCTGAGAAAAATCCCTCAAGAGATGATACTTACAATGTATGTGCTTTATCTGATGATGTAACCTTGACTCTTTTATAAGATCCACCACTACAGTATTATCACAATATAGTGTGATGGGATATTTATTTCTGGATACCACATCAAGATCTTGGATGAATTTTTGCATGTATACTACTTCTTTAACCACCTTAGAAGATGCAATATATTTGGAATCTACTGTAGAATCTACAACCATAGCCTGATTTGAGCTCTTCTAGCTCACAACACCTCCATTGAAAGTGAATATGTATCTTGTTTGTGACTGTAGACACCGAAAAAAAGTCTGTAATTCCTAAAGTAAGTTTCGAAATGATGAAGCGAAGTCATATTCAGACCTAGAGACCTGGTCCGGAGGGCCCGTAAGGGCTGCGTGAAATAAAGGAGGATGTTCTCAAAAAAAAGGTTGGTCATGCGAAAGGAGTCTGGGATTCACGAAAGGACCCCGGCGTCGGCGCGCAATTTTGCGCACCCACACCCGCGCGGTGCACTTATGCGCACTGCAATATCTGGCACACAAACTTTCATGCACCACCTGGATTCCACGACATCGGAGGCCTATAAATAGAAGGAGACCCCTTCCATTTCAGGGTTGCAGAATTTCAACCGGCTCTAGTGCGCAACATAGGACTTCCACACGCGCAATATGGCCTTCAGGTACTAACCCTTTTCGTGCAACGTCACCCTGGGATCCGCCTTTGTGCGCAATCCCTCTGGCTTATATAAAATTCTAAAACCCTCAGGGTTCCTCCCTTGCACATAATTCCTTCCAGTTGCACGTAAAACGGTCCAATAGCACCCAATCCCTTCGTTGGGTGTGGCCTTGCCTTAGGGATCGGCCTTTGACACTCGCGCGAAATTCGCTTCACTCACGCGCAATTCCCCTACCCCAATTCCGTGCCATCCCGGTGTTTTGTGTGAAAAAATTCCTTTTGCATGAAATCCCTAGGACTCCTCACCTTGATGCCCCCTGGGAGCCTCCCTGTGTAGGCGCCTGATGTCCTCCATATCGGGCATGCATGCCATGCGTTGTTTTCCAGTACGACCTTTCAGGCTCGTACGAAGTAACCTCAAGGTCCCTTGGGTGGTGTTTCCCATTGCGTTGCTTTGCCTCATGCTCCTTCGCATAGGCATGCTAAAGGCTATTGCTTCTTCACATAACCATACTAATGTGGACCCCTCGATGGTTCGCTCGATGGCCCCCCTTCAATACGGGCTTGCCGATTCCTTCCCTCCCACAAGGGGTAGAGGGTGTCGGTTATGTAAGTCCTAGGGGTGTGGAGAGAACCCACCTCGTCTGAGCTACAGGACGTTAAACTGTCGAGTGCCTCATCCTTAACACATGACGTTAAACTGTGATCCGGCCCCATGCATCGCACGCAGGGTCCCCCTGGCTCGGACATTCTTTACGCTGCTCATCTCCACGAGAATGGAATCACCCTCACATGGGATGATATCCTCCCTCTCGGAGTGGTGTTTGTCCATGGGTTAAGGGCATCCACCTTAGTGTAAGCCCCTAGCCTCTCCTGTGGAAGGTAGCACCCATGCACCTTCGTACTTCCCCACTGCTAAGGCCAGTGGAGGGTGTGATAGGGAACGAGGCATCTCCTTTATTCGGTCCCAAATCCCTCTCCCTCTGTGCCTTGTCACATTTCGGACCTCCATCCTAGAGTAAGTCCGGCACCATGGGCCGCTCAACGCGTAAGCCCCTCTCCACTTCCCACGGACGCACCTTTCACGACGTGATCGTCTGGTCCCTGCTACCTCTTGTTTCTCACACCGATCATGACTCACATGGGCTTAGAGTGATCATCGATCATGACATCCTCTTATGGGATGCCTCAGAGCATAAGCCCCATATCAGCGAACTATGAGGACTTTCATCCGTGCTAAGGTATGGTATGTAGGAAGCCTCCACGAGGATCAATCTCACTACCCGGTTGTTCCGACCCATTCGCGTCGGTTCACCGACTCCTTGGGCTGCCTCAGAGCGTAAGCCCCAAATGTTGTCCTGAACAAAGTTAAACTGTATGACATCCCTCATGACGTTAAATTGTATGCCCCTATCCCACATGACATTAAACTGTATGTCGTCCCACAGGACGTTAAACTGTATGTCTTCTATCATGACGTTAAACTTTCGGCCTCGTCCTGCATGACGTTAAACTGCACCACCCGAACTACATGGACTTTGATTTGTGCTAAGGCATGGTACGTAGGAAGCCTCCACGAGGTTCAAGCCCACCACTCAGTCATTCCGACCCATTCGCGTCGGTTAGCCAACTCTATGGGCCGCCTGAGAGCGTAAGCCCCCATATCCATCCATTATGGGCCACCTCAGAGCGTAAGCCCCAAATGCCCTCGTCCCGCATGACGTTAAACTATATACCCGAACTACGGGGACTTTGATCCATGTCAAGGCATGGAATGTAGGAAGCCTCCATGAGGTTCAATCCCCCCTTCACTTCATCATCCATCCTGATTCTTACCCGGGCCGCCACATCCCGGTGGGATCACACCACCTCATTCCACTCCACAGTATCTGGGAATCCGCCCACGTGTTGGCCCCAACATCGGAGTTCCCTTTAGGGGTTCTTTTATCTGATCCACTCTCAGTGTTCTGATCAGTCTGATCTGTCCCTGCTGGACGTTAAACTTACGGCATACCCCATGTTAAACATGGGAAGCTAAGGAAAACCTCAGATACATGCCTATGGCATACAATTCCCCACGTTCGATGTGGGATGCCTCGGGCTTCCACGCCCTCGAGAAGCCATATAATAAGGGACCAAAGACAGACATGCCAATCCCCTGGCGTCAAGACACACCAACGATGCCTCAGCGTGACCATTCTACTCACCAAATTTTTCTTCCCTGACCATACCCCTTGGAGCGTCTCGATAGAATCAGCGTAATTAACTGGTGTCCATAAAGATATGGCACTGGGAATGGGATTAATGAATACGTCTTAAATCTATGAGGGAGACCTGGACTAGGTGACGAGCTCTGAGGAGGAATACATGGAAGGAAGAACTGACATCCCATCATCCCAGTTTCGATCAAGGAGCAGACATCCCTGAACAAGGAACAGATGCTGCCCGCCTTTGGAAAGCGGGAATGCGGGGCCACAAGCCGTGTGTCCTCCCCTGCATGACGGATGTGCGCGTGCGCCCCAACGAAAAGCGTTGGAAACAGAAAATGGTGAACCCGACGTGAATATCTTCTCCCCAATACGGAGACCGGTAGTGTTGGGGTGTCGGAAGATTAGAATGTCACCAGGTCCAGGCACCCAGTACCAGGATGTGAAACCCTCCAGGGGTTGGGGCAATCAGGACGTTGATCACTCCCTTCTGCGATGTTGTCAGCGTGGATCCCTCTTACCAACTACGGAAGAAGGAATGGCGATGGGCTATTGGTTGTCAATTTCTTTTCCTATAAGTGTTAATGGTTTCATCCCCCTGCTTTCAGGAATCAGATCGCTGCATCCGGAGCTCAATCACCACCTGCCCATCGGCGTAGGGACAGGGGCAGCACCGACACGGCCACCCCGCACGGTTCCACCTTTTCAACAGCTTCTCCGACCGCCGCGACTTTCGGGCGCTCACGCCCCCTCTACCTGTCAAAGATTATCCAACGGAGGGTGATCAACGACCTTGTACGTAGGTAAGAGGAAGAAGGGGTCATCCCCACCAGGGACATGGCCCGTTTGGATCTCGAGGAAGCTGTGCCTCACAGTCATCGCCACCCCCGAGGGCCGCGTAGGGAGCTTCTGCTCCCCACCTCGACGTTCAACCGTTTCGGGAGTTTATCCCCAAAACGCCTCGGCACCACCCTTCCCTATGCCGATGAGGTAGGGGATGTCTCGGTTCACCCGATCGGAGACCCGCTTCAAGGGTTCATGGTAAGGGTCCCCTCCAGGCCGCGTCGATGTCGCCACCCAACTCTCTGAGCTGAGGAGCAGGCAATCCATGTGCCCGCACCACCGACTTCAACCCATCTGACCCGACGCCAACGTCGGGCGCGAGTGGAAGAGGATGCTCACCCTGGGGAATCAACGTCAGCAGCCACTGTGGCCTGAGCCACTGCTGACTCCTGCCATCAAACCCCCACACACATTAAGCAGGGGCAGTTACATGCCCAACCCAGATCGAGGCCCCGACCGCCCCACAGGTAGGTTGGGTCGACTCTCCCGGTCGCAGGCATAGGCAATGGCCACCGCGGACCAATTCGCGGTAGTGCCATCCAGCATGAAGGACTACTTTTTGCCACCGTTCTGGAAGGTATGAGTCCTCCCTGCTTCCAACCTTGGCCCGGAGGCCTGCCTAGCGCCACCTTCGCCATAGGTGAAGGGCTTCCCCGTGACAGCAACGCTTCGGGTGGGGAAGTTTCCAGAACCCACTACACTAGGTACGGGGTCACCTCCCCTACCGCTGATCATGAGTATGGAGCCATTTCACATCCGGTCACTCACCAACATGGAGGTCCTACCCATGTCCCTTTCGACATCTTCCCTGGTGCTCCTCGCACCCCGGCCTTCAATCCTCTCCTCCCCAGCACCACCACGGCCAGAGGACTCCATGAAGGAAATCAGACCTGCCCCGAGGAGCTACCCAGGGGCAGGAAGGTGGGACATCATCGCCATAACAGAAATGGCAGGGAAGGCCAGACGGAAATCAGACCAGTCTCTTTCTCAGACTCTAAGGTGGAGTATGACTCGGCGATGGAGCCCTCCCCCCAGTCCTTTGAGTCAAGGGCTAGGATAGCGACGCGACGTGTTAGCCTAGTACTCCCTGAATGCGAGATCCATATGATCCCTGCCTCCCTCCGAAGGTATATCCAGGAGGATGAGGACCTGGCGTAGCCCCAGGGATCAAACTTGCAGTCACCATCGGCCTCTTTGGAAGAACTTTCCACATCGATCATAGACGGCGGAGAACTTTTTTGGGGTTCGATGGCGGAAGAGCCGCAACATAGAACACACTCAGAAAGCACTGACACTATGACAGGAGGCCCATTCGTCGGTCCATCCTATCGTGACTTGGCAGCTAGGACACTGCAACCCTTGGAGGATGACTTAGGGTTCGGCGGCCAATCGGCTTGCTCGCCGTATTCGCTACCGGCCAGCCCACTGGCCCAGTGTCCTGCCTCGGCGCCACTGCAAGTTCCCCAATCACTCCCAGTTGATGAGCGGGGATATCAAGGTCCGGATCCTGAACCTGATCTATGGAGCTTCTGGACCATCCTCACAGCAGGACACTTCCCTGAGAAGTTTTGGTCGGTCGCAGGGTCAGATTTTGGTATACCATAATTTCTCACCTCGGGAGAGTTTGAATGTTTCTGCCAGACTCTCCGGGCGACTCACTCCCGTCTGCGCCATCAGAAAGTGCCTTATCCCGGGATTCAAGCACACCTTGAGGATATCGGTGAGCAATGCCTTCGGGTTGACCTGGCTACGCTCCCCGCGTTTCGGCACCCCGAGTCACTTGGCCACCACAAGGCCCTCCAACAACAATGCGTTCATAGTTTTCAAGTACTCTGCAAGGTTATCAAGGAGGTCACCCCCCACGCGCACGTCTGTGGATGGGGGCAGTATGCTGCCCTTCTTTTTAGTGTGATTCGCCGGCAGCCTGACTCACCGAGCGGCTCTGAGGGCATGCCCCTGAGGGCAGCGTCGGTCAACATGGCTGATCTTTCAGTAGAATGGAACGGTCTGGAACTTCTTGACAAGGACTCACCCCCTAGGAACAAGCCACTACTGGACCCATCCGGGAGGATTACTCGTCAGCAGAGTAACCTCCTAGGTCTCCCCACACCCACTATGGAATTAACACTAAGCCAAAACATCAGCAAGGGTAAATAACATGTTGGGGCTATCAAGCTAGCCGACCCATCTGCCTCAGTGCAAAAGGCAGAGGAAGATCCCGACAAGTCCACATTGCGCCAACAGCTTGCTGAGCAGAAGAGGATGGTCGATGAGCTTCTGGATGAATGCATTGCAGAGCGGCGACCTGACTACGGTGATCCTGGGTTGGGACAGTAGGGGCAGGAACAACTATCCCTCAGCGAGATTCTCCCAGGAAACCTCGATCATGTCATGTTCGCTGATAGAGGAGAGGTCGGAGCTCATGGAAAGAGGGCGCGATATGTTTCGCCAAACCCTCCTGAGCAGCATGACCACCCAAGAGACCTCGCTCGGGTTCCTCCTGCTGCCCCAAGGGTCACTCCACCAGCCGCCCCATGAGCTGTTGAGCTTAACTACTAGATTGAAGAGCCCAGTAATGCACTTGTGTTTAGGAATATCTGTCCGGACAGGAACCCGCATCCAGACGATCCGATGATGGCACTCATTTACAGCTTAGAGGCTTTGGAAACTCGGCAGGTGGCAATCCCACCGGATGGAAATCCATACCCAGCATGGGTGGATGATATGCCAGCACCTCCGGGATTTGGGAACCCCACTTTTTCCCCCTTTAACGAGACAGGAGACCCGCCACAACACCTGTCTCACTTCAACTCGAGGTGTGGACCTATGTTAGGAACTCCAACGCAGTAGGAGGCCGCCAAGCTCTGTTGTATTGTTCATACACTAGAAAGGCCATCATTCATCTGGTACAGCCATCTCCCTTTTGGATCTATTACTAGCTGGAAGGACCTTCAGAGGCAATTCCTCTACCGGTTCAGTTCCATAACCCAGAAGATGAATATCGCAGACCTCTTCAGGTGAAAGAAAAGGCCCGATGATCGAGTCACGGACTTCGTCGCCCGGTGGAAGGGGCTCACATACTCCCTTGACATGCCACTAACTCAAAATAAATTACTGAAAATGTGCGTAGGGAACATCAAGGAAGAGCGGGTCCCTTCTCTGATCACTCAGAATTACCCTGGAGGGTTCTGGGACTTCTCAAACAAGGCTCAGCGCCTCGAAGAATCCCTGCAACAGGCCAGTCATGCACGCCCGCTGCCTCCTATAACCTCTGCAAGGAGAGCTTCCAGAGCTGAGCCCGCTGCTGTGGCCCAGATAGAGGCCCCCAGGCAGCTAGAGTTGCAACCAGTGAGGCCAGCTCCGCAGCTCCATAGGGGTCTGCCCCCATGGGCATAGTTTCCAGCCTAGCAGCGACTGCCTCAAAATCGGCAAGTGCCTACATGTAACGCACCGCCACCACCTAGGTGAGATAATCAGGTTCTGCCTTCTCGGCATGCTCCTCTGGCCCCTCGTCAGGGCCAGCCTCCTAGATCCCCCTTTCTAGAAACAAGGAATCGTACCTACTCGTTTGATGAGGCTCAGGTCCCCGATTACTTCTGTAGTGCCTTAGAGTAGAGGATTGTGCAACTGCCTGAGTGTCAGAAGCTAGAAGAGGTGCATCTCACTGATCACCCTAACTACTGCCCTTATCACCGGACCCTGGGGCACACCATCCAGCGATGTTACGTGTTCAAGGACTGGATCCAAGACTATATTGACAACAATATAGTCAGGTTAGGCTCAGCCCTAGCATAAGTTCCAGGTGTCTTTGTGAAATTAGATGGCAGTAGCGGCGATGAGGATGAATGGAAGTAGGTTTCCGACTGTGGGTCCCATAAGTATAACGACTGTATGTCCCACAAGGCGGTCGCCCATTCCCATGGCATCATCCGTGAACGCCTGAATCAGCCAGAGCCCCCAAAAGCTGCGGTTGTTACTTCGGCATCGTCATCCCATCCAGTCTCTTCTCAAAAGAGAAAGCGGCGGTGGCGCAAGAATAAATAACACGCCTTTCCAATGTCGTTTCCATCCCACACTCTTGGAAACTTTATGCCCCTAGAAATGGGGATCCCTCCGAGACCCCTCCGGTTAGTGGATGACTCCTCAAGTGACAGTCTGGGGTACGCTTCATTTAACACCGTAGAGTTAGTAAATCCCTTTTTGACTCCCGATGATGAGGAATGCCAGGTGGACCTTCCCAATGTCCCCAACCGTCGCCAACGTCGGTGGAGCCATGGCTACATGAATCGTCGGGGCATAGAATTTGGCACCTCCAGCTAGGCCATGCACGCCACGGAGACTAGACAGCAGGCCCAATGTAGAGCTTAGCACATGCGGCCCCTTCATCCGGTGTTGACATGTTCGCATCTACCACTGTTTGTGTTTCTGGATCAGGCGGAACCACCTCGGCCATGCCGCGACCAGCTCCGCCCTGCCACCAGCTGACCCGAGCCTTCTGGTCCTCATATGGAAGCCACTCTCTGAGTTTCGACTAGTGAACAACGAGATATCCCCAATTCTAGTCAACTGTCGTCCCAGCCAGCCAGACCTGTCATGCCTCCAACCGCAGAGCGGCCTCCTGTAAGCAGAAGCTCGCGTTTGGCCCAAAAGTATGATGTTATGAAGCACTTGGAAGGCATTCCAGTGAGACTTTCTATCCTTGAGGCTCTTCGCTTGTCGTCTGAAATGCGTGAGGCACTCGCTGAGGCCCTAAGGATCCCCCTCCAGTTTAAGACGGAGGTAGAAGCTGCAGAATCCTTCCACGGTGAGGCAATTGATAATGTCGAATGCCAGGTAGTTATCTCATTCTCTGATGAAGATGAAGACCTCCCCATACAGGGGAACATTCGCCCACTGTATATCACTGGCCAGTTCAATGGCATGTAAGTCCGTCGTTGTCTTGTTGACACGGGTTCTAGGATTAACCTTATCCCAACTCGGACACTACAGAAGCTGGGTCTATCTGAGGATGATTTAACTCCCTCTGACCTTAGGATCGAGGGGTATGACAGGACCGAGAAAACTCCAGTCGTCAAGATTTTCTTGAATACCCAGTTCGGTGGCCTAATTGCCAGCACCGAATTCATGGTTGTCTCTCAGGACACCGCCTACAACGCATTGATGGGAAGACCGTGGCTCCACCTTCATGCGGTATTCCCCTCATCATATCACCAATGCCTCAAATACTCCCTTAATTTTCGAGTAGGCATGATCCAAGGAGATGAGTGTCATTTTTCCTCTTGTGAAGCCCGTTATCTGGATGCCGACTATTACAAGAGAAAGGATAAGCATATTTTGGTAGATGAGGTTGAGCCCGCCACTGTCACAAGTGATCCCTGGGCAGGTTTGGATGACGCCTACGTCTTCCCAATCCATCGGTTGGAGGCCACAAGCCCCAACATGGGGCAATGTTTTGTTGTTTTGGGTACAAGAAGAAGGCATATTCCCAAGTCCAAGCGACGTCGGGAAATCACCTTGTACTCCTAAACCAACCATGCTCGGGTGATCCTAGAGCCTCCTACCCCTGTACGGTATTGGGACGTCAGGCTCATGGCAACGGAAGTACATCATACATGTCTCTTCCATCGGGCTGGAATTAACCGGCTCAAGCCAACGTGCCATTACTATTTTGATTCCATCAAACGTGGCCCCTTGGACCGAAGGCTAGATGGGATTGGATCGACGGCCTTCATCGCTATGGTCTCAGCGACACCTGAATCTCCCGATATGATGACCACTACCGCCCAAACTGACACCAGCTTCCCATTAGGTTCTGGTATCCCCGAAGAATCTCCCCTCATGGATGATCCTTCCACAAGTGGAGAGGAGGACATGGAAGATACGCCCCCCACCATTGGGGAGGGCGTCTCCACCACGGTCGACGAGTTGGTACAGGTGAACCTCGGTAGTGAGGCAGACCTGAGACCCACGTTGGTCAGCACCACTATGCCCCCTGAGGAGCAACAGCGGTATGTGGAATTCCTTATATAGCACTGTGATGTGTTCGCTTGGAGTTATGATGAGATTCCAGGGCTAGATCCCCAGGTAGACGTCCACCGCCTTTGTCTCCCAACGAACCATTGTGGGTTCAAGAAGCCTCCCAGAAAGATGCACCCTTCTCACGGTGCCATGGTTGAGGCAGAAGTTGACAAGATTATCAAATCCAACTTCGTCAAGGAAGTTCAGTACCCCTGGTGGCTAGCCAACATTGTGCCGGTCAGGAAGAAAAATGGACAGATCAGGGTCTGTATCGACTTCCGCGATCTCAATCGCCACTGCACAAAGGATGATTTTCCCCTTCCAGTGATAGAATTGTTGATTGATTCCACGACCGGGTTCCAAGACCTCTCCTTCATGGATGGATATTCCGGGTACAACCGTATCTGGATGGCCCCCGAGGACGAGGAGATCACTGCCTTTAGGGCACCCCAAGGTACTTTCTATTACCAGGTTATGCGTTTCCGCCTGAAGAATGCAACTGCCACTTATCAGCGGGACATGCATCGCATATTCAAGCCGATTCTGGGAACATTGGTAGAATGATACGTGGACGATCTGGTAGTAAAATATTTCCAGTGCTAGGACCATATCAAGGATCTTGAGAAAGTGTTCAGTTTCCTTCGTTTCTGCCACCTGAAGATGAACCCATTGAAGTGTGCCTTTGGGGTCACCATCGGCAAGTTCCTTGGATTTGTTGTCAGGCACTGAGGCATCGAGATCAACCCAGAGAAGATCAAGGCCATCATCCAGATGCCTCCCCTGAGTAATATTTGGGAGCTTTGAGGTCTCCAAGGCCACTTATCCTACATACACCGATTCATTGCGAATCTGGCTGGAAAGTGTAAGCCCTTTACCCGGATCATGAAGAAAGGCACCACTTATGAATGGTATGAAGAGTTTCAGACCGCCTTTGAGGAAATCAAGCAGTATCTGCTCCAACCTCCGGTCTTGATGCCACCTGTTTCCAGAAATCTGCTGGTCCTTTACGTAACCGCCCTGGAACGGTCCCTCAGCACACTTCTCGCCTAGAAGAACAACGAGGGAACAGAGAACATACTCTACTACCTCAGCTGCATGCTCCTAGATGCGGAAATTAGATATTATCCCATCGAGAAGAGCTTCCTAGCACTCGTATTTTCCGTAAAAAAAATTGCGACACTACTTGAAGTACCACAAGGTACATCTGGTCTCTCGGGTAGACCCATTGAAGTACATCCTGAACCGACCTATGTTGACTGGATGACTAGCGCGGTGGGCGGTGATCCTCCAACAGTTCGACATCAGGTTCCTACCTAAGAAGGCTATCAAAGGACAGGCATTGGAAGACTTTTTAGCTGACCACCCAACCTCTGCGGATCAGCCACTGGACCTAGGTTTTCTTGATGAGGTAATCCTCCCAGTCGATCATTCCATCCCATGCTGGCAGATGCAATTTCACGGTGCCTCCCGGAGACCCACCAGTAGGAGACTCAATGATCCTAGGTTCAACAGAGTGGGCCTCGGTATCGTCTTTATCACCCCGGAGCAAGCCATCTTTCAATACTCATTCCTAATGTTAGAGGGATTCACCCACAATAAGGCAAAGTATCATGCCCTCATCACTAGCCTCGAGCTGGCCCTCGAGATCGACATGCCCCATCTGCATGTGAAAGGGGACTCTAAGCTGGTCATCAAGCAGGTCAATGGTGGATATGTTGTTAGAAATCCATAACTTGTTCCATTATTGGAGTGAACCCTCCATCTAATGGTCAGTTCCCTTCTCAGTCAGAGGTCATTCATATTCCCTGGTCATATAACGGTCGAGAAGATGCTTTGGCCAGCCTGGCCGCATCGCTTGCGGAGCCCGAACAGGTTGACCTGATTATCCACGTGGCGCACCGGAGAGTCATTTCTCCCATCACCCCAAAGGATGATCACGACCTGCAGGTAAACCATCTCACCGTTGGTACCCCTACATCATGAGCCCCGGGTACTTCAGACGCAGTGATTGAAATAGTTCCTGATTGGAGGACACCCTTGGTTGAATAGCTCCAACACGGTGATCTCCTGTTAGACTGGGCAGAGCGCGAGCGAGTCTGACGTCGTGCGATGCATTTCACCCTTCAGAGCGGTCCCATCCTTGAGAATATCCTTTATAAACGTGGATTTGATGTTGTTCTTCTCCATTATCTTTAAGGAGTCGATATTCCACAAGTCATGCAAGAGGTTCATCCTGGTTCCTGTGGCGCCCATTAGGCCAGGTCGAAGTTATCTCACCAGATTCGGAGGTTGGGGTACTTCTGGCCCTCCATGATCAATGAATGCATCGAGTTCTCCAAGATGTTCCATGCGTTCCAAGTTCATGCTAACTTTGTGCATCGGCCATCGGAGCCTCTCCACACTACCAAGTATTCTTGTCCCTTTGCACTCTGGGGTTTGGATGTCATAGGACCTTAACCACCGGCAATGGCTCGCCAATTCCAGTTCATTCTAACCGCTACAGATTTCTTTTCCAAGTGGGCAGAGGCAATTCTGCTCAAGGAAGTCAAAGCCCGTTTATTGCCCTCCGAATTCGGGGATGACCTCTTGATGGGAGGTTCAAACATTCCGATTGGTTTATAACGGGTTTGTTAATAGAACCGGAAACATCCAATGATTCCATTTGGACCTACTTTCCAAAGGTAGGCTCTCATTAGTTTGTGGACTGATGAGGCTTAGGAATTTGCTTTGGTCGAGAGGATGGGAGGTCGGACTCATCACACTTTTTTGAGGGGAATTATTGTCTATTCCGGGACTCTCTTTATAGATTTAAGTTATGTTCATGAATCCTTATTACATTACCAAGTATAAAATGAGATTTCCTTTAGATCTTACAATCAATGATAAAATATGTACGAAATTTAGAGAATCTTTTATATGTATTCGAGGTTCTTCATCGATAGAGAATCATCTGTATTTATTAAAGATTCTTGGTCAATGGTATCCTTCGGCATATTTATATAAAAGTCTCTTGGTCATTATGATGACCATGCTGGTTTCAAATCCACTCAGTGGGGCACTTGAAGTTTATTTTCATTTAGAAGTACATGTATTATTTTAGAGTTGGGATCGAACTCGCAGATGGGCTACCTACGTATCCTTTGTTTTGGAAAAGGAATCAGAACACACGTAGTTCGAGTAAGGGAGTATGATGTTTATGATTGATGTCTCAAAGAAGGATGTAATAATTACTTTTACACTCTAAGCTCACGTGAGTCATGCTCGGTGTGAGAAACAAGAGGTATTGGTAAAAAATTAGACAATTGTTCCATGAAAGATGCAATCATGAGAAATAATGTGGGGCTTATGTATGTATGACTGCCCAGATAAATGAAAGGTTAGGATTTACTTTAGGGAAGAAATCTAGGAGCAGGGTCCATAAAGGTATATGTTCTTTATGGAGATTTTGAATACTCTAACTTTGGGGCTTACTCCTGAAAAGTAGGCCCAAATTAGGAGAGGACTTATGATTTGGGTTTTACTCCTGAAAAGGAATCCCAGATCAAAGGAAAATTAGGACTAGTTAAGAGAATTATGACTGGGTCTTACTCCTGAAAATGAGGCCCATGTTAAGAGACTTGAAAAAATTAAGGGATTTGGGGCTTACTCCTGAAGAGGATTCCCAAATTAGGGGACTGGGACTTAATCCTGAAAAGGAGGCCCAGGTTAAAGGAATTATGACTGGGACTTACTCCTGAAAAGGAGGCCCAAGTTAAAGGAATTATGACTGGGACTTACTCCTAAAAAGGAGGCCCAGGTTAAAGGAATTATGACTGGGACTTACTCCTGAAAAGGAGGCCTGGGTTAGGGGATCTATCATCTTAAATGATGAGGTTGATTGAATGAAATCTCAATCTTTAGTGATATAAATATGTGTAAATCACTATGCTTTGAGGTATATTCCATATAATTCCTTTCAGATAAAGAATTTAAATCAAGAAATCACGCCATAAATGGCTTTGAAGAGTGTCTTGAAGACTAAATCTTTAATAGGAAAGGTGGAATGGCTCAAGAGGGGGAAAATGGGCAAGAAGGGCACCCAAAAAGGTAGGGGCGCACAAGTCCTGGCAGGCACGTAGGTACTGCGTGGGCGCGCAAGTCTTGTTCGCGCAGGTATACCTACGTGACACGTTGGGTACTTGCGCGGTGTTCAACCAGTAGGGTAATACTTGAGCGACTTTTGGTTAAGGCCTTTAGAATCCTCCTGAGGTTCTTCCAGGAGAGGGGCGCGCAGGTTCTATTGAAGGAGTAAGGTGGCGCGCAAGTGTGGCCATTTCCCTTAAGGGCTGGCCACCTAGGCGCGCAAGTGTTGATGAGTTTCAACACTTAGGCCTTCCTCACCCTCTTTAGATCTTCCGTTCTGGGTAAGAAATTGCCTTATAAGTGTTCTGGAAGCTTTGAGAAGAGACTAGGGCACCGGGAGCTCAAATCTGAGTTTCTGGAAAAAAATCCTCCTAGAATGGGGGGCCCACAGGGTCTATTTATAGGCAGGAGAAGACCCCGGGTGGTTATCACTTAGGTCGCGCAAGTATACTTGTGCAACAGTGATATAACTTGCGCGGTACATGTGCTTTTGATCCCTTGTTCATGCCTTTGTCGATTTTTTGATGTTTTCTTCAAAGGATGAATCAATTTGTGCTAAGTCATTTCCCATTCCATTCTTTTAGAAAATGTGACGAAAAGGAGCATCAACACCGTTCTATCACTGACTTCATGAGTTCCAACATCATCTATCGATTTGGAGTACCTCATGATATCCTCATGGATAACGGCACCAACTTCCGAGGGGTCGAGATGAAGAAATTGTACGCCAAGTACAACATTCACTCTAACCATACCTATCACTATCATGCGCAGGTGAATGGATAGATCGAAGCATTTAACAAAACCCTCTCTAACATTCTACAAAATATGGTTGGTCAGAACAAGAAGAGTTAGACAGATAAACTCCCCAACGCCCTTTGGGCTTATCAGATGATGACTCGTAATTCTACCCAGGTGACCCCGTATTCCCTGGTGTATGGATCTGAGGTCGTACTGCCCATCGAGATTTAGTTTCCCTCATTGTGCACAGCGTTCTACGACCAGTAAGCGCAGGATAGGTTTGCCGAAATCCATCTAGACGAATTGGAAGCGCTGGATGATAATAGGCTCCGTGCTTTGCACAACCTGGAAAGGCATCAGTGCAGGATGGCTCAATATTTCAACAAGAAGGTTCGCCTCCGCTCTTTCCTGCAAGGTGACCTGGTACTGGTCCTCAGGGCGCCAATGATTCCTGGCAGGAAACCACCCAAGTTGGAGCCCAAATGGGAGGGGCCTTTCATCATCCATAAGTTTTATCCCAATGGTGTGTACTCCCTTGTGACCATGGTTGGTGAGCATATATCTCCTATCACCAATGCTAAGTTCCTTAAGCAGTATTTTTCCTGAACCTACAGGGTCCCCCATGACCTTAAACTAGATGTCAGTCCTGTATGACCTTAAACTGCACGTTCGTCCCGCAAGACGTTAAACTGCAAGCCGGTCAGGCCTTTCCGACCGAGGCCCAGCCTCGGGCCCCCGGCCTAGGCTTTATCCTGTAGGATTGCACGGTGTGGTGTGGGATTATATCCTCATTCACGTCAGTTTAGTCGCCGCACCGCATACCTCCCTTATTTGAGGTGTCCTCCTCTTCTCGTCCTCACTACAAGACATTAAAGTGCAAGTCGGTCAGGCCTCTCGGACCGAGGCCCAGCCTCGGGCCCCCGGGCAAGGCTTTCTCCTGTGGGATTGCACGGTGTGGTGTGGGATTATGTCCTCATTCACGTCGGTTTAGTTTCCGCACCGCATACTGCCCTTATTTTAGGTTTCCTCTTCTTCTAGTCCTCACTTTAAGATGTTAAACTACAAGCCGGTCAAGCCTCCCTAACCAAGGCCCAGCCTCGGGCCCCCGGCCCACAGTGTGGTCCTGCCGTGCCATACACATTCCCGGATGAAATTACTCTCATCATCCTACATGACGTTAAACTATGCTTTTAGAACTACGTGTGGCTTGATTCCCATCCTTATGGGATACGTAGGACCTCCTGAACACCTATATTTCAGGTCTAGCCCCGTCTCTTGAGAGATCCCACGATCTCCCGGTCACCTCAGCCTCTTGGCCCATCCCTCTCCACGAGGGGGATATATAGGTGTGGTATAGGGTTTTTGGAACCATTCCCCCTTCCCCTGATAATCTACCGTCTTTTGGCCGCTCTCAAACTGAGCCCTTCGACCCTTTCCAGTGGTCCGCTAATGTGTTCAGAGTACTCTGGTCTAGAACCTGGAGTGTTAGATTTATCTTAGGCAAGTTCTGTCCACTTGACAAGCTTCGTGCTTCCCTTCATTCAGGCCCAAATTATCTTTCACACCCAGAGGGACCCCCAAGAATGGCCTGGATACAACGCCTAAGGGCTCTCCTACCGTCACGGGCGAACGCCCCCGAGGGCTTCAGACAAAAAAATTGATACAAATCTCGCATTGAAAATATGGTCAGTGGTTGATGCTCATTTGTTTGTCCCCAAGGATAACACGACAGGATGTTGTGCTGAGAACATGGTAAGCAGTAGTCCTCTGTCATCACGCCGACTTCTTCAGGCCCTAAATGTTGGTTTCATGATTCACATCATGTTCCACCCCATCGTGTCAAGGTGGAATCTCGACACTCCTTACACTAACCCTCAGTGCACCTCCACACGTCAGGCAGACAAAGCCGCGTGACGGCATCTCTCGGGGCTCCTGCGATCCAAGAACTAAGATTATATAATTGGGTTTTCTATAAGTACCATGCGCAGCTTGACCCTCATCCCCATGGGAAATGAGGAGTCACCCAAACATTGCATTTCGGGCCCAGCTCAACTGGAAGCTAGTGTCTCCTGCTCCCTGATTGTTGGACCCTCGTCGGCTCCTTGGCCCGAGGCTCCTCTCCCGGAATCGCGCATGCTGATGGTATGGGATTATGTCCTCATCTACATCGGGTATGCCTTATCATATCGTGCGTGTCCCCCCAGGTCCAACCCATACGACCTTAAACTGTGCTGGTTGGTCCCACCACATGACCATAAACTATGATGATATCGTCCCGGCCGCATGACGAAAAATGGCACTACATTGTGGTGACCTCCCCATGGGGTACATCACGTTGGGTATTGGTCAATTACCATACCATTCGTCAATGCCTGTTACGGCTTGATTATTGTAGTGATGTCAGGAATTTCTACCCTAGGTCGGTCGTTCCACAAAAGAAAAACCATTCACCTTCGAGGACAAACAAGATACATCAAATGCCACTTATTTTGGTGCGAGGGCTAGACCCGCACGCCTCTTTCATCCTTTGCATAGGTACCATGTCGTGTCATGCCACCCTTTCAAGAACTATGTATAGCTTGATCCCCATTCTTATGGGGTGCGTAGGAACGCCCAAACCTTTTGTCTTTGGGTCTAGCTTGAGGTCTGCTGATTCATCATGTCTGTCTCACCTTTGGGACCTTGACTACAAGATCGCATGGTGTGGTATGGGATTATGTCCTCATTCACGTTAGGTTTTCAATATCCACCCCGCATACACCCTGTTATGAGAATTATCCCTCATGTTTCCTATCATGTATGATGTTAAAAGGCACCTCCAAGAACTACATATGGATTGATTCTCATCCTTATGAGATACGTAGGAGCACCTGGGCACTTCCCCATAGGCCTAGCCTAACTTTCGTGTTCAGTTCCTTGGCCTAAACACTTCTCCAAGGAGCACATGGTAAGCAGGACCTTGTCCTCATTCATGTCGGGTTTCGCAACCACTTTACCATGTGTCTCCCACTCCCCTTACTCTTTGGTCTGAGTTGTAAGACCTTAAACTAAGATCCTTTCTAGAAATATGTGTGTCTTTATTCCCATCCTTATGGGATACGTAGGAACGCCTGGACATTTCGTCTTGGGTCCAGCCTCAAGGATCACCAATCCCATCCCTCCTCACTGTCAGCCCCTTGGCCTGGCTTCTTGGGGAGTGGTGTAACTGCAACATATACCCCGAATAAGTTCGGGATTTCCCATAGTGATGTTGGGAAGCGACGGTTCTCTTTCTAGAGAGGTCTTGTCTAAAAATTGGGATGATCCGTGACCAGATTAATACGTCTGCCTAATGCACCTCCACCACGGTGGCACAATTTTGGGAGTGTTGGATTATGTTTGAACAAACCACCACACCACTTTGCATGCTTTTCATGCCCCTTTATTCAGATATTCATCCTATTTCATGTTTTATGGGACCCCCTAACAGCATGGATGCTCGACCTGTGGTCCGCCTGCTGTAACAATATGGATGCTTGACCTTTGGTCCGCCTATTGTAACGGTATGGATGCTTGACCTATAGTATGCCTGCTATCCTGGGCCAATGTTCCAGAAGACTGGTCATGTTTGATAGGACCCCCTAACAGTATGGATTCTCGACCTGTGGTCTACCTGCTATAACAATACGGATGATAGACCTTTGGTCCGCCTGTTGTAACAGCATGGATGATTAACCCATGGTCTGCCTGCTGTCCTGGGCCAACGTTCCGGGAGACTGATCGATGATATTTGAGTTAGGCCCCATGTTGCGAACATGGTCAGTAGTCATCCCTCCTTTGTTGTCCCCATTTCAGGCCAATGCGATATGGATGCTGTGTTTCTGCCACAGTTAACAGTTATCCTCCATCGTTGCACCCCCCAGACTGTTCCAAATTTGGGTAATGTGATTCACATTTTTCATCTCCCTATGTTCGGATGGATTTCAATGCCCCCGGCATTGCCCCGCTCATGTGTTATAACACATTGATGAGATGATATATCGATCGGTCTGACGTCCCCTCCCTTCGGCTGGACCTCCCTCTCCTCCTTAGAAATATGGGCCTGATTTCAGATGTCTGAAGTTTGGTTGACACCCCATAGTCAGAAGAAATGATAACACGAGCATCCTTTGTTTCTTGCATTGGGTACGACCCACATGAGCTTAGGGGTGAATTGTTATTTATTTCAGGATTATGGTTGACTGTATTAAACCAAAGGGTAAGTATAAATGGATTCGTCCATACATTGGTTCGAAATGGTGATAAGTAAAAGTAATAAGTTCATGAGATGGCCAAAACAGATCCCTTAAGGATCAGCGTGCTGGATTGATCTTTCCAACATCGCTACCCTTTAGCTTGTAGCCTCCAGGACTGCTTCTCTCTCCTTGAAGACTCTCTCTTCATCAGCAGCCATAGAGCACAGTTCGCCAATCCTAGATTGTGCCTGCGCCCATTCAGTTTGAAGTACGATCATCTGGTGATTCGCCTCCATCAATTGTTCTTGGGTGTCAGCCAGCTGGGCCATCAGTTGCTCCATAAGCTCAGAGCATGTTGCAATGAAGGCCTCCTTCTCTGCCGCCTGCCCTTCGAGGTGTCGTACTTCCTGCTCCGCCTTTAAGAATGCTTGGGTGCTCACCGATCTTTCCCAACACTGGGCAAGGTCGGTGCGCCGGCCTCTCTCACGTATCTTCTCATCCATGTAATCACAGACCATCAGATGAAGGCATTGAGCGTCAGCCCCTCCAGCACACAGGAAACACATCCAGGTCTAGAGTGATCCCATATGCCTCATACAATCTATCTTAGGATGCCTGAGAAAGCGCTGGATACACTTACACCATTTTCTCCGTGTCATATGTCTCTCCTTGGCCGCTTCCAAGTCTGAATAATCTATCTCCTCGGGATCAATGGGCTAGTATACAGAAAATGAAGCCAGCAGGTCAGCAGCAGGATCTGCCTCAGGGATGCCTTCATGAGGAATAGGATCCTCAATGCCCGGGCGACCTTCTTCTCTCACCCTGACTGCGGAAGTGCCTTCGTCAGCTTCCGGACTCGCTCCAATGAAAGCACCGCTGATGTCCACCACCCCCTGCTCACCAATTGTCGGGGCCGACTCAGTTTGGGAGGTATGTTTTGGAGGAGGTGGTACATCCGCCACTAGTCCACTTACAGACGGCCCGGGCTCAGTAGCCCGACGAGCCTCCAAAGCCGAGATCACTATACAAGGAGAATCTTGATTAGTTGAGTTCTCTGACAGTAATCACCAGTAGCGAAGTAGGGGACTTACAGGAACCCAGAGCATCAGCCTCTGGTGTTCTGGCCGCTACGGGAGCTATCGTGGCAGGAGACCCCTCAGTGCTTGTCAGTTCGATGATGGGCGTTGGAGCCCCACCCTGTCCTACCGGTGCCTCCCCTTCTTCTCCTATTGGGGATGCCTGATCAGCGCCTATATTCTCCTGAGTGAGACGGAGAAATGGGTTAGAAATTTCAAGATAGAATGGATGAAGAAGGAAGATGAATAAGGATAGAGGCAGACCTCAATCATCTCGGTTATGTCCATATCAGAGCCAATGATCTCACCACTCTCCTACAGGCTCCCTTTGTGGGACCCTCCCTGAGATCCTTCATTTTCTCCTGTCTCCTCCTCTCCCTCTGACTCCTCATCACTGTCGCCTTCTCCTGGCGGCATCACTTCCGGATCATGCTCTTGGTCGAGCATCACTTTCACTAGGAAAGGTGGCTCTGCACACCGACCACTTTGGCATGCGTATATGTCCATGGCCATTAGATATATGTGCCGCTAATGGAATTTTACTCGTTCGGTGACCCGAATGAGCCCGACCTCTGGCAGCTGGATCCCATCCTACATTATCTTCTGCCAGATGGCTTCAACGCTCATTGATTGCTGCAGAGTCATCTAGGCTGACCAAAATTCTGGGAAGATTGTATCATGGGAAGGTTTGAGCAGGTATCTTATCTTATTCCCAGGTATCTCTCTGGCCACCTTGTGTGACCCCCCTCTGGGCAACGAGGTCGCAGTGACACCATGTGATGTCCCCGCTGCTGAGGTCTCAGCCTACGTAGGCCTTGCTGCCTGACGTGCCCCTGGTCCCCCCTTCTAGCGGCACCTTGTCTACTCTTTTGTCGCCTGGGTTCCACACGGGTAGTATCGAGTTGCTGGACTCACTTGCGTAAAATCACCTCAGGGTACGCAATAGCCCAATGCTCGGCATACTCGGTTGATAGGCCAGCATTGACTCTGGTGCGAGGAAGATTAATGACGTCACCAGAGCCATAAGTGGTGAACATTAACCAAATCTGGCGAAGGAAGCAGGGGTTCTTCTCCTCCCAAACATCTGTGAATACCTTCTTCAGCATTCGCTGGAGGCACCCGAACTGCTTGGAAAATCGGGATGGCACATAAGGCTCAGAGATGATCTTCCCGTCAATCCGAGCCACAAGCACCCCGCCTCGGATGCTATGGAAGTATTCTTGATGCTCCAGCGAGCCTTGCCCATTTTCTATCATATGGCCGACTGGGGTGGGGAATGGGCTAAAGTTGAAGTTGGCGTGGTTACCAATTCTGATCAGTACCCCCTCCTTGTTGAGCGTCATCGGTGCGACCCCGGCAATGTTCAGGAGAGATGGCCTCAGGTCATTGCCCGGAGGAAGAACGGAGTTTGTGAAAGTGTACCTGCCAAGATGAGCTGCCACCCAGCCGTGAAAGATATGGAAGGGGCCACACACCCTCCGGGGTGACCCCCCTCTGGAGATGCGTCCCAAAATGGCATACAACCTAGCCAGCACGGTGACCCCCAGATTGAATGTTTTTTTAGAACCCATTGTGCCCGCCATCACTAGATTTGCTGGAAAGATGCCCATCCCCGTGTCCTGCACTGGCAGGAGCCACCCGCTCAAGAAGGTGGAAAGGAACCCGGCATATCGGATATTCGGGTCCCGGGCCTCAATGACGTGGTAACCCCATGATTGGTATTACCCCGTCTCCAGGATCCTTCAGTATGATCCGTTCTTTCTCCTCAGAGTCGTGGTTGGGCACCGTTTTCCCCATCCCGGCATCTTGACCACCGGGTCCTTCTCCCAGAATAGGCTGAACCAGTCCTTGTAGGCAATGTCCTTCAGGAAGTCTTTGACCTCCAGCCTCTCTTTGGCCAGATCCAGCAGATGCCACGTCAGCATGGGGGTCCGTGATCTGTCCTCCCAGGTGTTCATTGGGGGGAGTAATTCGTCGTACTGGTAACCCTCCATTGGGATACCTCCGATGTAGTGGACGTCCCAGAGACTGATGCCAACTTCCCCATGGTGAAGATTGAATGTGTTGGTATCAGGGGACCATCGAGTAAACAGCTCCGGCCCGAGTTCTGGTTGGCGGTGGAAGTGGAACTGCGATGTCCACACCTCCTAGAACAGACCAATGTGCCGTAGCTCGTCCCCGAATTGGTCGCACATATGGAAAACCCTGTACGCCCAGGCCCACTCACTGGTGAAGTTACCTCTAGACCGCAAGTCCCAATCTTGCATCCAGCCCGTAGTATCGTCCATGATGCTCTGGCAGAATGTGCTTGCGTAGAGGGGCGGAGAGCTCTCCACAACAGGATCACCCCCAGCAATAGTCCTGGTCCTCGGGTTTAGGACATACATGTCCATGTGTCTGGTCTCTCTGGCAGGATGACCATTTTTGGTGATGTTGTAACAGGAAAGGTTGTCCTCCTGGGTCACCCATGACTATGGTGTGTCCACCTCGAAGCCCGGCAGTGGAACCTCCTCCAGGATGTTGAAGTTCCAGAGCAGGAGGTTGTTGGAAAGAGGATACTCCTTCTGGACGGGGGTCAGTAGGTTGAACAAGGTAAGTTTGTCGGAAACAACCACCCTGGCACCATAAACCTCTTCATTCGCCGCCATTTCAGCTCTACAAGTGGCGTATTCCCCCTCATCAACTTGGTTCGCAACCATCTTTATTTCCATGAGAGTTGTGCAAAATCCAGATGGGTTGCGCGAAATGGGGAAGAGTTGCGCAAAATCTGGCTCTGTGGTGCACAATTCTAGAGTTGGGCACGAAATCAGAACTTTTGGTGCGAAATATCCCGATTTTGCGCATAAATACGGCCGAAACTCGGAAGGAATTACGCACTAACACAACGTATTTTCCATGCAGTCGCCAAGGAAATTTAGCGCGTGAGAGCTCGAAGCCTATCGCACGAGAAAGCTCGGGTACGGCTCATGGGACCCATGGCTCCTTTTATAGGTGAGTTCGGGGTTCCGCGCTACGCGGAAAGCGAATTCCGCACCAACCCAGAGTTTTTCACGCCTCGTTAATCTTTTGCACGCAAAGGACCCCTGATATCCAACCCTTCGGCATTTTGGTGTTTCCCTCAGAATCTGATCGTTGCGACCTCTCTTCGATCCAATTCTGAGGGGGGCATTTGCAGACGCCGAAAAAAAGTCCGTAATTCCTAAAGGAAGTTATGAAACGATGAAGCAAATTCATATTCGGACCCAAAGACCTGGTCCGGAGGGCCCGGAAGGGCTGCCCGAAAAAAAGGTTGGTCGCGCGAAAGGAGTCCGGGATTCACGAAAGGACCCCGGCATCGGTGCGCAATTTTGCACGCCCGCACCCGCGTGGTGTACTTTTGCACGCTGCCATCTCTGTCGCGCAAACTTTCGCACGCCACCTGGATTCCGCAATGCCGGAGGCCTATAAATAGAAGGATATCCCTTCCATTTCGGGGTTGCAGAATTTTAACCGGCTCTCATGCGTGAAATAGGACTTCCATGTGCACAAGATGGACTTTAGGTACTAACCCTTTTCGCGCAACCTCACCCCGGGATCCGCCTTTTCACGCAATCCCTCTGGCTTATATAAAATTATAAACCCCTCAGGGTTCCTCCCTTGCACGCAATTCTTCCAATTGCGCGCAAAACAGTCCAATTGCTCGCAATCCCTTCGTTGGGTGTGGCCTTTCCTTAGGGATCGGCCATTGCCACCTGCGCGCAATTCTCTTCCCTCACGCGCAATTCCCCTACCCCAATTCTGCGCCATCCCGGTGTTTTTCACACAAACATTCCTTTTGCGTGCAATCCCCAGGACCCCTCACCTTGACGCCCCCCGGGCGCCTCCCTGCGTAGGTGATGTGAGCGTTTTTGTCGTGAAACCCTCAATCAATATTTTCCCTTTTTATGTAGCACAGTGGTGACCACAGGGCTGTCTCTCGAGGAGGTTGCAGTTCGAGTTGTAAAACTGTCACTTTTGTTGTTTTGTTTGTTTTTAATGAAATGAAAATGGGGGATTGATTAACAATTTGAAAATAAAATTTTAATTAAATTCTAAACTTAAATAATTTTAAAGGAAAGATAATGTGGGTTTGAAATCAAGAATAAAAATAGCATTCGCAGACAAGCTTCACCCTCTCGGACACTCCCCTCTTCCTTGTTTATAAAAAAATATCTCTTATTTTAAATTCCTAAATGTACCCCCAAGGACCCCCAGGTTTACACTCAAATTTGAAAAGACACCATATTTAACACTTCAATATGACTTTTTTCCCGCCTATAGAAGTGATTCAATTACTTAAATACCTCCAAGTAATTGAACCTAATTGAATTCGCTATGCTCAATGACAAAACCTCACCAAAGAATTTTAAATAGCGAAGTCAATTGTTCTACTTTATAGATGGAACAATGGTCAAATCAAATTTGTTGAAAATATATTTAAGAAAGAAAACAACCAGATTAATTCAAAAATATAGGTTCAAGAGAAATTCAAAAAAAAGAGATTACACATTAAAATCCAAACTCGGAAAAGAGTGTCCGTCGGGTGTCGCCGTCCGCAACCACTTGCCGCTTAGCCTTCCATCACTTGAGAAGCCTTCATCTTTTCTATTGAATATTCAAAAAAATTCATCTTCTTAAGGATCAAAATCTCCACCTTCCCCTTCTCTCTCTCAAGCCAAACCCCTTTGTGACGGATGGTGTGGTGAAGAAATGGAATATTTTGAGAGGTAGGAGCTCCCCTCCTTTTATAGGCAGATTTCGACCTCCGAAAGTTGTGGCGTTTTGGACCCCATAAATGACCTCTTCACGCGTTGAGGCCTTCTTCAATGTTGTTCATAATTGTCTTGGCCGTGTCCCCTAAAAAGATCAGCGGATTTGGATAGGTATTCCGAGAGTTATGGACAATTTCCTCTGACAATTTATTCTGTCCGGTCAGAATCATCAAACCGAAAAACACCGTTTTGTACTGAATTAATGTCCCTGAACACGGCCATTTCAGGCGTGGCCTCCTTAATGAAACTTGTTCCAAATCTTCTTAGCCGTCTATCCACAAAATTTCAGATCCATTAAAGTCGTTTTGAGCGAGGTATGGATATTTAACTGAACCTTCATTTTTCTGGAAGAAATTTCCTGGAAGCTTCCTTGGTGTTCCTCAAAAATCTTCAACTTCATTGAATTGTTTGGACCTCAAGATGGTAGAATCAGATCCTGGTCCAGAAGACAAAGTTGAAGGAAATTAAATTAGGATTCTAAAGAAATTATAATCATAAAATTTGGATTTATATTTTTTTTGTAAATGACCAAAATACCCCTGTGATAAAAAGCTGTTAAAAATCCAGAATTATGAAATTTAAACTTTTTATCCCAAAACACACTATAAATCCAAAATTGTTACAAATAAGATCAAATTGTTAAATTTTTGAGGTTTAAATCATTTAAATAGACATTAAAAATATTGGAAATATTATCTCTATCAATTCCCCCACACTTGGCTCTTGGACTCCTGGACAAGTGAGCACGGTATCAAGAAAAATAAAACACATACCAATGGAGTTTACCAATTTTACCACAATGAATTAAAAAGATATCATGCCTCATTAAAGAACAATATTTAAAATTCTAAATTCAAATCATTCAATCCATTTCCACTTATTTTTTTCTTCTCATGGACAAAACACACTTACCTCACATTCATTTTTTTCTCTCAGCACACAATATAGATTTGCAACAAGGATTTTCTCATCCAACTCATGCAAGAATTACCATAGGCTTGATAAATTTCTACATCTCCACCTGATGTGAACCAAGAACATGTGATTATCATGAGGACTTTACAAGGTTTTTTCTGTGGCTTGGGGTTGGTAGGTTTTAAATGTGAAAAATTCTGTGGCTGAATAAGGAGGGTTTTGCTCTTTTTGAATTAGAAATGCATGATTCTAATTTTTGCTCAAGTATGGTCTCCTCCATATTCTCTTAAAATAATCAGCTCTGATCTTCTGTTTTCCACCCCATTCCATCAATATTTCAGCAGAATGTATGATTTTTTTTTAAAGCTCCAGATAGGCACAGCTTATTTCCATTGCGAGCTCCAGATAGGCACAGCTCCATTTCATTTGAGAGCTCCAGATAGGCACAGCTCCCAGAAAAATATATTCCAGCATCACAAATACACCTTCAATGTTTAAATGTTCTCCCAAAGAAACACCAAATGAGGTAGCACATCATGAGTCATCTTCCCCTTCACACTTAAGTTCAACTAGATCATGCATTTATACTTCCAGAGCAGGTTGGAAAGGGAAATTTGGCTTGTAATGTGGCTAACCTAACAGGCTATACATGGCTACTAAGGGCTCACGAAGGATAAAATGTTCAAGGAAGGCCAAAATAAAAAGGATAATCATGAAAAGGAGGCTCCAATATTCAAACAAATGCCTCAATCATTTTAATCACACGTATCTCAGCCCTCAAGTTTTGATAGAAATAAATCAAGTTCTGGTTTAAACAAACACGAATTGGTTCTCTCAAGAAAGAGGTAAATGTGAAGAAAATTTAAAAATGGGTCCAGAGGCCTCACAGGAATGAGAATTTCAATCACAATGCCAGTGATATGTGCCACGATATTTAAAAATCAGTGGTCATTTTAAGAATTTTCCAAATTTTTGAACTTAAAGCAATGTCGTATTCAGCATTCATTTATCTTTAGTTTCAAAGGATAAGTTTGTTCACTCCATGGCATAAGTTTTAAATGAAATTCAAGAAATTCCAAAACCCCTTTTTTTGAAAAAGAAACACGAAGAAAGAAAGAAAAAAAATGGAAAGAAATTTTGACAACAAAAAATTTCAAAAACAAAGTTCATAAAAAAAAAATCTACTCTACCCAGCATTGTGTCCCCCCCACACTTATTCTATGCAATGTCCTCATTGTGTAGTTTTTTTTAGCATGAAATTCAGGAAATTAAAGACAAAGAAAAAATAAATGATAAGGAAAGACACAACCTGGAATCAATTATATTCTGTGTCATGAAGTTGAATTTCCTCCCCTGGAGGATCATGAAAATTTTCTCGAAATAGCTTCAACTGATGCCCATTGACAGTGAATGATGTCTCTTTGTCTGGATCTTTAATCTATATTGCACCAAAAGGAAAAACATGAGTAACAATGAATGGGCCAGACCATTTGGAACGAAATTTACCTGGGAAGAGTTTCAATCTGGCATCAAATAGCAGAACTTTGTCTCCCTCCTTGAAGTTTTTGTTGAGAATCCTCCCATCATTAAAGGCTTTGCTTCTCTCTTTGTATAACCTGGAGCTTTCGTATGCATTATTTCTGATCTCCTCCAACTCCTGCAAACAATATTTTCTTTCTTTCCCAGCAGAATATAGGTTCATGTTACATGTTTTTACAGCCCAAAAGGATTTGTGTTCTAACTCAACTGGTAGATGACAAGCCTTTCCATAGACCAATCTAAATGGTGACATTCCAATGGGGGTTTTGAAAGCTGTTCTATGGGCCCAAAGAGCATCATCAAGTCTCAAACTCAAATCCTTTCTATTTGGGTTCACTGTTTTTTCTAGGATTTGTTTGATCTCCCTATTAGACAACTCAGCCATTCCATTTGTTTGAGGATGATAGGGCGTAGAGACCCTATGATTAACACCGTATTTCTTCAAAAGTGATTCCAAAGTCCTATTACAAAAATGGGTACCTTGATCTGTAATTAGAAACTTTGGAAATCCAAACCTTGAAAACAAATTTCCTTTCAAAAATTTAGACACAATCTTTGCATCATCAGTTCGGGTGGGGATAGCCTCTACCCACTTGGAAACATAATCAACAACCAACAAGATGTATAGGTATCCAAATGAATTAGGAAAAGGCCCCATGAAATCCATTCCCCATACATCAAAAACATCACAAAACAAAAGTGGGTTTTGTGGCATCTCATTCCTCTTGGAAATGTTTCCTTGGAATTGACAATTTTTACAGGTTTTGCAGAATTCGAAAGCATCTCTAAAAATGGTGGGCCAATACAATCCAGAATCAAGAACTTTTCTTGGTGTTCTTTGTGGTCCAAAGTTTCCTCCACAGTTTAATGTGTGGCAGAAATGTAGGATGGATTGAAATTCAGAATTCGGAATGCATCTTCGTATCATTTGATCACTACCAATGTGCCATAAATAAGGATCATCCCAAATGTATTTCTTTGAATCACTCCGAAGTTTATCAATTTGATTTTTGGAAAACCAATGGGGGTGTTCATCAGAAGCCAAATAGTTTACAAGATTAGCGAACCATGGTATTTCACTTTGAGCGGCAAATAAATCCTCATCTGGAAAGGTTTCCTTAATTGGGGAAAACAACTGAAATTTCCTATTCCCAATAGATGGTATCCTGCTCAAATGATCAGAAACAAGGTTCTCACATCCTTTCTTATCTTTTATTTCAACATAAAACTCCTGTAAAAGCAAAATCCATCTCAGAAGTCTTGGTTTTGCATCATGTTTCTTCATCATGAATCTGATTGCAGAATGATCAGTAAAAACAATCACCTTGGAGCCCAGCAGATAACTTCTAAATTTGTCTAGAGCAAAGACAAAAGCCAGCAGTTCTTTCTCAGTTGTTGTGTAGTTTGATTGGGCTTGATCAAGAGTTCGGGAGGCATAGGCAATCACATGAGATTTCTTTTCTATCCTTTGACTCAATACTGCCCCAAGAGAAAAATCAGATGCATCTGTCATTATTTCAAAGGGAATGTCCCATATAGGAGGTTGAACAATGGGAGGGGTTATCAATCTTTGTTTTAGATCATGAAACGAATTTATGCAATTCTCATCAAAGACAAATGGGACATCTTTTTGGAGTAATCTGGACAATGGAAGTGCAATCGTACTGAAATCTTTAATGAATCTCCTATAAAATCCAGCATGCCCGAGGAAGGATCTCACATCTCTGACAGTTTTTGGGTATGGTAATGAAGAAATGACCTCAACTTTGGATTGATCAACTTGAATTCCATCACGGGACACAACATGTCCAAGAACGATCCCTTTAGAAACCATAAAATGGCATTTTTCGTAATTTAGAACAAGGTTCTTTTCAATGCATGTTTTCAGGACACGTTCCAAGCTTTTCAAACAACTTTCAAAAGATGATCCATACACAGTGAAGTCGTCCATAAAAACTTCCATGCAAGTTTCCAAAAATTCAGAGAAGATGCTTATCATACACCTTTGAAAAGTTCCTGGGGCATTACATAAACCGAAGGGCATCCTTCTGTAAGCAAAAGTTCCAAATGGTCATGTGAAAGTGGTTTTCTCTTGATCCTCAGGTAAAATGTGAATCTGAAAATATCCAGAGAATCCATCCAGAAAACAGTAGTGGGTTTTTCCAGCTAGTCTTTCAAGGACTTGATCAAGGAATGGTAATGGGAAGTGGTCTTTCCTTGTAACCAAATTGAGTTTCCTGTAATCAATGCACATTCTCCATTTATTTGGAAGCCTTATGGGGACAAGATCACCAAATTCATTCCTTGAGATTGTAAATCCACTTTTTTTAGGAACAACATGGATTGGACTTACCCATTGGCTATCAGATATGGGAAAAATAATTCCAGCAGCCAACAAGGTGGTGACTTCTTTCTTCACAACCTCCAAAAGTGTTGGGTTTAGTCTTCTTTGAAATTGTCTTACCGGTCTAGTGTTCTCCTCTAGTAAAATTCTGTGCATGCAAACCGAGGGGCTGATTCCTGTTATATTAGAGAGAGTCCATCCTATGGCTTCCTTGTGGGACTTGAGAACTTCCAACAATTGGTTTTCCTGGACTTCTGACAATTCTTTTGAGATTATTACAGGGAATTGTTCCTTATGACCTAGGAAGGCATACTTGAGGTTATCTGGAAGGGGTTTCAATTCTACCACAGGTGGGTTGGTTTCATTGATAACTGGGAACTCTTCAGAAGTTTGATTGTTTGGTGAAGCTCCATGTTCATCATAGTTATCTCTTTCTATGATATCATGACTTGTTTCATGTGAAAAATTGGAAACCTCTCCTGGAATACCACTAACAGATTCAACGGTTTCTAGAAATTCATCTTTATCATTTCTCAGATATCCAGTCTCAAAATCCCAAGACTCTTCATAGTCTCCAATTTCATCCTCATTTTTCTCTGATTTGGTATCATACAAATATCCCTCTTTTTCTACATCAGTTGGTATTTCATCACAGAAAAAATTAGGTAACATGCCAGAGGAAAACCAATCAATCATGTTTACATGGGGAGTTGAATGATCCTCAACTGGGTGTTTCATTGAATGAAAAATGTTGAAATGAACAACATCTCCTCCAAATTCTAGTGAAAGTGTTCCCTTGTGAACATTGATGATCGCTTTTGCCGTTTTTAGAAATGGCCTCCCTAGGATGAGGGGAGCATGTGTGCTGAACCGATCATCTTCCATATCCAAAACATAGAAGTCAACAGGAAAAATCATGTCTCTCACTTGAACGAGAACATCCTCTATAACTCCAGCAGGTTTGGTGGTACTTCGGTTTGCGAGTTGAATGATAATTCCAGAGGGTTTTAAGTCTCCAACCTGAAGAGATGAGTAGACAGAATGTGGCATGACATTGATGGAGGCCCCTAGATCAAGCATCACATCTTTGAATTCACATTTCCCAATGGTACAGGGAATGGTAAATGTCCCAGGGTCTTTACACTTGACCGGAAGGGCATGTTGGATCAACGATGAGACATTCCTTCCTAAGTTTACTTTTTCACCCCCTTTGAACTTCCTCTTGTTGGTACACATGTCTTTCAGAAACTTAGCGTACCTCGGAATTTGTTTCACAGCATCGAGAAATGGAATATTGACTTGGACTTTCATGAATGTTTCCAAAACCTCCTTATCCAATTCTTTTTCAGCACTTGACTTTGGTGGTGGTTCACACCTTGGATAAGGAAGTGGAGGTTTGAATGTTTCTGGGGTATTCTGAGTATGTTTCGGAGGAACATAAGGGCCAGACATCCTCTTCCAATCATTCTTTGTTCTTTCAAACAAGATTTCTTCTCTTGACTTTGAGTTTCTATCAACTTCAAATTTTTCATCATTTTTATCAAGGGTAGGATTTTCATCAACAGTATCAGAAGAAGGCTTGATGTTCTCAATCTGAGGATTTTTCAATTTTGTTCCACTCCTAAGTTCAATTGTACTCACATTTTCCTTCCCATTATTCCTCGGATTTACTTGTGGCTGTGAGGGTAAACCACCACTCATTTGATTTGTTATGCAATTAATACCAGAGGCAAGTTGACCCATTTGAGTCATCAAGGTATTAATTTTGTTATCTTGCTGTTTTGTGTATTCTTTTAGTTCCCTCATTTCCTCTTGTTGTTTCCTCATTGCTTCTTCAAGGTTCCTATCCGAGTTTTGAGTGGGAGGGGTAGGGTGAAAATTGCTTCCAGAATGAGCATTGGCTTGCTCATTGAAATATCTTGGTTGATAATTACTTGATTGTCCTTGGAAAAATCCTCTTGGTTGTTCAGGTTGACGAAATATTTCATTTGAGTTGTTGTTCCATCCTTGATTGAAATTTTGGTTGTTTTGAAATGGTCTTTGCTGGTTTGGTTGAAATGGTCTTCCAGGAAAAACTGCATTGCAGTTCTCATGAGGCTCTTTCATTTGCGGGCATTGGTCACTAAAATGTTCATTCGAAGAACAAATCCCACAATGGACATGTAGTTGGAAAGCCGCTTCAGGTTTGGGTTGGGTTGGTGGGGTGCTAGACAACATTATTGACCTTACCATGGTGGTGAGATCAGATAGTTGACTTGCAATTGTGTTGTTTTCGGGACTAGTAGTAGGGAATTCTTGTGCAGCTTTGACATGAAGAAGGCCTCTGGTTCCAAATTGTTGGGCATTCTGGGCCATGTTTGCAATTAAAATCCTAGCAGCAGCTGGTGTCTTATCAACTAAAGCTCCTCCTGCAGCAGCATCGATCATACTTCTATCAGTGAGACACAATCCTTCATAAAAGTATTGAATGAGAAGCTGGTCACTGATTTGATGATGAGGGAAACTAAAACAAAGACGTTTGAACCTTTCCCAGTATTCGTGAAGCGTTTCTCCTTGTGTTTGCCTAATTCCACAAATCTCCTTTCGAATGGAGGCAGTTCTAGACGCAGGGAAAAATTTTTCAAGGAAAATCTTTTTTAATTCATTCCAATTTCTAATCAAGGTTGAGTGAGAATAGAAAAACCATTCCTTAGCAACTCCATCTAGAGAAAAAGGAAATGACCTAAGCTTCATTTGATCGGCATCAACTCCATGAGGTTTCATATTGACACACAGATAACTAAATTCTTGGAGGTGTTTGTGTGGGTCTTCACCGGGAAACCCATTGAATTTGGGAAGCTGGTGGATGAAACCGGACTTGATTTCAAATCCAGCAGGGGCATCAGGGTACTCAACAGGATTCTCATGATTTTCATCATAGGACGAAGCCAGTTCTTTCAAAGTTCTATTTTCAGCCATTTGGATTTCAGTTTCAACTAATTCCCTCCTAGGTGTATTGGTGGAAGATTCACAACTTGAAACTTGTGGATTATTACCTCTAAACCTAGTGTGAAAAGTTCTATCAATTTCTGAATCTAAAGGTAACAAGTTCGGTTCAGAAGTTCGGGTCATGCAAGAGAAAGGAAAAAAAATATATGTATATATATAACTAAAATAAAATCAACTCTAGCAACCTCCCCGGCAACGGCGCCAGTTGATGTGAGCGTTTTTGTCGTGAAACCCTCAATCAATATTTTCCCTTTTTATGTAGCACAGTGGTGACCACAGGTCTGTCTCTCGAGGAGGTTGCAGTTCGAGTTGTAAAACTGTCACTTTTGTTGTTTTGTTTGTTTTTAATGAAATGAAAATGGGAGATTGATTAACAATTTGAAAATAAAATTTTAATTAAATTCTAAACTTAAATAATTTTAAAGGAAAGATAATGTGGGTTTGAAATCAAGAATAAAAATAGCAGTCGCAGACAAGCTTCACCCTCTCGGACACTCCCCTCTTCCTTGTTTATAAAAAAATATCTCTTATTTTAAATTCCTAAATGTACCCCCAAGGACCCCCAGGTTTACACTCAAATTTGAAAAGACACCATATTTAACACTTCAATATGACTTTTGTCCCGCCTATAGAAGTGATTCAATTACTTAAATATTTCCAAGTAATTGAACCTAATTGAATTCGCTATGCTCAATGACAAAACCTCACCAAAGAATTTTAAATAGCGAAGTCAATTGTTCTACTTTATAGATGGAACAATGGTCAAATCAAATTTGTTGAAAATATATTTAAGAAAGAAAACAACCAGATTAATTCAAAAATATAGGTTCAAGAGAAATTCAAAAAAAAGAGATTACACATTAAAATCCAAACTCGGAAAAGAGTGTCCGTCGGGTGTCGTCGTCCGCAACCACTTGCCGCTTAGCCTTCCATCACTTGAGAAGCCTTCATCTTTTCTATTGAATATTCAAAAAATTTCATCTTCTTAAGGATCAAAATCTCCACCTTCCCCTTCTCTATCTCAAGCCAAACCCCTTTGTGACGGATGGTGTGGTGAAGAAATGGAATATTTTGAGAGGTAGGAGCTCCCCTCCTTTTATAGGCAGATTTCGACCTCCGAAAGTTGTCACGTTTTGGACCCCATAAATGACCTCTTCACGCGTTGAGGCCTTCTTCAATGTTGTTCATAATTGTCTTGGCCGTGTCCCCTAAAAAGATCAGCGGATTTGGATAGGTATTCCGAGAGTTATGGACAATTTCCTCTGACAATTTATTCTGTCCAGTCAGAATCATCAAACCGAAAAACACCGTTTTGTACTGAATTAATGTCCCTGAACACGGCCATTTCAGGCGTCGCCTCCTTAATGAAACTTGTTCCAAATCTTCTTAGCCGTCTATCCAAAATATTTCAGCTCCATTAAAGTCGTTTTGAGCGAGGTATGGATATTTCACTGAACCTTCATTTTTCTGGAAGAAATTTCCTGGAAGATTCCTTGGTGTTCCTCAAAAATCTTCAACTTCATTGAATTGTTTGGACCTCAAGATGGTAGAATCAGATCCTGGTCCAGAAGACAAAGTTGAAGGAAATTAAATTAGGATTCTAAAGAAATTATAATCATAAAATTTGGATTTATATTTTTTTTGTAAATGACCAAAATACCCCTGTGATAAAAAGCTGTTAAAAATCCAGAATTATGAAATTTAAACTTTTTATCCCAAAACACACTATAAATCCAAAATTGTTACAAATAAGATCAAATTGTTAAATTTGTGAGGTTTAAATCATTTAAATAGACATTAAAAATATTGGAAATATTATCTCTATCAGTAGGTGCCTGATGTCCTCTATACCAGGCATGCACGCCATGCATTGTTTTCCCGTACGACCTTCCAGGCTCATACGAAGTAACCTCATGGTCCCTTGGGTGGTGTTTCCCGTTGCGTTGCTTTGCCTCATGCTCCATCGCATAGGCACGCTAACGACTATTGCTTCTTCGCATAGCCAGGCTAACGTGGACCCCTCGATGGTTCGCTCTACAGCCCCCCTTCAGTATGGCCTTGCCGATGCCTTCCCTCCCACAAGGGGTAGAGGGTGTTGGTTATGTAAGCCCTAAGGGTGTGGAGTGAACCCACCTCATCCGAGCTGCAGGATGTTAAACTGTCGAGTGCCTCATCCTCAACACATGATGTTAAACTGTGATCTGGCCCCGTGCCTCACACGCAGGGTCCCCCCGGCTCGGACATTCTTTACATAGCTCGTCTCCACGGGAATGGAATCACCCTGACATGGGATTATATCCTCCCTATCGGAGTGGCGTTTGTCCATGGGGAAAGGGAATCCACCTTGGTGTAATCCCCTAGCCTCTCCTACAGAAGGTAGCACCCATGCACCTCTGTACTTCCCCACTGCCAAGGCCAGTAAAGGTTGTGATAGGGAACGAGGCATCTCCTTTGTTCGGTCCAAAATCCCTCTCCCTCTACGCCTAGTTGCATTTCGAGCCTCCATCCTGGAGTAAGTCCCGGCACCATGGGCCACTCAATGCGTAAGCCCCTCTCCACTTCCCATGGATGCACCTTTCGCGACGTGATTGCTAGGTCCCTGCTGCCTCTTCTTTCTCACACCGAGCGTGACTCACGTGGGCTTAGAGTGAGTATCGACCATGACATCCTCTTATGGGCCACCTTAGAGCGTAAGCCCCATCTCGGAGAACTACTAGGACTTTGATCCGTGCTAAGGCATGGTACGTAGGAAGCCTCCACGAGTTTCAAGCCCACTACCCGGTTGTTCCGACCCCTTCGCATCGGTTCACCGACTCCTTGGTCTGCCTCAGAGCGTAAGCCCCAAATGTCGTCTCTCACGACGTTAAAATGTATGTCGTCCCACATGACGTTAAACTGTATACCCCCGTCCTGCATGATGTTAAACTATATGTCGTCCCGCGTGACATTAAACTATATGTCATCCAGCATGACGTTAAACTGTCTGCCCTGTCCCGCATGACATTAAACTGCACCACCTGAACTATGTGGACTTTGATCCGTGCTAAGGCATGGTACGTAGGAAGCCTCCTCAAGCTTCAATCCCACCACTCAGTCATTTTGAACCCTTCACTCCGGTTCTCTAACTCTATGGGCCACCTCAGAGAATAATCCCCCATATCCATCCATTATGGGCCGCCTCAGAGCATAAGTTTCAAATGCCCCTATCCCGCATGACGTTAAACTATATTCCCGAACTACGGGGAATTTGATCCATGTCAAGGAATGGTACGTATAAAGCCTCCATGAGGTTCAATCCCCCCCCCCCTTCACTTCATCATCCATCCTGATTCTTACCAAGGCTGCCACATCCTGGTGGGATCACGCCACCTCATTCCACTCCACAGTATCCGGGAAGCTGCCCACGTGCTGGCCCCAACATCGGAGTTCCCTTCAGGGGGTTCTTTTATCTGATCCACTCTCAGTGTTCCGATCAGTCTGATATGTCCCCGTTGGAAATTAAACTTGCGGCATACCTCGTGTTAAACATGGGAAGATGAGAAAAACCTCAGATACATGCCTATGTCATACAATTCCCCGCGTTCGATGTGGGATGCCTCGGGCTTCCGCGCCCTCGAGAAGCCCTATAATAAGGGCCCGAAGACAGACATTCTAATTCCCAGTGTCAATACACGCCAAGGACGCCTCAGTGTGACCATTCTCCTCATCGAAGGTTGCTGCCCCAACCAGACCCCTTGGAGCATCTCAACGGAAGCAGCGTAATTAAATGGTGTCCATAAAGATATGGCACCAGGAACAGGATTCACAAATACATCTTAAATCTATGAGGGAGACCCGGACTAGGTGATGAGCTCCGAGGAGGAATCCACAAAAGGAAGAACTAACATCCCATCATCCCGGTTTTGATCAAGGAGCAGACGTCCCTGAACAAGGAATGGATGTCACCCATGTAACGACCCGAAATTTTGAATAAAACTTGTTCCCTAATTTCATGTGTTATTTTATTTTATTTTTATACTCAACAAAAATGTTTTATTTCATAAACATGATTATAATTAAAATGAGACCATTGGGTTCTGACTGTTATATGACCATCGGTCAATATGACCACTGTGAACAAAATGTTTTGATTATTGTCTCTAAATACAGGTAATCTTGGTTAATTATTATAGAAAGAAGATTCTATGGCCTCACCTAGTAGTCTTGGACCGATCGAAGCCCATATAACAGAGCTTGGGAAGGAGGTAGCACCATTGGGCTTTGCTCTGGATCAAATCCAAGCCGAACTTCATCATGTGAAGCTGGAACGGAATCGCCTTCGTGAGAAGTTCAAACTGATAGAAATTACTACTCGGGCAATGTTGACTGAGCCGCCCCAAGATTCTATCACCCTAGCACACCTTACTCTTAGGTCCTATGCTGGTATTATAAGAGGCTATGTAACGAGACCGTAACTACCTTGTGTAATCCTTGTTTTAAATAAAAATTGGGATTTCTTCTTATGATGAAGTTTATGAATTTTGAAATGACCGGATAAATATAGTATGCATATTTTTTATGAATTTTAGAAAAAGGATATTTTAAAAATGTTTATGTAAACCTTAAATAATTAAAAATGTGTAATGATTTTCAAAAAATGGTCTTCTACAATTATGTTCAGTACAAAATTTGGAGTCTAATAAGATCAACTTAATTTTTGATGAATAGTAAATTATGAATAGTGATTTTACGCTTAGGATTAGTAAGGTGACCAAATGGATTAGTAATCCCACTTAAATAAAGTTTTAAAATAATCTAGGCACCTTGATTAAGTAATGTGATTCAATAAAATGGTTAAATAACAGTTTCATAAATTATTATTCAAGTATTAGTTTTTTCGGATGAATAGTGTTTTTTAATTAAAAATTTAATTAAAAATAATTAGAAAATTATTTTTATAAAAATGACTTTATTTTTGAACTCAGAGCATCGATATTATGTTAAGGTAATTTTTGGGGATTTTTCTGAAAAAAACGAATTTTCGATGAATAGTCTTTTTATTTAAAAATTAAATTAAAAATATTTAGAAAATTATTTTTATAAAAATTACTTTATTTTTGAACTCAGAGCATCGATATTATGTTAAGGTAATTTTTGGGGATTTTTCTGAAAAAAACGAATTTTCGATGAATAGTGTTTTTATTTAAAAATTAAATTAAAAATATTTAGAAAATTATTTTTATAAAATGGATTTCATTTTTGAAATCAGAGAATTGATATTTGGTTAATGTGAAATTTTGGGATTTTTCTGAGAAAGTTGAATTTTCAGTGAATAGTAAAAATACAGTTTTAGGGTTTCAGTATGTTTAATGACATCATAACGGTGTAATGATGATGTCATGAGATCTTTTGAGGGTTGGCCGGCCAAGGGTGATGAATTATTGTTTTGGGGGCCCCATGTGGCCTAACTCCATGATAAATTCCAAGGGAGAGCACATGGGTTTGAGAAAAGCACATGTGAGGTGTCCCTTGGCCATTAATGCTTTGTCCCCTCACTTTCCCTATAAATACCCACCCTTTCCTCCTTTAGTTTTCACTCCCAACTCTCCCCCAACGAAGTTCTGGTCTTCTTACCTCCCAAATAGTCCTTCCAAGTTTCCCCCAAGCCCTCAAGGTCCAATCCTTTGAGTTTCAAGAGTCACGTTTTAAGGTAAGGGATCTGACCCCTCTCTTTCTTTTCATGTAATCTCTTTTATGTCATTCCTTTTATGCTCCATGTTTTTATGTGAGAGGATGTTCTTTTATATTCCTCTTACTGCCCTTTCATGTTTATATGATGAGAGATCCCCTCTTACTCTCATCATTTCATTTTATTAAAGTTTAAGTGACGCCGTTAGGCTGCCGAATTTTTAAGGGATTCTTTCACCCTTCTCATTCTTTTCAAAGTTCTACTTTCATGTCAAGTCTTTCAAGTTCCTTTTTATTATGTTAGGGTATGATCTCTATATCTATCATACTGATCTCTTATGATCATATTATGAGGGACCCTATTTGATCTTGTCAATTCTTTTTTATTGAAGTTTAAGTGACGCCGTTAGGCTGCCGAATTTTTAAGGGATTCTTTCACCCTTCTCATTCTTTTCAAAGTTCTACTTTCATGTCAAGTCTTTCAAGTTCCTTTTTATTATGTTGGGGTATGATCTCTATATCTATCATACTGATCTCTTATGATCATATGATGAGGGACCCTATTTGATCTTATCAATTCTTTTTTATTGAAGTTTAAGTGACGCCGTTAGGCTGCCGAATTTTTAAGGGATTCTTTCACCCTTCTCATTCTTTTCAAAGTTCTACTTTCATGTCAAGTCTTTCAAGTTCCTTTTTATTATTTTGGGGTATGATCTCTATATCTATCATACTTATCTCTTATGATCATATGATGAGGGACCCTATTTGATCTTTTCAATTCTTTTTTATTGAAGTTTAAGTGACGCCGTTAGGCTGCCGAATTTTTAAGGGATTCTTTCACCCTTCTCATTCTTTTCAAAGTTCTACTTTCATGTCAAGTCTTTCAAGTTCCTTTTTATTATGTTGGGGTATGATCTCTATATCTATCATACTTATCTCTTATGATCATATGATGAGGGACCCTATTTGATCTTGTCAATTCTTTTTTATTGAAGTTTAAGTGACGCCGTTAGGCTGCCGAATTTTTAAGGGATTCTTTCACCCTTCTCATTCTTTTCAAAGTTCTACTTTCATGTCAAGTCTTTCAAGTTCCTTTTTATTATGTTGGGGTATGATATCTATATCTATCATACTGATCTCTTATGATCATATGATGAGGGACCCTATTTGATCTTGTCAATTCTTTTTTATTGAAGTTTAAGTGACGCCGTTAGGCTGCCGAATTTTCATAAGAGAAATCTAATTTTTGCCTTCCTTCCATGTTTTTCATTTCAAATGGTATGTCCTTGAAATTTCATTACCATGTCCATATATCCTTCTTATTCTGTCCCCTACTGTTTTATGGATCATTTATGAGTGGGTGAACCATGTCCCCTCTCTTTTCAATGTTTTCTAAAACCCCAAAACATAGCCGTCATGCTGCAGAATTTTCGTCTCAAAATGTCTCTCCCTCTTTTCTCAAAATTATTTTATGTTATAAAGTGAATACTCAAAGATATTATTTCTACAAGTTTATTCACATATATATCAAAATGTTCCATTTTAAATTCTGGGATTTACATACATGAGACCCGCTTTCCCTTTCCGTGGGTTTAAAGTGACGTAAAGATCATGTCTTTAAAGCAGTTTTTAAAACGTTATGATTATGAAATGAAACCCATCTATTTTATGCTATGTGGGTTATTTATGAAATGTCTGATGATGATATATGTGGCTCACATGATAATAAAGGCAAATTTAAGGGTGCTCCCTGATAGCGCTCCAATGCATTGGGTAATGATGTAACCACTAGAGATTACAATTTTCACGATACCTTGGTGAATAACCTTGGTAATTTTCAAATGAAACCTTGGGGATGGACCTTGGTGATATGTTCATGATTGTCTATGTTATATGATGTAGCCACATCTTCAAGTTATGGAAAATGTTATTTTTATTATGAAATGCCTCATGATTTCTTTCTCATTCCTTAAAGTTCTTTTCATGTCCTTATTGAAGTATCTCAAGTTCACATGTAAAATGTTCCTCTTGTTTCCCTTACTGGGCCTTCTGCTCACCCTTTCTTTTTATGTATGTCCCCAGGTTATGAGATGCAGTAATGAACCTAGAATGAACTTAAGGATATGCCTTTAAAGTGTTTAAGAAGAATTTTTTATGTTGTTTTCATGTATTATGTTCCTGGTTTCCAAGACACTAGACCTTAAAGATCCTCAGTTTTGTGTAATGTAATGAAAGTTTATGTTATAAAATTCCGGGATGCTATAGTTGGTATCAAAGGATGGTTTAGTTATTTGTGGAAATTAGGATACAAAAACTTTAGGAAGAACCCTATAGAAAAGTTTAAATATAGGAAATCTTCCTGGTATTTTGGTGAGTATTGAGTAAGGGGTTTCCAAGCAAATACATCCATGTCTAGATACGAGCAGGTAGAGGTGGCTCTGGCACAGATGTACATAGGGGTAAAACCCGAAAACACCGCTTTGAGCTAGACTCGAACGGGAACTGGTACACGACAACGGGCCTTGCTGCACTCTTGGTTACGACACTCCCGGGGGATATGCTTTGGTAAATTCATAAGCTTAGTATGAACCATTGTTAAAGGATCAAAGATAAAATAAAATAAAGGTTCACATAAGACTATATGATCATGGATAACCTAGATGGGAACCTAGGGGATCACAAGTTAGGGTATACTTTTCAACTACAAGTTATCCTTATATGCTTTAAGTTTCTTTTCTTGATTATTGACTAAGTATTTAAGCCCCTAATTATAGTTTCTTTTCTTAGTTAATGGCGGGAAATGGAAGAACATGTCTCAACAACCAATGTGATAGGAAATGCTACGATTGCCGTATTAAGATGACAGAGGTGATTAGGGGATTAAAATATGATTATTATTTTGGAATACGTTCACTATTTTAGGGACCCTATATGATCGAGGTAAATAGATTACTATGGTATTTTCATTGAGGAGTAAGGTTGACTTATATTTTGAAGAATCGATAAATTTATGGTGGACTTATAGTAATTTAGACTACTTATGGGAATGATTAACCTATCTTGGGTAAAATATGTTTAGTTTAGATGTTAGGAGTGGTTGATGTTGTTTGGAGATGAACAATGAAGTTTATTTTGGAAGACTATGTTATCAAATCCTTCTTGTATTTGGGTTTCAATATTAGTTTGGTTTATTTTGAGGAATCTTAAGGACCATTATTTACGGAATGGTCTATGATGAACTTTGGGTAGTACCATGGAACTTTGAAGATTTAAAAGTAGTTTCCATTCCTATGGGATTCTTTTTGAAGAGTTGTTTTACCTTACCCTTTCTATTTTTGGGATAATGTTTAAAGATAAAAGAAATAGATAGTTAATCTTTTGTGGATTATGTGATTCTCTAGAAGATGATTCTTGTGTTTTGATGAGACGAAGTAGTTTTGAATGCTCATAGTTTGGAGAAAAGATTAGTTTTGGGTAGAAACTTATTAAAGGATGAAACTCTAGATGAAGGTAGATATATTTCCTTATGTTTTTGTTCTATGTTGTAAATAAATTCCTCAAAGTTATGAAAAGGAAAGTAAAACAAAAATGTTGTTGGTTTACGTTTCCTACTAGGTAATCAAAGACCGCTTGCACACATCATAATTTTGGGATTTTCTGGTGGTTAACTTCCTCCTAATCATGTTTTCTATCACTCTCCTTTAGGAAATTACCCTTTGTTTTCTCCTCCATGTCCATGTTTCCTACATGGAATCCTAGTATGAGTAAGCTCGGGTGGCCTTTGTACTTCCTTTTCTTTCTTTTAAAGTAATGGTGTCACTGACTCTTTTTCCAATGTGGGACTTTCAATGAAATTTCAAAACCCAATTTTTAAAATTGCGAGGACGCAATTTCTTAAGGGGGGAAGATTGTAACGACCCGAAATTTTGAATAAAACTTGTTCCCTAATTTCATGTGTTATTTTATTTTATTTTTATACTCAACAAAAATGTTTTATTTGATAAACATGATTATAATTAAAATGAGACCATTGGGTTCTGACTGTTATATGACCATCGGTCAATATGACCACTGTGAACAAAATGTTTTGATTATTGTCTCTAAATACAGGTAATCTTGGTTAATTATTATAGAAAGAAGATTCTATGGCCTCACCTAGTAGTCTTGGACCGATCGAAGCCCATCTAACAGAGCTTGGGAAGGAGGTAGCACCATTGGGCTTTGCTCTGGATCAAATCCAAGCCGAACTTCATCATGTGAAGCTGGAATGGAATCGCCTTCGTGAGAAGTTCAAACTGATAGAAATTACTACTCGGGCAATGTTGACTGAGCCGCCCCAAGATTCTATCACCCTAGCACACCTTACTCTTAGGTCCTATGCTGGTATTATAAGAGGCTATGTAACGAGACCGTAACTACCTTGTGTAATCCTTGTTTTAAATAAAAATTGGGATTTCTTCTTATGATGAAGTTTATGAATTTTGAAATGACCGGATAAATATAGTATGCATATTTTTTATGAATTTTAGAAAAAGGATATTTTAAAAATGTTTATGTAAACCTTAAATAATTAAAAATGTGTAATGATTTTCAAAAAATGGTCTTCTACAATTATGTTCAGTACAAAATTTGGAGTCTAATAAGATCAACTTAATTTTTGATGAATAGTAAATTATGAATAGTGATTTTACGCTTAGGATTAGTAAGGTGACCAAATGGATTAGTAATCTCACTTAAAGAAAGTTTTAAAATAATCTAGGCACCTTGATTAAGTAATGTGATTCAATAAAATGGTTAAATAACGGTTTCATAAATTATTATTCAAGTATTAGTTTTTTCAGATGAATAGTGTTTTTTAATTAAAAATTTAATTAAAAATAATTAGAAAATTATTTTTATAAAAATGACTTTATTTTTGAACTCAGAGCATCGATATTATGTTAAGGTAAATTTTGGGGATTTTTCTGAAAAAAACGAATTTTCGATGAATAGTGTTTTTATTTAAAAATTAAATTAAAAATATTTAGAAAATTATTTTTATAAAAATGACTTTATTTTTGAACTCAGAGCATCGATATTATGTTAAGGTAATTTTTGGGGATTTTTCTGAAAAAAACGAATTTTCGATGAATAGTGTTTTTATTTAAAAATTAAATTAAAAATATTTAGAAAATTATTTTTATAAAATGGATTTCATTTTTGAAATCAGAGCATTGATATTTGGTTAATGTGAAATTTTGGGATTTTTCTGAGAAAGTTGAATTTTCAGTGAATAGTAAAAATACAGTTTTAGGGTTTCAGTATGTTTAATGACATCATAACGGTGTCATGATGATGTCATGAGATCTTTTGAGGGTTGGCCGGCCAAGGGTGATGAATTATTGTTTTGGGGGCCCCATGTGGCCTAACTCCATGATAAATGCCAAGGGAGAGCACATGGGTTTGAGAAAAGCACATGTGAGGTGTCCCTTAGCCATTAATGCTTTGTCCCCTCACTTTCCCTATAAATACCCACCCTTTCCTCCTTTAGTTTTCACTCCCAACTCTCCCCCAATGAAGTTCTGGTCTTCTTACCTCCCAAAGAGTCCTTACAAGGTGCCCCCAATCCCTCAAGGTCCAATCCTTTGAGTTTCAAGAGTCACGTTTTAAGGTAAGGGATCCGACCCCTCTCTTTCTTTTCATGTAATCTCTTTTATGTCATTCCTTTTATGCTCCATGTTTTTATGTGAGAGGATGTTCTTTTATATTCCTCTTACTTCCCTTTCATGTTTATATGATGAGAGATCCCCTCTTACTCTCATCATTTCATTTTATGAAAGTTTAAGTGACGCCGTTAGGCTGCCGAATTTTTAAGGGATTCTTTCACCCTTCTCATTCTTTTCAAAGTTCTACTTTCATGTCAAGTCTTTCAAGTTCCTTTTTATTATGTTGGGGTATGATCTCTATATCTATCATACTGATCTCTTATGATCATATGATTAGGGGCCCTATTTGATCTTGTCAATTCTTTATTATTGAAGTTTAAGTGACGCCGTTAGGCTGCCGAATTTTTAAGGGATTCTTTCACCCTTCTCATTCTTTTCAAAGTTCTACTTTCATGTCAAGTCTTTCAAGTTCCTTTTTATTATGTTGGGGTATGATCTCTATATCTATAATACTGATCTCTTATGATCATATGATGAGGGACCCTATTTGATCTTGTCAATTCTTTTTTATTGAAGTTTAAGTGACGCCGTTAGGCTGCCGAATTTTTAAGGGATTCTTTCACCCTTCTCATTCTTTTCAAAGTTCTACTTTCATGTCAAGTCTTTCAAGTTCCTTTTTATTATGTTGGGGTATGATCTCTATATCTATCATACTTATCTCTTATGATCATATGATGAGGGACCCTATTTGATCTTGTCAATTCTTTTTTATTGAAGTTTAAGTGACGCCGTTAGGCTGCCGAATTTTTAAGGGATTCTTTCACCCTTCTCATTCTTTTCAAAGTTCTACTTTCATGTCAAGTCTTTCAAGTTCCTTTTTATTATTTTGGGGTATTATCTCTATATCTATCATACTGATCTCTTATGATCATATGATGAGGGACCCTATTTGATCTTGTCAATTCTTTTTTATTGAAGTTTAAGTGACGCCATTAGGCTGCCGAATTTTTAAGGGATTCTTTCACCCTTCTCATTCTTTTCAAAGTTCTACTTTCATGTCAAGTCTTTCAAGTTCCTTTTTATTATGTTGGGGTATGATCTCTATATCTATCATACTGATCTCTTATGATCATATGATGAGGGACCCTATTTGATCTTGTCAATTCTTTTTTATTGAAGTTTAAGTGACGCCGTTAGGCTGCCGAATTTTCATAAGAGAAATCTAATTTTTGTCTTCCTTCCATGTTTTTCATTTCAAATGGTATGTCCTTGAAATTTAATTACCATGTCCATATATCCTTCTTATTCTGTCCCCTACTGTTTTATGGATCATTTATGAGTGGGTGACCCATGTCCCCTCTCTTTTCAATGTTTTCTAAAACCCCAAAACATAGCCGTTATGCTGCAGAATTTTCGTCTCAAAATGTCTCTCCCTCTTTTCTCAAAATTATTTTATGTTATAAAGTGAATACTCAAAGCTCTTATTTCTACAAGGGTATTCACATATATATCAAAATGTTCCATTTTAAATTCTGGGATTTACATACATGAGACCCGCTTTCCCTTTCCGTGGGTTTAAAGTGACGTAAAGATCATGTCTTTAAAGCAGTTTTTAAAACGTTATGATTATGAAATGAAACCCATTTATTTTATGCTATGTGGGTTATTTATGAAATGTTTGATGATGATATATGTGGCTCACATGATAATAAAGGCAAATTTAAGGGTGCGCCCTGATAGCGCTCCAATGCATTGGGTAATGATGTAACCACTAGAGATTACAATTTTCACGATACCTTGGTGAATAACCTTGGTAATTTTCAAATGACACCTTGGGGATGGACCTTGGTGATATGTTCATGATTGTCTATGTTATATGATGTAGCCACATCTTCAAGTTATGTAAAATGTTATTTTTATTATGAAATGCCTCATGATTTCTTTCTCATTCCTTAAAGTTCTTTTCATGTCCTTATTGAAGTATCTCAAGTTCACATGTAAAATGTTCCTCTTGTTTCCCTTACTGGGCCTTCTGCTCACCCTTTCTTTTGATGTATGTCCCCAGGTTATGAGATGCAGTAATGAACCTAAAATGAACTTAAGGATATGCCTTTCAAGTGTTTAAGAAGAATGTTTTATGTTGTTTTCATGTATTATGTTCCTGGTTTCCAAGACACTAGACCTTAAAGATCCTCAGTTTTGTGTAATGTAATGAAAGTTTATGTTATAAAATGCCGGGATGCTATAACCCACCTTTGGAAAGCGGGAATGTGAGGCCACAAGCCGTGCGTCCTCCCCTGCGTGACGGATGTGCGTGCGCGCGCCCTGACGGAAAGCGTCGGAAACAGTGACTTCATGTCATATTGATCTGTTTGGAAACTAGCATCTTCATTTTCTCTAAATACTGGTTCCCCATATCCTCCATAAACCAAGAATATATCCTTAGTAAAACTCAGATACTTAAGGATATTATTGACTACCATCCAATGGAGGTCACCTAGATCATCTTGATATCTTTCTACCACACTTAATGGTTACGTGAAATTTAGCCTATTACATAACATAGAATACATGACTAACACAATCATTGATGTGTATGGAATCATTATCATTTTGTTTCTTTCCTCGTGTGTCCAAGGAAACATTTTCCTTAAAAGATGAATGACATGTGATGATTGATCTAATCCCCTCTTGTATTGTTCCATACTGAATATCTTCAGTATCTTGTCAATGTATATACATTGACTTAGGATAATAAACCTCTTGGAACTATCACGATGGATCTTGGTCCCAATAATATATGCCACCTCACACAAGTCCTTCATAGAGAAGCATTTATTCAATCATGACTTAACAAATAGTAATACTGGTATTTCATTTCCAATGAGTAATATTTCATCAACAAATACGTTTAAGAAAAATACTACACTCCCACTAAACTGTTTATAGACATGCATATCACATTTATTCTTTATGAAACCAAATTCAATTATGGCCTCATAAAAATGAATGTTCCATGACTTGGATGCTTTCTTTAATCCATAAATAGATCTTTGGAACTTTTATACCTTATTGGCATCCTTTTGAGTCACAAAACCTTCAGGTTTTGTTATGTAGATATCTTCCTAAAGGTTCCTTTTTAGGATGGTTGTTTTGACATCCATTTTCAAAATCTCGTAATCATGGAAATTTGTAATGGAAAGTAGAATTCTGATGTATTTCATCATTACAACTGGTGAAAAGGTTTCATCTTATTCAATTACTTGACACTGTTTAAACCCTTTTTAAAATATTTATGCCTTATAGGTATAGAATTATCCTTCCATGTCTAGTCTATTTTTGAATACCCATATGAAACCAGCAGTCTATAAATCTATTAGAGGGTATACAAAAATCCAAACTTGGTTTTGGTACATGGAATCCATTTCATAATTCATGGATATTTCAACTTGGAAATATCTATGCCATTTACTACTTCCTTTTAGGTTAGATGGTCATTATTATCAACTAATAATGAGTCACCATCCTTAGTGACTAGAAAACCATACTTTTTGGTTCTCTAACCTCTATAGTACTCCTATACATTAATTGTGTCTCTGGAAAAAATTTATCTTCCACGGGCTTTGTAGAATTTTTTTCCTGTGACAACTCTTGGGTATCTTGAGCTCAGACTTCATTGAATTCTATCTCACTCCCACAATATCTTTTAGAGATAAGATCCTCCTCGATAAATGTTGGATTTATTTCAACCGCAACCTTTTTTTCTGAATGATTGTATAGATATTATCTCTTTGTTTCTTTAGGATATCCTATAAATATACACATTGTACCTTGGGGTGCAATCTTGTTACCTAAAGAGGCCTTAACAAAAACTTCGCAACCCCAAACATATAAGTAAGACAACATGGGTTTCTTTCTATTTCATAATTGGAATAGTATACCATCTGTTTCTTTAGTTGGCACTCAGTTTAGTATATATGAAGTTTTTTGTAATGTGTATACCCAAAATTACAATGGAATAATCACATGAATTATCATTGATCTCACCATGTCCAACAAGGTGAGGTTACTCCTTTTTCTTACATCATTCCACTAAGGTGCATAAGGATGAGTGATTTTAGATAAAATCTCAAACTCCCATAAATAATCAATGAAGTCTTGATTAAGAAATTCTCCACCATGGTATGAGAAAATTTTCTTAATCATTTTACTAAGCTGGTTCTCAACTTCATTATTTTATTCCTTGAATTTATCAAAAGAATCTAAATTATACCTCATTAAGTAGACATATCCATATCTACTAAAATCATTAGTAAAGGTTATGAAGTATGATTACCCACCCCTTTCTTCAGTAGGAAATGGTCTAAACACATTGGTATGAACTAATTCTATAATCTCTTTATCCCTTCCACCTTTTCCACCAAATGGGGATTTGGTCATTTTTTCTTGCAAACATGTGTGGCATACACCAAGTGGTTTTAGTTCAAAATAATCTAAATATCCATCTTGATGTAATTTAGCCAAGAAATTTTCATTTACATGACCTAGCCAGTGATGCCAAAGTTGGTTGTGGTATGAGTCATGTGAAGTAAATTCATTATTAATTTCTATTATTTGGTTCATGTAATAAAACACATAAATACCATTATTTAAATTTATTTCCATAAAAAATGTTATATTTATAAAATATGTAACACTTATTCCCAAATTTGAAAATAAATCCATCTGTATCAAGTCTGGATACATAAATAATGTTTTTGGTAACTGAAGTAACATAATAACAACCATTTAAAACAAATATCATTCTAGTCGACAACATGAGGTGGTATTCCCTGATAGCTATATCAGCAAGTTTAGCTCTATTGTCTACTCGAAGATCTACCTATACTCAGTCAATCTTTCTGAATCTATTTTCTTCTTATATTGGAATAAATATGTGAGCACCACAAATTGAATCTAATACCCAATTTTTATAAATGGATAAATTTCACTTGATAAAAAATGCACCTAAAGATTCTCCTTGCTTCTTTGACTGGGTAAAGTTTTTCTTATAGTGTCCCTTTTTAACACATGTGCAAGAGACAACATTATGTTCCCTTACTTTCTCCTTGATCTCCCTCTTCTTGGAAGGTTTTAAAGAAGCTTTGGGATTAAATATATTCTCTTTCCATTTTCATTTGTTTACCATAAGGATGAAAGGTTTTTTACACTTTGTATCCTTATTTACTTGGTGAAGAATAGTAATAAGATCTGGCAGAAAATTATCAATGTTGTTCTTATTAAAATTCATAGAAAAGATAGAGAATCTTTGAGGGTGTGATTCCATAATAAGGTCGGTGCCTAGTTATTTAGGGAATTTAAACTCCATAACCTCAAATCACTCAATATATCCAATGATATTGACTACATGAGGCCCAGCTGGGGAACCCTCTCTAAGATTTCTCTCTAAAATAGTGCCTTGGAAATCTCAAACTGTTCTTATCTATCTCCCTTCTATTAAAGACCAAAAAGGTGATAAATCATGTTATAGACATCCATGTTTTTATGAGACTTCATTAGTTCACTAAAAAACAATGAAATCATCAAACATTGAACATCGATCATTTCACTCAAATGTTTTTCATTGATAAGGAACTATTCATCACTTGCCTCTTTAGTAGACAGATTAGGAATTGAAGATTATAGTATGTAAGATTCCTATTCATGGTGTAACACAACCCAATGGCCTCTAAACCACTCCTAAAAGTTACTTCCTATTATGTTTTTATCTTTTTCCAATATTGATTGTATGGATAGTTTGAATGATGAACTTTTCATTTTATTCTACAATTAAAAAAAGAGAAGATTATTAGTACTTTTCTTAATTACAAAATAAGTGATATATAACAAGTTAGATGTTTTATTTATTTATTTATTTATTTATTAAATCTCCCACTATTTTATCAAGTCTCAATATCCCTCACCATTGAACTCAAAATGTCTAGTTGCTTTAACATCATAGTGGAAAGTATCCCCATTAATTTTCTTAATAATCCATAATTTGGTCATGAAAACCATAATAAATTAATTAGGTAGGTGTTCTTGCCAATTTCGGAATTGCAGCTCCTTGATTCTTTTAGTGGAATCCCATATCCTGAAATTCTGACTTGGATTTCCTCAAAACTTTCCACTAAATTTTTATTAAACATATTTTAGTCGTTAAAATTAATACAATTTTGATCAAGTCAACCCAAAACTCTCATGATAACTCCCCGATAAAAGTACATGTCTAGATTTTGTCCATGTACTACACTTATTTTTATGGTTTAATTCTCAATCAAGTAATGGAAGACTTATCCTAACTTAATATTTAGTTGACCAATTTTATTTTATTATGAAAAAATTTTATCTTTTTTTTATCCTTTACATGTCTTGTTAATATTAATTGGATGTTACTTAATTAATTAACCATGTTGGATAAAACATTTATTCATAATCCATTTATTTAATTTCTAACTTTTCACATTAATTCATTTATTTATGTGATCATAGCCTTGCATCCAATAAATAAATAATTGCATAGATAGAAATAATTAATTAATTAAATGACCCATTCATGAGCTTTATCTAATGGTTTATTTAATGAGTGGACATTAAATCAACCTTTTACCTAGGGGAAATAACTCTTATTTCCAATCTTGGGATGATTTGTACCATTCCACCTATCCACCTATGTATCACCTTGGTTGGAATCATTATGGTTCTATCTTGAGTCACCTCCACGTGTCTTGGGATGCTTCATTAATTAAAAATATTTATTAGTAACATGAAGGTGAGGGGAACCAAAGGATTGGTTAAAGGTTATTACATAAATATCCTTGGACACGTAGGTCTAACATAATAATGGAGGGAGGGATGACTCGTAGGCCCTCATTAATTTAATATTAAATAATTGGAAACTCATGAAATAAATTAAATTAAAACATCCAACATATATACAGGTCTTGGTCAAGCTCATGAACGATCATACATGCAACAAATATGAAAAAGTAAATGGATATCATTCATTTCTTAATTTTTTATTTTATTATTTAAGATAAACATTCTTGAATTAATTAATTAATTAATTAATTCCATTCTATCTTAATGATCATCTGATCATATTTGGAGATACCCATCATTAATGGCATTCATGGAAAATAAATGGTAGAACCAATAATGACATATTAATTACAATAAATTAATTGAGCATTTAAAATTCTTTAAAATCATTAATAAATTGTCAAACACATAATGGTGTTCCAATCAATAAAATAAGTTTTTAATGCTGCAATTTTAAAATTTAATGCAATTTTAATTTTTTCATTAATGGGAGACTACACGACGTGTAAATACAACTACATGCCACGAACCTTGGTTCTCGTATATCCAAGTCACATGCCTCAGGCTTCGGTGTGTTAACTCGGTCGGACTATACAGTGTGTACATTCTAACTACACACCCTACATTCACTTTCTATGTGCCAGGTTGGCCTAGCCAACACATGGTGTGCAATAAAATCACTACATGTAATTAATTTTTCGTCACATATAGATACAATGCGCATGGGTATACCATGTGTTCTTTGACTTCATATCTTGTAACCTAGTTTTACCAGCCAAAGATTTGACACTTTTTAATGGAATCTCCAGTCGTTCTTCATTTATTCTTAAACATTTAATAAAATTAAACATAGAACAAACATGATTAATATGTTAATAACATGTTAATTAAAAACATATTTAATAACGAATAACATGAAATGAAAATATAACAACAATTGTGCATAGATTAACAATCAAATAAATAATTATAAATTTAAACATACTGATTTGATATAGTTTAATGGTTCCAGGTATAGCAAAAGCATACAGAGGTGGGAGATAAATTAAAATCTCTTTTAATAATTATTTCCCTAAATGAAGAGAGAGGATATTACATGTCAAATTTATAATTAATTTATTTAATATTTGAATAAATAAATACCTGGGATTAGGAAATTTCTTTATTAGTGAATTTTGATTGCCCAAAAAGACCCTTTTGAATTACCTTCATTGCGTTATATGGATCCAAAGATAGAATCCCTCTAGAAGTGATCCACAAGTGCTTTGATGATATTCAAGAAATACCACTTGATCTTTGGGTGTTAGCACAGAGTCGAATTTCTTACGTTATTCATTCTTGATCAATCATTATTCAGTCTTGAATAAATCTCTCTTGCACTTCTCATTCATAAGAGGGAGAGAGTAGGATGAGTTGAGAGAGAATTTGTTTTGTGCAACAATTCTCTATTCTCAATTTTTGGATTCTCTACACAATCAAAATATCCATCTGTTTTAGAGTTAAGATTTAAGTTAAAATATTATTTAATTACATACCAGCAATTAAAAAACATTTATTACCTTCAATAAACCACATTCCACATAATAATAACTATATTATTATTATTATGTGGTGCATGCCAACTTGCACAATAACAAATATTATTTAACATTATTGTTAATTAATATTTTCCACCGGACTCGGTCTTAGTCCGTTCAAACTCCTCTAGCATTTATTGAATAACTGAATAAATATTTTATTCATAAATAAATATTTTATTCATAAATAAATATTTTATTCATATTCTAGAGAATATATATTTATTAAAATGTCTAATAAATAAAATAAATATTTTTTTCACAAGTTGGTGAATAAATAGTTATTTAATTTATTTGATCAATATAACTTGAAAAAATTATTCCTCAAACTTGAGATTAATATTCATTCCATTAATTAAATTCAAATATAATTTAATTGAGATTAACATAAACACTTAAACCATGACCCTCTAGGATTCTTTCTCATTGGCATTAGTTATGATTTCCTAAAGTTCAAAATTACTATCTAGCAACAACTCAAGGAACCAAATAGAAATAAATTAATGTGTAAATGTCGACAACCACATACTCATTGTGTAATATAATCCATTTGTCACAATATCTCATCAAGAAGGTTGCACATCTTTGTCAGCAACCTATAGGCTCGATATGACTTTATTTGACTATCTAAAATAAACATGTTGTTACACCATGGACATGGAATTTAATGTGATGGTTCTATTCCAATCAAAGGGTTGAGATATCAGCTTCCATAAATATTGAAGTTAAAAATCCTTCTTCAAATTATTCATTAATTACATGTCACTCATGAGGCACCCAACATATCTAACTTCTCCATGAATTGTTATCATTATAGTTTAAAAAATACATGTAAGTATGCAAGTTGTGACATGAATTAATAATAATATTAAAATATAATGACCATTATGCACACTCATAGATAGGAATATTTTATGACAAAAAAACATGTGGAATTCCTACTGGTGGGTCTATTCTCATAATCTTCTTTCTTGGAGATTACCAAGTTTAAACTTCATGAGAAGAAGCCTCAACTGCTTATGAGTACTCACACCTGAAATTTTATATACTATGTGTCCCATCATAATATCTTATCCAACTGCATAACATTATTTTAGAATATCGTCACAATGCATCAAGGTTCTCATCATAGAGGGGGACTTCTATGACTTTATTAATGGGAAGTAAACTCTAGGGAATTATTACATTAGATTCATGAATAACAAAAAAAATATGTAACAAGAAGTTTTATTAATATTTAATACAACAAATATAAATTTAATAAAAGTAAAAATTGTTGGTCCTAGGACACCAACTCCAACATATTAAATATCATCCTACATTGGATCAAACCATCATCATAGGTGAAGTATTTCAGTTGGTTCCAAGATCAGCTAAAGCCTTCTAGTTCGATCTAGAAGCAGAATGAGTCTCTCGGTTAGAGCCGGAGTAGAATTCTTTCAATTGAAGATAAGAAAATAGAGGGCTCTCTAGAGCTCCCTGCTCTCGGGAGCACCCTAGGGCTTGGTCATGTTGGGATGAAGGTAAATAAATAGGGTCCGGTGGCGGGGGTGTATTTTCATAGTTTTAGGTCCAAAGCGATAGGATATCGTATGGGAGTCGCTGCGGTCGTCGGTTCAGCGTAGACAGGAGAGGATTCAGCAACTTTGGAGGTCTTTCGGTGTGACTCCCTTCTAGCATGGTGGTGTCACCTCGGCACTTCTGGCATTGAAGTTGTAGGCGTGACTTCAGTGGTGGAGAGGGGAAGACATCATCAAGACATCTCTAGTCAACCCGAGCTGCTCTTGTATAATATTCTGAAGGTAACCCTTGATTTCTGTCATATTGATATGAGGTTTTGAAATTTGTGAGAGCTGATTTGGATCCAAGATGAATAAAGACAGGATATGTGGAGGTTTTTTGGTGTGTGCTGTATTTGCTCTCATTTGAAGCTTGCACAGAGTTGAAGGTGATTTCCAAGCATGTTTTGAATCCCCCATTCTTTGTCTTCTTCTCCCTCTCCACTCTGGTTCAACTAGATCTATTTTGGTGGCCTTTTCACTAGCATTTCATGGTTGTCGATCGCTCATACCTCTACTCTTATCATCTGAACCTTCATGCTAAAATCCATCTCATTTTGGTACAAAGACTCTCTGGTGGTTTGGGATTGTGCTGGTGTGAGGTTTGGTGGCTTCCCCTTTACCCTTTAGACCTCCTCTTATCTTGATACCCTTTCCCTTATGCCTGATCTTAGTCGACTCAGTATGAGGGTGTTGACGGTGGTTTTGGGATGGTGTTGGTGGGTATGATTTGGTATCGAGGGGCTGGACTCAGTTAGTGATGACTAGCTCCTTGAGATCCAGTTTAATCAGATGGTCCAAGGCTGTGATTATCTGTTGTTTATTCTAGGTGATGGTGATGTGTGATTCTGTACTCTGTTGTCATGTCTGATGGTGTTCCACTCAATTTTTTCAATGGGTTTATGGTGCTAGATTCTTCAAAGGTTCTTCTGCTCTCACATTTCTCTGGCTTCCAGATCCACTGCCCTTTTCAGGTCGGTCAGTTGTGTTGGTATCAATAGAGGTTCTAGGATTAGTTTGTGTGGGTGGTAGGGTTTTCCAAGAAGCAAATTTCTATGGATATTATGTTCTATGGTGCTTCATTTTCGTGTTCTATGTTGATGCTTATGGACTCTGATGGTGACATGACTCTGGTGGTTGGTTATCTTCGGTGACTGGTATGATGATAGGATGGTGATGAAATCGGTGGAGAAAGGATGGCAGTGACAGTGGGGAATCACGTTAGCAGGTGATGTGATGACATGCATTAGGCGGTGGCTTGAGGAGAAATTTGAATTTTGAATTGGTTCTTTCATGCATCTTCGTGGTTTGGTTGAGATTTAATTTTTGAATTTTGAATTTTGAATTGTATTATGAAATCTGAGTATGTTGTTTCTATTTTTTGAATGTATGGTTACCACTAACTCTTAAAGCATCTTTTTAGAAAAATAAAAAATATGGATTTGGTATGTGAAGATAAGAAAATAGAGTATCTAGGTTAGAACCAGAGCATTGTAATCACTTGTTTGATAGTAAAGAATCCATGTTGGGGTACCAACATGGAAAGAAGTAAGTATTTATACCAAACCTTGTAAATATTGTGTGATACTCTCTCTATTACTACCACTATATACAAAGTGAGATTGATAGATAATATTTAGTGTATCGAGAACCTTAAAAATTTTGTGATGTTGAATTTGAAAGAAAATGAATTCTTAAAAAAACTATTGATTCAACCCTCCCCTCTCAATGGTCAATCTAGCCTAGATAACTACAAGTGGTATCAAAGCATCAGGTTCCCTCTAAAGATCTAAGAAGCATTCTGACAGATAGAGAATATTTATTCTATCAATAACCAAGGTGTTCCTATATTTTATAGCAAGAATTATCATAGTTGGAATAATAGGATGCTACCTTATCTCCTATCACTCATCCTAAAAGTGATATATGTTGCAATAGTGGGTTTTCCACCCATTGATGATGATTATTCCATGATAGAGGATGATAATATAAATATGGAGTTAGATGGAAAGGCTTAAAATTAAAACTTTATGTCTCTAAAAAGGTTTACAAAAAGGTCATGGGTCTCCATACTACTAAGGAGATCTGGGATAATCTCAGAAGCCGCTATGAAGGAAATGTCAAATTCAAGGAATCAAAACTAAAAGTTTATAGGAGTAATTTTTAGGATATTAAAATGAATTATAAAGAAAGTATCAATGACTATTTCACCATATTAAATGAGATAGTTAGTAACATTTGAAGATTTGGTGAGAAGATGGAAGACTCTATCATTGTCAAAAAACTGATGAGGAATATTCTAGATCATTTTGACTCAAAGGTCTCAGACCTATAATAAAGAGATGATTTATATCTTGATGAACTATACAACATTCTCATAGCTTGCGAGATGAGTTAAATTCTATCTTTCTAGAAGAAAGATAAAATTGAAATGGACTTTGAATTCATGAGAAAGGGAAAAGCCAGGGAAGAAGAGGCTGAATAATTTGAAGATTGGTAAAGTGATGAGGATGATGATGAATTCAGTCACATTGTTTCTATTATATAAAAAGGGTTTAGGAAGGTAAAATGGAAGGGAAAGAATAAGAAACCAACTAAATTCTTCAATTTGGGTGCACAGATCATTTTTTCAATAAGTTTCCAAAGAAGAAGGTTGAAGAATCAAAATCAGATAATGAAATATCCCATAAACAAAAATGGGATAATCGAAAGAAGAAACGCTACAGTATAAAGAAGAGAAATATTATGAGAAATCATAAGAAATATTCATCATCAAGTTATTCTTTAGATAATGAAGTTGTTTTCTTTTCCTAAGAAAATATAAGAATTGATTCATCAAGCAGTAGTGATGATGAAGAGAAATGAAAAAAAAATTAAGTGGAAGATGAAACAAAAATTAGAATTATTCATGGAATAAATCAAATATCTAAAGAAATAAATGAATAATATTTTAAAAGAAAACAAGAAATTATCTGCTGAAAATAATAAGGAAGAAACAATTCTTATTGATGAAGAAAATGAGTTGATCATGAAAGACGTATCTTTTTTAGTGAAATCAAAATACACAAATTAAAAATTCCAGAAAAACATAAGATAATATTTGATCTTGGAGAGAAGTTGACTGCTAGAAAAAAATAGTTGTTTAAGACACAATGCATATGTGTTATAGTTCAACATGAGTTTAATATGGATAGAGAATATTTCAATAAATATATTAAGATCAAGGGAGAAACTTATCAAGATGGAGAGAAGAAAGGTAAAATTGTACTTAATCATTTTAATGAATATGCTACTTCAAATAATGATGGTGTGAAATCCAAAGTTAATAATATGAGGAAAATAATTAATGAGAGGCAATCTTCCACATTTGAGGAAGATAAAAACTTTCCAATAAGGTCACAACCCCCAAGAAAATACAACAACAACATAGATCTAGATTCGTTTGGAATCAATCTGGGAAAATAGAGTTTCAAGGATTTTGTTGGTGTTTTGGTAAGAATTGTCACAAATCCTAGACTTGTTGGTTTAACACTTCATTTCCAAGAATGGTCCAATAATCAAGGAGGAGTTTCAATGAGCATCAGAGGACAAAAATATCATAGAAAGAAACCTATGAACAGATCTTTACCATAATTATCTACATAAAAAATCATATTTTGGAAGAATTTTGTGGTAGATGTAGTTTAGAAGGACACAAGGATGAGGTGTGGATGACCATAATGGAAGGATAGTTTCCCTATGTAAAAGGTAAGAGGTTACAAAAGAAAACTAATGATAATTCATGCAAAGATTTTTTGAAGAATGAGAGTGTTAAGAAATATTTCCTAGTTATTTGGCTGCATCAGTTGAAAATGGATAAACAATTGGAAGAATCTGAGAAACTTACTAAATATAAAGGAAAGAAAGTATCCTCATAAAATGAGGTGTAAGTTGATGATAAGTTATCCATAATTGGAAACATTAAGATGCAAAAAACTGAGTTTGAAATAGTTTTTCATCACAAAGATGAATTTAAGGGAAAAAATAATATTTTCAAACCAATGATACTCAAAAAAAGTGTCCAAAGAAATACTCCCATACTGAGATTGGTAGAAAATAATGGGCCAAATTGAGAAGAATCTCTCAGTCTAAATTTCACTTTTGAGAAACCAAGATTCCACTTCTTATTTCTTATTATTTTATGTATTTTGAAATAATAATGTATGGAATTGAAGGAGATGTTTAAGGCTATTATTTCTGGAAAACATGATGAGATTTCACTTCATGGATTCTACTAGCTTCCATGAAATAAAAGAAAAGTTTTCATCTATTAAGGGGGGTAACCTTGATAATGAAATGAAAACATTGGGAGAAATTCAACATTAAAGGTTAAGGTATGTTAATCGCACTTTCATCCCTTTTTCTTAATTATATTATCTTATCAATTAAGGAGGAGTGCTTGGTTGATACAAAGGGGTAGATTTATATTTTACACCTAAAATTTCTAATGATTTCATTGAAGTGTGTGTAGGATTTATCATCTCATTGATAAATTTGATTATTTATAACCCCTTAGATGAGAATTGAGACATTCTGTGCATGATTTCACATGCATGGCTATTTATGGATAGTATTGAAAACCTTGGTCATATCTATCTTGTTTTCTACATAGGTTTATCCCAACTAGACTTAGAGTTTATTAAATAAAGGCTCTTTACTAAGAGAACCTTGTGATATTATCCCTCTCTCATAGTTATTCAAGAAATAATCTTCAAATGGAGGAGAACATGTTTTGGAGAAAATCCCCACTTTTTCTTTTCATTTCATTTCCAATAAGGGATAGAAAAGTTTGATCACACCTATTTACTCCTACAAAGTGTTATAAAGAGGTATTTACAACAAAATACAAAGGGGGATATTGTTGGGACTAGTGTTAAATTTGTTGTCAATGATATTTCAATATGTGTTTGATAAGATCATGATGAGAAGTGTTGATACCTAGAGAATTGTTATAGATTCTTTTTATGTAATTTTATGTCACTCTTGGAAAATTCTCCATATTTAACACTAATGGTTGTTGAACTGATCTCTAATGATTAAACACATGTGATAAGGAGTTTACACATTAGTTACATCAAGTGAATTCCATGAAAAAAGTAATTGCATGAAGAATACTTGAATAGTTGAGAGGAAGTTTCCATGAAATAAGAAAAGAAGAAATTAATGATGGTGAATTGGTGGTAGAGATGAAAAAAATAGAAGTTCATATATATTCTTCATGCATAATAAGTGAGTAAGAATAAGAGAAGAAGATAAGTGAAGTTGGCTTAGCATTTTTATTGAGGACGAAATTACATTTGTACTTAGATTTATTCTAAGTTATTTATATTTATGGGTCTTACTTAAAATATGGAAAACCTAAGGGACAACCTTATCTAGGATCAACCTCAACATATGATTGACCTGAAGTTTGACCACAACAAGGGAGACCATCCAAGTCCAACCCATAGGAGGTATGGATGGGAGTAGGAAAGTGTCGGTGTAGGCCTATGTATAAGGTCTACATTGCATAGGGGAAGTGGTGGTGCCACCATGCAGGGTGATAAGGAGGTAGGGAGAACTGGTATGGGGCAGTACTGAAGGGGGTTTGGGAATTATGGATACTAAGAGGAAAGAATTTATTATTAAACCACAACATCAGCATACAATGAGTTTGATGTGGGACACAGAGGTAGCAATATTGTTACTCCATTACATAAAACTCGGACAAAATCAACACCACTCAATCAACTTGACATGAGCCTTCAGATGAAATCCCATGCACCGCTAGTTTTAATGAGACTTCATCTTCTACATCTTGATGATTAACTATCCATGAAAGAACAAAGACACCATCCACCATGAGTGATCAAGTCAGAACAGCAAGGATGGGTCTGGTTAATTGAACTAATCAAGGAATGAAACTTTGTCTTGCATGCCTTTGAGGAACACAAACCATCGCAAGAAGGTGTCATAATAACCAGTGATGATCACATGATTTCTTCACATGATATTCTTAAGATCATGTGAAAAAATATAGAAGATCAATGAGACATAACATGATGGTGTGAATACAACAAATGGAGTCTTCATATGAAATTTATGACCGCATGAGGATCTCATTTTTACATGCATTATCATTTTAGATTATCTAGAGGATTTCCACTGAGAGTAAAAGATATATAATATGAAGGAGTATGAACATTCACCATGGAATCACAATAATTATATCGATCAATCGCATGATAAACAAAATGATCATGAGAACGATTAACATGGTTCGCATAATCTCTCAGCACTGTGGAAGAAGCTGAGATGTTCGGAATTTATGAGATACACCAAGATATTCGAACGTATGAAGAAGTGATTAGCATGACTTAAAAATTGGATCACCTCTATTAAATCCTAACCTGGGTTCCACTCATAGGTGCCCTGAGCTGGTGGGCCACATGGCCTCAAGTATGCCTCCCCATACACCAGCGGCTTCCTACTAGCAGCGAAGGCCTAGGGTGTGTCTGTGGGGATATTATGACCTCTGGTCAAAGTAGCATAATAGTATGATCCATAGACAAATAGATGAATCATATCAATAATATAAAAGATAGTGGAAGCATGTATAAACATCCAAGCACTAAATAATAATCAAAATTAGTAATCTGACTCATATACAAAAGATAATGATGTCATGTCTCTACAAAATAGGGAAAACATGTATACATGGAAATAGGCAGTCAATAAAATACATGATATAAAAAAGGAACAAAAAGGCCAAAATATATGCAAGCATCCTGAGCTCCATCCTGGTTATATGCTACCAAGATACGATCTTAAGTCGTGTAAGAATTCATTCACCCATAAGTGGATGTTTCCCCTTATCTACACCTACAAGCATATAGTCTAACTGGGTACCATAGGCAACCCGTATATGGTGTGATATAAAATCAATAGGAAACCACCAATGGTTTCTATAAATATCTAGTCAGTTCATATATTATGGAAGTGTGTAGGTAATAATAGAAATTGGTAAATAAAACTATGAAGGGTTAGCTCTAGTTCTAGAAGGACACCGGGCCGACACTACCTACTTGAGCCTCATCTAGATGGTCACTGAATAAGTAACAAGATGTATACACATATATGGACAATATATATAGTGAAGTCTACAACCATATATGTGGATACTACCACAAGCCTAGACCTAAGGTGTAACTCAGACATCCAAAAGTTGTAGCATGAGTATAATGAATATCAAGTGACACCATGATTGGTATCATATTAAAAGGAGACACCATTCCCAAAATCAGTAGTGAGTGTACCCATTCCTAGTATCACATTATAGGGTGATATCATCACAATTCACTACTTTATTTCACCCGTACATCACTGTTTTAAACTATTTTTGTATTTAAAATTACAAATATTATCTTAAATTGATCATCACATTTGATTAAATTATTAAATGTTTACCACTGTTAAAAAGGTAAATTATTCTTGTTTTGGTGATTTCTTTATAGGATGAGGTGACTTGGAGGGTCTAAGATGATCTAGAAGAGAAATGGGACAAACTGCATGGAATCCTAAGGACATTTGTACACTATTTTGTTCATTTCTCAGAATCAATGTCTTCAAATGAGCTGAAATTTTGTGGGACGCTACAAAACTTCATGTCTACAACTCATATCAAGGAGATGAAGCCCAATTATTTCATTAAGTGGTTCATCTGATCCAATATGTCCAGGGGACAAAATCTGCACGAAGTCAATGATTTGGTTAAGTATTTCGACCATATATCATGTTTTCATCCCCCATTGGCTGCAAAATTTGACATGGAGATACTAAATATTCCGTCCGACAATTTATATATTTTTTCCAACTTGAGATAATTCCATTTACCAACTCCAAACTGATACACAAGTGGTATCTCGAAAACTGGGTGCCCAAAACCACTCCCTATTTTGGCTATAAATTGACACCTTGGGCACCCCATTTGGAAGTTTGGAAAAGGAGTGAATTTATGACATTTTGGAGTTATAGAAGATTCGTCTCATCACCTTAGAGGTTTTGGGACTCCCTATACTCATAGGGATAGCTCTTGAAGCAAGGATCCCTTCATCAAAGCCTTCCTCTCTTTCTTGCTTTGTAATATTTATGTTTGCATAATAAACTTCTTTATTCCTCTTCTATTTCTTATATTTTCTTATTTATTCCCCTGTTTTCCTCTGTTTTATTCTTATTTAATCTTCCTAATTGGGTTGTAATCAATAGTAGAAATGAGATTGGATTTTACCCTTTCTAAACCTTTGTACATGTAAAATGTTTCTATAATGACTACACCGCCGAAGGAAGCATAGTTATTTTTAGTAATCGATCTACCTCTAAGATTATTCATTAATTTATTTTGAATAATAAGATACTTTAATTCACTTAATATGATCTATGAATTGATTTTTTTTAATTAGAAGAAACTAAGTAAGCAATTGAACAATTAACACAAAAATATGCAAGGTTGAGAATTTGTGTAAATTGTGAGAGTAAAAACTTAATCAGTAAAACAAGACCATGTAGGATAAATTTGTAGAGTTCAAATATTATCCCTAAGATAAATTAATCCTCATTTTCCAGAATGGACATGTTCCTTAATTTACCACTGGCCATAAGTTATCCTTAGAACATCTATCAAAGTAGGGTGTTGCGATTGCATGTTCTGAAGATAGCCTAGGGCTTAATTCTCTTCATATTTGTTGTAAAGTTAATTCTCGTAGGTTTCGGGGGTTAACAAATTAGGGTATCACAATTAATTGGATATTAATTTAAATGATAATGATTAATAAGTAAATTAATAGGTAGAGTTAGATCGATTATACCTTTTAAATATTGTCTAAAAAACATCTTCTTGTTGTGTCTTTTTAATCAAACTTCATTTCAAAAATAAAAACAAAAATATTATAAAATCTTCTTCCAGAAAACTTCTTATAGATTTATGAATGGTAAAACCCCCCACATCCATTTAATTAGTGTTATTTTTCCCTTTTATATTATTTTAAAATACCTTTAATAATTTTTCAAATTTACTTCCTCCTTTGACAGACAACCTTGGTCAGCTACTCTGTTGTACCTAAGTACCCAAAAAAATCACTAATCATTTCAGGGAGCCCATTACAGTTCCTTTCAAATTGGTATCATTTTCAAGGAGGAAAGTAATTTATTCAACCAATTAGAGGTATTTATTTTATTTTAAATTTTATTCTCTTTCTCTCTTATTTCTTCCTTCTTTACCCAATCTGAATTTTTTATTCTTCTTTTATTTTCTTTAACTTAAAATTGGACCATCAACTCAAACTTATCATTTTTATTTTACTATGTTCCACTTTCCTTATTTTCATTTTTATTTGATTTATAACTTGAACTAATCCCGGTGATCTTTTAGATCTTGACCTTGAGATTGAACACAACCTTAGGGCTTGAATCATACATTCTCAGTCTATGGGAAGTTTCAACATTCAAAATGTTGGAGAATTTCTCCACTCCAAGAACAAGGAAATTGGAAACACTTCTAAATAAAACCTAAAACAAGAACCAATGTCTGAAAATAATGGAAATTATCTTAATATAACCATTCTAGAGTTGGTTTCACCTGATATTAATTATCAACCAAATTGCATTGCATACCCAAATCTCGAATCAGACATTGAACTGAAATCTGGGTTACTTCACCTTCTTCCAAAGTTTCATGGTTTATCTAGTGAGGATCCAAACAAACATTTAAAATAATTTAATGTGGTTTTCTCAAACTTAAAACCAAGAAATGTTTCTGAAGATCAAATAAAACTAAGATCATTCCCATTCTCACTTGATGGAGCTGCAAAATATTGTATGTATTATTTACAACTTGAAGATGTAACATGTTGGAACAATTTGAAATTTCTTTTCTTGCAAAGATTTTTTCCAGAATCAAGGGCCACTTCCATTCATAAGGAGATCTCAAGGATCAAGAAAGCTCATGAGGAGTCAATGTATGAGTACTAAGAGAAATTCAAGAAGTTGTGTGCAAGCTACCCACATCACCAAATCGGTGAGCAACTCACTACTGGAAAATAGATCTATACCAACGGTTTTCCAAAACCGTGGGTATAGGCCACCTATACCCATGGTTGTGCCAAAAACCGTGTGTATTATTTTCTTTTAAGACTTATACCCACGGTTTTGGATAAACCCGTGGGTATAGGGTATTTTCCGAATACCTATACTGACGGTTCTTCAAAACCGTAGGTATTGCATTTTTTTTTTGGAAGACCTATACCCATGGTTCTCCAGAATCATGGGTATAGATTTACCGTGTTATGGCGGGGAAAAAACATGATGTAAGAAACGGGGAAACATTTAGCGGGAAGATATTTTTTCACAGATCGAATTAATATATATAGGTATATGAATACATATATATCTAAAAACAACGTTATCTCGGTTGGTATGTTACTAAAAAGCAGCTTTGAGGCGTATTGAGAGATGGCAGTTCGAATCTCAGTGGATGCACTTTTTGAATTTAAATACCATATTATATTAATATATATACGATGATATATCTGTCTATTACAAATAATGTTAACAGCTCGGCTGGTCCGTTGTGGTGTGCGGGCGCGAGGCGCTGCCAGGAGATGCGGGTTCGAATCCCAGGAACCGCGTTTTTCAAATTTAAAATCCCAAATGGAATTATATTAATATATATAAGCAGATATCTGTATATATAACAAAAAATGATCACATCTTGGTTGGTCCAAGGGTGGTGTCGATCCGCAAGTCAGAGGGAGGCACTGTTTTGAAACCCGTTGGGCACATATTTTTTGAATTAAATACCCCACGGTTTGAGAACCGTGGGGTCTGTTGTGTGCCACGGTGGCATAGTGGATGTGCCACATTGGACACCCCTATACCTTCAAAACCGTGGGTACAGGCTGAGACCCCTATATCGATGCCTTTCCAGCCCACGATTCCCAAAACCGTGGGTATAGGTTTTTTTTCAGTAGTGACTCCTCATCCAGTAATTCTACGAAATACTCACACCTATAGAGAGGATTGTGGTGGATTTCGTGGATGGATTAATATTTTTGGACAAGACACAAGTAGTTTAATGTGTGTTGATCAACAAGATGACACAAAACTCCCAACAATTTGGTGATCGAGGTGCACCACATGTCAGGGGAGTACATCAGGTAAGTCCATCTTCTCTTAAAAGTCATTTTATTGATACCAAGTTGGGATAATTGAAAACTATGGTGAGACAAATTTCATTGGCACAAAATACATCCCAACACCCTCCTTTAAGTCCATGTGGCATTTTCACTGAGACAAGCCACCCAACTAACTGTTTCCCCCAACTACAAGAAATAGAAGATTGTACAGTAGTGTTTCCTGGGAGACCATATCAGTAACAACAATAGACACATCCTTAAAAGAAGTTTTATTAATTTTCTCCAACATAAAACCATGGGTGGAAGGATGAATCAGACATGAGGTATGGCTCTGGACAACAACAAAGTCCCCCTTTTCAACAAAACTTCCAGCAGCCTCTGCCTTACCAGTAGGGTTTCCAATAATCCCAAAGGAAATTTGAATACCAAGCATAAACAATCCAACAACAAGGTAATCCCCCGCCAAAGGTAGATTCTAATAATGATGATCTTTTGAGAAAAATTGTTTTTAATCAACAGAATGAGTTGAAGAGTCAAGGTTCAGAGCTGAGGGAGTTGAAAACTAAAATGAGTCAGATTTCCACCACCCTCCATGAACTGGTAAGTAAGAATTCTAGAAATTTACCTTCCCAGCCTACTCCAAATCCAAAGGGGGATTTTAGTTCCATCACATTGAGAAGTGGGAAGAAAACAACTAATTCTTCTTCACCTACCATTCCACTGGGATTCACCTCAAATCTAGAGAATCCCCATTCAAAACTGGCGGATGAGAAACCCAAGGAGAAAGATAAAGTTAAGAAAAAGATTAATTATGTTCCTCCTAAACCCCTTCCTTTTCCAAATAGGGTTATTCAAACCAAGAAGATGGAAAAAGAGGCAATGTAAAAGGAGTTTTTGGAAACATTCAAGCATGTGGAGATAAACATCCTCCTTATTGAGGACATTAATCATATCCCAAGGTATGAGAAATTATTAAAAGAACTTCGTACCAATTGAAGAGGGCTCAAGGGAAATGAGAGGATCAAACTTGGAATGAATGTGCCAACACTCATTACACCAACTCTAGCAATACCAATAAAGTTCAAGGATCTAGGGACATTCACCATCCCATGCACCATAGGGGAGTTACACTTTCCAGATGATTTATGTGATTTAGGAGCTTCCATAAATGTAATTCCTCAATCTTTATTCTCTTCTTTTCAGGTTGGTGAGTTGAAGCCGATGAGAGCAGTGGTGTAGTTGGAAAATAGAGCCACGACAAATCCAGCGGGACTCCTTGAGGATGTACTTGTCTGGGTAAGAGACATGATCTTCCCAACAAATTTCTATGTTCTTAATAAGGAGGATAATTAGGTAAGTTCACATTCTCCCATTATCTTAGGTAGTCCCTTCCTCATAACTGCAAAAACAATCATAAATGTCCATGAGGGTACACTTTCCATGGATTTTGGAGATGAAGTTGTGATATTTAATATTATGGATTCCATAAAGTACACCTCAAAGGACCATTATGCTTTTGTTATCTCCCATTTTGAACCACTGAGTAAAAACCCCATGGATTTTGATTGTCCTATGCTTAGAGATATTATGAGCATTGGTTCTATTTTGATGTCTAAGAGTACTTCCACGCCTATTTTTAATGCACAAGACTCTCTTATATTTGATTTTGAAATGGAATCGTGATCTGATTTTGATCATGTGAACTCTGATTATGAAATGGTTGTTGAGTATGCTGATGGATTTGATGCTTTATTCTCTAATTTTGATGATGTATATTTTGATATTGATGTTTATTGTGCACATATTTCAGTTTCTTCAATTTCTCCATCCATACATCACCCCCCTGCATTGGAACTCAAGACATTACCACCAAATCTAAAATACTCATAATTGTTAATTGGTGAGAAATTAACTATTATAATTGCTAACAATATCCCTTTTGAACATGAAGAAAACTTTTGAACCTTTTGAGGGAGAACATCAGGGAAATTGGGTGGACCTTAGGTGACATATCAGGTATTAGCCCCTCCACTTGCATGCATGGGATTATTTTGGAGGATGGGGATAAATCGGTGAGGCATACACAAAGGAGACTCAATCCAACCCTTCTGTAAGTTGTTCAGAAAGAGGTTGAAAAATTTCTCGAGGCAGGTATAATCTATCCCATTTCAAATTCCCAGTGGGTGAGTCCTATTTAGGTTGTGCCTAAGAAAAGTGGTGTTACTATTGTTAAAAATGAGAAAGATGAGTTAGTTCCAATGTGGGTTAAAAATAGTTGGTATGTGCATATTTATTATAGTAAACTAAATCAATCTACTCACAAGGACCATTTCCCCCTGATCGCACCATGATTCACTGTTTCATTTTCACCCTTACACCATTGTGCTAAACTTTTTTTATATTGAAAATTATAAAAATAATAACAAATTTAATTCCATTTTTGAATCATTTATTTTGTTTTTATCACTGTTAAAAATGTCAAAGTTACTTGTTTTGATAATTCAATTGCATGAGGAGGTGATTTGAAGGGCCCATGATGATGTTCAAGAAAAATGGGCCAAACTGCGCAGGATCCATGCACACTAGTGGAATCAACCACATATTTCGCCTAAATCTTGCATCTAAATGGGATGAAATTTTGTGGTTTGGTCCAAAATTTAATGGGATACATTTGATATTAAGTAACTAAAGCCTCATTCAGCCTCTACGATGCCCAACCAACCTGATATGTTCAGCACACCGAATCTGCATGAAGTCAAAAGTGGTGTGTTGTGATCTGTCCATATCTCGAGATCTAGTTGTCCAAATTGTGCCAAAATTTCGGTGGATACATCCAAGAATTGGGGATACAACATTTTTATTTTCTCCAAAGCTCGATAAGGCTATTTGAAGTTAGAAACACATGTTACAAGTGGTTTTAAGATAATTTGTGTGCTCAAAACCACCTTACCATTTTCTTATAAAATGGCACATTGGGCTCCCCATTTGTAAGTTCTGCCAGGAGGGAAAGATCTAGTATTTTGGAGACCCAAAGGATTCCTCTCATCATCCAAGGAGTTCTGGAGGCCTCTATCTTCATAGGGGGATCATGGATGAAATCGAAGTTCCACCTGAGTTTCCTCCTCCTCTCGATGTCGAGCTAAATGTTGGACGGTCATTTTGAGGGAGCTACAACACTTGGGAGGGAGTTATAGCACTTGTTATTATACTGGTTTTGTGTAATTTTTGTGCTAAATATTTCACTTATTTCTTATCTGGACATTATTCTCATCTGATTTCATTTATATTTTTAAAATTAATTGAAGCACTTTTTATTTCAACACCGATTGGGTTGAGATTTCCAGTGGGAATCTTGGATTGTTCCAATTGGACAAGAAAAGAGTATTATTTATCTCACACATACATGAGATTTGAGTATTCTTTGGTAGCCTTTATTATCTATTCTTGACACCCAAACCTTGACAACATGATTGTTGTGTCAAGGGTGGTTCTTTGAGCATCGTTTAAGAGGCAAGAGGGAAGTTGAGATCTTAACAACCCTCAACCAAAGGATTCCATTAAACCATGTGTATTTTTCAGAATGATGAACTCACCAAGATGTATAGTGAACTTGAAATGATCTCCTTATATTATAATTCTAAAATACCACTTTTATTTATCAACTATTAAACTCTTTAAATCAAGTCATTTTCTTTAAACTGTTTTAAAACAACCCCTCTTTTAGTACTTCTTATTAAAAACACACACTCTAAACCCACCAACACTCCTTGAGAGATGACCTAGGGTCTTACCTATACTATAAATCAACTTTATAAATATAATCAATTTGACATGTCACAATATCATGGTCAAATTTTGGCATCGTTTCTGGGGAGCGATTTGTTTTTAGTGCGTGTTTTTTATAATATTTTTGTAATTTTTGTGAATATTTATTTGTTTTATATTATACCTTTACCTATATTTTTGTTTTCTGGTTTATTTTTTGTGTAGTTTTGGTGTGTGAAGCATTCTAATCCAGGAGATTTACCTCCTTTTGAACCCAAACCAGAGAGGATCCTACGTCAGCGACACCAAGACGCACAAGAGAACCCATCAAAGGAGGACACACAAAACATCGACACTCTTCTTGAGCCTTCCTATTCTTCTTCTAGAACCAATATAAAAATTAAAATAAACTTGCATAATATGTCTAAAAATAATCGGACATTAAAAGAACTAACCTTTCCTGATGTTGATATCCAACCCACTTATATTCAAATGCAAGGCGAGGTACCCAATTTTGAACTAAAATCCGGTGTAATTCATTTATTACCAAGATTCCATGGACTTCCTGGAGAAGATCCACATAAAAACTTAAAAGAATTTCATACTATGTGTTCTAAATTAGAACCTACAAATGTGGATGAATAATAAGTAAAGCTCATAGCATTCCCATTTTCTTTAGAAGACACTGCAAAAGACTGGATTTACTATGTTAATTCACCAATTAGATGCTGGGTAGATAAGAAACGCCTTTTTCTTGAAAAATATTTCCTTGACTCTTGAACTACAACTATAAGGAAAGAAATATGTGGTATAAGGAAATATTAAGGGGAAGCATTACATGAATATTGGTAATGATTTAAAAGGTTATATTCAAGATGTCCACACCACCAAATAAGTGATCAACTTTTAATTCAGTATTTTTATGAAGGTTTAATTCTTATTGACTAAAATATGATTGATGTTGCTGCAGGTGGTGCGCTATATGATAAAACCCCAATCACTGCAAGGACCTTAATTGAGAACATGGCATAGAACACTCAATAGTTCTGTTCAAGGTCCAATGTACCCATTCAAGGTGTCCATGAGGTGCGAAGTACTGAATTCGAGAGGATAGTGGACACAAAGATTGAAGAGGTAAGTAACCTTCTTCAAAAACATGCTCTTTCCCAAGGGAAATCCCAATCTCCTCCTCCCATCCATTTTTGTATATGTTCTTCTGACACCCACTACTCTGATCAATTCCCCCAACTACGAGAAAATTATGAGAGTTGTGAGGAAATATTTCCAGGCCGCCCCTATAACCAACCCTTTAGGCAAGAACCATACTATCCATCCAATCCTGGGTGGAAAGACAACCAATATTATAGGAACAGGGGGTATTCAAACCAACCTCAACAACCATGGAACCAACCAGGACATAGTAGTAAACCACCACCACCCAGAAATCCCCAACCACAACAAAGGTCTTTCCAACAAACCCCTATAAAAACCAAGCCTAGCTTAGAAGACATGATGAAACAAATGGATGCCAACAATATCCAATTCCAACAAACCACCCAAGCTGCCATACATGACCTAAAAACCCAATTAGGCCAACTTTCCAACTCGGTGGGGGAAATCCAGAGCCATGGTTCGGGTAAACTACCTTCCCAACCAATAGTTAACCCTAGAGATAGAGGAAATGTCAGTTCTATCACCCTTCGGAGTGGAACAAAACTAAAAATCCAAATAACCCCTCCACAAGAGTCATCCCCTACTAAGGAAACCACCATCCCAACTACTGGAAATGCTCCAAATGAGGTAGAACCTCATCCTGATAGAATCCCCTTAAAAGGAAAGAGTGTGTCTATTGATGAGTCACCTGGCCTAAAAATCCCTCTTCCATTTCCACAAAGGGCCACCCAACCTAGAAAACAAAAGGAAACTGAACTCAATAAGGAAATTTTGGAGACTTTCAATAATGTGCAGTTAAACATTCCCTTGATTGATGTCATGAAGAAAATTTCATGGTATTCCATGTTTCTAAAGGAGATGTGTACACTTAAAAGGTGACTTAGAGGTGATGAGAAGGTGAGATTGGGGAGGAATGTTTCATCATTGAGAGAGAAATCAATTCCCACAAAGTTCAATGATCCTGGAACATTCTCAATTCTGTGCACCATAGGGGAGTATTCTTTTTCTAATGTTATGATTGATTTAGGTGATTCTATAAATGAGATTCCACACTCCATTTACTCTACATTGCTGGTCAGGGAACTGAATCTGTAGAGACCCGAAGCTTGACGTACTTGAACATTACATTACTTTTGCAGAATACTTAATACATAACAAAAACAGACACACAAGGACCGTAATAGTTTAGTGTCTTTGGAAACTTGGAACGTAGTCTTCTAATCGTGGTGAAAGATCTTCAATATCTCCCATAAAGATCTTCCCCTTTTTTCCTTACCTAAATCCTTTCTTTATATCCTGGGGAAAAGAGAACATAAAAAGGGTGAGATCAAATGCTCAGTAAGGGTAAGCATGGATAAAATAAAACATACCATATACATTTGAACTTAAAAACATGAATGTAATATTTAAATCTCAAAAGCTTGAGAAATGACATAAAACATGGAAGTACGTAAGGCATAGATCATAAAGAAACATTAAGCATGATAAAATAGCATGGGAGTAAAACATGTAATTGTGGCAACCATTAAGCACATGATATGATTTCCATATTAGCCAAGGCATTGCTGCCAATACCATCTTAGTGGACAAAGTCCCTTTCTGAATCGAGTTCACTCCTCGTTCCAGTCCTGTATTACTGAACCGGTTTAACTTGTCGTTCCAGCCATGTCTATCTCATGAGATATAAATCTTTACCCAATGCATTGGAGGGAGATATAGGTCCCACCCATGTCATAATGAAATCATTCTTACTTGTGCCACAAAATAAACATACATCATTCATAATAACCCAATAAATAAAATGGGTTTCATAAACATCATCCCATCATTACATAATCCATATAAAAGAAATGGATATCATTTCATAATAAGGAAAGTGAAACCATGTAAATCATAGAGACATTATACTTGAAACATACACACATGAAATAATTTCATCTTATATGAAAAATGGTTTTGATAAAACACTTGAAATGAATTCTTGAGGAAAATATCCTTTCTTCTTCAAAATAATTTTCTTTTCAAAAAATGTCATGCAATTTTAAAAGAAAGAGATTTTTTTGAAAATAGTAATGAAATCTTTTGGAGGAAGCTTCATGAAAATAAGGCTTTATAAAACTGTAAAAATCCGTTTGTTCCGTATAAGTTAAAAAAACATTCTTCTCGTACTTTTGCTGGAAAAGTCAAAAAGTACCCCGTAATAGAAGGATTCCATACATACCATGTAGTAAAAGTCAAAAATGGGTAAAAATCACTTTAAAAATACATGAAAACACTTTTATAAAACATGGACATGGATGATATAAATAACCCCAGTAAATACTGACGAATAAGCAATCTCGGATAAAAATGAGATTTGAAAAATTATCCCTTACCTTAGGTCTGATATGCTTCGTACGTATCCAAACCTCCTATATAATGATTTAAATAATGTCATTGACTTATTACAGAATCATATTCATATATATGTTTCACTCATGACTTTATATTACTTGTTCTTTTGTAAATTCATGTTAAAGTAGCGTTTTGGGTAAAATTGTCTCATTTGTCGTTCGTGTTTTAACTTGTAATTATTCATATGATTACTTAGATCATGATTACTTAAATCCAGAATGTAAAACATGATTTATATATAATATATATTCATAATATACATATATATAATGTATTGATAAATGGAAAGAAATACACCGTTCATGGAGACGGTAGGCCGTACGTACGCATGAACGCTGTTTTTGTTTCCTTACTGAATTGAATGGAATTAAGTAGATGACAGAAATATATATATACATAAATATAGTAGAATTATTATGTCATATATTTCATTATTACTTATTATATATAAATTATAATCATTCTTCAATGGTTATCATGGAGAGTGAATCTCATCGCGTCGTGGAGACGGTATTCCGTACGTACGCACGAGCGATGATATCATTCCCATGATCGTGGAATTGTATTAAAGTGTATGTATAATATTACAGAATAAATATCACTTTACAATAATCATATATATTCATTACTTTCACCATTATACCCATACATGTAAGGTGGTGGTGGAAAATAGATTACACCACGGCGTGGAGACGGTATTCCGTACGTACGCACGCGTGGTGATTTCGTTTTCCGTAGGATGGATAGATGGTGAAATAGGGTGGTTTCATACTTATAATAACATATCAGTATATGATTGATAATGATGTTATTACTTCATAATGAAACAACCTAATAAGAATAAGTGGAAGAAGAAATAAAGTTGAAAGAATCGGTAACGGACATTACCTCTTCTTTGAAGCGCCTCTTTGAGACCTCCACTTAGGGCACTAAAATTGGTCTTTGAAGAATACCAGGACCTCTAGGATGTTTCTAGGGAAGTTTAGAAGTTAATTTGGCAGGGTTTTTCCGAGCATTAAGGCTCAAATTGGTGTGAGGAAGAGAGGGAGGAGGTGCCCTTTTATAAGGGAGGGGAGGGGCACCTCTGGAAATCTTAAAAATATTAATTTATAATAAATCTAACCCCACATAAAAACCTCCAAAAATGACTCATATTCAAAGATTAGATGATATAGGGTTGTAATACCATCAAAAAATAAAATTTAGACATGTTAGGAATTTATTTTAAATATTATCAACATGATTTATCCTTATTTAATCAATTTAATTTTATTTGTGGTAATAATATTCTAAATTTTAAATTATAACAAATAATTACTTATTTGTTGTGAATTATCCATAATTGGATACTTAATAACATTTTAGACCATATAAATTTAAATTTATAATTTTTAAATATTTTTGTGATTTTTAAACTATTTTATAATATGTTATTTTTATAAAATAACAATAGTGTCAATTTTTACACTATTCATTTATTTGAATTTAAATAAAATAAATACAGAAGATGTGTTCCAACTAAAAGCTTTAATAGATTCATAAAAGGATATATGTATCTAGAAAATTAGTGGATAACATTAAATAGTTCATATAATATTTATTTTATTATTTTTAAAACCATTTATTTGGTTTATCTCTTAATAAAATAATTACTAAAACATTTTTGTATGATTATTTAATATACTTATTTGTTGCATAAAAATTAAAAATAAAATACTATGATGAATATAAATCTATTAAATTTCACAATAATACTTTTAATAGAATTTATCATCTTAAAATAACAATATTTAAATTGTTATATTTATTAAATTATGAAGGTGACAACTTTGGCATCATTTAAAATAAAATAATATAAGTGTCATAATCACTTTTATAAGACTCCAAATGGTTATATATTAGGTCCTTAGATTCTTATGGTATAAATATACACTAAAAATAAGTTTTGTTCAGGTTTGTGGGCCTTTTAATGGGTATTATTATTTCAATAAAAACTATATTACTGATTTTTCACTTAATAAATAATTTTTGCATCATTAATGTATCACCATTAATGATAATTATTTAATCCCTAAAAAATCTAAATAAATTATCATGATGTATATAATTTTATTAGATTTCTGGAGACTATTCATGTTTTAAGTTTTACAATGTTTATCACTAAATTAAAATTATTATACTTATAAGATTTAAGAGAGTGACATGTTGTCACTTTCCTTGGTTTTAATAATTAAATTATTTTCATGGTCAAAAGTCCATAAAATGAATCTAATCCGACCCTTAGGTGATATGGGTCGACTTTTAGTCATCCAATAGAATTTTTGAATGTGTTATGGTAATTTTATAATATTATATTCACCCTTAATTACCCGATTTACCTTTAACTATGGTAAATAAAATTTACCGTAGTTACTATTCATAATTCCAAAAAATAAAAAGTAGACTATTAACATAATTTGGACCCAATGATTCCAAATATGGAATCCATTTTTACAAATTCAATATACAAAAGTTGCAGAAATTAAATTAAAATTAATCCCGTTGTCGAAAGAAAACGGGTTTTTCTTTAAAACATTGTAAAAGATTAAATTGATTTAACCTACGAATTCAAGGTAGAATCAATGCTAATGACATACATTATATTAAATGGTAAAAATATATTCTATTTATACTTTAAAACCATTCAATATTATAATTTAACCACATAAGTTATTACGATGAAAAAAAGTTGTTTTTAATTAAAATATAGCGTGTTTTTACTATTCATTAAAATATGAAAGTTATCAGATTAATATGAAAAATTTATCCAAGGTAAAATTTTATATCCTGATTCCAAAGAATAATTTTATTTTGTAAAATTGAACTTATAAACATTTCAAAAACTAGATTTAAAGTGGGTGTGTCATCAAAAGCGGCAAAACTGCATTTTGTGAAAAATACTTATTTTACCCGAAAAATTTATTTTGTTCTTATAGCATGATCTAGAAAATTTTTAAGATAATAGTAATGTTATAAAATTCAAAATATAGTTAATACTATTCATAACAGCTATTTCATAATAATATTATAATAACATATCGTTGTTTAGTAAAACTCGGTATTGCGTACAACACAACGCTATCGAAGAAGGTCACGATTGCGTGTAATGCAAGACAAGTCAGGGTTGCGTATAGTGAAAGAATCCTTTGTTGTTTCATTATAATAGAATCCAACCATTGTTTCATTTATACATTGAATATATATATATATATATACTCAATGTTGCGTAGAATGACTATTATCAAACGAACTTGAAATTGTGTGTAACACAATCTAAGAATAGTATTTCATATAGCACAAGATAATATTTTTGTAGCATAAAACACATGACATCAAATAAATTAAAAAGAATACTTATCATAAAATATCGGGTTGTTACATCCTACCCCCCTTAAAATGAATTTTGCCCCCGAAATTCGTCGGGGTTATGCATGGTTTTTTACTTGAAAGTTTCTTTAATTAAAACCCACATCGTAAAATGAAATACCAAAACTTAACTTTCAAAACTAAAGTATGAAATGTAATGGTTACCCAAATTAACTCATCATTGGGTTTTCACATTGGAGAACATAGGTGAAAATATGGATATCGAAAAAAAATCTAACCATCAAGTTCTGATGGAGAGTGGTAGAGAACATGGCTATGAAAAAGTCAACAATAACAAATCCATAAATTTGTGATGATCTAGGGTACCATCTGATTTATCAGATATAAGGGCACTAGGACAACATTTTTGGTTTTCAAGATCATTTCTCTAAAGTTGAAGAATTTTAATTAGATGAAATACTTACTTTATTTCGATATAATCTCACCGTTGTTCGTGCCTTGAACAATTTCCACTTCATCTCTTAAAGAAATGAAGTTGAATTTGTCATTCGTGAAGTGTTAGCAGATCATGTGATAGAATGACGGGTATTTCCATCTGTCTCAAACAAAAGGTTAGAAAAAGTTATTAAATATACATAAGTTGATCTATAGTGAGATTAATCATATATGGTTCCTAAATTGGACTTATAATTCATATATCATACTGCTTAATATAATAAAACTAGTTTCTACTAAAGAGGGACTTCTTGTAGGCTAGTGGTAGGCGATAAAGGCCAATCGCACTTCGGTTGTGGGTTCGATTCCCACAGCCTTGTCCGATGCGATGGGCTGTCGCCCGTCCTGCAAGTTATCCTTTTTCTAAAACTATAACATCCCATCGAAAAAAAATTCTACCCTTAAACAATACTAACTTCTGTCCAACATAATCCATTCCAATATTTAGGCTTATCTAAAATACTTCGGTACAATCTCATAGTATAATGAAAATTATTACTTGAAATTTCACATAACAATCACGTAAATGACATCATTTATCCCTCATATATCATAAGATATATCTTGTTGGTCAAATTACAAACATGTGGATACCTTAATCATGTATTCTCTTGAAGAATGAATACCCATTGAACCTTAGTGAAAACATGAATGCAGTTAAAAGTTAACACTTTCCACATACCAAAATCCTCAAAATTCTATATACTCAAACCATGATATCACTTAGTCCTTATATCAATCATGATCTCATGAATACAATCAAAAATCTCATTATCTTATTATCCCTTCATTATGCGCATATCATCTGCTTTCCAAAATATTTGAATCACTTTTCATGGTTACCGGTACCATAAAATTATTGAAAACCACAATAGACTAATACAAAAATATTCTAATACACCATAAAAGTACCTCAACAACATTATTCTTGAATACCAATATATAAAAACTTCAATCCATCCTCTTCAATGATTGTCCTGGAATAAGTCCTTCCTTGATTTAGATGTAACTTTTTATGTCAGGGCATTGAGTTGGGTAATGCCCATGTTCTCCACAAATAAGACATTGAACTCCATAACAGTCTGTCACTCTATGACCCTTTTCTCCACATATATAACAGCGGTCCCTCCATTTGAGGTATTCCTCAAGGTTCTTCTTCCCTTATTTAGAAATCTCAATCTTCCTTTCTTTATGCTCCTCAACATGCGAACATGCATAAAAGTCTATCTTCCTCTTATTTGATGAATTAGGCATACCACTAAATTTCACCTTGTTAATCATGTATCGCGATGACTGATTCAGCATAATCACAATATCTTTCTCTCTAGTCATTACACAATTTTGTTGCTCATAGTCACCAATTTGTCTATTGGATTCAATGTTAATCAAATTCTTTCTGGTTCCCTCCATTTACTAAAACACAAAAAGAATTCTGTGAGAGGAAAAAATCATGCTAGGGAAAACAACATAGTAAAGGGGGAGTACCCTCAATATCTAACATCTTAGGTTAAATTCTAAGATCGTTACCTTATTTCTAGGACTATATCCTATACGTATACTTATCCTTTGGGACATCCCTAGACATACCTTAGAAATATCTCTAGGGATATCACTAACGTTTTTGCATCCTAGTTTCCAAAGGTTGACTAAACCTTTCCTCTGATACCAAATATAGAGACCCGAAGTTTGATGTACTTGAACACTACATTACTTTTGTGGAATACTTAATACATAACAAAAACAGAAACACAAGGACCGTAATAGTTTAGTGTCTTTGGAAACTTTGAACGTAATCTTCTAATCGTGGTGAAAGATCTTCAATATCTCCCATAAAGATCTTCCCTTTTTTTTCTTACCTAAAGCCTTTCTTTATATCCTGGGGAAAAGAGAACATAAAAAGGGTGAGATCAAATGCTCAGTAAGGGTAATAATGGATAAAATAAAACATACCATATACATTTGAACTTAAAAACATGAACGTAATATTTAAACCTCAAAAGCTTGAGCAATAACATAAAACATGGAAGTACGTAAGGCATAGATCATAAAGAAACATTAAGCATGATAAAATAGCATGGTAGTAAAACATGTAATTATGGAAACCATTAAGCACATGATATTATTTCCATATTAGCCAAGGAATTGTTGCCAAGACCATCTTAGTGGACAAAGTCCCTTTCTGAATCGAGTTCACTCCTTGTTCCAGTCCTGTATTACTGAACCGGTTTAACTTGTCGTTCCAGCCATGTCTATCTCATGAGATATAAATCTTTACCCAATCCATTGGAGGGAGATATAGGTCCCACCCATCTCATAATGAAATCATTCTTACTTGTGCCACAAAATAAACATACATCATTCATAATAACCCAATAAATAAAATGGGTTTCATAAACATCATCTCATCATTACATAATCCATATAAAAGAAATGGATATCATTTCATAATAAGGAAAGTGAAACCATGTAAATCATAGAGGCATTATACTTGAAACATACACATATGAAATAATTTCATCTTATATGAAAAATGGTTTTGATAAAACACTTGAAATGAATTCTTGAGGAAAATATCCTTTCTTCTTCAAAATAATTTTCTTTTCACAAAATGTCATGCAATTTTAAAAGAAAGAGATTTTTTTGAAAATAGTCATGAAATCTTTTGGAGGAAGCTTCAGGAAAATAAGGCTTTATAAAACTATAAAAATCTGTTCGTGCTGTATAAGTTAAAAAAACATTCTTCTCATACTTTTGCCGGAAAAGTCAAAAAGTACCTCGTAATAGAAAGATTTCATACATACCATGTAGTAAAAGTAAAAATGGGTAAAAAAGACTTTAAACATACATGAAAACACTTTTATAAAACATGGACATGGATGATAGAAATAACCCCAATAAATACTGACGAATAAGTAATCTCGGATAAAAATGAAATTTGCAAAATTATCCCTTACCTTAGGTCCGATATGCTTCGTACGTATCCAAACCTCCTGTATAATGATTTAAATAATATCATTGACTTGTTACAGAATCATATTCATATATATGGTTCACTTATGACTTTATATTACATGTTCTTTTGTAAATTCATGTTAAAGTAGCGTTTTGGGTAAAATTGTCTCATTTGTCGTTCGTGTTTTAACTTGTAATTATTCATATGATTACTTAGATCATGATTACATAAATCCAGAATTTAAAACATGAATTATATATAATATATATTCATAATATACATATATATAATGGATCGATAAATGGAAAGAAATACACCGTTCATGGAGACGGTAGGCCGTACGTACGCATGAACGCTGTTTTCGTTTCCTTATTGAATTGAATGGAATTAAGTAGATGAAATAAATATATATATATATAAATCTAGTAGAATTATTATGTCATATATTTCATGATTACTTATTATATATACATTATAATCATTCTTGAATGGTTATCATGGAGAGTGAATCTCATCGCGTCGTGGAGACGGTATTCCGTACGTACGCACGAGCGATGATATCATTCCCATGATCATGGAATTGTATTAAAGTGTATGTATAATATTACAGAATCAATATAACTTTACAATAATCATATATATTCATTACTTTCACCATTATACCCATACATGAAAAGTGGTGGTGGAAAATAGATTACACCGCGGCGTGGAGACGGTATTCCGCACGTACGCACGCGCGGTGATTTCGTTTTCCATAGGATGGATAGATGGTGAAATAGGGTTGTTTCATACTTATAATAACATATCGGTATATTAGTGATACTGATGTTATTACTTCATAATGAAACAACCTAAGAATAAGAAGTGGAAGAAGAAATAAAGTTGAAAGAATCGGTAACGGACATTACCTCTTCTTTGAAGCGCCTCTTCGATACCTCCACTTAGGGCACTAAAATTGGTCTTTGAAGAAGACTAGGACCTCTAGGATGTTTCTAGGGAAGTTGATAAGGGAATTTGGCAGTGGTTGGCCGATCTTAAAGGCTCAAATTGGTGTGAGGAAGAGAGGGAGGAGGTTCCCTTTTATAAGGGAGGGGAGGGGCACCTTTGGAATTCTTAAAAATATTAATTTATAATAAATCTAACCCCACATAAAAACGTCAAAAAATGACTCATATTCGAAGATTAGATGATATAGGGTTGTAATATCATCAAAAATTCAAATTTAGACATGTTAGGAATTTATTTTAAACATTATCAACTTGATTTATCCTTATTTAATCAATTTAATTTTATTTGTGGTAATAATATTCTAAATTTTAAATTATAACAAATAATTACTTATTTGTTGTGAATTGCCCATAATTGGATACTTAATAACCTTTTAGACCATATAAATTTACATTTATAATTTTTAAATATTTTTGTGATTTTTAAACTATTTTATAATATGTTATTTTTATAAAATAACAATAGTGTCAATTTTGACACTATTCATTTATTTGAATTTAAATAAAATAAATACAGAAGATATGTTTGAACTAAAAGATTTAATATATTAATAAAAGGCTATATGTATCTAGAAAATTAGTGGATAACATTAAATAGTTCATATAATATTTATTTTATTATTTTTAAAACCATTTATTTGGTTTATCTCTTAATAAAATAATTACTATAACATTTTTGTATAATTATTTAATATACTTATTTATTGCATAAAAATTAAAAATAAAATCCTATGATGAATATAAATCTATTAAATTTCACAATAATACTTTTAATCGAATTTATCATCTTAAAATAACAATATTTAAATTGTTATATTTATTAAATTATGAAGGTGTCAACTTTGGCATCATTTAAAATAAAATAATATAAGTGTCATAATCACTTTTATAAGACTCAAAACGGTTATATATTAGTTCATTAGATGCTTATGGTATATATATACACTAAAAATAAGTTTTTTTCAGGTTTGTGGGCCTTTTAATGGGTATTATTATTTCAATAAAAACTATATTACTGATTTTTCACTTAATAAATAATTTCTGCATCATTAATGTATCACCATTAATGATAATTATTTAATCCCTAAAAAATCTAAATAAATTATCATGATGTAGATAATTTTATTAGATTTCTGGATACTATTCATGTTCGAAGTTTTATGATGTTTATCACTAAATTAAAATTATTATACTTATAAGATTTAAGAGAGTGACATGTTGTCACTTTCTTTGGTTTTAATAATTAAATTATTTTCATGGTCAAAAGTCCATAAAATGAATCTAATCCGACCCTTAGGTGATATGGGTCGACTTTTAGTCATCCAATAGAATTTTGGCATGTGTTAGGGTAATTTTATAATATTATATTCACCCTTAATTACCCGATTTACCTTTAACTATGGTAAATAAAATTTACCGTAGTTACTATTCATAATTCCCAAAAATAAAAAGTAGCCTATTAACATAATTTGGACCCACTGAATCTAAATATGGAATCCATTTTTCCAAATTCAATATACAAAAGTTGCAGAAATTAAATTAAAATTAATCCCGTTGTCGAAAGAAAATGGGTTTTTCTTTAAAACATTGCAAAAGATTGAATTGATTTAACCTACGAATTCAAGGTAGAATCAATGATAATGACATACATTATATTAAATGGTAAAAATATATTTTATTTATACTTTAAAACTATTAAATATTATAATTTAACTACATAAGTTATTACGATGAAAAAAATTTGTTTTTAATTAAAATATAGCGTGTTTTTACTATTCATTAAAATATGAAAGTTATCAGAATAATATGAAAATTTTATCCAAGGTAAAATTTTATATCCTGATTCCAAAGAATAATTTTATTTTGTAAAATTGAACTTATAAACATGTCAAAAACTAGATTTAAAGTTGGTGTGCCCTCAAAAGGCGGAAAAACTGCATTTTGTGAAAAATACTTATTTTACCCAAAAAATTTATTTTGTTCTTATAACATGATATAGAAAATGTTTAAGATAATAATAATGTTATAAAATTCAAAATATAGTTGATACTATTCATAACAGCTAGTTCATAATAATATTATAATAACATATCGTTGTTTAGTAAAACCTGGTATTGCGTACAACACAGCGCTATCGAAGAAGGTCACGATTGCATGTAATGCAAGCCAAGTCAGGGTTTCATATAGTTAAAGACTCCTTTTTTGTTTCGTTATAACAGAATCCAACCATAGTTTCATTTATACATTGAATATATATATATATATATATATACTCAATGTTGCATAGAATGACTATTATCAAACGAACTTGAAATTGTGTGTAACACAATCTAAGAATAGTGTTGCGTATACTACAAGATAATAAGGTGTTGCGTATAGCACAAGATAATATTTTTGTAGAATAAAACACATGACATCAAATAAATTAAAAAGAATACTTATCATAAAATATCGTGTTGTTACAGAATCCCACTGCAATTGTTGGTCAATTGGCTAACTGGAGTACCACACACCCCTCGGGTGTGTTAGAGGATGTTCATGTGAGGGTGAAAATTTTAATTTTTCCTGCCAATTTTTATGTGCTTAAAATAGAAGATGATAAGATGAATAGACACACCCCAATTATATTGGGGAGACCTTTCTTTAACACTGCCAAAACCATAATTAATGTCCATAATGGTACATTATCTATGGAATTTGGTGGTGACATAGTCCATTTCAACATCCTTAATTCCATGAAGCACCCCTAAAAAGAACATTCCTCTCTCTTTTTAAATTCAATTGATGTACTCAATTCTTTTGAAAATACTTCTTTTCATTCCCCTGATCCCCTTTCTGAGTTTTCATCCTTGATTTAATTTATTGGTAATGAATCATGCATTGATTGTAGTACTGGTCTAGAAAAGTGTCATGCATGTTTATTAATTGATTATTTCTTGAACACTGAGGATCCACTAACCATCTATGATACCTCTAATCTTATAAAATCTAAATCCTAATCTGGGGATGATACCATTGAGTAGTTAGATGAGATTATTAACCTCTCAATTTTACACACACTCCCATCAATCCAAAATCCACCTGAATCGGAACTAAAACAACTGCCTCAAGATTTAAAATATTCATATCTTGATAATGTAAAAATTTTTCCCATCATCATTGCAAGTTCACTCCCTCCTGAGCATGAATTGTGACTTCTTGAACTTTTGAGGGAGTATAAACAAGCTTTGGGATGGAAACTTTTTGACATTCCTGATATTAGCCCATCAATTTTTACACATCAAATTTTGTTAAATGATGAGGCTAAACTAGTGAGGCAGGCACAAAGTCGACTGAAACCAAACCTCTTAGAAGTTGTGAAAAAATAAGTAACAAAATTATTGGCTTCTGGAATAATTTACCCCATCTCTAAAAGCTAATGGGTCAGTCCCATTCAAGTGGTTCCTAAAAAAACTAGCCTTACAGTATTAAAAAATGAAAACAATGAATTGGATCCAACTCATGTGCAGAATAGTTAGCATGTCTTTATAGACAATCATTGACTAAACCAATACACTAGGAAGGATCATTTCCCTTTTCCATTCATTAACCAAATGCTAGAGAGGATAGCTGGTAAGTCCCACTACTATTTTCTTGATGGGTATTCTGGATACTTTCATGTCCATATTGCCCCCAAGGATCAGGAAAAGACAACCTTCACTTTCCCCTTTGGTACATTTGGATATAAGAGGATGCCATTTCTTCTCTGAAATACTCCAGGTACTTTCCAACAATGCATGGTTAGTATTTTTTCGGATAACTTATAGAATTGCATGGAAGTATTCATGGATGATTTCACTGTTTATGGATCCTATTTTGATGAATGTTTTAGTAGTCTTAGTTTATTCCTAAATCACTGTATTGAAAAGAATCTTGTATTAAATTATGAGAAATTCTACTTCATGGTGTGACAAGGTATAGATTTGGGGCATTTCATTTCTGAGGATGGTATCCAAGTAGATAAATCAAAAGTGGATGTCATTTCTTTTCTACCATTCCCCAAAAATTTATGGGATGTGTCGTCTTTCCTAGGTCATGCTGGATTTTATCATTGTTTCATTCGTGACTTTAGTAAGATTTCACTCCCCCTCTCCCATTACTCCAAAAAGAAAAAAATTATTTTTGATAAAGAATGTGAGGAAGCTTTTAATAATTTAAAATAGAGTCTCACATCACCCCCGATAATCCAACCACCATGGTGGGATTTACCATTTTATATAATGTGTGACGCTTCTAACTATGCATTTGGGTCAATCTTATCATAAAGGGTCTATCGAGCTCCACATGTCATTGCCTATGCCTCTCGTACATTGGACCCTACCCAAGAAAACTACACCACAACTGAGAAAGTATTTATTGCCATTGTGTTTTCCTTAGATAAATTTAGGTCATATCTTTTAGGGTCTAAAGTCATTATGTTCTCAAACCATGCATCCCTCTGGTATCTCCTTAAGAAACTGGAAGAAAAACCGCATCTCATTCATTGGATGATCCTCCTTCAAGAATTAAATCTAGAAATTAGAGATAAAAAAGGATCAAAGAATGTGGTGGCCCGCCATATCAGTAGGATTCCCCCATCCTCATATATTGAATCATCCCCCTATATTCCTATTAATGATAAGTTTCCTGATGATCAATTGTACCGAGTACAAGATGTTATCCCTTGGTATGTTGAAATTGTAAATTATTTGGTAGCATCTTTCATTCCTACTGATTTCAACAATAATCAATCCGAACATATAAAACATGAGTCTCGTTGGTATATTTGGGATGACCCCTACCTTTGGTGCACCTGTATTGATCAATTCCTTAGGCATTGTGCTCCTGATAGTGAGTTTCAGTATGTCCTTAGATTCTGCCACACTCTTGCTTGTGGGGGCCACTTTGGTCCCCTACAGACTACTCGCAAGGTCCTTGATTCTGGTATCTTTTGGGCAACACTTTTTCGGGATGCCCGTGATTTTTTTTAAATCTTGTTCTCATTGTCAAAGAAAAGGGAATGTCTCTAAAAGAAATGAAATGACACAAAAACCATTTCTCTTTCATGAAATTTTTGATGTTTGGGGCATTGAATTTATGGGTCCATTTACCAATTCCTTTGGAAACTTGTACATTCTTCTGGTGGTCGATTATGTGTCAAAATGGGTAGAGGCCCGAGCCACAAGGACAGATGATTCCAAAACCGTTGTGTAATTTTTGAGAACTAAGATCTTTTGTAGGTTTGGATAACCTAGGTTAATCATTAGAGACTAGGGTTCTTATTTCAACAACCAAAAAATGCAATCACTTTTGCATCAGTATGGTGTCAGTCATAGAGTGTATACTACATATCACCCACATACCAATGGTCAAGCTGAGGTGTCAAATAGAGAATTAAAATAGATTCTTGAAAAAATAGTTCTACCCAGTAGAAAATATTGGAGTCTTCGACTTGATGATTCATTATGGGCCTATTGTATTACTTTCAAAACTCTCATTGGAATGTCACCCTATCGACTTGTGTTTGGAAAGAGTTGTACCTGCCTGTTGAGATTGAGCACCGGGCCTACTGAGCCATCAAACAATGAAACTCTAATCTATCTAGTGCAGGTGCTCAAAGGAAGATGAAAATTCAGGAAATGGAGGAAATAAGAAGAGATGCATATAAGAACTCTGGGATTTATAAGGAGTAAACCAAGGCTTCCCACGGCCATCTCATCCTTCATCATCAATTCCACATTAGGCAGAAGGTCCTCCTCTATAATGTAAGGATGAATTTGCATCTAGGTAATCTTTGTTCCTACTGGTTTGGACTATACACTGTTACTAACATCTCTCCATTTGGTGTGTCCAGGTTCAAAATGAAGAAACCAAGAAAACCTTCATGGTTAATGGGTAGTGGCTAAGCATTTCCACGAAACCCTTCCTGATTTCCCGATGGAGGAACTCCAAGTTCAATAATTAGTCTATGAATGAAACCCACCAGGTTTTACCTTTCCTTAGTGCATTCTATTTTTATAGTGAGGACACTGCACACTTTAGGTGTTGGGGATAGGTATATTCCTGGGTTAGTTAGGAATTTTCATCATCTTTCTTCTTTTTCTCTTTTTATCTTTCTGAATCATTTTGTTACTTTCCCCTTTCCCTCCTAGAATATTACTTTTTTATACCCACTTTATCATGTAAAATGATGCCCTTTTAATCATGTAAGTTATTGAAAATTCATGTGGAATATCTATATTTCATATTTTTATAACATTCAAAACAAATATGATAAAATATGCATTTCATCAAGAATTCAATACTATGGTGTGAATTTCTTTTAAATTTAGTTCTTTCTCGATGATATAAATTTTTTTACAATTTTGAAACCTTTGAGAATAATGGTGCCCTTTTTGTGAATAGTTTAATGGAAAGTTGTGTCACTTAATATCTCCACGCATTTTTTTTCAACCAACCATGATGTGTGAAAATTTCTTACTTAATGGAAGGTAAATATAAGATAGGTTTATTTTTCTCTAATTTCCAAAATTGTTTTTCCATTCATTTGTTCCTTATCTGGTTTATTTCATTAATGTACCAGATTGACCTATGTGTGTGTACCTGTTATCTGAATGTTGTACGCCCTCAAAAAAGGGTTGTATATTGGGCAGGTCAAAAACCACCCTTCCTCGACCTTTGATCTTGTTATAACTATTACAATTAGTTTCTTTAGGAGATCAAACATAGGTTGGGAGAAGAGTGTGATATTTGTTTCAAGTGAAAATTTTGAAAAAATTAATAAATGAGGTGAGTGAAGAAATGTACAACATATGGGGATATCTAGGTCAGGAGATTATGGTTTGACTTCTAGGAATGCATAAGTGAGTGGGTCTTGAAATTATATTGCAAAGGATATGGAGAAAGTTTGGTGGAAAGGATCTTGCAAGTAGATAATTATTAAAATAACTTATATTTACTCAATAAAAAGTGGAAAGAATAGCATGAAATGGTTTTCACACACACACGTGGAGAATTATTGACATGATTAACTTTTGAATTATTTTATTTGATTGGTATTATGCATCTCTTGGAATTTCATTTGGATAGAATTTTTGAGACGTCTTTTTCAATGATCATTAATAATAACTCCTTGGTGTATGTTTTTTCTTTGATCGCATTTCTATAAGGAATTAAATTTTCATTGAATGTTAAATATTTATGAAGTTGGAAATATCTACATTCATAATTTCTGAAAATTTAACTTTTCTCGGGAGTGCAAGTGTTTAGGTGTGGGGGTGTGATCGCACCGTGATTCACTGTTTTCTTTTCACCCTTACACCACTGTGGTAAACTTGTTTTATATTGAAAATTATAAAAAAAAAAATAATTCCATTTTTGAATAATTTATTTTGTTTTTATCACTATTAAAAATGCTAATGTTACTTGTTTTGATGATTCCATTGTAGGAGGAGGTGATTTGGAGGGCCCATGATGATGTCCAAGAAAAATGGGCCAAACTGTGCAGGATTCGTGCACACCAGTGGACTCAACCGAATATTTAAACTAAACCGTGCATCCAAATGGGATGAAAGTTTTTGGGATGGTCCAAAATTTAATGGGATAAATTTCATATAAAGTAATATAAGGCGCATTTGGCCTCTACAATGCCCAACCGACCTGATCTGTCAAGCACACTGAATCTGCACGAAGTCAAAAGTGGTGTGTTGTGATCTGTTCATATCTTGGGCTCTAGTTGTCCAAATTGGGCCACACTTTCGGTGGAGACATCCAAGAGGTGTTTCTACAACTTTTTTATTTTCTCCAAAGTGAGATAAGGCTATATGGAAGTATAAATCCATATTTTAAGTGGTTTTAAGAAATCTGTGTGCTCAAAACCACCTTCCCATTTTTTTATAAAATGGCACCTTGGGATCCCCATTTCTAAGGTCATCCAGGAGGAAAATATTTTTTATTTTTGAGATCCAAAGGAGTCCTCTCATCATACAAGGAGTTCTGGAGGCCCCTCTCTTCATAGGGGGATCAAGGATGAAGGCAAGGTTCCACCCGAGCTTCCTCCCGATGTCGAGCTAAACAGTGGACTGTCATTTCGAGGGAGCTACACACACTTGGTAGGGAGTTCCAGTACTTGTTCTTCTACTGGTTTTATGTAATTTTTATGCTAAATATTTCACTTATTTCTTATCTTGACATGATTCTCCTCTTATTTCATTTCTATTGTTAAAATTAAGTGAAACACTTTTTATTTCAACACCGACTGGGTTGAGATTTCAAGTGGGAATCTTGGGTTGTTCCGATTGGACAAGACAAGAGTCCTATTTATCTCATACATACATAAGATTTCAATAATCTTTGGTAGCCTTTCTTATCTATGCTTTATTCCTAAACCTTGACAAAATTATTTTTGTGTCAACGGGTGATTCTTTGAGCATCGTTTAAGAGGCAAGAGGGAAGTTGAGATCTTGACAACCCTCAACCAATGGATTCTATTAAACCATGTGTATTTTTTAGAATGATGAAATCACAAAGATGTGTAGTGAACTTGAAATGATCTCCTTATCTCATAATTATAAAACACCACTTTTATTTATCAACTATTAAACTTTTTAAATAAAGTCATTTTCTTTAAACTATTTTAAAACCACCCCTATTTTAGTACTTCTTATTAAAAATGCACACTCTAAACCCACCAAAGCTCCTTGAGAGATGGCCTAGGGTCTTCTCTAGACTATAAATAAACTTTATAAATATAATCAATTTTACGTGTCATGACAGTGTGGTCACCCCCTCCCATTTATTGATCAGATTTTTGAGAGACTAGCTGTGAAAACACACTATCACTACAAAAAAAATGGCTTATACCAATAGAAATTTAGTGACAAATAGTATATCTGCTGGTAAAAATGAGTAATTCCAATAGATATTAAGTTTTTTTGGTATTGATTTTAATCACCAATAGTTATTTTTACCAACAGATCTATCTATTGGTATCGATCATTTAACACCAACAAATCTTTTACCAACATTTAAATCTATTGTTTTATCATACTATTACCAACATTTTTTTACCAACACTTAAATCTATTATTAATAATAAATATTACCATCAAATATTTTATCATCAATAAAATCCGTTACAATAAACCATTCAATGATAATAACCAATTAAAAGAAACTGATTTTTTTATATAGATTATTATTTTTATGACCAAAGTCAATATTTACGATTTTATTAAAAATATATCATTAATTGATTTTAATTTACAATTATATCTAAGTATCAATAGTGATTATATTTTATAATGACTTTCATTTAATAAACATTTAAATACTACATATAAAAAATTAAAATCATTATGATATTTGAATTTTATAAACATAATAAATATAAACATGGTAATTAATAAAAAAATTAATAAACATAATTGAAATATAAGTATAAATAATTGATATAAAACATAATTGACATTTATAAACATAATTGACATTTAATTTTATATTATAAAACAAATATATTAATTTTTGTAAAATTTAATATTTATTATAAAGAAATAAATTAAGTAATTAGTAACATATTGAAATTTTATTTTTTGTCATATTTTTTTATATATTTAATTTTATTATAAATTACATATATTTAATTTTACAAAATTATTATTAGTTTTCAATCCATTGTGAATTATGCGATCCTCTACAATTCACCCCGCGCGCACGCTCGATCTCCCGCGTTCCTGAATCTTCACCTTGAGGGTTTCGTCTACTTCAATCCACCCTCGAGCAGCACCGAAATCATCTTCTTCCAGTACCATCCATGCCATGATGAGTAGAATCGACTCCCTTTCTTATCCTCCAATACATACACTTGAAACCCTATCGTTTCCCCTTCTTCTCCCCACAAGCAGCACCGAAATCTTCTTCTGATTCCCTCGAGTTAAGCATCCCCTCTCCCATAAGCTATCTGGAACCCTAATCTTACATCATATCCTCACCTCTTCCATAAACAATCATCAACTCGACCTTCTCCCAGTGTATTCAACCCACCGAATTTAATGGATTGAAACCCTAATCGTCCGGCTCCCTCTAATTAACTTTTGGTAAGGTAAAGTTGATTGCAAATCCATTCCTTTACCTTAAAAATATTTCCCTCTCAAACTTTCCTCCTTCAGTCAGTCCCAAATCCCTCGAACCCCTCAAAATACCTGATATGTTTTTAGTTGATGGTTTACTATTTTCGGATGTAGATCCAAATAAGTTTTTTTTCAGGGTTTCTATATAATTCGAGATGTCTTCCTTATCGATCCACAACCAACAGGATACCAGAAGCGATGCTAATAAGGTCATGGTGTTCTGACCACCCAATTCCATGACCCATGTCCATGTTAAGGGTACCCCAAGTTTACCTTTACACCCATTTGAGGCTTGGAAATTCATTTTCACTATTTTTTGTTGTATGAAATACAAACACATTAGGGTTTCACGTGTCTGTATTCTCCATTGAAGGATTCATGTTGTTCAAATCATCAACTGAACCCACATTCTACTTTTGTAGGTGCCTTCATTGCCAAAATTTCATTTCATCACTTAAACCCACATCCTTCCCCCAAATCCCTCCACTGAATATGATTTTTGCATCTTAATGTTTTTCTATATCATTGTTTTAATTCTATACTAACCATGCACATTTTCTTAAATTATTAATTTTATTTTTTTTGTTTATGTATTTTCTCTAAATTTTATCTATCATAGTTCTTTGATCATTAAATTCACACATCAATAGTTCAAAAACTTTCCTGGTTCCTTACTTCACAAGACCAAATTTCTTTGTGGTTTGATTTTTGATCTCTATCCATTTAGGTGTTTGTTCTTGTGAGTCCCCTAGGAATTTTTAAATTATGATTTTCCATGGGATGCAAGTTTATTACATTCAAATTTACTTAGCATTATTACTGGTGATGTGATTGCATGACCTTACATGTATGTTTTAATTCATTTGTAAATAAGCATAGATTCTTTCAAATCATGTATTTTATTAATATGAAATAGGGTTTTGGTAAATTATATGTGTTTTTTGAGTTCTTTTGGTATGTTGTCTCGACACTAATTGGTTGAGCCGCATTCAAAATAGGGTTTCTCCACTAAAATTACACCCTATAAATACTTATGTATCAACTATATTGGATGGATGGAGATCCCAAATAAGACTAAATAAAAATCCCAAAATAAATTGAATACAAACAAGTAAACATAATAGTTGGCTCAATTTGACTCTTCTTGAAACCACAAACTGAAATATATCAATTTCACCTCATATTCATGTACAATATGTTTCCATTTTTATAATCATGTAACTCAAAAACTCTTTTGATATGCATGTGGATGACTTGTTTTTTGTTGTATCCAAACAGGGTTTCTTCATAGACATTACTGAGATAACTTTGATAAGATGGTCACCAGAGACATGGGAATATGAGGAAGCACAAGATGATGTTGTATAATGCAATTAAAGTATATTATATTTTATTAAATTCATTTAAAATGTTTAAAAATTGTTTTTTTTTAGAAATAAAATGTTTTATACAAATTTTCATTAACTTTTTTAAGAAATAGAATTGATTATTAAACTACTATTAATTAAAGAGGAAAAAACAAACCAACATGCCCATTAATTCACCTTAAACTCATGAAAATTTCAGCTTAACATTTAACAAACCAAACACTCTAATTTTTTAACCAAAAAACTCCTAAGTAGTTTTTATAAATTCCAGCACTTTTTTTTGAATACTTTTTAAAAGACCACCATAGGGCGCAACCACTAGGTTGCGCCCATGGGGCTAAATGCCAGCACTTATTACAACCAATTATTTTCTTAAAATGGTTTAAAATTCATTATAATCATCAAGAAATCATTAACAAGGATTCTAAAAATTCTAACATAGTATTTAAACACATGTCAAAGTTTAAATACATAGCAGTTTTCATGTCTTACACAATGGAAATCATGTTACTTTCAATAACCAATAACCACCCATTATGAGTAGATTTCAAAAATTCCAGCACTTATTACAACTAATTATTTGTTTAAAATAATTTAAAATTCAATATGATCATCAAGAAAACATTACGTGGACTTTGAACAACTATAAAATTCTAAATAGTGACATTGATGCATTGTCATGTAGTAGTGTTATTTAACAAGTATGAAGTGGGTTGCCAAACTATTATAACCCTTATGATTTTTCCTACAAGGTATCATTTTTATAAGGATAAAGTGCTCCCCTTATGTGGTGGACTCCACACTCCCCTTTTGGATGTATGTTCCTAATTTAAAACCTTGTTTTCATTCTGTTTTAACAATTTTAAAAAATTACTTATTTTAAAACCTATTAAAAAATGAATTATGTTTTCCCACACAAAAGGCGATTTCCTTCCACCACCTATTCTCCACATTACAATGACTTTGGTTTACTCTTATTTTTCTTATACCATCACAGTGCCATTTGGAATGTGATTCTCCCTTATGAATTATAATAGAAGTAATATTTCTCACTACCCCTATATAGAGGTGAATATGTTTAGTTAGGGAATAAGGAAATGGAACTATGAAAGAGATGCTGATGTGGGGTACCCAAACACTTTAGTTGTGATGATTATCCTAAATCTGAGAAAACCACAAATAATCACTTGAGGTTTAAGTGTAGAGAGAACAAATACTAAAGAAATGTACAACTAAATATGTGATATCTGCTACCTAACCTTGAAGTGAAATCCTATTAGCAATGATGCTGTTGAAGACCAACTATGAAGGACTGGTGTATATTGGTGAGCATTGAGGTCTCTATTCTATCATAGGATGAAATCATCAGAATGGTGCAACACCAATTTAAAATAAAACATGATATTTTTTTCAATATGATATATCATTAAGTCTATAGAATAAGGTGTATGCATAGAAAGATAATGATCATTGAAATTTATACTAGCGGTGTCCAGTAGGGTGCTGGTATGGCACTACATTATGGTGTTGGTATGACACAGAATGATTAGTTGACTCTTGATACTCAAGGCTGACGGGGTCCATCATTATTTTTATCACCTTTAGGTAGATTTAAATTCATGAAGAACTACTTTATATCTTGAAAAAAAATTGATGATTATTGGAGCACATTGACAAAGATATCCTTCTTTAACCTTAGGGGATTTCCAACCTCTCTGGATTCCATGGTAATTTTGTGCTTGAAGTTTTACTTCATGATATAGTACAATATAGATCTAATGCTATAACTCTAACATAATTTCAATACATGAATTTAACACCATCAATGAATTAAAACTTTTAATTTTATTAGTCTTTAGTTCCGTAGGGATAAGTTATTTTACTATTGGATTTTGACTAATTCTATTTTCCTTTTAACTGGGTTGTCTTTTGTTTATATTGGATTTTTGACTCTTTCCTTTTGACTAAACAGTTTTCAATTTCCATTTTAACTATTTTAATCCTTTAGTTTTCATTTTAAAATATTTTTAATTTCCCTTTTAACTTTCTTTTTTCTAATTTGGTTTCATTTCATGCGGATTTTTTACTGATTTGAGAGTCTTCCATTTAACTTTTTTTAATACTTTTTCCACCTTTAAACATATATCCAAGAAAGTATGATCATATCCTTCATGTTGAATTTTCTACTTCTGCTTATATACTCAATTGATTTGAAGAGTTAATTATTTTACACTTTGAAATAATTTGGGTGAATGGTAATGAAATAACACATTTATATAGTGTTCTTCATGCCTTTAATATTATATTTTTTTGTATGAGTTTATCTCAACTAAATATTTCACCTTCAGGCTGTTAAAAAAGAAGACACTTTTTAGGGTCATTATGCATTCACAAGAAGTGAAACTACTTCTATTTGATTTCAAGTATGAAAATTAAGCTACCCTTAGCAATTGTATTTCTAATTATCATTTTTTCTATTTTTTCCCTTATTATCTTAATTTTTTATTACTTATGTAATTCTTATTCTATAATGGAAAGTATAAAAAATGGCCATTACTATGTTAGATTCTTATGTAGTAAAATTATATTGGGATCTTGGGTTATATATAACCATAATGAGAGGTTATTCTAAAAGGAAACACTTTTTTAGGCCATTATGCATTCACAAGAAATTAAACTACTTCTACTTGGTTTCAGGTATGAAAAATTAGTTTCCTGAAAAATTGTATTTCTAATTTTCATTTTTATTCTTTCCCTTAATCTCTTCATTTTTTAACTTGTGTAATTAATATTCTATAATTTCAGTTATGAAGTCAGATTCTATTGAGACTCTTCAATAGAAGAATTAGTTTGTTTGGACACATCAAGAAGCTGCAATTAGCTTTTATGAGGTTTGTTTTTCTGCACCTTCCTATGTTATTTTAGAGAGTTGGAATTATATATATCTACACAGAACTTATGTATGTTATGTATATATGTATACAATTGTCCAGGATATCTATATTTATAGTAAAATGTGCGAACTCCACTATACATGTCACATTCTCTTTTTTAATCCATAATCATCAATCTATCCTTGATGTCCTTTTAAGGTGTTTGCACAACTTTTAGATAATGAGAAAATTTCTGCACATAAAATTATATGAATGTCTCTATTATAGTACATATACTTATTCCTCGAGGATAGACTTTTCTCCAACTATCGCATGGTTAACATCAGGGTATTTAGTTGAAGAGTGATTTCCCCATATTATAACATTCTTGACATCAAAAATGTCAACACCCATTTCTCAGAGATCTGACCCAGTGCTCGGTTATGGTCTAGTATAGTAACGCATGTAATATTTTTTTCAGGGATATATGGTGAAAATTATTAAGGATCAGGGCATTAGTATTTGAAGGATTAGCAACAACTTCAACCTTGCAGTTTTGTGTGGCATACTTTTCAAGAGAAGAAGGTAAATTGATACATTTTTTTACATCGCATCTTTCGTTTACATGCCTTACTTCCTAAGGAAGAAACTAACCATAATGGAAATATTTACTCCTTTGCATGCCTCACCCACATCAGTTGTATCAACAACACCCTTAAGTAGTGGGAATGAAATATCCATAAACTCCATTTTCACCCCATTCAACAACATTGAAGAAATATTAATATCAAGCATGTGGAGGATCATCGGATGGTATGAACCCAACATCACCCCTCTTGAAATCATGGGGAAAGAGCATAACCAATTTGTCCTATAGCTCCAGTAATAAGAACGCAGACTGGTTCCCTGGCCATCTGAAGATATTTTGAGGAAAAAATCATCTTGTCATCCAAAATGTGAAGATTGGCTAGGGGGGCTTTTTAGATCCTTGGACGTGTTGATAAAAAAAACCAAGAGAAGTATATCCCTTAAGGTTCACTGCTTCGTGATCCACACATTCAACGTTCACCATGCCAGTTACACCAATGGATAGGGGTAAAGAACCTTGCAGGTGTATCCACCTTATATAGTTTATGGATGTTAACAATTTCACACTTTATAGATGTTTTAAGTGAATTAGACATCAAAATTGTATGTATCTAATTTCCAATTTTGAATATTAATTTATTGATTTTAAATTTCCAATTTTAAATTTCATGTTCCTGAATTTGAAGATGAATATTTTGATTCTTATATTTCAATTTTTGAATATCATGTTTATGATCTTGAATATTGAGTTCATCTAATATTGTTTATTTCATTTAAGATTTTTATTGAATGTTTTTTATTATAAATATGAAGCCTCCAATATCAATATTTACAAATATATGTATCTAGATCCCAATTTATGGGTACCAATTTCTAGATTCTACTATCAATTATCTGATACTACATCATGTTTTTAATTATATTTTTTAATTTTTTAGTTTTATCAAATTTGTACATGGTATTAAACATTTCATCACCAAAACTTATGAATGTTTTGGTCTATGATATTGGTAGATTTATCTCTTGATATTTTAAGACATTATGTTTCATTTTCTATTGAATATCATTTCCATTTATGATGTAGATGCTATAACATGTTCATCTTTCAGTTAGTGTCACTCTTAATTGAAATTAGGGTCATTATCAATTTTTTGTGGCCATGTGTCATTATTAATTAAAATTAGTGATTATGATTTGTTTATTTCAGTTTTAGCTTGGTGGACCTGATGTTGTAGGTGGATAGAATGATGCGGTTGGAAGGGGTTGTGAGTCAATGGGCATACCTACTGTTAACAAATTATTGAGATGTCAACAAGGATGATGAAAAATGATCACTATACAAGTCATTTTTTATACCTCTTTATATTTTAGTTTCAATTCATGCATATATTTTGTATTGATTTGAGTTGGAGTTGGCTCGGTGGTCCTGAGGCATGGATGAGTTCTTGGTCCCTGGTGTGGCATGGATGAGCAGGATCTAGCTCGCTGGTCCTAGGTCATGGATGAGTTGCTATTGATCGCTGGTCCCTGGTGTGGCATGGATGGATAGTGCTAGCATTGTTTGAGGGGTTATCGTGGGGTGGGTGTATGTGTTAGGTGGGGATGAATTTTTTATTGATGGGTGTGATGGATTGGATAGAGGATTAATTTTGTATTGAATCATTTTTTATTAAATTTCATTATTAATATAATTAATTTTTTTTCTTCTAATTTTCAACATGTTTCAAAATTTTCTTTCTTTTAATAATTAAAACAGATGAATTATATATGATAAATTAATAAATATAATATGAAATTTAACTAGAAATAAAAAAATTATAATTTTTATTCAAATGTAATTTACAAACTAATATTATATGTTGGTAATATTATTACCAATAGAAAAATTCGTCATTAGAATCTGTTGCTAAAAATTTTAACCAACATATATATTATCTGTTGGTATTATTATAATTGTAATAGAATGATTTTATCTGTCTCAAAAACATTTAGCAACAGAGTTTTTACCGACATTTTAGTGACAGGGACATATATGTTGGTAAAACGTTTTACCAACAGAAAAAGTACTTTTACCAACAGATGTGCTCCTGTTGGAAAAAGTGAAATATTTTGTAGTGTATTGTTTCTTGGATGGATTTTTTGGATATTTTTAGGTTCCTATTTCTCTGTAGGATCAGAAGAAGACAACATTCACTTTTCCATTCGGTACATTTTCCTACCGAATGATTTCATTTGGACTTTTCAATGCCCCAGGTACCTTCCAGAGATGCATGGTGAGTATTTTTTTCATATTTTATTAAGACCTATGTGGAGGTATTAATGGATGATTTTATAGTGTATGGGTCTTCATTTGATGATTGTATCTCTAGTTTGGGAAAGTTTTTGAATCATTGTATTGAGAAGAATCTGGTTTTAAACTTTGAAAAGTGTCATTTCATGGTAGAGCATGGGATTGTCTTAGGGAATATAGTTTCAAAACATGGGATAGAGGTTGATAGATCTAAGGTAGATATCATTTCTTCCTTACCCTATCCTTCATGTGTTTGTGATGTTAGATATTTTCTAGGGCATGTAGGATTTTATCAGCACTTCATCGAAGATTTTAGTAATATTGGTCTTCCTATGTCACGATTACTTCAAAAGGATTCTGATTTTGTGTTTGATGTTTCTTGCAGAAATTCATTTGATGAGATAAAATAGTGTCTGACCACTCCACCTATCATACAGCCTCTATAGTGGGATCTTTCTTTTGAGATTATGTGTGATGCCTCCAAATTCGTGGTTGGAGCTGTCTTATCTCAGAAGGTGGAAGGGAATTCACATGTTATTGCCTATACATCGAGGACATTGGATTCAGCCCAAGAAAACTACACAACCATGGAAAAGGAGTTTCTTGCTATCATATTCTCTTTAGATAAATTTCGTTCATATTTATTGGGGTCTAAAGTAGTTGTTTTTTTTACCATACAACTCTGAGGTACCTTTTGAAGAAGCCAGATGCGAATTCCTGGCTTATCCGATGGATGCTCCTTCTTCAGGGATTTTATATTGAGATAAAGGACAAGAAGGGGTCAGAAAACTTGGTGGCGGACCACATGAGTAGGCTTACTCACACACTAGAGGATGACACCTTGGACCAAGTACAAATTCGGGACACTTTCCCCGATGAGCATCTTTATTCCATCTTAGGTATGCATCCTTGGTATGATGATTTAGTTAACTACCTTTTTTCCTATGAAATTCCTACAAATTTAAAGAAATATCAAGTCCAAAAATTAAAGAGTGAGTCTATATTTTATGTGTGGGATGATCCCTACTTATGGTGCATTTGTAGTGACCAAGTTATTAAGAGGCGTGTTCCTAATCATGAGTTTGAGTCTATTCTGTAATTTTGTCATACACATCCTTATGGTGGACACTTTGGACCCCAACAGACAGCTAGGAAAGTTTTGGACTCTAGATTGTATTATACTAGTTTATTCTATGATTCTCATGTATTTTGTAAGTCATGATCATGTTTCCAACATACTGGTAATATTTCTGGGAGACATGAGATTCCCCAACAACCCATATTATTCTGTGAGATTTTTTATGTATGGGGCATCGATTTTATGGGTCCTTTTCTTAGTTTATTTGGGTTTTTTTATATTTTGGTTTTTGTTGATTATGTGAGCAAATGGGTGGAGGCTAAGGCCACCAGAATTGATGAATCTCATATTGTTGTGGACATTGTCAAAGCACAGATTTTTTGCAGGTTTGGAGTACTGAAGGCCATCATCAGTGACCAAGGGACACACTTTTTCAATCATAATTTGGCTTCCTTGCTTCAGAAGTATGGGGTGACACACAAAACACCATACCACCCCCAAACAAATGGTCAGGCTGAGGTTTCAAATAGGGAGTTGAAACAAATTTTGGAGAAAATTGTGTAGCTGAATAGAAAAGATTGGAGAAAGCACTTGGATGATGTGCTTTAGTCTTATAGGACATAATACAAGACACCCATTGTTATGTCCCCATTTTGGATTGTTTTTGGTAAATCGTGTCATCTCCCTGTGGAAGTTGAGCATTGGGATTATTGGGCTATAAAGAAATGAAACATGGATTTGGCACAAGCTGGAATCTAAAGGAAGTTGCAAATTCAAGAGCTTGAGGAGATTCAATTGTCTTCATATGAGAACTCAAGTCTCTACAAGGAAAGATCAAAAGTTGATCATGATAGAATGATTCAACAAAGGGACTTCCATGTTGGAGAGAAAACCCTTCTCTACAATTCATGACTGAAGATGATGCCTGGTAAGTTGTGTTCCAAATGGTTAGGTCCTTATGTTGTGACTAATTTTTTTCCTTATGGTGCAGTGGAGATCACACAAGAGGACACAGGAAGGAGCTTTACAGTCAATGGGAAATGTTTGAAGAAATACATTGAGGGACTTCCTACTGATGTAGTGGATTTCATCACACTGTATGACCCCCATCATCACTTGATCATATCTGGCTGTTCCTAACCCTGTCACTTCTTTATTATTTGTCCTATTTAAAATTATACATTTCATGTGCACATATCATCTCATGGGTTCAAATTGATAATATTTCACTATTTTAAGTGTGGGGGAGGGAACCTTTTAGTTTAGTAATTTCAATTGTTTTTCTGTTTTTCAATGTTTTTCAAAAAACAAATTGTGTATTTTTCAAATTTTGTGTGTTTATTTTTCAATTTTTTACGTGTTTTTGAAACTTTTGAGCTGAAATGATTCTCATCATGATTTTGAAATACATATCAATAAGTGAAACAATTTATACCATGAAACTAAGCTTAAATGAATGCTGAAAATGACTTCGTTTCAAGTTTAAATATTTAGTAATTTCATGAAAAGTACTCTGAATTTTGAATCCCATACCACATCTCACTGTCATTATATTTGAAATCACTTTCCTGTGAGGCTTCTGAACCATTCTTTTCATATTCTTTACATTTATCTCACTTCTTGATAGAACCAAATCATGCTTGATTTAACTAGAATTTGATTTATTCCTATCAAAACTTGAGGGTTTTAGGTACTTATGTTTAAATTATTGAGGCATTTGTTTGGTATTAAATCCCTTATTTCAAAGAATCCTTTTTATAATGGCCTACCTTGAACATTTAATCCTTGTATCCCTTAGAATCCATGAACAGCCTATTAGGTTAGCCACATTACAATCCAATTTTCCCTTTCCAACCAACTCTTGAAGTGAAATTGCATAATCTAGTTGAACTTAAGTGTGGGGGAAGTTTTCTTTTGTTGTGCTACCACATTCTGTGATACTTTGGGTGGGAAATTAAATTTTGAATATATGTGTTTGTTGTTGAAGAAAATCATTATATTGAAATTTGTACCTTTTCTGGAGATTTCATGATAAGTGAAATTGTGCCTTTCTAGAGCTTCTAATAGAGGGAGAAAGTTATGCCTATCTGGAGCTTTCAAGAAATTCATTTTTGAGAAGATTGAAATTTTTACTGCTTAAATGTTGAATAGTGTGCACATTCCTTTATTTTTCATGATGATGAATTTGAATTGATGTTATGGGTATTGACAAGGAGACCATATTTATGTGAAAATTAGATTAATGCAATTTTTCTTCAAAAAGATTCAATACCTTCTCATTCATCCTTAGAATTTTTCACATCTAAATCCTACCAACCGAAAGCCACAGACCCAGAAAAGTCCTCAGGATAAATATATGTCCTTGACTCGAATCGGGTGGTGATGTAAGAATTTATCAAGCCTATGGTGACCCTTGTATGAGTTTGGATGATAAATACATTGCTGAAAAATTTACATTTCTGTGATAAGAGAAAATTGAAGTGAGGTAATTGTTTTGTGAATGGGAGGATAAATGAAGTGGAAATATAGGTAATGATATAAATAGAGAACTTGGAATAATGGTTTTTATGAGGAATGGTATCTTTTGTTTCATGGTGTGGAATTGTTGGATATCAAGGATATGTGTTTTAAATTTTTTTTTGATTTGATATTGATGTTTACTTCTCACAATTTTTTGGAATACATGATATTAGGTTTTTCCCAGGATTGCAAAAGGGTAAGTGTGGGGGTGTGATCGCATCACAATTCACTACTTTATTTCACCCCTACATCACTATTTTAAACTAATTTTGTATTTAAAATTACAAATATTATATAAAATTACACATCCCATTTGATTTAATTATTAAATTTTTATCACTGTTAAAAAGGGAAATTATTCTTTTTTTGGTGATTTCTTTATAGGAGGAGGTGACTTGGAGGGTCGGAGATGATCCAGAAGAGAAATGGGCCAAACTGCATGGAAGTCCAAGGACATATGTACACTGTTTTACACATTTCTCATAATAAGCGCCTTAAAATGGGATGAAATTTTGTGGCCCTCTCCAAAACATCATGGTCTACAACTCATCTCAAGGATCAGAATCCCAATTCATTCATTAACTGGTCCATCCAAGACAATCTGTCCAGGGGACAAAATCTGCATGAAGTCAGTGATTTGGTTCTGTATTTCGACCATATCTCATGATGTCATCCTCCATTGTCTTACAACTTTTACATGGAGATATTAAATATGATGGCCTACAACTTGTATATTTTTTCCAACTCGAGATAATTCCATTTACCAACTCCAAACTGATACACAAGTGGTATCTTGAAAACTGGGTTCCCAAAACCACTCCCCATTTTGGATATAAATTAACACCTTGGGTACCCCATTTGGAAGTTCGGACAAGGAGTGAATTTCTGCCATTTTGGAGTTATAGAGGATTCCTATCACCACCTTAGAGGTTATGGAACTCCCTATACTCATAGGGAGATCTCTTGAAGCAAGGATCCTTTCATCGAAGCATTCCTCTCTTTCTTGCTTTGTAATATTTATGTTTGAACAATAAACTTATTTATTCCTCTTCTATTTATTATATTTTCTTCTTTATTCCCATGTTTTCCTCTGTTTTATTCTTCTTTAATCTTCCTGATTGGGTTGGAATCAAGAGTATAAATGTGATTGGGTTTTACCCTTTCTAAACTTTTGCACATGCAAAACGTTTTTACAATGACTACACCGCCTATGGAAGCGTAGTTCTTTTTAGTAATTGATATACCTCTAAGATTCTTCATTAATTTATTTTGAATCAATAAGATATTTTAATTCACTTAATATGATCAATTAATTGAGTTTTTTAATTAGAAGAAACTAAGTAAGCAATTGAACAATTAACACAAAAACACATGTGGTTGAGAATTTGTGTAAATTGTGAGAGTGAAAACTTAATCGGTAAAACAAGACCAAGCGGGATAAATTTATAGAGTTAAAATATTATCCCTAAGATCAAATCATCCTCATTTTATAGAATGTACATGTGCCTTAATTTACTACTGACCATAATCTATCATGAGAACATCAATCAAAGCAGGGTGCTGCGATTTCATGTTCTGAAGATAGCCTAGGGCTTAATTCTCTTCATCTTTGTGGTAAAGTTAATTCTCATAGGGTTCGGGGGTTAACAAATTAGAAGATCATAATTAAATGGATATTAATTTAAATGATAATGGTTAATAATTAAATTAAGAGTTAGATTTAGATCGATTATTCCTTTTAAATATTGTCTAAAAAACATCTTCCGGTTGTGTCTTTTTAATCGAACTTCATTTCAAAAATAAAAACAAAAATATTATACAATATTCTTCCAAAAAACTTATTATAGTTTTATTAACAGTAAAAAAATCCCACATCCTTTCAATTAGTGTTATTTTTTCCTTTTATGTTATTTTTAAAATACCTTTAATAAGTTGTCAAATTTACTTCCTCCTTTGAGAGACGACCTTGGTCATCCACTCTGCTACACCTAAGTACCCAAAAAAATCACTAGTCATTTGTGGGTGCCCACGATAGTGCCTTTCATAGAGAACCCATTACCATATCATAGGTGTAGGGGATTCCATTCCTAGTATCACATTAATAGGGATTCAATGCCCGTTATCATATTAAGAAGGGTCATCATACCTGTATCAAATTTAATAAAGGTCTACATGCTCATATCACATTTATAAAGGTTCACCATTCCTGTGTCACATTTATAAAGGGTCTACATGCCCGTATCACATTTATAAAGGGTTTTCATGACCATATATATATATAACATGCTTAAGGGTCACCATTCCCATTTACCATAGTTAACAAGGGTTTTCATTCCCATACATTGACAGTGATAAGTAATCACTAGCTTTAATATGATCCGATTAATAATTCATAACTCATTAATATTCAATAATAACAAGAGTGTAACCATTGTTCCATTTAATTGGGTTATGTGGTCATAACACTCACCTCTATTCAATTCCACTTAAATTGATAAGTGTGTTATCCATGTTATACCACAACAACTATCCATTACATTAATGTTATCACAATTTATAATTCATTCCAAAACCCTTTAGTTGATGGTTTTTTCATTTAATTATTGATAAAAACTATGGAAAATTTATTGGCACACCTCAAGGGGTGGTGACAAGTGAAGGGGACCTAAGAAGGTCGTAAGGTTCTCAATTAAGGCAATCAATTTAGGTCGGATTAAATTTAGGGGTAATCATAATCAAAGTAGTGTGAAGAACAACAACATTTATTATAAAGCACCTCAAATTTGAGTAATATGAATTAGACCACCTATCTTATGCCCGTATAGGAGCACTCATCCAGTATCAGCCTTTAGTTTGGTCCATATTAGAATAAATTGAAAAAACAGACGAGCGCCCTGAAAATAGGGCATGTGAGCATGTACTTAAATAACTTCATTGAGAGAAAGAAAAATTAAGAAAAGCATAAGATGAATACAAATATTACCAGCACACATCCAATAAGATGAATGGAGTTCGAATTGGTGTCTGGATGGAGAAGTTATTTAATATCCTAGGTTATTCCAAGGAAGGAGCTTTCATTGGAGAATAAAACCCACTACAAGTTGGAAAGAAAGAAAAAAGTAGGTTGGGTAAGTTAAATAGAATTTAAAGGAAAATAGTAATTTTACCCAAACTATTTGGGTTGCACAGTTTGGTCACATGGTTGGCCAAACCATGTGCCAATCGTGAATCTCCCACTATATAAGAAGGGACCCCCACATGATTACACAGTTTGAAAAACTATGTACCAACCATGCTATATGGATCTGCTAAAAATTATATACCGCTCGCATGGGTGTGAGACACCTGGAACACGGTTAGGGCTAACCGTGCACCCTTATTACCCCTTTGAAATACCCTACATGGTTAGGGGAAACTATGTGGACTGTCTCACATGGTTTCTACTAACTGAGTGGCCTGATGTTTTCTTCCACCGGTCAGGGTTCCGATCTTCGAACAAGCCCCAAACACCCATGAAAACTTAATAATATCATTAGGCATCCATTTTAGATCAAAAACATATAAAAAACTAAAAATTAAATGATATATACCTCATAAAAAAATTGGGTTCTTACAGTCTTCCCCCCTTAAAGAAATCCATCTCTGAATTTCCCTTCCAAAGGTGGGGAAATGTTGTCTGAGAACAACTCCGGCTACTGAGCACGTACTTCAGCCTCCTGCTCCCAAGTCTCTTCCCATACCTGGTTGTACTACCACAACCCCCATAATAAAGGGATATACTGACCATAAAGATCCTTTTTTCTCTATTCAATAATGCATATAGGATACTCATCGAAAGAATAATCAGAAACTAACTCAACATCCTTGGGATCAAAAGTATGAGATGGGTTTACATGATAATGGCGAAGATGTGAAACATGGAAGACTTACTGCATAGCATGGTACCTATGAGGTAATAGTAACTGATAGGATACCAGCCTAACTCTCTCTAAGATCTCAAACTACCCGACATAACAAATCAATAACTTACTTTGCCTTTGTATTCAACTATTCCCAAGTCTGGGTGATACTTGTAAGAAAACACGATCCACAACCTCAAATTCCAGAGGTCATCTCTGATGATCAACGTAATATTTCTATCTAGAGTAAGTGGTAGAAATGTTCTTCCTAATAATTTAAACCTGCTCTGAAGTCTCCTGAATGATACAAATACCTAGTAGTGTTTCCTCTCCTACATCTAACCAGAACAAGGGTGAATGATATGACGTACCGTATAGGGACTCATAAGGATCCATCTGAATCATTACCTAATAAATTTTATTGTATGAAATATCAATGAGAGGGATTTTATTTTCCCAAGAACCACTAAAATCAAGGATTCATGCTTGGAACATGTCCTCCAAAACATGTATAGTCTGCTCTGATTGGTCATCAGTTAGAGGGTGAAAAGTTGTTCTAAGAAGCACCTATTTACCCATAGCTCTCTGTAAAACCTACCATAAACTTGATGTAAAATGTGAATCCCTATCTGAAAAAATGGTATGAGGGACCCCGTGCAGCCAAATAATCTTATGAACATAAAATCTTCACATCTCATTAATTGAGAAAGTCTCTCAGATAGGAAGGAAGTGGGATAATTTTTTCAGTCGATCCATGAATACCCAAACAGCATTGCTACCTCAAGGTGACCTTAGTATGATGTTGATGAAATCCATCATAACATCTTACCATTTCTATTCTAGGACTGGTAATGGCTATATCAAACCAACAGTTGTTAGTGTTCTACCTTCACCTGATAATAGGTGGAACACCTAGTGATAAAAACTGTTATCTAATACTTCATCCCTAGCCACCAATACTATTGGTGCATATCATGATACATATTGGGGATACCTAGTTGAATTTCCCACTAAGAATCATATGAATCCCGCATCATCTCCTTTATGATATCTGTGGGAACCTTGATATTCCCACATATACGTAGGATGTTTTCATCATCGATAGACCAATCTAGATGTGGGTCTTCATCAAAAATACTCTCTCATATGACCAATCCCTTAGAATCATAAAATTTCCTCATCCTTACTTTCTACATAAGTGAAGAATTCATTTATAGTGATGTAATTATAGAATTTACATGATGGTCCTACACCTCTATGTGCATATCATAAAATAGATCCATAAGCTTCCAATCACTACTGACCTCCTAAACTACCTATGTCTGAGTCCTCCTACTCATAGCATTGGTAATAGCATTTCCTTTCCCAAGCGTATAGGCAAGCTAAAAGTCAATGGAATGTAGATATTCAACCCATATTCATTTCCTAAGATTTAATTCATGCTTTCTGAAAATATACCTAATACTTTTGTGGTCTATAAACACCACAAAATGATCTCCCAGTAGGTAATGACTCCAACATTACAAAGCATGAATAACTATTTTCAGCTTGAGAATGTGCTCCAGGTAATTCCACTCATGAGACCTCAATTTTTGTGACCCATATGCAATGAATCAATCTTCCTACATCAAAACTTCTCCTAGACCGATACTCGATGTATCACAATATATTGTATAGATTCTACCTAGATCTAGAAGAATCAGGATCAGTGCTAAATTCAATCTCCCTTTTCATCTCCCAAAAGGGGATTCAGACCATATAAAACTCACACTCTTCTTATTCAAGCCTATAAGAGGTGTTTATAAGTGTGATAATTCTTTCATGAAATTCCTATAATAACTAGATATCCCCAACAAACTATGTATATCAAAGATATTATTGGGATGCTCCCAAGTAACTATAGATCTCATTTTATCTGGGTCAACTAAAACTCCTCCCTCTGAGATAATGTGACTCGGGATGTTTACCTTGTCAATCCAAAAGTGACATTTACTAATCTTAGCATACATATGGTTCTCTCTTGGTGTATTCAAAAATATCTTAAGATGTGTGGAATGGTTGCTCTGAGTATAATAATACACTGAGATGTCATCTACGAATACCAAAACAAATGAATCCAAATAGGGATGTAAACCCTATTCATCAAATCCATAAAGATGGTATGTGTTTTTTTAAGATCAAATAGCATAATGAGATACTCATATAAGTTTTTCCGACTATGAAAATTCATAAGTGGAATATCTAAAGTCCTGACTCAAACCTGATGTTAAACAGATCTCAGGACAATCATTGAGAATACCCTCGCTCCTTTGATTTGGTCAAAGAGATCATCGATATGAGGTAAAGGATACCAATTTTTTACTATTAGTTGATTTAATTTATATTAATCCACACAAATCTTTATGGTTCCTTCCATATTATTGTTGAAAAGGACTAGTGGATCCCATGGAGAAGTACTAGTCCATATATAACACTTAGCCTCTAAATCTTTCAACAACCACTTGAGCCCCTTCAGCTCGGTAGTATCCATCCTGTAAGGAGGAATGGATACTGGTGCGGCTCCAGGAACTAGATAGATAGTAAACTCTACTTCTCTCTCAGGAGGTGGTTTAGAAAAGTCATCAGGTAAAATATACCTAAATCAATCGACTATAAGAGGGAATTCAGTCTGATGTAACCCCTGATCACCCATATAAGGTCTATTAATTAGGGCGGTCACTCCACCTAGACCATGATGATTTGGTCTAGATCTTGTTTCTTGAACATCACATTCACCCTTATGAATATACTGACCACACTCTGGTGTTGTTAATGATACCCTACGGTTATAACAATCCACATAGACATGATAGGGGACCAACTAGTCTATCTCGAGAATGACATCGAAGCTCTTCATATTTAGGATGAAGAGGTCCCATAAGAAATGGTGGCTATCTACCTCATTTGTATAGTCCTTACACTAGATCACACTTTATGATCATAAAACCAAAGGTGTATCAAGTGTCATAACGCTATAAGAATACTCAACATGAAGTACAAGGATATCCACAATAGCCATGGAGGAAAAGGATTTTGATGAACCTATATCAAACAAAGAATATAAAATAGTAGAGGCTACTAAAATAGTAGTTCAAAAAGTATATTTACTGTCACCTGATCTATTGGTATAGGTTTCACTAAATAAATATGGCCTAATTCTTAGCCCTGTACTATAACCTGACTATCTAGAGCAGGCCCACTCTACTGGTGCTATATATCTAAAGCCTAGATACCACAACCACAACCTCATCCTCTTCTTGTACATCCATTAGTACTCCAAATACCTTCCTAATGAGCTACTACTGATCCTGATCCTAAAGTTAGAGCTGATACATATCCTTTCCCATGCAAAACAGATTGGAAGGTCCAACAGAATTGATGAAGATGCCCCAATATTCCATAGCCCTGACACGTGATGAGGTCTCTTGGGCATTGGTTCTTCTTATTCCTAGGCTTCCCACATTGGTGACAAACCATGTATCTTTCAACAAGTATCACCTAGCTGCCACTGCTCATGCACGTAGTCTCAAAGTGTCACTTATGACCTTTAGTCGAACCACTACCCTATCTGGGTTCTAAACCACCCTGGCTTACACTTCCTACTTCCCTCGGGTTCTACTTTGTGATAAGATCCTGGTTTACTATATCATATATAGTATTCAACCGAAAAACATTTAACTGAGAATGAATAGGATTCCTAAGTCCATCCTTGAATCATCTCACTTTTTTTGGATCATTAGTAGTATAGATGAGTGAAAAGTACTAAGGCTCTATAAAATGGGATGAATAGTGGATAAATTTCATAAAAATATGTTGTAGGTTCATGAACTCCCTATCATTATTATCCCTCAAGGTCTTAATGAAGAAATAGTCATAGAATATTGACTGGAAATCCCTCTAAGTCACTTCCCAAAACTGACCTACCTGGTTCATAATATCCCACTAGCATTTGGCAGATCCTCAAAGCATATAAGTATCAAGTTTCACTCTCCTCTCAAGAAGTGTCTCTAGATTCTATAATATAGACATAACCATCATGATCTATATCTCTACAGCCTAGGGTCCACCATCCCCTGAAAAAGTCAGTGCATTCTGCTGCTGAAACTCCCATGTGTGCTTTCCCATAGAAGGGGCAGAGCACAGAGCACCCTATAAATTCTACATGATCTGTAGAAAATATCCTAAAAACTGAGAACCATCACCTGTGTTGGGAATAGTAATAGGTTCCATAGGTGTCACTACTGGAGGTGTCATTGGCATCTTAGGGCCTACAAACTATGAAGCATGGTCGTCACCACCCTCCTGGAGAACGACTAGAGGATGTTGTGGTGGTATAGCTCTACAAATACCAAACACATTCCTAAAATAAGTTCTATCATGGTAATTATTGTATATTAAAGAATAGGATAGGTATAATCCTTCTTATATAATAGTCAAACCCCTCTAGATACTCAAATATCTAGGTCTAGGTGGTAGAATCAATCAATAACACAAGAGACACTACCTACTTCCCACTACTAAGGCCAAGACTAGGTTGAGCTATGTGTTTTACTATTTAAATTTCATTTAAATTAATATTTTTATTATGTTTATATTTGAATGGTTAAACCAAATGGGTCACCACATCCAATCCATAAGGTCCCATACACCTCATTAAATGAAGTGTGACATCCACCTAATCTAAACCATAATATGTTCAAGTCCATGTGACCAATGGTCTATGACTCAACATGCTATAGTTGACTGCTTAGTGTGTTTATTGTAGCCTATGTAAGGAAAAACTATTTAGGTTTTGAAAAACACTCTAAGTATCGACTATGTTTCTCAATACCCAACATAAAATGGTAACTAATTAACATTGATATCATAGAGGCATGTGTAATAAGGTCATGCAGTCAAGAAATGCATCCTATATGGCATGGCATAATTCATGGCATGTAAATTCTAATAGGTTCCTAAAATGATGCATGATATGTAATGCCCTCATCTCATTGGGCCATGCTAAAATAAGGTCCTAAATCATAGAAATAATAATATCACAATTAAATTGTGTCATCTAATGGTGGAATCAAATAAACTGTAATAGGAAAAATATAGAACAACATGTCCCATCCTAGGTAATTTGGCCTTTCTATATACGTCGATTAGCTACTCCTAGGAACAACTCATTATAAAATCCCATTACATTCCTAATATAATATCTAATATTCCTAAACAATAAGACAAAATAAAATATAGAAATTCTTTGATACCACTTTGTGATGTCCTGACCTGAGTGACGCTCTGAGTTTCCTCGAACCGATGGGCCACATGGCCTCAAGCACGCCTCCCCATACACTAGAGGATTATAGCTAGCAGTGAGGGGCTAGAGTGTGTCAGTGGGGAGAATATTCCCTTTGGTCAGAGTATCATAATAGTATAATCAATATAAAAATAGTATAATAATATCAATAATAGAAAATATAGTGAAATAACATATAAAAATTCAAGGACTAAATAATAATCAAAATCAATAATATAACTCCTATACAAAAGATGAAGATGTCATGTATCTACACAATAGTGAAAACATATATACATGGAAGCAGACAATCAATATAGTACATGATATACAGAATGAAAAAAAGAAAAAATATATCCAGGAATTCCAAGCTCCAACCCAGTCATCAACTACCGAGCTCCCATTCTAAGTCATGCAAGAAGTCATGCATCCATAATTGGAAGTTTCCCCTTATCTACACTTGCAAGCATATAGTCTTCCTAGGTACCATCAGTGTCCTAGATAGGATGTGAGATAAACTTAGTAGGCTACCACCAACAATGTCTATAAATATCCAATCAATTCATATATTATGGAAGTGTGAAGTTAATAATGGAAAGTTGTAAATAAAACTACAAAGGGTCGGCTCTAGTTCCAGAAGGACACCAGGCTAACTGTAACATCTTTCCTCTCCTCATTGGCTTGAGAAGGTGGAAGGAAATTACTTGGCCTTAAGAAATATCCCCAAGGAACTAAAGGCTAGAAATAAATTCCAAGGTATTCATTAATAGATGGGGGTGATTTTCCCTTTGAAGATAAAATAACCCAACCAAACATTCCATAACAAAAGACCACAACATGATTCATGATAACAATGTAAAACAACTCAAATTAATCCCATTAATATCAAAACCAAACTACAACCTAATGACACAGTAGAAGATTACTAAAATCTAATTAAACAATAGAATATAAAACCAACAAAACCCAAATACTCCAAAGACATAGCTCCATAAATACAAACATGCTCTATTCTCTAATACCACAAAAAATCTCAAGTATCATGAAGCACTAATAGAGAAGTGTGATACTTTACCTTTTTTTGAGTCCTGATAACTGATATCTTCAAAAGAAATAAAGTTCCAAAGTAGGCGTGGGTAATGAAACTCAATAGGCTTTTCCCAAATGACTTCCCTACTCACACCACTAAGATAGAACAAGTTAGCACATTTATATAAATCAATTTATATAAACAATTGAAAATAGTTAATATTAAAATATAAAACATTTTCCATAACAAAACAATTTTACCAAACCAAATCCATTTTCCAAGGAAGTAACGAAACGAGTCATTTAATCTTCCTCAATTTCACATTGGCATAATCCATTCTATTTTCACATAACCCCACTCACACATTCAACCACGCAAGCTTGGTGTTACTATTGGCGATGGAACTTCACATTCATACTGTTTACCTTTGATAGTGGTACTTAATGACCATTATCCATCCCATTCAATCCATTATTAAGAATTTATTCCAACCACATGCCAATTCAACCTTTTCCAAATGAATTTTACCATTTCAATAAAACCACACTTTTATTGAAAACCATAATAGAAACCCATTTCAATAAAACCAAACCTTTTATTGAAAACACTTTTCCAATAAACCATAAAAATAAAACCAACATTTTATTGAAAACACTTTTCCATGCATCAAAACCAAATAAACATTTTAAAATCATCATTTTAAAATCAAGTTACCATTTTCACTTTCCACCAAAAAACCCAATTTACACAATTCCATAAACCGCCACCAAAGGAGGTTTCCATAAAGAATTTCACAACAATTTCACAATAAATATCAAGAAAAACAATAAATTTGAAATAAATATTTCTAGTTCTAGAAATAGGAGTTGAGATTGAAGCCACCTACCTCAGGAATTATAGAAAAAATGAAGAACGATAAGAAAATTCCCACAAAACCTAGTTGAATATCCAAAAACCCACCTTAGATATCTTCCCCTAACATAAAAAAGTAAAAATATAACCATTATTGTCATAAAAACCCTTAGATATATCCAAAGTGGATAAGATCTAAGAAACTAAGAGAAGTAGTAAACTAGATCTAAGAAAAACCATGAAAACTACCATAAACAATGACTTACCAAGGGAATCGGGCTTCAACGCACCAAGAAACACCTTCTGATCACTTCCAATTTTATGGGGAAAGATTCCACAACCTTTTCAAGGAGAATATCACAAGTTAGGGTTGGTCTGGAGAAAAAACAAGGGGTTAAAACTTAATCCCGACCCAAATCCACTTTTTTAGGATCTTTTTTTAAACCATGCATGATTAGTCGCATGGTTAGGAAAAATCATGCGCCAGCCACTACCTCAATAAAAAACTCACACGGTTAGTCCACATGGTTAAACAAACTATACACTAACTGTGAAAAATCCTACTATCCCACTTTTCACGGTTTCTCCGAGGTGGACACATGGTTTGGAAAAACTGTGCACCTACCTGTGTACCTTCCCCTTAGCCCTTGTCTCACTGTGCACGGTTTCCAATATGATTTGTATGGTTTCCACAAATCATTCTCAAAATATGAACCTATATAAATTCACCAAAAACATACCAAAAGGTTCCCAAACCCTCCCAAACTTCACCTAAACACTTTATATACTTAAAAATAAAAAATTAATGGTTACTTACTTGAAACCATGGGTGATAAATTCTCCACACCATTAGTCTTTATGTCCTCAAAAGGTTGAAAACCAATATTACTATAAAATAGTTTTGTCTATTACTTAACCATTTACTTTTTCCATTCCCAATTATCTTCCTGAATCTTACCATGTTTCCAACCCACACTAGAACAATGATTTTCCTATACAAGAATTTCTCTTTCTAATCCACAATATGCATCAGCATGTGCACTAACGAAGCATTCATCTCTAGGTCAATGTGATCCCATCAAATCACATGGTCAGGATTTGGATGATACTTTTTCAACTAAGATACATGAAACACATTATGCACCGCACTGAACCATGGTGGAAATGCCAACTGATATTCCACCTCTCTAACCCATTCAAGTATCTCAAAAGGGCCTATGTATCGATTATATAACTAGACCTGGTTCTTGAAACGATGATGTCTAAGCCTTGTATAGATCCTCAAAAACAGATGATCACTCATCTCGAATGAAAATGGTCATAGATAATGATCCGCATATGATTTCTAATAACTCTACTCTATCTCCATCTATTTCTTGATCAACTAAATCTTCTCCATTATTTCTTGGAAAAGGATCAGCCCAACTAGTGAAGTCTCACTAGTTTTCACCCAATAAAGTGTAGAATGATAAGTACACCCATACAGTGCTTCAAAATGAGCCATATGTATCAAGTCCTAATAATTGTTTTTATACGAGAACTCCACTAATGGTATGTTATCTTCCTATGAGCCACTAAAATACATTACACTAGCCCCCAACATGTATTCCAAAATTTGTATCATCCATTATGATTTTCCATTCATTCGTATATAATACTCCATACTCATATTCAACGGAGTCCCAAGGTATTTTTTTAAGGATTTCTAGAAATAAGATGTAATACTTGGATCTCTATCTAACATTATCCAAACTGGTGTGCCATTCTTCTTTACCACTTCTTGGATATATATTTTTAACAAATCCTCCACCCTATAATATTCACGAATAGGGATGAAATGAGCCAATTTTGTGAGTTGATCCACTATCACCCATATGGTATCATGTTTCTGAACCATTATTGGGAGACCGATTACAAAATCCATGGCTATCTACTCCCATTTACAAACAAGGATTGGTAAATACTACAACATACCTACTGGTCGTTGATGCTCTACTTTAACCTACTGATAAGTTAAGCATCTTGATACAAAATTAGACACCTTCCTTTTCCTGATATCCCACCAAAACTATGATTTCAACACCTTGTACATCTTTTTGTATCCAAGGATGAACAACCCATTTTGAATGGTGTCTAGTGTGAAGAAATTATTTCTGAAAATCCATAGGTACAACCATCTAATTTTGAAACCACAAAACTGAACTCCTATTCATCTTATATCCCTTAATGGTATCCCCACCATTGAGTTTTTTCCTCATAGAAACACATTCATAATTGGACGTTTGTGCCTTTTTAACCATCCCCACAAAATCAGGAACAAAAAAATGGAAAGAAAACTACAACATCGCCTTGGTATTCGCATTCCAAGTACATGTCTCCTATCACTGACATCAATTGCCACTGATCTAATACCTCTTTTACCCATTGATCATAGGAAATTCTGTTTAATGCATCTTCCACCATATTTCCTTTACCCAATGTATAAATCAAGTCAAATTATAACATTTGGAGATACTCTATCCATCTTATTTTTCTTAGGTTCAAATACCTTTGTGAGAAAATATGTTTCAAGCTCTTATGATCTGTAAACATAGTAAATTTCTAAACAAAGAGGTAATGATGCCAAGAATTAAATGCATGGACTAGGGAAGTTAACTCCAAATCATGTGTTGGTTAGTTATTATCATGAAACTGTAACTGTCATGAACCATAATAAACAACATGATCTCCCTACATGAGAACCAATCACAACCCAAATCCTGATGCATCATAATACACCACGTACCCTAGTCCTGATTCTAGAAAAATCAAGATTGGTGCTCATGTAAGGAGAACTTTAAACTCTATAAAATACTTATGAAATTATTCATTACATTAGAATAGAAAAATATTCCTTTTAAAAACCTTCATTGGTGAAGCTAGTCATGATAAATCATGAACAAAACGTCGATAATAACCTGTTAGACCAAGGAAACTACGTATCTCAAAGACATTATTTGGAGGTTTCTAAGTGATAACAACTTCTATCTTCTCTAGATCCATAGAAACACCTCTTTCAGAGATTACATGGCCAAGAAAACGTACCTATTGTATTCAAAAAATCACACTTTGATAATTTGGCATACCGATGATGATCCTGCAATATTCCCAACATTGTCGTCAAGTGTTTCATGTGTTCATCCCTTGTCCTTGAATACACCAGTATGTCATCCACAAACACCACCACAAAAGAATCTAGATATCTCTAAAATATATAATTCACTAATTCCATAAATACTGATAGTGAATTAATAAGACATAAAGGAATTAACACATATTCATAATGGACATATCTACTCCTAAAAGTTTTCTTTGGAATATCCTCCTTTCAAACATGCAATTAGAGATATCCAGATCGCAATTCAATCTTAGTGAATAACTAAGATCCCCTCAATTGATCAAATATATAATAAATGTATGGAAGTGGATACCAATTATTTATCATAACTTGATTAATCTTATGATAATCCACACACAACCAAAGAGTTACATCCACCTTCTTGACAAACAAAACTGGTGCTGCCCATGGAGACATGCTTGGCTGAATGAATCTTTTTCTTTATATATCTTCCAAATTCACTTTAATTTCCTTTAATTCTATTGGTGTCATATGGTAAGATGTAAGGGAAATATAATTGTTCCCTTTAAGGAGATCAATATTCAACTCCAATTCTCTTGTGGGAGGAAACCATGATAAATTTTCAGGAAAAATATCCTGAAATTGATTAAGAAATACTGGAAAATTTTTGTCCTTGGTCTCCTCCATCAATGATAAATTCTATTTTTCCATCTAGTATGATATAATTATAACTATTGGTTCCAATAATACCATATCATATGTATTTACATTCTGATCCTCAATAAATAGATGCCTTATGCTATCATTAGTCTTAAAACCGACCCTTCGGGTATAACAATAAATGTGAGCCTTGAACATTGTTAACCAATCCATACCCAGAATTATATCATAGACAACCATTTATAGTATAGAGAAATCTCATATTAACTTGGTTCCATCAATAGTTATAGAACATTATCTACACTTAAAGGATCGACATTTTATTTGACCAAGAGGAGTTTGTAGTTTCAACACTGAAGGCATCATCTCAACATTTAAACCTAAAAAATAAACAACACAAAAAGAAATAAAGGAATAAGATACACACATATAAAAAAATATTTCATGAGGTTAGAATTCAAAAAGAATCATACCTCTCACGGTTGATGGTCCAGATTGATCATCCATAATAACCTTCTCTTCTCCATATAATTGTTTACTCGCTAGACTTTGTTCTTTATTACCTTGTTGAGATTTTCCCTACTGAGGAGTCATGGTATTCCTATAATCTCCATGGATAACTCTGTTCTGATGATGATAATTGTTCTACCACCCACCTTCTATCAAAGCATACGACATCTACGACACATGAGAAGTTTCCTGAACAACCAACCTCGAAGCACTATGACAATAGCACTAAAGATTCCCCATATGGTTGTAATTTTTGCATGCTATAGGTGGTGTTGTACACTATCTATTCATGTTTTTGAACAAAATGCATTGGAAAAATCCATATTTTATCTTGGTCCTTAGAGTAAGATTCACCAATCCAGTCATTTGATTTTGCATCATTCCACAACTTTGGAAATAGGCGCACCTCTTCTACTTTCTCCCAGCATTAGAGTTCCCACCATTTCCTGTAGGTATTAACATGATCCCTACATACATAGCTCTTGAGATTTCCCTTTCTACCATCATCTCTCTATTAACCATCTCTATATAATCCTCAATATAGAGAACATTAATCTTTGAGAAAATTTCATACCTCAAACTTGATTCAAATATGCATGCCTTCAAAGATGAACTAGCTGTAACTTTGGGTGTAAAATAGAATAAGTTCATAAATTTATCTGGATACTATGTCACTATGAGGATCTCATGATTCATGCTAAACAAGTTCATCATTCTTGTGATTTTGAACATATAAGGGTATAATTGTTTATTGAAAAACTCTTCAAAATCCTCCCATGCTAGACCTTCGTCCAATTTAGCTTGAATTTATAAATCCCACCATTGGCGTGAAAAATCCTCCAGTATATACATCACCATATTGACTTTCTACTCTACTGGTATGATAAGGAAACTAAAGATTCGATTCATCTTGTTCATCCACACCTCTGCCTTCTCTAGTTTTGAATCACACCGAAAAATGGGTGGATTCTGATTCTAGAACTAGATAGAATGATCTGCTTTCCTTGGTTTATCTCTCTTGTTCTCTATGTCTACAACTTGAAAAGCTTAAATAATACTCTGAACCAACTATTGGTTCACCTGTGGCTTAGGTGCAACCACGTTCTCAATAGCTTCCTCTAGTTGGTTTTTACGATGCCTACCAAGTTCCATTTTCTATAAACACAACAAAAAACAAAATTATTAATCTCTATCAATTGAAAGATTAATAATTTCAAATTCTACCACATTATAACTATTACAACATTTCTTTTCAAAATTAAAAATTTTATACATTCAACCATTTTTTAAAATTTCACCGTGCTTTTGAAAATCATAAATTTTTTAAAATAATAATTTCATGCCTTTTCAAGCTCTCACATTTGAAAAAAAACTTTAAAAAATTTCAAAAATCAACACCTTTGCACCAAATCATAAATTATTACTCAAAATTAAATATGCACTTCTAGTAGGAAGTCATTTCTATAATGCATGTCATGCTTCTCTCATTGGCTAAACCCATGATAATGAGATTCCAAATCCTAGAAGTGTCTCCAAAATACTTATATACCCAAATCCATAGTAACTTGAAGTTAAGAATAAAAAGGTTAGATATATCTTTTTATTCTCTACATTTCAAGTCCCGATAATCCTACTCCTTCATACCATCACAACTCAAGGAATAAACCAGAATGAATCTCAACTCCAAGATCGGAAGAACTGATGACCACCTTTTAGTATAGGATTGAACAAGTTGATACCACTTGTTCTACAAAGATATTTGGAAGTACTATGACTTATACTAATAGTAACATCTATCCCCTCCTCATTATCTTGAGAAGGTGGAAGGACATTACTTTTCCTTAAGAGACATCCCCAAGGCACCAAAGATTTGCAATAAATAACAAGGGATTCATTAAAAAATAGGGGAAAAATTACCCTTTGAAGATAAAATAACCTAAACAAACATTCCATAACAAAATACCACTACATGATTTATGATAATAATGTAAAAAAAACTCAATGTTATACCATTAATATCAAAATAAAACTACAATAGAGTGCCACAATGGAAGACAACTAACATCAAAGTACACAATAAAAGAGAAAACCAACAAAACCCAAATACTCCAAAGACATAGTTGCATAGATCCAAACATGATCCATGCTCTAATACTACAAAACAACCCAAGTATCATGTAGATCCACTAAAGAAGTGTGATATTTTACCTTTTCCTGTGTTCCAATAACCGATATCTACAAAATCACCAAAGTTCCAAATTAGGGGTGAGTAAGGAAACTTAGTAATATTTCCCCAAATGACTTCCTTAATCACAAAAATAGGATATAAAAAGTTAGTACATTTATATAAAACAATTTATATAAACAATTGAAAATAGTTCATATCAGAATATAAAACATTTTCCATAAAAAAAAGTTTTACCAAACTAAAACCATTTTACAAAGAAGCAATCAAACAAGACATTTAACCATCCTCAATTTCATGTTGGCATAATCCATTCCATTTTCACATAACCCCACCCACACATTCAACCACACAAGCTTGGTGTTTCCATTAATGTTGGAACTTCACATCCATACTCCATCCCTTTTATGGTGGTACTTCATGACCATTATCCATCCAACTCCATCCATTCTTAACAATTTACACTAACCATGTTCCAATTCAACCTTTTCTAAACCAATTTAACCTTTCAATAAAACTATACTTTTATTGAAAACCATACAAACAAACTATTTCAATAAAACTAACCCTTTTATTGAAGAATATTTTCCAAAAAACCATTCCAATAAAACCAACCTTTTATTTAAAACACTTTTCCATGCATCAAAACTAAACAACCATTTTAAAATCATCATTTTAAAATAAATTTTCCATTTTCACTTTCCACTAAAACACCCAATTTGCACAATTCCATAAACTGCCACCAAATGAGGTTTCCATCAGGAATTTCATAAAAAAATCACAATCAATATAAATTATAACAATAAATTTGAATTAATTCCTTATATTTTTATCAATAGGAGTCGAGAGTGAAGCCACCTACCTCAAGAATTATGGAAAAAACAAATAACGACGTGAAAATTCCCACAAAACCGGGTTAAATCTCAAAAAACCCACCTTAGATCTCATCCTTTAACATAAACAAGGAAAAATATAACTGTTATCAGCATCAAAAACCTTATATATATATTTAGAAGACTATATATAAGAAATCAGGAGAAGGAGGAAATTAGATTTAAGAAAAAATCATGAAAAACTACCATAAACAATGACTTAACAAGGGAATCATGCTTCAATTCACCAAGAAACACTTTTGGGTCACTTACAATTTTATGGGGAAAGATTATATAGCCTTTGGGAGGATAAAATATCAAGTTAGAGTCAATTTAGAGCAAAAACTAGAGGTTAAAACATAATCGCAACCTAGATCCACTTTTTTAGGACCTTCTTTTTAAGTTGTGCATGGTTAGTCACACGGTTAGGCAAAACTGTGTGCTAACCATGCACCAGCCACTACCTCAAGGATGACCTCGCATGGTTGGTCCTCATGTTTAAAAAAATTGTGCACCAACTATGTAGAATCCCACTATCTCACTTTGCTTGATTTCTCCTGGGTGGCCACATGGTTTGGAAAAACCATGCGCCTACCCATGCACCTTCCCCTTATCCCCTATCTCATTGTGAATGGTTTCCAGTATGAGTTGAATGGTATCCAAAAATCATGATCAAATCTTTAAAATATAGAAAATCCACAAAAACATTCCAAAAGGTTCCCAAACCCTCCCAAACTTTACCCAAAAACTTTATGTACTTGAAAGGCATAAATGAAGGGTTACTTACTTAAAATCGTGGGTGCTACACTAACTCTACCGGCTTCAGCCTCAGTCATACGGTCTCTAAACAAGTAACCAAATATATACACATGTATTAATTGTATATGTAGTGACATATACAAATATATATGTATATAATACCACAAGCCTAGACCTAAAGCGTAACTTAGACATCCATAAGCTATTGCATGAGTATCATGAGTATCAAGGGTTTTTATGCTTGGTATCATATGAAAAGGGGACGTCATGCCCTAAATCATAGTAGTTAGGGTATCCATGCCTAGTATCATATCATAGGGATTCCATTCCCATATCATGGGTATATGGGATTCCATGAACAGTGTCATAGAAATAGGGATTCCATGCCCGTTATCATATCAAGAAGGGTTTTCATGACCATATCACATTTAATAAGGGTCTCCATGCCCATATCACATTTAAAAAGGGTCATCGTGATTGTATCACATTTATAAAGGTTTTATATGTCCATATCAAATTTATAAAGGGTCTCCATTCTCATATATATATAACATGATTAATGATCACCATGGTTATTTACCATAATTAACAAGGGTCTTCCAACCCATACATCAAAAGTGATAAGTAATCATTGGATTTAATATAATCCAATTGATTATTCAAAACTCATTAATATTCAATAAAGAAAAGTGAATAACCATTGTTCCATTTAATTGGGTGATGTGGTCGTACCACTCACCTTCATTCGATTTATCTTAAATTGATAAGTGTGTTTACTATGCTATACCAAAAAAATTAGCCGTAAAATTAATGTTATAAAAATTTAGAATTCATTACAAAACCATTTAGATGATGGTTTTTCCATTTTATTATTGATATCCATTATGGAAAATTGATCGGTACATCTCAAGGGGTGGTAACAAGTTAATAGGGCCTAAGAAGGTCGTAAGGTTATGAATTAAGGAAACCAATTTAGGGAAGATTAAATTCAAGGGAAATTCATTGTGAAACCAGAATATGGCACAACAACACATATTATAAAAGTCCTCAACTTTGAGGGATAATAACTAGACCACGCAACTTTTTCCTATAGGGGGGCACTCGTTGAGTATCATCCTTTGGTTTGGTCCAGATTGGAAGAAATTGGAAAAAAAATGAATGCCCTAAAAATATTGAATTTGGTCTTATGATTAAATAACCCCATCAAGAGAAATATAAATGATGAAAGGAATATTATTAATGAATATCTTACTGACATTCATCCAAAGAGATGAATGGAGATCGAATCAATGTCTGAACGGAGAATTTATCAAAGATCCTAGGTTATGCCAAGGTGGGATCTCTCATAGGAGAAGAAAACTCGCTACATGCTGAAAATGAAGAAAAAAAGATGCAGGGTAAGTTAAATAGATTTTAAGGGAAATTAGTGATTTTACCAAAAATATATGGGGTGCACGGTTTGGCCACATAGTTGGTCAAACCATGTTCTAACTGTGTGCCTCCCACAATCTAAGGAGGGACCCCTCATGGTTTGGTTGGACAGTTTCAAAAACCATGAACCAACTATGATATATGAATCTACTAAAAAATACATACCACCTTCATGGGTGTGAGTCCCTCGGCACATGGTTAGGGAAAACTATTCCCCCTACTTTCCCCTTTGAAACACCCTATACGATTATGGGAAACTGTGTGGATTTGATCTCATGGTATTTACTAACCATGCGACCTAGTGTTTTCTTCCACCAGTGGGGGTTTCAAGCTTTGAAAAAACCTCATACACCCCCAAAACCTTCTTAACCTCATTAGACATCCATTTTAGGTCAAAACTAATGAATAAAACTTAAAATTAAAAGATTCATACCTCATAAAAAACTAGTTTCTTACAACTTATTCCTATATAAACTGAGGCATGTTCAAGAGTTCGGCAGCTAAACATTGAGATATTGAGATCTCTCGTTATAAAAAGAGCACTCACTTGATCCTTTTTCACGAAGGATGAAAAATCCACAAAACATAGGTCTTGAGAAGAAGAATGTACCCACAAACAATATCTATTGTATCATGAAGATCTAGAGATAGACCTAAGGACACCACTTATGTCTCGTGAAAGAAGAACATGTGGACACCCCTTGTCATGTGAAGGAATAAACATCCCTCAAGACACCAATTCTTGCAAAGAGTATAAGAAGAAATCATGGACACACTATGTCACGTGAAGCATATATTCAAGAAATATTTTATCTTGTGAGGGATTTTCTAAGAAAACTACTAACATCAACTTGTATCGTGAAGGAAATCACGGAAAGCACCTCTTATCCCATGAAGTTGTTTAAAAAGGTAACTGCAGACACACCTAGTGTCACATGAAAGATATCCCATGTAGTCTTCCTGGTTATGTGAATAAAAGTTGGAGGACACTGTGGACAGCACCTTGTTTATATGAAGGAAAGTGTTATTGAAGAATAATAATTCACATGAACCTCACTTGGTCATGCGAAGGAGGCATTGAGGATGCAAGATCTCTTCTTACAAAGGGAGGAGGAGAACTCGTGAGTTGCACCAGGGTTTTGCGAAAGCATAAAACAAATCACATAACCTTGATAGGATCATGTGATTTTCATGATGCACTGAAGAAAAGAGGAATACAAAGGTTGTATGTAATCCATGCAAGTATAATTAAGATACCCAAAATAATTCGGATTTTATTCCACCCGTATATGAAGCATACTTTATTGAATTGAGTTGTTAATTCAAGAAGAAGAAGTTTGAGATTTTGAAAGTTATTTATTGAATAAAATATTTAATAATATTGTGTGAACTTCTTTCACACATTTAATTGAGGTTAGGACTTTATTCAGAAGGAAGTAGATCCAAAGTATTATTGCACTGAGGCAAATTGTCATTACCGATTATTAGAAATAATTTAGCAAGGCTGACATATATCTTTAGTTACTATCGAAGATACTTGAAGAGTACACTAGAAAGTTAGATCATAAAATCTCATGGAGGAAGATTGAAGATCATCATGCAGTGGATCAATCCTTCATCGGAGTTGAAGTATTATGGTTGGTGCCTGGAATAGTTGAAGTCTTCTGATTCAAGCCATGAGAAGAAGGACTATCTCAGTTGGAGCTAGAGAAAAATTCTTTTGGTTGGATCTATAACAAAAATAGAGTCTATCGATTCGATCTAGATCATTGTAATCACTTATTTGATAGTGGATAATTCATGTTGGGGGACCAACATGGAAAGGAGTGGGTCTTTATACTAAACCTTTAAAATATTGTGTGCCACTCTCTCTATTATTACCACTGCATATGAAGTGATATTGAGAGATAATATTGAATGAATCAAGAACCTTAACAATTTTGAGAGGTTGAATTTGAAAGAAAATTAATTCCTAAAAAACCCACTAATTCACTCCTCTCCTCTTAGTGGTCAATCTGACCTAGGGAACTATAATTAAAATGATTATTTCATTTTTATATTATCTCATCGACATCTATAGGTTCATATTGCTAGCATGGTTTCCTTTAAATTTATTATATCTATGTTAAATTTGTGTATATTACCACTTTTCATACATAAAAATTTAGACAAACATTATCTTTGTTGTTGCAGGTACTAACCATTTTAAATAAATTATTATTTCATATCTCATTGAAAAACTGTAATGGATTCTTTTTTTCTTTTAACTAGATTTTTTTCGCTTTAATAGTCAATGAATGTTTGATTTTTTATTCACACAAATTACATTATGCTCTGTGTCATATAGTAATTCATATTAGTATGTTTTATATTATATTATTCTTACTGATAACAATCTATATGGTATATCCAAACCCTCATATACATAATTCTATTACTCTACAGTTTTTTTACAAAAAAAACAGGTATTGAATAGATAATTGAACCAATCTTTTTTACTAAAACTAGTGTTTTTTAGAATATTTTATGTTCTTGGAAAACCGTCCATAGAGGATAACTTGGTGGTGTGAAAATATTATCATTTTTATGTTTTCCCACATTTTCTTTCACTTTATACTTATACACCTCAAATTTTATCAGTAATTAAATTTTTAGTATCATTTTTTTCATTGGATAAAATTGTTTTGAACCCTCAATGATTGGAAAGAAACTTCTTTATTTTTTTATATAAATGTTAAAAAACTAGAGGGGGTAAGGTGGCGATACATGTGAATAATATTCCCTAAGTTTTGTTTTCATATTACATAATATATGGGGAGATAATTAACTATAATTATCCCCATTATAAAACCCTTTTATATATAACACAAACATAATGATATTTCTTTCATTTTCTTTATTTAATATTCTAACTAGAATTTCTTTCTCTTCATATGTTATATGTGCCTTTATTTTTTATAAAAAATGTTATTTTTATTTGTTTCATAGGATATTAAGCCCCATAAAAATGTATGGGTGGGGATACTAGTTCTATGTAATATGTTGAATATGTTATGAGGTTACTTTAGGCTCAATTTATCACAATGATTCTGGTTATAAATATTATTTTATGATCCTCTAATATTTTTTATAAATACAAAACATATAATTTTTATCAAAGAAAATGTCATGTAAGTCTTCATTTTTTTTTGTATATTGTTATCTAAATATGGTTTCTATTTTCTAATATTCTATGTATCGTAATATTCTATGATATTTTTATATCTATATATAAATTGTATTTATTTTATTTTATTTTTTAAAAAAAATTATTCAAAATTTCTATGCTCAAAATGAAATGGTTGTTCATAGAGATATTTTCACCTCAAAAGTTCTGTGAACTCCATAAAGCGCATTTTTTCTGGTAAATAAAAAAATGTTTTGTAATAAACCTAGTGATAATATATAAATTTTTGACTTATAAATAAAAATTTCACTAATTTTGGATTTGATAGTATATTTTCCTTTGATTTTTTTAAATAAAATATTTATTTTCACTAAATTTTTTCTCATTTAAATTTCATCGAATGGACTCCATTTTTCCTTAATAAACACAATAATTAAATGAATAATATATATATATATATATTCAAAAAAAGTGGAATTTGGATCAATGATAAATATTTGATAAAAATATTTAATACAAAACTTGGACATGTGTTTAATAAAATACAGACAAACATATGTGTTACATGTTTATTAAATGCTATATATACATATATATATAGTCAAAAGTAATTAAAAATTAAAAATCGAGGAAAATAATATGCATGTAGGTTAATAGAACATATATATTTTTTGTTTTTGTTACATATATACATACATGCATGTGTGTGTGGGTAACATAATCATAAGGTATGTATAAAACATGGATAAACCATATTTATAACATATGTTTATGCATGCGCGTGTATGTATGTGTTCGTGGAGGGAATATTACACAAATGTGGTGTGTTCATATTTAAAAATATAAATACTATGTACAATTTTAAAAAAAATCTATATATAAGTGTGAGAACGTGCATGTGTGTTCTCATACACAAAATATTTATAACACCCATCCTGAGAACCTGAATCCCAAGACCCAAGTTGGGATGCCACATGGCCTTAAGTGTTCTCTCTAATTGTTTATGGATATCGAAAAGTGGTGGGGATAATAGTATAAATACTATGTATAATTTTAAAACATTTTTTCTATATATAAGTGTGTGTACGTGAATGTTTGTGCTCATACACAAAATATTTATAACACCCATCCCAATAACCCAAATCCCAAGACCCAAGTTGGGATGCCACATATCCTTAAGTATGCTCCCTAATTTTATAAGGATGTCGAAAAGTAGTGGGGGATAGCAATGTACCATTGTGAAATGATTTACCCTCATAACATATATAAAAAAGATACATGTGTATGTAAAATAATCTATGAATAAAACCATTTTTAAAATAATAGTCTTTGTGAAAATAGATTTTTAAAAATAAAACATCCAAAATAAATAAATAAGACAACATTCCAACAATAAATAAATAGACTCAAACCTGAAACTACCAAATCATATTCCCTATCATCAACATGGATCTACAACTCACCACTAATGAAGAATGAATACTTCCCATTTCCTACATCATGACCAATCATGTATACATGTCTATAGAGGTGTACACGTATGAGGTGAGTATAAACTCAGTAGGATTTCCCCAATGACTCCAATATTCTTATATGAAAGAGTAAACTCAATAATCCAATGTCAATCATCAATCATAAATAAAAAATAGTTTTAATAAAAACATTAATTTATCTAAAACTTCCAAAAACCAAGTTATCAAATCCAAGTATAACCATTCATTTTAAAATTCTACATTTCTCAAAAAAATCAAAAATCAAAACCTTGTTTTTAAAACAATTTAAAAACCACATTTTATCCCCCAAAAACATGAAATCTAGAATCTTTCCATTTTTTCCAAAATCCTAGAAAACCCCCAATTTTCATAAAATCCATGGAAACTCTCTATTTCCCCAAATCCATTGGAAACTACCTATCTCTCCAAAACCAATTCATGCTAAGGAATATCATATCATAACAAAAAAATCAATTCTAGATAGTTATATGGAATAATCCATCACTTTCTAATTATAATTGAATCATCATTTACTCAGTCATGTGTGTGAAATAATTCAGCACTCAATTACACATCCCCAAACCATCCACTTTACCATGAAAAAGAGAGGGGTGTCACCTTACAAACCTAGTCATCTCAACCATTACCTTCCTTATCACATGATCTATAAGTCTACACTTTACCTTGGATAAAACATAAAGGTTTCAAAAAAAGGTTCTTATAGAAATTAATTTTACACCCATGAACACAAACGTGTAAGAATTCCTTAAATCAAACACATATATATAATTTATCCAAAATCAAACCCCCTTGCAAGTGCATTTCCACAAAATTTATTTACCATAAAAATCCATTTTTTATCAAAATTTAATTTTCTTCAAAACCATAATCATTCGATAAATAATTGTTTAAACATTCATCATTTAATAAATCAAAACAATTCCATTAAAAATTCACATATTTAATTTAAAACATCAGTAGATGGATTAACTCATAATTACCGATAAAACCATTTTATGTAAAAATATCCATTTTACACAAAACCATGATTATATACAATGCATTTAAAATCAATAATAAATTATCACATCATGTTATATTAGTTAATAAAATAAAAGGTATCGAGTCAACCTACATAGACACATCATACCAGAATTACACAAAATCATATTCCCAAGGTATCACAACAAGAATAAATCTCTCAAATCTCTAACAAGATAAATGGTGGATCATAATATAATCAAATAGATCTATAGATCCCACATCCCTAAGTCTATATCAGAGAAAATGGATGAGAGAAATCAATAGAGAGAAACTAGATCTAGATCTTATTTTAGATTTGATGTCAAAAACTTTTATTGGCACTCATGATCTATAAAATAGATGATGAGAGTCCTCCTAAATCTCACAAATAATTCCCAAATAAACATCTAAGAAGTTTAGTTTCACATAATAGCATATTGTTAAGTGAACTTCCCAATCCCACCTCCATTAAGCTAGAGGCTAGCATGTAATGACTCGGGTTTTGATTTTTGGACCCTTCACACACACACACACACACACATATATATATATATATTTGGTTTATTCTTATAATATGGTGAGGTGTTACGGGTATCATGGGACCCTAGAATCGATATATTAAAAATATTAAATATATTAAACCACATATGTTCACCTTTTTGGAAATAATGGTTTCTCTATTGGTCAGAGTCTCATATTAAAAATATAAGATCGTTGTTAGTTTTAGAACATGTGGTTTAACCTAGGCGTGACATAAATTTTACACACATCATGTTTCGGGTCGATGCGTGGTCTCTAACAAATGTGTTAATTAAATTAAATAATAAATTTATTTAATTTATTTAATTTATTTAATTTATTTAATGATTAACCTAGGTTGAGCGTCTATTTAAACCTCATGATGGACAGTCTATAGGGTTAGCCATATAACCCTATGAGATTGAGATCTAGAGGAGACATCATCATGAGGGACCTTCATCGATTGAATAAATGAGGATCAAGGATTGACTATTAAATTTATGTGGGTTTCATCATTGAAAATAGAGTTCTTATATTTCACCAATAATGATGATGCAAAATCATTATTTATTAGTGATCGATCCAATCTCCAAGTAAGGTTTTTTTATGTATTTACACCCTATCAATCTTGATTTATAGTATAAATTAATTTATCTACTATGGATCAAAAAATATCCTCATATTTTCATAGCCTAGTTAATTTTACAATTTGGATTTAATTTTGTTGATGATGGATTATTCTCCATTCTTAGGTTTCTATAATTGAAGAACATTGGTTGAATCCATATCATCCAAAGATGAATTTTACTTTGGTTTTTCTTTTTTTTTATCCCACCATTCATCATGTTCTCACCTTGATCCTATTTTAGGTGGCAGTTTGACTATTGTCAGCCCACTTTAAATCACGATCAAACCCCCATATTCATATTGATGTATGTGTGGATGAGAGTGATGACCATGGTTCCCAAAAATTCAAGAAACATGGGAAAAATGAGGTCTATAGATGTATCAGGTTTAGTTTCCCTAAGTTTAGGTTTACAATAATTATGGTGATGTAAAGGTTAAAAATCGACTTCTTGTTAAGGTAGATTCATGATAGACACATCACAAGGAATCTTTGGTGAGATTTTTGGTGGATTGGTGAAAGGATGAAGCTTCATGTGGAATAATTGTGTTTTTATGAAAAACCTGACTACGTTTCATGAATTTCAAAGGAATACACTCCATGTAGTCTTCTTTCTATGATGTCTAGGGTTTTCAACTAAGGTAAAGATCACACAACCATGTGGAAGGACCACATGCCCTATGACCCTAACTAGCCAGTTGATCCATGTACATAGAGTACATACCTAGGACCTCGTGTGGCCCCACACATCATGCTCTATGATGAACATTCCAAGTATGTGATTCTCTACATGCTGAGTGGAACAACAGGACATAGGCATTCTTGGACATGGGAGTACACCCCATGTACTCCAAGGGAAACACTATGTACTTTTATTAGAATATTATACCTCTCACATATCCCTATTTGGGACTTGGAATCAAACCTACAGTTAGTCCCTCCATGGTATAATTATATTTATAACATGATGGTGATCATTTTTTCAACATTATATATATGACACAATGTGGTGTGATCAAATCTCTCCATTCAACATGGTTGGCTAATGATGAGGCTCGAGTATGCTCTCCAGAGTGATAAAAGGGTTGGAAACCCCCCTAACAACACATATAGGTCAGGGAATGGGTTTCCCATGTACTATATATATATGATTGGAAACCCCCCTGTATACACTCCAGGGTGTCAATTTTTTATGTGTGGAGTGGAACCCTCTCTCTATTAAGTGCCAACAAGGCATGGGTCCTACACCCTCTTGGAGTTAGTACCCCCTCGGCCGTGACATTCCATCGATGAGGAATGGGTCCCCCATATCTAGTAAGAATTATATTGGGATACTGGAATCAAGATATTAATGTATCTTGGATTTGTGGGAAGATTCTTCATAATTAACTAGCTATGAAGATCAAGAGCTTCCTCTCTCTCACTCTCTCTCTCTCTCTTCATTCAGATTCTTCTATAAGTATATCTATTTGTTGGGTTTCTTTTCCCTTTTTGTGGGATGAGATAGATATTTTATTTTATTGTTTCCCCTTAGTTTTTTGGTGAAATACTATAGATATGGGATTTATCATTGCTATAAATTGCATTCATCGGTGCTAAAAAAGCACTGATGTTGTAAGTAACTTTTTTTAGTGAAAAAAATAATGATGATAAAATCTCCCTTAATCAGTGCTAAAAAAATCACTGATAAAGTGATACCTTTATCAATACTTTATTATAACTAATAAAGGGGTCCATTTATCAATTCTTTTTTATCATTGATAAAGTGAATTTTTATTAGTACCATTTCTAATGCAGATAAATGATTTGTTTCCCAGTGCTAGAAATAGCACTGATAAAATCCAAGTTGTAGTAGCACGCTGCTTAAATTTACAACACACTATATAAACACATATAGAATTTAATTTCAATTAAATTTAAATCATAATAAAACATAAAAACGTTATAAAATATCTATAAACATTTTAAACATAGGTATTTACAATTACATTGGTATGTGGAATTCATCACATACATCAACAAATTCAAAAAAAATTGTTCTATTGTCTTTGGACCACCTATCAAAAGAGCCTGATCATAGAACCAGTTTCCAAACAAACCAACTCAACTCCAAGAAAATTTTACTTGTATAAAAAATAATTTTTATGTTAGAAATATTAAAAAGAAATAAATTAAACATGAATATGATGTAATGCATTAATAAAATGTCACTTTTAAACTGAAAACATACACTTTGAGTCATATTGGGTACACTATATTTCAGATTAATGTGTGGTTTAATCATACATATAAAAAATCATTTGTGTATTATTGTTATAAAGAATCAAGAAAATCTGAGTGCATTTTTTTGTTTTGATAATGTTACACATGTTTTAAACTAAAATATTAAATAAAAACATTCACTTTGAGTCATACTGACCACACCATGTGTCAGATTGACATGTGGTTGATTCCTACACATAATAAATGATTTATGGATCGGTTTTATAAGATATCAATACAATATGAGTGTCTTTTCTTAGTTTTCAATGAGCGATACACATTTTTAACTAAAATTTCATTTTTAAACTAAAAAAATGTACTTTGAGTCATATTGGTCACACTATGTATCGTATTGACATGTGAATGATTCCTAGATGAGAAAAATGACTTATGGAATATTTTTATAAAGTATAAATACCATACGAGTGTGTTTTTATAGTTTTTAGGGAGTGGTGAATGGTTTTAACTAAAATGTTACTTTTAAACTAAAAACACACATTTCAAGCCATATCAGTCACATTGTGTATTAAATTGAGGTTTGGATGATTACTACGTGTCAAAAATGAGTAATATATTTTTTTCATAAAGTATCAAAACAATATAAATGCATTTTATTAGTTTTGAGTATGTCATGCATCTTTTGATCTAATATGTCAATTTTAAATAAAAACACGCACTTTGAGTCATACCAGACATACTGTGTGTAAAATTGATGTGTGGTTGATTCTTACACGTAAAAAATTAATTCTATAAAATTTTCCTAAATTATCAAGACAATATAGTGTGTTTTCTTATGTTTCAATGAATGACACAAATTTTTAACTAAAATGTGATTTTTAAACTAAAAACATGCACTTTGAGTCATATTGGTCAAAACCTGTATTAGATGGATGTGTGGATAATTCCTACACATAAAAAAATGATTAATTGATCATTTTTTTAAAATATCAAGATAATATAAGTTTTTTCTAATTTTTTAGTGTGTGGTTCATTTTTAACTAAAGTTTCATTTTAAACTAAAAACATGTACTTTGAGTCATAATGGTCACACCTTGCATCAAATCATTGTGAAACTGATTTATAAACATAAAAAAATGACTTATGAAACATTTTCATAAATTATAATAACAATTTTAATGTGTTTGATTTATTTTTAGTGAGCGATACATGTTGTTAATTAAAATGACACTTTTAAACTAAAAACATGCACTTCAAGTCATATCGAACACACTATGCATCAAATTGAGGTGAAGATGATTTATGTACATCATAAATGACTTATGAATCATTTTATTAAAGTATCAAAACAATATGAATTCATTTTATTTATTTTTATTATGTTACGTTCCTTTTGATCTAAAATGTCAATTTTAAATAAAAACACACACTTTGAGTCATACCAGTCTCATTGTGTGTCTGATTGATGTGTGATTGATTCATACAATTAAAAAATGAATGATGAATCATTTACCTAAAGTATCAAGACAATCATAGTGTTTTTTCTTGTTTTTTAGTGTGTGATGTATATTTTTAACTAAAATGTTATTTTTAAACTAAAAAATATACTTTTAGTCATATTGGTCTCACTGTGGGTCATATTGATATATGGATGATTTATACTCATCAAAAATGACTTAAGTATTATTTTACTAAAATATTAATACAATATAAATTTTTTTTCTTACTTTTTATTGGGTGGAACATTTTTAACTAAAATTTCATTTTAAACTGAAAACACATACTTTGAGTCATATGGGTCACACCATGTATTAGATTAACATGAAACTAATTTATAAACATCACATATGACTTATTGATTATTTTAATAAAGTATAAAAATAATATAAACATTTTTTTTGTTTTTAGCAAGTGACGCACATTTTTAACTAAAATTTCACTTTTAAACTAAAAACGCGCACTTTGAGTCATACTGATTACACTCTATATCAGATTGAGATGAAACCAATTTTTAAACATCATAAATAACTTATAGATAATTTTCATAAATTATTAATACAATAAGAGTGGGTTTTATTAGTTTTCATTGAGCATAAAAAGTTATGAAATAAAATTTCACTTTTAAACTGAAAGCATGCACTTTGATTCATATTAGGCACACTATGTGTCAGATTGATGTTATTCTGATTTCTACATGTCACAAATGACTTATGGATCTTTGTTCTAAAATACCAAGACAATTCAAGAGTTTTTTATTAGTTTTGAGTATGTGAAGTGTATTTGTACTAAAATATTGATTTTAAATAAATTCAATCATACTGGCCACTCTATGCACCATATGATGTATGGATGATCCATATACTTCAAAAATTACTTATGTAAAAATTTTCCTAAATTATCAAGATAATAAGAGTGTGTTTTCATGGTTTTAGTCAGGGTCATGTGTTTTAAACAAAAATATTACGCTTAAACTAAAATCACAGAATCTGAGTCGTATCAGACACATAGTGTTTTAGATTAACATGTGGTTGATTCTTACCCATCAAAAATGACTTATGAACCATTTTCCTAAAGTATCAAGAAAATCCAATCATTTTTACTTAATTTTGAGTATGTGAAGTTTTTTTTATACTAATATGTTCATTTAAAACAAAAAATATACACTTTCAATCATATCAGCCACACCATGCATCAAATTGATGTGAAATTATTATGCATCAAAAATGAATTATGAATCATTTTCCTAAATTATCAATGTGATCTAAGTGAATTTACATGGTTTTTAGAAAGTGATGTGTGTTTTATAAATAACTCAAGTGGTTTTATTAAGGTTGTACTCAAGTTGAATTTTTTTCAATAGGTTGTGAAGATGAAAGTCGATGGGTTTTAAATTTGATTATTGAAAAGTAATTATTAATGTTTAATACATGTGCCAATTGCATTAGGAGAATATACATTG